>CM069536.1:79677658-80877658 GCA_035773235.1 Eospalax fontanierii
GTCTGTCTGTGTGCACGGGTGTGGGAATGCTTGTACAATGTGGAGGTCAGAGGACAACCTGAGGGAGTCAGTTCTTTCCTTGCACCATATGAGTTCTGGTGATCAAGCTCAGGTTGTCAGACTTGGTGGCCACCACTCTAAACCACTGAGCCATCTTGATGGTCCTTTTTTACTATTTTAAAAGATTATTGTTTGGTGGCTGACTAGATGGTTCAGTGGCTAAAAGTTCTTGCCATCAGGTCTGATGACATAATTTCTTCATCATTTTTATAGCAATTTAACTTTTAATTTAAGAATATAATATTTGTATAAGCAGTGCCTTATTGGCAGACTTTTGAAAGGTTTCCAGTCTTTTGCCCTAAAAAAAAAAAAATCAGAACTGAAGAGTTGGCTCAGCAGTTAAGAGCACAGGCTGCTCTTGCAAAGAACTGGCTTCAGTTCCTAGCACCCACCTGGTTCCCAGTTACCCAACAGGTAACTCGTTCCAGGAGATCTGACACCCTCTTCTGGCCTCCACTGGAACTGCACACTTGTGGTATGCTTACATACATGCAGGCAAAACACTCATTCACATAAAAATAAATAACTCCTTGCCAAGTATAGTGGTGCAGGCCTTTAATCCCAGCTTGGGGAGGCAGAGACAGATTTCCATGATTTCGAGGCCAGCCTCTGATCTGTATAGCTAGTTCCAGGCCAGCTGGAAAAAGAAATCACCATCTTCATTTACTTCTGGATCTAATGTACCTTGTTAATGCTATTTATATTTAAGTGATTTTTATGAGTAATCTATAGAAAAAGGAATAAAGGATAGTGAAAAATAACTGTATTCAAAATTTTACTAACAATTTAAGCAGAAGACACCCAAATCTTTATCTCAAATTCTCTTGGTTTTGAAAGGATATAAACATTGTTAGGCATGGTGGCACATACCTGTCCCAGCACTCAGAGGTGAAGACAGGAGAGTCAAGAATTCAAGGTTGTGCCACACTCTTGGCTGTCCTGCCCACCTGCCTAATGCTTTTAATAAATGTTAGCTCATCATTACTTCTTGTTCTTCTTAAATCTACAAAGCACAATACTTTGGAAAAATTTGGCTCATAATTTTGTTGAGAAGAAGACAATGATGTCTTTGCTCTGTAGCTGTTTTTGTGATTAGATTTATAAACCCCAGTTAGAATAATCAGTCTAGTGAACTGAAGACTTGCGTGTATGTGTATACATGCTTGCATGTGTACACGTGTGTGAACATGTGTGTGGAGGTCAGTGGTTGACACCGGTATCTTCTTCCAACATTTTCCATCTTGCTTTTTGAGCCAGGGTTTCTCACTGAACCTGGGGTTTGTTAATCGACTAGGCTCCTGTTTCCACCTCCCAGTTCTGGAATTACAGGGCATATCAGATGCGCCTGGTTGGGTGCTGAGGATTTGAATTCAGGTCCTCATGCTGCAGGTAGCACGTTATGTACTGAGCTAGAACCACGTACTTTCTTGTCATCTATTTTCCTCTAGTCAGTCACCTCCTCCTGCAGGCCTGCTTGACCCGTTTCAGTTGTCTGCTTACAGTCCTCAGCAAATACTTTGTGTATGGATGTCACAGAAGATGAACGACTATCATCAAGTATCCTTTTAGCAAAATGGAGATCAGTTCCTGTCAGAAAACATAGCACTGATAGTCACTGCCCTGGAGGGAGTAACGGGATGGGATGGGATTGCCTTTGTCTTATGGTTACCTGAGGATTCCCTGGGATTCCTTCACCAGGAGCATTTCATGTCACTGTGACTTAAGAATTCAGAAATGATGACCAACTGACACTGAGGGGACACCACCACAGCAAGCCCACTTCCTTGCCTCAAGCTGGACCAACTTTGTGATTAACTTTTACCTCTCCCAACCTCCCATTACAGCCTTGGTTATGATTGCGGCTTGACCCCATCCTGTCTTGCTCCCATCCCTCTGAGAACATAATGTAAAGGATCCCTGTGGTGGAGGTCTACTTCAAAGGACTTGACTGAAGCAGGATCCAGAAGTGTTCCAGTGAAACTGGATGGTAGGTCCCCCAAATGACGGCAGTGTGGCCAAGTTTCCCAGAACATCAGCTAATAAGTGCCTCAACCAGAAGGAGGAAATCAAAAGCCAGCATTCCTCAAAACCAGGTTTCAGGAGAAACAGGGTATCATAAAATTCCTGCACCTCCCAGGAAGGGCAGCGTTCTCTGGGCTTTCCTCTCTTTTGGACTGTGGATCCTTATTCATCCTGCCACTAGGAAGACTGCATTTTGAACTGGGTCAAGAGCAAACACCCCCCCCACACACACAAGGGCTCAGCAGGAGTCCAGGCAGCAGCCCAGGCAGCCTGGCTGCTTGCAACACAACACAACAGATGCAGGGTGAATGTGCCCCTTCATGTATGAGAGATTGTCTCAAGGCAGAGGCATGAGGTTGGCTACATTTTCAAAGGGAGGCTGGTCTCCATAACAAGTTCCAGGCCAGGTAGGACTACACAGAGACATCTCTCTTAAAAACAAAAACAAGGGGCTGGAGAGATGGCTCAGCAATTGAGAACACTGACTGTTCTTGCAGAGGACCTGGATTTGATTCCCAGCACCAGAGGGCAGTTAACAACCAAGCATAACTCCAGTTCCAGGGGATCCAACGCCCTCTTCTGACCTCCTTGGGCATTGCACGACGTGTGTGCACTTACACATATGCAGGTAAAACACTCATACACATAAAATAAAAACATTTTTTAAAAACTAAAGCAACAAAAACCCCACATCAATCAATTTTTAAATTGTGCGTGTGTGGTGTGTGTGTGTGTGTGTGTCAGATTGTGGATTTGTGCACATAGGTGCAGTGCACACAGGGGCCAGAGATATTGGGGAACCCTGGAATCAGAGTTCCAGGCAGTTGTGTCACCTGATGCAGATGCTGAGAACTCAGGTACTGTGCAAGAACAGCATGTACTTTTAACCGCTGATCCATCTCTCCAGAACTAATTAATTAAAAAAATGGAAAAGTAGTTTTAAACCTCATTAAAAAAAAAATCTATGCATGTTGTTAAAAGCAACATGTCATGCCCCCACCTCAGTGTAGCTAAGAGCAAACAACTTTCTATTTGTGGCTCTTTTGGTAACTAGCAGCTACCTAACAATCCTGCATCGCTCCATGCTGGGCCGGCTTCCAAGCAGTCAGATGCTTTAGATGATTTCCTTAGATGATTTGGTCATGGTGTGAACATCAAAGAGCACACGTCCACAAACACAGAAGGAGTACAGCCTCCCCACTAGGCGCTGTGATGTACACCTAGGTCACAGCCTATTGCTCTTGGGCCACAAGGAACCAAGAAATTGAGCACAAGAGAAAATGATGCAATCCACAGATGTTCAAGCCCCAGCTCCGAGAGGCTGCTGCATTATGAAATGCCATTCTGTTTTATGGTAAATGAAGTTTTAGAAGTAGAAGGAGTACACTGCAAAATAGTTGTTAGAGGGATAGTGTAGTAAGCAGATGATATGATCATGTCCCATCATCAACTATGACACACTGCACATAATTGTGTATGCTGTGGTTTGACGTACCTGGTGTCCCTGCAGTGGCTTGTTTGTGCCAGCATGGCTGCAAACTCCAGGAAGGTGTTTCGCTGTTTCCTTTGGATGTCATAGTGGTTGCAGTGCCATCAGGGGATAAGAAACTCAGCTTCGTCACGATCATATGAGACCTGGTTGTGCATATGCTGTGCCGACTTAAATAGCTTTCAGCAGTGTGTCACTGCTCTGCGTAGCAGATGAATTCTGTGTGTGCAATTCACTTACATCTCCCACGGACACACAAGGAACTGACTCTGAACCCCATACTTTCCTCCCAACATGGTTATTTTCAGCCCACCTATTTTTTGCAAGCTTAAGCATGGTGTTTATTGTTTTATTACTTACTTTTTGTCCATAAAGAAAACCCCTTGACTGCCCAGAGGGAAGAAGGGTGTGTTTACTTCCTCTAACCTTGGCTTTGGCTTTCCAGCTCCCAGATTGAGTCATCTTGATGGTTGCTTTCATTTTTTCATTTTTATTTTACAAATATTCATTTGTGTATGAGTGTTTTGCCTGCATATAAACAGATACAATATGTGTGCGGTGCCATCAGAGGCCACAAGAGGGTGTCGGATCCTTGGAACTGGAGTTACAGATAGTTGTTACCTGGCATGTGGGTGCTGGGATCTGACCCCAAGCCATCTGGAAGAGTGCTCAGTGCATTTTCCTGACCTGAACCATCTCTCCTGTCCCAGTGGCTGCTTTTCTATTGTCAAGACTGAAGGTTTTTTGTTTCTTTGGTCTTTTTGAGTCTTTTGGTTTTTTTTGAGACTTGGTCTCCCCCACAGCCTCTACTGACCTGGAACTCACTATGTACACCAGGCTGGACTCAATCTCACAGAGATCCTCCTGTCTCTACCTCCTGAGAACTGGATTAAACACGTGCACTGCCATGCCTCAGTCTACTGGAGCATTCTTAATCCATCTACAATCAGAATAAAGTTTTCTGAACTTCATAGATTGGATCAAAAGGCCCCTGGCCGCTCCCCACCTCACCTCCTGAAGTTGGTTCTCTTACTGTACCTACTGCTCATTGGTTCAGCAAAGCTGACTGGCCAGTGCGCTCTAGGGAGCTACCATTTCTACCCCGCCAGTGCTGGGGTTACGGCACCTGGGGTTACGATACCAGGCTCTTTATATCGGTGGTGCTTACATGGCAGGCACTTTACCAACTGAGTATCTCCCCAACCCAGCAGTGCTCTCTTCACAAAGCTGTCCAACACCGCATCTTTTCTTTTCCTCTTTTTTTTTTGACAAGGTCCACCATGTAGCCCTGGCTGGCTTGGAACTCACTATGTAGACCAAGCTGGCCTGGAACTCAGGGGAATCTCCCTGCTTCTACTGCCTAAGTGCTGGAATTAAAGGCATGTGCTGCCATGCCCGGCCTTACATCTTCTCTTTCTCCTTCCTTTCTTCCTTCTTTTCTTCCTTTCTTTCAACAGAGTTTCATGCAGCCCAGGCTGACCTTGACCTCAACATGTAGCATGTAGTCCATAGTGGCCTCCAACTCCTTATCCTCCAGCCTCTCCATCCCAAGTGCTAGGATTTCAGGTGTGTCACCATGCCTGGCTATACTGTATCTTTTTTTTTTCTCTAACTTCTAATTTCTTTCTGTATTTCAGGTTACTTTTCCCTTGTTGTATTACTTTCCTTTCTTGTTTCGAAGCCCAATGCCACTGTCGCCTGGATCTTTATTATGCTCAAGAGTCGAATCTTGTTTCCAAGATCCTATATGTTCCTCTCTCTGTGTCCAAATCTTCAGGCAGCTTCCAAATAAAGATCATGAATGGAAGATCATGTTTTCTTGTCTTTATTGTGAGCCTGAGCCTTGGGCAACTGAGCCAGCTCTCCAGCCCAATACTATTTTCTTAGCCTACGTGACTTTGGCCACAAAAAAACCAACATAAGTTTCAGCGACAAAATACTATTCTCACACATCTGCAGCTCAGCTTTGGTTCCGCTGATCTTCCAGGCTTGACTGGGCTTGACACTGGCTTGAGGCCAGCCCTGCACACTGCGCTTTCATTCTACTTGAATCAGCAGCTACCTCAGGAATGCTTCCCCTGGTGAAAGTCAAGCCTCTGTCTGTATCACATCTGCTTGCATTTTGTTAATCAAAGCAAGTCATTGGCTAAGCCCAACACCAATGTACCTCTGTGGAGATCAGGGAAGGGACCAATATTGCTAGACAATAACCTAACTTCCACAGTGGGGAGGTCTGAAAATGTCCTTATTCCACACTCATTTCATCCATAAGTTAGAACACTAGGGACATGACTATAAGGTCTCCAGGTATGTGAGCATCTAGTACTACTGAATGTGACTAGATTCACATTCCCTTTTATTGTTTTTAATTTGTGTGTGTGTGTGTTTGAGACAGACTGTATAGTCCTGGCTGGCGTGGAAATGGCTATGTAGACCAGGCTAACTTGGAACTCAGAGATATCTGCCTGCATCACCTCCCCAATGCTGGGATTAAAGGAATGCACCACCATACCCATCCCCTTTTTTATTTTAGATTTATTTTATTTTTTAAGTATGTATTATATGTGTATGGGTATGTGCACATGAATTCAGCTGCCCAAGGAGGTCAAAAGAAGGTGTCAGATCTCCTGGAGCTGGAGTTACAGGCAATGTGAGCTGTCCAACATGGGTGCTGGAACCAAACTCAAGATTGTCTGCAAGAACAGCAAGAACTCTTAACTGCTGAGCCATCACTCCAGTCCTAACTTTGTTTTAATTTTATATGTATGAGTGTTTGCCTGCATGTATGTATGTATGTCACATGTGTGCCTGGTACCTACAGAGGCCAGAAGAAGGTATCTGATATCCTGGATCTGGCATTATGGACAGTTGTGAGCCACCATTCGAGCACTGAGAACCAAACTAGAGTTCTCTGCAAAAACAAGTGCTCTAACCACTGAGCCATCTCTCCACCCGCCTTGTTATTATTTCTCTCTCTGAGAGCTTTTACAGTTGTGTTGCCTTGGGCCTGGAGACATGGCTCAGTGATTAAGAGCACTGGCTGGTCTTGCAGAGAACCCAGGTTCATTTCCCAGCATGCACATGGCAGCTAACAATCTGTAATTCTAGTTCTAGGGGATCCAATACCTTGTTCTGACCTCTTGGACATTGCATGACACAGGTGCACTTACACACATGCAGGCAATACACTCATACACGTAAAATAAAAATAATAAATACAATATTTAAAAAACAATTGTATTGCCTTTAAAATTTTTGTTCTTCTTTGTAATACATTATTTGGTATGTACTAGAGAATGTGATGTCTTGCATATATGAATCATAAAGTCAAAATATAATGAAGAGTCATTCATAGTACCTTTTTCTTCCCTTGAAGAGAGGGTCTTACTAAGTAGGCCAAGCTGGCCTTGAATTGTCCTCCTGCTGTGCCTAGCTCCTTTTTTTTTAGTTTGCTTTTTGAGACTGGTATTCATGTGTCCCACACTGACCTTGAACTTATTATGTAACCTAGGCTGTATTTGAACTCCTGCTCTTCCTGCCTTCACTTCCCACATGCTGGGCTCCCATTCTGCCAGCTCCATAGTAATGATTTCTAACTTTATCCTGTTGTGGGTGGAGAAGACACTTTGCATGATATCTAACTTTTTAATTATATCAGGACTTGGTTTATGCCCCTCCATACAGGGCATAAAATGTGTACATGTCCTTTTGAACATTTATGCATACTGTGTTCTCCAGATGGTGGGTCTTCCTGTATGTATTGGATGTAGATGATTTGCTGTCTGCTCAAGGCCTTTTTTTCATTATTATTCTCTTTGCTTGGTCTACTTGTTAAAGCAGGGCATTGTTATTTCCAACTGTTCCTGAAGAACTCAATACGTCTCCCTGCAGTTCTGTCAAATTCTGCTTCATATATTTGAAGGTCTGTTGTGGGGTATAGATGCTTATCATGCTTTATCTTGCTGCACCGAACCTGCTATTAATATGCAGTGTTCTGCTCTCTATCTTATTGTCTTTTTGATTTCAAGTCTTTTCTGACACTAGTGTGACTACCTCAGTGGCTTTTGATTAACATTCAGATAGAATATTGTTTTGTCCATTCTGTAGCTTCCATTCTATTTGTGTCCCTGAAGCTAAAGTGAGTCTCTAGTAGATGATGTTTCTGCATTTGTCATTGTGTTAATTTTTTGTAGTAAACTTGTTTTATGAGCCAGGATTTCATTCAGTTCAGGCTGGCCTTGAACTTGCTATGCAGTCAAAGATGAGCTTGAACTTAGGACCCTCCTATTTGTACCTCCTTAGCACTGGGGTTACGAGTATGTGCCACTCTGCCAGGTTTTCATGATGCTGGGGGTGGAACCAAGCACTTGGTGCACACTAGGCAAGCATTCTAATTACTGGACCATGCCCCCAGCTCTTAGAGTACACTGCTTTAGTTATTCTCTGTTTCCTTTTCTGCATATACTATGGAATAGTATAAGCTATATAGTAATAGCGATAAGCTGTTCTATTTATGATTACCTTAAGGATCACTTATTATTTCCCTGTATTGTTAGAATTATTTAGAATTGCAGCCCAAAGTTATAACACTCTGAATGTGTGCTAGCTTACTTCCAATAGTATACATTGCTACTACATAAGGCTGTCACCATCTTTTTCACTTAAAGATATAAGAAATCACTGGGTTTTTTTAGTCAGGCTGTACTCTGGTTACTCCCTAGCCCTCTCCTCCCTCGAAGTGTATTCAATAAAGAATTCTTTCTTTAAAAATTACATTTTGGGGCTGGAGAGATGACTCAGTGGTTAAGAGCACTAGCTACTCTTGCAGAGGACCCACATTCACTTCCCAGCATCCACATGTCGGCTGAGAACCATCTGTGACTCCAGTTCCAAGGGATTTGATGCCCTCTTCTGACCTTTGAGGGAACTGAAGGACACAGGTGCACTTACATACATGTAGGCCATACATTCATGGACATAAAATAAAATGTTTAAAATGATGTTTTATGTCTGGGGTAATGACTCAGTGGGCTATAGCACTTGTGCCACAAGCACGAGGGCCTGAGTGTGGGTACTCGGCACTCACATAAAAGCAGGGCATGATCATGAGAGCCATAGCCCCAAGCACTGGGCCAGGAGGGTGACCGACACAGGAAGCTCCCTGGACCTTGGCAGCCAGCCTAGCTGAGAAACATTCAGCTTCAGGTTCAGTGAGAGACCCTGTCTCAAGGGAACAAGGCAGATGTCTTCCTCTGGGCCCTACACACATATGTACACACATGTATACACTACACACACCCACACTAAATAAATACATGTAAAAAAGTTTTAGAACCACCATGGAAACACACCTTGGTATGTCTTTGGAGGATCCCTTACTTTAAGGTAAAGGAGGTGGGAACACCCACCCTAAATATGTAGGGTGTACATTTTAATGCTTTTGGTCCCAGGCTATAAAATAAAGGAAAGGGAGCTAAACACCAACATCGTTTCTCCTTTCATTCTGACTGCAGATGCAATGTGGCCAGCTGCCTCAAGCTCCTGCCATCATGCCTTTCCTGCCATGGTGGACTGCACCTCGAACTGAGGCCAACACACACCCTTGTCCCTTTTGTCAGGGTGTTTTGTCCTGAAAAAGCATAAAGTAACAAATATGGCAGGTTGTCTTACAGCGTCCTCATACATGTGTGTTTATGCTTTTTTGGTGTCTGCCCCCCACACTATAGCCCTCTCTCTTTCTCCAGATGCTCCCCTTTCTTCTCCAAGTTGGCCCCAATGTCCATTTTCTTATTATGTGTATTCACTATCTCATCTCCTCTTCCCTCATCCCTTTCTCCATTCTCATGAGCCCTTTCTAGCACTCTCTCTCTCTCTCTCTCTCTCTCTCTCTCTCACACACACACACACACACACACACACACACACACACACACACATTTTAAATCTAGGTTCTGCATGTGAGGGGAAACACACAGTATCTGTCTTTCTGAATCTGGCTTACTTTCCTTAACATAGATTCCCGGTTGCAGCTCCTGCAAATGCATCTTCGTTTATCTTTACAGCTGCACAGAATCCCGTGGTGTGTGCCACATCTCTTTACCCATTCATCTCGGGATAGACGTCTAGACCGTTTCCATTCTTGGCCGTTATGAAGAGCGTAGCAGTACCCATCAATGTGCGAGTACCCCTGTGTTCTGCTGACTTAGTGGCCTCAAAAGTGCTGGAACTGGGTCCCATGTAGTTCTGTTTTCAGTTTTTTTGAGGAACCCCCCTTCTGATATCTACAGCAGCTAGACAAGCTTGCATTCCTCCCAGGGGTGAAGGAGAGTGCCCTTCTTCCTCTCATCTTTGCCATCACGCACTGTCAATTATTTTCTTCATAATGGCCATTCTGACTGGGGTGAACTCTCAAAGCAGTTTTCATTTGTATTTTCCTTAGGGTGAGGATGCTGGACACTTTTCCAAGTGCATACTTGAATCTTAGCCACTTGAACCTCTTCATTAGCCCATTTATTGATCGGATGATTTGGTTTGGGGTGTTTAATTATTGCAGTTCTTATAGACCCTTGATATTAAGGCTTGCCTCAAATTCAGTATGTAGTCCAAGCTGGCCTCAAACTCTTGGCAGTCCTCCTGCCTCAGACCCTAAGTGATGAGATTACAGGTGTGCAGCACCATGCCTGGCTCTACCTTCTTTAAGGATGTTTATTGTGTTTTGTTTTATGTTGTTTGTTTTGAGACAAGATCTTACTCTATAGTCTATAGGCTTCTTGATAGCCCAGGTTGGCCTCAAGTTCTCAGTAATCTCCCTGCTTCAGGCTGCAAGAGCAGCCAGTGCTCTTAACCCCTGAGCCATCTCTCCAGGCCCTCTTCCCCATTTTTGGAGGGACAGTTTTATCAGACACAGGCTAATTATCAGGGTTAGCTTTTTTTTCTTTAGTACTTTGTATATGAGCCCACTGCCTTTTACCCTCCAAGATTTTCACTGAGAAATCACTGTTACTGTTAAGAGTTCCCTGTGTGTAACAACTTGCTACTTTGAAGATTCTGTCTGTGGTTTTGGAGAGTTTGTTTCAGGGAGGGTCTGTTTATTATCCTACTTTGAGTTTCCTGAGCTTGAATGCTTGGAGTCAACCATCTCATCAGATTTAAGAAGTACTCAGCCATTATCTTTTCACATAATCTCTTTTCTCATTTGTTAGTCTAAAAAAACACAATAATCTCTCTTCTTCCCCCTTCTTTCTCCTCCTCTCCTTTCTCTTCTCAGGCAAGAAGGCCCTTGCCATATGCTGACCATCAACCTTGGACTTCCTAGCCTTTGGTACTGTGAGCTAATACATTTCTATTCATTATAAACTACCCTTGGGGCTAGTGAGATGTCTCAGTGTGCAAAGTGCTTGTTGTGCAAACATGAGGACCTGAGTTCAGATCCCCTGAACACATGTAAAAGCCAGGCATAGTGGTGTGTGTCTGCAACTCCAGTACTGGCAAATCCTGGGATTTGTTGGCCAGTTAATCTAGCCAAAATGGTGAGCTCCAAGTTCAGTGAGAGACCCTGTCTGAAAAAATAAGGTGAAGGGCAGTAGAGGAAGACAACAGACACCCACACAAGCACTCACAAGTGAGTACACCCTCACATTCTTGAACACACATGTGCACATGCATGCGCGCGCACACACACACACACACACACACACACACACACACACACACACACACAGAGAACATACACATATACGCGCAGAATTATCCAGTCCCTGATATTCTGTTACAGTGCCTGAAAGGAACTGAAATACAAGCCTTGGCCTGTAATAGCTGCACGCTGCAAGCCTTCTAATAGACTCTAGAGCATCAGGCAGATCCTGTTGGATTGCTGTCCAGATAGGGAGTCAGGATCTTGACATTCCTTGCTTCATCACCTTCCATGATCTCACTGCTATATAAAGAACTTACAACTCAATAATGAAAAGACAAGTGACTTGAAATCTGGATAAAAGGTCTGAGTTCTGCAAAGAAAATATACAAGCAGTTACTAAGCATCTGAGAAGATATGCAACATTGTTAGCAGGAAAGTTCAAACCAGAACCACAATGAGTTACTGCTTCACACCCACTAAGGTGCTATGCTAGATCACTAATGGTGCTCTGTAAGAAAGCCACTTCAAATTCCTGAAACCTGTGTGTTACCTTATATGGCAAAAGTGTAATGAATTTGGGAGTAGGGCTCAACCTGAATCATCTGGATGTGCTATAGAGGCAATCACCTGTATCCTCAGGAGAAAGATGCTCATGCTCCTGTTGTCTGTTTCAGCAAGTTTGAGGTCAGCTGTAAGTACAGGGAATCCCTGTCTCAAAAAAGACCAAAAGAAAGAAAATCTGAGGCCCAAGGACTCTATTTATACCGCACAAATAACACAGGAACACAGTGAAAGTAACCCAGCAAGGTAACCTTTATTTTTGCACCAGGACACATTGCACTATTCAGATCGAGTAAGCTCATCCAGCCCGGAAGTTTGATAGGTTTTGATCCCTAACCAGAGCACTGTGTCTTTTCCCCACTGGCTGGGGTCAGACCTCACAGTCTTTCTCGGTGGGCTAATTGTAAAAGAATTGGCACGAAGGAGATGAAGGAGAAACAGGGAGAGGCTGGAGGAAAGGGAAAGGGCTCTGCTGTCCCAGGCCGTCAGCTGCCTGGAACACAGCAGGGCTTCTGCACAACAGAACTTGCATTGTGTGTGTGTGTGTGTGTGTGTGTGTGTTAGAATTCAAAGATTTGAATTCCTTGCCCTAAGGCAAAGTTTTACAGTGTTGGACAGAAAAGACTGATATTTAATGCTTCTTACGGTTGGGACCCTATCTGTACACTGCTGGTGGCCCTGTGAAAGGGTGCTGCAACTTTGGAAACCAGGCTGCAGGTCCTCATGAGTGCAAACACAGAGATACCAAAGGGATGAGCATTCCACTTCTCAGGGAGTACCTCGGAGAGGTGAGAGAGATGTTCCAGTAGGAACTTGTCCATTAATATTACAGCATTATTAGTCACAGGCACCCAAGTGTCCAGCTGATGAGTGAAGGAAGGTGTGTGAAAACATAGTGGAATATTGTTCAGTGTTGTTTCTTAGTGTCCTATAGGAATTTCTTTATATGTATATTTATATAGAAACATAGAGGCAATCACCTGTATCCTCAGGAGAAAGATGCTCATGCTCTTGTGATTTGTTTCAGTTTTGATAGGGTCTTGTTATGTAGCCCTGGCTGGCCTAAAACCTGCCATTCTTGTAACTATCTGCCTTCCAAGTGCTAAGAATACAGGTGTGTACCACCATGCCAGATGTCGAATGTTTACATACACACACATGGGGGGGGGTGAGGGAGAGAGAGAGAAAGAGGCAGAGATCTTGTATATACTGCTTGTATATTTGGAGAACTGTGTACTCAGATCCTTTGTCCAGTTTTCGAGTCACCCATCTTTTCATTCTTGAGTTGTAAGTTCTATATAAATAAATATTTATATTTCTTTAAATATGCATTTAAATATTTTATTTACGTTTTAATTTTATGTCTATGAGCATATTGCCTGAATGTGTCTTAAGTACACCCATGCCATGCAATGCCCTAGGAGGTCAGAAGAGGGCATTGGATTGCCCTGGACCTGGAATTATAGTTTATGGGTGCTAGGAATCAAATCTGGGTCCTCTGCAAGAGCACCCAGTGCTCTTAACCACTGAGTCGTCCCTCTAGCCCTGTAGGAAATTTCTTATTCAAGATGTACCAGAACCCTTTTCCTTGGACCTCTTTATCCATAACATGCTGCCTACTCTAGGGGAGAGTCCCTCTCATTAATTCTTCCTGGAAAGGCTCTTACAGGCTTATTTCTTAGCTGATTCCAGATCTAATCAAGTTGGCAATTAAGATCAACCATCCTATTTATTTTTATTGTTTCGGAATTTTTGTTTCTCCCACCCACAACAAATACACACATATATACACACAGACATCCATCTGCATACATAAAGAGACATATCACACACACACATTTCTGACTTTATTGGAAGATTGATTAGGAGGATTTTGTTTGATGATATTGTGCATTTTCTCCTGTTTTTCTGTTCTGGAGTATATACATTCTTTCTTTCTTTCTTTCTTTTTTTTTTTTTTTTTTGAGACAGGGTCTCTCTGTGTCACCAGATGTCTGGAACTCACTATGTAGACCAGGCTGGCCTCAGTTTCACAGAGATCCCGCTGCTTCTGCCTTCCGAGTGCTGGGATTAAAGTGTACCTCCATGCCCAGTCTATACTCTATTTTCATTCTTTTAGTGGTTACCTTTGAGTTTTAGGGTCATATGTAGTGTAACCATGTGAATGGATGAAAACTCTGTTGCTGTGACACACCTGGATAAAAGCGGCCTGAGGAGAGATCCCTCTGGGCTCACAGTTGCAGGGGTGTCTGTGCGTCACTGTGGCAGGGTGTGAGCAAGCAGAGCAGTTCACATTATGGTGGCCAGGAGAGATGGTTGAGGAGACCATGCCTTTGCTGTTGGGCTTTCTCCTTTGTACCTTTTATTCTATTCAGGCCCCTATTCTTTAGAATGGTGCCCCACATTCAGGGCAGGTCTTTCCCCCTCTGTTAATCCCCCCCTCCCCGGAGATTCACAGACACACCGAGGGGCTTTACTAATCTTGGTACTTCTCAGTCCAATCAAGTTGGCAGTTAATGTCAACACTCTAAGTACTTACACTCTAAGTCTAAATTAAAGAGCATCTGTAGCATAGCTGTTTCATCTGGGCTGGGTATGATCATTACTGTCTTGAAACAGAGCAGCTGTGGTGACCTGCAAAGGATCCTCACAAGACCAGGCCTACTAACATTCCCTCAAAGGGAGACGAGGTAAGGTCATGAAAATCTGGAGACTTATGAGGTCCCTCCTCTAGCCAAGATTGCAATAGCTACTATATAAGAGGACTATATAAGAGGTGAACACCTAGCTGAGGCGAGACTTCTGGTGGTGCAGCTGCCCATGAGTCCCTGTGCTCCTTAAGTAACCCCCTGGTTCATGGCGCTGGACTGGATGGAACTCTTGTTTTTCTCTATAGGTGACCCCTCTCTCTTTATGTCTCCCTAGGAAAAGTTATACAACAGCTTAATTCCCTGCCTGTGAATACAAGGGCTTTTCTTAGAATCTCTTTTGAGACCAGAAGCTACTCTAAGACCATGTACTATCCAGGATCTACTTACCCTGCAGTTACTCAGAATGTCAAGTGGCTACCTTGCAGAAAGCAGAACACCCAGTTTTCTCTTTGTCCTTGGGGTATTGAAACTACATTCGCTGTGTTGGACACTTAGCATAGTCTTTTGGCATCAGAACACCTTTTATAAGGCTAGGGTGATGGCTTAGTGGGTAAAGCACTTGTTGAGCAGGCATGAAGACCTGAGTTCAGATGCCTGGAACCCACATAAAACTGGACACAGTGGTGGGTCTGTAATCCAAGCGTCCATAAGGCAGGATGGGAAGCAGAGACAGAACTGGAAGTTTGTGGGTCAGTTAATTGTCTGGAGTACCCTATCTAGAACAAGGTAAAAGGTGAGGACTGAAGCTCCAGGCTGTCCTCTGATTTCCACATGGACATGTGGTATGTGCAGGGTTGAACATCACACACAAATATGTAAATTTTTAAAAAGTTTTTTCTCTTATTGCTTCAGTAATTTTCTCCCCTCCCCGCTCTCATTCTAGAGTCCCTATGAGTCGGTTTTCACAGTGTCTGCACAATCTTCCACTCCCCAGCAGTGAACCTTCACAAGCTCTGGTCAGGGCCGGTCACCTGTCTTACTGATGACAGCTGTCCTGTGGGTGTGGGCATCTTGCTGTGGTTTAGATTCACATTTCCCGGCAACCAAGGAAGCTGAGCGTCTTTGCACATGCTTATTGACCATGTGCGCAACTTCTTGGTGGAAATGTTGAATCAGAACTTTCATCCTTTTTAAAATTGCTTCTGTGGCTTGTTTATTTATTTTTATTTTATGTGTATGAGTGTTTTCCTGCATGGATATAAGTGCCCCATGCCCAAATCCATGTCCTCTGCAAGTGTAGCCAAGTGTTCTTAACCATTAAGCTATCTCTCCAGCCCCGTATGGAGAAATTCCTAAAACGATATGGAATTTGTAGTTTTTATTGCATTACTTGGGCTGGCCCTCCTTCCCTCCCTCCCTCCCTCCCTTCCTTCTTCCTTTTATTGAAACAGAGTCTCATGTAACTTTGGCTGGCTGGCCTCCAACTTACTGTGTCACCAAAGATGACACTGAATTTCTGACCCTCCTGTCACTACTCCTGAGTACTAGTATTGGACTCCACCATGCTCAGTTCATCGTGCTGGGGATCAAACCCAGGGCTTTGTGTGTGCCTGGTGAGCATTCTGTCACGCAGGCTACACCCCCAGTCTCTCTTCCTACTTTTTTTTTCCTTTGAGACAGGGTCTCAGTATGTAGACCAGGCTGGCCTAGAACTCCGAGATCCCCCTGCTTCTGTCTGCCAAGGGCTGGGATTTAGGAGTGGACCATCACGCCTAATTTGTTTTCCTGATAGTGTGCTGTGGAGCACAGAATTCTCATTCTGATGATGTCCACTTAATTCTGTTGTTTTGCTTGTGTTTTAGTATCTTATCTGAGAAACTATGTATATGTTTCTCAGAGTTTTATCATCTTAGGTTTTGCATGTATGTGTTAATCCATTTTATGTTAATCTTTGTAAATGGTTTGAGGTGGTTCAACCTCATTTTTGTATGTGTTTCCTTTCTTATAACACCATTCTTCCCCATTGAATTGCTTTTATGTGGTATGAAAAACAATGGACTGGCCCTGCATGGCACTACATAGGGAGACCCTGCCTCAAAAACAGAAGCAAACAGACTGTTGGGGTTTGGTGGTGTACGCCTTTAACGCCAGCACTTGGGAGACAGAGATAGGCAGATCTCTGGGAGTTCCAGTTTAACCTGGACTACACATCAAATTCTACATGGGCTAGAGAGATGGTTTAGTGGTTAAAAGCACTGGCTGCTCTTTCAGAGGACCTGGGTTCAGTTCCCAGCACCCACATGATGGCTAACAACCACCAGTAAGTCCAGTTCCAGGGACTCTGACATCCTCTCCCCCAAGTTGCATTAGAAAAGATTTTATTTTTAATTATGGGGAGGGGAGAGATGGAGGGGTACCTGCGGAGACCGATTTGGGTCCTGGGAACGGGAACTGAACCCAAGAGCAGTTTGTGTCCTTAACTGCTGAGCCATGTCCTCTGCCCCCAAGTTGCTTTTTGTCAAGATATTTTATCATAGCAACAGAAATGAAACTAAAAGAGATAGTGAGTTTGAGGCTAGCTTAAGCTACATAGTGAATTCAAGGTCAGCCTGGACTATGTGGGATGACTTTGTAGCTCAGTGAAGAAGGACTTGACTAGCACGCACAGAGCTCTGGGCTTGCTCCCAGTATTGAAAGAAAAAACAAAATTTAGAAGAATTCAGTTATTAGTTCGTAGTGAGGACGAGCATGACTAAAGAGGCAGGACAAGGGAAGAGGTGAGGAAGTGCTGCTCAGGGTCTGATGGAGGGGAGGGAAGACACCCTTACAGAAAGTCCTTCATTTCCATTTTATTCCTGAAATTGTCATATAAAAAAATAACACGTTTACCAAAGGAGGAATTCTTCCAAGTGGTTTCCATCATTATGGAGATGCAGGAGTTTAGAGGGTTTCTTGTTTTTCTTATGTATTCTGTTTGTTTGTTGTAGGTCTAGATTAGAGAGTTTGCTCCAAGAGAATCTGTTTTGGACTTCTCTGGCTACAGAAGCCACTTCCTGCTTATTAATATTCAAACACACCAATTATTCATCCCTGCTTGGTCACATTAAGCATTCTAAGTCATCCATTCTCCTGTTCTCTTTCTAAAAGAAAGCTTTGAGTCCAGCCACCCCATGGGGAAGGCATGTAGGTGGGACTCAGGGCTGACTCAGAGGGCCGGCCTTGGACAGCTCATGTCTGAGGTCAGTCACATCACGCGGGAGAAGCCTGTGCTCTCATGAACAGATCTGTCCAAACAACTTTTCTGGCTTCCTGCTGACTTGTCTGCTCTCATCCTGAGTGGTCCACGAGAGGTCAGGGACTGATCAGGTTTCAAGTCTAGACCACTGAGGATCTTGTACTTTCCACTCTGCCCTCTTCCAACTTGGCAGTGAATATCAACAGAACACACTGACAGAGGAGGTTGGGGAGCAGTCAGAGTCACTGTGGTCAGCCAGTGAACTGAACTTCAAGAAGGGAGGACAGGGCTTGGGCAGGGCCAGTCACCAGTCAGAGGCAAAGGCAGGTAGACTCTGTCTCCTGTGCAATTCGATGCCAGCTTCCTACATGGGATCACCAGGAGGAGGAGGAGGGGACCTGGATGCATAGCTGTGACCCAGTGTGCCAACTTTAAGACCATATTAAATCCATTACTTGTTGCCTCAGCTTCCCAAGAGCTGGGATAAGGGAAATGCAGTATCACAGCTGGCCTTTCTCCCTTTCTCTTTCTCTCTCTCTCTCCTTCTCTCCTTCCCTCCTCCTCTTCTTCCTCCTCCTTCTTCTTCGGTTTTTTTGAGACTAGGGTCTCCCTGTAGCCCCAGCTGGTCTTGAAATCACTATGTAGACCAGACTGGCCTTAAACTTCCAGAGATCTGCCTGCCTCTGCCTCCCAGGTGCTGGAACTAAAGGCATGTGCCACCATGTCTGGCTTCTTTCTTCTTTTTTAAAAAATTATTTTATTATTTTTAATGTATGCGAGTGTAATGCCTGCTTGTGTATAAATGTATCCATATTGTGTGATGCTTGTGTATAAATGTATCCATATTGTATGATGCTTGTGGAGTCAGAAGAGGGCATCAGATCCCCTGGAACTGGAGTTACAGACAGTTGTTAGCTGCAATGTGGGTGCTGGGAATTGAACCTGGGTCCTCTGCAACCAGTGCCCTTAACCACAGAGTCATCTCTCCAGCCCATCTTTCTTTCTTCTCTCTCTCCCTCCCTCCTTCATCCTATCTCTCTCTCTCTCTCTCTCTGTCTCTGGGAAAAGAGGAGTTGGAAGTACGACCAGAGAGCAAAATGCTGGCTCTGAAAATCAAGGGCTGCTTTCTCCCCCAAAACCCCAGAGGGAGTGTGACCTGCAGGACACTGATTTCAGAGGGCCAGCCTCCAGAGCTGGCATACATTCCTATTGCTTTAAGTCACGTAGTCTGTGGCCATTTATCACAGTGCCTGTTGGGAGTGGAGACCCCAAGTCACCCTGCCTGTGCACCAAGGAGGGTGCAGATGTGAGGTACGTGTATAAGGTGTGTGTATGAGATAAGGGGTGAGATGGCTGTGTGAGGTGGGAAGTGTCAGGTGCCGCTGTGAGATGGTGTGTCGTACTTATGTGAAGAGTACATGTAAGATATGTCTATATACAGTGGAGGTATGGGGTGGGAGTATGAGATGCATATATGAGGTTGGGGGTCTGAGGTGCATGGGGGATGTAAAGTGGGAGTGCAAGGCATGAGTGCAAGGTATGGCTGGGTATGAGATACCCCTGTGAGGTGCTTGTGTTACATACATTTATGGGGTTGAAGTGTGATGTACGTGGGTATGTGGTGCCTTGTGAGGGGCATGTGTGTGTCTGGGATGAAGTGCAGGTGCCAGGTGTAGTTGTGAGAGGCCTGGGTCTGTGCATCCCTGTCCTGGGGGAAATTCCTGCTCCATGCACATGGACTGTTCAGGTGTCCTCTGACCACCTAGGCTATGTTCCTGCCCCCATATTATACCTGGGACAGGTCTTTCAAGCTCCTCCAAAATAGGCGGCGTGATCTTTGCGCCCCTCAGGCTCCTCTGCCCAGGCAAGCCCTAGCCTCTGCTTCCTTCTGGCTCAGTCATCTCATTGCCACAAGCAAGCCCTGACATGCTACCTTCAGTCTTCATGGTCTCCCTACCACGTTCAAGGTTTCAGGTCCTCAGGCCTATCTCTGTTCTGCAGATCTCACAGAATGGATCCAAAGGGGCAGGCAGTGCCTACCCCAGGCTGCTGTCCTATCCTTTGTGAAGAGTGAACTGGTGTCCACCCTTAACCTTTGTGCTCTGCCAACCTCTCTGACCTAGGGGACAGTTTCCTTGGTAAAGAGAAACCTGACTCTGCCTCCCAAGTTCTGGGATTAAAAGTGTGTGCCACCATACCTGGCCCTTATTTTGTATTTTTAAAAATATATAAAATACATAATTTATTTACTTATTTTTTAGTTCTTATTTTATGAGTGTTATGCCTGCATGTGTGTAAGTACACCTGTGTCATATAGTGCCCATGAAGGACAGAAGAAGGCATTGGATTCCCTAGAACTGGAGTTACGAATGGTTATTAGCCGACATGTGGGTGTTGGGAATCAAACCTGGGTCCTCTGCAAGAGCAGCCAGTGCTGTTAACTACTGAGTCATCTTTCCAGCCCCTTATTTTATATTTTTGAATAAAGACATTTGTAAATTCCTAATACTAGGTACAAGAACTATCTGTGAGTACAAAGTACTTAGTGCTTTCAACTTAAATCACTGAGGCCTTTCTACTACTCTTCTGTTACAGTGAGGATTTTAGTGCTTGCCATCAGATGAGAAATTCAGAAGCAACCTTTCTCTGGAAAATAAAAATAATTGTGTACCAAGTAGAGAGGTATCCAATTATGTGACAACTTTGTGTAATAAAACTTTAAAGTTAAAAAAAGAGGAAGCCAGACAGGCCTTACCAGACACAATAGACAGTCGAGGAAGCACAGTCTTCCATGTTCCCTGGACAGGCAACCTGTGGGTCTCTTTGGGTTCTACGCAGGGTTGGGGTCAGTCGAGACACCAAGGATGTCAAGTGTAACAGTAGTCAAGGAAAGGAAAATGAAAACAAAAGTGGGGAGCAGAGGACATGGAGTTGAGGTGTCACCTGTTTAGAACTCAAACACAGTGGTTTGTGGCTGAGGAAAGAGTTTGGGGAGAGAGAGAAGAGCCTGAGGAGAGAGCAGCTGAGCAAGGGAAGATTTAGGGAGGGAGAGAGGGGGAAAGACGTGGGCCCAGACTCTTTGCCAAGATGCCTTTATTGGAAAGCATGGCCCATTCCATGGGGCACATGCCTATTGATGGCAGCCAGGGAGAGTAGGGAAAAGGTGAGCTCTTCCAGGCCAGGGGGTAGTTGGGCAGATGAGTCCTGTGAGCTTCCTGTGGATGGTTTGTGTATCTATCAATGTCCTCTGGGGTAGATGGAACCCTAAATCTAATTCTACTCCAGTATTTGCACTCCTCATCAAGCCAAGGAATTCCAGTCCAGAAAACCAGCGACATGAGGCCACTGGGACTGGGATGTGAGGGTTATATCTAGTGAGATGTGGCAGCTTTAATTTGGACAGGACTTTTATTACAGGGTGTTATGTGTCCCAGGCTGGAATTGGAAATAGGGTGTAGGATGACCTTGAATTTCTGATCAATCTGTCTCTATCTCCCAAGTGCCTGATTACATGCATGCATCACCACACATCTTTTATTTCTATTTATTTTTTATTATTTTTAAGTGTATTGACTGCATGTATGTAAGTGTACCCATGTAGTGCAATGCCTACAAAGATCAGAAGAGGACATCTTATCCCATGGAACTGTAGTTACAGATGGAACCCTGAAGAATGGGATTAGTGCTGGAGAAAGGGGATCAGAGGGTAGGGAAGATGGCTCAGCAGGTTAAAACATTTGCCGGACAAGCATGAGGACCTGAGTTCAAATTCCTGGAACCCATGTGAAAAGTCTATCAAAGTCATACATGCCTATAACTCTAGTTCTGTGGCGCGTGGCATACAGGCAGCTGGGGCTTGCTGGCTCCCAGCATGGCCCCAGGCTCAATAAGAGACCCTGGGAATAAAGCAGAGAATGATAGAGCAGGACACCTCCTTTCCTCTTCTGCCTTTGGGCCCACACACCCGCACATGAATGTGTGAATACACCGCGCGCGCGTGCGCGCGCGCGCGCACACACACACACACACACACACACACACACACACACATTAATAAAAGGAGGTTTGTAGCAGAGAGATGCCTTGTTTCTTTCTTCCTACCAAATAAGGGGGCAGTAAAAAGACATCATCTAGGCTGGAGTTAAGAGCTCATCTAGGCTTAGCAGTTAAGAGCTCATACTGCTCTCCCAGAGAACACAAGTTTGGTTCCCAGCACCCATGTCCTACAGCTCACAATTGCCTGTAATTTCAACCAGGAGATCTAATATCCCCTCTGGTCACCACAGGTACCTGCACTCATATCAACAAACCCACATGCAGATAAACAAACACACACATACATACACATACACACACATGCACACACAATTAAATGTAAATAAATCTTGGAAAAAAGACATCATTGAAGAACTACAAAGCAGGCCCTCACACACACCCAATGTTGATCTTGGACCTCAACCCTCTAGAACTGAGACTCATTCCTGTTATTTATAAGTAACAGTCCTTTGTAGTTTGTCAAAGGAATCCTAATGACTATAGACAGTTTGCATTTGCAATACCAAATGGACTTCAGTTTTGTTTTGTTAAAACAAGGTTTTACCAAGTAGCCCTAGATAACCTGAAAGGCACTATGTAGACCAGGCTGGCCTCATGGTCTTAGAAATCCACCTGCCTCTGCTTCCTGAGTACTGAGATCAAAGGTGTCCATCACATCTGGCTGGGCCCAAGTTTTTATTCCATTTATCAACCATGGTGAAGTTCCAGTTCTTATTTTTGCCCATATTTTTATGAGGCTTTTGATCTTATGAATTTAGACATTCTTTTTACAGAATGGATATGAATCCTTATCTCATATAACTTGTCCCAGTTTTAGACATATTTTCACCCTTTTATGGTGATATTGAAAAACAGAAATTGCTTAAGGGTGGAGGGGAGCCTTTAAAAACTGCACACCCCTTTGTACCTTCTTACTTGCTCTATGTGCATCTATTACCAAAGGAAAAAAAAACTGAAGGAATGTGAACTAGGACAAAAAAAGGCTGGGGAGCCGGCCTACTGAGGGGCTGGCTTACTGGGGGTTGGCCTACTGAGGGGTTGGCCTACTGGGGGCTTGGCATACTAGGGGGCTGCCTTAGTGAGTAACAAGCCAGGAGTGGTTGTGTGCTCTTGTAATTCCAGTGCAGGAAAGACATCATGGAACTCACTACCTAACCATGATGGGCTGTAGGCCAACGAGAGACCCTCTGTTTCACTCACTGGAATCCAGGCGGGCTGTATAATACAGCAGTGGGCTCTGGGGACCCGAATCTCATGCTTGGGCAGAAAGAGCGTTAATTAAACACTGAATTGTCTCCCAGGCTCTGTATGCATTTTTCTTTTCTTTTGTTTTTGAGTCTCCCTGTAGCTCCAGCTGGTCTGGGACTTGCTATGTAAACTAGGCTGACCTTAGTTTCACAGAGATCTACCTGCCTCTGCCTTTAAAGTGTTTTGACTAATGGTGTGTGCCATCACATCTGGCATTTTTGAACTGTAATGGGTGTGTTGTTACAATGCTCATGATACAAATTATTTTAACAGGATGAGAGCAAACAAACTGGGCACAGAATACATATCTGAAATATCAGCTTTGGGGAGATCAGGCAAGACAGCACATTTGAGGCCGGCCTGGGCTATACAGGGAGACTTTGACTCATAAAAAGAAAGCAGCAAAAAACAAAACAAACAACAGCAGGTAGGAAACAAAGGAACAGGAATGCAGAGGGCATTTCAGGGCCACCATTCCTTCCAGATCCTAGATACACCAAGTTCAGGACCATATAGGTTTCTCTGGACAAAACAATGTTCTCCTCCTCCTCTCTCCAATCCTGCTATTCCTCTTTTCTTTTTTGGCCTCTGGCTTCCAGCTCTTTATAGTGCCATGGAAAGATTCAGTGTCTTTGATTTTAAGTTTTATGAAAAACTGAAGCATTGAGGTTAAATACTATCATCTTTGTTCCCAACATTGGTAATTCACTGACTCACTAATGTGTGGCATGACTGAGAACCACTCCTGGGTGGAAGCCTCATTTCCAGTTACTGAATCACAATTTTTTGTGTATGAGTGCATTGCCTACATGAATGTATGTGCACCACATGAATGCAATGCCCACAGAGGTCAGAAGAGGATGTTGGATCCCTTAGAACTGGAGTTACAGACAGTTGTTAGTTGCTATGTGGGTGCTGGGAACTGAACCTGGATCCTCTGCTCTTGATTGCTAAGCCATCTCTCCAGACCCTGTCTATGGGCTTTCTTGAAGCTCATGCCTGACTGACATCATCTCAGTTCACTAGGATTCAGTGAAGAATCATCAGAATTCATCAGACCAGAGGGGAAAACATGTGATGTCTAAATCCACCTGGCTCCTGTCTCACCCCAGCCTGACTTCTCATCCCCACAAGCTCCAGCCTGTTGTTTCTCACCTCTGTGCCCCTGAATAACCATCAACCCATTCTCAGAGTAAGCTTGCCCTCCCTCCAGAAAGCTTTCCCTGACCTCTTCCCCCAAGCTGGGCTGCTAGCCCCTTGCTTGGTCTCCTAGCTCTTGAGATCACCTCCAGTTATCATAACCTACATTTTAGTTGAATGTGTAGGAAACTCTTAATTTGGAGGAATCCCACTGTCAATCTACTAACCAAAAAGAGTGAAAGAGAATAACACTTTAAATAGGGCCACCTTGGACCCCCTGAGCACACCCTGAGAGGGTGAGATGGAAGCCCTAACTTCATCTTAGCTCTGTGATCTTTCTGAATTGGGAGGCTCTGGCCTTTCCACAAGTGATTCTGGTGTTTAAAGATTTACTTTTCAGGAGGCTGAGAGATGGCTCAGGGGTTAAGAGCACTGACTTGTTCTTACAGAAGACCAGTGTCCTGTTCTCAGCATCTATATAGCAGATCCTGTAACTCCAGTTCCAGGGTATTCTATGCTATCTTCCGCTTCTGAGGGCATTGCACACATGTTGGGCGCTTATATACAAGCAAGCAAAACACTCATACGTATAAAAATAAGTACGTAAATTTAAAGATTTACATGTCACAGGAAATGTCCCAAATACACGAAGATACAGGGATCCTGGGGGACTGAAAAGAAAAAGTAAACAAACAAAACCGAAGAAAGTAAGCAAAGCCAGGTATACTCTGTAAACTTGTGAGGAGTCTCTGTTTTCAAAGTTGTAGAAATGGGGTTCAAATTCCTCTTCCATACCTAACCAACACAGAGGATTTGGCCAAATCTCTAACTTGTCTAGACTTCAGATCCTCGGGTTTTGTGTCTGCTCACCTTAAATGGTTACTCCGAGGCTGGAGTAACTAATGTGCTTACAAGGCAGGCTCTTAGTAGCTGTTTGCATGACCCCAGTCCACACAGCCCTCGTTCTGTACTGGAGTCCATCCACTGAAGACATAAACAGGTGACAGAATGAGGGAGCTTCCAGGCCACGTCTCCAGAGAGCCGGCGGCGAGGCTACTCAGCCGCACCTACCACTGAGAAGGCTGAGGCAGGAGGGATGGGGGAGTAGGATGGTGAGCAGGATGAAGAGCGGAGGGAGAGAGAGAAAGATAAGAGACACAGAAACTGATCATAAGCTCGTACCCATCCCCTTCGGCTACCTTGTCAGTGCATTCATTCACCCGGATGGGCATCGGCGGGGCCGGGTCCAATCCCCAGTGGCGCGCATAGCCAGGCGCAGGAAAGCTCGACGTCGGGGTCTGAGTCTGAGGCCGGAGCCTGGCGGCCTTTCCTCGCCAGCGGACCTGTCTGTAACAGCTTCGGTGGCTTCGTCCTTCACGGCGCAGCCCCGCGAGTGCAACCTCACTTTTGCACACAGTAGGAGTCCACGAACAACGCAGCCAGCCCAGCAGTCGCGTACGGCCGAGGTGAGGCTCCCTCCCGCATGCTCAGGCGCTCGGGACAGCCGGAACGCTCGGCCCTCAGGAACCGGAGCCGACCGGACTAGTCCTGGCCGACGGCCCCGCCCCCTCGGAACCCATGGTTGAGTCGCCCTTAGCAACAGCAGTCGGCGGCTTCCTCGGGCCGCGCTGATTGGTCGAACCCCAGGCGTCACTTCCGGCAGCCGGAGGCAGCGGAGGAAGCCGAGGGGCGGCCATCTTGGGTCCGTGAGGCTCCTGAGGTGCCGGGGAGCGGCAGCGGCGGCGGGCAGGGCGGAGGCTGGGCGGAAGGCGCGCGGGAGCGGGGAAAGCAGCCCGGCCTGGGCGCCTCCTCCGCGGCTCCCTCCATGATCAACGCCCGCAGTCCGCGGCGGCCTGTCTCGCCCTCCAGCTCCACCACATCCTCCCGCGCCGCCGCCTCCTCCGGGGCCATCGGCCGCGCCGTGTGGAGGCCGCGGGGCTGAGCTGCGCGGCGCTGCGGGCGGGGACCCGCGGGCAGGCGAGGGCTGTGGGCCCACGGGGCGCCCTGAGGCTCGCGGCTAGCGGCCGCCCCGCCCCCGCCGGGCTCCCCGCCGTGGCCGCCGGGGCCAGGGGAGAATGAGCCCCGGGGCCCGCGGAGGCACGGCCCGGGCCAGGCCCGGGATCTAGACGCCGGCGGGCCGGGACGGTCCCGGGGTCGCGCTGTCGCTTGCCGGCCTCCCAGGGCTGGGCGGGGTTGTTTTGGGATCGGCGGGGTGCAGCATCGAAGCGCAGGAAGATGTCCACTCGGACCCCTCTGCCAACAGTGAATGAACGGGACACGGAAAACGTGAGTGGGCTTACGCGGGCGGTGGGGTCCCCGGGGTGGCGGGCCCCCCGGAGACACCGGGCCGGGGTAGCGGCGCCCTGGGTTCTGCGGCCGGTGTGCGGCTTGCGCGGAGCGCCTACGGTCTGCTCTCACGCCGGGCAGGTTCGCCGCCGGTCGGTCCTTGCTGCAGTGGCCCGGCCTTTACTGTGGTCTGGGACTAAGTTTTGTGCCGGTCGCTAAAGCTAGGTGTCCAACGAGAGATCCTTGCGGTCTCTTGGCTCCAGAACTCTGCTAGGAAGAGTTGTTCTCCGACAGAGCGGCGGCTTTATCAAGGAGTAGCTTCCCGTCGGTGCAGATCGAAATCTGATCGGAAGCAGAGGCTGAGCGAGCGGTTCCGAAGGCAAATGTGGGAGGCCCGGCCCGGCTCGCCCTGCCCTGCCGCCCAGCTGGGGGCACCCACCCGCTTGCTTTCCCTCTGCTGGAAAGGCTAGCTTCGGGAGCTCTCAGGACCATTCCCCTGCTGACACCCTGTAGATCTATACAAAAGGAGTCTTTGATTTTGTTCTCTAGGACCTTTAAACACGACCAGGGACAGCATTGCTAGGGAGTGACAGCTTGTAGTAAAATTTACACTGAAGAAACATTTGGCTCTGCCCAAGTGTTTTCTGAACTTTTCTCCAGCATTGGATTCAGAAGTGTTCTAATCTGGTTGTTACCGTCTGTAAACCATCTCGCAAGTAACTTGTGAAGAAACTTCGCCGGTCTTTCAATGTTAAGTGTTATGAGGTAATTGCTGGCAAGAAAACGGCCTCTCTTAGGAATAGCCTTTTTGCTGTGGTGTTTTTAGCCTTTGAAAACCATCCTTAGGCTTTGTGACCCAGTGGTATCCGATGCCTTCATTTTAATCTTCAAAGTGCCACTTGGTGCTGGGTAGCTGCTGGGTAGTCTAGTCTGTTTACATAAGCCTTGTCTAAACCATGCCTGTAGCATGTCAGTGTACACTTGTGTATGTTCACCAAGGTAGATTAGGAAAGTACCTAAACAGGAAATGCTAGGCGAGACATCGTTCCTCTAACTCCCTCTCTTACCTTGCTCTTCCCGTTCCTTCCACTTCTTTCCCTTCTTAGTTCTTGCTGTGTTGGCCAAATTGACTCAAGGGAGCCTCCTGTCTCAGTCTTCCTATAGTTGAGAATACAAACGCATGCCACCAAGCCTAGGACACTGTGTGTGCATTGAGTGTGTGTGCCTTCTTTGACCTGATTATCCTGTTTTTTGACCACCCTGAAAGAGTGGAGCAAGTTTTTTTAAAAAGTGATTTGATTGGCTTTGATCATTGATTTTTACTCAAAACCCTTTAGTCAAAACCTTTAGTAAACCAGAACATTAGCCCTATCCTTTCTGAATTGAAACATGAAACATAATTGCAGATTTGTTATAATGAAGACTGTAATTGCCTCTTTGTAAGATGGAGGCCAGTCTGGTGTCAGAGTGAGTTTCAGGCCAGCTGGGGCAATAGTGAGACCCTGTCTCAAAAAATCAGAGGTTATGGCACATTTACCTAATTGTGCTAATTCACCTTGCCATGTTCCACTTCTGCTCTTG
Source organism: Eospalax fontanierii (assembly GCA_035773235.1). Taxonomy (NCBI): domain Eukaryota; kingdom Metazoa; phylum Chordata; class Mammalia; order Rodentia; family Spalacidae; genus Eospalax; species Eospalax fontanierii. Next base: position 79,705,564 of record CM069536.1, read on the forward strand.
TGTTTGTAGGATATGGAAATAGCTTTGAGTCTTGCACAGTGTGGGGCCTGTGTCAGTCAGTGTCACACCTCAGGTTTACTTTTAGCATAGCCTATCATTACCTGTCATTACTGCCCAACTGAAATTAAACTTCTTGCCAGCTGAGTGAGTGAATGAATGTACAACACTGAATGAGAGTGCTCTGTTCACTGAGAAGTACTTTTGTTAAAAGTTCGGGTTGTGGAGATGCAGCATTAACTCTGTTTAAGTGTATAATCTGTTGAGTTTGACAAATATGTAGTCATGTAACTACTACATGAGCATTTCCTTCCCCCAGAAAGGTCACCCTTGGCCCTTTGTAGCCCTTTCCCTCTCATTTTCCCAGCCCCTGGAAAACACTGATCTGTTTTTATTCCAGTAGTTTTACTTTTTCTTGTAAGTCAGGTCATAGAATATATAATTTTTTTGTGTATCTGCCTTTTTTGTTATTTTGAGACATCTTGCTACATAGGCAGGGTTGGCCTTGGACATATTTGCCTTTGAGCCACAGTGCTGGGATCACAGCTGTGGATGACTACCCCAAGCGGTGCTAACTTCTTCCACTTAGCATAATGCTTTTCTTCCTTTTTGTTTTTGTTTTGTCTTTTGAGACAGGGTCTCATGTAACCTTGGCTAAGCATAATGATTTTGAGTTTTTGTGTTTTCAAGTGTATTAATAGTTCATTCCATTTTATTGTTAAATTAGATATATCTTGCCATTTTTTTTTTTTTTTACTCTTTTATGGACATTGCTATTATGACTAGAGCAGTCTTCCTTTTTTTTTCAAAAGGACATTTCATTATGCTTATTTAGGTATTTTGTTTAATTTAAAATTTGAATAATGGTATTCACTCATGATGAGAATGTTGCTTATTACATTAAATATAATAAATAGGGGTGAAGATAAAATAAACAGAGCTGAAGGTATAGCTTAGTAGTAAAGTGCTTGCTTAGCCCTGGAGAATTCTGGACTTTAATCTGCACTACAAAGATAAGAAAGAAACAAACATAATTTGCAACAGGATTGTCATTTTCATCCTTATGTACTATCTATTTTCATTTGTTTGATTTCTACATGTTGATATCCACCTTTGATGGGTAAGAAATGAAAGTTCACAATCACCAAATCATCTTATAGGCCCAAAGAGCTAGTTAAACAGTCTGATTCAGTGAGGATGCCAAGGTGACAGGAGCTGTTCAAGACCATAGACTGTTTAGTGACAAAGGTTTAGATTTCAGCTCTCTCCTCTGCTTTTCTGATATACTGAGCTGCTTCTCAAGAACTTGTCTAATTATTCTGCAAAAGGATTTAGTTGTACCAACACCCATATTGTAAGATAAAATTTCAAAGATTCTTGTTTATTTGTTTATTTATTTTGGTTTTGAGACAGGGTCTCCCTGTAGTCCAAGCTGGCCTGGAACTCCTTGGTTCACCTACCTCAGCCTCCCAAGTTCTGGGATTAAAGATGTGTGCCACTTCCCCCAACCTGATGTATTTAATTTAGGTATTTTATGTGTATGAGTGTATTGGCTGCATGTATGTCAGTACATCCATGTTGTACAGTGCCAGAGGAGGTCAGAAGAGGTCGAATTCCTCTGAAACTGCAGTTATGGACGGTGCTTAGCTACCATGCGAGTGCTGAGAACCTAACTTGAGTCCTCTGTGAAAGTAGCCAGTGCTCTTAACTGCTGAGCCATCTCTCCAGCCCCCTTTTTTGGTTTTTTTGAGACAGGATCTCCCTGTAGTGTCAGCTGACCTGGAACTCTTTATGTAGACCAAGCTGACCTCACAGATATCTGTCTGCTACTACCTCCCAAGTGCTAGGATTAAAGGTGTGAATCACCACACCGGCCCAGTGAGATGCTCTTTTAAAAATTTATTTATTATTTATTTATTTTGGTCTTTTGAGACTGGGTCTTCTCGTAGCCCCAGCTGGCCTGGAACTCCTAGAGATCTCCCTGCCTCTTCCTCCCCAGTGTTGATTAAAGATGTGCACCACCATACCTGACTGGGATGCTTTTTGAGAAAGATTTTTCTATTACTTTTAATTGTGCACTTGAGTGTGTGTGTGTGTGTGTGTTAGTTCACATCATGAGTTCAAGTGTCTGCTCATCATAAAGTCAGATCCCCCTGGAGTTGGAGTTACAGGTAGTTGTGGTGATATGGATGCTGGGAACTGAGCCCTTTAGGACTTGCTTGTCCTGTCAGACAGAGTGCTCAGAGCTCAGTGGATCTAGTCTGTGAACTAATTTGAGCAGACATTAGAGTCACCTAGAGGGTTGTGGAAATGCTCATCTGTTTGGTTCTCAGCTCTAAACCAGATGATAGTGCACATCCAGAAATCAGTGCCTTAGTATTTAGCAAAGGCAGCTTTTATCAAGTTTCTAGGAGAGCGATTTTTACTATAGATAAGAGAGTTTTCAGGGTCTATGGTTTTTAAAAGCTCATTGTTTAAAAGAAGGTGTGGTTGTGGGATGAAAGAATAGTTACCTGTTCGTATTTCACTATATTCAGACACAGTAGTTTTTTTAAAAAGATTTTATTTTTACTTTATGTGTATGAGTGTATTGCCTGTATGTAAGTACGTCTATGTCATGCAGTGCCCAAGGAAGTCAGAAGAGGGCATCGGATTCCCTGGAACTACGCCATGTTGGTGCTGGGAACTGAATCCATCCATGTCCTCTGTAAGAATAAGCAGTGCCCTTAACCACTGAGCCATCTTTCCAGCCCCTAAGTACTTTATATGATAATATCTTGTTTAAAATATGTACGAGAGCTGGATATGGTAATATATACTTGCAATCCTAGCTACTTGGGAAACTGAAGGAGATTTCATAATAGCCAGTCAGTTTGAGGGCAGCTTGAGCAATTAAGTGAGCGCTTGCCTCAAAATTAAATTTTAAAAAATTACATTCTTTATTTGCTTGTTTATTGGGGTATGTTGTGGGGATGTGTGGGTGTGCATGTGTGTTTGTGGAGGTCAGAGGACATTTCCTAAGAGTTGGTTCTCCTGTCAGGTGAGTCCTGGGGATTGAGCTTAGATCCTCAGTTTGGCAGTATGCACCTTTATGGATGAGCCATCTTACCAGCCTCCCCCCACCTCCAAATTAAACTGACTGAAGGTGTAGTTCAGGGATAGAACTCTTGCTTAGTATATGTAATACCTAAGTAGAACTCACACCCCAAGTCATATAGTTTCACTGCTTTTAACATTCAAATACAACTATTTATTGAATTATAACCATTTATGGGTGGTGCTATCAGGAGGTTCTTAGGCTGTTTATTTCATACTGGCCAAAATATTCAGGGAAATCTCTTATAGACTCTGAGGGTTGTTTCATCTTTTATGTAAATTAGATAGAGATGGACATTTATAGTAGTGGGCTTTTTTACATTTGAGAAACACGTCTTTTTATTTTTTTAATTAGCATGCAGAATTAACATTTGCTTAGGACATCATGCATACTTAGTTTTAGTTGATCCCCAGTTGTAGCCCAGACTGCCCATGAACCTTGACCTCAGCAGTGCTGGGATAATAGGGGTATGTCATTGCTCCAGCCCTTAGTTATTTATGTAGTTCATAATGTACATTGTAATTATTTTGAGACGTATATGGCACAAAAATCACATTGTAATTACTTAGAGACTTATATCCAGTGTGGTATAAACACTGTAGTACCTGTTATCTTTGTTTCAGTGAGGATTGTTGTGACAAGAAAGCTGTGGTGGTGTAATCTCAGCATTTGGGAGTTGGAAGTTTGGCTAGGGGTAAAGGCCAATCTGGCCTATATCAAGACACTGACAGAATAAGGAGAAAAAAGTTGGTTCTCAATTAAAAAAAAAATCTTTAAAAAATTTATTTTATGTGCACAAATATTTTGCCTGCATGGAATTAAATGCATTGTACACAGACAAATACATATAGAGACCAGAAGAGGTGACAGATTCCCCTGGAACTGGAGCTAGGGACGGTTTTTAGCCACCATGTGGGTGCTAGGAGCCAAACCTGGGTTTTTTTGCAAAAACAGCCACAGCTCTTAACAGCTGAACCATCTCTTTGGCTCTGAATGTTACTATTGTAAAATACAGTCAAATTTTAGCCCTAAAGTTTGTTCCCAGGCTAGAAGAGTCAGGAAGTACAGACCCCTCCTGGCTTGTTTCACATCCATTTTGCAATTTCAAATTAAACTTGAATGAAAAAATATATCTACCTGGGACACTTTCATGACCGTTTGAAAAGAGAAGTTAAAGGATATGCTTGAGGAACTGGAAATACTGCTCAGTAGTTAAGAGAACTTGCTGCTTTTGCAGATCTGTTTTTCAAAGTTAACACTCATAACTGCCTGTGACTCTAGTTCTAGGGCATTTGATGCCCTTTTTTTGCCTACAAAGGCACCCGAACATACATACATTCAGGCATGTACATAATATAAAATAAATAAAATAGAGCTGGGTGTGGTAGCACATTCCTTTAATCCCAGCACTTGAGAGGCAGAGGCAGATAGATCTCTGTAAGTTCAAGGCCAGCCTGGTCTACGTAGCGAGTTCCAGGACAGCTGGGGCTACAGGGAAACCCTGTTTCAAAAAGACTAAAAATAAGAATAAATAAAGCTTAAAAAAAATACACTTGAAGTATTTGAGAGGCTAAACAGGAGTTTGCCCCAAATTTGGGACCAATCTGGGCTCCATAATGAGTTTTAGACCGGCCTGGGCTGCATATATATGTTTATGTGTATTATGTCTTTTTAGAAATTTCTTGGAGTTGATCTGCTGACCAAATATGCTTAAAGCTCATCTGCAGTCCCACATGTACCCTTCTGTAAAAGTGTAGTGAGGAGAAGCTGAAGTTGGCTTGAATGGACTTTTTTGTGAAAAAAGAAAAAAAATGAACTTTGTTTTTGTATTTTGTTTTTTAGTCTGCTGTAATTTCAATATTGAATGCCACCCAAAGACCCATGTGTTAAAGCCCTGGTCCCCATTGTGGAACTATTGGGAGATCCTTTAGTCATGGAATATGCCCTTGAAGTGTATTATTGAACCCTGGCCCTATCTTCTTGACTCATGAGGTGAACTGTTTCCTATGCCATCACTGCCGTTGCCATCTGGAACCTCCAGAACTATGAGCTAAATAAACAAACCTTTTCTCTTGAGTTAATTAACTCAGTGTTTCATGATAACATGGAGTCCAACCCTTTAGAGTTTGTTAGAGCTACTCTAGTTGTTTTCCACTCCAGTTGAAGCTCAGACCAGGAGGTGTTTATCTGTATTTCTTGTTAATAGCTAGGCAGTTGCTTCTGATTAGAACCTAAATATTGTGGGGTTTGTGTTACATTTTATATGACATTAGTAATATTTAATATGAAATTTGTGTAAATTAACCCAAAGGTTTTAGTCTCAGAATTCTGTGTAACCCACTTTGTATGATTGTATTGGCTACAAGAATACATTCTAGAATAAGAATCCTAGAAAAGGAGAAACCTAGAACCACTATTTGCTTGCCTAACATGGAAGAGGTACTAAGACTGGGCAAGTGCTCTGCTGTGGAAGGCACTTGAGGCTGTGCGTGCTGTTCTGCTTTTCTCATTTTTTACTCCCAATTCCTTTGATGTCCCTTCCCTCATTAACACTTGCTTCGCCTAGGCCTGTCAGTGCTGTCTATTCGTAGTGTCACTAGTAGGATTAGCAATTGTTTTTTTTCTCTTAAATCATCAAAAGTAGGCTGTTTTCTAGACACTGAAGATATTCAATGATAAAGCACCTTTTGCATGTGGTAATGTATTCCAGTTTCTTTTTCCATTTTTATTAACTTAGTTCAGGTTCTTTTTAAAAATTTATGTGTATGAATATTTTGCCTGTGTATATGTAGATGCATCTGGGTCATACACTGTTTGTGGAGGAGGCTAGATGAGGGCATTGGGTCCCCTGGAACTGTGGCTATAGAGGGTTGTTAGCCACTGCGTGGGTGTTGGGAACTGAACCCAGGTTCTCTTCATAAAGCCAATGGTCTTAACTACTGAGCCATTTCTCTGGCCTCCTAGTTTAGGTTCTTAATAGTTATTCAGTTGTTCTACTTACGCTGTCAAACAGTTCAGCAAATTGGTAGTGTAAAAAAACAACAACCATTTTATGCCCACAGATTGTGGCATAAGGAATTCTCATAGAGGTGGCCTATCTCTGCTCTGCTGTGTCTGGGACCTTGAAGATTGAGGGGGCAAGATTGACCAACTGGGATGGAGGATCCACATTCTAGACTGTTTCTTGGCTCACATATCTGCATCTTAGCAGGTATGGTTAGAAGAATGGGTGTAGCTAGGCTTCTTGGCAAGAGCAGGCACATAGCAGGCCCTGGTGTGGTCACACTTCTATTATGTTACTGCATTTCTTCCATGGTGGCTCATTGTTTCAGCAAGCAGAGCAGAAGCTGCCTGCCTTTATAAAAGCCTCAGCAGTCACAGTGTTTCCTCTGCCATACTGTCTTGACTAAAGCCAACCAAACCAACTCCAATTCCAGAGGAAGGAATGTGGACCTTCTTAAATAGGAAGTATGTCAAACTTTATATCATATATATATATATAAAATATTTTGTCCTGGAGTTGATAGATAGTTGTTAACCACCATGTTGGTGCTAGGATCCAAACCCAGGTCCTCTGCAAGACCAGTGCTCTTAACTACTGAGCCATCTCTCTAGCCCCCGCTCCCTCTTTTTTAAAAAAACAAACAAACAAACAGGGTCTCCCTGTATCTCCAGCTGGCCTGGAACTCAATATGTAGACCAGGTTGGTCTCCATCTCACAGAGATAGATTTCCTGCCTCTGCCTCCCTAGTGCTGGGATTAAAGGTATGTGTACCTTTAATTTAATAATTATTTAATACTTGGCTAGGTTATATTTTTGAGCCACTTATAGGAATGAATTTTGGGCTCATAATCTTCCTAGCATTTTATTGTATGGTGTGAAATAAATTACTTCTTTATGCCCCAGTTTCTTTATCTACAAAATTGAATTGGTAATAGTAGTGACAGAGCTAGGCCTTCCATGACTTGGTCTCCATTTTCTCTATGTGTATTTCCTACCTCTGCTGCTTACTATACTAGTAGCCCCAGGTGTTTCCTTGCTGCTCTTTTCACACTGCAGGGACACTCCCTCCACAGACTGTAGCTATTCTCTTTGCCTAGAACACTTCTTTCAGATATCTACAGAGTAATGTTGTTCTTTTCTCATCTTGTGTGTCCTCTTAGCTCCATGGGGCTTACACTGAGCACCCATAACTCTTCTAGTCTCCCAACCCTGATCTGTTTGTTTCCCCCCTCCAAATCATTACCCTCCAACATACTATAGAATTTGATTTTGTTTGTTTTTTGATCTTTTCGAGACAGGGTCTCCCTGAAGCTCCAGCTGGCCTGGAACTCACGGTGTAGAACAGGCTGACCTGATCTCACAAAGATCCACCTGTCTGTCTCCCAAGTGCTGATACTAAAGGCTTGAGCCACCATACCCAGCTCAGAATTATGATTTCTTATATTTATTGCATTTCATCAGTTTCCCATGATATATTAAAAACTTCTTGAGAACAAGAGTCTTTTGCTTACTGATATTGTTCCAGATATCTAGAGCATGCTATTAATTTATGATGGATGACCAATAAGTAGATATTGATTGAATTACTGAGTGATTTAATGAGACAGATAAATGGGTAAGCCTGACACATAGTAAATAAAAAAGTTCATCATCATTGAGAGTATATGTAAGTGTTGTCCCATCCTGTGCACTCCATGTTTCACTCTAGTGAAATGACCTTTATTGTCTTTTGTGTGTGGTTCTGGGAAAAACTCCTGGCATGGACATGGTAGGCAAGTGCTCTACTACTGCACTATATCCCCATACCACTTTCAGACTGCTTGCCTTTTTAAAAAAATTTTTTTTTCTGTTATTTTTATTTTATATGTATGAGTGTTATGTCTGCATGTACGTAAGTGCACCCGTGTCGTGCAGTATCCACAGAGGTTAGAAGAGGGTGTTGGATCCTCTGGAACTGGAATTACAAACGGGTTGTTAGCTACCATGTGGGTCTTGGAAACTGAACCCTAGTCCTCTGCAGCTAGTGCTCTCTTAACTGGTGAGCCATCTCATCTCTCCAGCCCCTCAGACTGCTTTCAGGGTGGTGGGAGGGAAGAAGTCTGGGCCTTTGAGGGAAAAACTGAAGACTCTTGAGAGTTGGAGTGGATAAAATGAACAAAAAGGGAACAACAGTACAGAAAAGGAGAAAATAAGATTTGGAGTGAGAGACTCAAGCAGGTCTTCAAATTTAAGGTCTGCATAGTCTATATATATATAAAAAAAAAGAGAAGCATTCATCTACCCCTCACTGCTGTTGTAATTAAAGGAAGTAGCATCTATGAAATGTTTAGTGTAGTCCTCTCTATAGTAGAGCTTTTGTAAATGTTAATTCTACCCTAAGATAGCTATTGAAGCCTCAAGTGGTGGTGGCACACACATTTAATCCCACTTTGGGGAGCAGTAGCAGGTAGGTTGCTCTTAGAGGCCAGCCTGGGTTTCTACATAGCATGTTCCAAGCCAGTTGGGGCTTTGCAGTAAGAATCAATATCAAAAATAAAAGGAAGAAAAAAGAAATCCTTTTTAGCTATTGTGGTTAAATTTTTTTCTGGTGTAAAATGAGTAGTCTAAAACCATGGATTTGGTAGTCATGGTTTTACTATTGTCTTATTTATTTAGCTTTGCTGGGCATAGAACTCAGTGCCTTGTGCATACTAGGCAAGCACTCTTACCATCCTAGAACTCAAGAGTTCTTTGCCTGTCTTTTCTCTTACTACATCTTAAATATTCACCTATGTAAACAATATCCAACCAGATGATCTGCTTGGCCATTTGCTAAGCAGTTTACGTCTGCTGTATATTAAGTCCTGTGTACAGACAGTGTAGACCTGAGATGACTCTGATGGCAAGAAGCTCTTCATCAAAGAGAATTAACTAAGTGAAGCTTTGGGGAGAGGAGAAGCAGGACAGGAAAACAGCCTAGTGAAAAGAATAAAGATAAGAAGTTGTTGTCATGATGCCAAGTATTTAAAAACCACCTTTCCTCAGTGTTAGTAGCCCCTGAAATAGGAGTTATTTGAGGTGAAACCTGCAGATTTAAAGAGTGAAAGCCTTGTCAATTGGCTTTGGTGTATAAGAAGCCAAAGAGGCCACAGTAGAGAGGGAGGTCTGGGTTATATGCTATTACCAAAGATGATGAGATCGGTTGTGGTAGAAATGGAAATGTGACAGATTGGAGAGATTAAGGATGAAGGTCCAAGATTGTCTTAGAAGTGAGGGGACGTGGGTTGCAAGGAGTGATCATCATAGTTTCATAAGTGAGTGATCATAAGTTTCTCTGTCCAAACCATAGATAATGGTTTCACAACAGAAAAAGTGAAATCCTGTTTTAAGGAAAATTAACAAGTTGTAACAATTGAAATTTTTAAATAATTGTTGTTTCTATGTTGTGAGTGCCTGTGTTTGTTGAGATTTCACTGTGGATCCCAGGCTGGCCTGTAACTTGTAATCAGTCATCCTGCCTCAGCCTTTCCAGGACTAGGGTTACAGGTTCGAACCACCATATCCAGCTTTGGACAGCAGTCTTATGCTGCTAATTTATTTTAACTAAACTTATTTACTTACCCGGTAGGTGGTGCATGTGCCATCATGTATGAAGTCAGAGGACAGCCTCCAGGATTTGATTCTTTTCCTACGATCTGATACTGGGGATCAATATCAGGTTGTCAGCTTCACCAGCAGGCACTTTTACCTGCTGAGCTATCTTAACAGCCCAGTTCTGTGTTTTGTAGGATATTTACAGTATCACTAATGTCTACGCATGAGGCATTAGTACCATCTCTTCAGTTGTAACTGCCAGAAATGAAGTATTGCCATATGTCCCCTGTGAAAACAAAATCACCTTGCCCCTACTTGAGACCAGTGCACTAAAGCCTTCCTAGGTCCCTTTATTGAAAATCATTTGCCAAGAAATCAATTCATACAAAGCCAATTCAATTAAAATGATTAACCAAATATTACAGATTTGCCAACAACTACTTTGAAACTGTTTATAATAGTTGGTATTGATAAAACCAAAAAGCTTCTCAGGATTTATGTATGTCTAGTTAATTTTCAATAGAATGTTAAAATTTTAGTTAGGGTTGTAAGAAAACTAAGAGGCTTATGATTAACCTTTGTTCTCTCATCATCTTTTGGAACTTTCTCCTTTCCTCTTTTCTTCCCTCCCTCCCTCCTCTCTCAGTGCTGTGGCTAGAACCCAGGGCCTTGTATATACTAGATAAACACTCTACCATAGAGCTATATTCTCAGCCCTTCCTCTTTCATTTCTGATTTTACATGTTTTTTAATTGATTTACATTTTAAAATATAATTACTTGCTTTTCCACAAATCCGTTTTTCTGACTAATATTTATAGTAAATTCAGTGTATTAACCATATGGTCTATTATCATGTCTTCTGGACATTGTTACATCTTTTCCCCTTTATCAAGCATCAGCGTCTATGGATAATGACCCTGAAATGCAGAAAATGCAAGAGACACTGTGCAGAGATGACCAGGAGAATTACTCTTTTTAGCCAAAGGGGAATAAAGTCTAAATGTCTAAATAATGTAGTCCTGACTGGCCTGGAACTTGATCCGTAAGCCAATCTGGCTTTTGTGGCAGTCTTCTGCCTCCCTGGTTCTGGGTTATGATTATAAGTACTATGCCTAGCTTGGATTTTTTTGTTTTTTTTTGTTTTTTTAAGACAGGGTTTCCCTGTAGCCCCAGCTGGCCTGGAACTCTGTGTAGACCAGGCTGACCTTGAACTCACAGAAATATAACTGCTTCTGCCTTCCAAGTGCTGGGATTTAAAAAAAAAAAAATTGTTCTAGCAAGGTTTTGAGCTGGGCTCGACAGTACATGCTCGTGATCCCAGCACTTGGGGAGGCTGAGGCAGCAGTATTGCAAGCTGGAAGCTGGCCTAGGATATATAGTAAAAGCCTGTTTAGAAAACAAATGAATGGGGTTGGAGAAATGATTTAGCAGTTAAGACAGAGGCTAGGTTTGGTTTTCAGCACCCACATGGTGGCCATCAACTGTATGGAACTTCAGTTCCTGGGGTTCCCATTCCCTCTTCTGACCTCTGTAGGCTTTGCACAATATGGATATACTCACAAAATAAAAATAAAATTAAAAAGTTTAAATTAGTTTCATTTATACACAGAGGGATCAGAGGGAGGGAGGCACAGTTAGTAGGTTATGGCAAACCAAAAGTTACTGTTTTTGTTCTTGTTTGTTTTGACATGTATGTCCGTAATTCTGAACAATGAAGTATATAGCTACTAGTATTTGATTGCTACCAATTTTATTTTTTTATTTTTAAGTTAGTTTACAAAGGAATAGGTTTCTTTATTTATATATCCTTAGTTTTGGTTGACTTACCCAATTTTAGTCATTTTCTGCCAAAGAAGATGAGACCATTCATTTTTCCCCATCCATCTTCCAGCTACTCCCCTCCCTCCCTACCCCATTTCATCCTTGTGGTTAGGTCTTTGTTCTGCACACTGTTGTAGCCATGTGGACCTTTTACAGTGGAGTTGTATATGCTGTGATGATTTTTCTCCTTGGTGTACTTTATGTCCTCCCTAGAGTTAAAGGTGTTTGTTTAGATTTTTGTGACTTGTCCATTTCTGTGTCTATGTTCAGAGTCACCAGGTGCTTTGTCACTTTGATCTCTAAGCTGTTCTTGTGTTCTCACTAACCAACCACATACAGTCATCCTGGGGTCTCCAGTCACTGTTTTCCTAGGAATTCCCTTTGCCTTTCTTGTTAGGTTCTATTTCTTTTGTCCCTTTCTTGGTTCCTTCTTAGGTCTTGTTGGAGTGGCTCCTTCAGTGAGTTTCTGAGAAAGATTCTGAGATGTTTTTTTAAAATCTCAGAATGAAAATCTCTTTATTCTGTTCTCATGATTGGTATTTTGGTTGTGTATAAAGTTCTAGATTGCTATAGTTTTTCCTGAGAATTTTATTTATATGTTATCTTATATGGTATCCAATGGTGGAGTTTAAAAAATATTTTTTAAATATTTATTTATTATTTTTATTTTATGTGTATGAGTGTGTTGCCGCATATATGTCAGTGCACCCATGTTGTGCAATGCCCAGCGAGGCTAGAGGAATTCGTTAGATCCCCTGGAACTGGAGTTATGGACAGTTGTTAGCTGCCATGTCGGGGCTGGGAATTGAACCCAGGTCCTCTGCAAGAGCAGCCAGTGCTCTCAATCGCTGAGCCATCTTTCCAGCCCCTTTATTATCTTTTTTTGTGTCTGAGTGTTTTGCCTTTATGTAAGTGCACCCCTGTTGTACAATCCTCTTGGAGGCCAGTAGAGAGCTCACATCTTCTGCAGCTGGATGGCTCTTAAACATCAGGTGGATGCTGGGTTTTGAGTCTGGGTCCTCTGTAAGAGCATCCAGTGCTCTTAATTGCTGAGCCATTTCTCCAGCACCCCAGACGTACAGTTTTGAGAGATCCATTGCTAGTTGAGTTTTGCTTATATTTAAGTCCATATTTAAGGCTAAGACTTGGGTCTGACTTGAAGTTCTGTTCAAAATAATTGAATGGGTCTTCTAAACTGTGGGCTTCTGTAAGAGATCTCTGGGGAAGTTATTTGTTCTCCATGTTTTTGTTTTTGTTTTTTATCTCTGGGCTGGACAGATTGTAGAATAGGTTTAGAGCCTAACTGCCCATGTTCTGAGTCATCAAAGAGAGAGAAGGAAAGAACTCTGGATTTTTCCTTTTTCTATTTTCAAAGTAAACCATGTTCTCACCTGTGTCCTTTTGTCCCCAGACACGTAAGACCTTCCATTTTGCCTTTGTTTTGTTTTGTTTTCCTTGCTTTTCTGTGAAATGGTATCACTATATTGTCTCAACTGATCTTGAGCTCCTGGGCTCAAACAGTCCTCCTGTCTCACTCAGCCTCCCAAATGCCCATTTTGTCCTTGCTAGGAAACCTCTGGGATGTTGTTCGTTTGTTTTATTTTGTAGCCAGAGAAAAAGAAGAGAATCTAGAGAATGAGTTACTCAACAGACTGACATATCCTATCTCACTCTTACTTCAAGACTTTGCGGGAAGAGAAGTGTAAATCAAGGTAGCCCATTATCCTAAGTACTGGCTAAGAATTCATCTTACATGTTAAAGACACACACACACACACAGCCCTGGCTAGAGAGATGGTTCAGCAGTTAAGAGTTTATACTGGGCTGTCAGAAGACCAAGTTTAGTTCCTAGGGCCCATGTCCAATGACTCTCAACCCCCTGTAATTCCAGGTCCAAGGGATCCTCTTCTGGATCCCATGGACACCTGCACTCACATATGCACATAAATTAAAAAATAAAAATCTTAAAAATACATTTTCTCATTTCTGAAAGTATGATACGCTTTTTGTTCTTCTGTTTGTTTGAAACAGTCTCAAGTAGCCCAGGATGACCTTGAACTTACTTTATAGTTAGGGATGATTTTGAACCCCTGTTTCTATTGTCACTATTTCCCAAGTGCTGGAATCACAGGTGTGTGCCATCATACTGGTCTTGTGGTCTGTTCTTTTGTCTTAAGGTTTGGCTTTACTGTCATTTAAATAGAGCTTGTGAGGACTGGAGAGATGGCTCCATAGTTAAAAGTACTGGCTGATTTTACAGAGGACCTGGGTTCAGTTCCTAGCACCCACATGGTGGCTGGCTAACAACCATCTGTAACTCTAGTTCCAAGAGATCTGACTCCTTCTTTTCACCTCCGAAGGCGCTGCATGACACAGGTGTACTTACATATATGCAGGTATTATTCTCATACACATAAAATTAACATAATAAATTTAAAAAATGGAGTTTGTGGTTAGAGGGGAGGTAATTATGGCCATAATCTTTAACTAGAAGTGGATTACATATTTATATTTATATATGTCAGTATATCTTTTTACAGTTTTGCTATTGATGATTATAACAAAGTAAGATTGATAGTGTTCTTGAGAAGTTGATGGTACATTTTGTTATGATGTAGGTTGTGGCAGGAAAGTCTTGCCCCTTGTCTCTAAGCTGTCTTATCTTGTCTTGTGTTGGCATGGCAACTGACCTGAAATGATCTTTATTTTCCATTAGAACTCTACTTGTCGAAGACAACATCCCTTTACTTGTAGGACACCTTGTTCCTTCATCTCATCTCACCCAAATATAATCATCTCTCTGACTGCTTAAAAGAGCTGCATTATTTAACACAGTAGCCTTTAACCACATGAGGCTCCTGAACACTTGAAATGTGACCAGCCTGAATTAAAATGTTCTGTAAATATAAAACAAAAACATTTTTTTGTTTTGTTTTGTTTTGAGACAAGATCTTTCTGTAGCCCCATCTAGCCTAGAACTTGACCAGGCTGGCCTTGATCTCATAGAGATCTATCTGCCTCTGCCACCTGAGTGCTGGGATTAAAGACATGCACCACCATGCCTGGCACAAATAACGTTTGAAAAACAATATTGTGTATGTGTAGGGAAATACACTTGTGTATTAAAGTGTCTGGGTATGTTTGTGTGTGTGCATGTATGTGTGTACCAGAGGTTAAATCTTGAATGTCATTCCCCAACAGCTGTCTACCTTGGGATTTTTTTGTTGATGTCTTATGGGGGATTTTTTTGTTTGGTTGGTTATTTGTTTATTTTTGTTTTGTTTTTTGAAACAGGGTCTCACCATTTAGTCCTGAGTGATCTAATACTTATTATGTAGACATGTAAACCAGACTGGCCTTGAATTCACAGAAATCTGCCTGCCTTTGCTTCCCCAGTCCTCAGATTAAAGGCTTGTGCCACCAAGTCTAGCCCTGTTTTAATTTTTAAACATTTATTCTGTGTGTGTGTGTGTGTGCACACCTACACACAAATATTGTTCAGTTTTATCAAATCCTTTTTCTGTAGTAGATGGAATAATTTCCTAGCTGCTTTTGAAAGTAAAATTTGACTTTGTGAATATTTCTGAGTACAGAATTTGAAAGATACACACTGTTGTGATTTGTAGTTTGTTTGTTTGTTTGTTTAACATTTGGGAAACTTGCTCCATGTGTTTAAAGAGATGGCTTGTTATTTTAAAGATTAGAAGGATGTATGTGTACATATCTTTTGTTTCGGGGAAGAGATTAAACCCCATTGAGGAGTATTTTAAAATATCATATAAAGGGACTAGAGAGGTGGCTTAGCAGTTGAGAGCACTTGCTCTTATAGAGGATCCAAGTTCTGTTCCCAGCACCCATGTGGTGGCTAACAACTGCCTGCAGCTCCAATTCCAGAGGATCCCATGCCCTATTCTGGCCTCTAGGCACTGCACCCATAACATGCAGGCAAAACACTCATAAAATAAAAACAAAATATTTAAAACATCATATAAAATTGTAGCTTATCAATCTAGTATCTTGCTTGGGAGATACTGAAATAGTTCAGATTGGTTCTCTTCCTCATAGATAGAAGTACATAATTTGAGAGTCATATTTATTAAATTAAAACACAACTTAAAAGATTTTTATTTATGTAGATCTAAGGATTATTTTCATTTGTATCTTTTTGTTAATAATTTATAATCCATAGCACTTCTGAGTGTAGACATCATTTTAAAAAACCAAAGTGAGGGGCTGACTCAGTGGTTAAGAGCACTGACTGTTCTTGGAGAGGACCGGGTTCAAATCCCAGCACCCACATGGTACCTAACAACTATCTGTAACTCCAGTTCCAGGAACTCTACTGCCCTTTATTGGGTACTACATGATACAGGTGCACTTACATACATACAGGTATGACATTCATAAAATAAAGATAAATTTTAAAAAAATGAAACTAATATGTAAAACAAAGCAGAAAAATGATCTGAGTGTTGAAAGAAGCAGATTCTCTTTCATTTCTCACTGATCAGTTTTATATGGCCCTATCCTTATAACTGTGAATGGTGACCTTTAGCATTCTGCTTTTTCATGGGCTGGCATGAGGAACAGATGTGCAGATGTGGTGGCTAAAAAGTTAAGTTCTCTGAGTCTGGAATGCAGTTTTATTTTATAGAATAGCCACCCGTTAAAATGCTCCTTAGCTGACAGTAGGGTTATATTGTAGTACTTCAAGTCTTACTGAAAATGCCCTCCGAATTTATTACCCCAACCTTGCAAACATCATAGCTTAGTCTAGCCTATGTTAATTTGCTCAGAATACTTAAATTATGTTATAATTTTGCAAAAATCACCTAAAACAGGCCAAGTAAGTATTGCATATCTTAGTAATTTATTGAGTATACTCATCCCAAAAGAGGCTGGCTGCACAGTGCATTGCCGTCTTAGTTGTTGACTTCCTATCATGAATTACTGGGTGTGTTCTTAAACTGTTATACTGGTATCTGCAACCCAGAAAGAGTTGTTCAGAATTTGAAATACTGTTTCTACTGAATGTTTTAATACCATGGTAAAGTTGAAAAATCATAAATTGAAACTGACTTAATTTTCTTAATACCCAATTCAACTACAACATTCGCTGTGTTTGTTCTAACATTTTCTTGTTTTTCTCAAAAATTTATATCATGTGGTTCAGTCCCTTTGAAGTGTTAGATACTTTAGGATTAAAATGAAATCCTTACTGTTTTGTTTCTTCAACTGGATGCTCTTTAAACTTGGCGAGCACTGCATGTTCTCTCATCTCCTTGTCTTTGTGTACGTTACATTTTAGCACACGTCACATGGAGACGGGAGGCAAGAAGTTACCTCCCGCACTGGGCGCTCTGGAGCTCGGTGTAGAAACTCAATAGCTTCCTGTGCAGATGAACAGCCTCACATCGGAAACTACAGACTGTTGAAAACAATCGGCAAGGGGAACTTTGCAAAAGTGAAATTGGCGAGACACATCCTTACTGGCAGAGAGGTAAATACTGTGCTTACTTCTGTTATGATACTTGTTCTGTTAATTTCCAGGGAGAACAAGGAGGAAAATATATGTTTGGGAGGTTAGTTCTAAACTAATTAAGCTTTTTTAGGAGTATAATGCATTAATTATCAGAGAGTTCTTTTGCTTTCCTTTAGCTGTAATAATTGTAAATATACCGAGTGAATAATCTACCTTAAAAAAAATGAGTAATGTTCTGTTTATTTTCCGGTGGAAAAGATTGATAAAAATTGTGTTGAACTTCATGCATGTACACCTGAGTTCATGATACTTACAAATCAGTAGTTGTTTGTATTTACAGATTTATTTATCCTGTGGGTTTCCTTATCTTTCTGAGGATTTCTGGCACCTCATGTTGCTGGGTTGTACAGGAAGGCACATGTTTTCCCAGCTTTGTGATCTTGGCTTTTTTCTCTACTACATTCCTTATCAAAAGTACATGCAAGTTCAGGTGTTGTCTGTCAGGCATGCTTTTGATCCCAAACCTTGGAAGGTCAAGACAAGTAGGTGTCTGTTCATTTAAGGTCAGCTTGGTCTGCATAGTTTCAGGACAACCAGGGCTACATAATGAGAGACCCTGTTTTATTTAGTTTTGTTTTAGAAACCATAGAATTAACTCCCTTTTTACCTCTTCTTGTGTGATATACAAGAGCCTTGACATGATTCTTGCATTTAGGTCCTTGCACCTGTTGCCTGACTACCTTAAGCACTCAACCCTTCTTGTAAGACTCACTTCTGGGAGTATTTTTTTGACACACCCCTTTCCCCAGGTGCCGGTCTCCTTAAAAACCTAATATTTTCCTTATACTACAGAGTTTATCTAGTATTGAAATTGACTTATCTTTCCTTTTTTTTTTTTTAATTTTTTTTTATTTTTTTGAGACAGCGTCTCCCTGTAGCTCCACCTGGCCTGGAACTCACTCTGTAGTCCAGGCTGGCATTCATCTCACAGAAATCTGCCTGCCTCTACTTCCCTAGTGCTGGGATGATTTTTGTTTTTATTATATGTGTATTTGTGTTTTGCCTTCCTGCATGTATATGTACCCATGTTGTGTAATGACCATGGGGACCAAAAGAGTGAGCCAAATCCCCTGACTTGGAGTTAACAGGCAGTTACACTGTGTGGCTGTTGGAAACTGACCATGTCCTTGGAGGAGCAGCCAGTGCTCTTCATTAATGAGCCATCTCTCCAGCCCCCCAAATGCTGAGATTAAAGATTATGCCATCATTCCCAGCTTCCCCTCTTTTCTTTAATGGTAATGCTATAGTAACACAGTGTTTGGTACTTGTTACACTCAGCAATTATTGGTTAATTGGTTATATATAGTTTGATTGAAGGATACCATTAAAAGAAATATGCTGGCCAGGCATGATGACGCACATCTTTAATTTCAGCACTTGGGGTCAGAAGCAGGCAGATCTGTGAGGTCAAGGCCAACCTTGTCTACATTGTGAATTCCAGGCCAGCTGGGGCTACAGGGAGACCCTGTTTCAAAAAAAGAAAGGAAGGAAGAAATGTGCTCTTTATGTCATAATCCTTCTGATTGATGTGCCAGTACTACATGACAGATAGGCCATGACATTAATGCCCAAGCCCACTAGGGCTGGGACTACAGGAGCAGGAACCTTGTGTCTGTCATCTTATCAGTAAGTAGCCTCTGTTTACTGCTACATTCCCTACACATAGTCTAGGTTTTGTTTGTGTTGGAACTTGAAAAGGGTTAGGAAGACTTGGCCTACTTTAACTAAATCCTTAAGACAGTAGCAGAAAATTTGCCTTATCACAGTTCTCAGATTTCGGGACAAATGTCATTAGAGTTTTGGTTACAAGTGGAAATATCTAGAGTTTTAGAATCCATAAACAAAATGAATAGGTGGAGATTCCCAACTCTCCTTGATTAATGATTTCTTGAGATAAGGAACAAAACCTATAAACTAGTTCTCACCAATCCCAGATGGTTGTTTCTCATTTTCCTCAGGTGGCAGAGGTAATGGGATCATTTAGCTGAAGTCTGGCCTGCTGTGTTTACTTTTGGTAGGTTCTTTCTCCAGAAGTGCTTAACTATGTGTGACTACTGTAGTGGCTTAATTTACATTTTTTCTGTTTTAAAAAACTTTCTTCAAGAATTGGAGAGAAGGCACAGTAGTTAAGAGCACTGTCTGCTCTTGAAGAGGATCTGGGTTCAGTTTTCAGCATCTACATGGCAACTAAAAACTATCCATAACTCTGGTTCCAGGGGATCTGATACCCTCTTCTGGCCTCCACTAGCTTTGCATAACATGGGTGTATTTATATATATGCAGGCAAAACAGTGTTATACATTAAATAAATAAATAGAAACTTTTGTCAAGATGGTTTTATTCTCTCCCCTCCCCTATATTGTGAGTATATAGAATCATATATGTAAACATTATAAAAATTCAGTATGTAGAAAGAAAAGTTCTTTGCAATGTTTCTATTTCAAGAAAATCACTTTTTAGTTGTGTTATATTCCCTCAGTTGGTTTTTTTAAAATACAGACAGTAACTGGCTTTGTGTTTTGTTTTTTTGTTTGTTTTTTGTTTTTTGAGTCAAAGTTTCCTCGTAGCTGCAGTTGGCCTAGAACTTGCTATGTAGACCAGGCTGGTGTCAATGTCTCGGAGATTTCCTGTTTCTGCCTCGTGAGTGCTGGGTTTGTATTGCAGGTCCTTTTACCCACTGAGCCATCTCACCACTCCAGTAGTGATGTCTTTACTTAGTAATGAGCCTTGGCTTTGTCTGGGTCTCTGCACTTACAAATCTCACACTAGTTAAAGCAGCATAGTCTTCCAGTATACAGTAGACCATAGTGACCATTGCAAGTGTTCCTAAATGTTGTTGTTGCTGTTGTTGTTACAAACACATTCATAGTAAACATTCTTTAGCATTCTGTGAACCTTAATTAAGAATGTTAACTGTAACTGGAGAGATGGCTTAGCAGTTAAGAGCACTTGTTTCTCTTAGTAGACCTAAGTTTGGTTCCCAGAACTTACATGGCATCTAACAGCCATCTGTAACTACAGTTCCAGGGGATCTGACATATTGTTCTGACCTCTGCAGACATTGCACACACATGATGCACTTATATATATGCCGGCAACACATGAAATAAGAAAAATTTCAGATTAAAAAAAGAATGTTACTCTTGGGTAAAAGAAATCCTTGGTCAAAGTGGATGAATATTTGACATTGTAATAAATACTGATAAAGCAGTTTTGAAAAGTCGTAGTACTGAATTATCCTGCGAAAACAAACAAGTGTCTATTTTTTTACCCCTTATCTAAACTTACCTTTTGTCTGACTGTTTCTTTTTGTTTTTACTATTGTTAACAGAAGATCAGATAGTAGATGCAATTTACAAAATTGTCTTTCTGACAGTTCTGGAGGTCTCGAAGTCCAAGACAGAGGGACTATACTCCTTTTATAATGAAACCCAATCCTGTGATAGCACTTAAATCCACTCCACAGTTATGACCCAATCATACCGCCGCCTTTTAAAATTTACTTATTATATATGGATGTTGTATATGTACTTGTACCACATGTGTGCAATGCCCACAGGGGCCAGAAAGAGGGTGTCAGTTAGTCAGTTGTCAGCCATCATGTGGGTGTAAGGAACTGAACTCAGGTCTTTTTTTAGAGCAGCCACTGAGCCGTCTCTCCAGCCCCCAACCACCCTTTAGATGTCATACTGCTTAATGTTGTTCAGATGACAGATTTCAATGTGGTTTGACAGGGCACAAGCCTTAAAAGCATAATGCTGATGACAAAAAAGCTATTAAAAACCCAAATACATATTTTCATTTATTTTTGTCATCACATTTTAAAATGTTTCCTTTTCATACCCTTTCTCTCTTTCTCTTTCCTTTCCTTCCTTCCTTTCTTTTCTTTCTTGACAGTCTTTGGCTGGCCTGGAACTCATTATATAGACCAGGCTGGCCTTGATACCACAGAGATCTGCTTGCCCCTGCCTCCTGAGTGCTAGGATAAAGACAAGCACTATCATGCTCATCTCTATTTATTTGTGTGTGTGGAAGATATGAAGGGGGTGTTGGGCAAGGACTCATACCACTGTGCATGTGTAAAGAAGTCAAGAGGATGGCTTGACAAGGTAACTAACACAGGCCTTTAATCCCTGTACTCAGGAGGCAGAAGCAGGCAGATGTCTCTGAGATCTCTATAAGATCAAGGCCAGCTGGGGCTACAGGAAGATTTTCTGTTTATCTCAAGACAAATAGAAAAGAAGTCAAAGGACAACCTTTGAATGTCAGTTCTTTCTTTACAATGTGTGTTTGGGAATTGAAATCAGGTTTTCAGGCTCATCTCACTTGGCAAGTGCCTGTCCTAACTCATTTTTGAGGCGGGGTCTCTCATTGAATTTGGAACCTGACAATTTGGCTAGACTCGCTGGCCAGGCAGTCCCATGGATTCTCCTCCTGTCTCTCTCTCCTTAGTACTGGGATTATAGGTGCATACCACCACAGCCTGGCCTTTTCTTCAGAGGGTCTGAACCCAGGTCCTCTACAAGAGCAGGAAGTACTCTCAACCATGTCTCCAACCTTATTTTAGAATTTTAAACCATATTATTTATGTCTGTGCATGCACACAAATATATGCCATGGCATGAGTGTGGAGGAGAGGACAACTTTGGGGAGTCAGTTCTCTCCTTCCAACATGTGGGTCTTGGGGCTTTTCTGGGTTAGTAGCAAGTGTCCTTACCTACTGGGTTGTCTTACCAATCCTATTTATTTATTGTTGGGGACAGTCTCGTATAGCCCAGAATAACATCAAACTCACTATGTAGCCCAGGCTAGTCTTGAACTCCAGATCCTCCTTGTTTCATTCACCTGGGTGCTGGTATTACAGGCATAACCCATGTGCTTCCTTCTAGTTATTCTGTTTTCAAAGTGTTCATAGGTCTTTTTTGCCAGTTGAGTTTTAGAATCATGTTTTGTGTTCTGAAAAGTCTTAGTGGAATTTTGATTGCACGTTTTAGAATTAAGTTTATGTTACTTTGGGGATAATCTAATTTTTTAATGACACTATCTGTGTCTTTCTGTCTAGGAGTGTGAAGTGTTTCTTGATTGTGTTTTGATGTTTTCAGCTCTCTTCATCTAGGGTTTATAATTTGTTACAAGGTATTTTGCAACTTTGTTGCTACTGTGAACTAGCTTCCCCTCAGTCATTGTTTATATATGAGAGGCTACATAGTGTACTGGGCACCTTTTAAAAGGTTTCATCTTTTGAAAAATTTTACATTTATTTATTTTGTATGTGTGCAGGGACATGGTACATGTGTGGAGGTCAGAAGACGACTTTCAGAAGTCATTCTCTCCTTCTACTGTATGAGTCCCAGAGATTGAGGCCAACAGGAATCTTTACCCCGTGAGCCATCTCACTGGCCTCATTTTTCATCTCCAGTAGCGAAATTAAGCAAGCTTGTATTGCTTTTAAATAGCGTGTTTTGGGGGTTTGTTTTAGATAGGATATTGCTGTGTAGCCCAGACTGAGTTCAAATTAAAAATCGTCCTGTGTCTGCCTCCCAAGTGCTGGGATTAAAGACATGTACTTCCATAACTGGCTAAAACTAGCACTTTTAATTTTGGTGTTCAGTTCTTTGAATTTTAACTGGATTATGTGATGAAAATTTTAAGTAAATTATTGCTAGAATATTGGGTCCTAATAGATAGAAGCTTAAACTAATATGTTTTTTAATGTGTTTTGTTTATTGCAACAGAGACTGTGATTCTTGAATATAATCTTAAATGTTTGTTAGGGTTTGGGGTTTTTTTGTGTGTGTGTGTGATACAGGGCCTTACTTTGTAGCCCTGACTGGCCTGGAACTCACTATGTAGACTAGGCTGAGATAACCATCCATAACTTCAGTTCCAGGGGATCCAACACTCTCTTCTGTCTTCTATGGATTTGCATTTGCGTGGTACACTTACATAAATGCAGGCAAAACATTCATATACATAAAATAAAAAATAAGTAAGGGGGCTAGAAAGATGGCCCAGCATCTTTCAGTTAAGAGCACTGATGGATCTTGCAGAAGACCTGGATTTTCTTCCCAGCACCCACATGATAGCTAACAACTATCTGTAATTCCAGTTCCAGAAGATACGACACTGATGGCCTTAATGGGCATTGCTCAACATGGGTACACTTGTATACATGCAGGCAATATACTTAAACACATAAAATAAAATAAAAATAAAACTTAAAAAATTTAAGATATAAATAAAAGCTAAGTTTCCATGATTATATTGATTCATTTGCTAAGTTGAATTTAGCTTATGTATATAAATATATATCTTTATTTCTTAATTAGCTAATTGCTTAAAATATGTGTGTATATAAGTACAGGTACATGCAAGTCATGGCACACATGTGGAGGCCAGAGGACAGTCTTTGGAGTCAACCCCCTCTATCTACCATGGGATCTTAGGGTTAAACTCAGGTCATCAGGCTTGTGTGGCAAGTGCTTTTACCTGCTATCTTGTTGGCCTGTTTATTTTTTGTAAATTTGTTTTTCATCTTTGATTTCCTTTCTAAGAAGTATCTTTAATTTTACCTTTTAGTTTCTTTGGCTGATGTGTAGAAGAGATACCACCCCCAGCCACTTTCTGCTCTTCATGTTTGTTGCTCCTGTCTCTGTGTCATCCACTTCTTATAACTTTTTTTGTTGCTATTTTGAATGCTATTTTTGTTGCTGTTTTCTCCTTGAGGACAGTAAAACCTTCTTATCCATTTTATAAAATTGATTCTTTTTGTTCCTGAATTAAGGTTCCTTTCTTAAAAATTAAAAAAAAAAAATTGTTACGTGTGTGTGCAGGTATGCACATGCATACGAGATTAGGTGACCTTGGAAGCCAGAAGAAGGCATCAGATTTCCTGTGGCTAGTGTGACACGCGGTTGTGATCCTTCTGATGTGGGGGCTAGAAACTGAACTCTGGTCCTTTGTAAGAACACAAATAGTCTTTAACTTGTAGCCACTTCACTGACCCTTGAGGTTCCTTACCTTTTGAAGACTGTCTTTTTTGGAATCTGGTCAACTCTTGCTGTTTTTAAGGTGAATCCCAAAGAAGCAGATCTGAAGGTGTGTTCATAGGTAAAGTACATGTGCAGCTGCCAGCCTTGCATGTTGGGAGTTATACGTATCCCTGATATGTACCTTCTCATCTTTTCTCTGGAAATGTTATGTTTGTTTAGATAGAAATCCTCTTCTAGCTGGGTCAATGTTGGGGGATAGCAGATTGTCCCATCCACCCATGCATTCCCCATTTTTATCTCCTTATATTACTCCTGTCTCTTGCTATACCATTGGCCTCAAGTTCAGGGCCTTTTCTGTTTCTACAGAACAAGTTTCCAGACTCTTAAGAACCAGTGACTAGGGGACTAGAGAGATGGCTCAGTGACTAAAACACTGGCTACTCTTATAGAAGACCTGGGTTCAGTTACCAGCACCCACATGGCTTCTCACAATGTCTGTAACTCCATTCCAGGGGTCTGACACTTCTTCTGTCCTCCAGGCACAAGGCAAAGATGTGTTACATTTACATACATGTAGATAAAACACTTAAAAATATTTTTTTGTGTGTTTTTTTTGTTTGTTTTGTTTTTTGAGACAGTGTCTCCTTGTAATCCCAACTGGTCTAGAACTTGCTATATAGACCAGACTGGCCTCGATCTCAACAGAGACCTGCCTTCTTCTGCCTCCCAAAGTGCTCCTGGGACAAAAGATGTGTTGCCACCATGCCCGACAAAAATAAAATATTTTTAAAAAGGAAGAACCAATGGCTCTTAAAGAGTTAACAAGTTGCAAATATCCTGTCATCACATTCAACCTCATGGCTTGCCCAGTGACTCTTCTGTGTAATGCTGGCCAGTTGACCCTGTTATTCCATGTAATTTGCTCTGCTTTCTGTCTGCTGCTAGGGAATTACTGCGGTAGTGCTCTCTGTTGTCCTCTCAGTTTGCCTTTATATCAGTGTCCTGTTATTGACAGCCTTCCTTTTCTCCCAAAGCTTCTGCCTCCCTTCCTTTGTGTCCTGTCCCTCTACTATAGGCATCTGGAGCCTCATTACTCTCCACCTCTAATTCTTATTTATTTACTTATTTAGCAGTAATATTCTACATGCTAAGCAACACTTTACCACTGAACCCTCAGCCTCTAATTCTAAATATTTACAAGTATTTGTCAGATGTAAGTAGTTAAGCATGATCCGGGGGTTATTGTGGTGGCTTGAATAAGAATATCCCCCATAGCTTCCAAGTATTTGAACATTTTATCCAGTTAGTGGTACTATTTTAGGAAGTACATATAGCCTTGCTGGAGGAAGCACATCACTGGGTATGGGCTATGAGAGTCTTAAATCTTGCCAGATTTTTAGTCTCTCTTTGTTTCCTGTGCTTGCTTAAATATGTAATCACACGACTTTTTGCTCTGGTCATCTCTGCCATAATGCCTTCCCCACCAGTATGGACTTTTAATTCTTCTGAACCACAAGCAAAATAAACTCTCTGTATGTTGCGTTGGTCAGTGTTTTGTCTTGTCTTGTCTTGTCTTTTTGAGACAGGGTCTCCTTGTAGCCACAGCTGGCCTGGAACCCACAGAGATCTACCTGCCTCTGACTCACGAGTGCTAGGGCTAAAGGCCTTGGCCACCACACCCAGCATGTAAACTCAATTCTTACATATTGACAATCACTCCATTACATTCATGAGAAAGCTGTTTTCTGGTTCTTTAAGATAGTGCCTTGCTCTGTAGTTCAGACTGGTCTTGAACTTATTATCTTACTGCTTTAGCCTCCCAAGTGCTGGGATTATTGAACTGCATTACCACTCCTGACTTTTGACAACTTTTTGTGTAGTAAATATATATATGTAATATAAGATAAACGGTTTTAACTTGTAAGTGTATAGTTTAGTGATATTATATATACTCATGTGGTTTTGCAACAATTACCACTATCTACAAGACAGATTTCATGTAGGTAAATTTAGCTTTAATAAACGTTATTTGCAAGCCCAGAATCATGCTCATAGTGCTTTGGCAGTAATTTTGGACATATACAGAGCTGTGAGGAAAAAAAAAAAAAAAAGTACCTTCTCAGTTGAAGGCCAACACAGTGACACACTTGCCTTTTTTTCCAAAGTCTTAAATAAACTGCTGATCACAGTGATAAAGTACCTGAGTATAAGACTCTGATGAGCCTTATAGAGAAAATGCCTGTGTGAGATAAGCATTCTCAGGCATGAATGGGCTGTGGACTACAAGTTCAACATTGACTAATAATATATAGTGTAGAAGGCCCTTGAAGAATCACTCACATAAAATAAGCCAAGGCTTGGGAGGCTGAGAGAGGAGGATCATTATTAGCTTGGGCTACAAGCTGAGTTCAGTTGACCTATTAGGTAGGAGAAGAAAGATGCATATGATCAGTATGTTATCTTTTTGTTGTGGTGGTTTTGAGACAGGGTCTTTATGTAGCCCTAGCCTGGAACTCATGAAGATCTGCCTGCCTTTGACTCCTGAAAGTTTTAATTTCATATCTGAAGTAATATGCTTGCATTCTTGCTTTCTGTTCCACTTTTTGGCAGTATCTATTGACTTTAGATTCATCGTCGACTTGAAAAATCAAACATTGAAACATCGATTTGGCTTGGCTTTTTGACCTATACTTTTGGAACCATGCAGTGTTTACTGTGTACCTGCTGTTATTTTCTTAGGATCTTGTTACATTCTTGCATGCTGTTTATTTCATTAGGTTTTTAACTTGAAATGTTATTTTGTCACTGTTCCGCTGACATCTGTCTCCCCAAATTCATTTGTTGAAGCCACGCATCCAGTGTGACTAGGTTTGGTAATAGGGTTTTCATAGGTTAAGGGAGTCTTGATCAATAGTGATTGTGTTCTTATAAAATGTGACACCAAGAGAACTGGTCCTCTGCACACATGAGGACACAGTGAAAAGGCAGCTCTCTGCAAGCCCTCACCAGAACCAACCAGCAAACACTTTGATCTTGAACTTCCATCCCCCCAAATTGAAAAATAAATTTCTGTTGTTTAAGCTGCCAGTCTGTGGTATTTTATTATGGCAGCTTGAGAAGGCTATTTAAGGCTTAAGGGATTTGGAGTCGTTTTGGACTTTAGTGATTGTGGATGGCTTAACACCTTTCAGGATCAAAATGTTAGAATCTTTTGGCCGAGAGGTAGAGGTTAAACATTTTTCTCCAGTGGTGTTTCTTGGTCCTGTTCTCTTGAGGCCTGTTGGGATGTCCTTCTCCTGCATGAGCAACTTTATCCTTATTTTTAACTTTGCACTTTGCTTCTGGCAACAGGGTTATTAAATGAAATTTCCCAGAACTTTATACAGCATGTGGCAGGCACACTTCTCTTCCTTCACCTGATGAACTTTTCTGTACCACTTTCCCTGACACTACACCCTTGAGAATGAAGGGTGTAGCCTCTTCTCTAGGCCTCTTCTTTTGAAGGCATCACAGTGGTGATGCTTCTCTTGGTGACCTCAAGGTCTCACTCTTGTCTGAACTCTAGGCTCAAGGTTTGAGGCAAGATTTAATTTAGTGGTTGACTCAACCCAGACTGGAGGAAAAGGGATTAGGAACTCCCCTCAGGCTTATTTGCTGCACATACATATCATGTTAAGTGATTATATTTTACTCTGGGGATTCAGTCTCTTTGCTAGGGTGACATACAATTTAGTGAAGTTGTATTCAACATATTTGAGCTGCTCTTTTGAAGATCAGTCCCTGAAAGTGAAATTTATGACAAGCAGAATAATATTTAGAACAGAACAACATTGTTTAGAACCAGAAGAGTCAAACAGCTGTGAAGAGCAGTTATGAGCCTAAAACTAAGTCTAGAGGGTCCAAGGGAAGAGAGATGGAGAAAGACCTCAGCACTGATGGATCTGACCCTGAGAATGAGATGATGACCAGAAAAGGATTTCTTTGGAATTGGGGAATCCAAATATACCATGTAAAATTGCTTATTAAAAACAGAGTTGAAGAAAATTAAGTCTATTTTGCAATATTGTAAATTTTTAATGTGACATTGCTTATCTGTTAAGATGCCAGCACCATGTTTTTTTTTAGATTGTCCTACCTCTATCTTTACTGTGCCCTTTGTTGCTAGTTATGAGTTCAAGGCCTTAGATTAGTTTAACAAATCTTTTTTTATTTGTTTTTATTTTTATGTGTAAGAGCGTTTTGGCTGAATGTATGTAGTTGGACCTGTGTCATGCAGTACATTCTGAGAGCAGAAGAGGGCATTGGATCTCCTAGAACTGGAGAGTTGTTGGGTGCTATATAGATGCTGATAACTGACCTCTGACCCTCCACAAGAGCAAAGTGCTCTTAACTGCTGAGCCACCTATCTATTCAACCCAACTTAACAAATCTTAAGTACCATATCCACCGATAATATTGCTAGGGCTATGCAAATAAATAAACACAATATTTCCTCCCCAGCTGAGATGTATAAATAGTGTTTGGTCATTCTAGCAGCACATATTTTATTTATTATAGTTTCCATTGAAATTTTATGTTTTCAAATACAGTAGAATTTTGACTTACCTTTTTCAAGCACTTACTCATTCCTTCTCCACTGTTTTCTTAATTCTGATTTGCCTTGAAGTCCTAGGAATGGGTTACCATCTCTTCACCCTGGAGTCACAATCATTGCTACACTGTTTTCTCCTTTCTTCTTCCTGGAGGTTGGTTAACAGCTCCATAGGGAACTAATATCTAGAGTAGATGGAGGTTTTAGACCAAGTTAAATAGTTTTTAAAAAATAATACAGTGTTGTGTTCGGGGTCCCAGCACTCAGGGCCAGCCTGAGGGGGACCGAAGGGTCTCCGCTGTAGGGGAAGGGGTGAGCAGGCCCAGAATCAAAACACCAACTCCAGGAGTTGAGCAGAAAGCCAGCAGTGGTGGTCTGCTGCAAACTCATTTATTCAGGAAAGAGCAGAGAGTCTTATAGGTCTTGTTAGCCAGTTAGCCTTATGGGATGGGGTCCTGACCACAGCCAACTGAAGTTTGTTCCCAGGTGGATCAGGTTCCCTCCAGGTGCTGGACAGAAACTGGCTTCACAACCAACTTGTGGAGTACTATACCTACAAGAGCCTTTCCTCCATTCCTCCTGGCAGGTGGCCCAGCTAGGCCCATCCTACATTATGCCCAACAGTGTTGGACTGGCAAGATAGCCCAGTGGATAAAGATGGCTGCTGCCAAGTCTGATGACTTGGGTTAAATTCCGAGAACCCACACGGTGGAAAATGGAACCAACCCCTTAAAGTTGTCCTCAGATCTCCACACCCCATGGGTCCATGCAAGCATGCACACACAAAATATGAATACATAAAATTTTTTTTAAAGGGGGGGCTACTGGAAAGATTGCTCTGTGGTTAAGAGCAATTGCTGCTCTCATAAAGAACCTAGGTTTGATTCCTAGCACTCATATCCAGTGACTCACAACCCCCTATAACTCCAGTTTCAGGGCATCTGCTGCCCTCTTGGCTTTCAAGGACACAAGACATGCATGTGGTACACACACATGCAGGCACTCACATGCCCACAGAAAATAAATCTCTAAAATGAAAAAAAATATATAGTGTTGGTATGCGTAGTGTGGTCTGTTCTCAGGGTCTGACACAGGAAGACATGGGGGAGTTTCTGAGACTTGTTAGGGGTCTGCAAAGTCAAAACTGTTTTGGGGCTCATACCATGAAAATGTTTACTTCCATTCTTACACAAATGGAAAGTGGGATTTTCCAGAGACCATGTAACAACTTGCTTCACAGATTAAATGTAGATGCTTTAGATGCAGAAGCATATATAACAGTCTGATGCCATAAGAATGTACAAAATGCCAAATAGTGTGGCTACCACTACCATGGAGACGCTCCAAGCTATTCTTGAGACTTTGTCAGCATGTGCTTTCTTCAGTGGTGTTTTTCAGGATCTGTGTTCCACAGGATGCACAGTGGAAAATGGGCCTTTCTGTGTCTTATGTGGTGGGCTTGCAGACTGATGTGTATCTTGAGTGCAAAGCTGAATTGATTCATACTTCTAGTGACAAAGCCTCTCTCCTTATTCACCAACTGCCACACTCACATCTTCTCAGCACTCAGCACATGTAATCTGTAGAATTCTTTTTATTCCTTTTACTCTTCCCCTTCAGTCTTTGTTGCTGGAGCTCAAACACAGGGCTCCATCAGGGTAAGCTCAAGATCTACCGTTGGTTTATATTCCTAGCCATCTTAATGCAGCAGATGATGAGCCTACCCAGGTGAAGCTACTGATGCAGATTCATTTATTAAGTATTAGTAAAACTGAGTCTCCTCCCTTTTTTAAGATAAGAAGCTGGTTTCTCCCTGTGTCCTAGTGACTTTTTTTTCCTTCTTCAAATGCTGCTTGGGGTGTACTCAGCTTTTTCCAAACAAGTTATCAGGTGATACATTTTTTGCCTCTGTTACATTCACATGGTTAGCACACAGATTGGTCTGGAGCTATCTTTAACCGTCTAGAAGACTTTTCCAGTTTGAAGTAGGTTCCTGCTGTATTGCTCTGACTGGCTTTAAACTCTTCTCATTTTAGTGTCTTAAGTGCCAGAAGGGCAGATTATTGACACCTTGCCAAGCTGTCTATTTTTATTACCATCACTTTTTTTTCTAAATGTTTTTAAAAGTTTTCAGATTCAGTACTAACCTACTTACATATGTATTTAAGTTTTCACTGTGTGCAAGATACTCTGTAAGATATTTTAGACTGAATGTACATCTGCAGCTCCTGCCCTAGGATTCTGGAGTCTGCTGAAATTAGTTACAATAAATAGCAAAGTGGGATTGGGGGGGATATAGTTCAGTGGCAAAACCACTTGCTTAGCATGCATGAGACCCTGAGTTTGTTCTGTAGCAGTACCACCACAATGCAAAAAAGTGAAGAGATGTATTATACTGTGTATGATTTTTAAAAAGTGTGTTCATTATATAATTTTTTGAGGGGAGGGAGAAGAGGTTGGAAGAGATTATTTTTTCCTCATCTATGTAAGTTACAAATACAAAATGTTAGAATAATGCTATTTGCAAAATGCCCCAATTCTTAATTATCCAGTTCTATAGAGTTGTAATTGCTTTGTTGTAACCAACTGAGATTTAGGTTCTGCAGTTTGCTTGCTTTTTGACAATGCCATATATGTGAGAATTTACAAAACTTACTAGTCTATAAGCAAATTCTAAAAATATCTGTAAATATTTTTTTCTAGGTTGCAATAAAAATAATTGACAAAACTCAGTTGAATCCAACAAGTCTACAAAAGGTATGTAGTATTTAAGGTTTCTGTTTTAACTAACATGTAATTTTTCCCATAAGTGTCTTAAATGTTTTTATATTTAGTGCAGTAAAACTTTACATTTCTCAAGTGAAAACAGCTTGCTGGGCATGATGATGCTACATTCCTGTAACCCCAGCACTTAGAAGGCAAGGCAAAAGGACTCCAAGTTCAAGGCCAGCGTGGGCTTTTTGTAGTGAGACATTGCACACATACACACCCCACACACAATTAAATGAAGTATTGTCTGAAAATGGGTGGGTTATCTTCAATTAATGACAGTCATTTAAATTACTTTTTATTTTATGTGTATGAGTGTATTGTGTGCGGGTATGTAACTGCACCCATGTCATGCAATGCCAGACCGAGGCGGTCAGAAGAGAGCATTGGATCTCCTGGAACTGGAGTTAGGTAGTTCTAAGCTACCATGTGGGTGCTGGGAATTTAACCCAGGTTCTCTGCAAGAGCAACTGAGTCATTTCTCCAGCCCCAGCATAGAAAGTTTTTAAGTAATGCTTGTGCTTTAAAAAAACTTGTGTGTGTGTGTGTATGTGTGTGTGTGTGTGCTTTAAGAAAAAAACTTGTTTGTGTGTATGAGAGAGAAAGAATGATATTCCTGTGTGAATGCCGTGGCACACATGGAGATCAAAGGACAACTTGGTGGAACTGGTTCTTATACCTTTTTGTGTCAGTTCTGAGGATAGAACTCAGGTTTTCAGGCTTGTGTAACAAGAGCTTTTACCTACTAAGCCATTTCAGTCTATTGATGCTTTTTAACTGAATCATGAGCTGGACACTTGCTGAGGTTTTGAGTTTCTCATCTTTACAATGGAGATAACTAACTGGGCATAGTGGCACACACCTTTAATCCAGGCATTTATGGGAGGCAGAGGCAAGTGGATTTCTCTGAGTTGGAGGCCAGCCTGGTCTACATAGCGAGTTCTAGGATAGATAGTGCTACATAGTGAGACCCTGTCTCAAAAAACAGAAAAAAAGAGAGTGATAATTATCTTTTTTATTTTATGTGCATGCATGTTTTACCTGAATGTATGTAAATGCATCTCTGTGCATGCAGTGCCCGTGGAGGCCAGAAGAGGGTGTGAGATCACCTGTAACCTGGAGTTAAAGTCAGTTGTTAGCCTCCATGTGGTGCTAAGTACTGAACCCAGGTCAGTACTAGCCCCTATATCCTGATGATTTTGAAGCCTAGCCCTTTATTTGAGGGTAGGAAGTGAGGTGAGCTTTATCTGACACTAGAAATGATATTTAAATAAGTAATGCTTTGTGATCTTTAGCATGATGTTTCTCATAGTGGCTCATACAAATCCCAGTCTTTAAATAAAGAATAAATTCTACCTATGGTTTTCCTCCCTTCCTCCTCCCCTCCCTCCCTGTGGTTTTTTGAGACATGGTCTCACTATATAGCCCTGACTGACCTAGAACTTGCTTTGTAGACCAGGCTGACCTGGAACTCACAAAGATCTGCCAGCCTTTGCCCTCCCAAGTACTAGCTTCAAAAGTGTGCTCCACCACACCCAGTACAAGCTACCTGTTCTTAAACTTGCATTTTTTTTCATGTATCTACAGACTTAACACTAACAAGCTAAGAGTTACTAAAATTTAATATTCTGAAATTAGATTCCTGAGGGCTCCTAATTCAGTATTCTGTGGTATTACAGATGTTCTGCTATTCACATGAACCTAGAGATAGTTGAAATTCCATTCGCTTTCCGAGAGAAGTTTTAACAGTTTTGTCTCAGGTTGGCTATAATGTCCTTCCTTCTTGCTTGCTTTTTCTTTATTCTTGGGCGTTGCTATTATTTATTATAAATTACTGTTGACTATATCATTATCAATTTAATACATATTTTGTTCTGATTAATCTGATAGTGTAATTATTCATTTTTGACTGGCATCAACTGAGTTTATAATCTAATAATTAAAACTTTACGTTTGTTTTGTTTTAATTTTTTTATGTGTATGAGTGTATTGCTTGCATGTGTATAAGTGTACCTGTGTCTTGCAAAGCCCCTGGAGGTCAGAGGAAGGCATCAGATCCCCTGGAACGAGTTACAGACTGTTGTTAGCCACCATGTGGGTGCTGGAAATTGAACTCAGGTCCCCTGCAAGAGCAGCCACTGCTCTTAACTCCTGAACCATCTCTCTAGCCCCAAAATTTTAAAATTTATTTCTGATGAAGTTTAGGTATGAACTATCCATTCCAAAGCTATATCCATCCAAGCTAAGCAAATGATAAGTATAATATATTTGATTTGTAGGGTATAATTCAGAGTCACATGTATTAAGTATCATCTTCTTTTAAAGTAAAGACATTCTTTAAGCATTCTGGTTTTTTTAATATTTTAATTATTTTTATTTTATGCGTATGAGTATATTGACTTCATGTACACCCAAGTCATGCAGTGCCCAAGGAGGTTAGAAGAGGTACTCGGATCCCTTGGAACTGGAGTTATGGACAGTTGTTAGCCACTATGTGGGTGCTGGGAATCAAACCTGGGTTCTCTGCAAGAGCAGCTGGCGCTCTTAACCACTGAGCCATCTCTCCAAGCCCTTTATACATTTGTTTCCAGTTCTTTTTTTACTAAAGTTATGTTTGGAAAATGGTAACAGGATATGTGGTGACTTCGAGTGCCCATCTTAGGAGCATTGTTCTAATAGGTTTTTTTTTTATTTCATGTCCACCATTCACTATTGTGTCACACTTACACATCAGGAACAGTTCTCAATATTTTTGATTTCTATTTTGGAAGAAGGGCCTTAGTAGCTCAGGCTGGTTTTGAACTCATGGGCCTCCTCTCTTGAACTGAGATTATAGACCTGAGCCACTATGCCCCAAAACAATAAATAATCTTTAGTGACTTAAAGACTTGAACATACCCTGGAAACTAGCCATCATTTTAACATTCTGCTGTCCATTTATGTGACCAGTACCAGAAGAAGCACAGTAGCTCATTGGGCAGTTTTGGACGTGTGTTCAGATAGTGGTGACATGGTATTTGGGCACATGAGTCATGTATCTTTACTAAATGCCTAGAAATAAACTGGAAAACTGATGTTACATTTTCGCAGACAAGCCTCTTCATTTTCCCTTTGTGTTCTATCCATTGAGTTAATAAAATTTGATAAATGAAGAGATTTCTTTTTCTCTTTTGTTTCTGTACTTTACACATTCTAAGTACTATTCCTGAGAGTTTTAGTCAGCTTTTAATAGATTTTGTAATGATGTGTGCCTACAGCGGTTTTTGGAAACAACAGGGATAATAAAAACATTTCTGTTCCTGGTTTATGATGTTATTATTAGATTTAATTTGGTTATGTACTAGGCAGTCTTGCAGGATCTTTTCTTATTAAATCCAAATCTGTCATTAAGAAGTAAGTCATGGGACTTTGGAGATGGCTCAGCTGTTAAGAGCACTGGCTGCTCTTGCAGAGGACCCAGGAGTGTTCAATTCCCAGTACCCACATGGCAGCTAACAACCATCCTTAACTCCGGTTCTGGGGATCCAACACTCACTTCTGACATGAGGACATTGTGCAACATGGGTGTACTTACATGCATGGAGGCAATATATTCATACACATAAAAGAAAAATAATTTTTTTTTTTTTTTAAAAAGAGCCAGATGCCCAGGATTAGTGGCACATGCCTTTAATCCTAGCACTCAGGAGGCAGAGGCACACAGATCTCTAAGTTTAAGGCCAGCTGGAGGCTACAGGGAGACCCTATCTCTAAAAGACCAAAAAAAAAAAAAAGCCATAAAACCAGGCATGGTGGTAAGTGCTTACAAATAACTAGTGCTGAGCTGACCAGCCTAGCCTGCTTGACAAGTTCAAGGCCAGTGAGAGACCCTTTCACACACATAAAAAAAGGTGGACAATATCTATGGAATGACACCCAAGATTGCCTTCTGACAAGGTTCACCCAAGGTTCTCTCTGTATACATGTACACTCCCTGCACACACTTAGAAACAAGTTATGATTCATTTTCAAAAGTGCATTTCCCTGTTGAAAACTACTAGGCTTTATTAAGACCTGTCAGTGTATTAAGTATAACCCATCTAGTTACAGTGTTCTCATTAGCCAGTTGGGTGGACATATTTTCATCACACTCTCTTAGATGGGTCCTATTGCCATCTTCATTTCTTACTGAGGAACCACTGAGAAAGTGATGTAGTCAAGCCCTCCAACTAGTCAGTAGTGAGAACAGAAAAATAAATCTTAGATTTCCCCAAATTATAGGCTCTTTCTACTACATTATGCTGCATTTCTATAATTAAGTTTCCCTAAATCAGGATTTTTAAAAACCTGGCTGAGAACTGAGCTGAGGCTTCTTCCCATTTGAGGAGCTTATAAAGAAGTTGATCAGTTTTGAGTTGAGAAAACATTTCAGATACTTAGGAGAAAGTAGGCTGTTACCCTACCTTCCCATAACCCATGACTTAATCTGATTTGCTTATTTATTCAGTCAATAAACACTGAGTGCTTGTTGTATTGTCAGGCACTATTCTGTGGACTGTAGGCATAACCCTGAGCTAAATGAAGTTCTTGCCTTCATGGGAAGTACTGTAAGGAAAAATAAAGCAGACTGTATTCGCTATATTATTTTCTGTTGTCCTGATGCTGTGTGGCCTTGCTAGCTCCTCCCAGGCTGAGATAACAAGTTACTGCCCTTTGAGTGTACCTTTCAGTTGCAAACTACCCAGTTCAGAACCACTTAGCTATCTGGCCCTTACACTACTGGAAGCAGTGTTCCTCTGTTCTGATCACCTCAGGGCCGGGAAAACTAGAGGCATTATCTCTATCCCAGAGTGGCCCTCCAATTTAGCTTCCTCCACTTTGCCTTACTCACGGAATCCAAAACGAAGGCTCTGAATCTTGCTTTCTCTCTACTGCCTTCCTGGTGTGCCCTGTATGACTGCATGATGTGGTGGGTCTCCTGCTCTTGGAAAACTAAGAAACTAGCTCTTCAGTGGAAGTCATCTATTGGTCTGGACCTCAAATGAAAAGGAGGAGTATCCTCATAGTAATTCATTATTGAAATAACCTCCTGAAGCAAGTTGCATGAGACTTTGATGGCATTACATAAAGTGCAGCTGACCCATGTGCTGTATAATAAAAATCTTTATCTAGGCCTGGAGCACCTAGAATCTTCCCAGGTGTGGGGGACTGCACACAGATGGAGGAGCATCATCAAACGGAGCTTTTCAGAGGTCCCAGTTCTGGCTTCTCTGTGACAGCAACTTAAAACCATACTGTGAACGAATTTAAATAGTAACATCTTTTTCTTAAACTGGAACCACTTAATTAAAAACAAACTTATAGCATAATAAAATGATTGCTACTTTGAAAAACATAGCCATGATAGCTGGTTTGTTGGCCTGTCTTACTTTCCCACAGTATATCTTGTTCCAGTGTTCCACAGCTTTGTTACTAGACAGTTTTCCTCCCTTGCTTTAGACTAGTGTCTATCTTCTACAACTTAGGACACTGTTCTTTGTTTTCCATATGGAGCTACTGGGACTAAATCTACCATTCCAAACATTGCCAGTCCTTTGAGGTTGCTATTTTGGGTCACCTTAATTTTCCCTTCTCCAGAAAAAGTACTCTTACCCTTTTGGTCACCCACAGATATCCTTAAGATAGGCCTAGTTTATTCTGTACCTAAAATTGATTGTTTCTTTTACCTGAGTTAGAGGGTTCTTGCTAAAATTGTTTTCTTGCTGTCATTTGGGTCCTTTGGGGACCTCTGTGTGTGTGTGTGTGTGTTTGTATATGTGTGCATGTATGTATGCATGTGTGCTAAGGATACTGAACCCAAGACCTCACACATTCCAGGCAAATAAACACTGTACCCTGCATTCCCAGTCTTATGAGGCATTTTAAATTAACCATGAGTTGTAGTTTGATGCTGTCTAAAATAGG
Source organism: Eospalax fontanierii (assembly GCA_035773235.1). Taxonomy (NCBI): domain Eukaryota; kingdom Metazoa; phylum Chordata; class Mammalia; order Rodentia; family Spalacidae; genus Eospalax; species Eospalax fontanierii. The sequence continues at coordinate 79,742,895 of CM069536.1, forward strand.
TATGAAATTCTTCATGTTAAAATAGTCAGTGAGACAGGGACAAAGACCATTCAGGGGAGAATCCATCCTTCCATCTTCCATGTTGTTGTTGTATTTTTGAATAAGAGTCAAGCATCTTTTTTCTTTTGGGGGGGGCGGGGGGAGGGTTGCTGTCCAAGCTGGTTTCAAACTCCTAGGCTCATGTGGTTCCCCCTTCTTAATGCTGGAACTATCAGCCTCTATCCCTACCTACCCCCTGCTTTAGTTTGGTTTGATTGATTGATGCTTATTATTTTATTATTTTAAGACAGTCTTGTTATAATAGTCCAGGCTGGCCTAGATCTCACAGTTCTCAAAAATCTCTTGCCCTAAGCTTCTCAGGTGCTAGGATTATAGATTTGTACTGGCATACCTGGCCCAGACACTCTTCCTAGATTTGTAGTAAGAAAGAAAAGGACATCTACCCGATTTTTAAAAATTCCATTAACGGGCCAGAGATAACTCAGTGACTAAAAGTGCTTGCCACCACATTCAAGGATCCAGATGTTCTATAAATTATATTTTGCTGAAGCATTTACCAAAAAGACAGCGCAATGAAAAAGTGGGTGGTAAATAGAATATGTACATACACATTTCATCGTCTAGTGATTCATTAAAAAATGGGATTAGAGAATGTATTTAGCCAGAAGCTGCTGTCTCTCCCCAGTCAGGTTTTCAAGAAAAGCAGAATGTGGCCCCTAGACTCTGAAGTGATGCTTGCTTCTGGATTAGGACTAGTCTGTGTCACTTACCAAGGACACCAGGAACACTGAGATCATGCCGTAGCTTGTTCCTGCCACTGGTTGTGTTCTTGGTGTCTTGGAATCAGAGTGCTCTGTATACGGATTACACTTCACTCTAAATGTACTAAATTATTTTGGTAAATTCTTTCTTCGCTTTTGCATCTTCAGAGCTTTAAGCTGCAAAGCAGATACTCTGAAATGTTGTACTAAGACCTTGTTTATGGATAATCTTAGAATTAAGGGACTTTACTTAGGCATGTACAGAAAATACATGTTTGAACTAATTGATAAAAGAAAGCAAGGCAGTGTCAAAGATTCTTACCTATTCATCTTGTTCACATACATCAAGCAAACTCCACAATAAAAAAAGTAACACATTCATTGCCCATTTTCAACATCTTCTCTAAAGCTTGTAAGGAAGCCAGGCTAATTTCTTTTTTTTTGTTGTTAGTCTGTTTCAGTGGGTGGGTTGGTGGGTACATAGGTATTTTGTTTAGTTTGGGTTTTGTTTGTTTTGAGAGAGGGTCTCTCTGTAGTCCCAGCGTGCCTGGAACTTGTCCTATAGACCAGGTTGGCCTCAATTTCACAGAGATTGGCATGGTGGCAAATGCCCTCACCTGTGGAGTCATCTCTCCAATCTCAGTGCATTTACACATCCTCTAACTGCATTCTTTGAGGGAAAAATGAGGGCTAGAAATAGAGCAGTTAGTCACAGTACCCAAGGCTCCATCCCCAGAACTTCATAAACCGGGTGTGGTGGATGCCTATAATCCCAGAACTTGGGAAGGGGAGGCAGGAGCATTGAAAGTTCAAACTCATCATTGGCTACATAACAAATTCAAGGCCAGCCTGGGCTTCATGAGTCCCTGTCTCAAAAAAGGAAAAAAAAATGAAGTTTTCCTTTTTTCTTCATTCATTAGAACTGGTCATTCTTATCCTTGATGTCTTAATCATGATAAATTTGGAGACCAGAACTTCGAAGACCTATGCTTTGTCAGTTATGACCTTGTACAGCTCTTAGTTCTCTTTTGGGATGAAGGTAAGGAGGATAGGTGTAGTGCTGAATGACTTGACATTTGAGGCATCCTTTCCTTTGAGGAAGTCTGAAACAGGGTTCCCTTGAGTGCTACTAACAGTACTATGCTGGATCAGCCAACAGATTTTTTTTTTGCAGTACTAGGGATTCAACCTAGGACCTGGCACATACTAGGTAAGTGTTCTGTCACTGAGCTACATCCCTAGCCCACTGTTTTTTACTTTTTGAAACAGTGTCTAAGTTGTCCTGGCTAGCCTAGGATTCACTATATAGACCTAGACTTCCCTCAAACTCATGTGATCTTCCTGCTTCAGCTTCCTAAGTGGTAGGATGGCAGGTATGGGATACTATGCCTGGTGACTGTTTTCTTTTTAGCTCATCCACTTTCTTTTTTTGAGACAGGGTATCATCACATAGCCCTGGCTGACCTGGAGCTTACTATCTAGACCAGACTGACCTTGAACTCAAGAGAGGCCCACCTGCCTCTGCCTCCCTAAATGCATGTTTGTTTTTAAAGCTCATGTTTAAAGCTCCTGTTATTTTGGAACTGCTCTGGTAATTAGAATTCTGTCCTAGTGGTGACCTTTTTTGGCATCTCAGAGAATCTTAGCTTTGGGACAGTCGGAGGACTGTCTAATTAGAAGGCAGAGAGTTTCTGTGTGGCCTGCAGTACTCCTGCCACTGTCCTATTTAGGGCACCGTTGCTTCAGCTTCCTTAAACCATTAGTTGTCAGCCCTCATTGTTTGTTGAATTCATTTGTGAATTTTTTTTTTCTTCTTCTTTTTTCTTTAAGAGCCAGCTTTCTTCCCCCTTATAGGCACTTTCCTCCTTAGAGGAAACGGTTGGAGGAGTGTGATGAGAATAGCCTGCAACCAGCAAGCAAGGCAGGCACACTGATCTGATAACTGCCTAAACATATGGGGTACCCCCTGTACTGCCTCTAGCTCTTCCCCAAGTTTGACTATGTCTAATTTTCTAAGAAGTAGCCTGTTTTTTTTAAAGACTTCTTCCACATGTTCCCTGTAAGTCCTACAGACAGCTTCTGCTTCACTGTTCAATGTTTCCTTCCTCTGTGGAACTCTTTATATTACAGTTCCTAGATTCCTTTTTCCATAAGCTAAAATACATTTCAGAGGCTAGAGGGATGGCTCAGTTGTTAAGAGTACTGTCTCCTCTTGCAGAGGACTTGGTTCAGTTCCTATTACCCACATAGTACCTAACAACCATCCATAATTCCAGTTCTAGGGGATCTGACACTGTTTTCTAGCCTCCAATGTATGGGCATTGCATACATATGGTGCACTTACATACATATGGCAAAACACTCATACCATAAACTACAAATAACTTTTTAAAAGGCCAGATATAGTGAAGTATGCCTTTAACCCCAGTATTTGGAAGGTAGAGGCAGGTGGGAACTCTGTGAAATCAAGGCTCATCTGTCTACATAGGAAGTTTCAGCCAGCTAGGACTACAGAGAGACCCTGTCTCAAAAAAACTATAATAATAATAATAATAATAATAATAAAATTTAAAAATACATTCTACTTAGGAATCTTAATCATTTGAACAGTTGTACATCTTTTTCTTCTTTTCCTTTCTTTTGTTATCTTTGTGCTGGATAGCTTTAGTGTCACAGCTTGACACCCCTGGGAATTGCCTCATTAGACTGGCCTGTGGCCATGTCTATGGAGCATTTTCTTGATTATTGAGAGATCCTCTTTACTTCTCAAATTGATTTTTAGCACATCAATAACAAGCTGTTCCCAGGGCGTTTATCTGCCCTTGTCTGTTCCACTCTCATTTCTGCTCTCAGATTAGTGCAAAGAGTCTGACAATGTAGTGCAAACAGGATGTTAAGACATACTCCTTAGTTGTGCATGTTTACAGTTCTGCAAATTGCAGGGCATGGTGGCGCACTCCTTAATCCCAGCACTGGGAAGGCAGAGACAGGTGGATCTCTGTGAGTTCGAGGCCAGCCTGGTCCACATAGTGAGTTTTAGGCCAGCTGGGACTTCAAGGAGACCCTGTCTCAAAAAGACACATATGCACACATACATCCATCCATAAACACACACAGATGTGTGTACCATAAACAAGTAAAATGCTGCAAATGAAAATGATGATTTCTTATTTTAGACTTTAAAGAAATAGTGGATAAACAGGACTAGATGAGAATAAAGATAAGCTCCTTTTTTTTTTTTTTTTTTTTTTTTTTTAGGTTGTACAGTCATCTAATGAATCCATGACTGAGTGCACTAAGACCTAACTCTGTAATTTTAGGTAGCTTTCTTCCTCTTAGAAGGAACTAGCCATAGTACCTGCCCTATAGAGTGATGGCAAAAGAAAATGCTGATGTGCTCAGCTTGCATGTGGTAGGTAGAGACCCAGCAAATTGAACTCACATTGTTAATGTCAATTTTAATGTTGTATAATATTTCCTGATAGTGTACTAATCCTGGGAATCTCAACCACCGGAGCCTTGAGTTTTGAGGAATTGAAGAATTTCTTATTGTGTCTTTGAAATATTTGAACATTTAAAAAAACCCTTACATTACTACTACTATTTTGTTATCAGTGCTTTGTGTTTTGTTTTGTTGTTGTGTTTCTGTTCATTTTGTGAGAAGGTGGTCTCATATGTCCCTGACTAATTTTGAACTATTGATTCTTGGACTTCAGCTTTCCAAGTGCTAGGGTGACAGGTGAGAGCCACCATGCTAGACTTTTAGTTTCTGTTAAGTCCCCCAGGGGGAAAGCTGTTTCTGGCAGTCCTGCACTCTCAAGTACTGAATGGGGTATCTGGAGCAAGCTCCCACTCATCTCCCTACTGCAAGTACTCTTTTACATATTGACTTTGGATATAGGTTGGCGCCAGATTTTAAACTGATAAGAACAGATTCTACACTCAATCTTAGCTAGAAAGCTGAGAAGTAATGCTGCATCTTTTGTTTTGTTTTGTTTTGTTGTTTTCTTGAAGACTGGCCTCAGACTTACTCTGTAGCCAAGAATAATCTTGAAAGAACAATCCTGTTCCTTTTGCCCTCTGAATGTGGCTTTATAGACATATACCACACTACTGCCAACAAAAACAACTGTAAAAGTTGCTTCCTTACATTAATCAGCTAATTCAGTCTAGTTTGCAATATTTATTTATTTATTTATTTATTTATTTATTTATTTATTTATTTATTTATTTGTCTTTTTGAGACAGGGTCTCACTGTAGCCCCAGCTGGCCTGATACTTGCTATGTAGATCAGGCTGATCTTGATCTGAGAGATCTGATTGCCTCTGCCTCCTGAGTTCTGGGATTCAAGGCATGTACCAACTTGCCTGGGTAATGTTAAATTTTGACTGCATATCACAGAATGTTTCATATTTAAGGTGTAAGTGTTCATTTGTGTGTGAATGAAATGAACAGTGTACTCTCTGGTTTAACAAGCAGATGTACATAACTTTAAATTTCATAATGAACTACCTTCCCCAACCTGCTTGTCCCTCCTCACTTCCCACTTACTAGGTAATCACTAACAGAGATTTTGAGTTATTATTTTCTTGTTTTTATAACTACTGTACATAGTTTGTTTATCTGATATGGTGGAGGGGAAAGCAAGTGGATAATCCTTTGGCATCTTGCTAACCAAATACACATGGAAGATGGTGTGTATGTGTGTGTTTTAGTTTTTGTAATTTGGTTTTTTATGTGGAGGCTGTTTAGATAGGATTTCTATGTAACTCATGCTGGCCTCAGACTTGCTATGTAGCCCAGGCCAGCCTAAAATACTTTTTCCTCCTGTTTCAGAGTATCCTCTTACAGTACAGAGATTATAGACATTTACCACCACATTTAACTCAAACAAATACTTTTAATTAACACTTTTTCTTTTCTTTTTTAATGTTGGTGATCAAACTCAAGACCACTCAAATGCTAGGCAAGGGCTCTGCTACTGAGCTATAGTCCCAGCCCCACTGTAAAGTTTTTTCTTTTGTTTTGAATACTTTGTTTACTATTTTATTTTTTATGTGTATGAGTGTATTGTCTGCATGTATGTAAGTGCACCCATGTTGTGCAGTGCCCAAGGAGGTCAAAAGAGGGTATCAGATCCCTTGGAACTGACATAGAGTTATGGATGGTTGTTAGCTGTGAAGTAGGTACTTTACTGGGAATCAAACCCAGGTCTTCTGCAGGAGCAGCCAGCTGAGCAATCTCTCTAGCCCCCTACCCCACTCCCCACTACCCTACACACACATTGTAAAGTTTTAAGTGTTGTATAAATGGAATCTTGCTATATCAATTTTTTCTCTTTTTTTGGATTTATTTTTATTCTGTGTGTATCAGTGTTTTGCCTGCATGTATGTAAGTATACCACATGCTTGCAATGCCCATAGAGAGGATATCAGATTCCATGCAACTAGAGTTACAGGCCATTGTGAGCTACCATATGAATTCTGGGAACTGAACATGAATCTTCTGGAAGAGCAGCAGGTGATCTTAATTGCTGAGCCATCTCTCCAGCCCTTTTCTTTTCTTTAAAAAAATGTCTTTTAGCTTTGTTTTTTTGTTTTCAGACTGGGTTTCCCTGTAGTCTTCTGCCTTCTTCTGCCTCCCAAGTACTGGGATTAAAGTGTATGCCACCACGCCCAGCTAAAAAAGTTTTTAACATTTCTTGTGTGTGAATGTGTTTGGACACCTAGTGCCACAGTGCATGTCTAGAGGTCAGGGGACAGCTTGCTGGAGTTGGATCTCTCCTTCTACTCTGAGTCCTGGGGATGGAGCTTAGCTTATCAGGCTTGGCAGCAAGCACCTTTACCTGCTGAGCCATCTCACCAGTCCTTAAATTTTCTTACTTACTTTTGCTTTTTTTGCAGATATTGTTCCATGCTGATTTCATTGTGGTAATTTCATTCCTGTGTCTACTTTCAAGGTTATATATTATCCCATTATGAGTAATAAATAATACAACATACCTATTTTTGGTTATGGGACCTTTGGACTGCCTATAGCTATTAATATCACAAATATATCCTGACACGCTTGAGTTAGAGGATTTTTTTTTTCTTTTTAAATATATCTTTTGTGTGCTTGAACATTTGTCTGCTTGTTTTTAAATGTACCACATAGGTACAGTGTCTGCAGAGGCATTAAATCCATTGGAACGAGAGTTATAGGTGGTTGTTATCTGCTATATGAATGCTGGAAACCAAACCTGGGTTCTCTGCAAGAATAGCCAGTGTTCTTAACTGTTGAGCTTCTCTCTAGCCCCTAATTTATATATATATTTTTTGCTTTCAGTTTATTGAATATAAAGTTGATATGCCTTTGAGGAGTTTGGCTTGGTTTGAGTTTTAGATTTTTGAGACAGGATCTCATCATGTAGCCCAGACTAGCCTTGAACTCATGATCCTCCTGCTTCATTCAGCCTAGTGCTGGGATTACAGGTGGGCACTGCCAATGCCAACCTGTCTGCTGATGAGGCATTTTACCTTACTCTTGTTTTAATTGTCCTTGTTTCTTCTGTGAAGTTCCTGCTTGGGCTTTTTGTTCCGTTTCTAGTGAACGAGTTCACTTTTACCTGTTTTGTGGTGATGGTTATATGTTCTGGTTAGTAGTTGGTGTGGCACAACCTTCTTCCCACTCAGTGATTTATCTACTCACTCTCTTGGTGCTAGTTTTGTTGAGTAACAGAGATTCAGTCTTCTCTTAAGTGGCTTAGGTATTTTTGTGTCTTATCTTAGAAATTCTTCTCTACCTGGGATCACACAGGTACTTTTCTCTGTTGTCTTCAATCTACCTGGATCTTGCTTATGTTATGAGCTAGGGATCCCACTTTCTGTTTTTCCCATTTGTGCTCACTTTTCACTTCATCTCTCCTTACCCCGATGCTTGGAGCTTTTATATCTCATTCCCTCCCTCCAACATGTTTGTCTATCATAGTAGTTATTCTGGGAGTCAGATGTAGAGGTATATACTTAGGATTTCCACAAGTTTGAGGCCAGTTGTGAGTTCCAGATGGCCAGCTTTGGCTGTACAGGAAGACCATGAATCAAAAAAGCAAACAACAGGGGGCTAGAGAGTTGTCTCAGCTGTTAAGAGTACTGACTACTCTTGCAGAGGATCCAGATCTGATTCCCAGCACTCACATAGTTAGTGGTTCATAACCTCTTCTGTTCTCATTGGGCATTGCACACACATGGTGGACTTAACATACATGCAGGCAAAACATTCATACACATAAAGTTCTTTAAAAAGTGATTATTGTTACTTACCAGTTAACTGTTTGTTTATCAGGCCTGAGGATTGAATCGTGGGCTTTGTGCATGCCAGACAAGCACTCTACTATTGTGCTCTGTTCTCAACCTAACAATGACCATTTTAAAGACTGTTATTGAACTTTTTTTATATTTTTAAGTTTTATTTTCACTGGTAGAGTACCATAAATAGCAGTTAAAATTCTGAGCTGCATCAGTGGAAACACAGTAGTAAGAGAAGAGACTTGATACCTTATCTCCTAGGCCATGCATGACATAGTATATCAAGAAAAAGATAATTTGTTCAGATAAGATACTCTGTGGGTCTTGGATCATTCATTGTGCTAAGCATCTCCCAGCCTCCCGTCAGGAAATTCAGATCCTACAGCTTTAGATTGTCTTTCAGTTACTAGTTTGGGGAGTTTTTCTTCCTACCCTGTGTTCTTTTACTCTGTGTCATAGACTACATCTAAAATAGCTCAAATTTCTGTACCCTTTCTTGATGATTTTGGTCTCTGAATTTGTGTATTATTACTGTTGTCATTGTTGTGGTTATTGTTCTCAAGACAAAGTCTCCTGTAATCTAGGGTGGTTTCAAACTTGCCTTGTAGTTGTTATTACACTTGAACTTCCTATCCTCATGCCTCTAGCTCCCAAGGGCTGGGATTCCAGGTATGTACTACTTCTCTCCACCCCCAATTGTGTATTGCTTTCTGAGAGATTTCATTGACTTTATTTCCAGCTTGGTTTTTTGTTGTTGTTGCTTGGGATGGAGATTGGTCTTTCTTTGAGTCAGGGTCTCCCCTGCAGCCCCAGCTGGCCTTGAACTCACAGAGATCCAACTGCCTCTGCCTCCCAAGTGCTGGGACTAAAGGTGTACACCACCACACCCAGCTATTCCAGCATTATTTTTAAATGCATTTTTTTATTATGGGTGTGTACAGTACAGCATGGGGAGTACACATATGGCACAATCTGAGTACATGAGTGCAGAAGCTTGAGAACAACTTTGTAAGGCCAGTGCTCTCCTTCCACTGTAGTGTGGGTGCTAAGATCTAGTGATGACATTCAAGTTGTCAGGTTTTCACTGGTAATTGGCAAAGTGCCTTTATGCTGAGGCCATCTTTCTGGCCCATATATTCCAACTCTTTGTTGGGTTTCTTTCTGATGCCACAGTTTACCCTGCTCCTGTGGTTCTTCATGGGTGATGTTCTTTAATCAGATTTAGTGGCTGTTTTTTTATTTTGTCTTTTTTAAAGTAACAGCTGTAATTTGCTATTGTTTGAAGTAGTCTTGTTTCCTCTCCTGGATGTGTCCAGTGTCATTGTCGAGCCCTGTCCCAGTCCCCCGTCCCCTTTGTTTTCTCTTGTATTAGTCTCTGATTATCTTCAAGTATTTGGAGACACTTGGTTATCTGAAGCTACAGAGTGAATCACGAATGCATGGGCACTCATGGTAGGTGATTGGGCAGAGACTTAAGTGACTCCACTGGAAGCACTGGGTGTCCTTGTGTGTCATTTTCTTCATTTAAACCTTCTTTTCCTGCAAGAATCCTTTCAACTTTCATACAGTATGACAGTTCTGTGAGGCAAGTAGTAAGCAAAGGAGGAGTAAAGAGAGTACCGTTGGGCTCTTGGTTTTCAGGACAGAATTCCTAAGCATGAACACTATGAATCAACCTCCTCAGAAAACATATTACCAGCATCCCCCAGGACAGAGGAAGGACAGGCTATATGTAGGTGATTTGCTCTAGCCAAAACCTGGTGTCAACTTCTACTGCCCCCCTCTCCCTTACCTCCTAAATATGTATTCACTTTGTTTCTTTCCTTTTATTCAAGGCTGCTAGTAAATTTTTGTTAATCTTAGATTTCCAGTATGGCAGACTTGGCAATGCTGGCACATGCCTATAAAATCCTAGCATTGAGAGGTGGGATGATCTGGAGCTAAAAATCATATGTGACTACATAGCAAGTTCAAGATTAACCTTGGGTTGACCCTATCTCAACAAGAAAGAAAGAAGGGAAAGAAATATTTCAAGTATGGCTCTTACCTTTTTAAGACAGCTGACCATGGTTATATATCCTACTGTTATTTCTCTTGTATTCATTTGTTATTTTGTCTGACACTCAGTTACTGTTAAAATATATATTAATAGTATTTTGGGCTGTATTTCTGTTCCTTGCCTGGATTCCTGTGTTGTTTTTCGTTTGTGTTTTGTTTTTTAATTTTTATTTGTATTTTATGTGTAAGAGTGTTTTGCTTGCATGTATATAAGTGCACTCGTGTTGTATGATGTCAGTGGATGTCAGAAGAGGGCCTTGGATCCTCTGGAACTGGAGTTAGTACAGTTTTTAGCCACCATGTAGGTGCTGGGAACTAAACCCTGATCCTCTGTGTGATCTTAATCTCTGAGTCATCTCTCCAGCCCCCATGAATATATTCTTGCAAAAAGGCTTAGGTCAATTCTGTATTCATTAACCTACCACTACCTCCACCACATTCTCATATATACTGTTTTGTTTGCATACGGTTGGTAAAACTGACTTTTTCCAACAATCACATTTGTCCACTGGTTGTGGACATGCAGCCTTGCTACTTTGTATGTGAGCCTATTCATTCATGGATGTGCTTATGTCCTATTTTGTTGGTTAAGAACAAGTCGCTACTTTTTAAGGGGAACAGTTTGGAGACCAAGTTTTAAAACCACCATAGCTAGGGTCCTTGTTGAAAAGTAAGGTTCTTGGCTGAGCATAGTGATGTATGCCTTTAGTCTCAGCAGCCTATGTGATCAAGATCTACTTATCGAGTTCCAAGCTTGCAGTGGCCATAGGGAGACCCTGTCTCAAAAAAAGAACAAAAGAAAAGCAAGACTCTTAGCCATTTTCAATGGAGTGAGACGTAGAACCAAGCACCATGCATTTCATCTGTATGCTCTGATGACTGGTGTAGGTAGGCAGAATGATTCACTTAGCCTCCTGTACTCCATCTTTGCTTACATAGGGAGAACACACATAACCAAGTTCAGTAGTAGAGATGCATTTTCAAAGTTCTGCAGAAGTTCCCAGGAATAGTGAGTTTTCCCTTTGACTTCCTGTCAAACATTCTATTTCTCTCTGATCTGGACTTTAATTTGTGTGATTTCAGTTCTGCTGTGCTGATAGTAGGATTTAAAATTTAACTTCATATGGCCTGCTGTCCTTTTCAGGAGAACCATGACAGTTCTCTAGCAAACCTTCTGTTGCCAGGATTTAAGCAGTATGCCCATTCGAATGCTGAGAAGGCTGATTCACACCAAACTTGGAGTTAGTGCTTTCTTGCAGGCATTTGTCAAGAGTTTGTGTTCCTGTTGTGTGCCAGGTTTGAATTTCAGTTCCTGTGGAAGACAGCACGATGATAAACAGGTTACCCCCCCTCCCCCCAAAATATCAGTACACTTTGAAAGACATTCTAGGGCAGAAGTATGGAGAAAGTTCTGTTGTCAAACAAGAGAGGCTTACATGCCTAAGACCTGAAGGATAAAAAGAAGAGATTTTCAAAGATCTGAGCACGTCCCATCAACTGACCAAGTAGAATACGAGTGCCTGGCTGATGTTGACAGGATAAGTACAGGCTGAATGGTGTAGGGCTGCCAGGTTGTAGTCAAGGCCTTGTTCTCATTGCCATTTCCTAAACTGGATTCATGTAGCCAATTGGAAGGCCTTCTAATTTAGCTCTTGTGGGAACAATTGGGAGATCCAAGTGATAGCGTAAAACCAACTATAATGTATTGCAAAACAGGATATCAGTGTTTGCTTGACAGAGGGAAGCCAAACCTGAATGATTGTCAGGGATATGGGTGTGTTCTGTTCAGTCCCCAAAATGGTCTATAATAGCTATGTTTCCACGTTTGAAAGAGTGAGTTTATTAAGTATTCAGCAATTGAAAGTAAGAAAATAAACAGCAAGAGATAGATGACAGGTGATCAAATTGAGCACTCAAAACAGCCGAATAGACCCAGTAAACCCTTTTAAGGCAGCAAGCTTGAATTTCCAATAGAGTCCTGGGCAGGGCAGAGTATTCCCTTGGGTGAGGCTTCCAAGTAAAAGAACAAATAACATCAGAAAAGTAACATCAAATCGGGTCTTCCAGTATCCAGTGGAAACCAACTGGGGAAGTTGAGGTAGTCAGCTAGAGTTCCCAATGTGCTTTCTCTCCATGACTGGACTCTCCATGCCTTTTAGGCCCTTTTGTATCATGGAAATGGTTTACCTTCTTGCTGTTCTCAAGGGCATCTTCCTACTGCCTTCAAGGGCACACTGTTAGAACTCTTGGGCTGCTTTGCTATTCTTCTTGTCAGAGTCTCAGCAGCAATCCCCAATCAAGGGGCCTTGAAGGACACTCTGAGGCAAACAGGCTTGGGTCTGAAATGGGGGCAGCATTCCAGAACCAGCTTCTCAGCTCAAACAACACATAACAGTTTACATTGCAGGGTAGCAGTTTTCTCAGAGTCAGAACACAAAAGAGAGGAATGACAGAAGATATTTATGTTGGAAATGAAAGCATTTCATTTGTATTTAAGTAGTCTTTGTCAGTTTCCATACTTCTGTGCTATCTCCCTAAAATCTGCTGATTCAAACCTATGTTAGACATAGTAAACAGGATAGGCAAAGCCTTCTCCTCGGCCTCTTTTCCACAGATACAAGCTGCTACTCTTCTTACAAGGCTTTCCCAGTTGTGTCTTCTGTATGCTCTAGTATCCTGGGTGGAAGGAGACCAGCTTCCCACCATATTCACCATAGAGACTTGATTAAAATGGCCTCTACCGCTTCATGTCTTCTGGGTGCTCTTAATCCAGGCCATAATGACATAGTCCTCCCCTCTGAAGTCCCAGCATGCTTCTCTACCATCATACTTCATCACTTCCTTTGTCCTGTGGAGTGAGTAGCTGTACACCTCTGCTTGGTGGGTGGGTTGTGCTGAGGTCTCATCCAACCTCACTGGTATAAATGTTTTTGGGTTCGCAGGGGCTGAACTTGGGAGAACAGGTCTCTTTTTCTCTGTACTACCTTTCATCCTCAAAGATGCCAGGCCAGCATCTTCACACTGATTGAAGACATTAGACCCTGTTGCACAGACATTTTATCCAGTCTCTACTTATTTTGACTTTGCTAGTATCAAATTGGTCGAAGCCAGTAATACAGCAAGTCTAGTTCCTTGAGAAAGGGCATGCCACAAAAGCATGTACCGTGAGGCTCACAAGAGTCTATGTTGCTGTCTCAGCATCTCCATGCTGCATTACCCATTTTCTCCATTGAGGGATTCCCAGATGGGTGCTGATTAGACTCCTTTGTAGATCACTTGGAATGAGCAAACCTAATGTGATCCTACTAATCAGACTTAAGTATAAATCACAAACTATGCTTGCCTAAACCTAATTTTGGCGTTTTGTTGGTTTGTCTTTTGTTTTTGTTTTTGAGACAGCGTTTCACTGTGTAGACCAGACTGGCCTTAAATTCAAAGAAGTCTGCCTGCCTCTGTCTCTAGACTGCTGGGATTAAAAGACATCAGACCTAATCTTGTTTTTAAAATGGAAAAATAAATTCAGAATATAGTACTGACCCCTTTGGTACTGCTGCTATTTTTCATAAATGGAAGCATTTGAGATACTATTTAATAATAGGTTATAAACCTACTTTAGAGTTACCTCAGATTTTTATGTTTTTCTTAAGTATAAAGTAATAAAACAACACAGCAGTTATCTAAAAGAAAACTCAAATTTATACTGTAAATGAAGTATAATGTTTAATAATTTGTATTGGGGATATTGTCTGTCTTATTTTCTTTTTTAGCTCTTCAGAGAAGTAAGAATAATGAAGATTTTAAATCATCCAAACATAGGTACTTTCTATTTTCTTAAATACGTTGGGGTTTAATTTCCTCCCCTCTCCCCAGCCCAGGTATATATATAAGTTATTGGTAGTTTATATTAGCTTTTTTAAATTACTAAAGACAGCTTAGGCATTAGCATTTTGACTTAAAGGTTTAGTTGCCATAAAAATTATCTTTAATCAGCCTGATGGGTTTACTTTCTTTTTTTTAGTGTATTAGAAAATGTAATTGTATTTCATTAGTAGATAGGCTGAATCTCTTCATACTAAGAATAAGAATATTTTCTTTCTTTTGGTCTGATTATGTAGCCCCTGCCCCTGGTTGGCCTGGAACAGCCTATATGTCCAGACTGGCCCCTAACAAAGATCTGCCTGCCTCTTCCTGAGTGCTGAAATTAAATGTGTGTGCCATCATGCAGAGCTAGAATAATATTTTTGGAGATATACTTTTTGCTGTGACTGTATTCCTTTTAAAAAAATTATACATAAGTAAAAAGAGAAACACCTGTGACTGCATTTTTATATAATAATAACAACTCCGAAACCTAAAAATATTCTTTAAAATTTGGTGTGTAAAGTTTCATACTTAGGGTGACCTGTGACTTCTCCAGGTACAAGAGTAGAAGAGCAAAGGCTTTCACACAGAACTTCTTAGTTTGAGTATGTACTTGAACAAAGAATTTAAACTCTGTTTTATCAAGTCAGTCACTATCATTTAAAAAGTGCTATTCTATGAACTATTATGCAGGAAAAAAAAAAAGTGCTAGCAAGCTGTCACACCAAAGAGATAGTATTAAAATACGAAAAAAAAATGCATGTATTTGAATTGATGAAATGCAGGGTTTCAGGAAAAAAATATCACAGGAAATATTATGGGAGGAAAACTTGGTTTCAGTTTCAATCCTCATTAAATTCTGGACTTTAGAGTCTAGATTTTTACCCAAAATTACTTTATCGCTACTGCTCAGAGCTTTATCCCAAATATTTTATCAGTACTGTCCATAACACTAAACTGGGGGCCTTGTGCATGACAGGCAAGTTAACAATGTGCTCTGTGCTCACCAAATGACTCATTTTTAATAGATTTAAATTTTTTAAAATTCCATTTTCTTCAACAGTCAGTATTTGCTTTGTCATATTAGAAAGTTTTTTCTTTCTTTTTTTTAAGACGGGGTCTCCCTGTAACAGCCCCAGCTAGCCTGGAACTGGTATGTCAACCAGACTGGCTTGGATCTAGAAATTCGTCTCTGCTTCTCAAGTGCTGAGATTAAAGTCATGTACTACCATGCCCAGCCAAGATTTCATGTTTATATTGGTTATTTACCAACAATTGCCTTAACTTACTGAAGCTGGTTTTCTTTTTTCTTTCTTTTGGGGACAGGGGCAAGCTTGATTCTCACTGTGTAGCCCTGGCTGGCCTGGAACTCACTATGTAGACAAATCTGGCCTTGAACTCATAGAAAACTGCCCATTTTTATCTTCTCAGTGCTGGGATTAAAAGTGTGCACCACCACACCCAGTCCCATTTTTTAAAGAAATATGAAGAGACTAGATATATAAAACAGTGACTTAATAGCTTCAGAGATTTACTTCATTTTAATTTTAAACTATATTTATTGGTGGGACTGGAGAGATGGCTCAGTAGTTAAGAGCACTTCCTGCTCTTCAAAGACCTGAGTTTTCATTCCTAGCACCCAGGTGAGGTGGCTACCTAGTGTTCAGTGAGTGTTTACCTAGCATTTGTGAGGCCCTGGGTTCAATCCCTGGTACTACAAAAGAGAAAAAAGTATTTTCAATTAATAGCCATTCTAATTCTTTCTTGTTTCTGCCCTCAGAATAATAACAAAGGAATCTTATTGTTTGAGAGTTACAGTAAGACCCCCAAATTACAAAGGTCTCGGGTGGAGTCCTCTTCTTAAAACCTTAGTGAAGAATGGAAGGACTTGCAGTTTCAGGAATGCAGTAGATCTGGGCCATCCTTGCTCGCTGGAAGTAAAGGGCAGAGGTGAGCTGTTGGAACACAGCCCACCTCCACAGGCATGGTCAAGGACAGCAACAGGAAGAGAGGAAGCGAGAATACATTCACTTGGCCAGACTGCTCTAAACATTTTCAGCATCCAGAGATAATCTTCATTTTTATGATTTCTTTATTTTTACAAAATTCTACAAAGTACTTTTAGAGGACCAGCTCTCTATAGACCTTTAACAGAGAAAAGGCTATTTTTATAGTTTGTATATACACACATTTGTTTCTTTTCCTCTTGTATCCTCTTCCCTCCCCCAGTGAAGTTGTTCGAAGTCATCGAAACGGAAAAAACACTCTACTTAATCATGGAATATGCAAGTGGAGGTAAGCACATTTATATTGCTTATGGAATGAGTGTGAGGTGAGGGGGAGAATTTTCCTTTTCTTTTCTTTCAGGAAAATGCACAACCACACTACCCATGTGTCTAATCATTAAGGTTTCAATTAGTTGAGTCATAGTAAACTAGAGTCAGTCAGTTCTGTTGCAGTGTTTCACTATTAGCACTATTATTTTTATTATATTTATTACATCAATTTTTTAAAATTATGTATGTGTATGGACATGTGTGCCTCCATGCACTTGTGGAGGTCAGAGGACAGCTTGCAGGACTCTGGTTCTCTCCTTCCACCATGGGGGTCCCAGTGATGAAACTTAGGCCACAGGCTTGGCAGCAAGTGCCTTTACCTGCTGAACTGGCTCGTTAGTCCCACTATTTGAATTACTAATTGATAATGTACAGTAACAGATTTTTTGCATTATGGTAAAATATGTATCACAGCAAATTTAGCATTTGAACTATTCTCTCTCTCTCTCTCTCTCTTTCTCTCTCCCCCTCTCCCCCTCTCCCTCCCTCCCTCCCTCTCCCCCTCCCTCTCTCCCTCTCTCTCTCTGTGAGCCAATCTCATTAGCCCAGGATGGCCTCAGATTGTCTTTGTACCTGAGGATGACCTTGAGTCTCTGATTCTCCTCCTACCTCTCAAGTACTAGGATTACAAGTGTGTGTGCTATCATATCTGTTTTTATATGGTACTGTAGTTGGAGCCCAGGGCTTATTGCTGCTAATACTCTACCAGTTGAACCCACATCTCCAGCCCAGCATTTGAACCATCATTCTCACAAGTATACATTTCACATTTACTTCATTTACTTAATTGTATAACCCTCACTATTACCTGTATCTGTATCCAGGAATTTTTCAAAAATTCTGTACACATTTTTATTTTTATGTGTATGAGTGTTTTGCCTGCATGTATGTAAGTCCACCCAGGTGTACAAAGCCTTGGAAGCCAAAAGAGGACATCAGATCCCCTGGAACTAAAGTTACAGGTGGGTGTTGGGGTCTGAATCCAGGTCAGATAAGCCAGTGCTGTTAACTACTGAGCCATTTTTCTAGCCTCCCTCTGTGTACATTTAAACTTTAATTGCCTAGTTTTCCATTCTCTGCTCCTGGCATTCCCCCAAACTATTTTTTTGTTGTTGTTGTTTCTGAATTTGGCTTGCCTTCAGCACTAAATAGAAATTTGTTCATTTGTGCCTGATTTTAAATTTTCCATTAGCAGAGTAATCCATATTATGGCATATGCTGTAACTGTATAATAATCTCTCCATTTTGTTTATCCCACATATTCAAAATTTTTGATGTGTTAATGCATTAGTATGTTGGAGGTACATACTATATATTAAATGCTTGTCCTAGTTTACTTCTCTATAACTGATAAAACACTAACCAAAAGCAACTAGGAGAGAAAATAGTCCATTTCATTTTACACTTTACATTTCACCATCAAGGAAGGGCAGGAACCTGGAGGCAAGGACTGAAGCACATAGGAACACTGCTTACTGGCTTGCTTTCCCTGGCTTGCTCAGCTACCTGTCTTACACATCCCAGCCCACCTGCCCAGGGGTGGCACTTCCCACAGTGGGCTGGGCTCTCCAAGATCAAAATGCTGCCACAGACATGCCCATGGGCCAGGCTGATGACAAAATTCCTCAATTGAGGATCCCAATTCCCAGATGACTCTGATTTCTTTCAAATTGGCAAAAACTAATTAGTACAGTTCTTTATCAGGTTTGGTGTTTTGTTTTTTTTTTTAATTATTAGGCACTGGAGGTTTGACCTAGGGCCCCACATGTGCTAGACAAATACTTTCATCACTAAGCTACATCTCCAGCTCTTTACCAGATTTCAGTGTCATTGATGCCTAGATTTCCCAAAGCCAAAAACTATTGTTTCAGTGCATGACTCCAAGGATATGAGTACAGCTGTTTGTTACAGTTTTGCTTGAGGATTGAGGTTGGTTAGAATAGTGGTTTGGAGCCATCTGTAAGTTCCAGTGTCTCTAGAGCAAAAGCTTTCCTGTTCATCTCTTCATGTTCTCTGTCTCTAGCACCATGATAGGCACATAACAGACACTCAACAAGAATTAGAGTTTATTTGTTAACTTTTAACTCCTGGAGACACCTCCTGTTGAATTCTACAGGATCATAATTCTGTTTTATTATTAATTCTTTGATCCTGGTTACAAAATCTGAAAGTAGTTGAATCATAACTTCATTTTAGGGAGTTAGCCATTAACTCAGAATGGTAAGCCTGGCCCAGTATGGTAACATTCCTTTAATCCCAGCACAGTCATACAGATGTCTACAAGTTTCAGGACAACCAGGGCTATATAGTGAGGCCCTGTTAGCCGATTATGGGAAAGAATGAGTTATAGTGAGTCTGCTTCCAACACCACTCTTCCATATTCCTGATTCATTGTTTGCTATGCAGCCCTGACTGGCCTGGAACTCTCTCTGTAGACCAGGTTGGCCTCAAACTCAAGAGACCCACCTGTCTCTGTCTCCCAAGTGCTAGGATTAAAAGCATACACCAATAGGTTTGACCCTTATTTTTAGAAGTTTATTTTGCTTTATTGTATTTATCCTTATTTTATATGTATGAGTGTTTTGCCTGCATGTATGTAAGTGTACCACGTGCATGCACTGCCCCAGATATCAAAAGTAGACAACAAATCCTCTCAACATCTGAACCATCTCTCCAGCCCCTATATTTTATATTTTAAATGTATAATTTAGGAATTGAAAATTTCAAACTTCAGGAGCAGAAGAAAGAGCTGAAGGCTAATGGAGAATCAGAAATCTCTGTGGTGGCTGGGGAGATGGCTCAGTAAGAGTGCTTATTGTGCAGGCATGAAGTCCTGAATTCAAATCCCTACCATCCACATAAAAAATGGGACATGACACACATTTCATGCTTACACGGTCACGCACACACACACACACACACACACACACACACACACACACACATATACATGTACTCAAGCCTGAAATTCCAGCACTTTATGAAATAGGAGAACTGGGTCTAGAAAATAGACCCAGAAATAGAACAGCCTGGGTCTAGGATCAATAAGAGACCCTGTTTCAAGGGAATATGGTAGAACATGATAGAGCAGGACATGGACACCTTCCTCTACCCCTCACAAGCACAGGTACCAACCTACACACATGTGCACACATACATACACCACACACACTTCAAAAAAGTCTCCTTTAAAAATCTCTGTGGGCTTAGAGAGATGGCTTAGTTGTTAAGAACACATACTGCTCTTCTAGAGAACCCAAGTTACCATTCCCAGCACCCACATTAGGTGACTCACAACCTGTAACTCCAGCTCCAGAGGATCACATACCTTCTTCTGATCTCTATGGACACTGCACACACATGGTAAACACACACACACAAATACACATAAATCTTACTTTTAAAAAAATTTGTGGTCAGAGAACTGGCTCAAGAGTTAAGAGCACCTGATGGTCTTGCAGGGGATCCAGGCTTTGTTCTCAGCACACGTGTAGCAGTTCATAACTGTCTGTTAAGTCCATTTCCAGGGAATTCCACACCCTCTTCTGGCCTCTGAGGGCTCTGCGGCTATGCCTTACTCTTACATATATTAAGCAAAATACTCATACACATAAGACAAAAACAAATCTATTGAGTTCTACCCCTCTGCTAATCACATGGACAAACAGTACAGAATGATGTTCTTAACCTCATTTGTGTGGCCTCCTCATGCTTGATCTTAATGGTGCCTCCATGGTGAAGCCAACCACTTAAGAGCTTTTACTTTGAGGAAATGGAGACAAGCAAGGCTTCCTGTGATTGCACTGCCAGTGTTGGGACTTAGAGCATATAGCCTCTGCTTCGTCAGTCTGTTACTGGTTTCTATTTCTGTTTAAGGTGCCAAGTGTATAGATTATTATGCTTCTGCGAAGACAAGACAGAAATACCTGAGAAGCACCCAGGTTTAATTTTAAGGGTTGGGGGCTTTGGAAAACACAGACATGAGGTAAATCCAGCCACTGACCCTTACTGGTTGTAGGACCTGACAAATGATATGTCCATTGGGCTGAGCGTCACAGTGGGTATGCTGATGCAGCCTCAGCAGTATAACTTGGAGTGGTTTACTGTGGGTAGGCTTTTTTGTGTGTGTTTTGTGTTTTTAAAAAATCAGCTTATCTAAACACTATTTGTCTGTAGGGATCATTAATTGGCTTTAACACACCCCCATACCTAGTATCTTTTTTTGAGTCTTAGAATTTTAGAATTGCAAAGCTGCTACCCTAAAAATCCCACATTACATCTGTCTATATTTTACAGATAAAACTAATGCTCAGAAAGGTACCCCATGCCAAGGGTTCCCAGTAGATAGCTGATTGTAATACCCAAATAGAACCAAGAGCTTTCTAGCATCCCCCTCCAGTCTTCCTGTCCCAGCCATGTCTTCCCTGACATTGGCAGGAATACCACTCAGCCTTTTTTCACTGAGTAAATAGCCTTTAGAGGTTTTCAGTCCAGCTGTTTAATCTGCATACTAATACATTTTTAATAAGGAAAAAAATTCTGACTTATAAATTATATTCCTGATTTATATAGCTTAATAACTGTCAGTGTGTTTTATAATTCCAGAAATATAAGAAGCTTATATTGTATTTGATTTTATAAAAATAGTTTAAATGATCATGAGAGATTTGGGTATTTGAAACTTATCTATGTTCTGTTAAACAGTGAGTTTCATTCACTGGTGGTTTTGTTAGGTTTTTGATTTTTTTGTGTGAGTGTGCCCTTTGTGTGCATATGTATACTTGGATGCACACACCTAAACAGAGTCCAGGGGGTGGATCTGAGTGTTCTCTATTGCTCTTTTCCTTTGAGGCAGAATCTTTCCCTGAACCTATAGCTGGAATTTTTCATCTAGGCCTACAGCCAATAGGCCCCAAGCAGTCCTCCTGTCTCCATCCCCTACAGTACTGGGGTTATAGGCATGTGGGAGATTGGGCCCAGCTTATTACATGAATGTTAAGATCCAAATTCAAGTTCTCATAATTGTGAAGCACTAAGCCATTTCTCTGCCCTTGTTTGTTTTTTGTTTTGTTTTGCTTTGGGGCTTTTGGTTGTTATTTTTGTGAGATAATGTCTTGTGTACCCCAGGCTGTCCACAAACTCATTGTGTAGTCAAGGATGACACTGAATTTCTAATGCTTCTGCTTCCAGCATTCTAGTGATGAGATTCCAGGTATATACCACCATGCCCAGTTAATGCAGTGCTAGGAATTGAACCCAAAGCTTCATACATCCTATGAAAAGTACTCACCAACTCAGCCATATTCCTGGCCCCACTAGTTTAAGTCAAATTGCTTTTTGTAAATATTCCCATATCTCTTGGTAGTTTTTGCTCATTAACCACTTGTTTAATAATGTGTACTTCTCTGTAAATAGGAAGGTTATTTACTTATAAAGGACTGGCTTTAAACTGAATACCTATGCCTGTAATCCTAGTTCCTATGAGGGGAAGGTACAAAACAAAAGAAAGAAGTGGGAAGGGGGTACTGGGGCCATGACCTAGTGGTAAAACTCTTCTCTGTCATGAGTTAGGCTGTGTGCATTTAATTTCAACTCCAAAAAAATAAAAAGAAAAGAAAGAGCAAAAAGCCTGGCATTTTACTAATCTGGCATTTTAACTGTTAATTCATCATAGATAAATGCATTGTATAGTGTGAATTAATATATGTGGTGCCTTTTAAAGATCATTTTATAACCAAGTAATAAAATGGAAATTTGAGGGGCTGGAGAGATGGCTTAGTGGTTAAGAGCACTGACTGTTCTCCCAAAGGGACTGGGTTCAATTCCCAGCACCCACATGACAGCTAAAAACCTTCCGTAACTCCAGTTGCAGGGGACCTGACACCTTCTGGTCTCCATGGGCATTGCATGACATGGGTGTACTTACATACACATAGACAAAATGCTTATACACACACACAAAAAAAACTATATAAAATAAAATGGAAATATTATTTAAACTTATTTACTCAGATCTAAGGTTGAGTTTAAAAGTCAGAGAATTTATTTATGCTTCAGAATAACTTCTAAAGTACCAGAACATTTTAGTTTCAATATTTTCACAAAACTGATGATATTCAATTGATTCAAATTTCATATTAAGTGGATGTATTTCTTTCCCAAAGTATTTTCCATCTAATTTTCTAAATGAGCACTTTCTGTAGATTTCAGAAGTGATGCTTCTTTGTTCTACATCGATAAGCAGTTGACAGATCAGGGGTTGCATTTCCTGGAGTGTAACTTTTCTACCCCAACTGTGTGCACTGCTGCTGAGAATTAGCAGGCTCTGTTGGCATCACCTTCATTCTATCCTGAGCCTTAACTGCTCACTACCACTGCAGACTCCAGTCTTAGCCAGTTGTGTTCATGATTGGCTTGATTACTGAGTCTCACAGTATCTTCCTGTCCTTTTCCCTCATCAAAACTCTTTCCTTCTCTAGAATTTAGTAATTCTTTTATGAAGTCAGTCTTTTCCTCTTTTCTGTTTCTCATCTCATTTAGAATACAAAGACCTTCCTGAAGCCTGCCTCACTCTTGTGGACCATGTTACCTGTTCTTTCTTCATCGCTCACATCTCGCCAGTACCAGTAACTGGCTTGCTGTGTGGGCTCACTTTCTGTGGATTTTCACTCAGACAGCCTCACTGTTTTCTCCCTCAGATAGTCAGCAGAGCACAGACATACATGTACCCACAGACATTCTTCCATTTGTGTTTCTTTTTTTTTTTTTTAAGTTTATCCATATTTTATGTGTATGAACGTTTTACCTGCATATATGTAAGTACCATTGCGTGAAATGCTCACGGAAGTTAGAAGAGGGTGTTGGATCTCCTGGAACTGGATTTACAGATAGTTGTTAGCCACCATGTGGGTGTTGGGAACTGAGCCTGCATCCTCTGGGAGAGCAGCCAGTGCTCCAACCACTGACCCATCTCTCTAACCCCTTTTCCTTTTTCTTTACAGTATCATGGTTCTCTAGTACACTCTGTACACATTTGTTTATTATTTCTCCTACTACCCAGCAAATTGCATGAGGAAAGGAACTTTACCTAATTTGTTATTGAATTTTTTAGAGCCTGCAAGAGTGCCTAGCAGTTAGTAGGAACTCATTATTTGTTGAATAGATGAATATATTTAGGGCATGCTTTGTGGTCATAATCCTACAAGGAGGATATCCTCTTTAACACAAATAACAATGTATTTTAACTTTCCATTTTCATTGATCAGTCTTTGCTAAGCATATTTAAAGCAAATACCTTTATAAAAGTAAGTTTTGAGCCAAGCATGATGGCACATGCCTTTAATACTAGCATTCAAGGGGCAGAGGCAGGTGGATCTCTGAGATCAAGGCTAGCCTGGTCTACATAGTTTCAGGCCAGCTAGGGGTGCAGGGAGGCCCTGTCTCAAAAAGACAAAAATTTAAGTTTTATAATCTAAGGATATTATAATTTTATTTTAGAGCTATTTGCCAGCTTAAGAAAATTTTGCTGGTGAACTGAAATGTTAAACTTTAGTTACCTTAGTAACCATGTACTGCAATTGCTAACTTAATACCTAAAGTTGGGGTCTAGAGGTGGCTCAGGGGTTGGGAGCACTGTCTGTTCTTGCCAAAGACCAGGGTTTGAATCCCAGCACCCACATGGTGGGTAAGAACCATCCATAACTCTGGTTCCAAGGGATTCAGCGCCCTCTAATGTCCTCTGAAGGCATTGCATGACACAGGTGCACATGCATATATGCGTGCAGTACACTCATACATATAAAACAAAAATAAAGAAAAAAAAAACTTAGAAACTAGAATATTATCAGTTTGTGAAAAATGAATATTCAAAAATAGACTTTCTGGTTACTTTTGTTTTTCTTATTTCTTATAGGTGAAGTATTTGACTATTTGGTTGCACATGGAAGAATGAAGGAAAAAGAAGCAAGAGCTAAATTTAGACAGGTATGAATTAACCTGCTTTTAGTTTGATAATTTAATAAGTTACATTGTTAATCCTGAAACACTTAAGAGTTTTCCTCTGGAGCTAAGGAGATGACTCAATCTGTAAAGTGCCTCCTGTGAAAGCATGAGAGTTTACATCCCTAGCATACACAAAAAAAATTAGGCTTGATGGTGCACACCTGTAACCCCAGCAATGGAAGAATTGATTACTGGGGAAAGGAGACCAGTGGATCTTTGAAACTCATTAGCCAGCCATTCTAAACAATCAGTGAGCACCAGATTCAGTGAGAGATCCTGTCTCAAAGACTTAGAAAGCCATAGAGGAAGACTCTCAGTGTTGACCCGACCTCCACATTGGGGCGCTCGCACACATACACAGAGTCAACCCACCAAAGTCAGCTTCAGACTCCACATTTACATGTGCATACACACATTGTTTGTTTTTATAAAGTCTAATAAGTCTCATTGGGTGAATCATTGGTTGACCATTCCATTCAAAAATTTTAATATCTTTTCACACTTGAGGCACTGTTTTATTTTTGTTTTACCTGCATGTATGTAAGTGTACCATGTGTGTCCAGACCTGCAGAGGCCAGAAGAGGGGGTCAGATCCCCTGGAACTAGGAGTACAATTGTTAGCCACTATGTGTGGTGGGAACTGAACCATGATCCTTTGCAAGAATAGCCAATACTCTTAACCACTGAACCATCTCCAAAGATTTTTTTTTTTTTTTTTTTAAACAGACTTTCTGTAGCCCCAGATATCTTGGAACTCTCTATGAGGACCAGGCTAGGCTTAATCTCACAGACATCCACCTACCTCTGTCTGAGTGCTAGACTAAAGGTCTGTGCCACCGTGCTATTTGTTTTGATAAAGATTTATTTTTATTTTTAATTATGTGTATATTGGTAGGTATGTGTACCTACCAGAGGCATCAGATCACCTGGAACTGGAGTTACAGGGGTTGTAAACCTCCTGACATGGATACTGGAAAGTGAATTCAGGTTGTTTAAGAAAGCAGTACATGCTGTTAACTGCTGAGCTATCTCTCCATCCCCTTAACCTTGGTTTTTAACAGTTTAACCATAAAAATGTACATCCTGGAGTCAAGAAAGTGACTCATGATAACAATGCTTGTTGTGCAAGATAGTGACCTTAGTTCAAGCCCTAGATCCCACATAAAGGTAGAGGGAGAACTGGGGCTGGAAAGATGCTCAGCAATTCAGAGCATTGACTATTCCAAACCTGGTTCAGTTCCCAGCATCCACATGGCAGCTGTGTGCAACTGCAGCTCCAGGAGATTTTATGTCTTCTCTGGCCTCCAAGAATACCAGGCACACATGTGGTATACCTATATATATAAAGACAAAACACTCATACGTGTAAAATAAAAATAAGTCTTGTTTTTTCCTTTTTTGAGACAAGGTCCTCTGTAGGCCCAGCTGACCTAAAATTGCTACGTAGGCCAGGCTGGCCTTAATCTCACAGAGATCTACCTACCTCTGCCTCTCATCTCTGCCTGAAATGGCTCAGGTTCAGTGGGTAAGAGTGCTTACCACCATACCTGATGACCTGAACTTTGATCCCCAGGACCCACATGGTAGAAGGCGAGAACCTACTCCTATACTTTGTCCTCTAGTCTCCATAAATGTAGCACACATGTGACCATACACATACACACAGTAGTAATAATATATTCAATGTAGTAAAACATACACAGAACCTTTTAAGGATACCTGTGATTACATACTGAATTTCTAGCAAGAGTATCATAATCCTAAAATTTACTCTTTAGTTTTGCCTTTCATAAACCAAGACCAAATGTAGCTTAGTCTATCATTGACTGTTCCCTTGCCTTGCCTGTATCTACTGTTTAAAAATACACTCATTCTTTTGTTTTTTTGTTTTTGTTTTTAAAAACGTCTACATTTATATATTTATTTGTTAGTGGCTGTGGGCATGCTCACACACATGTGGAAGTCAGAGACAACTTGGGGGAGTCAGCTCTCTCCTTAAACCATGTTGGTTCTACATATTGGACTCAGGTTTTCAGGTTTGGTAGCAAATGCCTAATAGATCAGGCAGGTAAAATGTGCCTATGCTCTAGGTTAATTTTCAAATTTGGAAAGCAGAGCTATTTCATATCCCTGTTTCTTTGTTGACAAAGTCAAGCAGGAATAACTTTATTCCACATTAGCCTCATTCCCTTTGGTTTTGGGTTTTTTGATCAAGGATTTCCCTACAGCCCCAGCTGATTTGGAATTTTCGATGTAGACCAGGCTGACCTCAGTCACATAGAGGGGGTTGCCTCCTGCCTCTGCCTCCCGAGTGCTGAAATTAAAGGTGTATGCTACCATGCCCAGCTAGCCCATGTTTTTGCATTGGATTGGAATGTTATATCTTTAATTTAATGGATCTCCTCCTCTGACTGTTCATTTTAAATGATATGGTGCAGATGTTAGCATTATTTAATGCTAACCCCATCTTCTTGCTGCTTTTTTTGAACCAAAGTATAGGACAACCCTGTCTGAAAATTGACACCCAGGGTCAGTGAGCCCATGTGATTTACCATTACAGACTGGTGATGATACAAAAAAACAATATTTTCTTTGTGCCCCAGGTTTGTGTGTGTCTGTATGTACAGTCATATGTACTTACTACATATGTAAAATATCAAAGAAAAGAATAAAGGCAAAATCAAGAAAATAGCAAAGGATGCTATGTGGGGGTCATATAGGTTTTACTTATTCATACCTTTCTGTGTTTCCTAAAACTTTTGCAGTGATCCTGTTAAGTTTTTGTTCAAAAAGGATCCCTTCTTTATTTGGTCTTTGGTGTGTTTTGAATCAGGGCCTTGCTATTTAGCCCTGGTTGGCATGAAATCCAAGAACTCTTCTCTCCATCCACCAATTACTGGTGTAACGCATGCATTACTATGTGTGTGTAACGAGGCCTTTTTTTGAAGTTACTGGCAATTGTGAAATTCCCATAAACAGTTGTTTTAACATATAAATCAGGAATAATTGATGGTTGACTAAAAGCATACCATCTGCTCAAGTAGGAAGATTACTTACATAGTGCACGTAGTAGTGAGGTAAGGGTTTCTTTTTTTGGTGGTGGTCATTTGGGGGAACTTTTTTGGTTTTGTCTTAGGGGTTTTTTTCCCTTAATATTTTATTATTTTTTATGTGTATGAGTATATTGCCTTCATTTATGTGAGTGTACCCATGTTGTGCAGTGCCTGCAGGGGCAGAATAGAATGTCAGATTTCTCTGGAATTGGAGTTGGGGAGGGTTTGTTAGCCGTTATGTGGATGCTGGAATTCAGAACTGGGTCCTCTTAACCACTGAGCCATCTTTCCAATCCCTGGTTTTTGTTTATGTGAGACAGGGTTTCACTATGTATCTCTGGCTGGACTGGAACTTGCTACATAGAGCTGGCTAGCCTCGAACTCAAAGAGATCCATCTGTCTCTGCCCCCTGATTAACAGTGCACCACTATGCCTGGCCACATAGTTGTTTTTAAAGTTCATAGTTCACATGAAATGATACTCATTCTGACATTTTAAGAAATGAAACTGACTTCCGGAAAAGTTAAATAACTTGTGCTTTCCTAGAATCCACATCAGCTTAAGGAAGAGTTTTGTAGGGATCAGCTGGGGAAAGAAGAGCCATCTAGATTGTTTGTAATTTCATGGGCCTGGAAAGTTGCTCTAAAACCATCTTTTTTTGAACTTAAGAGCAGACAGGGTCCCCTCTATCAGGGTGGGTACTGGCCCAATAAATGGAACTGTATTTGGTGGTACCTATCTATAATCTAGCACTTGAGAGATAGAGACAGGAGAGTCAGTAGGAGTTTAAGATCATCCTCAGCCTATACTATATGAATCAATCTAAAAAAATTGATAGAATGGAATAGAATAAAAACTGAGGGAGACAGAAATGGAGGGGGAGAGAAGATTGGTTAGCAAGCAGATTTCAGGGAGAGACTTCCAGTTAAAACTAGAAAGAAGAGGAAATCTTCACCTACCTTCTTTGTTTTCTTCCTTGATGTTCTCCAAATTGAAAAACTCAAAAAGTATAAGAATGCTAAAATCTATATATTCAAATGCTTTCTAAGTTTTGTTTTTGTTTTCTTTTTAAAGAAATCACATGCATACAGTATCTGCTGAGGCCAGAAGGGGATGTTGTATCTTCTGGAACTAAGTTATAGTTGTGAGCCACCATCTGGGTGCTGGGAACTGAGCTTGGGTCCTTCCTTTGGAAAAGCTGCGCCGTCTCTTCAGCCCTGTCTACGTTTTTGTTGATGAGAATCTTAATAAAGTCTTTTTGTTGCCTAACTCTTACCTTTCTTGTGTCCAGATTGTGTCTGCAGTACAGTATTGCCACCAAAAACGCATCGTTCATAGAGACCTCAAGGTGAGCCCAAGTGCCCTTGCTAAGTGATGTACAGGTCTCTTGGTGCCCGTTTAATAAATGGGAACATAGGTTAAGTTGTGTTATTGAATAAGAAAAAGAATAAATCCCTATAGTAGTTGAATACTTTTGACTGAATTATATAGTGAAGAGTATTTTTAAAAGGAAAATGAAGTTTATTAAAAGTATTTCAGAGTTCAGTAAAGGTGCCTAATGACATCACATAGTCACACATGGGATCCTTAGAAACACAGGGCCCACTTGGAAAATGGGCACCTGTGTCTGTTCCTGAGTAAGAAGGCATTCTCTTGCAAGCTGCAATGTCAGTTCGAGGTTTCTGTGAGCTGCACCTCTGCTCTCTCTTGGCAGAGACAGAGGAATTTTTGGACTGCAGAGGCATTTCCCTGTAGGCCCTCAGCCTTGCTGGACCCTTAGGCAGCCCTGTCTTTCTTTGGGCACCTCTGCTGTCCTATCCTGCATCTGGCTCCTGGGTCTGTGAGGGCTGCCAGGTCCTTTTCTTACCTCCATTTGTTTCTTCCTCTCCTTCCTGCACATTTTGGTCTCTACCATCTCTTAAGGAAATGCCTATCTACCTGGCCCTTCAGATATACCCTCCTTGCATACTCTATAAACAGTTTCTCAACACTCAGTCTTAGTTTGGTGCTTACCTCCATTCTCCTCACAAGATCACTATCTAGTGACTTGTCCCTGTGTGCATCTACTTTGATTCTGACAGTTGCAGTGGCCACTTGTGTTTGGATGACCAATCTATTACTGCAGCTGGAGCTCCCCTAAGACCCAGCATACCTGGCATTTCTTGGGTACCTCCAAAATAGTCATCTCAAAGTCATAACTTTTCCTTTCTAAATTGGAGGGTGTATTTCTCATTCTAGTGACCAATACTCCTTAAGAGACTTGTTCTGCTTAACCTCCACTCAGTTACCATGTCGTTTTTGCTGCTGTTTCCTCTTCTACCCCTTCCCACTCTCCAGAGCTAGATCACTGTCACCTCATACTGATTTACAGCACTGATTTCCTCCTGCCTTCTCTACCTGTGATTTTACTTCTTCGTATTGTACTTAAAAAAATTTTTTTTTAATATTTTTATTTTTGTGCGCATAAGTCTATTGTCTATTATAGGTGTGTAAGTACACTTGCGTTGTGCAATGTCCGCAGAGGTCAGAAGAGGGCATCGGATTCCCCTGGAACTGGAGCAGTTAGCCACTATATTGGTGCTGGGAATCTAGTGCAGATACTCTGCAAGAGCACCCTGTGCTCCTAATCATTAAGCCATCTCTCCATCCCCCATATTGTACTTTTTTATTTTTCCTTTGAGACCATCTCACTATATAGCCCTGGCTTGCCTAGACCAGATTGGCTTCTGACCTCACAGAGATCCACTTCTCTCTGCCTCCTGAGTGCTGAAATTAAAGGTATATACCACCCTGCCTGGCCAGGATGAGCTTTTAGAAACTAAATAAATTTCTCTGCTTAATAAGTCTTCAGTGGCTTTCTCTCACCCTGAGGATGGAAAGCCAGACTTTGTAAACACTGCTCATTCAGTGCCTGCCAGCTCTCCAACCATCTCTCTTGAGCATCTCTTTCCCACACACTGTCTTTTCAGTTGTTGACAGAATTGTACCCTTACCTTTGTGGCTTCCAGACTCTTTATTCTGTCTTCCAAAACACCCCTTGTGATGAACCATGCCCTCTCAGTTTCACTCTGGAAAGCTGCCCTACCCCTCTTGTACTGAGCCCATGGCTTGTTTGTATTCTCAGCAGCTTATATCCTGTCTTTCCCCTCTATGCTTTGAGTTCCTGTCATGTTCATCCTTCTAAATGCATGCAACAGTCTCACATCTAGTGTCTAGTAGCCATGTGATGACTGTCAGCTAAGTTAGTGAATATGACTGATTTGTATCTGGAGTGAGTTGGGAGTTTTCCTTCCCCAGTAATACCCATTTTATAGCTATTTAGCAATTTTTATGAAATACAACTACTTAAAAGATTTATCTATCTCTTTGTTTTGTTTTGTTTTGAGACAGTCTCCCTATAGCCACAGCTGGCCTGGGACTCACTATAGAGACCAGGTTGGTCTTGATCCCACAGAGATGAGCTTGCCTCTGTCTTTCAATTGGTGTGATTAAAGGCGTGCACCACTCTGCCCGGCTACAATTATCTTTTTTTATTTATGTGTGTGTGTTATGCCTCCATATTTGTAATTCACTTGTGTCATACAGTGCCCTCAGAGGACAGAATAGAGTGTTGGATCCTTTGGAACTGGAGTTATAGACAGTTGTTAGTCGCCATGTGGCTGTTGGGATTCGAACCTGGGTCTTCTGCAAGTATAGCTTGTGCTCTTAACCACTGAGCCATCTCTACAGGCCCCTAAATACCTATTTTTTAAAGCCCATATTAATTGAAGAGAAGTTTCACAAGGTTTTCTTGACCTTGGGATATTTGTCTTATAATTAACTGTATTTGATTGTTGATGTTACAAAATAAAGAATTCTAATTTGCCTTCTTTTCCTTATAAATAATATTTTCACATTTACTAATAAGGAGATAAGTCCTTACAAAAAGCCTTTATGAAATGTATGATACCATTTTCATATAGTTATATTTTTGTTGTTTCTTTTTTTTTTCTTAATGTTTTCCTTCTAGGCTGAAAATCTGTTATTAGATGCGGATATGAACATTAAAATTGCAGACTTTGGTTTTAGCAATGAATTTACTGTTGGCAATAAACTAGACACATTTTGTGGTAGTCCTCCATATGCCGCGCCAGAGCTCTTCCAGGGCAAGAAGTATGATGGGCCAGAAGTGGACGTGTGGAGTCTCGGTGTCATTCTGTACACCCTTGTCAGTGGGTCACTGCCCTTTGATGGTCAGAACCTGAAGGTAAAAAAAGCCATTGCAATCATACTCTTCACAGAACTACAGGTTTTGTAAAGTTGTGTAGATTGGTGTGTTTTGTTGTTCTGTTAGTGTGGCAACTTTTGTAGGTTTGGTTTTTATTTAACCTAAAAATTATCTCACTTTTATTCTTTCCTCCCATATCCCCAAAGGAACTGAGAGAGAGAGTATTACGAGGGAAATACAGAATCCCTTTCTACATGTCCACAGACTGTGAAAACCTTCTCAAACGCTTCTTGGTGCTGAACCCAGTCAAACGTGGCACTCTTGAGGTAACTGTTCCAGTGGGAAGGGAGAGTATTTGCAGAACTTTGCTTGATTTGTGTGACACAGTATATACTTGTCTGGGGCTTTAAGTAGTAAATGAAACCAAAATATTTTTAATTTTCCTTTGGAGCTGTGATCAGTGAAATGTTGAAAATAAGTGTGCTTAAATATTGTGATTATTGAGATATTTTATTTTGTGCTGCTAACACAGTATACCTTTTCAGCAAATCATGAAGGACAGGTGGATCAATGCTGGTCATGAGGATGATGAGCTTAAACCATTCGTTGAACCGGAATTAGACATATCAGACCAGAAAAGAATAGGTAATTACACTGTCTACATGTTTAGGTTTGTGTAAGTACTCAGAAATTTGCTTGCCTCAACCTCCAGAGTACAGGGATTAGAGGTATGTGCCACCACACCCAGCTTCCAAAACATTTTTTTTAAAGAGGGGAGGTTAAGCCCAGAATTTACAAATCAGCTTCTCTGTTCTGTCGTAATTAGGAGCATACTTCCTTCAGTTTCCTTTCCCTGCACCCAGTAACTCAGAGAGAAGTTGTGCATTCATGTTAGAAAACGTGTAATCTTCTAGGTCAAATAAAATGATTTTACTCTATAATGGCACAGTTTCCAATCTAAATTGTGTGTGTGTGTGTGTGTTTACCTTCCTTTTAGATATTATGGTTGGAATGGGCTATTCACAAGAAGAAATTCAAGAATCTCTTAGTAAAATGAAATATGATGAAATCACAGCTACATACTTGTTACTTGGGAGAAAATCTTCAGAGGTAAGAGGAATTTGAAAAGAAAAGCTAAATATACTATATAAAAACTATATAAAAAGCAAATGTCCATAACCCTAACTCTTGGGAGATAGAGACCAGAGAATAAGGAGTTCATAGCCAGCCTCAGCTACATAAAAGGGTTCTGAGCCAGTTTGTGCTACAAAGACCCTATGCTCCCCTACTCCCTCCAAAATTATTTAATTTAAAAAATAAAAATCAGTTTATGTAAACTGTTTTCTTGTCTGTTTAATATATAGCATTTGGTATACGTCATTTAAAATTTTTACCTACAAATAGTGATCTGACTTATTTTGACAAACTATTATTTCAGCTTCAAAATAATAGCCCTTTATGATCCATAATGTCATAAATTTTTATGTTTTTAAGTTAACTTAAAATTAACTCCAGTCATTAATAGCTGGAGATCATATAAACATTTCCTTTCCATTTAAAGGAAATAGAATATCTTAGTTATTTGAAAAGGCCTGGAAAGGAGTGTTAAACACATAATCTTTGAGTTTTCCCAGAAATGAGAAAAACATTTGTGACTGAGTTTAGAGTTGTCTTTCATACATTGTGATGCTTCCTCTCTAAGAGTTCATAAGAGGGGATGTGTCACAAAAAGCTGTTTCCTGACAAGCCATTGGGGTCCCTGTGTGGTTGGTGCTCTTCTCATTCTCCCATAGCTGGATGCTAGCGACTCCAGTTCTAGCAGCAACCTTTCACTTGCTAAGGTGCGGCCGAGCAGTGATCTCAGCAACAGCACTGGCCAGTCTCCTCACCACAAAGTGCAGAGAAGTGTTTCTTCGAGTCAGAAGCAGAGACGGTACAGTGACCACGGTACGTCCAAAACCATTCCAGTTGCATCTCTGATTGTTTCCTCTGGTGTAGGGCTTGATGGGGTTAAAGAGTAGGTTTGGTGTCCCTTTCTAGCATTTGGGGGCTCTCACAGATACTTTATGGTCAAGGTTCCCTAACTTCTTTGATCACTTGGTAGGTTTTTGCTGGATAAGGCCTCTATGATATCACTGACACAGTCTGTGGCTCTGTGCTCTCCTCTACATGGATGAGAATGTTCTCATCTGAGTTGTTTGCAAACTGTGCAGTCCAGTTTGATAGTAGCTAAACCATAAGAGGCTCTTGAACATTTGTATGGGGGAAGTGACTTTCAGGTGGTGGTGCTGGTGGTTATTGAAAGTTCGATTAAAGTAAACCCTGAGGCTGGTCATACTGACAAATACACACCTGAAATTCCAGCACTGGAGATAGGATGGAGGCAGGAGGGTCAGGAATTTACTTAATTTGTAGTCTTTGTAGATGAAGAGATGGTACGGGTCTCTTTCCTGTGTGTTTATGTTAGCTTCTAACCAGGAAGAATTTTCAGGGTCTGTGAACTGAATGTCAACTAGCAAATGCTTACATATTGCCCAGTACATCTAATTTAAAGGAAATTATTCCTAGGTCCTGGAAAAAAAAACACTAGAATTTTCTCATTTATCATTTTAATGTGTATGGGTGTTTTGCCTGCATGTATGTCATGCAGTGCCCACCCAGGTAAGAAGAGGGTGCAGGATCCCCTTGGAACTGGAGTTAAGGAATATTGTTAGACGCCATGTAGGTGCTGTGAACTGAACCCAGAGGTCCTGTGCAAGAGCATCCATGCTCTTTTTTTTTTTTTTTTTTTTCTATGTGTATGAGAATACTGCTGACCTGCATCGTGCAGTACCCACAGAGGCCAGAAGCGGCCATTGGATCCCTTGGAACTAGTTATAGACAGTTGTTAGCCACCATGTGAGTGATGGTAATTGAACCCAGGTCCTCTCTGCAAGAGCAACCAGTGCTCTTAACCACTGAGCCATCTTTTCAGCCCAAGTTGCATTTTTTTTCCAGTTTTTGGTTTTGTTCAGTTTTGGTCTTTTTGAGATGGGGTCTCCCTATGGGACAAGCTGGCCTTGAACTCACTAAGGTTTCCCTGTCTCTGCCTCCTGAGTGATGGGATTAAAGGCATGTGCCACCATGCTGGCCTTATTATTTTGATATTACAATAATACTGAAAATGCCAATTCATCTAAATACATAGGAGAAGAAGCAGTTAAGAAGGCTTAACTGCTCTTGCAGGGGACTTGGTTCAGTTTGCATCATCCACATGACTCAGAACTACTTGTAACTCCAGTTCTAGAGGATCTGAAGCTTTCTTCTGGCCTCCACAGGCTCCAATATGTACATGGTGCACATAAATTCATGCAGGGACATGCGTGCACGCACGCAAATAAATAAATACATGCATAGTACAAAGTGACATAAGTATCCATTCTCAGTCTCAAACACCCTCCCACACACACAGTGGCACACAAATCCACACACAAAAAGAAAACAGGACTGGTGAGATAGTTCATCAGGTAACTATGCTTATTTGACCAAGCCTGACATCCTGAGTTTAATACAACCCTCATGGTGAAATGTGAGAACCAACTCTCACAAGTTGTCTCTGACACCATGGATACATAGCACACACACACACAATAAATAATTGGTTTGGGGACGGGTTTTTTGTTTTGTTTTGTTTTACTTTAAAGAAAAGAATAAAGGAACTAACTGGTAGACACAGCAACTTAGATTTCAAGGAGCTATGTTGAATAGAAAAAAATACCTCAGAGCAAATGTGCTTGACACAAGTCCTAATGACCTGAGCTAAATTCCCAGGACTAACATGATAGAAGGAGAGAACCAACTCCTGCAGATTGTCATCTGACCTACACATGCATATTGTGACATATGTTCATTTCTCTTTCTGTCTCTACCCACAAAGGTAGAGAAAAAGAAATGTAATTTTCTAAAAAATTTAAACTCTCCAAGATACTATTGAATCTATTGAAGTGTTCTTTTTTAAAAAATATTTTATTATTTTTTTGGCCAGATGTGGTGGTACACACCTTTAGTCCCAGCACTTGGGAGGCAAAGGCAGGTGGATCCCTGTGATTTCAAGGCCGGTTGGGGCTACAGGGAGTCCTTGTGTCAAAAAGATTAAAAAAAAAAAAAAAAAAATTTATTACCTGACCTTCACATGTATATCGTGACATTTTTCTGTATATTAGTGTATTGCCTGCATGTATGTAAGTGCACCAATGCCTGAGGAGGTCAGACGAGGTTGTCAGACTCCATAGAACTGGAGTTACAGGCAGTTGTTAGCTTTCATGTGTATGGTAGGAATTGAACCCTGGTCCTCCCTAGGAGCATCCAGTGCTCTTAACCACTGAGCCATGTGTCTAGCTCTGAAGTATCATTCTTAAAATGACAGGATAATAGAGATGTTTAGTCATCAGCAGGGTTAGGGAAGGAGCATTGGTTAAGAAGGAGCTAGATGAGGTCATGAGAGGGATAGCCCACTAGATTTTGGAAACGGACTGTCTGTGTGCCTTGACCAATGGTGCTTTATGAAACTGCAGATGGTATAAAAAAGTACACAGGCACGAGTGAGTGAAGATAACATGAAGGAGGTTGCAGATCTGACCATTATCTGTTTGCATTTAGAATCTCAAATCTTAATGTTAAAATGTTTTGTGTTTGTGGGCTAGAGAGATGGTTTAGCAGAAAACCTGGGGAACTGTCCCTAACTCCAGTTCCAGGGGATCTACCCCTCTCTTCTGGTGTCCGAGGTCATTGTATGCATAGGTGCATTTACATACATGCAGGCAAAACACTCACAAAATAAATGAAAAATACACAAAGTTTTGTATTTTCTAAATGAGAGTTTCAAAGCACGTTAGTGGTAACCTAGAAGTTTGCAGTGTCCATAGACCTGTGACATTGGGAGGACAGATAAGTGTCAAGGGCAGTATCATGCTGTACTTGATTAATTTTTGATTTATATGTTAAAATTGCAAAAGAGAACTAAATTGCTCATCTTGTATAAACAAATCCATTTTTATTTTTAATTCATTTTCAGATACTCTTACCATTTAGATTTTTGTCCAAACAGTAGTTACTACATGTCCCTTGCTTCCAGTAAAACTGAAATGTAACTTCTTCAGCCCTTGAATAAAGAGTAGACTTTTTGTCCTTGAACTTGCAATGATCTGGCCTCACCCTCTTTAAGCACTGGCATCATAGGCTTGCTCTGCCATACTCAGTTCTGATGTTTTACTCACTGCTTTATGATCTCAATGGGTATCATATCTGATAACTGTAGTAACCTTCATATCCGTCCCCAATTCTTTGAGCTCGGGATCTCCTTGCTAACACTAGGGTCTCTGGATGACTCATTGGAGAACATCATCAGTTTAACTGTCCACCAGGTCCCTCTGGGCATGGTTTTCCTAGAAGACGGTATCCACTTCCTCCCTAGCACTTGGTGGAAGAATGGGTTTTTTCTGTTCCTGCCAACTCCCCTAGTGTGCTTGCTCATTTCCTTGCTTATCTAGATCGAAAGTGCATTTTTCACAAAGCAAGATAAAATTTCAAAATAAATGGTACATCAAATCATGCTGCTTCATTCTAAAAACCAAAGCATCTCTTACATGAAAAGGATGTAATTTGCTTGGGTGTGTCTGGTCAACAGGTCATTCTGCCTGATACCTTTGCATCTAGTTACTTTGATTAGAGATCTATACAGTGGTACCATCTTAGGTCTTTCCAAGGAACAACTCAACTTGTTGACTTTTCGAAAATCTCTTAAAAGAAGAACATTGGCTATTTGAAATTTGAAAGTTAAATTCATTGTCTAGTGTGAAATAAACATACTTAGGTGGGAAACATCTTAGAGGTAACTATTTTACATTTTTATATGTAAATAGTTTAGATGAACAGCAATTTAAATCATCTTACAAAATGTTAATTTTCACAGAAAAAAAATGTAAAACAATATTCTGTCTTCTAAAGAGTGAACTCTTTATTGTAGCTGGACCAGCTATTCCTTCAGTTGTGGCATATCCAAAAAGGAGTCAGACCAGCACAGCGGATAGTGACCTTAAAGAAGATGGAATTCCCTCTCGAAAATCAAGCGGCAGTGCTGTAGGAGGAAAGGGGATTGCTCCTGCCAGTCCCATGCTTGGGAACGCAAACAATCCCAATAAAGCGGATATTCCTGAACGCAAGAAAAGCCCTGCTGTCCCCAGTGTGAGTATTGTTGGGTAGGACAGTCCAGCTCCTAGGAGACACGTCAGCCCACTACACACACTTCTTCTGCGTCCATCCATTTTGCTTCTCTGTTCTGTGCCTGTAGCATCATCCTACTAGCTACCAAGCCCTGCCTTCTACTTTGTAGGTATTTCTTTTCATACCCTGTCTTCTGAGTTCGTTCCTGCTACTACAACAAAATACCCAAGACCAAATTTACAAGGAGCAGGAATTGTTTCTTACAATGTTAAGAGACTGGAAAGTCCAAAATAGGGTGCTGGCAGGTTCATTGTCTGTGAGGGATGCTGTCTGACCCTGCTTCCAAGATAGTACTCTACTACAGCATGCTCCAGAGAAGATACTGTGTTTTCATACTGATATCGTAGAAGGGACAGACTTGCTCCCTCTCTCCCTTTTATAAAGCACTAAATGACCCCTTCAAAGCCCTAGTCCTTAATACTGTTGATTCAGAGACTTAAGTTTTACCTTAAGCTAGAGGAACTCGGACATTGAAGGCATGGCACCCCTTCCACATTAGGTGAGTGGTCAGGTACTATGTGTCAGGGACTCTGAAGTTAATCCAGAGACATCCAGAGCTGCAAGTTAGGTCAACACTAAGTGATGGGAAAACGGAAGAACAGTGGCGGTGCAGGCAGTGCAAGCATGAGCCTGGGCAAAAGCCTGATGTGCATAGTGCCAAGAGGGTGACCACCTGTGCTCCAAGAATAGAGTTTGCACTGAGACCCTTCTGGGAGCTAAAGACCATAGACTAGCTAAACTGTGGGTGACGAAAATGAAGGAACGTCATATAATTGCTAAAATTACACAGCTCAGGTTAGTCCAGCTCTAAATCCTTAACCTTAATAAAATACCTTTGATAAGTAAGTATTTCTTAAATTGAGTCAGTTTAGCTTCAGAAGCCATTTCCATGGATTGAAATGGTTCTGACATAGCATAATAATTGTTATTAGCACTTACCAAAGAAATTTTGGACAGAATTTGGAGAGAAATTAGCCTTCTTAGGGTATTTAAGGCATGATTTCCTACAAAATTGTCAGTAGTGCAGCCCCCACTTCCACCTGTCGAAAAACCCTAGGGAGGAGCCCCAGGGAAACTCTTTTGGAGTCTTCATTATATCCTTCTGGGACCAAAGGAGTATAAAGAGTCCTAAGGGACTTCACTTGTTTCATCTTTTGACATTGTGCCTAGTTAAATATGTTTAAAATATTTGTCTTTTGGTAAAGAAGGGGACAGGAAATTGAGTTCCAGAGGGTCCTTCTGATCTCTGTGCACCTTGCTTAACACAAGTGTATTTACATACATGCAGGCAATGCACTCATACACATAAAATAAAAATAATAACTAAAATACAAATTAAAAAATAATGCCAGATGTGGTAGTATACACTTTTAGTTCCAGCAGAGGCAGGTGGATCTTTGTGAGTTCAAGGCCAGCTGGGGCTACAGGGAGACCCTGTCTCAAAAAAGACCCTACTTAATTAATTAACTAAGTCGCTTTAACAGAAAAAAAAAAAAAAAAAAAACACAAAATAAATAAACTGTATTTTGGCTTCAGAATGATTTAAAAAAGGAATAAGCTATAATCAACAGAACAGGCGTGGTGATGCAAGCCTCTAATCCAGCACTCGGGAGGCAAAAGCAGGCCTATATCTATGAGTTCAAGGCCATCCTAGTCTCATAGTGAACTCAAGACCAGCTGGGGCTACAGGGAGACCCTGTTTAAAAAAGAAAGTTATACTCAATGAATAGTCTAACAAAAAAATGCCTTTTCTTGTAGAATACTGCAGCATCTGGT
Organism: Eospalax fontanierii; assembly: GCA_035773235.1. Lineage (NCBI taxonomy): Eukaryota > Metazoa > Chordata > Mammalia > Rodentia > Spalacidae > Eospalax > Eospalax fontanierii. The sequence continues at coordinate 79,782,496 of CM069536.1, forward strand.
GGAATGACACGGCGGAACACGTATGTCTGCAGTGAGAGAACTGCAGCAGATAGACACTCGGTGATTCAAAATGGCAAAGAGAGCAGGTAGGTGTTTTACCTGTTGGTAAGAAAATTTGCTTTTTCCCAAGAGAGTGGAAGCATGTCACTTTCATTTTTTTAATAATCAAAAGTCAAATAACAAATATTCTCAAAGGTAAGTAATGTATAAATGCTGATTTTTTAGCAAGATACTCAGATTCCAAACTTGTGTTTATCCAGAGCATCCTTCCCACTGACTGACCTATGCCGAGGAAGTTACCAGGTTTCCTCAAGGAGGTTGATAGTGCACTATGGTTTCATTGTAGAATTGTAGTAAGCAAATGGAGATTATTTTGTGTATATTAATAGTCTAAATGGGGTATGGTATAGTGTGGGATTAGAAATTAGAACTGGAGAGATGGCTCAGCAATTAAGGGTACAGGCTGTAGAGGACCTAGTTTTGGTTCCCAACACCCACATGGCAGCTAAAATATGTCCATAACTCCAGTTCCAGGACCTCCTCTGGCCTCCATGAACATTGCACAACAAAGATGCATATAAGCATGCACTCTACACATAAAATTATTTATTTATATATATAAGTGTATTGCATGTATGTAAATGCACCCATGTTCTGCAATACATACAGAGGGCAGAAGAAGGCATTAGATCCCCTACAACTGAAGTTACAGTTTTTAGCTGCCATGTGGGTACTGGGATTAGAATTCAGGTCTTCTGCAAGAACAGCTAGTGCTGAGCTCTTAACCACTGAACCATCTCTCCAGTTCCCACACATAAAAGTAAACTACCAGTTTGGGGCTGGAGAGATAGCTCGGTGGTTAAAAGCATTGGCTACTCTTGCAGAGGACTAAGTTAGGTTCCCAACCACCCACACGGAGGCTAACAACTATTTCTTCAGGCATTGCACACATGGGTGCACTTACACACAGGCAAGCAAAACACTCATTATTATTATTATATATATATCATATACATTATTTAAAAAATTTTATTTTAAACTGCAAAATTTTAAAGCAAACACCATGCACAATACATGTCTTAATAAGGCCTAACAACCTTCACACTTCCATTCTGAACTGCAATATTTTTAAAGCTCACCATACACCAGTTTTGTGTTCTTAGCAGAACCTGTCTGACAGGTTTTAACCTAGGCCTCAAGCATGCTAAGGAAGTGCTCTACTACTGAACTGACTGTATTGCTGGTCCTCTTTGTCTTTGAGACAGAATCTTGCTAAATTGCCCAGACTGGCCTTCCCTCGCCAAACCTTGAACTTTGTGTCTTTTTGTCCTAACCCTGAGCATCTAGGCCTGCAGTCCTGCTCTGCTGTGCTCACCTGCTGAGCATGCTTTTTGTGAGCACTGAAACACCTCACATCAGTGAGCTCTGATAACAGTTCGAGATCAGCCTGTTCCTTAGCAGCCTTAGGTGGATTAGAGCTTTCAAAAGAAGAGTCTGGAGAGATGGCTCAGTGATTTAAGAAATCTGGCTGCTCTTCCAGAGGACCTACGTTCAGTTCTTAGCACCCACATGGCAACTCACAGATGTCTCAGACTCCAGTTCCAGGGGATCCGACACCCTCCTTTGGCCTCCACAGGCACTGCTTACATGTGATACACTTAGGTGTATACCAGCAGAACACTCAAACACAAAGTAAGAAATAAATTAGAAAAAAAGTTAGTGAAAATCTTTTTTTGAAATAATAGTTCATAATTAGAATGTGAATTATACTTTCCAGTTTAGAACTTCAAGAAGTGGGGCTGGAGAGATGACTCAGTGGTTAAGAACTCTGGCTGCTCTTCGAGAGGACCTAGGTTCAGATCCCAGCACCATTTGGCAACTAATAACCATTTGTAACCACAGTTCCAGGAGATCCAGTGCCCTTTTCTGACCTCTGCTGGCGTTTCACATACATGCAGGCAGAACAGTTACACACATAAAATTTTTTTTTAGTTAGAAAAATTTAACTTCAAGAAGGATCAGGTTTGGGTTGCATCGTATCTGCAAACACCTTTGTCATTCCTGTTGCCTGTTGGTCTTTCCTGGGCTTTTGGACTAGTCTGCAACTGCTTCTTAGGAGAAGGTAGAGCAACCTCTGGCTCTGCCTTTCCTTCTCCCAAATCTTTAAGATCATTTATATTCTCCAGAGAACAAGCCAGACAGCCCCAACCTATTCACTTGCTTTTTTTCTTGCATGCATTGACGATAGATCCAAGTTTGGCAAAACTGTCAGCCACTAGACAAGACAAATGTATTGACCACTGTCTGGACCTGACCAAATGAGAGCACAACAGATGAACTGATAAGATGCTCAGCGAGATACGGTGCTTGTCTCACAAACTTGGTGACCTGAGTTTGATTTCCCCAAGAGCCCAAAGGTGGAAGGCGAGAACTACCTCCACAGAGCTGTCCTCTGATCTCTACACTCATGACATGCATGGCACATGTACCCCTCCACATACACATACAGTCATTATAAATATTTTTAAGAAGACAAAATATAGTTGTATTTAGGTATGTTTATTAGAAAAATAATATTACATGTGAATATGTATTTTTCTAAACATATACAGGAAACAACTAAGTACCTTTTTAAAAAAAATCTTTTCTGGCAGTGCAGAACCTAGGACCTTGCCAGCATTTCTTCAGATTCTTGAGTCAGAGTTCTCTCTGTTGTGATGGAAAATTGAGTCCAAATGGGCTTAAATTTAAAAAGGCATAAATGAAAAGTTTCAGGCTAAAATCGGGCCTACCTTTTCCTTCTGCCTCTCCCTCATAGTTCCCAGCATGGGACTCAAAGCTGCCCATCTGACATCTCCCCATGTGCAGCTCTACTCTGACAGGAGCCCTGCTGTTTTCTCTTCCATCTGCATAGGTCTACTGCTTACTGAGATAGCTGAGAAGGATCATGGTAGGTTCAGCATCTCCTGGAGCTCTGAAACACTGCCTCTCCCAAGGCAAAATTTAGATATTATTGCCAGGAGAAAAATGGTTCATTAGTGGGCAAAAAAAAAGTCCAAGTTCTTTTTAAGTTACATGTTTCCCATTCTATGACTACACATAAACAAGCTCCTCTCCCAAAGTTAAGGGCAGAATTTTCCACTAAAAATGGAGGGACAGCTATTCTATAGAGGCCTGTTTCCCTCTCTGTGGCTTTTCCTGACACTGAGGATGCACTGATGATACTCATGTGGTTGCAGGGTGTTCAGCAGAGAAAAGCTACTAAAATACAGTAGGGAATGTGAGCAAAAGCTAGACGAGAGGAAACAGCCAGACCCTCAGTGAGGATGGCTTTGGGGAACCTTGGAGGCAACCCTGGAACTGAATTTTGAAGAGGAGCCAGAAAGATGCTGGTTCTGCATGCAGAGTATCTCCCACAGAAGCTCTTTGACCAAGAACTGCCCATGTTCAGAAGGGCCAGAAATTTGAGTTCCAAAAGGAACAGAAGGTAAAATCTGCAGAGGTGTTAGGGGCCAAGGTACAGCATCTGAGGGTAGAGCAACCAGGGTGAGGGCCTAAGCTTCTTTCTAATAGGAGTTCTCTCTCTCTCTCTTTTTTTTTTTTTTTTTTTTTTTTTTTTGGTCTTTTTGAGAGAGGGTCTCACAGCTGACCTGGAACTCAGTATGTAGACCAGGCTGGCCTTAATCCTGTTTCAAAAAGACCAAAAAAAAAATCTTTCATGCAACAGAGGGCAGACAACACAAATGGTCACAGATTGCCAAAGCATGCACATTAGGAGTCTGCAGAGTGTGGGTTCCTGGTCCTGTATTAAGCTTCACTCAACCCAGGGCTCAGAGACCATTGTGGAAAAGGGGGAGGAAAGATGGTAAGAGTCAGGGAGGAGTGTATGACCATATGGAAATAGAATCCTACAAGCTCCTGGAACCCTGCTCATCTGAACCTACAGCATTGGTGTTGGCATGTTCAAGACCCATGCAAACTCAAGCAAACAAAAACTCAGCATGGCACTGGGGAAATGGGCAGCAGACCCCAGTCTTTGCTGAAGAAATATCGGCAGCTGATTACTGTTGAGTGAGGAAGAGCTGATCTTCTTAAAGTAAGGAACTCTAGGTAGACTGACTAGACCTCAGTGAATGAACTTGCACTGAAGAACATCTTGGAACACTAACTTAGCACAATAGATCTTAACACAGATGACAGAGTATATGAATTCCAGTTGTGGGGGCTATTGGGGGGGAGAGTGGGGAAGGAGGTAAAGATGATTGAGACGTTCTATATGAAACAGTGATTCAATAAAAATAAGTAAATAACATAAAATTTTAAAATACTGTTCTTAAATTGAAAGAAAAAGAAGATGTTGAGACAAAAGCAAAGATCAACAAGAATGGACTTCCTGAAGGGCTGCCAAGAAATTGACAACAGCAAGATATGGCAGTAGCTGGGATGGGGGGAAGCAAGCTCAAGCTTAGGAAAGTTATCTGTGGAAAGACATTGAGAGAGTCCAGTCAGCATCCTGGTCTCATTAAGCCCAGTACTTGAGAGCCAAAGACAAGTGGATCTCTGAGTTTGAGGCAGTCAACCTAGTCTATGTTTTGATACCCTGTCCAAAACAAACAAAAATAATTCTAGCCCCCTTAAGTAAAGAAGCTGCTTTTGGAACCTCAAAGGCATGAGGACTGAGCTAGAACTGGTTCTAGGGTGCCCTCTGTGAGTGTGTTTGAAGCTGTTGTGCAGGAGGATAGTACTGAAGGCTTTAGGTACTATATAACACTCTTAGTAAACAGTTCATATACTGAGTCTTCTTATTTTGATAAAAAGGGCCTCTGTCTGGATTCATTAGAAACACTGATTATTATTAGAAATGCTGATGACTGTTTATGAAGGAGCAAATGTCCTCTGAGTGGGAAGGTTCTAAACTTTATTGTTCAAATCACATAAGATAGCCTGATTTATGACAACTAGTTTCTATGCCCATGATTTCACTCATCCATTTAAAATATATCAGTATGTTTTAGAAAAAGGTAAAAGGGAGGTTAGAGAGATAACTCAGTAGAAGAACACTGACTGCTCTTGCAGAAGACGGGTTTTGATTCCCAGCTCCCACATGGGGGCTAAGAACCGTTTGTAACTCTAGTACCGGGGAATCTGACACCCTCTTCTGACCTCTGTGGGAATTGCACAAGATGGGTGCACCTACCCACGTGCTGGCAATACACTCATACACATAAAATAAAAATAATTTTATTAAAAGGTAAAAGTTAAAAGATATTGTGTACTTGTGTCATGTTCATTTTAACACCTAAATTTATGTAGAGACATCTCTTAAGATGAACTTTGTTTTAGATAAGAGCTGGAAGAAATAATTCAAATATGTAAGCTGCTATAATAAGCTTTTATATCTCAGTTTGAAAAGAGCAGTTGCCCCAGAATCCCTAAAGCAAGTTTAAATCCCTAAAACAAATTTCTCTATGGCAGTGTAAAGGGGTCATATGGGGAGAAGGTATGTGCTTTAGACAACAGGCTGCTCTTGAGTCACTGTTCCATCACACTGTTATTTCTGCCTCTGCCTGAACCCAAACCCCTCCTAGCCTGACAGAAGTGTTCGCTTACGCAGCTAGCCCTGCCTCAGTCTGTGCCACATCTACCTGTCGGCTGAGACATCAGAAGTCGATGTCCATGTCAGCCTCTGGGCACCCCAAGATGATGTTACCTCCAATAGACAGTGAAGGAGATAACTTCAAGGCTATGTAAGAAAAATGCACATTCCTTGTGAAACTAATGTGTACCCACTGCTGCTTAATTTTGTGCTGTGGATTTTATAATCAAGATTTTGTTATAGTCCACAAGGTGTCTTCCCTCCATATGGTTTTAGTTAAACACACCTTGTTTCATGATGTCTGTGGTTGTCTGTGACTGTCTGTGTCTTCATGCTTTGGCATACTACAGAGGATATAAGGATATAAGAAATCCCTGCTCAAGTTGCTTTCAGCATGTGGGATTTTATACTTATGTTGTCTGTGTGCTTCCAGAATGTTTTGTTGCCTATTCTTCCATTACGCAAGCCTTTTTTTTTCCCTTTGGCACAATTCTGTGTGAGCAGCTTGAAAGGGAAGTAGAGGGGGAAAGCTTGAGTCAGCCCATCTCTCCTAGAATTTCCCTATGTTAATCTTGTCCTTGAAAATGTACATAAATTACTGTATACCCTTAAATTCTTTGAGGCTCTGTCTCATGTCCTGTACCTTTGATTCCCTTTCCTACTGAGCTTACCTTTCGCTCCTAAGTCCTGTAAAATACCCCTTGGATCTCAATTCATAATGGCTGATTTACTCCACTGTATGGGAAGGTATATCATGCTTATAAATTTTCATGTATCATGACTTGTGAACCAAAGATGTCTCTTTTTCTACTTTTCTAGCACCATTCCTGATCAGAGAACTCCAGTTGCTTCTACCCACAGTATTAGCAGTGCGACCACACCAGATCGCATCCGCTTCCCAAGAGGCACAGCCATTCGAAGCACTTTCCATGGCCAGCCGCGGGAGCGGCGGACTGCAACATATAATGGCCCACCTGCCTCTCCCAGCCTGTCCCACGAAGCCACACCACTGTCCCAGACTCGAAGCCGGGGTTCTACTAATCTTTTTAGTAAATTAACTTCAAAACTCACAAGAAGGTAAGTGCCATGTGATGCTGGTTGTGTTAGAGTGAACACATGGAGAAAAAGTAAATGTCTTTCCTAATGTCTTTCTTTCACTGCCTAAATTCTTTTCATTCTACCCTTAGCTCATGTGCTTCTAGTTTTTATGTATCCAACTTTAGACTTTAAAATAAAATTTCAGAGCTCAGTGTCCTTTCACAGCACTAAAAGTTGTCAAGCACTTAAGAGGTTTTTGTTAGTCTTTACTTATTTCCATTGTTCAAACATCTGCCCACATGGCATGTTCATTGCAGTTTCGCAGGACTGGCCTTCTAGAGCCATCACCAAGGAAAACACTTTAATTGTACTTGTCCCTAAACATGGGAAAAACAGAGTTCTTCTTTTACTTCATTATCCACCCTACAAGAGCAACAGCTGGATCCTTAGGTCAGAGGTGATCGGAACCCCTTCCTGTCTTTCTGTGTACCCCAGTACCTGGTTGCCCACTTTTGGTCTCACACCACCTCTGTTTGTACTGTAAACTAACTTACTCTTCAGCCTCCTTAATGTGTCCAGTGATTTTATTTCATACTAAATCATCTTAGCTGAGTCACATGAAACATGCCTGTTTTAGGATATCAGATACCAGCTTAGAGAAGATTTCTGAAACATGCTAGCTTTATTTATGAGGCAAATAAGCCAGAAGGTTTCCATAGACCCTCTTCCTCTCTTAACCCCTCTCCTAAAACAATCCATTTCAGAAATGACAGGTGATCAGAAAGAGGGCTTCCTAATTTTTTTCTGCTCAGGACATCCTTTCATCTAAGAGATTTTTAGGTGACCCTTGGTATATTAGTATATAATGAAGCATATATGATAATGATCCTAGAATAGAATAGTCTCTCTTTCTCCTTTTTTTTTTTTTTTGGTCTTTTTGAGACAGGATCTGTCTGTAACCCCAGCTGACCTGGAACTCACAGATATCCACCTGACTCTACCTCTCATGTGCTGGGACTAAAGGTATGCACCACCAAACCCAAAAAAATAGTTTATCTTAAAACAATTCTTTGGAGAGGTGACTCTCGTTAAGAGCACTGGTTGCTCTTGCAGAGACCTCAGTTTGGTTTCCAGCACCCTCTTCTGGCCTCTGTAGGCACACATGGTGCACTTACATGCATGTAGACAAAACACTCATACACATTTTTATTTTATGAGTGTAATGCCTGCATGTTTGTACCCATGTTACTCAGTGCCCCTAGAACTGGAATTATGGACAATTGTTAGTTATCATGTGGGTCCTGGGGACTGAACTGGGTTCCTCTACAAAACCAGTGCTCTTAACCATTGAGCTATCTCTCCAGCTTGTTTATTTTTACATAAGGAATTAAATCTTGGCTGAATATTTGTTTGGGCTTTGTTTTGTTATTTTTATTTTACATATATGGGTATAAGTCTGAATGCATGTAAGTGCATCTGTGTTATGCAATGCCCACAGAGATCAGAAGAGGGCGTCGGATTCCCCCAGAAACTGGAGTTACAGATGGTTATTAGCTACTATGTGGGTGCTGGGAATTGACCCTGGGACCTCTGCAAGTACAGCCAGTGCTTTTTAACTACTGAGCCATCTCTCCTTGACTGAATATTTGATATTGCAGAATGTCGATCATCTTCAGGTTTTTCAGAGTTGATCAGTATTTTGATTTTAAAATTGTCAGTGTTGAATGACACATTACATATTTAGTACAAAATGTTGTTATACTGGGGTGGGGTGGGGGAGTCACTTAAAATTTTTTGAAAATTCTATCCTAATCCCAAACCAAAATTCAATCACAAATATTCTAGCACAATATAATCCAAGTGTGTGTCAGTATGATATTTATTTATAGACTAAAGAATGAAGTATTATCTGTAAGAAGAGACATAGTAAAAAGTTGTTGTTCATGGTGCACAGCAGTCTTAGATCTGGCCTGACGTGCTTCAGGCAGCATTTGTTGATATTGCCTGGTGTGACAGCAGTCACAACACAGAATGCATGTGGATATGTTTGGCTTTCAATTAATTTTTGGGCATTGCACATTCAGAAACTTGATTGATACCAAATTTTTCATGACCCTGTGTAGAATAATACCTCACAGTTTTTTAAGAAACTAGTCTTAAGTCAGGTGTCATAGTGTTCACCTGCAATCCCAGCCCTTGGAAGGTGGAGGCAAGAAGATCAGGTGTTCATTGGCTACATAGCAAATTGAAGGCCAGCCTGGACTAGATGAGATTCTACACCCTCTTCTGACCTCCACAGGCATTCCATGTATATGGTACACTTAACATACATGTAGACAAAACACTCATACACATCAAAAAGTTTTAAAAATAAAAAAGAACACAAACTAAATAGGTGGCACACACCTGTGACCCCAGCACTGGGTGGACAGAGGCAGGAGGCAGGTTTGAGGCCAGCCTGATCTACATAGCAAGTTCCAGGTCAGTTAGGGCTACAGAGCAAGACCCAGTCTCAAAAAGAAAAAAGAAAAGAAATTGTGATCTAAAGGGCGACATCACTAGGCACCCATCCCTAACCATCAAGGAGACCTTGAGTTCGTCCTTAGAAGAGTCAGTGCCCACAGAATAATTACTTCCTTCTCCAAGGGGCCCAGTTCCTTCTTTAGAGACTAGGCTGAACTAGTCTGCCTCTGATTGAATGGTGGGAAAGGGAAATAGGTACTGTTTACTGTGTGTTTTCTTCTCTGTCCCTGCTTATTTCTATCAACAGTTACTTTCTCCTTGGATACCAGCGGAGGGAGTGTCAGATTTGTCAAAGAAAAGGTAGCTGTAATCTGAGAACTCAAGAGGCTGAAGCAGAAGGATTACCATGACTTTGAGGCTGCCCTGTGCTATATAGCAGAAATGTCAGGCTAGCCTCAGCTATATAGAGTGAGACCTTATCTCAAAAAAGGGAAAGAGCAGGGGAGATATTTCAGCAGGTAAAAGTGCTTGCTGATACCCTGAGTTCAGATTCCTGCACCTCACATAAAAAGCCAGATGTGGTGACACACATCTATAATCCCTGCATTACTACAATGAGATGGAAGGCAGAGACAGGAGAATTACCCAGAAGCTTTCAGGCCAGCTGGCCTGGAATAAACAGTGAAGTGGAAAAAAAACATCAAAAAAGGTGAAACCAACTCCCAAAAGTCCTGTCACCTCCACATGTATACCATGACAAACATTCCGAACACACACAAGGTAGTTATGTGTCTGTATACTTGGTTGTGTAAGACTTTTTTTTTAATTTAATGTCTGAATGTTATGCCTGCATGTATATAAGTACACCCATGCCCACGGAGGTCAGAAGATGTTGGATCCCTGGAACTGGAGTTATGTATGGATGGTTGTTCTCTGCCATGTGGGTGCTGGGATTCAAACCCAGTCTTCCGCAAGAGCAGCCAGTACTCTTAACTGCTGAACCATCTCTTTAGACCCAAAGACTTTCTAAAAATGTAGTATGTGTGTGTGTTGGCATGTATGTCAAGATCAGAGGATAATTTGTGACCATCAGTTCTCCCCTTCTAACATGTTGGTCCAAGAACTGAATTCAGGTTGTCATGCTTGGTGGCAAGCATCTTTACCTGATGAGGCATCTCACTGACCTCTATAATAGAACCTTTAAATAGGACCTTTTATATCATTAAAACCCTTGAGTTTGTCTCCTTGATTTATGTAAGATTATCATTGATTTAAAATATTAGGCCTGGAGAGATGGCTCAGTACGTTAGAGCATATGTTGGACAAGCATCATGAATCTGAGTTCAGATTCTAGCAGTCATAAAAAGGCAGGTATGATTCCACACACCTGTAACCACAACACTATGGTAGACAGAGACAAAGGGATCACCGGGGCTTCTGGCCAGGCTAGTTCCAGGCTTAGTGAAAGACCCTGTCTCAGAGACTAGAGAGATTGCTTATCAGTTAAGAGCACTGGTTGCTCTTTAGAAGATCAAGGTTTGATTTCCAGTTCCCAGGGGGCCTGACACCTTCTTCTGGCTTTCAAGAGCACTGCATGTACAGGTATACTTACATACATGCAGACAAATGTGCATTCTCTCATACGCAGAACATTTACAAAATAAAAAGACTCTGCCTCAGGAGGGAGAGGCAGGTGGGTCTCTCTGAGGCCAAAGCCGGTCTGCTACATAGCAAGTTCCAGGCTAGCTGTGGCTACAGGAAGACCCTGTCTCAAAGAATAAAGAAAAGAAGCAGGATGCTGAGGTAGCTCAGCAGGTAAAAACACTTGTCATATAAGCCTGACAGCCTGAGTTTGATCCCTGGAACCCATTGTGGAGGGAGAACTGATTCCAAAAAGTTGTACTCCGACCTCCACACATGTACATGCACATTCACACACGTTCATAATACACATGGACATCATATATAAACATAATAGTAATAACATTTTAAAAGGGAGAAAAATACCAGCACCATTTGAAGCCTTACTTTGTGCTAAGATACATAGAGAGATATCCATGCATGTAATTGTCATTACACATATGTATTTGTATATTATGTGGGCACCTATATCATATACAATCTTATGTATGATATGTCTATATTAGCACATTTCTACGTGTATAATGAGTGTATACCCATGTGTATAATCTATTCCTTACCCCTCTCTCCATGTTGTATTTTATCCCCACAGTCTATTCTTTGGATAGATAGATAGATGTTCCCCATTCTGTAGAAGAAACTGAATATACTATTCAGAATCTTTAAGGCACACATTTACATTCTACACCAAAAAGGTGGCTGAAGCAAGGCTGTCTGGCTCCACAAGAGATGCCTTAAGCCTTGCTGTCTACTCCCCCTGTTCCCTAGAAAATTCAGTAAAAGGCTGCTTGCTGCAGGCACAAATTCTTGCTCTCATTTTCTAATTACATTTGTTTTATTTAACGTAATGTTTGAATTCAACATGAAGGCTAAGTTTCCTGTTTGTTTGTTTGTTTTTTTTAAAAAATGGGCTAGACAGATGGCTCAGCAGTTAAGAGCACTGACTGCTCTTGCAGAGGACCCAGATTCAATTCCCAGCACTCATATGACAGGTAACAACTGTCTGTAACTACTCTGCACTGTAACTACAATACACTCGTATACATTAAATAAAAAAATAAATAAAGGAACTAGAGAGATGGCTCAGTGGTTAAAAGCACTAACTGCTCTTACAGGTGATCCAGCGACCTGACTTCCAAGGGCATTGCATAACATGGGTACACTTACATACATGCAGGCAGTACACTTATAAAAATAATAAAGTATATTAAGTAAAATATTTAAAAGTAACAAAGTAGACCCATACAAACTCAAACCAGACAGAAACCCAGCATGGAAGTGGGGAAGTGGAGGGCTGGAGAGCTGGCTCAGCAGTTAAGAGCACTAGCACTAGAAGACCTAGGTTCAAATCCCAGCACCCACATGGTGGTCAACAACTGTCTGTAACTCCAGTTCCAGGGGACCCTCTTCCGTCCTCCACGGGCATCGCAGAACATGGGTGCACTTACATGCATGCAGGCAATACACTCATACACATAAAATAAAAATAAATAAACCAAAAAAAGTTAAAAAGCAAAAAAAGAAGTAAGTAAATGGGTGAGAAACCCCAACCTTAGCCGAGGAATCATTGGCAGCTGATTGCTGCTCAGTGAGGGAGAGTTGGTCTTCTTTAAGCATTTGACCCTAGATAGGTTGACCAGATTCCAGTGGTTGGACTCACACCAAGGGACATTTAAGGATACAAACTTGACTCAGTAGGCCTTAACATATATGACAGAATTCATGAAATCTGGCAGGGAGCATGCAGAGAGGGTCTAAATATGATCAAGATACATTCTATATAATGCACAAAAATTCAATTAAAATTTTTAAAATATTTTTATTTGTGAATGAATTGCCTGCATGTACATACATGCACCTGTGTCATGCAGTGTCCAAAGAGGACAGAAGAAAGTTTCAGCTCCCCTGGTACTAGAGTTACAGATGGTTGTTAGCCACTGTGTGGGGGCTTGGAATAGCTTAATGGCACTCTCTCTCCAGCCCTATACATATTTTCTTTGAATCTTATCACTATGGTTGAAATTCTTTGTCTTCCCTCTTGCTATAATTACTACAGTTAAAGTTGTAAAGCCTGAAAGGCCAAGATGTTAACACTTAGACACCTCAAAGGAGAGCCAAAGTGGCTAGGTTTGACCAACCAGCATGTGGCTTTGAAGAACTTGATGGCCCTTCGTAGTCAAGTGTGTCTTTGTTCCCAGCTAGACTCTTTAGAATCCCCAACCCTGCAGGCAGAACAGCTCCAGCCCAGATGCTGGTGTATCTAGATGCACCTTAGATAGGTCCACACAATCCCAAGCATAATACAAGTCTTCAGTTTGTCTTGCATTTTCGTCCTTCCACTTAAGAAGTATAAGAAGAGGTTTGAGGGAGGACGAGGTAAGGAAAGTATGGTTGTAATATTTGAGAGTAACTCTGATTTACCAGGTAGAAAATTATGAAATGAAATATTCTAGAGTCTTAGATATAGTGTTTTGATTATTCATCAAGTATTTTACATGCACGTGTATGGTATATAGTCTGCCATGTACCATGTTTGATCATCTTGAAATGGTTGGCAGTATTCTATAGTTGGACAGTTTGCAATTTTTCAGTGTCTGAGTAGGTGTGTCCATCCTGTGGTTCACCGGCTGTATGCACTCTAGGAGAGCTATGAATTCAGACCAAATGGCAACATCACACTGCAATGTCAAGAGGTTGGACTTCCCTAAAATAGTACAGAATTAATCCGAAATTGGGTGGGAAACATCCAAGGATCTTCTTAGTGCAGTCATTTGGAGAATATGTGTACCTGCCATGTCCATTACAGAACTGGGCTTTTTCTACCTGTACTTGGCCCACTGGAGAGGATCCTATGAAAGAGCTTTTGTCACATTCCATTCAGCACAGTCTTTGTGTCTCCTTAAACTGTTTTGTTGTTTGTTTCTTTGGGTTGGCGGGGGAGGTTGGTGGTGGTTGGTTAATTGAAATTATATCTGAAATAGCCCAGGCTGACCTCCATTTTGCTCTATAGACAAAGATGACCTTAAACTTAAAATCCTCCTGAGTACTTGTATTTTATGCATGTACAACGATGCCCAGTTTTATGCAGTCCTGAGGATCAGTCCCAGAGCTTTATGTGTTCTAGCCAAGCATTCTAATAGTGGCATCCCAGCCCTTCATTTTTTATGTAAGATTTTTCTATTCCAGCCCTAGCTGGCCTGGAAATCCGACCGTAGATCACGCTGTCCTCAAATTTACAGCACTCCCCTACTTTTGCCTTCTAAGTCCTGGGATCCTAGGCATGTGCCTCCACTTCCCATAGTTCTGTAATGATCCTTTTAATGGCTAAATAATTTGTAATGAGATCTCATATTTATGTAACAGAGGGCAAGACTTTTGTTCACAAGATATTCTGAAGAAAGTTGAAAAGTGGTATTTATTACTAGTACATTAGAAATGTTTATTCAAAGCCAACTCACATAGTGAGTTCCAGGCTACCTGGGGCTACAGGGAGATCCTGTCTCAAAAAGACCAAAAATAAAAATTAAAAAAACATGACTTTTTTAAAAGACTAAATTTTGCTGGGCATTGTAGTGCATGCCTTTTATCAGGAGGCAGAGGCAGGTGAATCTCTGTGAGATCAAGGCTAGTCTGGTCCACTTAGTAAGTTCTAGGCCAGCCAGTTCTACATAGTGAGACCTGTCTCAAAAAAAAAAAAAAAGAAAAAAGAAAAGAAAAATTAACATAGATAAATAATAATAAAAACTGAATTTTATCTTAAAAGTTTTTCTGTTCAAAGAACTTTAAATGAATTTACTTAGGCTGTTAGTTACTACAAAACAGATATTTTTATATTTCAGATTAAAAGATCACATAATTTAAGTATCTGTAATAATTTTACTTTTTAATAAATGTCACTGTTTTATTGGTTATTGGCCAGAGTGTCTTGTCTGATTTGGGTTTTTTGTTTGTTTGTTTGTTTGTTTCTGTATTCTCTATAATTGATTAGATTTTCTGTTTAATTTGTGCAATGCAGTCTTTTCTGTTAATTTTTTTTTTTGGCTTAATTTCTTTTAGAAACATGTCATTCAGGTTTATCAAAAGGTAGGATTTATATATGTGCACTTATTTTCCAATCCTCACCACGCTATCCCACCCCACCCCCATGGCTCCTGCAATTAACATCAGGTTTGGCTTTTTGGTCCTGTTTTTTTTTCCTTAAAAACTAAACTTTCTGCCAAGAACTAAATCCTTATTCCTTTGAAAGGAAACTGGAAAGAAATAGATTAACTCTGTCAGGCATTGTAAAGAAACTGTAGCACCCATGCAGCAAAAGGCCCTGTGCATGCCTGTGCACTTTCTTTCTTCAGTAGAATGATCCAGATAATTCTGTCTTTGTACTAATAACACTTAGCATGCTCCTGTTTAAAGAATGGGATTCTCAATAACATCAGTGTACAATTCACTAGCACAAGCATGTGAAAGGTAAGTAAGTGGTCATTGTGTTTGTTGTCACTTTTGTTTTACTGAAGAGTCGATTGGCAAAGGCTTTAAAATGACAAGTCAGCTAATAGTCTGATGTTGGAGACGACATGAGATCCTCCCGCTTCATTTGGTTTGGCTCATTGAGAAACTCCTGCAAGCAAGTGCATATCAGAAAGTGGCTAATACTTTTGGAAAGTTGAAGAATAAATAGTATTCTACCTAAAAGCCACTTTCACCACCTGCTGAAGAAAGCATGTGTCACTGTTTTTGCCAAAGCATGATAGAAGTGGTATTCTAGTTGGGTTGATATTTTTGGTGTTGACAGTCAAGAGACCAAAAATATTGATGTTCTTGGAATGTGCACATATAAGACAGAAAGTCTGCCATCAAAGGCTACTGTATGCCTGTGCCTCGAGTCACCAGAAGGCCAGGCTGTGGGTTTTAGTTTTTATGAAACCCGTGGGGTCACTGCAAGGCTTTATTAACGTGAGCTTTTTGTTAGGAACTGGGGGAAAGTGCTTTCTTCTGGGAATTCCACTCCATGATTGTTTTTCAGTTGAGCTTCCCAAAGAGCACATTCTTCCTTAGACAGAAAGTGTTACATTTGGACACAGAATCCTACTGATAGCATCATTTCCTTTTAGTTGGGACTTATTCTACTGTGCACAGTGGTAACAAGCAGAAGCAGCTGGAAGAACCAGCGGGAAAACGGGCATAGTGTACAGCTGTCCCTGTACACTGCAAGCTGAGTCAGACAGGAGGAAGAGCTTTAATAAGCACATTGGTGACTGCACAGTGCCTAGACTTCATCATTGTGTGATTTTGTGTTGGTACATGGGTGGCTGGTTCCAGTGTGTAAGACTTCTTTTCTCTTTCCCCCTTCCCTTTGCTTCTCCAACTGTCCATTGAGACTTCCAACTGAACATGAGAGGAACGGGAGATATGAGGGCTCCAGGTGAGGGAAATGATTTTACTTCACATATTTTCTGAGTACTAATTGTTGTGGCAACGACAGTGCTGTTCTGAATGCTCTGCACATAGTTCTGTCCCTGTGGCCTGGTCCACTGCAGAGGTTCTGGTGCTTGAGATAGCTGCCTATGCTTACTGGGGCCAGGAAACTGCATAGCACCCTGCAGCCACAAGAGGGCACTAGAGTGCCATGAGAGCCTTCCTGGGCCTCCACCATTGTGAAGCCTGAAGTCAGAGGTCAGATGGCACGTATTGGAGAAACCCTGCACTCTGCTAGTCAAAACTGCCTCACGTGGTTGTCTCCTCAAGAAGTAAATGCAAAATATTCAAATCGTATTTCAAACTAGGTGTTTCCTCTAAAATGATAACTATAGAAATTGTATGTTTTGCCTTTTGGCTTTGTGTAGCTGTCATTGTGGAACTATGGAATCACAAGTAGCTCAGGATTCTACCTGTGTAGTGGTAGGCTTCCTCGTGGTCTTTCTAATGCAAGCTCTGCTGATAGAACTGTTCAGAGTAGAACTCTTCGTGGGCTGGTACCACCTGATCAACTGTCCCTGTGAAGCCCTGAGTGCTGTCTGTGTAAGCTTCCCAAACTTCATAGGAAGACTGGGGTGAATGCCAGGTAGCCTCATCCCAGGCTTGTCACAGTGTACCACAGGTTCTAGCTTTGCAAATGTATTGCCCTATTCACAACAGGAAGGTGGTGATGGAACCTGCTTCCTGGTATAGCAAGACAAGGCCTGCCATGGCAAGTGCTCAGTAAGGGCCAGTGGTTTTATGAGTGTCACTCTGCCCAAGTCTGGTGGCTCTATATGCTGGATTGAGCCTTGTGTATTCTGTATTTTCCTGCCTCCATAGTTGGTGTGACATCCATATTCAAAACAAAAACTCAGTGGCTATGGTGGCATGCACCTCTAGTCACTTGGAAAGTTGAGCAGGAGGACCAGGAGTTCATGGCCAGTCTCTGGTATACATGAGGCCCTATTTCCAAAAATAACAACAAAACTTCTGGTTCTCTTGAATTTAATGAAATTGTGTGTGGCCAGTCCTCCTTGTCTGCCCTGCCTTACCCATTTCCCTCCTATGACCCTCCACAAACTGCACCTGTATCCTATGCTGCTACTTCCTTACCTGAGGTTTCCTGATCCCAAAAATGTTGCCACTTGTGATTGTTTCTGATGCCACATGGTGTTGAGACCAGTCATTTCAGTTATCATAGACAAATGAGCTGTACCATTTAATTTTTCCATCTGTTTTGGTAGCCAGATTAGGTCATCTCAATTGTGGGTATTTTGATGTTTGGTTTAGTTTGCCTCTTTAGAATGGGCCACATTGTTACCCAAATTGACCCCAAACTCCTAGCCTCCTGAGCAGATGGTACCACAGATGCACCACCTGGATGTTTTTTTAACCATGAAATTGGAAGGTTAACAAAATAGGAAACAGTAAGGCACATAGAGGTGAGAGAATGGCTGGCCCAGCTGTGTGCTCAGCACCAGGCTGTTTGCTGGGGCAGCCTTTGAGCACTGGTATCTGTGACACTTGTGGTTGTCACACCTAACGAGCAGGGCAGCTGTGGGTGACAGAGCAGAAGACTGGTGGCCAGCACCCACCCCAAGTGCATGATGACCTCTGTCTCTGTACAGATGGCCTCCGGATATTTTCTAGCCAGGTAGACTTGTGTGCACATACTTTATGATTAGGGGTTGGGACTGTAGGTCTAAACCTCCTACTAAATGTGAGGTACGTGGGTTAGCTTTCATTTGTACTGAAGATGTTGATGCTGAATTAACCAGAATTGAAAAGTTCATTCTCCTGTGTAATTAAAAATAAACCCTCCCCTGTGCATTTCAGTCGCAATGTGTCTTCGGAACAAAAGGATGAAAACAAAGAGGCAAAACCTCGCTCGCTACGCTTCACCTGGAGCATGAAAACCACTAGTTCCATGGATCCCAGTGATATGATGCGGGAGATCCGCAAAGTGCTGGACGCCAATAACTGCGACTATGAGCAGAGGGAGCGCTTCCTGCTCTTTTGCGTCCATGGCGACGGGCACGCAGAGAACCTGGTGCAGTGGGAAATGGAAGTCTGTAAGCTGCCAAGACTGTCTCTGAACGGGGTCCGGTTCAAACGGATATCAGGGACGTCCATAGCTTTCAAAAATATTGCTTCCAAAATTGCCAATGAGCTAAAGCTGTAACCAGTAATGATGTAAATTAAGTAGCAGTTTAAAGTGTTTTCCCGCACACTGACGGAAACGAGTAGAGAATATTTAGGCAGTAACGTCTGCATCTTCTAAATCATGACATTAAAGTCTGCGGATGAGAGCACGCCTGGGAACGAAAGCTGGCCTTTTCTACGAATGCACTACATTAAAGTTGTGTGACCCTGTGCCTCTGTCTTGTTTCCATTGCCCCGGGAGTCAGCGTGACACCACCTGCACATGACTCCTATGTGTGGTGTGAGTGGACGGTGTGTGTGGGAAGCAGTGTGTGGGCAAACACCTTCTTACACTGGCAGCCAGCGATATTCGTACCTCTGTGGGAGATCATTTGGTGCTAAAACATAACAATTGCCAAGAAGGAAAATACTGAATTACTGATAAGAATTAACCTTAAAATTAGTTGATAATTAATACAGGTTTACAGTTCATGCCTGTGGTTTTGTGTTTGTTTCGTGGT
This sequence comes from Eospalax fontanierii, assembly GCA_035773235.1. Classification (NCBI taxonomy): domain Eukaryota; kingdom Metazoa; phylum Chordata; class Mammalia; order Rodentia; family Spalacidae; genus Eospalax; species Eospalax fontanierii. The sequence goes on from CM069536.1 coordinate 79,801,351, forward strand.
TTCTTTTTTGTTTTGTTTTTTAGTGCAAAAGGTTTAAATTTATAGTTGTGAACATTGCTTGTGTGTGTTTTTCTAAGTAGATTCACAAGATAATTAAAAATTCACTTTCTCAGTAAAATTTTGCACTGTCTCCTAATGCTGTACCTAAGCCTTAGATTAAGGCAGTCCCTAAGGCATACTGCTCCCTCCACCATCGTGTTGAATAGAAGCAAGGAATGTGTGTAAAACTCAAGGCATTGGGTCTTCCACACAGATCCCAGCATTTTGATCACTAGCGTCCTTTCCCTCCTGGCCCCTGAGGAGAAAGGTGTCTGGAGGGGCTGGTGACTGTTCCATCCTTGGGGACCAGGCACACTCCTGAGGAAACAGCACTCCCAGACAGCGCTGGCATGTTTTTTTCCAAGCAGTGTGTGATAATCCTCTCCTCCCATGTGATTGCCACATGAATCAGATCTACAGCTTTTTTTTCCAACACCTACATGGTTTTATATAAAGGGGTAACAAATTTGACACTTGGTTTGACATGTAATATCACAGAGAAATTGTCACATTGATTGAGAGTGCTGTTTTAGGCTTGTTGCCTGGGTATGAAAGTCTGAACAGCCTCCAATCACAGCTGCTTGCTGTCTGTCTTGGTTATAGCATCTTGTGCAATGCACATTGATGAGCAAAACACAGACCCTCCTTGTAGTCAGTCAGCAAATGAGTGGGGATTTGGCTAGTATGGAACCCAGTAAGAAATGCCCTGAAATAAACTGCAGATCAGGCTGGAGAGTCTAGAGTGCACATGGTACCAGCACATGTTTTTAAGTAGCTCTAAGGGTGGGGACAGGGTTACTTGAGCAACTTGGCCTTGGAGAAAGGATCCACAGATAACTGGCCGAGAATACTCCGTAGAGAGCAAAGGCCGGAGCCCCTGCAGCCTGGAACAGTTGGGCGTGATTAGGATGGCTCACTGGGTCCCATGACCATTATGCTTTTGCATGAGAACTACAGGAAGTTTCAAGAAGAGTGACTTGCTTCCGATTGTCATCTGATTTCTCTGGCAGCTGCTTTTGGAATCTATTGTAAGGGTGCGAGGAGGAGTCAGGTCACCCCAGCAGAGGACCTTAGCAGCATTTGGCAAGGGATCATGGTAGCTCAGGTGAAGGGGGCTCTGCTGTGGACACTAGCTGGCTCTGGGTTTACTTCACATAAGAGGCAACTGCATTTGCCCTTTGATTTGGGGTGCATGAGAAAGAAAAGGCAGGGAGGGGTAGCTGTGTTTGGTCTGAGCAACAGGAAGGGCTTTGCTGGGAGTTTAAATAGACATGACGAGAAATTGGTGTAGGAGGGAAGAACTCTGGGAGAGGCTTGGAAGGGGGGGGTGCCAGATGGCTGTATGAGGGGAGGAATACCCAGGAGCCTTCATCGGGGGCTTCATCAGCCTCCTCTCTTCATTGGGATGATAACCAAAATGGGGCAGAGCTGGAGTGGAACCCTACACCATGTTGGAAGGTTCATGGGAGAAGATGTGGCCAGCCAAACAGCAGCAAGTTGACTAGAACCCAAGAGTCACATAATCTGCCACGCACTGGAACTTTCCACTTTATGGAAAGGAGAAGCCCCTGGTGTCTGGGTTCAGGGCCTCTTACACAGAGTGGTGCTACAGTGGCTTTGCTGCTGAGAGAGGGCTCTCAGGCCTATATGCCTATTACTAGCTGTATTTATATCCCATTAAAAGATCACAGAGCCAACCAGGACAGGAAGATGGGTGCTCTCCAGATATGGAGGCCTCTGAGGAGTCCGCATGCAGAAATGCTTTTGAGCTGTTCTACGGGACCTATGACAGACACTGGTGCTGTAAGAATCCTGCCACAAACATGGTATGGTTGTACACATCTTTAATCCTGGCACTCAGGAAACAAAACCAGGTGGATCTCTAGGTTCAAGGCCTGGTCGGCATAGCAAGTTCCAGGACAGAGAGGGCTACCCCAATCAAAGCACAGGGCTGCATTTTAGTAAGTTCCTGATGAATAACTGGCTCTTAAGAGTAGTGTCAGTCAGGATTCCTGAGCCTGTTGTAATTGAGAAGATTTAATAATTGATGTCAGTTTCAGAGGCAACATTTTGGGTCAAAACACGAATATTTGCCCATCACAAAGGGGTCCAAAATATAACGTTAATCTGCCATGAATTTTGAAAGTGTGTTCTAGATAATTGAAAATCCTTTCAGACTCATACAATGCCTCATTTTTTTCCTGGTCCACTCCCCAGAGAATCTCAGATGACTTATGGTACCTGGTAGATAGTATCCTGAGAATAGTGTTAATGTGTTTATGGTTGCCGACTTACCTCCCAGGTCATGCACACTGGAGGAACAAAACTTTCCCCACCAGAGAGATGTGCCCAGCCCTTATTAAGGCCTCCTTTCATCTCTGAAGTTTTGGCCCTCCATACAGAAACCTGAAGCCAACACTGGTACACTGGATTGTCACAGCAGGTGTCTCTGAAGCCTAGGCAGTGCTGGTGCCTAAAGGAAAAAAATCTCAGCCAGCTGTGATAGTGTGCGCCTGTTATCCCAAGACTTGGGAGGCAAGAGTGTCAAAAGTTCAAGGCCAGCCTGGACTACATAGCAAGATCTTGTTAGAAGAGGTGAGGGGTGAGGGGTTGGATAACAGTGTGGCAGTGTAACCTACTGTTTGAGGGGTGTGCCTTGTATGAGCCTGGGGAAGACTGGTTTACAGAGTCCTGCTTTGTTTTTTGAGACTAATGTAGCTCAGGCTGACCTTGAACTATTTAGTGTGTACAACCCTACCTTGTTAAAATTCTGGGGCGGGGGGTGATGGGATCAAACCTAAGGCCTCAGACAGGCAAGGCAAGTGCTGTACTGCTGAACTTGTGGTCCCAACCCAGTCCCCACTTTGTGACCACTGATGCTTCTGACCACCTCTCCAGCCTGCCTCCTTTGCAAGTCATAATGACAACTGTGACATCTGGTTTGGGAGGGACTGCTGGGCAGACAGCACCAGAAGGGCAGCCTGTAATTCAGAACTCTACTCCAGGAGGTCTGACACACACTAGGAACTGGGGACTGGGACTGTGGCAGAACACTTGCCCAAACATGCAAAGACTAGGTTTGGGTTCCATTATCAGAACCACTGGGAAAAAAAGCCAGACCCCTTTCAGCTCGGCCCCTCTTCATGACTCTCAAGAGAGGACACTCCCAGAGACAGTGTTCCCTCTGAGGTAGAAAGTCCTGCTGTCTGACCTTATTGTCACAGGCCTAGGCTGACACCCTCCTGACTCCCAGTTTCTGCAGGTGTGTTCCCAGCAGACAGTAGAAGCAGTGAGTCTGGCACAAGAGTGCAGGCTGCTGGTGCCTCGCAGTCAGCACCCAGGCCTTCCCTCAGGTCTGCACCCTCTCACTGCTCTGCTTCCCACATTGGCGTGCGCGGCGGTGGACATGTCTGCCCTCCTCACCCTATGATGTAAGCCTGCGGTAAAGAAGCACCTAGACTAGCGCCCGCCTGTAGTTCAGAATGAGTATTTGTGTCTGCAGAAACGGTAATGAAGCGTTAGAAGATGCCTGGGGAGGGAAGGGCTGTGGTATGACCAAGGGCCCCACCCCTCTTCTCCCCAGACAGCAGCCATGGGGTCAGCTGTGGCTTCTCGCCAGCCCTGTTTTGGTCTTCTCCAGCCATCAGAGCCCTTCCTATGGGACAGAACTCATAGAGCCCACAGTTGGTCTGGGAGCAGATTCAGGTCTTGAATGGGCTCCTGTTTTCCCTTGCCCCAAGTTGCCCTGCACCAGTGATGACTACTTTTTGGGGTTTTTTTTTTTGGTTTGGTTTGGCTTCCATCTCAGAGGTCTGCCTGCCTCTGCTCCTGCTTCTGTGTGCTGGGATTGAAGGCATGTGCTACCACACTCTGCTCAGATGGTATTTTTATTTATTCTTTGAGAATGTTATATGTGCGTACAATATATTTTCATTGTGTTCACTTCCTACTCTTCACCCTAACTCCTGCCATATATACACACACACACACACACACACACACACGCCATCCTCCCCCAAGTCCTCTTTATAGCTACATATCCCAAGTCCAGTGCTGCCTATGTGTGACTATCCACTGAAGTGTGGTAGACCTACCAGGGACTACACCCCTAAAGAAAACAGATTTGGGGCTAGAGAAATGGCTCAGCAGTTAAGAATGTTGACTGTTTTTCCAGAGGACCCAAGTTTGCTTTCCAACAGCCACATGACAACCAGCAACTGTCCGTAACTCCAGTTGCAGAGGATCTGACACCCTCTTCTGGCTCTGTGGGTTATACATGACACAGGTATACTTTCATACATGCAGGCAGAACTCTCAGATACATAAAATTTCTAAAACTTTAAAAAAAGAAAAAACTGATTCTCCCTTAGCAGCCATCACCTTTTGGCAACTCCAGCTAGAGGTGTGGGCTCATGAGCTCCAAACCCCTCCATGAGAGAATATTGATTAATTTGATCTTGTTCAGATCTTATGCTGATACCCACCCACAATTACTATGCATGCATTGGTCCTGTCATACCCAAAAGACACTGCTTCATCCTGTCCTCTCTTAACTCTGGCTCTTAAAACTCTTAAATTCTTTCCAACCCCTTCTTCTGTGATGTGGCCCTGACCCTTGGGGGAAGGAGTGTGATATAGACACCTCATTCCCTCCTTTATCTCTGAGTATTCCATAGATATTTGTTCTCTACAGTTTGATCATTTGAATTTTTTTTTTTTTTTTTTTTTTTGAGTCACAGAGTCACTTTGTAGCCCTGGCTGGTCAGGAATTCAACTGTATATATCAGGCTGGCCTCAAACTCACAGAGATCTGCTTGTCTTTGCCTCCTGGGTTCTGGGACTAAAAGCGTGTGCCATCATGCCCAGCCTGGCCAATTAAATTTGTTAACCACTGTCCACTACACCCAAGAGATTTTCTGCTGAGGACCAAGAGCTGCACTAATCTTTGGGCAGAGAGACATGTTTGAAAGGCAGTTTGCTTCTGTGTCTATTTAGTCAAATTTTAGTCAGTAGCAGGTCCATCCCTAGGACTTATGAATCCCCAGCCATGTTTTGTTTTGTTTTGTTTGAGACAAGGTCTCACCTTGTACCCCTGACTGGCCTGGAACTTTCTACGTAGACCAGGCTAACCTTGAATCACAGAGTTCCATCTGTCTCTGCCTCCCAAGTGCTAGATTAAAGGGGTGTGTCACGATACCTGGCCCCAGCCATGAGTTTTTAGGCAGATTTCAGGTATGTGTTTCCTTTTGTGGAGCTGGCCTAAAATCCACCCAGAAAGAAATTGGCTACCCCCATAACATTCGCACCGCCCATGGGTCGCACTCTATCCCAGGCTGTTCGGAACTCACCATGTTGCTTAGGCTGGTCTCAAACTCATGGCAATCCTCCTAAGTGCTGAAATCCCAGATGTGAGCAGCCCCCCACTTTTATTATGCAGCTCAGATCAAGTAAGACCCCACAAATCTTGGCAGTGAGTGCTGTGGACAGACAAGAGTGTCTTGCCCAGAGTTGACACTTGCCCACACACACCACCAAGTGGTTAAAACATTTGCCTTCATCACTTTGTTTGCACCCCACACCAGGAAAATAATGCTGACTTGGACCTTTGGGTTCCAGCCTATAAGAACAGCAACTTGGACCTGGGCAGCCTCGGAGGGGCTGGTGCTCCCCCAAGTCCCACAGGCTGTAGTTACCAGCAGCAGCTGGCTTCCAACCATATGCAGGCCAAAGCCCTTCAAGAAAAACCAACCGGCCCCAGGGCTCGCCTTAGGCTGTGAACTAGACAGTCATCATCTATGGCCAAGGAAGCAGTCGACGTTTTTCTTTTTCTCCTGGCATTGGCTTTGGTTAGCTGGGGCTTGACCTGTTTTGATCATTTTTTGTCAGCTATGTGGTGCAGAGACTGATTACAAATGCAAGGGCCCTTACTTGTTTTCCTAAAGCCCTAGATACTCATGTTTGGCTCCTGGCTGTTGATAAATTGGGAGCCTTGTGGGGATGTTGACAAAAGGAGGAACAAATGGGCTGGAGAGATGACTCAGTGTTAAAGAGCACTTGATGCTCTTACAGAGGACCCATGTTCAGTTCCCAGCATCCACATCAGGCAGCTCACAACTACCTGTAGTGCTAGTTCCATGGGACCCAACACCTGACTTCCACAGACACCGCATGCACATGGAGGAATACATCACAGACACACATAACCAAAAAGAATAAATCCTTAAAGTAAATAAGCAGCAGCAGCAGCAGCAGCCATGGATGATGATACACACCTTTAATCACAGCTCTCAGGAGACAGAGGCAGGCAGATCTCTGTGAGGCCAACCTGGCCGGGGCTACACAGTGATTCCGTGTCTCAAAAAACAATCACTTGTGGCTCTAGCCCCAGCCGTACTGTTTTACATAATCTGCTCTAGCCACATCCACTGCTTAGCTTTCAGCTTTCTGTACCCCATCCGTTCACTAGAAGTGATCTCCTAGCTCCTCCCCAGGATCTTCTGCCCTTCACCACCAAGCTCTCAGAGTATCCCAGAGAAACGGAAGGTTGGGATGTTCCTGTGTTTTCCGAATGTACATCTGCTCCCTAGACCACCCTCAGGTCTCCTGATCTAGGAACCCTAGTCAACACTCGACTATTTGAAGATTAACTCTTCCAGACCCTCTGCCAGTGTCAAAATGTGACCTCTGCTCAATGTGTCAGTCTTTTGGAGAGTTAAGGGAGGGGGACTGCTCTGGAGGACCTGATGCTGAGTCTGGAGGTACAAACAAGGTACAGATCACTGTCATTGAGAAGCTCAGTCTCCAAGGCGGAGAGACACAGACTCAGCTGTGCAGGAGGAAGTCCAGGACCAGCAGGGCAGGGGCAGGGGCAGCAAGAAAGACACGGGGGTCTGCAATGAAGCAGAGCAGCAGCGGAATGGAGGCGCCCAGGGCCCAGCTCATCTCCACTCGGGCCGTGTGCGCCCAGCGCCTGCAAGCTCCTCGCTGCTGCTGGGAGCCATCCAAGTGAAGGCTGCCTGAGGTAATGCACTTCTAGCCGATGTTCAGTACCCAGTACCTCATCAGGGAGTGACCTAGTGCCTGGGGGCAGAGGTGTGCTACTTGGAGGCCTAAGATGGACTCTGCAGTATGGGACAGGGGCTCCCAGGATCTGGAGGAAAGAGGCCTGCCTGCAGCTTGACTGTGCCATGCCTTCCAGAGCAGGATCTGCACTGGCTTGCCCTCACTCAGCCCTGTCTCCTTGAGGGAGCTGCCAGCAGACGTGGGCGGTGCAAAGGCATTCTCAGAGCAGTTGTGGAAGTAGCATACACCATCATTTTCATTGGCACAGCCCCAGAAGTCCTGGGTAGAGGAGCCCCAAAGTGCCCTCTCCAACCCCAGGAAGCCCCACACCTCTCTGGCCCCATTCCAGACTGCATCGAGCATTCCGGCTTGTCGCCGTTGCTCCCCACCCTCCTCTGGGCCAGGCTTCGGTACAGCTCAGCTCTCCCAGGTCTCAGCTATACCTCTGCCGCTCAGCATGCACATCCCTTGGCCGTATCCCTGCTCCCTATCAGAGTGGCTGAGAGTTCCCGTCACCCAGAGCAGCCTCACTGCATCCTTCTGTTGTGCTGGCACCAAGCGTGTAGCCCACATTTTTCAGAGTTGCATTATGGAGTGGAATGTCATTAAGGAACTTAGCCAAACACTGTGGCTTTGCTACAAAAGCAAAGTCATGTAATCCTTGACTAGAGGCCAGAGAAAAGCAGTGCCTAGCTCCTCCTTCCTGTCTCCAGGAAGACGAGAGGCCTCAGGCCCTCTCCTGCTCCTCCACCACTGCCACTGGGGCAGCAGCACGGACAGTCCCAGTCAAATCAGAGTCCTCAATTCCAGGTCTGGACGAGGAAACTCTCGGGCAGGGTCACCTTTGCTGCCTCGTTGTATTGGAGGCAGAGGGAGCCCTTCCCTGAGCTAGACACAAACCCATCTAACGGGAGCCCAGGCTGTTGTATGCTGCCTTTGGGCCAACCTGGTGAGTCATCCTAACTGTGGATAGTCCCAGGGGCCACCCAGATCCAGGCTGGCCTTCATTCCACCTACACTCCAGCCCTGCAGACCCAGAGCCTGCACGGCACAGTGGGGCTGCTGTTGAGAGAGCTGCACTGCAGCCCCCGTTGGGCATTCTACAAGTTTACACTAGGGTGGCCCAAACACAGAAGTTCCCACCCTCCAGGTACAGGATGGCCTCGTCCAGCCCAAGGTGGCCGCTTGAGCAATCCATTTTATCACCTGACCACACGTGGTGCAAGAGAATTCCAGAAATGCAGACCAAGCAAAACACCAAGGCTTTGTTTAATGCAGGGTGGCCACCGGGGGGCCACCAGCCATCAGCACCATTTGAATGTTGGCCAGAGGCAGCTGCTGGCAAACATGCTTGTATCTTGTCTGGATCTTACTGTTGAGGGTTTTTGGTGTTTTCTTTTGTTTGGTCTTTCTGAGACAGGGTCTCCCTAAAGCCCCAGCTGGCCTGGAACTTACTCTCTGCTTCTGCCTCCTGAGTGCTGGAACTAAAGGCTACTGCTTATAGTCTTTAGTTAGGAACAGTCAGTTGTCCTGAGAAAGTGTGAAAGTCAGGACTTCTGAGCCCCAGGCAAAGCTGCTCCTCTATGTCCAGGCAAAACAGAGCCAGGAATGAAGGCAAGTATGTGGGGAGAAAGTTGAAACAGATCTGATGCAGACAGCCAGCCCTGGGCCCCAGCCCTCTGGCAAAAAGCTGCTTCTCTCGGCTGACTTGTCACTGGCTCTGAGAGACTCATGGCTGGAAGATGACTTCTTGCCATCATAGCTCCCCTTTCTGCCAGAGGAAAAGCTGTTAACCCCATGAGTACAGTGTGCAGCAGCCTCAGGCATCTGGGAGGCTTGTTAAGTACCAGGCTGGATCAGAAATAGAAATGCAGTGTAAGGAGCGGGGCGGCAATTGCAGCCTTCTAAGCTGTTGTTTGAAGAAGCAGGTCCCACCCATGGGGAGTCTGGACTGTCTTAAATACCAGAGAACAGCAAGACTGAGCCAGTGATGGGAGCCTAGTGGCTCCAGTTGATCCAGAGCCCAGGTTAGGGGGAGAGAGGGAGAGGGAGGAAAAGAGGCTAAAATTTTATTAGGATAGGGCTGGTATTATATATAACTCAGTGGTAGAATGCTTGCCTAGCATGTACAAAGCCCTGGGTTCAAACCACTTTAAGGCAGCTTACAGTGGTATGTGCATCAGACACAAGCTACACAGTTCTGTTTGCTGGGAGAGTTTGGAGTTGAAAACCCCAGGGCCCAAGAGAGTCTTGTGGGTCTGAGGTTCTGAGCAAAGACGCCAGGAAGTAGCCTGCGGCCAGGGTTTAGCCCAGCCCTAGAACCCAGCACCATATAAACCATGTGTGGTAGTATATGCCTGTAATCTCAGCACTCAATAAGTGGAGGCAGGAGGATCAAAAACTCACCCTCAGCTACATGGGGAGGGCTGGGGATGTAGCTTAGCTCAGAGATAGAGCACTCACCTGCCATGTGCAAAGCCTGGAGTTCAATCCCCAAGGTGCCAAAAAACTTTGTCTTATATAAGTAATACAAGTTCCCCGGAGGAAATTTGGAAAATGAAGTATAAAGAAGGAAATCACCTGCTACCCCACCACCCACAGCCGACGACTGTTCCGGGGGTTTTTCCATACATATTCTATGTGGGATCTTGGTACGAGCTGTTTTATAACCTGCATTTGCTTTAGCTTTCCCAGCCTGCCTACATGGCACTGACTCTTCCAAGCCAGTGTGAAGTTTGCCCTGAAAGCTTTTATTGTTGGCAAACAGTCCTGACCAGTTTTTTCCTGTTCTAAATAATTGTGTGGTCTTATTTCTGAAGGGCGGTTGTCCTCCTATGTCACAGTCTAAAAATGCTCCTGCTTGTGTCAAGGAAAGACGAGGAAGTCTTACTACCAGAGGAGTTTGGAGGTCAGGGACACCACCAAAGGGCCCCCAGTGCACAGAACACCCAGCCCACCACAGGACCTGTGTTGGTGGCACTGGCTTGAAATCCTGCAAGTTGTTCCTGGCCAGAAGTCAGAGTGTTCCCAGGTGTGCACACTGCACAGGGTGCTCAGTGCAGCCAGACTGCCCTGGGGACTCCACCCAGTCCCCCAGTGAGCACCCTGCCTTCTTCCCTGCTTCCACACCCAGATTTGGTCATGGTAGGGCAGGTGCTTAGATGCCCATGTTCCACAGTGGTTTGAAGGCAACAGCCGTGTGATGGTGAGCACCCGGAGGGCGAACAGTTCTCTCAGCTCGAGCGTCATGTGTACAAGCCCTGCCTCATCCCAGACTTTAAGGCAGCTTACAGTGGTATGTGCATCAGACACAAGCTACACGGTTCTGTTTGCTGGGAGAGTCTGGAGTTGAAAACCCCAGGGCCCAAGAGAGTCTTGTGGGTCTGAGGTTCTGAGCAAAGACGCCAGGAAGTAGCCTGCGGCCAGGGTTTAGCCCAGCCCTAGAAGTAGCTTACCCCAAAATGGTCTTGGGCCAAGGTGCCCTGGTCACTCTCTCCAGTCCCCTTAGCAGGCCTTAGTTGGTAAGAGAGGAAGAGTCAGTCTGTGCCTGAGTGGCTAGCCCAGGCCATTCATGAGCCTTCACTGCTTGGAAAAAAAAGATCTTCTCAGAACAGGCCCTGCCCATGAGGGCCTTCCAGAGTGTGGTGAGGCCTGTGCAGCTGAGGGTGGGATTTCAGGCTGCAGCTCTTTGGACTCTTGGGGCGGTGTTGGAGCAGCATCAGAGGGCTTCCCAGGCCTCAGGGCTGTGCCTACGCCCAGTGGAGCAGGGTCTGTTTTACTCAAGCAACAGTCAGGTTAGCTGACCCTTACTCTCCTGGTAGTAAGGGCCCTGAGCCAGCAGGACTTTCCACGATCAAGAGGCGGGAGGAAGGGCAGTGTCTCAGATGAGAAGCTCCAGGTCCTAAAAAGGTTACAGGAAGGCAGGCCAGGAAATCCTCTCACTGCAGGGGACCCATGTCCTTGCCACCTCATCATTCTGACAGTGCCATTTACTGTGTCAGAGAGAGCTTTGTGAGGTGGTAACAGAAGACATGGAAGGCTTGGTCAGCCATACTTACTGTGCCTTCCATTCTGTCAGATGGGCTCACTTCCGGTGTTCATGGAGTGGCTCTAAGGGCTGCCTCCTATCACCCTTTTCCCCAAACTGAAGTCTACATCCCGGCCAGCCCAGGCCCAGTGGTTTGAGGCTACCAAGGCTGAGGGTCAGCAAACATCCTAGCCTTGTCTGGGCTCCAGGCCTTCATGATCAAAGGGCCAGCTGGGAACTGACCAGAACACCCAAGGAGCAGAGTGAATGCCATCCTAGCTCACAAAGGAAGGATGCAGAGATCCCTGTCCCTTCTGTGCCCAGCTCACCCAGTGAGGTGGGTGCCCCTCTAATTGGACACTAAGTGCTCCAAGTGTTATACTGGGTGGGGCCTTTTGAGCCTGGACACCACCTGGATGGGTCCCCAGATGTAGTCTGGCTATTGAAGCAGATACCAGAAAGCACTTACGTAGTTCACAGCCGGTTGCTGCCTCCTAACCTACTGGCTCTAGGCTCCGAGTCTGGGTTAACCAAGTCTCAGTGTCCACACGATAACATTAACCCAGTCTTTAGTGGGCAAGCATGCAGTGGGCCTGGGGGCAGTAAGGTGGAGGGTGGACCTGGCCAGTAGGCGGCAGCACAGACTAGGGATGAGGAACAGAGGTCCCAGTCCTTAACTGCTTAACTGACCTGCTCCTGCCTGAGCTCTCAGACCTTGGCAGATCCCCTCGGGGGGCCCAAGTGGGGTAGGCCACCAAGATCAGGAAGACCGCTCTTTAGACAGACCACTCTCCCGCCAGGGGTTCTGATGTGGGGCTAGGGCTCAGAGCCTCGAGGCTCCGCCCCTCCTTTTCCCTTGTAGCCTCTGTGAAAGGACAGGGCCAGAACAGTGGAGTACCCACACTGCTGTCGTCTTCTAGATGAGGTGGCACAAGCAGCCAGAAAGGGGGAAGCAGAGAGGTTGCCCCACCACCTCCCTGTACACACCAGGGCCCTGCAAACGAGGGGGACAGGACTGAACCTGACCCTGCTGCTGCCTAGAAGGGGCTAGAGGACTGGGCCTGGGGACCAGGAGAGGGTGGCTCAGCCTGAGAATGGCAGCCTGGGAGGACGGCAGAGAGATGACATCAGGGCTGGAGCAGGTGTGGGAGAGGGGAGGACCGGAGCAGGGGAAGGCCCGGAGATGAGATCCTTGCATCTCCAGGCTGCCAGGAAGAAGGGAAGAACTGGAAAGGAGTCAAGTTTCGGCCTTCCTCCTCTCTTCCATACAAGGCTCCACCCTGGAGGTGCGAATGTCCTTAGACGCGCTCAGGCCGGGCCTCAGAGCTGCGGGGGCCCTCCCTCCTCTCCCCACGTCCTTTCCATGGATGGACTGAGCAGGAGCAGCAGAGCCCCTGACTAGTATCCCATCTAGGTGCCTGACGCAGATCACCAGACCTTAGCCACACCCACCCACCACTGTCCCTAAGAAAGGGACATCACTCAGAGACACAGGGCAGGCCAAACCCTAGTTTATTTCAGTATCAGCAACAGCTTAGCCATCAAAAAAATAAACTCTACCCAGGATGACAGAAGTCTCTACGGCAAGGCTAAGGGCTTAGCCACCAGGCAGCAAACATCAGGGATGCATGGTGGGCACTGCCCGGGCAATAAGTTAGGAAGCAGTAGGCTGGAGGTGGCAAGTGCCAGGCTTCACTTCTGGGCAGGCATGAGGTCGTCGATGGCCTGGCCCTGCTCAAGCCGCTGCTCCATCTCAATGAGCAACTTCACCCCATCCACCACCATCTGTACCAGCTCCACCTCTGAGAAGCCCAAGCGGTCAGCATTGGAGATGTCAAAGACCCCACCCACAGCCGCTGTGTCCACACCACCTGGGGGATGGGGAGACAACCAGGTCATCTGGGGCAGAGGAAACCGGCACCTTCAGCCTCTCACCTGGGTTGCCTGCACCTCACCTGTGCCTCGCTTCTGAAGCCGCAGCCGCTTGAGCACCTCCGAGAACTTCTCGTGCTTGCCCAGGTGGGGCAGCTTGATGTGCACGCCTGCCCGCAGCCCAGTGCCCAGGTTGGATGGGCAGGTGAGGATGTAGCCTAGGTGAGGGTTCCACATGAACTCGTAGTTCTTAGACTTGAAGAGAGTTTCAATCTGGAGGGAGGAGAAGGGAGTTGGAGGAGAGGCCTGGTTGGGAACCCCGAGGGGAAGGACCAGTAACTGGGAAGGGCAGATAGGCACCCAAGGAGATGTGGGCTCTGGGATCTGCCCCTGACACCAAGCCCCCAGTGAGCAGGCCCAGAGTGTGGGCACCATGCCTGACCTGGGTGAGGCCAGTGCAGAAGCGGGTGAACACCTCCTTCATGTTGCCCCCCTTCTGCATGGAGATGACCCGCAGGTGGTCCTCCTCGTTGATCCACACCAGGAAGCTCTTATTGTCATTGTGCCTGGGGGAGGGGCACCGTCAAGCCAAAGGTCCTTCCAGAATGTGGTCTTAGGACATATCCAGGAAGACACTCCAGGTGACCTTGCACTAAAGGAACTTGCCAAGGCCCTCAGGCATTATGTTGGAGTGGGCTGGCACCAGGACTCAGCCCCAGCAACACTGAAGGCAGGCGAAGCCACCAGGGCACCTTGCATGGACCCCAACCTCCAGTCATGAGCTGCGCGGCAGGCAAGGGGTGGTACAGCCAGAGCGGCCCACACGCTCCGTACAGACCGCAGGGGTAGGGGCCTTGCCCAGACAGGTGCCGAGGCTTTTGCGTCACTGGCACCTGGCAGAAATCCGGCGGGGGAAGAGGGCGCAAAGGAGGCGAGAAAAGAAGCTCCCACGAGGAGGGTGGAGGACAGACGCCAAGGAGACCCGACCGCACCCCTGAGGTCTCTGGAGTCTGAGGCCTCGGGCAGCGCGGGGCCCTTACGCACCTGCGCGGCTAAGGTCACCTGCGCCGAGGACTGAGACTCGGATCCCGAGCGTGGCCCCGCCTTCTTTCTCTTCCCAGTGGGTCCCACCCCTCCCCGAACAGAGATGAGAAGGCTCCCGCGAGAGGAGCGGGACACGCACCAGATGCCGCGCGCGTCTGGCCAGTCGCGGGCCATGCCGGAGGCCAGCAGCAGCGGTGACACAGGCTTGTCGAAGAGGAAGTGGTCGTCGATGAGCTGCTGCTGCTCCGCCTCGGTCATGCTCTTGAGCGAGTAGTACCTGCCCGCCAGGTCTCCATCCAGGCTGGCCAGGGCTGCGGAGCGCCGCGTTCAGGGCGGGACCGCGATGGGCTCCCCAGCCCGCCGCCCCCCGGCAGTGCCACCTCCCCCCGGACGCCCTCCCTCTGGAGGGGCCAGAGCTCCCGCCGCCGGGTGCCTGCGGACCGCGGGGTGGTCCCGGCGGTGGCCCGGCCAGGACTCGCCCTCCGTGCGCCCTGGGCCTCTTCCGGCGAGGAGCTGGGCCTGCGTCCCTCCGGCCCCTGGGGAAACCGGACCCAGGCGCGCGCAGATGAGCGCGCAGCAGCTCGGGCGGCTGGCAAACAGGCCGCCGGAGACCCGGACGAGGGCACCGTCCCCGGCTGCCCCGGCCCTACCTTCCACCGCCAGCTTCTCGACGGCGCGGCGCTCCCCGCGGCTGCAGTGCGGCGGCAGGCAGAAACCGCGGATGCTGCGGCCAGTGCGCACCCGCGAGCTCAGCACATAGTTGGGGTCCAGATCATCGCCGCCCTGCGGAGAGCAGCAAGATGGGGTGGGAGTGAGCGCCGAGACACCCCCCGCCCATCCGGACCCTGCCGCCCCGCACCTGCAGGTGGTCGGGGTTGAGATCCGTCTTGTGCTCGTCGCTGGGCTGGTAGCCGCCGTGCCTGTCCTCAATGATGGGGTCGAAGAGCTCCTTGAACACGTCGTAGGACTCCTCGTCGCCCGCCACGGCGCCCACCGTCAAGATGTACGGGTGCCCTGGGGGAGGGCAGCGGGGACAGTGACGTCACCGCCAGGCTAGAGAGCTGCTGAGGCCCCTGCCACTGGGCGCAGAAAGGCGCCGAGCGGACCCTAGGCCGGGAGGCGGGGGGATGGGCAGCGGGACCCTCGCCCGATGGACTCGGGCTTGGGAGCCTGCCCTGGGGAGGGGCGCGCATACCCGGGTTGTCTACGCCGGTCTGGATGGCGTCGTCCAACGTGAAGCCACTCGGGGTGCTCCTGGCTCTCAGCTCGGCGTACAGCTCCGGGGTCAGCACCTTGGCCATGTGGTTGTTGTGGCTGCTCAGGTCGGGGAACTCATCCTCCGCCGGGAAGCGCAGCTTCACGGTGTTGTGGCTGTTGGAGAAGGGCATGGCGGCGGCGCGCTGCGGGGAGGCGCAGGGTCAGCGGAGCCGGGCGCACCCGCCTCCAGAGACCTGCCCGGGGCCCCGCGGCGCCCGGGGGACGCTGCCAAGGTCAGCGGGGCCCGCATCGCCCGGGAGCCGCGCCCGCGCATCCCGGGGCCCCGCCGGTCGGGTCCGGTGCGCGCCCGGGGCGGCGTGCCCACGCGTGACGCGGCGGCCTTGCACCCCTCCGTGCCGCGCCCCTCGCCCCGCTCCCCGCGCGGCCGCCCCCGGCCCCTTGGTCCGCTCACCGGGAGGCTGGACGGGGCGGGGGCGCTGGGTTCTTCTGCAGCTCGGGGCGGCGCAGGCGAACAGCGGCGGCTAGCCGCTCCCGGGGCTCTTAAGGGGCGCGTCGAGGGCCGCCCATTGGCGGCTATTTATAGCCCATTCATTCCATTGGCCTGTGCTTCGGGGTGGTGCCGCCGCTTTGTCCCTCCGCAGCAGGCCCCTGACATCCCCTAGCTGCCCACCCCATCGGTCTGGGGTCTGGACCCTGCGCAGCCTCGCCGCTCCGCGCGCGCGGCACCTGCCCGGGATTCCGAAGACTGTGCTTAGATGTCCCAGACTCGCCTCGGACACTCCTGCCTCGGGCGGGAAACTGAGGCTGGAAAGACAGCTGGCACCTGGGGACATGGGACTCATGCCTCCCTTGCCTCCTGCAGACGGCATGGCCAGGGGGCCTGGTGAGAGCGTCCAGGGATATCTCCTCGGGTCAGTCCGCCCAATCCGGGCCATCAGAACTGGCAAAGAGCCGCTGACCTTCCTCAAGGTGCCTGCGGGCATCTCCTGGGTGTTCCTGGTGCAGCACCAGAGGCGCAGTCTGGCTGTGGTCCAGCCCCAAAGCACTCAGGGTGCCCTGACCTTGAGCAGGCTCTGGGGAACAGAACCAAGACCCTTGGACCCAGCCTCTCCTGAAGGACAGAAGACGCTACACTCTGAGATGTTCAGCTCCTCAAGCCCCCAACTCCCAACTTCAGGCCCTCTCCTCAGGAGACTGGCTCCTCCACCCCATCGGTGAAGTCAGTAACCAGAGTCTTCAGGCAAAGATGGGAAGAAGTGCCAGTTAAAAGAAAGAGTTACGTGCGGTTTCTGAAAATCACCTCACTAATCAGAATCAGCATATTAAAAGTGTCTCTCTGGCCCTCCCCACATGACCAGGCGGGAGAAATGTAGAAGTTGGACCGGCCAGTGCTCCTGTGAGCTGCAATGTGTGGAGACAGGCATTCACACCCTAACTGCAACTGCCACTCGCTTCATCCTTCCTGAAAAGTAACTTGGCAATATTTCTTAAAACTAAAAATGTTCGAACTCCTTGACCCAACAATCCCACTTCTAGGAATCCAGCCTATAGAAAGGGCGGCCTCCTTTCTGTTTGCAAGCATATCAAGAAATGTGTAGTGGGAAAAGCAAAATTCAGATTGGACCTGACGCTGATCGCTGGGGTAACACTAACCATGGGTCCAAAAGCCTGCAGAATGTTCTGGATGATACAGTTCATAAAAATATAGAAGTGAGCCTGTGTGGTTAGTGGCCACCCACAGCCCCTCATTGCTGCATTAATAAAGCAAGGGGTAAATTTCTGTACATTCGCAAAATCCCTCTAGCCATTGTACCTTGAGGGCCTGCCAGGGGCCAGGGGCAGAAACACAGGAGGGGCGGGCAGCAGAGGGAAGAGGGTCCCTACACCTCTGCTGGAGCAGTGCTCTGAGCAAGTGACTGGGATGGGAGCAGAAATCCAGGCCTAAGAGACACAGGCCAGTATCTCAGGAGAATGCCCTGGAGCAAGGAACTAAGGGCAAGAAGCCTGCCTGCCTCTGCCTGGGTGAGCATGGAAGGCTGTCCACTGTCCTGTCCAGGGCGGCTATACAGACCACACCTGTTCTCATGCTCACTTTGGCCAGCTTCAACCTGATTTGTTTTGAGGAAAGATCTCTTTATGCTGCCCTGACTGGCTGGAGCTCACTTAATCCAGACTCCTGCCTCAGCCTCGCAAGTGCTGGAATTATAGGCATGAACCACCTGGCCCAGTTCAGTATTTCATACACCAATAAACCCTACATAAGCAGGTACATGGAGCTAAGCATGGGCATGGTGACACACGCCTATTATTCCAGCACTTGGGAGGTGGGGGCAGGAAGATCAGGAGTTCAAAGTCACCCTGGGCTACATTAGATACTGTATCAAAGAACAAAACAAAACAAAACAAAAACCCAACCCACACTAGCCAAGAATGGTTGTACATTATTTTAATCCCAGCACTCTAGGCAAAGGCAGGTGGATCTCTGAGATCAAGGCCAGTCTGGTCTACATAATGAATTCCAGGCCAGCTGGAGCTACAGGGAGACCCTGTCTCCCAAAACCCACAAAAAATACCCAGCAAAAAAAAGCACCACATGGCTCATCCACTGGCTAGACAGCAGGTGTCCCTAAGCCTGAAATTTCTGCACTCTGTGACCCCTGCAGCCCTGCTCCCATCTTAAAAATATCTGCAACTGCCTACCCGCCTCTACCCCCAAAGGCCCCAAGTACTCAGGGTTCTGTTTGTAAGAATGGGGAGGAAGCAAGCTGGGTGTCCAGGCTAGGGGTGCATTACGGGGCAGGGGGGGGCTCAGAGCTTCCTCTTTGTCCCCAGCATTTGCAACTTCACAGGGAAGGCCAGGACTGCAGAGGTGAGGTAGAGGGCAGGCCAGCGGTGAGCCACACCCAGCACTAGCACAAGCTCCTACCTGGGGCCTCCTGTGACCCTTAGCCTCTGTCCCATTCTGCAGATACCTAAGGAGGACTGGCAGTTAGACAGAATTGCTGGCTCAGAGGTCCAGATATGCCCTCAATGATCCCAGGGTGCCTGTTCTTGGGACACTGCACAGGCTCATGGAGCAGAGTGGCTAGACAGCTGTAGTGGGGGCAGCAGCAGGGGGAGGGGTATAAGAGGCCCTCACAGCCTCCAGACCACAATGTCAACCCATGTGAGGACCCCACCAGCAGGGGTTGCTTGGAATTCCTGGTGGCCCTCAGAACAAGGGAGCAAGATGAGGGTACTGCTGCCCAGCTGAGCCCTGACTGTGGACCCTCTGATATCCCAGATATCTACAGTAGCTGGTTTGGCAGCTTCTGAGCAAGCAGTTGGATGACATCACCAAGCAGGTTTATCGTCCAGGTTCCTTAGAAATCACACCTGGTCACACATTAACCATGGTGCTTGGAAGGGGCCTCAAAGGAGTCCTAGATCTTTTATCCACAGAACGTGGCCCAGCCCAGCAGGGCAAGTGCAGGCACAGCCAGGGCCAGTTCCAGACCCGCAATGGAGGCCACCACCACCCCCACCTGTGCTCAGTGTGTGGTACTTCCTCTCTGCTGCCTGCCCCCTTGCTCTGTGGAATGCAAAGGGGAAGTTGGCAGGGGTGAGAAGAGGGACAGGAGCTGCCTTGGGGCTGAAGAGCACAGTGCATCAGGAGGCTGTGCCAGTCAGGGAGAACCCTTGACAGCCCAGGCCTTGCCAAAGATGCAGATGGCACTGCCTCCCCCAGTGGCGCCCTCAGCTTGTCCTTTTCCTCCAGGGTCTTTCTTTCCCGTTCTCCTTCAATATGCCATCTGTTCTCTGGGGCCAGACTTTAAATCCCAATCCCACTTGATCATGTCTGTATGGTGCTAGGCAAAGGAACCTAACTCTTCTGTTTCTCCATCTGTAACGTGATCTTTTACTATGAGACTGTGGGGAGGACTCAATGACATGACGGTTGGCTAGGCAAAGGTGGCATCAGTTCTTGTTAGGTGAACCCAGTATATAAACCACCCTTCCTCCCACCAGCTGGGGTTTGGGGGACACTGGTTCTGCTTGGGGATTCCAGGCCGAGGCTAGGCAAAACGAATGGGGAGCTCTGAGAAGACAGACTGGAGCAGGGGCACGGGAGGGGCTGGTCAGGCAGTAGTGAGCAGTTGGGACCAAGGAAACCCCTGCTGAGCTCACAGGTTTGGAACAGGTGTCAGCATGGTCTCTGTGCAGCTGAGTTCTGGGGAAGTGGGACCCTCAGGAGAAGTGGAAAGTCTTTAAGTCCTAAGGGGAGCAATTAAGATGTGATCTGGGCTGTGCACCATCAAGTGAGTAAAGTAGCCACTGGAACATGAGTTGTGGAACCCCAGTTCGGATGCCTCATGGCTAAGGCTGTGAAACCACAGCATGGGAGGCCACTGAAACCTTCATCATCTATCCTCCCAGGCTATCAGACCTATGCCAGCCAGGACAGTGACCTGAAGAGGTCTGAGGTCTGTCAACTCGGTTTCCAAGACAAGAACCCCCTTATGCTGACCTAGGTAGGCTCCAGAGGAGGCCCACAGGGCTCTGGGAAGGAGTAGGCTTGTTGGGCCCAGCCATCTCCATTTAACCAGACCACAGTAGCTTGGTGGCCGGGAAGGGCAGCCTGAGGTTGGTCACTGCTAGTGGTTGGTTCTAAGCAGGTCTCCATTCCCTCCAGATCTGCGAGCTGAGGGCTGTAGGAAGACACCACTGACACTCTCCCCACCCCCATTCCTCCTTTCCTTTCCGCTGCACACGCTCGACTCCACCGAAGAACCTTCGCCAGCAGCCCACAAGGCTCTGGATCAGCCCTCTGAGACAGAACACCACTCCCGCTTCCCTTTTCTGCCTTCTCCAGCCCATCCCCCATGCCCCCAATGAGCCCAGTTCTTAAGGCTCTCAGGATGCCCGGGGTCACAGGAGAGACTCTGAACCCCTTTCCCTCCTTGGAGAAGCCCTGCACTCGGGAAATGTGCGTCTGCTGGGGAGACAGGGCCGGGCCTAGGGCCGCTTTTGCAGAATACTTCGGATTGCCCTCCCGCCCCCGCGCCCTGCACTCGGCCTGACCCTGGACAGAGCCTTTGGGGGCCCGCTCTGTCTTGCGGTTCTACTTTCTGGGATTCATCCTGGGGCCCAGGCAGGGTATTTCCGAGCCGTGTGCAATGACAAACGTCCACGCAGAGTATCTTTCCTGGGGAGGGGGGCTTAGCAGGGCGGCCCCCGGGTGGCAGGGCTGCGCAAGGGTGCTTTAGGATGAGGCGGGTCCCGCTGCACAAGCCCCACGCCCTGGGCGGCCCCACTGGGCTGCGCCGAAGAGGGACTTTTATTTTCCACTGTCCCCGGATCTCTTAGGCAACGCGCAAGTATGCACAGAGGCCCGCAGGCGCGGAGACGCCCGCCTGCGAGACGTCCTCCCCGAGCGCGAGAAGGGCAGGGAGGCCGTTCCCAGCATCCCGCGCGCGCGCGCGTCACTAGCGCGCGCCGGAAGTGTGGCGAGCGCCGCGGAGCCACGTGTGGAGCCGGGAGCCGGCGCGCGGCGGGTGAGGTTCGGCGTGGAGCCACCGAGCCGGGCAGCGCTCGGGGCTTCTCGGCAGGGCGTACGCAGACCCGTGGGGAGTCAGCCTTCACCCGGGCCGGCCGGATTCCCCACGTGCGTCCCGTGCCGCCGGGACCCCGCCACGGGGTGCTGGGGAAGGACTGCCGCGGAGTCCCGGCGTGGCGGTGACCTCGCTCCCCGCCGGTGGACGCCTCGCCCAAGCTGCCCTCGCCGGCGGCTGGCGAGCGGAGACGGGGACGTCTGAGGCCTTTGCCCAGACCAGGAAGGGTTCGAAGGTCAGGCTCGGCCGGCAGCTTAGCTCTGTGGGGTTGCCCCAGATACTGAGCTAAGCAAGCCTCCCCCACCCTTACTGCCCAGCGTCTGGGCCCCACGGACTTCCGCCCAGACCGCAGATCCTCATCCTACCCCCTGGACCCTCTGACTCCCATACTGCTCTCCCTAGACTGCTGGCTCTTGGCAGACATTATTAGCACCATGAGCTTCGTGGCATACGAAGAGCTGATTAAGGAGGGTGACACAGCCATCCTGTCGCTGGGCCATGGCTCTATGGTAGCAGTGCGTGTGCACCGTGGAGCACAGACTCAGACCCGGCATGGCGTTCTGCGGCACTCGGTGGACCTCATTGGCCGCCCCTTTGGCTCCAAGGTGATCTGCAGCAGAGGCGGTTGGGTGTATGTGCTGCACCCGACTCCTGAGCTCTGGACAGTAAACCTGCCCCACCGCACACAGATCCTCTACTCTACCGACATTGCCCTGATCACCATGATGCTGGAGCTGCGGCCCGGTTCTGTGGTCTGTGAATCAGGTGAGTTTCTTCAGTGCCTTTGGTGTTGAGAACCTGCTTGAAGGTGGCCCTCAGGCTCTCCATTCAGATATCTTGCAGCCAGCCTTTCTTGAAGTTGTGTGCTGGACTACTCAGTTTCTGTTGTAAGAGATCCGTTCTCGGGGTTGGGGGTTGCCTGCACGGAGTGAGGATGGAAGCAGGGAAACTCGCTAGCTCCTGTCATTGAAATGACCTAAGGAGGAAGTGGTGGTGCCCCCTGGGGGGCTCTTGGCTTGCCTCGTTGAGGTGGAGCCAGACGTGGTGGTGCTGGCCAAGGTGCTGACTGAATATTCCTATGCCAGGTGCCCTTTCCTGGAGGGAGGCCAATCGATTACCCCAAAAGCTCATTGTAGTGAGAATTCTGCCCTACATCCATGCATAGCCAGGTCCTCATCTACCTCCATTGAAGATTAGCACCACCGTCACTGAGTCAGGACCAGGGGGTGAGTAGAGTGTCCGAGAGATCACTGTTCCCTTTTACATACACACCCTTAGATGTTGGGACTACCAGGCACAGTGATCTAGGCATACACTTCTGCCAAGAATGACTTCAGGCCCAGGAGTGACTAAGTTCTGGGTGATGTGTCCCCTGTCAGTGAGGGAGCTGGGGTCCAAGTTCACAAAGCGTCCCCAGTCCCCCTGCTACTGGCTTTCTGAAGCTTGTCCTCACCCTCTGGAGGGAAAGTAGAGAGCAGGATTCAGAGCCAGCTCCGACAGCTCTCCTGTACACCCTGAGCCAGCACCATCCTCTGTCAAGCCCTTGTCGCTCTCAGTCAGCACACTTCTCCTGCGCTCCTAAGTGGTGCCAGGTTTCTGCCCTCAACAGGACAGAGTAGGTAGTAGGCCTGGTGGCCTTTCTGTACCATTGATTGAGAAACTTATAAGACAGGATGTATGTCTAAGGATGACTTAGAAGGGTTCCCTAAACTTGAGAAGTCAGAGAAGACCTGAGGAGGGAACATTTAAGTTGAAAATGATGAAGTGCTATCAAAAGCCAGAGGAGAGCCATGCAGGTGCCCGGAAGTGGACACACGCTGCCACGATGTGTCAGCAAGGAGGCCAATGTGACTGGGACAGGGGAACAATGAATGAGCTTGGGAGGCAACTAGGGTGCCTCTCCGAGTCTGGCCTCTCTCCTGAGTGGGAAGGTGAGCCCTGCTACTGTGCAGAGGGCTGGATCTGATTGAACAGAAACAGGACAGAAAGAGGCTGCAGACAACCAAGAGGAAGGCCTGGTGGATGAGGCCTAGAGGTGGGGAAAGGGTTGGCTCTGGGGAGGATTTGGAAGCTGGTACCAGGAATCACTGGCAATTGGAGGTGGGGTGACAGGGTAGATATTGATAGTGGGTGACTGCACAATCTGGCCCCTATAGCCGGTGTCATTGCCTAGGTCTTGACTGGATCCAGATTAGATGGGGTCTAGCTTTGTGCCTAGTGCTGAGCACTTTTGGGTGTTGAGGGAGAGTTGGTAAGTGCACTTGATGCTACAGTGGGGGTTGGAGGGAGACATTGCTGGGAATAGTCATCAAATAGGGATACCTAAGGCTGTGGAAGGGGTAGTCATGGGTGTGAGTAGGGACCCAGGCCTAGCGTAGGTCCTGGAGGATATGAAGTCGGGTGAAGGCAGCCCTGAGGCTGAGGAGTGGAGGCCTTGTGACAGACAGATGGATGACACTGCAGGAAGGGAGGGGTGAGGCCAACAGGCAGGTTGACTGTGTGCCACATGAGGTGCAGCTGCCCCCTTGTGTGGTGGGGTGGATTTGGCAACATTGGGGTAGTGAATGAACGACCCACGTGGGTCAGGAGCTTGTGGGAGGAAGTAGAGGACAAGGTGGACAGCTGTTGACAAGACCCAGGGATCAGCCACTAGTGTGGAAAGAGTCAGGTCCGAGGATAGGACAGGCCCAGTCTCAGCTTTATCTGGACTCAGCTTCTGTCAGCCTCACTGAATCCATGCTGCAGACTTTTTCCATCTGTGCACTGGGTGGGACTAGCCCTCCCCACATGTACCTGTGGCAGATGTGGCCTATCAAGCCTAGCCCCTTCATCCCAAACCCAGGGCTGAAGCTGCCAAGAACAGACATGTGGCTCCTGGGGTGATGCCCACCTGTAACCCTGGGGTCAGCTGACATCTCAGGTCTTATACTCCTGGTAAGGATGAGGCTGCTTCCTGGGTGACTGTTGTCCTCAAATGACTCTCAGATCATGTCCTGTCTTGTCTGCCAGGTACTGGCAGCGGTTCTGTGTCGCATGCAATCATCCGCAGTATTGCCCCCACGGGCCACCTACACACTGTGGAGTTCCACCAGCAGCGGGCAGACAAGGCCCGGGAGGAGTTCCAGGAGCATCGGGTGGGCCAATGGGTGACCGTGCACACGCAAGATGTGTGCCGCAGTGGCTTTGGTGTGAGCCATGTGGCCGACGCTGTCTTCTTGGACATCCCATCACCCTGGGAAGCTGTGGACCATGCGTGGGATGCCCTCAAAGTCGAAGGTGTGTCAGTGGTGTTGGTAGGGTGCGGCTAAAGAGGTAGAGCTAAGCTCCTTGGTCGGGCCCTAGCTCTGGATCATTTGGAACCTAAGGAGGTCCAGAAGCCTTCAGGCCAGGTTCCCTTTTGGCTAGCGATGAATTCAGGCTGGAGAGGCAAGTTGAGGACGATGGGCCCTTATCTCCAGCCAAGGTGGGATCCACCGAGCGCCAGCTCCTACAACCAAGCTAGGCAGGATCTGCATGACAGATTGGGTGAGCCTGGGATCCAAGACGGAGGTCACAGGCAGTCTGCTGCCTCTAGCCATTTCCTGCAGATTCCCCACCCCCATGCTGCAGAGACAGGCAGCTGGACCCTTTTAGGGAAGATACTGGGTGCATAGGCGGAGCATTGGGGAAGGTCGGGCCTCAAGCCAGAGAGGCGGCTGGTGAGCCCTGGGGATTTTGCCTTTTCTGGAAAAGGAACTGGCTTGGCAGCCAGGGCTGTTCCCCACCCCAGCTCTGTGTAGAGGGCGGGGAGAGCCTCTCAGACAGGCAGGAACCCAGGCCCTCTTGCTGCCTCAGGCTCTGCGCTGGAACTCTGTGCTCCTGGTGTCTGCTGAGGTGGTCTGGGGCTATGAGGGGGCAGCCTGTGGGTCCACGTGGGCCACTGGCATTCCCCGACCCCTGCTTCATACACTGGAGGTCCAGGTCCCTGCTGTGCAGTTGTTAGTCAGCCCAGACCCAAGCCCGGCAGAGTCCCTCTTGAACCTTTTTCCAGGGTGGTCTAGAGGCATCTGTGCCCCGTCTCTTGTCCTTCCCTGTGTCCTGTGTCTCCCTCCTCCAGGTTCCTTTCCCAGGTCTTCTTGTTCTGGGTCCTCAGGCTCCTGACTTTTTCATGGGTTTGGTGTCTTCCAGAACCACTGTCTCAGTGGCTTCTGGCAGGGAGGTGTGTGTTCTACTTAGCTCTTTAGTCCCAGTGTGCTCTCTCTGCTGGGTGGCATCAGGTCTCAGGTACCTTAGACCTTCCAGCTGCCTTGTGTTAGGAAACACTGTGGGGACCAGGCCTAGGGACATTTGTACGCACTCCTTCCCTGCGCTGACTTGTCCATGACCCCCTGCCAGGACAGGACAGGACACCACTTTCATTGCCTCTGGACAGGCTGAGTGAAGCCCGTGGGCTGCCCCAGTGGGAGGCAGCAGGGAGGGGCTCAGGCTATGCTCACTAGCTCCTCCTGTTCCCAAGAGCCAGCGACAGCCTCTAATTTCCTGTGACAGCAGCAGCCCACACACCGCCCTGTGTTGCCCTATTGTTAAAGCTATTCTTGGGCCTGTTCCTGACAGCCCTGGCCCCTAGCCCTCCGCTCTGCCTCCAAGAAGACAAGGATGGTAATGCCTGCTGGCAGCTAGGGAGACCCAGGCATCTTAGGCTTGGTCCTGGGCTCCTGTCTCAAAATAGACCAACAGTTAGAGCATGGCTTCCTAAAGCCTCTGCACAGCCCCTTGGCTGGACAGCTTACAGTCTATAGGAAGTCTTGGGCCAACCTTGGGTTCCAGGGTGGGTGGAGGTCCTGCTGCTCTGCCCTCTGATCCCATGTCCTGCTCCTGCAGGTGGACGCTTCTGTTCCTTCTCTCCGTGCATTGAGCAGGTGCAGCGCACATGCCAGGCACTGGCAACCTGTGGCTTCACTGAGCTGAGCACTCTGGAGGTGCTTCCCCAGGTCTACAATGTTCGCACCGTCAGCCTGCCCCTGCCTGATCTTGGGACTGATGACCTAGAGGCCAGCATGGGCTCCGATGCCACCCCCTTCCGCAGCGGTACACCCATGAAAGAGACTGTGGGCCACACTGGCTACCTGACATTTGCCACCAAGACTCCAGGCTAGTGAGTCTTTGAGAGGAGTGTGTCGGGCTGGCGGGGAGGCCAGAGGCTGCCTTATATGGTCAACAGCTGCCTGTGGGGCTTGTGTTTAGAGATAGATGGCAGGGTGGGGCAGGGGACCTCCTGGGTGATGAAGGGGGATAAAGAGGCTGGCCTTGGAGGGGGCGAGCATTCCATCCCCCAAAGAGAGAAGCTTCCATCTGATCACTGCCCAACTCAAGTTCTATCCTGGCTGCTATTTATTGCTAACATGAAATCTCACTGCCAAACTCTCTCCCAGGCTTGAGGCCAGTGGGTGCAGGTTGGGGGAAGAAGCTTTGGGCACTGCCTGAGGCCTCACCTGACCCACAGAAGCAGTGAACTGTCCCATCCCTGGTCCAAGCTCCCACCACTGGCCAAAGGTCGTAGACCTGACCCAGAAAGCACAGCCCTGCCCTCGTCCCCAGTGTCCTCTTTAAGGGTTTATGGGTGGGGCTAGGCTGTCCTAGGGCTTGGAGGAGGTGAACTACAGTCTTGGGTGCTGCACAGGCCATGTAGGAGCATGCTTGTGCCCTGAGCCCCTGATGTGCTGCCATCTGAGGTTAGGCAACATCCCATAGAGAAGGAACCCTGCTAGTGCTGTGGTGCATGTCTCCAGTGCCCTGACCAGTCCATGTCAGAGTTGGGACTCCAGTCTCAAGCATATGTAAGCCCAGAGCTCCTTGAGCACCCCTGTGCCTTGTGGGTCTCTGGGGTGTTAGGATGGTGGTACATCCCAGAAGCCCCCCTTAGACAGCACCTTTGCTACCTCTACTTGAAGGCTGGTGAACCTTTCCCATGATGGGCATGGGCCAGAAGCCCTGGCTATGGAGCTGCTGCATCTTAGCCTTGGGCCCAGTGCCCAGGTTTTACTGGCATGGGGCCGCCCTGAAGCTGCCTCTGGTGGGTGGAACCAGTCATCAGAGGTGTTTGCTGGTGTCACATTGGCACCTGAGGAACCTCAAGGAGCAATAAAAGTTCGGCTCTGCTGTGCTCGCTGTTCCCTGTGGCTTCCTGAGGAGCTGCTCGTCAGTGGTGTCCAGGCCCACTGCCCCACACATGGCCTCCGAGACCCTGCCCTTCCTCTGTCCCGAGCTGACACTATGGGGACTCCAAGCTCCAGGATTCTAGACAAAGACATAAGTGTGTAAGTGTGTGGTCACCTCCACCCACTTCAGAAAGGGCTCCTTGTCCTTGGACTTGGGGTTGGTGGGTTTCTGTGTGACTTTGGGCACCAAGCCTCTCTTTGTAGCTCGTGCCCTGGACTCCCTCCCACATTCCCCTGAGGTCCTAACTCAGCCTTCCTGACGGTGGCGTCCCAGGATGACTGGTTCCTACGAAGTGTCAAACTTCAGTTGCTTGTAGATGGAACTTCCATGGGGGTGGGTGGAGGCTGTGTCTCCTTAGAACTGCTCAGAGTCCCTAGGACCTGCTCTGACCTCTTAACTCATGCCTAGCCTGGAGGCTGGAAGAGAGATCCCCAGGCAGCTTCACTGTAAAGTAGGAGTTCAGAGGGTGTAGGGGCTGTCTTTGTACTCTTAGGCCCCCTGCTGCCCTGCCCAACCTAGACTCTCAGTTCTTAGGGAAGACTCACTGGCCCACAGGTGAAAGCCAAGAACACGAGTGTTAACTTTGGGGGTGAAGCAGTGGTGGAGCACCCCGGCCTTAACAGCCAGTGTGGCCCATGTATGTGTGTTTTCAGATGGGGCTCACTGAGGCTGCCTATGCTGTACGAGTCACCAAGGCCTGGACAAGGGGGCATGGCTCAGGCTGGGAAAATCCAGCCTACCCACTGGCATATGGGACGACTAAATTTCTCGCTTTCTGTAGCCTCTGGGCCTCAGAGGGTCCACTCTACCCCAGCTCACCTTTCATCCCGACTTAGCCTGGATCCCATCTAACCCCAGCCTGCCCATGAGCTTTTGTGTATCCAAGGCTCTGCTCAGATGTTGCCTTTTCCATTGCTTTCTCAGACCTGCCCCCTCCCAGGCAAGAGCATCCAGCCAGCCATCCTCTTTCCCCACATCCCACACTGATGCTCTGCCGGGTTGCCTCAAGCGTAGAAGCCCCCAGGGCAGAGGAGCAGAAACCAGGTGGCCCTTGGACCTGCAGATTGATCCTGACTCAAAGAGGCAGCTGTGCATCCATGCCTGGTGAGTCGGGTCAGCAGGTCCTGGATAGTCACCTCTTGACTCAGAGGCTCGGGACTCATCATGGGGCAAGATCCTGGAAACTCCCAACCTAGCCTGACACCTGGCCTTTGGCCCTCAGTTTTTCCTAAATTTTTCTGCTGGAACCTGTCCACCTTGTGGCCAGAGTAGCAGCACTCCCAGCTCCTGGGCAGCCTGACTTGCAGTGCCCCTCTCTGGAGACCCTAGATGTATCCCTCATTGCAGACTCTAGTTCTCATGTTGGAATGCCCCCAGGCCAGAATTCTGCTGTATGGGCAGGAGAAGAGTCAGCCTTTTCTAAGCCTATGTGCCCCCTTCCTCCTAGCCACCCATGAGTTGTACCCAGGCCTCAACATGCCCCACCTGTGTTTGAGGAGCCCTCAGCAAGGAGCCTCGGGACAAATGCTAGTTCTCTGAATGTGTTCACCAAGGATTCCCCACTATGCTTCAGCTTGTCTCCGTCTCCAAGGACCTACCCTTGCTGCTCTGTCCTTTCTTCTGGCCATTGTACTGTCTTCTGTGTCCTCAACCTGGTCTGCATCCCAGAAGCAGGCAGGCTGACAGGGAATTCCCAACACCAAAGAGAGGTACCCTTGCCCACCACTGCAAATGCCACCCAGGGAAACATGTCTCTGCCCAGCCCTGACCTTGTACATCAGAGGCCAAAGAGGCTGGGTTGGCAAATTCCCTGTGGACTGCATGCCAACTGAGGGTGATTCTGCTTGGTTGAGTAGGTGAGAGGGTCCCTTGGGAAGGACCTCAACCCAGGTCTGGGCTGTTGAGGCTGCTAGAGGGAACACCTGGGAATTGACTGCTGAGTGCTCCCAGCTCTGTCCTCTGTGGCATTGGTAGGGAGCTTCATCTTGCTATGTACCAGACTCCCCTGCACTTGACCTGTCCAGAGCAGCTGACCTGGCTTAAAGTATTCCAGGAACTAGGCAGTGTGGGAGATGTAAGCAGCAGAGAAGTGTACTCTGCCCTTGGGTTAGGGATGGGAAGGCCTCCCAGGAAGGGAACCCAGGTTCAGCAGGGCTCCAGGGGGTAGCCTGCTCTCAGCAGGGAAAGCCAGGCCTCACTGTTCTCGAGAGGACAGGGTGTGGGTGTGTTCAGCCTTTGGATGTCCCCCTCAAGCTGGTGGTGAGTCACCTCCCTGTGGGGATGAGACAGTGATTGCTCCATGACTGCCTGAGATTGTGTCATGTCAGTGGTTGGGACAGTCAACTCACAAAATGCCAGTGATTACTGACACCTGTTCCCAAAAACCAACCTTTAAAAAAAATGTGGGGCTGGCAAGATGGCTCCCTAGATAAAGATGCTTGCCACTAACCCTGACAACCAAAGTTCCATCTTCTGGATCCACATGGTAAAAGGAGAGAACCAACTCCTGAAAATTGTCCTCTGACTTACATACACACACAAAATGACACATGTAAGTATATCTGCCCATACATGCAGGATAATTTAATAAATAAAACTTAAAAGTAAATAATTTTAACATTTGTGTGTAAGCATGTGCCATGTGTATATTCATGTACATGTGTGTGCCTATGTAGAGGCCAGAGAACAGCAATGGGTGTTGTTCTTAAACCCAATGTCATTGACCTGGAGCTTGTAAATTAGGCTACTTGCCTATCTGGTGAGCCCAGGGATCCACTGGTCTCTGCCTTTCCTGCAGAGCATGCTACCACCCTTAGCATTTTTAAAAATCTTTTTTTTTTGTATTTTATGTGTATGAGTGTATTGCCTACATGTATGTAAGTGCACCCATGTCATGTGGACAGAAGAGTTAGATTTGGAACTGGAGTTATGGACAGTTGTTAGCTACCATGTGGGTGCTGGGATTTGAACCAGTGTCTTCTGCAAGAGCAGACAGTGCTCTTAACCACAGAGCCATCTCTCCAGCCCCACCCTTAGCATTTTTACATTGGTTCTAGGGATCAAACTCTGGTCCTCACACAGGACAAACACTTTGTGGGCTGAACTGTCACCCTAGCCCAGACCCCGTTTTCTGTCTGCTTCGAAATCTAAGGCCAGAATTGGGGTTCCACCTCTGGTCCTCTGAGAAGTGCCCTTTGCACTCTTACCTCTGGGACTTGGCGTAGTTTATCAAAACCAACACAGAGATTTGCAGTTTACTGGGAAGTCAGGCCTTTAATCAATCATGGTTATTTGTGGCCTGGGCTGGGCCTGAGCACACAGCCCCTCTCTTGACCTCCACAACTTCCCAGGTAGATCTGTTCCTTACTAGCTGCCATAGACATGCTGGGTAACCACCCCCAGATGGGCTGAGAACATCCAGCAGACCTGCACTTAGGCAGCCGAGCAGACCAGGCTCCTCCCTGGAGCTAAGCTGATGTCTGCTTGCTGCTGCTGGCTGCCTCTTTCGCCCTGGGACACACACCACATCACCCACATCACCAGCTCAGGTGCAGTAGGCCCGGCCAGCTGCAACACACTGTTCAAGTCTTTGGTCTCCTTGTGCCCATGGACACTGCTAGCTGCTGGTAGAAGCATGTCCCATGATCAACTCTAGTCGTGGGGAGGGGGGCACTGGGGAGTGAGAGGAGGCTCTTCAGGTCACCCAGGCAGGTAGGGGTCTGGGAGGGTGAAGGAGCAGGACCCTTTCTGCCCTTTTCCTGGCCCTGGAGTGTAGTCTCAGAGCCTGTGGGCAGAGCCAACACAGCCTGGCCCATCTGGCCCTGAGGCTCTGCACAGGGGTCATCAGCAAGCAGGGCTGTGGGCTGCTCCCACCCTGTCCATGCGGGCCAGCCTGCTTTGAGACAGTCTAAACTGCCACCAGGATGAGGGCGTTTCAAAGTCAGGCTGCCTCTGAGGCGGGACTGTCAGCGGGAGGGAATAATTTGGCTCCCACTAGGCTGAGAATAGCTCAGAATTGGGTCATGCTCACCTAGCACTCTGGTCACAGCCTCCAGCCTTTGACAATAATCAGCTTTCTCCCGACATCTGTCCCTTCAAAGAGGGGGGAGGCAGGCCCAGGCACAGTTTTAGAAGATGTAGGTAGGGATGGGAGAGGACGCTGTTTTTAATGGCCAGCTTCCCTCATCTGCACCCCAGTGTCTGCTCCTCTGACTTGCCCACCGCTTCAGCCCCTCCTACCCACTCTGTTCCTCTCCAAACGCAGGATCCCTAGGCTCCTTCCAGATCAAAGCAGCTTCAGGGCCACTCACTGGTGAGGTTGGGAGGTGGGAGCTGACTGGTGCTGTAGCGTGGACCTGCCTGCTCTTGTACACTCTGGCCAGCTTGGTCTTCCGTCTCCTGAGGGTTGGGTGGTGCAGACTGCTTTACTGCAGATGAAGGGACAGTGGATTATGGGAGCTTAAGTTCCCGAGGCCCCCTGCTCTGAGGCAGCTCCTCATCCCATTTTGCTCGGTAGAATTCAGCCCCTTTACCCTGAATCCCCCAACCACATTTCCAAAAAGCCCCAGTAGGGTCACCCGGGCCTCACGGTGGCCTTGCCCCTCCAGAGCTTCACCTACCTTGTCTGCCTGTCCATATCCCTCTGTCTCTCCTGACGTCCCATGTCAGGTTTGGTGGGGAGTTTCCAGGATCTTGCCCCATGGTGAGGAGTCCCATGTCCCCCAGCTGGAGCACCCTTGTCCCCAGGGGCAGTGGAGACCTGAGATGCTAGAGCTGTGTTCTTTGCCATTTGGACTGGCGGAAGGAGAGGTCTGCTGCTTTGCCATCGGCTCAGAACCCTCCCACACACACCCCGTTTCCGGCAGAGGTAGATCCTGACCGGTGGGCTTCCACCTTCTCTGCTGACCACCCTGGCAGCTGACTCAGACTCAGAGGCCCAGCCTGAGGCTTCCTCCAGGTGTGGCTGAATGGGCGTGTGCTGCAGGAGCACCCACACCTGGCAACTGCGAGCCCACAAAGCGCTTCATCAGCATGTCCCAGTTGCATTCTAGTTCTGAGGTGACCGATCGCCTGAAGTGTGAGAAGCACTCTCGGGGTTTATTTGTGTTTGGTGTGTGTGTGCAATTCCCAGCACATGTGTGTAGGTCAGAAGACAACTTGCAGAGGTTGATTGTCCTTCCCCCATGTGGGTCCTGGGGATCGAACTCAGGTTGTCATTTTTTTGCAAGAACCTTTACTCACTGAGCCATCTTGCCGGTCCAAGAAACATCAGCTTAAGAGAAATCTTGATTCCGTCCTTGCTTCAGCCAGGGAAGCTTAGAGTCGGTTTGGCTGTCCATCAAATGAAAGTCTAGAATTTCACCCGTTTCTTACTTTCTACCCACTTTTTTCCTGAATCTTGTCCTCCTTCCAGAGAAACTTTGAGAGGACGGAAGTGGGTGATGTCACAGGCCCTTGGAATCCATGCCCATGGGGTCACGTGAATGGCACACTAAGGCACCAGCCACCCTTGTGAAAACACAGAAGGGGCCCTGAGAAGATGGGTGCCTTCTGCTCTCTTTAGTCTCCACAGACTATAGAGTGGGTCTTCTCATGACAGATACAGGACAAAACAGCTTCAGCCAGCTGCACTACATGCAGGAAGTTGTCTGCCAATCCAAAGCCTCATGTGCTCCCTAGGCTTTGCAACATTGGTTGGGATCCCAGTGGAAATGCAGAGCAAGCCTCGACCCACCCCAGACCCCTATGACAGCCCTAGACAGGCTCAGGATGCCCTTTCCTAGCTCTGCCGGTCACTGGAGGGCTCAAGTCCAAGAGCCCCTGGGAGGGCCTGGAATCCTTCAAACTGTTTGGCTTCCTGGTCAGTCCGTCCGTTCCCCGCCCCACTCTTTTTTGAGACAGGGTCTCCCTGTAGCCCTGTCTGTCCTGCAACTTGCTGTGTAGACCAAGATGGCCTTGAACTCTCAGAGGTCTGCCTGCCTTTGCCTCCCCAGTGCTGGGATTAAAAGTATGCCACCATGCCAGCCTTTGCCTCAAAGTCCCCAAATCATTCCCAGGATTGCTGTCTCCGGGTGGTTCCATCTCACATATGAACTGGGGCTCCTGGAAAGAGCCTGAGAAGGCTGCTAAAAGGCTCAGACCAGTGTTTCTCAATGAAAAGTTCCACAACCAACCCTGTGACCATGGAATCTCCTTCCCTGAGGCTTTTGAGGAGCAGAGAGTCCAAAATGCTCTTTGGAAAACAACAGTATGACGGGAATATAGCAGGAAATACCAAAGGAACACCAACACCAAGGGAGCCGCCCTTGTCGTGAAGACAAGCCTGGAGCCTTCAGTCGTCTAACTGCTATTTTGTTTTATTCATTTACTCTCACAGTCAGCTTGTGAGTTTTCAGAAGTTCTGATTGGTGCTCTCACTAGGGCTGCGGTGAGTAGATGAATCCATGTGACCTGACATCTTGTTAATGTTGTCCAACCTTCCTTCTAGAAGCTCTTCGGATTTATTTTACTTAATGAACTCGTACAGTGGTAATATAGAAGTCATACATTTATTTTGTTAGATTCCTAGGTGTTTAACTTTTTTTCTTTTTTGAGACAGAGTTTCACTATGTAGTCCTGGCTGGCTTGGAACTCACTATGTAGATCAGGCTGGCCTCAAACTACAGAGATTTGCCTCCCTTTGCCTCCTGAGTGCTGCAACTAAAGGCATGTGCCACCATGACCGGCTTTATTTCAATTATGTGCATATGTATATGTCTGTGTGTGGGTTTGCACATGTGAGTATAGGTCACTGAGGCAGCCTGAAGAGTCATCGGATCCCCTTGAGTTACACATAGTTATGAGTCACCTGATGTGGTTGCTGGGAACCAAACTTGGATCCGCCGTAAGAGCAGTATGTGCTCTTAACCACTGAGCCATCTCTCTACCCGCTTGTTTCTTGGGGGGATGGAATCACCCAAAACTGGAGTTACAAGTGTTTGAGAGCTGTTGGACATGAGTGATGGGCGCTACACCCGAGTCCTCTTCAAGAGCAGTGTGTGCCAACCACTGAGCCAGCTCTCCAGCCATTTTATGTTTGGTTGTTTTTTTAAGATATATGTTTTTAATATGTATGTATGTGTGCCTGCATGAGTTTTTATGTGCACCATGTGCATGCAGGTGCCCTCGGAGGCCAGAAGTGAGTGTCAGATCCCCTGGAAGTGGAGTTACAGAGTTGTGAGCCACCTGATGTTGGGAATAGAACTCTGCTCCTCCACAAAAGCAGCAAGTGTTCTTAGTACACCATTTCTCTACCTCTCCCCAGCTTTTTTTTTTTAAGGCAGGGTTTCACTATACAGCCCTGACTTGCTTAGAACTCACTGTGTAGATCACACTGACCTTGAATCACAGAGATCAGCTTGCCTCCGGAGTGCTGGAACTAGAGGTGTGGGCTACCATGTCTGGGACCTTTGTTTTATGAGATGGGGTCTCTCATGTGTATCTCAGACTGGCCTCAAACTTCCTGTATAGCTGAGAATGGCCTTGAACTTCTGATCCTCTACCTCCCAGGTACTAGAATGACAAGCCTGGTGTGCCAGCAGGCCAGGTTGCTAAGTGTTTTTTTTTGTAGGACAGAGCACCTGGAGAATTAGAAGCCTGGGTGGATGTCTTGTAAGTTTTAAGGCATGACAACCTTTTCATGGTGCTAATGGTGTTGTAAAAAGATATGGTAACTGAGATTTGCCTCAAAATAATCTGGGTGCAATGGAAGACAGGAGGAGATAGAGGCCCAGCAAGAGGAGCCCTCACGCTGCTGGGCCAGCTGCTTATGCTCTGCTCTTAGCTGGGGTACTCCCATGGCAAAATGCTCCCAGAAGCCCCTGCTCCCAGTCTCGCTCTCTTCAGGGTTCCCTCAAGTTGGTGAAGTCTGGTGTCTTGAGTACACAAGCACTAGTACCACAGAAGGGCCTGGGGTGGGCAGTGTGATCACGGGCTTTGGGCCTGGTAGAAGCGGGTGGCCCTGCGCCCAGACAGGCTCCTGTGTGCACTCGGCCTCTATCCCTCCCGGTGTGGCTGTTGAGTCAGGATGGTCGCAGAGCCCTCCTAAGACGGCAGGAGCAGCAGGTGGGGGCCTGGGAGGTACTCCCCCCTATTTCCCTGTTGGCCCCCCGTCAATGCTGGAAGCCTCCTGTTCCCTTCCAGACTCCCCTGCAACCCTGATGCCCACAGGTCTGGTCTTCCCCTTGTGAAAATGACTTTTATGTTAGACAGGGTCTCCCTGTGTAGATCAGGTTGGCCTGGAACTCACAATCTTCCCACCCATATCTTCTGAGTGCTGGGATCACAAATATGCACGTGCTCTGCTGAAACTCTGTCCTTCTGCAGTCTAATTTGTGAACTGTAGAACTCACCCATCAAACTAACCTACTCCAAGCATTCCTGACCAGTGTATGTATCCAGGAAACCATCCTGGCACCTAGCAGTCTCTCCAACCCCACTCAAGGCATCCATGCAGCCGTGTCAAATGAGTCTCCTTTGTCCAGAGTGAATGTGTTACTGGGGAGCAGGAAGTTTCAGAAGATCATGTGGCTGCCATAGAAGCACCTCTGTGCCAGAGCCAACCAGTGGTGGTCAGCAGTGACCTGGCTACCTGCACTGGCAGTCTGGTACCCAGAGCACTGGACACACAGGTCACTGGTCACTCTGAGCTACTGGACACCCATAGGGTAAATACGGTCCCCGGTCTAGCCTCTACAGGAAGCCTGGGTCGGCCAAGGCCCCCCCCTGCCCCCGGCCTGGCTGAAGAATGTGGGTTTCTGCTGTGGGTGGTGGGGCCAACTGTGGGGCTGGGGGGGATATAGAGGCTTGTTGCTAAGCTACAGGAGCAATGGACATTTAGGGCACTAGGAAACAAGGAAGGTGGCTTGGGGGACAGGGGACACGTGGTATAAGGGGAAACCCATGGAGGAGGGGGACCCATAGGGGACGGAAGACACGTGGGGGAGAGGGGACGCGTGGAGGAGGGGGGACACGTGGGGGAGGGACACGTAGGGGACGGAAGACGCGTGGGGGAGGGGCGGCTCGGTCCCTTTGTCCCTGTCCCCTGGTTCTGCTGGGTTCACGGGAGATCCAGACACTGGCTGGGGGCCCTTAGATGTCCAAATGCGGCCTTCCCTCAGGGCCCCTGGCCAGCCCTCACCAGGGTTTACTGTAACCCATCTTGGAGCAGCCCAGCCTGCCCTGCAACACTGCCTTCTCCTTGTGTCCTGAGTTGGAGGCCTGAGTGTGCCAGCCTTGGCATCCTCCTCCTAGAGTTCTCCGAGAGTCCAGGCTCACAGTGGTGGGGGGACCCGTGCGCCACCCAGGCCCTGCAGGGGGAGGCACTGAGCAGCTGTCCCAAAGTCCCTGGCTCTGTCCTCTCTGGGACAGAGGAGTGGTTTGTTTTGCTTTACTCCCTCCAGGCTCTACTTCCGCCTTCCGCGGAGAGACTGCTAAGGAGTTCTAGGGCTTGAGTGCTGCCAGCTGGTGGGGTGGGGGCGGGTGTCACTGTATCGCCCCATCCTGCCCCCCTGTGGCTGTCATCCCTAGCCATGACAGTTTCTGAGTTTCTAGGTCTGGTTGCCAGGCCCTTACCCTGGAAGCTTCCCCGGACAGTCTCAGAGCCACCAGGTATTTTCCTCTGGGACTTCTACCCTCAGAAGCCTCCATCTTCACCCTCAGCTCAGCAAGCATCTTATGGAGGTGCCTGGGTCTCAACTGAATAGGCACATTACTGGTGAAATGAGTCCCCTTCTTGGCTGTCCAGGGCTGGGCACACAGCAGGCACTCAGTGGATGCACAGTGGCACCTGCTAGGCACTGTCTCCATCTCTACATGCACTGCGAACCCCTGCCGTATCTGCACTGCTGTTGCTGCCTACGTGGCACATGTCCCCGCCCTCCTTACTGACTTCCCTGGGCTGGTCTCTAGCCCTGGGGAATGCAGTACAGCCCTAGAGAGGGATTTGCCCAGGGACAGTATAAGGAAAGCCGAGGAAGGCCATTCCCGGGTCTAAGCTCTGCACTAGGGGCTGGAGAACTTAGTCTTCCAGGCCTGTGAAGAATGGGGTACACCTGGGAGCTCTCTACCTGGGCTCCTTCCCAGGGATGCCCAGGCCTACTACGCCCCCCATCTCAGATGCAACACTGCTCAGACAGCCGTACAAATCCCCTGATGAGGCCTCTGGCCCAGGCTGGTGTCTGGGGTGGGGTCTGTCCTAGAGAGACTGTTACATGATCAGGAGCAAGGCCAGGGGAAGGGGTTGTACCTGTCCCTGCCCCCACTTGTTCAGCTTTCCAAGGAGGAAGTCTGGGCCCCACTGAGGCTGAGCTAGGGGCCTTCAGAGTCTCTCTTAGGCCAGGAGCTTGGAACAAAGAGGCAGCTGCCAGTGGGTGGGGTAGGGGCCCTAGAGGCCTTTGTGCTTGTGGGGCCTCTCCTGGTGACCTCACTCCCGGCCAGAGAAGGGCCCTTTCTTCCCAAAGGCAGCCGTTGGGAATCTGCCTGAGGACAAAGCCGCTGCCAAGTGGGGGGCTAGAGAGTGACTGGCCCCCCTCAACGGCATAAATTAAGGAGGGCCAGGGTAGGGAAGAGGAGGGGTGTTGCAGCTGGTGCCTGTGAGGGGCACACATCCCCCAACTCACATAGTGCAAGGGGCTAACCCCCTCCAAGACTCATTCATTCATTCATTCATTCATTCATCTCTGTTCATTAATTTCCTAGATGGCTGCTGGGCCCTGGCCTAGACAGAAGGGGTATGTATAGCAAGGCCAGGGGAGCATACTCCCAGTCGGGGGAAATTCGGACTGGTGAGTCACAGCTGTCTCCCAAACTAGGGCTGGGGAGCTCCTGTCACAAGATCATGAAGGGCCACAGCAACCCAGCCTAAGGTCATACACAGGCCTCTGGGGGCTGCTGGACATCAGGAAGATATTTGCTCTTCTGTGTGCTGTGTTCAAGGACATCCATTCTCAACATGCAGCCAAAGAGGGCTTCCTGTCTCCAGGGTGCTCCACAAAGCCTCCTCACAGCTTGCTGGCTTTCAGCCCTGTTGGCACTGTGCTGAGACCCCATGGGGTGGGGATCGTCTGGGGTAGACAGCACACTGACTTGCCACAGAGCCCAGGGATCTTCTGATCACCTTGAGCAGAGCCAGCCTTGGGGTCTGACCGCATTGAGGACAGAGGGTCAAGTGAGTATTCAGGAGCATGAAGGACACTATCCAGTAAAAACAGTAAGCAGGCATCCTGACTCGGGGGACCTGGGCCTGCGGTAACAGATGCCTGGGGTACTGCCACCACCCAGCACCACCAAAAGCCCTGAGATTCCTGGAGCAGAGACAAATATAAAGACCTTTCAAATCCACTATGCCTGTAGCTACCCAGAGGCAGGGGGCATCTACTGGGTACTGGTCCTCCACACATCCACCTTTCATTCCCATTCATGAAAAAGGAAAGTGGGTCTTTATAATCCTAACCCAGGCCGAAAGAAGTCTGAGGCTTCCAGACACTGGGCCTCCAAAGGCCAGGGGCACAGCACCCCCCACAAGCTGCAAAGGCCCCACGCCCCTCCCAGAGCAGAGCAAGGGGTGGGGGCGGGTGTAAGTAGGCCAGCACTTTGTTCTGCGTTGCTATGGTGCTGTCGCCTGCCTGTGCAAGCTTCCTTCTGGGCCCGTTCCCAGGACACTCTGAGCCAGCCGCAGCCACCAGCCCTCCCCAGGCTCTGCCCAACCCCAGGCTGTGCCCAGTGAGGGACTGCTCCCAAGATCCAAATCCCTCACTATCTCTAGGATTCTCCACCCCTGCCTTGACACACTCACATGTGCAAACACACACATGCTCATGGCCACATACACATACAAACGCACACAAGCACATTCACACAGCACATGCACAAAGCACGTACATGCTTGTGCTATTAACATTTGCATGACAGTACACACTGGCATCCACTCATACATGCACACACATACATTTACATACATGCACGCAGCAGATAGCCACACACAAGTTGCTCAGTGATGTTGGGGCAGGACCAGGTCTCCAAGGGCTTGGGCTCCTTGGGTGGCCCTGCAGTCTGGAACGCCAGAGGTTCTGTGAAGCTGCCCAGACCAGAGCCAGGGCTTGGGGGCTTCTGCCAGGTCTGCCTTCCCTCGTTTATCCACCTGCTGAGAGGCCATGGCTTCACTGAGGAGGGAGGAACAGATCCGGATTCAGGAAACAAGAGGCCTAATGGGGCAGGGAACTGAGGCTTGGAGTCCTTGAGCCTCGGAGCACTGAGGGAAGCTGAACAGGGTGAGCCTGTTCCAGCCCTCCCTCCCTCCTGTCCTCCCATCGCACATGCAGTCCTCCCAGCCCCCTCCTCCCCCAACTCCAGCTTCATGGTCTCCCAGCCCTCCTGTGATTGTCCCTCATCGTGAAGCAGGCTCCCCAGTGAGGCTGTAGCCAGCTCCCTGGCCTTAAAGAGAGAACTGGATGGCCCAGCTCCAGCAGGGTCTGTTAAGGGCATCACGCAGCCCCAGGTACCAGCACCCACCAG
The DNA here is from genome assembly GCA_035773235.1 of Eospalax fontanierii. NCBI lineage: Eukaryota > Metazoa > Chordata > Mammalia > Rodentia > Spalacidae > Eospalax > Eospalax fontanierii. The sequence goes on from CM069536.1 coordinate 79,840,954, forward strand.
GGGCTGCTGCTTGTTTGAGTCATAGAGGGTGAGCACAGGGAACATTATCTTCTGGCTCTCACTCCTGATTCAGACACTCAAAGCAAGGGCAGGCATCCGAGGACCAAAATAGGTAGTGGGATGACCCTGTATTCCCGGGCCACGTGAGTGCTTAGGCAGGAGCACACAAGCAGAAGGAGCAGGAAGTACAAAGCCCCTGAGGCTGGAAGCAGCTGCACAGGCAAGAATCTGCAGGGCTAGGTGTCGGGGCTTTTGAGCAGTGGGGTACAAAGGTCTCACTTCCTCAGAATGCGGGTAAGGGACCAGCTTGTGAGGTGTAGGGGAGATAACAGACCTGGCTGGTAGGCCCCCACATCCAGAGGTCAGGCCCTTGGTCTCCAGGCTTTGAGCCCCATCACCCTGATGGCTGAGGGACCACATGGGGCTATAGGAGTGTGGGCCAGGCAAGGCCAGGGCTGAGCTCTGTCCCCTATGGTCAAGTGAGAGTCAAAAAAGCTAAAAGCTGCCAGATTTGCAAAGGCTTCATGCCAGCCTGCAATGGCTCATGGTGGATGGTCACCAGAAGCTCAACTGGAGCACCATCCACCTCTGGGCACAAACCTGCAGCCCATGTAGTATCTTGGCCACCATCAGTCTGGACAGGTGCACACTGCAGGTGCCTAGGCCTGATAGCTGCACTGGGTCCCACCCATTTTCAGTGTCATGTGCTCAACAAAAAGCTGGCCTCGGGTGCCTCCTGGTGGCCACAAGTACAAGAACCAAGTAGGACTAAGGGCATCTGCAGAAGCAGATATGTGTTTGGGGTACTGCAAGGTCAAAGGGCTCCAAACTCTGAACAGGTTGAGTGTCTCTGCAGGCCGGATGTGGGGAGGGCAGGGTGTGGCTAGGACTGTTCAGAGTTCCCCTCCACACAGCCTGGCCAGCTTGCAGGTTCCTAGCAGCCTAGACAAAGCTGGAACCCAGGGGAACCCAGGCTGTAGTCCCTACCTGTGGTGGGGCTGTGCCACCTAGAGGTGCCTACTCAGTGACTTCCTGAATGTTCACAGAAAAGTCACCGAGCCAGCTGAGCTGAGGGTATAGCAACACAATCTCTGCTTTTAGGAAGCAGTACAGGAAGATGTCAAGGCCTGCCGGGGCATCAAGATAGGCTCTAGGCCAGAATAAGCAACCTAGGAAGGCCATCTCAATAATACCAACAAAGAGCTGCAGGTGTGACCCCGTTGCTGAACGCTGGTCTAACAAAGGCAAGGCCATGGGTTCCCTCTTTAGTATAGCAAAGAAGAGAGTTGAAATAGGGATGGAGGAAAGGCCTGGTGGGCTACTATTTCCTATGAGCTGAGTCTGGGCAGGAGTGGGGTCGGGGTGCTCTTGGAAGCACCAAGCTGAAGAAGGGGCCTGTGTCTGTTGCTCATTCTTGAGAGGCATCTGGTCTAGATGCCTTTGTACCCCACTGCTCAAAAGCCCCGACACCCAGCCCTGCAGATTCTTGCCTGTGTAGCTGCTTCCAGCCTCAGGGGCTTTGTACTTCCTGTTCCTTCTGCTTGCATGCTCCTGCCTAAGCACTCACGTGGCCCCGGAATACAGGGTCATCCCAGTATCCACGTTGGTCCTCGGATGCCTGCCCTTGCTTTGAGTGTCTGAATCAGGAGTGAGAGCCAGAAGATAACGTTCCCTGTGAAGATGGTAGCAGGGTCCCCAGAGGAAATAAGGAGCATGGATCCAGATTCTGGGCCTGCTGCAACTGGTTTATGGGCTGTGCCAGGACCAGACTAAAGGTTGCGTCGAGACAGTGGGGTGCATGGCCTCCCAGGCCCATAGGTTGTGCCTGACCCTGGGATTTGGGTTCTTTGTACCTTGAGCATTCAACTCACCTGGACATCCAGTTAGACCCCAGGGTTCTACCACTTGCACATGCTTCTCTGACCTTGTTCCCCAGCCTAGTCCTTCCTGTTGGGCAGGCCATTTCTGGGATTGTCCTTTATCCCTAGGGCCACTCTCCTCCCTCTCCCTCTCCCCCCTTCCCTCTCCCTTTCTCCCTCTCCCCCCTCCCCCTTTCTCCTTCTCCCCCTACCCCTCTCCCCCCCTCCCTCTCTCCTCTCTCCCCTCTCCCTCTCTCCCTCTCCCCCTCCCTCTCTCCCTCTCCCCCTCCCTCTCTCCCTCTCCCTCTCTCCCTCTCCCTCTCCCTCTCTCCCTCTCCCTCTCTCCTCTCCCCCCTCCCCTCTCTCCCTCTCCCTCTCTCCCTCTCCCTCTCTCTCCCCCTCTCCCCTTCCCCCTCCCCCTCTCCCCTTCCCTCTCTCCCTCCCTCTCCCCCTCCCTCTCCCTCTCTCCCTTTTCCCCTCTCCCTCTCCCCTCCCCCTCCCTCCCTCTCCCCCTCCCCCTCCCCTCCCCCTCCCTCTCCCCTCCTCCACCTCCCTCTCTCCCCGTCCCCCTCCCCGTGCCCCTCCCCCTCTCCCTCGAGCAGTGCTCTGCCTCTTAGTATCCTGTCTCTCCAGGCCTCAGAAGTGGGGACTGTCCATACAGTACTCAGATGGTTTGGCCACTGCAAATGTGTGCCTCTGGGCCAGGCCCTCCTGGTTCCAGCCTTGATTGACCCCACCTGATAGATCTCCCATGCTCTGGCACGTGGGTCTGGCTCTGGGCCTCCCATGACTGTTCCCACCCGGACTCCTCCCTCTCCACTGGTTTCTGTGAAGAGCATGCTACTAAAGTAACCATCTGCCTCCCCTACACAAGTGGCCCCTTCTGAAGCGCCCATGGGATGTGTGCAGGGTACACAGGAAGGATACACCCACACCGAGTCTCCCAGTCCAGCATTTGTGGTGTCAGGGTTGTGAGGTCAGGGCCCATGTCTGCCTTCTCAGAGTACCTGCCCACTCTCCCGGCGCCCCCAGTCTGTAAGCATCACAGTGTTTGGTAAGCCTGGTTTATTAATATTCTTCTACCTAATTTACTTACATTCTTCTTTAAAGTTTATTAACATTTTTCTGTGTATTTACTAAAATTTTTTTACTTAGTTTGCTGTCATTCTTCTATCTAGTTTACTAACATTCTTTTACCTATTTTGCTTAACATTCTTATCTCTCGTTTCCTAATATACTTGTACCTAGCTTACATTCTTCTACCTAGTTTTTAATATTCTTCAACCTAGTGTACTGACATTCTCCTACCCATGAACGCTTGTGTCCCAGTACTTGGGAGGCAGAGACAGGAGGACCTCTAAATTTGAGGCCAGCCTCATCTACACATCAAGTTCCAGACTAGCTATGCAGTAACACCCTGTCTGAAAAAATATTCTTTTAGGTTGGGTGTGGTGGCGCACACCTTTAAGCCCAGCACTCTGGGGGCAAGGGCAGGCAGATCTCTGTGATTTCAAGGCCAGCCCAGTCTACATAGCCAGTTCTAGGCTAACTGGGCCTACAGGGAAACCCTGTCTTAAAAAAAAAAAAAAAAAAGAAATCTTTTAAAAAATAAACTCTAACACAGCTCCGACAAGACAAACTTTCCTTCTTTGCAGATGGATGTGAAGTCACCGCAAGCTGGAGAGCAGGCACACAGGGCCAGAACGGCACTTGCCTTTTATCCCTAATTCCAGGGGACTTTTCTGTCCCTCATTCGACCCTCCAAGGTTCAGCCTCACAATCTGCTAGTTTGGAAAATGGTGTGAAAAGAAAGGGGTTCAGGGAGAAGGGGCTGAGCAGTCAATCATTCCAGGAAACTCTGACAAGGAGGTAAGGTGTGAGGCATGGGACCTTTCCAAGGAGCAGATTACATCTGACTGAACAAGCATTCATTTCTAACAAAGGGACTAGGGGAGAGGACAAACCTGCTAAACTTGTCTGATAGAAAAGATTAAATCTCTCACATCCCCCAGGATTGACACTGCCCAGTACCTTGTGCACGTGACCATCCCATGAGCCAGCATTGCTGACCCTGCCTCTGGACAGACAGGTGGTACACTGATGATCAGGCATTTGGGGGTCCCACCCACAGGGTTACAGGGGAGTCAGCATGGGGCAGACTACACCATCTGTCCTGAGCTGACCTTTTGTCCAGCCCCAGATACTAGAGAGGGAAAGCGCCTTCCTGAGCCCTTTAGAACCACCACAGGGAGAAAATGGAAACTTTGCCAGGCGTGGTGCACGCCTTTAATCCCAGCGTTCAAGAGGCAGAGACCATCCTGGTCTACATAGTGAGCTCCAGTGCCATATAAAGACAATGGAAGCCTTGTGGTTGGGCCTGGCGGAGACGGAGGGAGAGTGAGGCTGAGGCTGGAGCAGTGGGCTCTGGAGGGTGGAGTCTCTGTGGGGACAGGTCCTAACTGGGGGCCTCACCAGGACTAGGCTGTCTGCTGCAGGCCTGTGGGATGGTGGGATGGGGGTGTCTTCTGGGGCTCAGGGCTCACATATCATAGGAGTCAGGTACCTGGGTGAGGCAGGTAAGCACCAAAGATAGTTTAGCCTGGGACCCTATTGGGTTTCAGTTATGCATGCCTCTCCCTCCAGGAATAATGCCCCTGGCAGCACAGTTCCTGCACCAGAACACACTGTATGCACACGCCCCCTCCAAACAATGCACCTGCTAACCTCAGAACCCCTCAACCCCCAACCTGCATTGGGTTATACATACTCCCTATCTGAACAGTAAGTTTCCCTGCTCTTGTTAACTGTCAAATGTAGACAGTTTCTATTAAAGTGCATTTCCAGTATATCTGGGTAATAAAGAAGGGCCCGTGTAGCCTGAATTGGTTTTGAATGCATGTGCAGTAAGGCAAAACTGTCCTCAGCCAGGTGTGGCGGCCCACACCTTCAATCTCAGTAGAGTCTGGCTGTTCTCTGTGTGTTCTAGGCCACTCAGGGCCATACAATGAGACTGTCTGAAAACAAACACAACTGTGTCTTCTAGTAAATCCCCTATTTATCATCTTATGTCTACATATAATTGGATGTGTATATGATTAAAATCAGATACATTACAAGAAGTAGGAAAATCAATATATGACCAAATATGTCAATAAAAATTGAGAGTCAGGTGGCGAGATGGCAAAAAAGTTAAGAGCAATAGCTGCTCTTGCAGAAGACCCAAAAGTTCTGATCCACATGGCAGTTGACCCACAACTGTCCAACACTCTTTTCTGGCCTCTGCCCCAACATTCACACACATGATGACATACATATATGCAGGAAAACACACACGTAAGAAAAACAAAATGACAATGGAAAACCAGAACCATCCAAACTATATCCCTTAGTAACCAATTCCTCGTTCAGACCACATAAAAGGCCCCCCAAATAATCGGGGGTACCCTCACTCACATGGTCCATTGTCAGTCTTGACAGTATATATCCCCATAGTCTGAGCCACCTGCTTGCTTTTGCAAATATGTGTGAGCCCTTATTTTCAATTATTGGGATAAAATGCCAAGGATCTGAAAACACCCAGCCCAGACCCCCCACCAGTGGCGCAGCGGTGGAGGCATCAACGCTGTCACTGCCCGCTCCTCTGGGAGTGGAGAGCTGCCGGGTGGGGTCCAGTGATGCCTTCCAATCAAAATGCAGAGAGCTGGGCCAGCTGGACAGAAGGACAGGAGGCACAGAGCAGGACTGTGGGGTGGAAGCCACCTGGAGTGCACTGCTCACTGGGGAACCAGAGGCCTGTGGCCCAGTGCTCTACAGGCCAAAACATGCCGATTATTTGCTGTCCCCACAAGCTAAGCTCAGCCCCACTCTGACTCCAAGGCTCTCTCCACGTTCTCTCTCACCACACCTCAGCTGGGACTTTGTCAACCCTCCCTACCTCAGCCGCACCTTCCTCGCCTTCCCTGGCGGCTGGCTCTCCTTTCCCACTCCTGTTCTAACCTTACTGTAGATGTGATGCCTGGGCCCAGCATCAGTGGGGTGATTACCACATTACCCCTGCTGCCATATACACAGGCAGGAGGCCCCCCAGTAAATGATGGGACCCTTGCCCACACCTGGAGATGGTCGTGGCTTTGGTCTTGAATCCATAGCTCTGGTATGGCCCTTTCCAGCAAACAGCAAGTTGCACAGCATCCTCCCAGACATCTCAATTGCACATTGTGTGGTGGCCCTTTGCTCCAGATACAGGACCTGTGTGGGCAACTCAGTCTGACACTGAGCAGTGAACACCTGCTTTGAACCTTCTTGACAACTTAATCTTCCTAGAGACTTGGTTGTTTTCCCTCAAGTCCTCTCCAGCAACCCTGTTCAGTAATTCTGCATCTGAAAATGGAGTCATTTCCTATCCTTCGGAACGGGTCCAGGGATTGGTAGCCCCTCCCTCATCAACCTCCTCATAACCAGCACAGAGGACCTGTCCACACAGGTTCATTATATGTCACAGAACAGCTGTGACTTCAGTGTTTACAGACACAGACTTCCAAGTCACTGCAGGTGAGATTCAAGGCCGAAGCCAACACTGTACAGTTGAGCAGCAGTGGCCAGAAGCAGGTGCGACTGTCAGCTGTGCTGGCCGCCTGTCCTGTCTGTGGTGTGTCCAAGGGTCCTGCACTTCATCTTCGCCAGAAGGCTGCAAAGCTAAAGTGCATGTGGGGCACTTTGCATCCCACTGGAGCTCCTGACCTGACAGCAGAGCCCAGGTGAGGGACAGCAGAGAGCTTCTTTGCCTCCTGTGAACCGTGATCAGGCCCCGCTACCCAGTTATTCAACAACCCAAGTGGCTGCCATGCGCCAGGATACCATCCGAAAGAACAGCCCAGTCCATAGGCATGCAGGCGCCTGCCCTTGCCGGGCCCTGAGGCTATGAGGGTGCAGACACTGGCGCTGTACTTGAAAGGGAAGGTGGCCTGACCAGAGGAAAACCAGCCCCAGAATGGTGAAGGCAAGCCACCTCTAGGCCTAGAAAAGGAAAGGAGTAAGGGTAAAGGAAAGCAACAGGATCCAGGCTACAGACAGGCTGGCTGTCCGTCCCCCCCCTCTCCCTCTCAGGAACATGTGGCTCTATGTCCCTGCACCCCAGAGAATTGAGTGGAGACAGAGAGCATGAGATGGGAGACAACCAGCAGCATTCACGGGGGAAGCAGGCGGCCACAGGAAACGGCCAAGAACTCAAGGGCTCTTTGCCCACAGTGAAGGTCAGTGGAAAACTCTGAAAAGTTGTACAATTCCAAGGTAGGAATACCTGAACTTCACAACAGTGTAATTCTGCAGGTAGGATCCACAATCAGAAGACAAAGTTCCGTGGCAGTCTCTTCACTAAAAGGGATGGGTGGTGCTGACGCTAACTGTGAGGGCTTTGGGGCAGGGGATCCTGCAGCAGCCAATGTTCCATAAATGTACCAGTCGCACCCTTCACCCTTAGTGCAACACACATCCACCTCCTGGAGAACTATTCAGGGGTTCAGCAGTGCCCTGGCTTTGACAGTGGTTGGTCTGTGATATGAACTCTGGTCTACTGGATTGCTGCTGTTTTACCACTGTCCTGATAGTGGGAGCTTTCCTAAGCCTGATGTGGCCCACTGGTCCTGCCTTCCCCCTGGTCACTGACTTGCTAAGTCCCTGTGAAAATTACCACCGAGTCTCAGCATCTTCTATGGCCAGTAGTAGAACCAGCCTTGGGGAAAGGTTCAGAGAACTTAGAAGGTACATGAGACAGTGCATGGAGACCTGGCACACAGGAGGAAATGGACGGCACCTTAGCAAGCAAAGCATCTAATTATAGCATGGGGAGTGGACGGCTTCAGACATGGCCCAGCTAGGGGCAAGGTGTGGTCAAAGCCCATGTTCTAGAAGACAAGCTCACCTGGGTGTTGCCCTTAGGTAACTCCAAGGTCTCCCATCCTGTGGGGCCACTGGGCCTTCATCTGCTGTCCTTTGGGCTCCCAGGATGGCTGCTTCTGTATTCTACCTCCCAGAGGAAACTGCTGCTCCTCTGAGGGTAAGAGCAGCAGAAAGTAGAATTTCATCATTGCACAGCCCTAAGCTTGTAGAGAAGCCTAGCATCCGACAAGAAGCCAGTGTTGGCTGGTTACCTATGTGTGGCAGAAGCCCCCTTACCCCTGCAGTATTCTTGTATTGTACAACTGGTACCTTTTCTCTTTCAGCCTATCAGAAACCACAGAGCTGGGCAGGGCACCTCCACTTCCATCAGAACACCCGGGACGGGGTGGGGGTGGGGGGGTCCAAGCTGGAGGAGGGGCAGCAAAAGTACCAAAAGGAGGGCTAGAGACAAAGTCAATGTCCCACTAGGTATGGTGGGTTCTAGACAGATGTCCAAAGGGGGCCGAGGACCTAGCTGCAATCCTGTCTAGAAAAACAGCATTCTGGGACAGACCTCTCAACACTGCAGGTCAGAGGCCAGACACCACCCTTCCACTGCGGAGGTCAGGGGCACAAGCATGCTTCTCCACAGCAGCGAACTGAGCGTTTCTAGAATACTCCCAGGAGCTGCTTCTGCTTTCTAGTGTTACATCCTGTGCTGTGAGGGTGTAGGGAGGCAGAGTGTACCAGGCCAACCTTAAGCACCCTGGAGCCCAGGACCGAGCCAGCATCATCACCTCTGTCCATCACTCTGGTTAATCACAGGAAGCAGTTTCCATCTCCATTCTCAGCCTGCTGTCCTGACCGGGCATAAAGGGTTCCTCCCTGGGTCAGATGGACCATGGAGGGGACAGGAGGCCAGCAGAGAGCACGACACACCTGAAGCCAAATCCGTTCTCCACACCAAGTCCAGCTAAGAGCTCCTTTATTTCAGTAATACTTAAGGGGTACGCTAGGATGCCTGTCAGGAATAATACCGATGCGATTAGACATGCTAACACAGCAGTCATGCAGTTAACAAGGACCCAGTAGGAGCCAGCACAGAGGACAGTTCTGGGTTACACAGCAAAATCAAGGGCAAATGTTTCTACAGTTATTCTTAAAGAAACTATCAAAGCAGGTAAAAACTGCCAAGCTTTGTTAGGAACAGCGATGTGGCCCAGTGGACACTGGCCATCTTAACACACTCTGGGCTGAGGCAGGAGGATCAATCAAGTTTGAAACCAGTCAGGGCTACAAAGTGGAACCCTTTAAAAATCCAAACCAAAAATAAAAATACAATCTGAGTGTATGGAATTGGCTGAGACTTACAAAACCAGGAGAGGAGGCAGGTGGAATGACGGGAGGTTGGCAGGGCAGTAGGTGCCTCTGATCCCAGCACTTGGGAGGTAGAAGCAGGAAGGTCAGGAGTTCAAGGCCAGCCTCAAACAACAAAACCCAACCAAAAAAGTAAAGAATTTAAAAATGAGAAAATCTAAATTCCAGTATAGCAATTACCAGACATTTTTGCAAAATGAAGCATTAAAATGAACTTAGTAGACACATTTACCACGTTTATCAAGTGACCTCATTGTACTCGAAGAATCTGAAAGCTAAACCAACTGAGTCATGAGGAAAGGAAACTTTTCCAGCCATTTTTTCTTTTGCAGAAACATGGATGCCACAGCTGAGCACAGACAGAAGCCACACTTCTTTGGGGGAACAGGTCTCACTTGCAGGAATGTCTTCACATACAATCATTACAGTGAGGGCCCAACTTAAAAGTACCTGCAGCAGCCCATGTAGACACCTGTGCTCCCAAGAGAGCCAAGAACTGATAAATCTGAACAGATGATCAGGTAGAAGGAACTGGAAGAACAATCCCGCAAGGTCATGTGACCTCCAAGACTCACTGGGGGGAGGGGTGTCCCATGCTCAACAATTTGGGACATCTTAGCAGGTTACAGAAAACAGTTTTGGAGACAGAATCTGCTTTAACAAGGCAATGGATACTTTGAGAGGAAAGGCTGACATGCAACTCTCAAAAATGAAGTTAAAAAATTAAATATTAACCGGGTGAAAGATATGTCTGAAGTGACTTTAGTGTGACCTTGATTTTCCAGGGAGTAAAATTTAAATATTTTGCCAAGACTCTGAGAGCATCTAAAATCATGACACAGAAGAGCGGTTCTGAACAACTTGGCCAAACTGAGAATTCCAATGATTTGAACTGAGGGCTTGGCTTGCAGCTGCCCGTGGAAGCCGGGCCTGCAGTGGGAAGGTCCCTGCTCAAGACCCCGAGAGCTGCTGGTTCTAGGTCAGTTCCATCGGGAGAGGTGCAACTCAAGGGCTTTTCATGAGTGTGAGATCATCAATTTAAAGCTGAGCTGTCATTATTTTATGTACTTAAGGTTATTCATCTCAGTCACACTTTAGCTGTTTAAAATGACAATTTCCTTCCACAAAGTTTCTAAATAAACGTCTTTAAAAAGAAAACAGCGCACCAGAGTTGAAAAGATGCGCTCTCACAGGATCAAGTTCAGCTGACACCTAATGGACTGTTAGTTATGATGCTGGGACCCACTTGTCAAGGCACTGCAGACTTGTGGAGAATTCTTTTGTTTGCATTAATAGGCAAATAGGACGCTCAGAAATATTTACAGAAACACATATGTCCTTTAACAGAAGAAAAAAAATAATAAAAGACTTTATCCACCTGACAGATTGTGGACTTTCAGGCCCCAGACAAGCCCTAGCCCACTGGGTGTTGAGAAGACCAGCAGGCCTCCAACCCGAGGTCCCACTTGAGCAGGTGAGTGGTACTGATGGAGCCAGCAGCAGACAGCTTCCTCAGACAGCTGCAGAGACCCAACAGCTCCTCTAGGTTACCAACAGTCTCTGGTCCCATGCTGTAAACAACACCGTTCAACAAGCTAGTCTATCTTACAGCCTTGACTATCTATCTATAGGAAGATGCTCCTTCGCCGCTCTGGTTCTGGTGTGACCTGACACTGGAGCCAATCCACAGTTTCAGGGTTAGTGTCTCTCTAAAGGTCCACTGGCTTCATCTGAACGTCCTTATTAGGAAAAGTGAGGTGGACGGGGCAGATCAGTTGCTGGTTTTGTCTCTTCCTCAGAGCAGCCAAGTGTTTCTGGTTGACAGATCTCGTAACCTTTTTGTGTTGTATAAGATTCCTCCTCTAATATGAAAAGCTTAGGGAAAAAGACGTTTTCTCCCCAAACAAAAATATTTATGAAAAAACAGATCGCCTAACCAAAACCCCTTCCTGATGATTAAACTGAGTGGGACCCATCAGGACTAGTAAGTGGAAAGAACCCCCTGCCGTTTAGCATAATGAAACATCTTTGTACTGCTTTCCTGCTTGAACTTTATTCCTAAGGAACCCCTAAATTTTCCCCATATCATAATTTCCCTCAAGTTATGTAAGGTTGATCTATTTCTAGATTCTCAATTTCTGTATTTAATGCTTGCACAACCCATTTAAAAATTAGGAATGCTGCCTCTTTCGTGTTCAGATAAAAACACACAAAACAAACACATACCAAACAAATCACACACCGTACAGATAATGAGCCAAATGGAAAAGTTAATGTGCTATAATGATATTTGTTTTTGCAACATCAAAAGCAGCAGAAATACTGAATATAATTTTGAATAAATCATAAATACTGAGATTGAATATGCACATAAATTACATTTAGGCTCCATGAGCTGAACGCTCTCTAGAAGTAGGTTTAAAGTGCGAACCAGCAAGGTCAGCTTCTGGCCTTCAATACTCCCACTCGTCCGACTTCAGGTCAAGGTAGCTGAGGATGTTCTGGGCCAGCTTCACAGCCTGCTTCCGGGCAGCCTTGCACTTCTCTTCTCCCTGGGGGTCGACGGCGTCCAGGGCTAGCAGCTGTTTGGTCAGAAGCTCCTCTAGGCGGATGTAGTTCTTATCAGCTCGGTTCCCACCGAATGAAAGGACTTCTTCTTGGATCTCGGACAGGTTTCCCAGGATGCCCCACACCGCCTTATGCGGGGGGTTCTCCTCACAAGGGGCCAACTTCCTCTTCTCAAGGGCTTCCTTCAGGTCCAGGTATGTGATCAGGGTCTGCACCTCAATCACTGCTCTTCTCCTGGCTTCCCGGATACAGGGGTTTTTCTCAAGACTCACTTCATCCAGCTGCCCAATCAAGCCCTGCAGTTCTGTCTTGGAGCTCTGGTATACCTCGGGGGGGCTTTGTGCCTGGAGCAGTTCATTTTTTATTTCTCTCATCCTCTTGAGGACCTTCTCTATTTTCAGAATGGAATGGTTCTGTCCCAGGTCAAAGGCACGGGTATTGTCAGCTTCTTCTTCTAAATCTAGATATTTCAGTAATTTGTTGATATCCTCCACCACCTCCCTGCGATAATTTCTGACCTCTGTGCGCCCGCACACATCCAAAGCATCCAGATCAGCAATCAGCCCTGAGAGCACGCACGATAGGTGCCTGAAAGTTTCAGTGCTGTCCACTCCCACCAGAAGTGCGATCAGTGTGCCTCTGGCCTTGTTCACTTCACACATCACAGAGTTGATTTTGGCGACAGAAGGGTGCACGTCCTCGGAGAGTGGCAGGGAAGGCTGTTTTTTCATGCAGTCCTCGATAATCTCCTGCACCGCACAGATCTTGGTCAGTGTGTGGTACCTGGCTTTCCGCAAGGAGATCTTCCCTCCGGTTTTAACATGTGTCAGCCTCAGAATGATGTCCTGGATGCCTTCCTCAAACTCATCGGTTACACAGTTGCCTCCGCTGTAAAAGGGCACAATCTTCTCCTTCACGAGGGCCTGGGCTTCCTTGAAGATGTTCTGGATTTCAATTCGATGTGGGTGGTTTGCATTCTGCTCCAGCTCTTTGAGAAGGCGCTCGGTCTCCTGTGCTGCTCTCTTCCTAGCCTGCTGAATGTCTCCTTTTCCCTCTGTGTCTACAGAGTCAATTTCAAAAAGTTGCTTTGTCAGAGCTCTCTCCAGTTTCTTATAGTTCTTGTCCTCTGACAGGCCGCTGAAGCCGATTACCTGCTGTTCTATACTTTTTACTTCTTTCTGGATTTCCTGAAGCCTACTAATAGAAGGATGTTGATTTCCCATATCCATACTTTTGTGTTCAGTTTCACAAGCACTAAAGGATGACAAGAATAACTTATTACAGTACAGTCTGCAGAATAACCATGGATCAGTTCATTTTTAAAAGACATTTTCAAAAAGGGTTGCTTAGGGCTGTCAGTCAAATGCCCCGGTTTAAGCTTCAGAACCATTGTAAAAAAGCCAGGCAAAGTGGCATCCACATATAATCCCAGGGCTGGGGGAAGGGAGACGTGAGAGTCCCTCGGGTTTGCTGGTCAGGCAGGCTAGTCTAACTTTTGAGCTCCAGTCCAGTGAGAGACCCTGTCTCCTAAACAAAATGTATGGGCACTTGAGGAATAACCAGAAGTTGACCTGTGGCGCCTGCACAAGCACCAAAACACAGCCACACTCAGGAAAGACAGGATGTGACCTGACAACTCCCTTTTCTGAAAACAGGTAAACAGGAACAAAACAAAACCAAACTGAGGGGGAGGGGCATGATGATACATGCCTATAGACCCAGCACCTGGAGGATGAATAACAAGAATTAGGAGGGGGCTCGAGAGATGGCTCAGCAGGTTAAGGGCACTTGGCAGCTAACAACTGCTCTAACTCCAGTTCCACCGGATGAGACGGTCTCTTACAGCCCCCGCGGGCACTGCACGACACAGGTGCTCTTACATCCATGCAGGCATAACACGCAAAACATTTTTAAAAATTATGCGTTCAAAATGAGTGGGGGTTACACACTGAGACCAGGTCTCAAAAACAAAATGAAACTAGGGGAACCTGGCAGGGATTTTAAAAGCAAACAACAGTTACTCGGGGCCCATTCTGGAGTGGAGCTCTGGGCCCGTGGATTCTGACTTTCTTCAGTCACATGGGTGGGCTGCACACACTTTCATACAAAGCTGGACCCTCAGGTGGGAAGCCACAGTTTCCTCAGGCCTCAACCTCCCAAGCTGGTCTTTGGAACCGGCAGGCGGTGCCTCTGAAATTTAACAGTAGGTCTTCCAAAGCGCGGGCCCACCACCCGGCCAATAGCTACCTGGTTACTCTTCAGAAAGAGGAACGAAGCAACTGCTCAGTCCTCCGCGCCCCCACCCAAACGCCTCCCACGAAAACACGGCCACTGGGCATCCCCCGGTCACTCGCCTCCCCGTAAGCGTGCTTAGCGTACTTCCCACGCTCGTGGGTTTCTACCAAACGGCTCACTCGAGACGGACAGTCCACACAGCCGTCCCTCGGGGCTGTCCGCATCGGCGCCTCCGAGCTCCTCCCCGGCTCTCCCGGCCCGCGCAGCGCTTTACCCCGGGGAGGTCTGGCGGCGGCGGCGGTCTTGGCTGCCGCGGAGGGCGGCGAGGTGGGAGAGCGGCCCTTCACCAGGAGCGGCACGGGAGCGGAGCCTCCAGCGGCATCCCCCTCGCCCTTCCCGGCTAGGTCTGAACCGGGCAGCCGGTGAAGGGGCCGGCGGCGGCGGCGGCAGCTACTGGCCGCGGCGGCCGCTCCCGGGCGTCTCGGCCGGGCCCGACGCGCCGCCGCCTGACCTCACAATGGGCGCGGGGAGGTGCAGGGCGGGCGGCAGGGCGGTCCGAGAGCCTCCCCGCGTCGAGGGAGGCCGCCCCCGGCGCCGCAGGCCGCGCTCACCTGGGCCCCGCGCGCCATCGCGCTCCGCCGCCTCCACTTCCGCGGTGCTGCCGATGCCCTCGCCGCGCGGGCCGAAAGGCCCTCAGCCCCGGAAAAAGCCTCGTCTCGCCCCGCGCCGCCCCCGCCACCCGTCGGTTTGCTGGGCATGTGCACGGTTGGCCGCGCCGCCCACCGCTTCCTGCGTTACGACGCTGCCGTAAAGCAGCACCTGGCGCCTTCGCGTCCCTGCCGTGCGGCGAGTCAGGTAGTGCGCCCGAGCCATGGCGGCCTTGCGGTCCGGAGCGAAGGCGCTTCGCCCGTCTCTTGGCCGCGCTATCTCGGGCGGGGGCTGTCGGCTGGCCTCTGAGCGCGGTGCGGAGCTCAGGGACGCTGCGCCGAGCGGGGTAAGCGGAGCGTCGGGGGACGCTGGCTGCACGGAGGCCGAGGGGCCGGTCTTGGACCGAAACCGCCCAGTGCACTTGCGCTTTTGTTGAACTTAACGTTGGCCAGTTCCTGATTGTAAACGCACAGGGAACTGGCCAAAGACCCACAGGGCAAGAAAGAGAGGCAAGCAGGCTTTTTTTCTTTTTCTTTTTAAATCAGCTGCAGTATTTTGGGCGAGGATGTTTTGCTTAAGGGGCAGGCGGTGGTCTAGGTCTTAATTCCATCAGTCGGATAAAACGTCTATAAACAGGACACCTGGGTGCCAACTGTTCATTTGCCAACAGGCTGATGAGAGAGGCCGGAGAGTTTAAGCAATAATTAAGGAAGGACAAAAAGAGCCAATTACGAATTGCAACATGTACCTGCTGTGTAAATTTTCTTTTCTGTTAGGCTGTATCTCTTAGCACTCTTACTATAAATGTGGCTTTGAAGTTCTGTCAAGTCTACACTTTAGACTTGTTGCCCAACCCTGGCCCCTGGCTCAGTTCCCTGACACAACAGCCGAGCCTTTACTTCTGAGTCTAGAAAGTAAAACAACATAGCACCGAGTCCTTGGACAAAAAGGTAAAACAGGTAACTGAACATGCTATGGGAGGGAATAATGGAACCCAGCCAAGAGCTTTTCCAGGGTGAGCGTTTTCCCTAGCATTTGTGTACTTATATTATTATCATTATTGTGTGTGTATGTGTGTATGGTGTACGTGTTGTGGAGGTCAGAGGACAACTTTTGGGGCTCTGTTCTCTCTTTCCACTGTGGGTTCCAGGAATAGAACTCAAGTTATCATCAGGCTGCAGCAAGCTCTTTTACCTGCTGAGACATGTTGCCCGCCCTTCCCTAGCCTATTTACTAAATCTGGAAAAGACTAGCATCCTAACAAGGACCTCTCCATTTTATGTAGACCCTTTCAAAAGTAAGTTTTGCCAGGTTAAAAAAAAAAAGTCTTGCTGGATATGGTTGCACACTCCTGTAATCCCAGCACATGAAAGGCAGAGAAGCAGACTGATTTTGGTGAGTTTGAGGGCAGGCTCGTCTATGTACCAAGTTCAGGCCAGCCATGGCAACAAAGTAAGCCCCTGCTCGAAAAATAAATAAATAACAACAACAAAAAACCCAAGTCTTCTCCAGAGTCTGGTCCTCAGGGTGACACTTCAGCCTTTTGTAATCCCAAGTGACAAGCCTGCACTGCTTACCAATTGGAAGGCAGCAGTGGTGATACCTTTAGTGGGAGATCTGGCTGTGAGCCAGAACTTGTCCAGGTCTACTCTGACAGTCTGTACTGTGTTTTGGATGTAAAGGCTCTGCTGTGCTGAACACCAGGTGGCAGTTTTCCCTTAGGGCCGTTTCCAATGTATTTGTTGCCAATGTGTTGGTTGCCATCTTTGTTGCTTTCTAAGCAATTTAATTGTTGTGGCACAGATAGAATGTTGTCTTTGGAAAGAGACTTTGTAAAAGCAAGTCCTAATAGTAACAAGGTTAACCTGCTCTAAGTATGGTGCTTGCTTTAATCTTGGAAGTCAGTTCATGCTGCACTCTTTCTTTCTCTTGTCACTTCCACTTGGCTAAGGAGGTTGGTGTTTAGTACCTGCACAACTTCATTTCTGGTCTGTTTGTGCTAGTTGGTTTGTTTTGTCTTTGACACAGAGATTTATGTAGCCCAGGTTGGCCTCAAACTTGCTATGTAACTGAGGGTGACCTTGAACTTGGGGTTCTCTTGCCTCCAACCTTCCAAATACTTAAACGCATGTTCCACCAAGTTAGGTCTATGCAGTGTTAGGACTGAATCTAGGGCTTCATATACCCTAGGACGTGCTGAGTATGTACTTTATACCAGCCAAATGACAGCCACGACCACCCCACACTTTTAATGTATAACAGTTTACACCATGGCCTTGTGACATGACACATTTAGGTAGACATGTCACTTCCTTGACATTTCTCAGAAGTGTCAGCCAGGCATGGTGGCTCATGTCTAAAATTCTAGCACTTGGGAGGCCAAGGTGGGAGAATCAGCATTCAAGACTGCCCTCAGCTGCATAGTGGTTCTGCCTTTAATTTCATAAATGAATAGCAGTAGATACCTTTTCCCATTCTGGGGATGGTTTATTGAGATTTGAACTCTGATGCAACTGGGAGAACCTTGTGGAGCCCTTTGGGTCTGAGTTTTCAAAGAACAGGTCTTTTGACCTTTAGATAGAGGTAGCAAGGGGTGACTGGATGCACTGAGGCTGACGGCCTTTCCGGCATTTGTGAAAGCTGTACCATGGTACGGGAGTGTCGGTGGAGTTGCCTATCCGGGGGTGACTGGCATTTCCTGTGTGGGTCCATGAGGGGGTGGCGTGGGGTCCAGAAGTAAGTGTGTGGTACAGACAGGGTGTTGCATGTTAACACATGTTCCCAGTGTCTGTAAATGGCCTTGTAGAAAAGCAGGCTGGCACTGAAAATGTGGAATCCTGCCAGGCAATAGGAGCCACTTCTCCCAACTAGAGAGGATTCATATGTATATGGAATTTACTAAGTACAGCTTGAGACTGGGCCCTCAAACATTCAGGAGGGCATCCCCAGCTGACTGATGAGAGGAGTAGGGGTTTGCATAAGGCTACCAATAAGATCCTTAACTCTGAGATACTCACCTGTGATCTCAACCTTGGATCTGCAGGTGGTAGGAAAGACACTGGCTAGGTCCTCAAAGATAATAAGCTGTACACACAGGACGGCATGAAGGGAACCTTCAGCCTGGCCAACTCTGTGTTCTCATGCATCAGGCACCTGGGACACCAGGAGACTCTACATTGCTTTTCTAGATTAAGAAAAGCAATCCTGCCTGCTGAGGCTCACCTTTGTGTATGGCTCAGTTTGGTGTAAGAGTTTGTCTGGCACCTTTACACAGTAGGGGTCAAGGGACCCTAACTCTCACCTCACAGAAGCCCCTGACAGGGTGCTGGCACTGCTCAGTGTCCACTCCCTGTTGTCCCCTGGTTGCTTCCCCACTGTGGCATTGGGCTGTGCAGCACTCCCTGGAAGGTGGGTGCTGCGAAGTGGAGGGCAGGATTGCCAGACTGCCTCTGGGAAACGTTGGGCTCTGTCTCCCCACAGGGCACATGGCCTATTGAGGAACCTCCTTCCCAAGCACAGCCCTCCTGTCCACATTTCAGGAAGCCAGACACTATGTTCTGATACTGTAAGAAGCGTAAAATGACAGTGATTATTCACACCTCGAACGGAGTCTTACAAAAGGGTGTTTCCTCCCCCAGCCGCTAGCCTTCCTTTCACCTACTTGGTGAACAAAGACATAGGAAGAGCAGGGTGGCTAACCGCCACGTGCGAAGCTAGCAGTCTCCGAGTATAGCAAAATGATGACAAAAGCAAAGGCTGACTGGGAAAGTTGTTACACAGGGTCAGCTCCGGAAGCAGGTGGTGTGAGAAGTGAGACTGGTCTGGGTTGGCCTTGGGCCCTGCTGGGCTGGGCTGGGTTTACTGGGCTGGTCTTTGCATTTCCTGACAGGGAGTCTGTGAGAAGAAAAGAGGCTCTGCCTGCAAGATGAGCCTGGCTCTCCCAGCTTGCTGGAGGAGAGGAGGGAGCCTCATTCCCGAGAGACAATAAGCAGGGGGCCCTGGCTCTCTGCACTAGCTGGGGCTGCCCTCAGGTTCTGCAGGCATCTAAATGTCATGCAGAGACTTTGGGGAAGAAGTCCAGAAACATAAGGCTTTGTTTTTATGAGACAGACGCTTTCCAGTGAAGCAGTCTACCCTCAAACTCCTAGTTCCGCCCTCTGTGTCCTGTGCCTGCGTGTGCGCCTGCATTCTGCCCACCCAGCCTTTTTTCCCTCCCTTCAGTACTGGAAATCAAAGCCCTGAGGCCTGACATGTGCTAGCAAGTGCTCCAGCAGAGTTACACTGGTCACTAAGAATTTCTTTCTTTCTTTTTTTTTTTTTTTTTTTTTTTTGAGATGGAGTCTCCCTATAGCCCCAGCTGGCCTGGAACTCTCTAGGTAGGTAGACCAAGCTGGCCTTGAACTTGCAGAGATCTGCCTGCTTCTGTCTCCCAATTATTGAAATTAAAGGCACCACCACGCCTGACTATTTTTTAATTAACATTTTAAATTTTTATTTATTTTGGAAGAACAGGGTCTTTGCCATGCTTGTGAAAGTGAAACGACAACTTGCAAGAGTTGGTTCTCTCCTTCTACTGTGTAGGTCCCTGGGATTGAATTCAGGTCTTTAGGCTTGGTGGCAGGTGCCTTAGCCCGTCTTTTTAAGTCCCCAAATTCATGGGGGTATTTTTGTTTTTGTTTTAAGACAGGGTCTCACTGTATAGCCCTGGAACTTGCCATGTGGATCAGGCTGACCTCAAACTTACAGAGGTCCAACTGCCTCTGTCTCCCAAGTTCTGAAATCAAAGGGGTGTGCCACCACACAGAGCAAGCCCATTATTTTAGTGAAAGATTTGATGACTCTAAAAACATTAAAGATCTGTATGGTATGATCCTGCCTTTATCCCTGACATTGATTGTCATAATATCATGGTGCACACTAGAATCCTGTCATCTTAAAGACTAAGGCTAGAAGGTTGAGAATTTTAAGGCCAGCCTAGGCCACACACTTGAGGCCCTTTCTTAAAATACAACAAAAATAAGCTAGGCCTGGTAGTGTACACCTTTAATCCCAGCAGAGGTCAGCAGGCCAGCCTGGTCTACATAGGGAGACTGTCTCAAAAGCCAAACCAGTAATAAAAGTGCTTCCTGCGGTTTAGTGTCTGTGTCCTCCCATCCCTTCTACCACATCCTCTTTGCTGTCCCTATTGGTATGCCTCAATGGCCAGCTCACACTGCCGCACCCTGATGTGGAGCAGTGTGGGCTCACACCCTAAGTAAAACAACAAGGTGCGTATGGACCAACAAGCCTTGAGCTTCCCAGAAAGATGGTGTTGGCACACCTCTGTGTATGCTGTGCAGAAGTGAAACTGTGTTTGTGCTTCTCCACACCCTCCCCACCCCTTACAGACCCTTCCCCTACCCCTCTAACTGGTCTTGTACCTTTGCCTGCTTGTTCTCCACCAAGTGAAGCTCTAACCCATGACAACCAGTTCACTTTCCCATAGTCCCAGCTCTTGTGCCTCTGTGGGTAGACCCAGAGAAACCCCGGGGCTAGCAGTTTGGGATCTCAAGTGCCTGGAAATGGAAAGACCATGTTCAATTTTTGGCTCACCCAGAACTTGGAGCAGGTTGATGACCTCACCCATGATTGCCATATGTCTATGAAAATCAGGCCTAGGCTGGGGAGTTGGCTCAGTGGTTGTCTCTCTAGAACTTCTGTAAAAGCCAAGTGGGCGTGGCTGCCTGTCTATAATGCAGGTCTGTGGCAGAGATAAACTGACTGACCAAAACAGCTGAAACAGCTCAAAATTCAGTGAAAAACCCTTATATCCAAGGTGGAAAGCCTTTGGGCTCCACTTGTGCACCTAAATCCACACATCTACCCACAAATACATATGAAAAAAAGATAAAAGGCTGGGCGTGGTAGCACACACCTTTAATCCTAGTGCCCTTAAGGGACAGGTGGAGCTCTGTAAATCCAAGGCCAGCCTGGTCTACATAGCAGACAGCTAGCTATGAGACAGCTGGGACTACAGACCCTGTTTTAAAAAACAAAAATTAATCCTTTGGGAGACTGGGGAGGTGGCTAAATTGGTAATGTGTTTCTAAGTTTTTCAGGCTGGCTTTAACTCATGATCCTTCTTCAGCTTCCCAGGTAGCTGGGATTATAGGCCCGAACCATACGCATGGCCTTCTTTGTCCAGCACCATTTGTGAAGTGCAGTGACGTTAGCATTAGGCAGCTGTGCTGGCGCCCATAAGACCATCGTTCAGGAGGCCGAGGCAGCGTGAGTCTTGAGTCTAGTCTAGTTATATCGCTGCATCCTGTCTCAACAAATAAAAAGTGAAAACAAAATGAATATTTACTGTAGTTCTTTTAATTTGGAAAGCCCTGGGTACACACGGTAAGTTGATGAGGAGCTTTTCAATACATTTGAATTGTTAATTTTATAATGCTAGATTCTAGTTTAGTTGTGATTAATCATAAGTATTTCATTAAAGGACTCAAGATTCTGCCCTCCAAGACAGTCAAGCTGTGATTGGATAGGACCCCCAGATAAGTATTCAAACCTTCGTCCTATTCATTTTTACATCCCTGAAAACGAATCACCCTTGGAACAGAAGCTTAGAGAACTGAGACAAGACACACAGGAGTGGAATCAGCGCTTCTGGGCAAACCAGAATTTAACCTTTAGTAAGGTAAGTGTGGGGTTCATAATGTGGAGTGACAGGTCTGGCCATTTGGGAGTGCTGAATCTTTAGTGTGACTTTTGCCTTTCTGTTAGGTATGGAGTATGTTTGCACACGTGCTTGCTTGTAGAACATTTTGTCTATTGGTTTTGTCTCCACATGTAACTATGTAAGGCACATTGCTGATCATGTGTCACAGACTCCCAGCTTTCTAGGAGGGTGGAAGTGATAGAGCCAGAACTAGTAGTGCCTGTCCCACAGCTGTTAGTGCTTGGGAAAAGTCATTGTGAGCTTCATCACTTACCAGAGTTCAAAATTCTTAACCACTTACTCATAAGCTACACAAGAAACAAGTATAAATATCTAATGGAGAAGAAAACAGACTGTTACCCACGTGGGTGGGCCAGGCCAAATGGAGTGTACTTGTTGGATTCTGTAGAAGACTAATCTACCAACCTTCTAAATTTTATTGAAAAAAAAATTTTTTTTTTTTGAAACAGGATCTCCCAGTGATCCTAGCTTGCCTGGAAATCACTGTGTAGACCAGGCTGACCTCAGTCTCTCAGAGATCTACCTCCCTGTCTCCAGAGTACTGAGATTAAAGGCATGTACCACCATGCCTGACTGAACATTGTGTTTTGAAATCCTCTTTCAAGCTGGGCATAGTGACACAGCCCAGCACTCTGGAGGTAGAAGTTGGAAGATAGAAATTCAAGGCCAGCTTCTACTATGTAGCAAGTTTGAATCCATCCTGGGCTACATGAGACCTTGTCTCATAAAACGAAAGGCCGGAGAGATGGCTCAGCAGTTTAGAGCACTTTCTGATCTTGTAGAGGACCTGGGTTCAGTTCCCAGCATCCACATAGTGACTCACAACCATCTGAAACTCCAGTTCTAGGGGATCCGATGCCCTCTTCTGGTCTCTGTGGGTATATACATTTACTTAAGCCCACAGGAATCAAATAAATAAAATCGATGAGTATCCTTTAATCTCTGCATTTGGGAGGCAGAGGTAGACAGATCTTTGAGATCAAGGCCAACCTGATCTACATAGAAAGTTCCAGGCAATTGGGACTGTAGGGAGACCCTGTCTCAAAAAGACCAAAAATAAATAAATACAATAAAGTCTATTAAAAAAAATAGACTTTGAGAAGGCCATCTCTGAGGAACACACCAGACTCCTAGCACTGTTCTCTTACAAGAGAAGTGGGAAGGCAGAGAAAACCTTTTTATTTTCTTCAGTTCTAGGGACTAAACCCAGGGCCTTGAGCTAAACAAATACTCTGACCACTGAGTTATAACTCTGGCCCTTTTCAATTTTTTTCCTGGAGATGGAATCTTGTTAAGTTGCCCAAGCTAAGACTGGTGAGATGGCTCAGTGGGTAAAGACACTTGCTGCTAGGCCTGATGACTGGAGTTTGATTCTGAAGACCCACATGGTGGAAGGAGAGAACAAAATCCTGTAAGTTGTGATGTGACTACACACAAAAAATAAATAAGTGTTTTAAATGTAATAAAAAAAATGAAGAGTGCCCAGTTAGACTTAAATGTGTTAGGCAGCTCAGATTGGCTTCAAACTTTCAATACTCCTGCCTCAGCCTCCTAAGTGGCTAGGATTCTAGACATTCCTGGCTAAGAAGAGAGGTGTGCTCTGTTTTGTTTGTTTTGAATGTCTTTTTTCTTTTCTTTTTTTGCAATAGCATCTCCCATAGTTCGATGTGGCTGAGGATGGCCTTGAACTCCTGATCCCCACCACCTCCTCTCAGGTGCTTGGGTTATAGGCATGTGCTGAATACCTCAGAAGAGAGTTCTGATGATGTCTTTTTTTAGGAAAAAGAAGAATTCATTCACTCCAGACTACAGGCTAAAGGCTTAGGCCTGCAAACCGAATCAGGTTAGTACATTCACAGTGTTTCTTAACATTGTTTTAGCTGAGCAGGAAGAAGGAAGGGTCATTGAATGAAGGGAACCTTTGAGGAGCAGTCCTGTCTTGGAAGGTGGCCTTGTCATCCCGGTTGCTCCCTTTTCTCCCTCTTTTGCTTTGGGGCTGCCTGCCTTCGGGGCTCCCTCTCCTCTCAGCACCTCTCATGGTCTTAAGTCTTTCTTTTTCTTTTGTTTTTCTTTTCTTTTGGTGCTCAGTATGGAGCCCAGGTCTTGAGCATGCGGGGTAAGCACTTCTTCCACTGGGCGGAACCCAAGCACAGGTGCCTCTGAGGAGGTGCTTGCAGCTGAGTCTCGGCCTCTGATCTTCCCACCCTCCTCTTCTCTTCCTGTGCTCCTGAGTGTGTTCTCAGGTGGGAAGGCGTTACGCTGACCTTTACCTTTCCTTTCTTCCTCTCCACATCAGGACAGTTGGACTCTGTTCCTCATATCATTCCTCCCTTGTCGCGTCTGTCTCTCATCCAGCAAGGAAGACGCGACCCCGGACTCTTCTTAAATGCAGTTTATTCAGGAACCTTGAACAACCTTCTGGCCTTTTTACTTTCTAACTTCTTCTCCCCTGGAAAAGCCCGCCACAGAGTTAAATCCCCTCCTGCTGGCCAACCCCAAACTACCACGTGGTGAAAGCAGATAGGCACACACATGCGGAAGCAGGGCCAGACCTCAGCCACAGCCAATTATGGAGTCGTTTACTCCAGAGAGCACCCACCCTCGGGCTGGTGGAAGGCGGAAGCAGGCGCCATCTTTAAGAGGCGGCAATCCGCAGCTCTCTACAGCTCCCCCTTTTATTTTATATAACTTAGCAGAAAAGGGCGAAGATAGAGGTCTGATCCCTGGTGTGCACAATTGGGATTATGTCCTGGAGACACCCACAGACTCATCACCTGCGGTGACCCAGACCCATCCCGTACCAATTTTCCCAGGGGAAGATGCTAAGGGTACCACCTTCATGCAACCAGACATGTCTTCCAAGGAAACGCTTAAACACCAGCAGGCGAAACCTTGTGCAGTGCTTAGCCTTGCATCCCGTCCTCATAACTCCTTCATGGCAATTAGCCATGCTTGGAGGGACTGTCCAGCTTTAATGGCTGTAAAGGCTTGAATGATCATAGCTGCATTTTGCTTTTGTGTGGCTCTAATCTTACATATACACCACAGGCAGACCAGGGAGGCCATAATCAGGAGACCTGCTAACACTCCCATTCCCGCCCACTCTTTCAGATGGTTCATAGCAATTCTTTTAGGGTGTCTTTAAAATTAAATGTCCAGTTCGGCATTGGCTTTGGAAACACCGACAGGATTCCCCATCTCGGTTTTATTTTCCCTAGTTGGCTCATCAGGGCTGGAAGCAGAGGTATCGTCATGCTGACTTTTAAGAGATTTTTTATGCTGAATTCTTTTAACCAGGCGCTCAGGTACCCATACTGGATCTTGTTGGTCCTGTGGAAAAATACAAACAGATCCTCGTGCCCATGTCAGCACGGGGTCAGACCCACGCCAGAGGCCCGTTAATACGTCTTTCCACTTAGCCATCCCTTTTGCAGGGCCATGATGGTCCTGATGTCTATCTGCTGCTGAGCGGCCTTGAGCATCCAAATTCAAAAAATTTATAGTAAACAAGGCTAGGGAAAGTCTCTCCCTTGGGGTGCGGCCGTGACCTACTCCCCCTTTTTGTTTTTGAAGACATTTTTTTTAATGTGCGATGAGCACGTTTTACAATGTCTTGTCCCTGAGGATTGTATGGTAACCCATGAAGAAGTTGTACCTCCATCTGCTGGCAAAAAGAGGTAAAACTGCAAGCCGTATAGGCTGGTCCACTGTCAGTTTTTAGCTGTTGGGGCTTGCCCCATGCAGTCTAGGCCTCTAAGCAATGAGTTATGACATTGCGTGTCTTTTTTCCTGTCAACGGTGTAGCGTGTAGAATACCTGAATAGGTATCCACAGACACATGAGCATATTTTTGGTTTTCAAACTCCAAAATATGTGTTACATCCATCTGCCAAACCTTTAAAGGGAGTAAACCGCGTGGGTTAACTCCAATATTAGGTGGATGGTGAAAAGTTACACATTGAGAACAATTTAGCACCACCTGTCGAGCATCTGCTCGAGACAGGTGAAATTTTTGTTGTAAGGCTCAGGCATTTACATGAAACCTGTTATGAAAACATTTTGCCCTTTTTATAGTGGAGCTTAAAAATATACATTTTATTTTGGTCCATAAATTTACTTTATTATTTTTTGTACTTAAAGGTCCTGGCAGGCCTGTATGAGCCCTAATATGTTGGATAAAAAAGTAAGCCTGTCTTTGCCAAATTAAAGTTTGTAATTGTTGAAAAAGCTGACAGACCGGACTAGAGTTTTTAATTGGTCTGGCCACTTCCAAAACTTTTACTGCATTGACGGCATAAGCTGAATTAGATATTAAATTAAAGGGAAAGGTACAATCTTTAAATACTTTTATAATTATGTTTAACTCAATTAACTGTGGGGAGCCGGGCTGAAACTGTCACATCATTGGCTCCTGTTTACAAAAACTTCGCAAGAGGAATAGTATAAAAACAGTCTTTTAAATTTAAGATAATTTTATAAGTATTTTTAGGAATAGTAGAAGGAATAGGTAATCCAGGTTGCAGCTATTTAAGAATTGTAAATTGTATTAGTGACTTTTTATTGGTGTGAGAAAATACAGAATTCCGTGAGCTAATTTTGCTATAAACATGTTACATGATAAAATGAATAACCATCTCTGTTAAAATTAGTTTATTGCTCAGTTACTCTTAACAGCATAATGTCCTTACTTTGGGGTTGCTTTGCACAGGGTCAGGTGGCCAGTCTCACTCTTTGCAAACAGGATTGAATCTGAAGCAAAATGGCCAGTCCCGCTCCAGAGTCAACCTCTCAGTGTTATCAATATGATTTACACATAGACACAAAAATGTCTGTATCCCTTTAACTCAGAGTTTGCATGGGACAGAAAAGCTGCTGAGTTCAGTAACTAGCAACTAAACAAATGAGATGTGGGTGGGAATTGAGCTCACAGTCTTCTTTTGTAAAGGAAAGCGCCCTAGGGCAAGGTGTGGAGAAAATTAAGAAAACCTGCGGTTTTAAGGCTTTAGTCTCCTTGACCATGAGCATTTTTAAAGATAGAGATTTAACCACGCCCTGTAAATGTCATATTTTTTGTAAATAATTTTCCTTTAGTTTAGTCTTAGGATTTGTTTAGGCAACAAATGGTGAAAAATCTTCCTCTCTCAGATATCTAGTTGTTTCCCTTTTTTTTTTTTTTTTTTCTTTTTCTTTTTCTTTGGGATTTAAAGACTATGGAATAACTGCTTGACTTTAAGTTACACAAAAGCTGGCTCCTCCAGCAGAGCGGAAGCTTTAGCTTTACTTTCCAGGTTATTTGGGGCGCTGCCCTGCGGCTTGATTAGCGGCAGCTTGTTCATTAGTATACTCAATTAAGAATGATTTCCAATCTAAGTACTGCCCCAGGCTCAGACATGCACGAGCCTTTTTTTTTTTTTTTTTCTTTTAAAGCTGCACATTTTCCCCAGATGAAACTCCTTTTGTTGCTTGGAAAAGTGAAGCACAACCGTGAGACTTCCGGACACTGCGAACCACGGTGCAATGGTATCACAGTCCTCCAAGAATCTCTCCAAAGTGCTTTTTCCAAGTTTCAAATTTTTAGAACGAAGCAGCTCATTTAGAGCCAAAAAAATTGGGTGAGAACTAGTATTTCCCGTAACGTTTTTCTGGGTACCTCTCGTACACTCTCTACAAAAATAGGCAAAAATAAGGTACCAGAATACAAAACTAATGCCCATTCCTGTAGCAACGATCATATAAAAATCCATTTTTACTTTCGGTTCGCTATAACCTCCCAGCTGTCCCCGCTCCATCTACAGAGGGAGCAAAGCACCCCGCTTTTGTCGCGGCTCCCCAATTTGCTTGAGGACTTAGCAAAGTACCCGCTCTTATCGCGGATCCCCAAATTCACTTGAGGACTTTCCCACTTTTGTCGTGGATTCTCATTACCTGAGAACTTTTCCAGTGCACTGCCCTGACTGCAAAAAGTTCTGAGTCCCTCGACGAGTTCTCCCCGTACGGGCCACCACTTGTCGTGTCTGTCCCACTTGTCGCATCTGTCTCTCGACCAGCAAGGAAGACGCAACCCCGGACTCTTCTTAAATGCAGTTTATTCAGGAACCTTGAACAACCTTTTGGCTTTTTTACTTTCTAACTTCTTCTTCCCGGGGAAAAGCCCACCACAGAGTTAAATCCCCTCCTGCCAGCCAACCGCAAACCACCACGTGGTGAAAGCAGATAGGCACACACAGGCGGAAGCAGGGCCAGACCTCAGCCACAGCCAATTATGGAGCTGTTTGCTCCAGAGAGCGCCCACCTTGGGATGGTGGGAGACGGGAGCAGGTGCCATCTTTAAGAGGCGGCAATCCGCAGCTCTCTACACTCCCTGTTCTCTAACAGTCACTGAAGTTTGGCCCCTGTTCTCTCTACCCACAGTGGCTACTTCTCCACTCTCCCCAGCTTCCGATCTTTTTTATCTTTTTTTTTGAGACAAGGTCTCACTAATTACTCTCCTGGCCTAAAACTATTTAGACTAGGCTGGTCTAGAAGGGTTTACTTGACGCAGTTTCTGCTTCCAGTCTGTGGCTCAGCAGGGCTGTTCCCTGACTTTTGGTGGTGGGGCAAACTGCCAACTGCCTTTTCCCAGAAGCAAAAGAGGCAGGGAAGCTGGGCATAGCGGCACAAGTCTGTAATCCAGCACTCTAGAGGCCATGGCAGGAGGATTCTTCCCAAGTTCAAGGACTGCCTGATGTAGGTATCAAGTTCTAGGCCAGTGAGGGCTACATAGCAACGTGCTATTTCATAAAAATGGGGAGAGACTGGTGTCCCATATTCCCCCTCGAGGACATATATGCCATGACCTGGAGTTCCCCTTCGTCCCCACCTCTAAGAACTTCACTGCCTTCTGATTGTACCTCCCTGGGGACAAGTCTTTAGGACACTAGAGACATTTTAAATCCAAACTACAGCATTGTGGAAACTGAAAGCATCCTAAATGGTTGGGATGCCTGCGGTGGCGTTCACAGCTGGAGATGACTTGCGTAGATGTGGGGGACGTTGAGGCCCCAGGGCAGGTGGAACAGGGAGAGCCCCAGCACAGCCCACCTCAGACAGTGGAACCAGAGCCATTCTAGGATATCTTCCTTCATTAAAAAATTTGTTTTTTGTCTTTTTTTGAGATAGGGTCTCCCTGTAGCACCAACTAGCCTGGAACTTGATATTAGACCAAGCTAGCTTCAATGTCACAGAGATCCACCTACCTCTGCCTGCCTCTGCCTCCTAAGTGCTGGGATTAAAGGCCTGTGCCACCATGCCCAGCGTGATTTACTTATTTTTATTTTATGTGTATGCATTTTTTGCCTGCATGTATGTAAGTGCACTCATGTACAGTGTCCAAAGGGGTCGTAAGACAAGAGTTGGAACCCCTGGAACTAAAGTTATAGACAATTGTAGCTGCCATGTGGGTGCTGGGAATTGAACCCAGGCCCTCTGCCAGAGCAGCCAGTGCTCCTACCCACGGAACCATCTCTCCAGCCCCTGCTTCATTCTTCGAATCCTTTCCTGTACTGACTGCCTTTCTCTTGCTGGGTATGATCGGCCTTTTCTGCCCCGTTTACCCCTCTTGTGTTTGGAGTGCCACCCTTTCTCCAGACCAGCTTCCAAAGGCGGGTTGCATTGGATGAGCCTGGCTGCTGCCACAGAAACACAGGAGAGAGGAGACCCAGAGGGCTGACCAGACAAAGGGGTCACTGTCCAGGAAACATCCAGCTCGCCGTGAACAGCAGATGGATGGTGTCTGCAGCCAGGATAACCCAGGCCCTCTGGGTTTTTGAAGAAATTGCAGCCAGTTTGCCTTCACATCTCTAGACAGGTGACCAGCATGCTCCAAGAGCAGTTGCTCTCACAGTTTCCATCCATCTTCACCAAGGCACCGTCTTTTGCTTTCTGAATTCATGGAAAGGTTTTTAGTGTGACATTATTCCTGCTGGTGGAGTTGCATTGGTGACTGCCTAAGATTCCCAGTCTTTTTCTAGAAGGATCTAGCTCTACCATATGCAAAGTGGACAGCAAGCTATGGCCACAAATGTGTCTAAACTCCCTGGGAGGGAACAGCAAGCTCAGTGGACTGTTCCATTGGCCCTTCCTTTAATTGAAAGGGGGAACGTCTCAGTCTCCAGTGGGTGCAGGTTAGACAGGGCATGGAGGCCATCTGTTTGCTGCTTGTTCACCCGCAAATTCTGCAACGGTGTGGAAAATTCACTGGTTCACGTCCAGAAACCAGAGTGCCCCGATTTCCGTTATCTGCCCCTAAATTAATGTCACTTGTCAGAAGAGAGAATTCTTTCCCTTTTTATTGCTCAGTGTTTGTGCATCCAGAAAAGGGCACCATAGAGACAGATCCGCTTTGTCAGTCGGCATTTCTGAGACACCCACGAATTTTCAATAATGATGTAATGAATTGCATGTTCTCTCTCCCCTCCTCCTCCTCCCTGCTCCTCTAGCCCTTCTTCCCCCTCCTCCCTGCTCCAGTCTGTTTTATGTTCAAAAACAAGAGGCAGCAGTTGGCTGCGTGTGGAGAGCCTGTCTGAGAGCCCCCAGGAGGGCGTCAGGTGTTTTCCTCTCTGTCCCTCCACCCTGCAGCTCATCCCTCCTTGTATACACTTGCTGCAGTGATGACCAACAAGCCCCTCTCAACTCTCCAGCCACTGCCAAGTGTCAGAGCAACATCTGTCAGGCTGTGCCTGTGGTGATCACTTGCTGTAAGTCAGTCACATAGTTCAAGTCCACATTACCAACAGGACAGAACCTAAGCCTGTCCCTCCATTGGAACAGCTTGTACTGCTGCAGCCTGAAAAACAGCT
Organism: Eospalax fontanierii; assembly: GCA_035773235.1. Taxonomy (NCBI): domain Eukaryota; kingdom Metazoa; phylum Chordata; class Mammalia; order Rodentia; family Spalacidae; genus Eospalax; species Eospalax fontanierii. The sequence continues at coordinate 79,871,076 of CM069536.1, forward strand.
TTCCTATATGTTCAGTCCCTCCTGTGGCTATGAAAGGCCAAAAGATGATGCCGGAAGAGGAGCGCTCCTCTAATTCCTATGGACCAGCCACAACTGCCACCTTGAAAGCTACTGCCACACTATGCTCGGCTCTGGTGCCCTTCCATCTGGCCCCACTTCCCCATCACTCGTGGAGCCTCCCTGAGCTTCCGCAACCCGCCCGGGCAACCCTTTTAAGCAAGCTTGTGATCACCTTCCCTGGGAGCCTTTGGTATCCGTTGCCTCTTAGGTGTGTGTTGCGTATCCATCATTCTGCTGAGGTCAGCCCCTGGGGGCAAAATTACAGACCAACCCACCTTCTGGAACTAACAGGTCATCCAGGCAGGGCAGGGCCAGCACTGCAAGTGGGTTGACAGGCTTACACTATGCTCCTCGGATGCAGGGAAGTGGAGGGGAGAGCTGGCACTTGGCCTCTAGATGGAGGGCACAGCGGGAAGGCCTGGTGAGGAATAAGGGCGTGAATATAGAGCTGTGTGTTTGTTTAGCACAGGGGACAAGACACTGAGCTCCTGACAAGGGCCTGATACTGCCAGGTGCTCTGTGGATGTGAGCAAGTAATACACAGGACGCACATCTTTGCCTGCATTGTGTAGTTGATTAAACTGAGGCACAGAAGATGGGACATCGCTACAGCTGCTTCTGAAGAGACAGACTGAGGTTGAACACAGCAACGAGCTGTGTAGAGTGGAACCATCTCTTCCCACATGGTGTTGAGTCATCCTGGATACGAGGCCTGGGGGACTAGAAGAGAATACTTGTTTCTGTCTTACTGTGATAGCTGTGCTGGCTTCCATCAGTGCTCTGTGGGAACATACTCTCTGGCCCTCGTTCAGCGTGTGTGTTAGGAGGGGAATTTTCTACTGAAACAAACCCTCTGCTAGAGTTGGGTCTTCAGGATTACTGGCATTGGACCCCTACTGGAAAGGAGCAGGAGTGGGGCCTTTGTTTCTGCCAGGTGCCCTGGGCGTAGTGCTGGGGCCCTTTCTGGAGGTGATTCCTATTGGGCCTTCAGCTTCCAGGCCAGAGTGCCCCCATTGCTCCCACGCCCTCTGCTACCAGGTGTCTCATTCCCCTTCTCTCGTTCTGTCACTTTTCATGAGTGAATTAGCCCTGTGAGTGGGCAGCTCCCACCACATGGAAGTACCACAGAGGCGGGGTCACCCAGTCCCAAATCCACGGGCCTCGCCCATGCTGGATAAGCTCCCTGGTACTGTGTATTCTTGCTGACTCAGGTGGAACAGTTATGCCCTTGCCTTCCTAGGCCAAGGCTAGAACTGCAGCTGGGTGATGTGGTGGCTTTATGTCTGGACTCTGGCACCATCCATTGATCTTGCTTGTTCCGTAGTTGCACTGCATATTCCTGTGGCTGTAGCTTCATGTGAGTCTGAAACTAAGAAATTGGAGCTTCTAACTTAGTTCTTTTTTGACCCAGTTCTTTTGACTGTTGAATTCTTTTGTGTTTCTCTTTGAATTTCTGGATAAGTTTATTAATAGCTACGAAACAAAAGTCTTGAGGAATGGATGGGGTGGACCTTCAGAGAGGGGTAGCTGGATGGGGTGGGCATTCAGAGGGGTAGCTGGATGGGGTGGACCTTCAGAGAGGGGTAGCTGGATGGGGTGGACATTCAGAGAGGGGTAGCTGGATGGGGTGGGCATTCAGAGAGGGGTAGCTGGGTTATAGGGATTCTGTTGAGCCTGTGAGTCATTTGGGCAGTGTCGCCCCTGAGGATTAAATATTCCAAACCATTCGCGGTGTCTTCCCTGTGTGTGCTCCTTTCCTCTCTCACAGGGTCTGGAGTTTTCAGTGAACAACTTGCACATGCCTCTCTCAGTTTATTCTCAGTGCTGTTAGGATTAGCATGCGTGCACATGAGCAGATGTAACAGTGAAACCCATTCCTTTGTATGCTAACAAAATTACTAAAACAAAACTTTTCTTGAGCCAGGTTTGGAGGCACAGGCCTATAATCCCAGCACTTGGGACACTGAGGCAGGAAGGTCCAAGAATTCGAGGCCAAGTTGGGCTATGTAATGTGAACATGACTCAAAAAAGAAAAATAAAAAGGCATGGTGACTCTTGCCTGTAATCCTGGCACTCAGAAGGCTGAGATGAGGATTGCCACAAGTCTGAGACCACCTGAGTTACATATTACAGTGTAGACCAATCTACACAATGTGAGACTCTGTCTCAAAAAAAAAAAAAAGTCATTTTTTTTGGAGACCTGGAACTTGATATGTAGATTACTCGATATGTAGATATGTAGGTTTGATCTCAAGAGATCCACCTGCCTCTGTCTCCTGAGTGCTGTGATACAAGGCATGTGCTATCACACCTAGCTATTCTAAGTGCTAGAATAAGTCTCTCTTTCATCATTTTATATGTTAATTTTGAGGCAGGGTCTCATGTAGTCCAGGCTGGCTGTAAACTTGCTATGTAGTCAAGGATGACATTGAAGTTATGATCCTCCTGCCTCTACCGCCTGAGTGCTGGGATTATAGGTATATACCACTGTTCCTGGCATATGAGATGCTAGGGCTTGAACCCAGGGTTTCCTGTGCATTTTTAGGCAAGCCCTACCTACTAGGCCATATCCCCAGCCTTGGTGTGTTTTTGTTTTATATTTTTAAAAAGTATTTATTTGGGGGGACCTGGAGAGATGGCTCAGTGAATCCTACTCTTGCAGAGGACCTAAGTTTGGGTCCCAACACAAACATATACACACACATTTAAACATAATTTAAAGAAAAATAACTGGGCCAGCACTTGAGAGGCAGAGTCAGGTGGATCTCTGTGAGTTCAAGGTCAGCCTGGTCTATATAGCAAGTTCCAGGCTACAAGGAGAACTTGTCTCAAAAAACTGAAAGTAAATAAATTAATTAAAAACATAAGATCTTAGCTAGATGTGGTGACACATACCTTTAAGCCCAGCACTCCGGAGGCAGAGGCAGGAGGATCTCTGTGAGTTCAAGGCCAGCCTGGTCTTCATAGTGAATTCCAGAACAGCTGGGGCTACAGGTCTCAAAAAGACCAAAAAAAAAAAAAATTTATAAAATTTTTATTTATTTTGTGTGGTCGGGTTAAGCATGCTGTGGTGTGTGCATGGTGGTCAGAGGACAAGTGGTGAAATCGGTCCTTTCCATCATGTGGGTCCTGGGGATAAAACTTACATCATCAGACTTGGTGGCAAGTGCCTTTACCCACTGAGCTATGTCACAACCTGGCTTTTGTTGAGACAGGATCACATGTAGCCCAGGCTGGCCTCAAATTCCTGACTGCCCATCTCTGCGTCCCAAGCGCTGGGGTCACACGTCTGCCTCTCCACACCCAGCTGCTTTTTGTTTTAGTGTCCTAATGTTGTGCTTTACTTTCAGGTCAAAAAGCAACATTGAATGCAGAAGAAATGGCTGACTTCTATAAGGAATTTTTAAGTAAAAATTTTCAGAAGCACATGTATTATAACAGGTAAGTGTTCATGTCTTTCCTAAAAGTCCAAAGAGCACATCCAGACTAGATAGGGATTCTTTTCTTACCCAAATTGAGCATTGATGCTTTTAGCAGAAGCAGAAGTTGCATGGCTTTGCCAACTTCACTTGTTGCAGTTTTAGTCAAACTTGCGGGTGTCACTGTTTACTTGGCATCCACAGGAGCTTTGGGCTTAGTGCTCAGAGAGTAGGCCCCGAAGACTTTCTTGGAGAAGTCCCTGCCTAGGGCAGGAGGCAGGTAGGCTCAGTCAGGACTTTGCCTTCTAAAACAAGGAGGTCTGCAGAAACGTCAGTCTGGGATGACCTTGGAATCTCATGGGCCTCCTGGCCTAGGACAAGGTTACTAAGGAAAGAGAATCCGAGGAATAGCAGAGCTCCTGCCTTCTGTGGGAACAGTATTTAAAGGCAGCCACAAAGCAGATCCCCGCCACTGCGGAAACAGTGATGGGTTATCAAGGTACTGCTTCCCCAGAGGCATCCATAGATCTAGGAACCCATGATCCCTGGCTACTGAAACCACCGGGCTCAGGAGCTCTGGGGATGGAATGATGATAGATCAGGATGACACCTCTGGGGTCTGGAGTATGTACACACCATATGCAGTGGGACAGTTCCAGTGTGCTACAAGCGAAAGCACAGACCATGCCCACAAGGTGTTCTTAAACATGGGGTTGTAGTGTGGTCAGGTTTTAAATCCAAGTGCCGTTTTATAGGGAAAGGTAAAGGGGGGACAGGAGCAGAAGATGCTGATATAATAACCTGAAGGTGCCGTCAGCTCAGCCCAGAATGCCGGAAATTCTCACATATCCTGTCTTGTATTTGGACAGGTAGCTCAAGGAGCTTGGATGGTCCCTGCGCATTGGGTTGTGTCTGCAGTCCATCCTGTCAGATGCAGGGATGGTGTCGGATGGTCTTGTGCACTATGATCTGTTTGATCTGTTGTTTTATTTGTTTGTTTTTTGTAGAGTTTTTTTCTTTGATTTTAGTTTTTAGTTTTTGAGACAGGGTCTTCCTGTAGCCCCAGCTGGCCTCAAACTCTATGTAAACAGGCTGACCTCACTCTCACAGAGGACCCTCTGCCTCTGCCCTCTGAATGCTGGGATTGCAAGCAGGCCCCACCACCACACTTGGCTCTGATTTTTTTTTTTTTTTTTTTTTTTTTTTTGGCAAGTATCACTGTGTAGCCTTGACTGGCCTGGAACTTGGAACTTGCTATATAGAACGGACTGAAATCCGCAGAGATCTGCCTGCTTAGTGCTGAGACTGAAGGTGCCCACTGCTTATTTCCTTTTTGAGATAGGGTTTCACTCTGTAGCCCAGGCTAGCTTCAAACTTGTGGTGATCCTTCTGCCCTCCCCCTGAATACTGGGATTGCAGACATGGGCCACTATTTCCTGCTTTATGTGTTCTTAAAAGGGTGTTAGAGGGCTGGAGAGATGGCTCAGAGGTCAAGAACACATGCTCTGCACTTGCAGGAGATCCAGGTTCTGTTCCCAGCACCACATAAGGCAGCTCAACTACCTGTAAATCCAGCAGGAAGATCGGACGCCTCTGGCCTCAGTAGTACATATCCACATGCAAAGACACATAAAACTAGTAGCACATATCCACATGCAAAGACACATAAAACTAGTAATAAAACAAACTTTTTTAAAGGTTTTAGCTTTTGGTTATATAATAATGACATGCACATGCAGGTAAAGTGGTAGCATATATAAGACTTGCTTTAAAGTGTAAGTGACAGACTGGATGGGGCCAGGTGCGGTGGCAGACGCCAGAGGACAGGGATGATTGTGGAAGCTGGGTGAGCACAGGGCCACACATTAGTCCTAGACATCTGGTTTCTGTGTCTAAGGCTGTTGGGTATCACTCTGACCTAGTTAGTCACTCAGTCATGTGAGTATGTGGACACAGAACCCGTCTGCCCCCTGCAGGCTCCCGGGTATACAGCCACACTCAGGGGAGCGCCACCCAGTTCCTCATAGAAACAGGAAGGCTGATGGCTTCTCCTCCTCCCGGCACTGTTGGGTCAGGTTGTTCACATCCACTAGAGCAGTGTGGCTTTCCCTGACCTGAGAACTTAAATCCCATTTGAGTGCCCTCTTCCTTTCCCAGAGCCTTTGCCTGTCTGCTTATTAGTGAAGCGTTCCCTCAGCTGATGAAATGTAAAGATCCCATGCAGACGGGGGGCATTCAGTTCTGAGTGGTAATGGGGTCCATCACCCCACAGTATTGACACCTGCTAGCCCAGTCTCTGCTCTCATAGGCACCTTTAACTGCTGTGTGACTACTGTTTTCGGGCAACTGACTTGTGTTGACACTTCTTGGAGCTGCTGGTTCCTCTTCTACTTTTTGTATTGAGATCCAGAAAGTCAGTGGATCCAGGCCTAGGAGAAGGCTCAGCAGCTAAGGGCTGGAAGAGACTGCTGCTGCATGTGATCTAGGGGCTGCAGGGGCCTGCATCCAGGATTGGGGTGTGCCCTCTGTGTGGCAAGCTCTCCAGACTTCTCTAAGCACTGGTAGTGGGTGGGTTTCCCCTGAGTGACTTGCAGGCAACAGCCTGTGCAGATCCCATGTACAGACTCTTCCCAAGGTTGACTAAAAGACTCAGAGACAATTCCCTCAGGATCCCTCAGGAGCCCAGGTCGCCCAGGAGAGGAGCATGTGGAACTTATCACAGTGGAAACTGTCCATGTGCTTCTCATGCAAATTAGACCGTTGCAGGGCACTCCCAGCCTGTGCCGCAGTGCTCCTCTCTCCTCTATCCCCGGGAGTGCCACTGGGTTCAGGGATCTGAGGAACCCTTTAGTAAAGGCCTAGAGGATCGGAGGCCTCCAAGAAATGGAATAGTGGGAGGGTAGGAAGTGGCTTGTGTGTACGGCCAGGTGGGGGCGGTATCAGAGGGAGCTGCTGCTCAGGCCCTGCGCCTACAGTCACATCCCTGTGCCTCTCCTGTTTCCCCGTAGAGACTGGTACAAGCGTAATTTTGCCATCACCTTCTTCATGGGGAAAGTGGCCCTGGAGAGGATGTGGAGCAAGCTACGGCAGAAGCAGAAGACGAGCAGTTAGAAGCCAGTTCTGACCTGACCACGACAGCCAAGTTCTTTGTGAGGGCCTGGAGATTGTAAGTGACCCCAAATCTCACATCTCTGGGGACCTTGGCCTATGTTTAGGTCTCTTGAGTGTGGATCTCCAGCTGGATCATTCTCACAGACATGATCTGCTGTATCCCCACTCTGCCTTGAATTTACCAATTCAAAATATAGCAGTGTAAAAATGTGAATAAAGTCTACCTAAAGAATTTAGACTGCAGTGCTGGAAATAACTTGGAAGCTGGACCTTCAGCTGACTGTGGATAGTGGGGATCCTCAGGTCCGAGCCCTGATGACAGTGCAGTTGTCCTCACACATAAGCAAATGAGCATCTGACCAGCTGGTGATGGCAGAGGGTGCCAGAGAGCTGGCCTTCATCTTTCAGCAAGGTGGCCCAGGGTCCAAAGACCCCGAGTTGACTCCATCATCACAGAAGTTAAGGAGACGCTGTGGAGACCGGTGTTATTGTTGGGGGTTGATGGTCACCATCAAGTTCAGATCTGAATGTTCCCCGAAGGCTCGTATACTAAAGGCTTGGTCCCAGCTCATGGCACTGTTGGGAGGTGGAGCCTAGTCGGGTGTGTGAGTCATGGGGACAGACCCTGAAGGGGCAATAGGGAGGCAGCCCCTCAAGTCTGTCTGCTGCTGGGCTGCCACAAAGTAAGTGGCTTCCTGTGCCTCAAGCTCCCTGCCACAGGGTGATGCCTCACCACTGGCCCAAAGGTAACAAGGCCAAGTGACCAAGGGCCAAAAATAACTTTTCTCCTTCTAAGTTGGTTCCTTTAAGCATTTTGTCCGTGGCAAGATGCGAACAGTCACCGTGGGTGTGCTACCGCTGAGGAACCTTGCCAAACCCACACCTATACTGTGCCCATTTGTCCCAGAATTGTCAGCCAGTGCAGGGATAACGCCATCATCGAGCAAAGGGGCTCTGCCCCTCAGTTTGCGGTTTGGTGACCAATCTAAGAATGTGGTGCAGGAACACCACATTGGGTCTGTTCCCTGAGGTCCTCAAGGGTCCTGGAATCAAGCCGCTTGTGGCTTCAGGGAAGAGAACTTCCAGCAGGTTAGTCAGGGAGGGGCAGGTAGCATTAAAGTCAGGGGCCTCGTGAAGCAGAGCAGCCAGTCCCCACAGCTGGGAAAGCTTGACACCAGCCACCTGTAGAGGAGCTGCTGACTTCCTGCCGATGGGCCGGCCCTTGTCCGGTCCTCATCTGGTAGCAGTGGCTTTGAGCACAGGAATGGGGACTCAGTCATGGGCGGCAGGGACTTGGGGCTCTCCTGCCTCAGTCATGGTCAAAGCAGCTGTCTGTTTATATTCGTTCATTCGTACATGGTGTGTTGTGTGTGTATATGCGTGTGTCATGGCATGAGTATGCAGGTCAGAAGACAGCTTTCAGGAATTGGTTCTCTCCTTCTACCATGTGAGTGTCAGGTATTGAACTGTGGTTATCAGGCTGGTAGCAAGTGCCTTTACCCATTGAGCTGTCTCGCCAGTCCCAGGGCTGCTATCTTTGAAGAATGGCTTTGGGTGAGCTGTCATGAACTGAATCTGGAGTCAGAGAGGAAATCTGAGATATCTGCTGCAGATTTACAGAACCAACAAGATGGTAGATGGGACGCCGTTGTTGGCTGCTCTCCTCTGGGTGGGAAGCTTTGATCTTGGGCACTGCCACTTCTTACCAAGGACTCAGTCTTCTGTGCTGATGGGAAGACAACGCTCACAGCCTTGACCTCAGGGACAAAGCGTTAAGGCTCAGAACAGTGAGCAGGTCCTTGGTCCCCACCTGGTGGCATTATTTGGGGAAGTTCTGGAAACTGGGAGATGAGGCAGGAAGTAGGTCACTGGAGGCAGGACTTGAGAGTGTATTGTCTCTGGCTTCCAAGGTCTTGCTTTCTGCTTCCTAGCCCACGATGGTGGAAGCTACACAAAGTGCCATGCCCGCCCCACTGTGGTGAACTGTGCCCCTGGAAGAAGAGCCAGAGTAGACCTTTCCTGCCCAAAGCTGTTTTTGTCCGGTATTCTCTAGCTACACAGAAAGCCAATGCATGATCAAAAAGCAGACACATGTTCTTCCCTCGTGACTTTGTGGAAATAGAGTTCCTGGAACATCATCAGGAGGGAGGCATCCCATGGATTGGGAATCTGCAGTGAGCACCTAGAAGTCCCCCAGCCTGTTCTGTTCCTGGGGTCTGCTGAGATTGCCCTGACACGGACCATGTGACAACGGAGCTCAGGATTAGCAGGTAGACGGGTCTGGTGCCTGAGAGGCCTGTGTGAGGTCGGGGCCTCAGTAGCCGCTGCACTGCTGTGCACTTATTTCATGCCCAGAAGTTCAGCTGATTCAGTGTTACTGAATTCTTTATTTTTTATTTTTATTTTCTGTGTACGAGTGTTTTCCTATATGTATATAAATTCATGCAGTGCCCGCTGAGGTCAGAAGAGGGCATCGGATCTCCTGGAACTGGAGTTAAGGGTGGTTTTTAGCTACCATGTGGGTGCTGGGAACCAAACCCCAGTCCTCTGCAGGAGAAGCCAGTGTTTGTAACTGCCAAGCCATCTCTCTAGCCCCTACTACCTGATTCTTTTTTTTTTCTCCCTGTAGCTCCAACTGGTCTGAACTTGCTGTGTAGACCAGGATGGCCTCAATCTTACAGAGATCCACCTGTCTCTGTCTAGGATTAAAAGCATGCATCATCACCACATCCAGCTTTTTGTTTTTTTTTAAAATAAGTTTATTTGTATTTTATGTGTACCTTCATGTGTGCAGGTACACTGCATGAGCACCTGGTGCCCATCGAGGCCAGAAGAAGGCTCTGGATCCCCAAGAGAAGTGGTACAGCTATGAATCATCATGTTTGTGCTGGGAACAGAACCTGGGTCCTCTGCAAGAGCAGCCAGTGCTCTACCCATGTAGACATCGCTCTGGCCCTATTTTAGGTGTGTGAGTGTATTCCCTGCGTGTGTGTAAGTGCACTGGTGATGTGCAGAGAGCAGAAGAGGGCATAGGGTTCCCCTGGAACAGACAGATTTTAGCTGCCATGTGGGTGCTAGGAGTTGAACCCAGGTCCTCTACAAGAGCAGCATTGCTCTTAAATACTGAGCCATCTCTTCAGCCCCATTAAAAAAATATTTTATGTATTATTTTTATGTGTATAAGTGTATTGCCTGAATGTATGTAGTCCACCCATGTTGTGCAATGTCTGCAGAGGTCAGAAGACGGCATTGGATCCCCTGGAATTGGAGTTACAGACAGCCATGTGGGTGCTGGAAACTCAACCTGGGTCCTGGGCAAGAGCAGCCAGTGCTCTTAACTGCTGAGCCATCTCTCTAGCCCTCCTGGCTTTTTTTTTTTTTTTTTTTTTTTTAAAATTATGTCAGCTGGGTGTCCCAGCCTTCAGTCCCAGCACTCAAGAGGCAGAGGCATGTGGATCTCTGTGAGATGAGGCCAGCCTCTGTCTACATGGTGAGTTCCAGGCCAGCTGTGGCTACAGGGAGACCCTGACTCAAAGAAAACAACAAAAAATTATGTCATGTGATTCTCTGTCACAGCCACATTCAAATCTGATATTGTTGTGGACATTTTGATGTTTGGAGGGTAGCTTTTTTAATTCTTAAGTTTTATTTTGTGTGTGTATAGAGTATGAAGGTCAAGGACAACTTTTGGGTGCTGGTCCTCTCCTTCCACCGGGTGGAGGTGGGTCTCTGTAGTTTGCTTTTGTGCTGTATATTCCTTCCAGCTGGTTCTCCTGCCTCCACCTTCCATCTCACTGCAGGAGTGTGGGAACTGCACACACACCATTGCATCCAGCTTTACATGGGTCATGGGTTCTGGGGATCAAATTTTGGTGGTCAGACTTGTGTGGCAAGCACTTTTACCCACTGGGCCAGATACTAAATCTAGGGCCATCCGGAAGCCACTTGAGGTTCTGCAACCTGTAAATTATTCCAGTCAAAGGCTGTGAGGCCTGGAGCAGACAAGGTGGCCAGCATAGCATCAGGATTAAGCAGAGAGCTGTGATCAGACTTGTTATGAATGACCTGAGCCAGGCCCTGGGCTCCTGTGCTTCTGAGGCTACATGTTCCCTTCCTGGGTGACAACAGGCAGATGAAACAATGTCCCCAAGCACAGCCATCACAGGGGAAGGACAGGCAATGTCGTTGCATATTTGAGGTTCTTCAGCAGCTGTCTGTGGGGAATCAGGTTTCCAACACACCCTCCAGGCACCTACCCAATTCCCATGACCTGGTGCAGAGAAGCCTCGCTCCCAGAACCTGCTCAGTGTCCAAACTTTCACCCTTCCTCCTTGAGGTCAAGGCTGTGAGTGTGTCTTCCTACCAGCCCTGGAGTCCTCTGTGCAAAGTGGCTGGTTCTGAGCCTTGGTGCCCAACATCACTGAAACTTCCAACCCACAAGAGAGCAGCAGCCAGAGTTCCCATCACAAGAGAGCAGCAGCCAGAGTCCCATCCACCGCCCTTGGTGGTTCTGTAAATTTGCAACAGATAACTTAGACTTCCTGTTCATGGTGGAATCACACGGGAAACGGCATGATGATGTTTTTTTTGCTGATATTTTTGCTACCAGCATTGTTCTTTAAAACAGAAATAAAAATACACGTCTTCTGCTGGTAGCTTTAAGCTAGAATCCAGCATGCCTCCCTCAGGCTGAAGCAGCCTAGGAGCAGACTGCAGAGGCACTGACCTGATGAAGAGGGTTGATTTTCCCAAGTGAAGTTTGGGTCTGCTCAGGAAGCCCCCAACTGGGAGCCAGTGGGGTGTGGGGTTCAGGTGTTCCCGGCTCTTTCCCTCTGTGGCCGTTGTGGTAACTTGAGTCATGGCAGGAGTGGATGGTAAATACATTAGTTCTGTCTGAGGTTGTTTTTTTTTTTTTTTTTTTGCTATTGGTTCATTCAGTAGCAACTCCCGCCCTCTGACCAATAAAGGAGCAGGAAGGCAGGGAGGAGGTAGAGAAAACATGGCGGCGAGCCGGAGAGGCACGGGGAATACTCAAAGCCACTCAGAAGGAAAAGTGCCTGGGTCCCGGGCCCATGCAGAAGGCCAAGACCCAGGAGGCAGCATTCCAAGTCCCCGCAGTCCTAAGGATCATGTGAGTGGAAGTGAAAGCAGGCTGGGAATGGACAAAGAGCCCTGCGCCGTGGACAAAGAGACTTGTGCCACCACAGTGGCTGCTCTAGACTGGCAGGTGGCCAGCAACAGTGACTTTATGGGTCACCCGAAATAAATCAATCTCTCTCTAAAGAACATTCTCTATTCGTTCAGTCAGTTCAAACCTGGAGGGTGGGGTGAGACTGAATGCTGGGCCTCACTGTGAGAGAATTTATGCAACAAATGGCGTAGTCAGCAGGATCAACTGACAAAAAGAGAATGCTCCCGTGAAAAGGAGTTATGGAGCCTCAGTTAATATGGGAATTGGCAAAGGAAGGAGTATGGGCAGAAGAAGTCTTGACATGGTGGATTATCCCCACAGGACTGGTGTGTACGGCCACCATTGCAGGCTTGGGGTGGTCTGCAGTGCAGATGAGATGGATGGGACAGCTACGGATGGGGATAGCACATGCCAGAGATGTCATGGACCAGCCTGTGCAGGCGAGAAGGCATTCTCAGGATGAAGTCTTAGCACAAGAGGAAATTCAAACTGTAAAAGATGAATTAAATCTAGAGAAAGATATAAGCCTCACTTCTTCAATACTAGCTGCTAAGCTTGCTAGCAAATTGGATCAAAGAGAAAAAGAAATGGAACTTTTAGCCTGCTGCTTTTTAAGTCAAAAAGGAACAAGAGAGGGGTGGGGCCAGGCCACTGCCACTGCCCAGACGGGAGAGGTGCAGGGCCGGGCCTGGAACCCCAGGGAAGAAGCAAGCAACCCAGAAGGAGCTGAAAGTTCCCCTAAAGTTTTCTCAGCCTTAGAACTGCTGGAGCTGGGAAAGACATTCAAACAAACCAGGAGGGAACATTTAACTACCTGGCTTGTAAGACTATGGGACATGGGAGCAGATGAGATTATGCTCAGTGCTGCTGAAGCAAGACAGCTGAGCTACATAACCACTCGTCCCTCCTTGAGATTTAAGCTGCATAACCTGGCACAATACAAGGGAAAGTAGTTGCTGATGAACCGGCTTGTGCATGCCACAGGAGACACTTGGTCATCACCAGCGGAGACCCCCATGAATTCTAGGAGCTGGAGTTCAACACCAGAAGGACAGGTACTGTTAAGAGAACTGGGCATGAGGAAAGAAATATCCAGTAGCCCTTTCACTGGGCCTGATAGGACTGTGTTTACTAAAGATCTAATGACAGATTTCACTGAACAAGGACCTTGACATTGGTGTAGAGCTCTAGGATCCTTACTGGATCCCCAGGTGGGGCAGGGGCTTTACAAGGCCGGAGAGGCTTTGACAGGTTTAAACATCCTGGACCAGCATGTGAAGTATGTCTGTAGAAGAATAGAAAAATCTAAAAGATGTGTAAGGGAGACAAAACAGAAAGAGAGGTCTGCTTGGGTTACTCATAGACAAATGTGGAGAGACTTGTGTTTAGCCCAAGTTCCTAAAGAAAAGATTGATAAAAAGCCAAATTCTGTGCCAAAGCATCTCTGGGAGGCTTTGGGCCCTGAGAAATGGTTCACAAAAGGTACACAGAGGATGAATCTTATCCCAGGGGTGGATACTAACCCCCCCAGAGTAAACGGTGCATTTCTCCCCTGTGACTAGCTATTTGAGGAGTGGGGACAGTTTGACTACCCAGGCCCTCTCCCAACAGCCAGATATGGTCAATGGAGAGACCACAGGGTCTCCCTGGCCTTAGGAATCAACAGGGGCAAGAGAAGCCTTATTCCTCCTTGGCCCTATGTAGAACCAAGAAATCCAGGACACTAAATGGATTACATGCCATTGTACCCAACCTGGATTTGTTGAAAAAACAGCTGATGCAAATGCAAAGGGATTTTCCTGGCTATATTAGACCTTGTATGTGTATATAGTGTTAACTTCTGAATGTTTTACAAATATGAAACCCAGTTGAGAGATGTCAAGTACAAGTTGAAGGAACAAGAATGGAATGTAACTCATATAGGGCACCAGGGTGAAGTATAGCTGTGGAATTCTGGGAGTTCTATGGACCTAGACCTTCAGATGTCAAAGAGTAAAGGTATACTTTATGTGATTGTTAAGTAGCAATTCCAGTACCTGGCATGGGTTGACCCTCCCTATGAGCTTTTGGCCAACGGAGCCTTGAAAGCCCCCTCTACCAAAACAAATGGCAATTGCCACACTATAATGCTGGTCACACACTGGAAATGGGTGGTAAGGCCCTATTACTGAAAATGTGACATGGATCGAGCGTGGAAAGAGAGATCTAGCTGGGACTGAGCTGAAGACTCCCTACAAATGGATGGCTGGCCTTCATAGTGCTAGAGGGCGCTACGCAGACCGCCATGGGAAAATGGTCCTGAAAAGCTCTGCTTAATGATAGATTTTGCATGATTCACTGTCAGATGTTCTACAGGTATAATAGAGGCTCGTCTGGTATGTGCATCTTCAGCATATTCATAATTGGATTTAAGGCCCATTCTTCAGGGACAGAACACGTCTGATATTGAAAAAAAAAAAAAGGTTGACTCCCGATAGTATTGAAAGAAGTTATAGAACCCAACAGAGACATTACTGTGATTGTTGGTGAGGTGAACATGATACATCCATTTAGATACTGTCTGAACAGTTGTGTTTGTGATGATCTATGTGGATGTTGCTGCTTTCCTTTATGGCTCTTGTTGTGTTGTTATGTTTTGTCTTCCAGAGATAAAGGGGTGGAGTGTATGGAAAATACATTGGTTCTCTCTGAGGTTTTTTTTTTTTTACTATTGGTTCATTCAGTAGCAACTCCTGCCCTCTAACCAATAAGGGAGCAGAAAGGTGGGGAGAAGGTCGAGAAAACGTGGCAGCGAGCCGGCGAGGGGCATGGGGAATACTCAAAGCCACTCAGGAGGAAAAGTGCCCGGGTCCCGGGTCCCGGGCCCCGGGCCCATGCAGAAGGCCAAGACCCAGGAGGCAGCGTTCCAAGTCCCTGCAGTCCTAAGGATCATGTGAGTGGAAGCGAAACGCAGGCTGGGAATGGACAAGAAGCCCTGTGCCATGGACAAAGAGACTTGTGCCACCACTGTGGCTGCTCTAGACTGGCGGGCGGCTGGTAACAGTGACTTTATGTGTCACCCGAAATAAATCAATCTCTCTAAAGAACATTCTCTATTCATTCAGTCGGTTCAAACCTGGAGGGTGAGGTGAAGCTGAATGCTGGGCCTCACCATGAGAGAATTTATGCAACAAGGAGCCAGTGGGATCTGGGGTTCAGGTGTCCTCGGCTCTTTTCCCCGTGGCTGTTGTGGTGGCTTGGGTCATGGCAGGCTCTCTTTCGTGCCTGTACTGTGCTCATTTTCCAGCAGCTGCCCTTCAATATGAACCTTCTGAGTCCTTGATTTCTTCTTTTTCCTTTTCTTTTTTTTTGAACGTAGGGTCTCCTAGCTGGCTTTGAGCTGGCTTTGTAGCCAAGGATGATCCTGTAGTCTGGTCTCCCACCTCTACCTCCTGAGCACTGAGACTCTTGGCATGCATCACCACTCCTGTTCGTGTGTTGCTGAGGCTCAAACCCAGGGCTTCATGCGTGCCAGGCGAACATTACCCATGAAGCGCCATCTGCTTGGAGTGCTCAGGTCTTGCCAGTCTTCATGGTGGCATCTGTTCATTTTCTGTCATGCTCAGCAGGTCACCTTCATCCTGGACCCCTGTGTTCTTATGGGGACTCCTGGCTGCACTCTCCAAGTGAGTGGCACCCTGATTCTTCCTACAAGCACCAAACATTTGAAGGGAGACAGAATGCCAATAAACCTGTAGTCTGGGATTCATCCCTCCAATGCCTGGCATGCACTCTTTTGTGGGCATGTGGGCCATATGCTGGGTCACGGTTTTGCTCCTTTGATGCACTCACAGAACAGATGGATTGTGGGTTAAAATCAAGTAATGGAGCATAGTAAAGAGCCCAGCCGAATCATGGAGTCAGCTGTCATGGTTTTCATTCTCAGTCATAGACTTCCTGTGTGGGGGTGTGTGCATGTTCATGTGTGTCCAGGTGCACGTGGAGGCCAGAGGTCAACCTCAATGTTCCTCAGGAGCCATCACCTTGTTTTTTGAAACAGGGTCTCACCAATAGGCTTGCCTGGCTGCCCACAAGCTCCAGGGAGCCCCGTCTCCACATCTCCAGAACTGGGAGGGCAAGTGTGCACCACCCTTGTGACTTCATGCATGGGTGCTGGGCGATGAGCTCAGGTTGTGTTCTTGCATAATAAGCACTTTGCCAACTGTGCCACCTCCACTGCCTCCCCAGCACCATCAGAGACTTTTTTTTTTTTTTTTTTTTTGAAATAGGGTCCTGTGTAGCCCAGAATGGCTTCAAACTCACAGTCCTCCTGGCCTTAACCTCCCAAGTGCTAGGATTACAAATGTGTACCGTCATGCCTGGTATTTAATCATATTCTTTTTTTAAAAATATTTTTAATCATTTTTTTTATGTGTATTGCCTGTGTGTACAAATGTACACCGATGTCCTGCAATGCCTGTGGAGGCCAGAAGGCACTGGATCCCCTGGAACTAGATTACAGATGGTTGTTAGTCATCATGTGGGTGCTGGGATTTGAACCCTGGTCCTCTGCAAGAGCAGCCAGTGCTCTTAACTAATGAACCATTTCTCCAAACCGCCCCTCTTTTTTTTTTTTTTTTGGACATAGGGTCTCACTCTAAGCAAGGCTAGCCTGACCAAGGCCAGTCTCAAACTCCTGACATTCTTCCTGCCTTAACCTCCCAGGTTCTGGGATTACAGGCATGAGTCACTAAGCCCATTATATTCTTGACTTTCAGTTGAAGGGCAGCAGCACCAGAGTTGTACAGCAATTATGCTTAAATACCAGTTAATCAACATATTTTCTTTCTCAAAGAAACCAATGGCCAAATTTTAATGTATGAAATTTCAAATAGGGATATTCATGCAGTGTAACCCTTTCTCAGGCCCTTGCTGCCCAGAAGCCTCCTGTCCTACCTCACCTCACCTGACCTACCTAGAGCATTGGGTGCAGCCCATAATTCACACATCCACCCTGCAAGCCTGTCACCGGCAAAGTAATTCACACCACAAGGCTTGGCCCTCCAGAAGCCCTTCCCAGGGTCCTCCTTTGCTGGAGAGGCACCCTGCCCTGTCCCAGAGTACCTCTCGGAGATCTACAGACCCTGGCCAGCAGTGTTATTACTGTTCAATCATCTGCTGCACACATACACCAGCTTTTAGGTGACGCTAGAGGGGTCCCCATGGCTTCCCCAGGAACTTCCTGTCTGGTATGTCCCAGTGAGGCATGCAGAGGTTGAAGCAATCCTGCTATGGCCAGGATAAGCCTCTACCTGTCCAGCACTTTGGGGGCCCTGGGCACCCCATTCTCTATGTGGCAGAGGGGCTGAAGTCTACAGAGCTGGGAACGTGACCAGGCGCCACCCAGAACACTACAGAGCCAGGAGGGAAGAGGAGCCTGTGTTCTGTGCTCTCCTGCCAGAGGTTTTGAAGCCAAGTGTGTGAGCCTGGTGCTTCCAGTGACCATCCTGCTAGAGGAATCAAGTCAGCAAAAGTGGAGCTGAGAAACGGAAGGAAGGTTCCAAACTGGAGTACTGGGGTCGGGGTGTGGTCAGTATACAGCACTTGCCTCAATAGCATGTATGAGGCCCTGAGATCAATCTCTCTCACCACAAAAGAAGGGGGAAATGAAGGGTGCCCAGAAAGCCAGGAGCAGTGTGTACGCTGGCTGAATAGAGGGTGCCGGTGGTAATGTGTCATCACAAACCTGTCCAAACCGTGACCCTCCTGTCCCCTGTCATCAGGTGATGCTTCTGATGCACTGTGGCCTGCTGAGGTGGGGCTGCTGCGTGGGCGGAACAGGGCGGCACACTGGTCTTCTCTGCCTTCTGCTCAGCCTTGCTGTGAGCCAAGATCTCCAAAACATTAAGCTTATTTAAAACACAAAAATGAATGTTCCTCAGGTGACAGGAGACCACCCTGGTCTGTCTCTGTGGAAGGGCCAGGCTTGCCCTCCACGGTGCCCCTCAGACTCTACAGCATCCTCCTGCTTTTCCCGAGTCTCCACTTCAACAGAAGTCCTTGTCTGCTGCCCTCTCCTTTCCCCAGCCCTCGCCTTCCTCCCAGGAAGCTAGGCTGCCTCCCATACGTCTGGCCCAATCACTCTCCCTCTGCAGCACCTGGCCACCTTCCCACTCCACTCAGGCTGTGGGCTAAGCAGACCCCATAGCAACCTCAGACACCACCTCTTATCTGTTACAGATTGTGAAGAAAACGCTTCTTTCCTTTTAGTGGTGTGTGTGTTACACGTCTACGTATCTGTGGGGTATTCACTCACATGGACAACATGTGGAGATTGATGCCAAGTGTCTTCCTCGTTCTTCCACAGTATTTCATTTATTTATTTATTTATTTATTTATTTATTTATTTATTTAGTCTTTTTGAGACAGGGTCTCCCTGTAACCCCAGCTGACCTGGAACTAGCTATGTGGACCAGGCTGGCCTTGAACTCACAGAGTCCACCGACCTATATCTTCCAAGTTCTGGGATTAAAGGTATGGGTGACCACATCTGGCCATCTACATTTTTAAATTTTTATTTTGTGTTTAAGTGTTTTGCCTGCATGTATGTACGTGCACCTGTGTTATGCAGTGCTCACAGAGGTCAGAAGAGGGCATCAGATCCCCAGGAACTGGAGTTACAGATGGTTGTTAGCTGCCACGTGGGTGCTGGGACTTGAACCTGGGAATCAAACCCAGGTCCTCTGCAAGAACAGTCTGTGGTCTTTACCACTGAGCCATCATCTCTCCAGCTGTACATCTTATTTTTTTAAGATGTGGTCTCTTGATAACCCTGCAGCTTGCCCTGCAACAAGACTGGCTGAGCAGCGGCTCCCAGGGTCTGCTTGTCTCTTCTCACCCACCTCAGCCTCTTCTGAGGGTACTCAGTTTTTATGGGTATCTGTTCTCAGGTCCTCATGCTTACATAGTAACCCACTGAGCCGTCTCCTCTCCAGCCCCATTTAGGTTATTTTTTTAATGTGTATTTATTATTATTATTGTGTGTGTGTGTGTGTGTGTGTGTGTGTGTGTGTGTATGTGTGTGTGCCAGTTTGAGTGTATGCATGTACACCATGTAGGAACCCATGGAGGTCAGAAAAGGATATCGGATCCCCTGCAACTGGAGTTACAGGCAGTTGTCAGCTGCCATGTGGGTGCTGGGAGCCAAACCTGGTTCCTCTGCTAAAACACTAAACGCCATCTCTCCAGCCTGATGTTTATTTTGAGACAAGTTTTCACTGTGTAGCCCTGGCTGGCCAGAAACTCAGAGATCCACCTGCTTCCGCCTCCCAAGTGCTTGGATTAAAGGCATGAGCCACCACACCAGGCATCTCAGATTTTTGAGACAGACACCATATATTTAAACTGCCTGGAACTTGGTATGTAGCCCAGGCTAGCCTAAAACTCCCATCCTCCTACCTGAGTCTCCCAAGTGCTGGGATTACAGGTGTGCCCCCATTCCTCGGTTGCCTTAGAGGCAGTTACTTTAAAGGCAGTTACTTGAGCATCTCACATTTGACGTCCCACAGTGTCAGCTGCTCCATGATTCCTGGGGAATGCAGCTGAAACTCTTGGTAAGTCACAGCCAGGAGTCCCAACATGTACCACTCTGACCTCCAGCCTCATCCAGAACCAGTGACTCCTCAGTCTAGATATCCCTGAGATGACACCAGCCTTGTACTGCCTCTCCCCCTGTGTATACTACTTCACCCCAGTGACTACCCCGCCCCTGGCTGTGCTTTACCTGGGGTGGGGCCCTGTTCTGTCACCAGCTACTTGCTAGCTGAAAAAGCGCTGAAGGAGTCATATGCCATTCCTGTGGGGACAGTCACCCTTCCAGGTTGGTCTCAGTCTCACAGAGATCCACCTGCTCTACCTCCCTGACTGCTGGGACTAAAGGTATGCACAACCACTCCTGACCATCATGGTTTCTCAGAGTTGTCTCTGCTGCCTTTGTTCTGGCTACCACAGGGCTTCTGCCTCAGGACCTTGGGCAGCTCCAGCTTCCCTTGAGACTGGGAGTGCCCCCCCAAACGAGTTCCTGCCTACTTGTCTGTGCAGGGGACTGAGGTGACACAGGCCAGTTGGTGCTAGCAGCGGGCTCACTGCAAGGGTGGCCATTTTAGCCCTTCCTGATTGTCCTGAAGGAGGCCCCCTTCCTCCAGTGCTTCTCCACCCCACCTGGCATGCTATGATCAGGTATACCTCAGAAATGCTGTGAGGCTAGAGGGAACGGTGCAGTAAAATATACATATAACTGTCTGAGCTAGGTATGGTGGCACATGGTTGTAATCCCAGCTCTCAGAAAACTGGGGCAGGAAAACTGCCATGAGTTTGAGGCTAGCCTGGCTTAATACCAGGCCAGCCAGGGCTATATAGTATCTCAAGAAAACAAAAGAAAAAGGGAAAATGGGGCTGGCGAGATGACTCAGCAGATAAAGGTGCTTGGTGCTGCACAAACCTGAAGATCTGAATCCCATCCCTGGAACCCACCACATCGAAATCTGGACGTGGTGGCATGCATCTAAAATCCCAACATGTCTACATGAGTTGGGAGGTGGAGACAGGAGAGTCAGGCAAAAGCTCATGGGCCAGGTGAGCCTGGAGTACTCAGCACAGCAGAAGCTGCAAGGGAGATCCTGCCCCCACCAGGAAGAAGAGGAGAACAGACATCTGAAGGGTTGTGCTCTCACCAGCAGGTGTGCTGGGTGCCCCCTCCTCCCTCGCTTGCTCGCTTCCTCCCTCTAATAAATATTTTTAATATTTTATTATTTTTTATTTTATATGTATGAGTGTATTGCCTGCATGTATGTAAGTGCACCCATGTTGTGCAGTGCCCTTGGAGGTCAGAGGAGAGCAATAGTTTCCCCTGGAACTGGACTGACAGTTGTTAGCCACTGTGTAGGGACTGGGATTCGAAACTGGTCTTCAGCAAGAGCAGCCAGTTCTCTTTAACTGCTGAGCCATCTCTCCAGCCCATAAGTACTTTTTCTAAAGAAGAAAAAAAGAAAAAATGAACCTAAGTACTCTCCTGTCTTTGTTTGTTTTGAGACAGGGTCTCACATAGAGCTGACCTCAGGCTCCCTCTGTAAGCAAGGATGCTTCAGCCTCTGAGCTTCCTGTCTTCACCAGCTCACTGTCACAATTTAAAAATTGTTGTTGTTTTGTCTTTTTAAGACAGAATCTCCCTGTAGCCCCAGCTAGCCTGGAACTCCAGGCGGAAACCAGGTTGGTCTCTATCTCATAGAGAGATCCACCTGTCTCTGCCTCCTAAGAGCCTAGCTTTCACTCTCACAATCTCAAGGACAGTTCAGAAGCACAAAACTCTTATCACACGACACCCCCATCTCCCCAAATGTTCATCTTCTCCAAACTCCACTCCCCTGCCCCTCACGCAGCCCCTGGCAACCCCATTCTGATTTTGTCTCTATGAACTTGACTGTCCAGAGACCTCATTGAAATGGAAACCCACAGAATTTGTCTTCTGTGACTGGCTGACTTCACAGCACAGTGTCTTCAAGGCCCTCCATGTATCGAGGACATGCATGTTTGCAGCTGGTCTCCACAGCTTGGGAACTGTGATCACTCAGCAGGGTGTGTGTGGGTTCCCTGTGGAGTCCTGTGAGGAGCCAGGATTATCTTTGCTTACTTAGCACCTAGTGCACACCACACCACCAGAAAAGACAGACTCCAGTCCTCAGGGGCTCCTGCCCTTTCTACCCCTCAGACCCTGCATCTTGTCAGGCAGGCTCTGCTCACCATGGTCATCTGCCAAGAAGGTCATTTAAACACCTTTATGTTGTCAAAAACAAGTCAATCTATCTTCTAAAATGTTCTGGCTGCTTCCAGCCGCATACCAGGCTGCTCATATTGATCTTTGTCATTGTCTCCACTTTGTCCTGAGTCAGTCCTTGGTGGAAAAGTCCAGGACGGCAGCTGGAGGAAGGTGAGGACACAAAGGCCAGTATGGCCAGAGGAGGCTTTTCCTGAACCTACCCAGCTGATGATTCTGCTGCCACAAGCACGTGCTGCCACCCAAAGAGCTCAACAGTGGAGCAGGCCCATAGCCTGGTGAAAAGAGGAAAGCAAGAAGCCTGTGTGGGCAGGGGCCCTGGAGGAGGGCGGCCATTTGCTTTTGTCCTACGCCAGCCACACTGGCCCGGGAGCACATTCAGTTGAGGGGAAGTAAAGTGGATGGGTGAAGACAAAATCCTGGGTGAAGGCGCATCCGTTTTCAAACAGAAAGCCCTGTCCAGCATGTCCCGGGAGTCTCCAAACCTGTCCATGTCTACAGCCAGAGCTTCCAGCAGCCTGGCCCAGCACACTACTGCTTCTGCACTGTGGCTGCCTTATTTTCGGCTAGGAATTAGGGCCTCTTGGCAACACATCTGACCATGGACATGAGAATCTGACCATCCAGTCGTGAAGGACACCTCGGTGAGGACAGAGGTGGGATCATCTGGTCCCCATCTTCCCCCTGACCTGTGTCAAGCCTGACCATGTGAAGCTTGCTGAGTGGAGGGCGCTACAGCACTGTGCCCCTTCAGCACATGGTAGAGAGCAGGTGCCATGGAGTCCTCAGAGCACTATTTGCGTGGACTGGGGCATCCTCCGAGCTGCTGGGAGAGGTCCCTTACAGCCTTGAGGCAGATCTCAGGGCTCAGCTGGGCCTCTGCCTGCTGTGGTTTGGATCAGAACTCTCCTGTGCCCAGCCTGGCTAGTCATGACCACAGCTGCCGTCGGGTGCAAGCCAAGAGGACAAGCAGGCACTGAGTCATTGCTGCAGGTGCTGGGGAGCATGCATGAACAGAACAGACTGACAGTCCTCCAGAGAGAGTGGGTGGTATGTTCAACAAAGATGTAAATTGTTCTAATTGCTACAAGATGCTAAGTACTGTGGAGAATAGCAACTCGGCCAGAGAGTGTGGGGAAAGCAGGTGGCAAGGAATGGGATGGCGGTCAGCCAAGGGTATTGACTAATAAGTATAGTTGTGGTGTCTGGCAGCTGCCTAGGCAGGAGTCGGCCAGTGTAGTGTGGCTGGTGCTACCTGGGAGGAGGCATCTTTCAGGAGAGAGGTCCTTGTGGACAGGCAGGTTTTGAGGCCTCAGCTGTCACACCAAGGGCTCTGGAGAGGGTCGAGTACTGAGGGTCAAGACATCTGAGAGTTAGGACCTGGTCATGCTGATAGAGAGGACAAAGACAATGTGGGGAGCCTCCCACAGAGGTTCCTGCCAGGACCAGGTGCTCTGCCACGGGAGTTGGGGCAGCAGCCAGTGGGACTGTCGTCCTCTGCTGGAAGAGGAGCTTGTACATTTCAGTTAATTCATTTTAAGTTGCATTTACTTATTTTGTATGTGTGAGCATGCACCATGTCTCCCTACAAGTATGGAGGTCAGAAGACAATTTGCAGGAACTGATTCTCTCCTTCTACCATTGGCATCTTGGGGATCGAATTCAGGTCATCAGGCTTGGCAGCAAGTGCCTTTACCCTTTAAACATCTTGCTGGCCTCTCTGTTAATTAATATAAAACTTATCACCTTGCCAATCATGGTGGTACATACCTGTAATCCCAGCATCTGGGAGGTAGAGGCAGGAGAAATAGAGGTCAAGGCCAGCCTGAGATACAAAAGACCCTGCTAAAACAAAACAAAACAAAACAGGGACTAGAGAGACGGCTTAGCAGTTAAAAGCACTGGCTGCTCTTGCAGAGGACTCTGGTTCAATTCCGAGCACCCACATGGCAACTAACAACTGTCCATAACTCCAGTTCCAAGGAGTTCGACGCCCTCTACTGACCTCCATGGGCACTATACCTACCTACATACACTTGTACATATAAAATAAAAATAATAAATTATAAAAACAACAACAACAAAAACAAGGGCTGGAGAGCTGGCCCAGCGGTTTAAGGGTGTGCACTACTCTCGAAAAGGACCCAAGTTTGTTCCCTAGCACCCATCAGGTGACTCATGGCTGCCTATAACTCCAATTCTAGGGAATCTGATCCTCTGATCTCAGTGGGGATGTGCTCTTCTGTGGACAGACACACATACATACACATACAATTAATTAAAAATAAAATACGTCTTTAGCCAGGTATAGTGGTATAGAGGCAGGTGGATCTCTGTGAGTTCAAGGACAGTCTGATCTATATAGCCAGTTCCAGGACAGTTGGGGCTATAGGGAGACCCTATCTCAGAAAGACCAAAAAAATAAAAATTAAAAAAAAAACAGCACTACATAGACAAGGTGTAAGGACCCCCCAGAAATGGAAAATGAAGGCTACAGCAAATCTGACTCCATCTTGTTAGAAAAAGCCTCAGCCACATAAGCTTGGCTTCCTGGCTTCAGAAACTCTTTCCCACCCCCCTAGTTAAACATTTGCAAGGACGTGGCCTTCAGATATCAGGTGGTTTTGTCATGGCTTAAAGGGAAAGCATAGAATCTGGTCAGGATGACCAAGACATGAATCAGAAACCCAAATAAGCCCAAGACCTTGAAGCATACTCTGGTAAGCACATTCCATGGGCCCTGTTACCTTAATATGAGTAAGATGCTTTTTCGTGCCAAGTGGGCTTCCTTAACCAATCCCAACCCTTGTCCCTCCTCTCTTTGTTTTAACCCTATAAAACATCACCTCACCCTCCACTCGGGGCCACTGTCTTATCACCCACTGCGGCGGTGTGTCAGACTGTGGACCGAGCTCGAGCTTGTAAATAAAGACCCTTTGTTCTTGCATCAGATTTGACCTCCATGGTGGTCTTTTGAGAGGATTCTATAACCTGGGCATAACAAAGGCTAGTCTTGAACTGACAGAGATCTCCTTACTCTGACTGCTAAGTGCTGGAATTAAAGGTGTATGCCTCCACTCCTGACTGATGATAATATTATTATTTTGAGACCGAGCCTTACTATGTAGCCCTAGCTGACCTAGAACTCACTATATAGACCAGGCTAGCTTCAAATTCACAGAGATCCACTTGCCTCTGCCCCTCAAATTCTGGAATTAAAGGAATGTGCCATCACACCTGGCCCAGGATATATTGTTAAACAGCTGTAAAAAGAAATGAGGGCTTGTGAGATGGCTGAGCAGGCAAAGGCACTTGCTGACAAGTCTGATGACCTGAGTTCCATCTCCTGGAACCATATGGTAGAAGGAGAGGACTAACTCCTGCAAGTTATCCTCTGACCTATAAACATATAGCATAGAATGTACATGGCCACATGAAGAAATAAATAATGAAATTCAAGACAGACGTGGTAGGGGCGTACACACTTGTAATCCTTGTAATCTCATCATTTGGGAAACTAAGGCAGGAAGAAGAGCAGTTTTAGGCTAGCCCAGGCAACAGCATTTCAGGCCAGTCTCAGCATATAGTGAGACTCTATCTCAAAAAACTAAGAGGGGGCTGGAGAGATGGCTTAGTGGTCAAGAGCACTATCTGTTCTTGCAGAGGTCCAAGGTTCAATTCCCAACACCCCCATGGTGGCTAACTCCAGGTCCAGGTGATGTCCTCTTCTGACCTCCATGGGCATTGCATGACATGGGTGCAACTACAGACATGCAGGCAATACATTCATACACATTAAAAAAAAAAAGTCTAACTGCTGGATATGGTGGTGAACGCCTTTTATCTCAGCACTCAAGAGGCAGAGGCAGGTGGATCTCTTTGAGTTCCAGGCCAGCTGTCGCTACAGGGAGACCCTGTCTCAAAAAGAGGCAAATGGATTTCTGTGAGTTGAAGCCAGTCTGGGCTAAATAGTGAGTTCCAGGCCAGCCAGTGCTGCATAATACTTTCTTGTTTCAAGAAAGCATCCTCCCTCCCATAAAAAGGAAATACAGGATGTATGTGGGGGGCTCACAGGTTGATGAGAACCCAACCTGCTAGCCTCTTGATGATGAGCCTCTGCCCCAGAAAGCTTTCTGCTATTCTCAGTTCAGACTGTGTTTTGCTCTGCAGTCCCAGGAGACATACCCTTCCAGAATCAGCACAGAGGAGGCCAACAGAGAGCTCTGGAGCGTGTGCAAGGAGGGCCGGCCAATGCTTAGGTGGAGGAAGGAGCAGAGCTTCCTATCTTGGGTGGATGGGAACACAGCCTGCATGCTCAGTCATTTGGCTTTGGGGGACAATGGTTAGATGATTAGAAAAGGCTGCTGGAGGCCCGCCCACGCCGGCCAGTAGAGCCCGCCCTCAGAGCTGCTGGAGGCCCGCCCACGCCAGCCAGTAGAGCCCGCCCTCAGCTGCACTTCCCAGCAGTGGTATGGCAGCCACAGAGGTCCAATGACCAGGTGGTCAAGTGGAGCCTTGCCACCAGTTCCCCTTTTGATGTTTCACTTTTTCCATCTGTAAAGTGAGACAATGCTCCCTGCTCTGACTGGGGCTCAGAAACGGCTGTGGGGCTTCTAGGTCAAGTGGAGGGCTGAGCTCCGTCCATGGTTACTGAGGGAGGCTCTGCAGAGAGAATCCTGGGGACTGGAGCACTGAGCCTCCCCTGAGCCAGCCAAAGATGGCGCCTTCTCTTTGAAGTCACCTTAACCTGGGCGGAACCATTCTATGGGTATGTTTCCTCCTGGCAGAGGCTGAGTCAGGTTCTGTCCTGCGGGGCCAGACAGGTACAAACCATCCAGCTTTGTCCACAGAACCTGACTGTGTCTCCAAGCAGGTGGGCTCTGGCTGTCTTCTCCATCTATACAGGTCTGGGTCACACGACCTGCAGCTGCCTCTGCCTGATGTCTTTCTCCTTTTGATTCTTGAGGCAGGGTCTTGTGATAAGCTTGAACTCCTGATCCTCCTGGGATTACAGATATATCCCACCACACCAAAGCTAGTACCTTTCTCTGGAGTGATTTTCTTGCTGGGCCCCTCAGTGTGAGTCCAGCCGGAGAAAGTACAGGGTCCTTTTCAGGACCTGTACTTCTAATCAGCTTCATTTTGAGGGCAGATGGACAGGTCTGGTAGTAGGAGCTACTGCGGAAGGAAAAGGTAGGCCAAGTTCTCAAGTGAGGAATGTTCTCAAGTGAGGACACCATAGCTCACCTAGAAACTCTAGGAAGCCTGACTAGGTAAGCTTCACGATCCTGGGAGGGGCTGATTAGATAGCAGGGGTGCTGTCCAAGGGACAGGACTCACAGAGCCACCAGGGAGAATGAGCCACTTCCCTTGCATTCCCTATTCAACATCTACAGATCCTGTTCCCAAGGCTTGAGCCAAATCACAGAGATGGGTCCACATGGTCTGAGGCCCAGGGAGGTGAAATCCAAGGGAATCTTGGAGTTTTTGTGGGCTGGGAATTTAGCTCAGGGGCATGGCATTTGCCTAGCATTTGTGAGACCCTGGGTGCAGTTTCCAGCTAGCAAGCAAAGCTAGCAAGGACCTTTCTCATGGTAGGCAATGGCTCACTCTAACACTGAGCTCCTCAGTCTCCGGGACAGTTATTAATGTCTGGGATGTGACACATTCCGGATGACAAGATATAAAGAAGTGACAACCAGCACTGCTACAGCCATTTCTGCTCCCATAAAGGGAGGCGGAGGCAAGCCAAGACATGGGCGCAGGGCAGAGCCGGGGAAGCCACAGCAGCATGGGGACCCAGACACTGAGGGGCACACTCAGCCTGCCCTTCTCCCTTGCCTGTGTGAGCCAACACTCCTTTTGTAGTTGAATCAGTTGCTCTCTCAGGGTTCCCACAGCATCTGGGCTCACCCCGATGAGCTGAAAGGAGGGCGCTGAGTAAGAGTGGACTCTGCCCACACCTGGAGTCCTTCGACTAGAAAAGCCAGCGCACGGGAGCCGCACCGAGGAGCCCAGTGGAGGACGAGAGGCACCCAGGCTGGGAAGGGCCGGGCAGTGACCCAGCAGCTGGACTAGCCCCAACCTCCAGCCCCTGCTGGCTTCTGGCATTGGCTCCCTGGAGGTTTCTGTGTCACCCTGAGCACAGGACCTCTTCTTTAGTACATGCTGTATGCCATTTAAGTTTGCATCAGAAAGGGAGGAAAGGAGGTGGGGACGTAGCTCAGTTAGTAGAGGCAGGCCCAGCGTGTACAAGGCACTGGGTTCAATTCCCAGCACTGCATAAACAAGGTGTTGTGTGGTACATTTCTGCAATTCCAGTCCTAGGGAGGTGGAGGCAGAAGGATCAGAAGTTCAAGAGTTCAAGGTCATCCTCAACTACACACAGAGTTTGAGACTAGCCTGTGCAAATGTGGTAACCTAAGTTCAAACCTCAGACCCCATATAAAGTTGGAAGGAGAAAACCAACTCCATAACCGGGTCTTCTGATCACCTCACACACCCATAACCCACACCCACTAATAAATAAATGAAAAAAATGGATAAATAAGTAAATAACTTGTTTGTTTTTTGAGCAGAGTCTCACTATGTAACCCTGACTGGCCTAGAACTCACACAGATCTGCCTGTCTCTGCTTTTCGAGTGTTGGGATTAAAAGCATGTGCCATCATAGCTGGAAAATATATATAAAAATTTAAAAAATGAATTGCCAGATGTGCTGCCTACCTTTAATCCCAGCACTTGGGAGGCAGAGACAGGGCTACAGAGGGAGATTCTGTCCAAAAAACAAACAAAATGAAACAGAAACAACAAGAATAACAACTCATTCATAGCCAGGCATGGAAGTGTAGCTGTGCAGAGGTAGTGACAGGAGAATCAGTTCAAGGCCTGTCTCAGCTCCATTTGAGGATATCCTGGGCTACACAAACCACTGACTTGCAAAACAACACAAAGAAGTATTTTTTGAGCTGGTGCAGCAGCACATACCTATAATCCTGCCACTTAGGAGAGTGGAGGCCAGGAACATCAGAAATTCAGAGTAAACCTTGGCTATCTATTGAGTTCAAGGCCAGGCTAGGCTACAGAGATCCTTTCTCAAACTGCCCTCCCCAAAGTCATTTATTAGCTGAGTGTTCTGGGTCACACCTACAGTCAAGCACTTGGACAGCTGAAGGGGGTGGATCTCAAATTCAGGGTACAGGGTGAAGTTCAGGAGAACGTGAGTTAAGTTAAAAGCACAGAAATGCCAGGCATGGTGGCAACGCCTGTGATCTCGGTACTTGGTAGGCAAAGGTTGTAGGATTGCAGCAAGTTTTAGGCCAACCTGGTCTACCTACTGAATTCTAGGCTAACTCAGGCTACATTCGAGACTCTGCCTTAATCCCTCTGCCCCAACAAAAGCTAAAGAATAGGTTGGGGATATAGCTGTGGTAGAACAATGGCCTGGCATGCACGAGGCCTTAGGTTTACTCCCTAGTGCTGCAAAGCTAACTAACCAACTAAATAAATAAACATCTTTTGATTTGATTTTTTTCTGCAATAAGGTCTATGTAACCTCGGCTGGCCTCCAACTTTTGTTGTTTTTGCTGTGTTTCCTCTTTTTTTCCCTTGTGGTGAAATACACTGTTTTAATTTCATGGTGTGTGTGTGTGTGTGTGTGTATATGTGTGTGTGTGTGTGTTATTGCACATATATGTGTATGCGGTGTTGAACCCAGAGTATATACTACTGAACTTACACCCCCACGTCCAAAAGACATATTTATTTGTTTGTTTTGTGTCTTTTTGTGACAGGATCTCCTTGTATCCCCAGTGGAACTTTCTATGAAGACCAGGCTGGCCACCAACTCACAGAGATCCACTTGTCTCTGCCTCCCAAGTGCTGGGATTAAAGGCATGCTCCAACCATGCCCAGCTCACCAAAAGTCATTTTAAATATGAACCAAAATACGCTTAGTTCTTATAACTCAGATTAGGAGTTCTACTGCTCTATAGCAGGAGAAGGCACCTCTACCACCTAGAGTCTGGTAGTAGAGTGCTTGCCTAGCAGGAGCTGGGTTCACTACAGAAACCCCACACCAAGCCAAGTGAGGTCAAACCAAACCAACCAAATCAATACTAGAAGAAACCAAGGGTTCTGAACTCGTAGAAGGGGTAAACATCTAAGGAGATGGAAATGCAAATTGTGGACTAGGATGGAGCTCAGTGGCAGAGCGCTTCCCTAGAATGTACAAGCCCTAGGTTCAGTCCTGATACCACAAAATTAAAGAAAAAAAGAAAAAGAGGAAGGAAGGAAGGAAGGAAGGAAGGAAGGAAGGAAGGAAGGAAGGAAGGAAGGAGTTTGATTCTATGTATGAGACACCCAGAGTAAGGACAAGCTTAACAGAGGTCCGTAATATGCAGTGTTAGAATTCTGCTACTGCTCAGACTACAGTCCCTGCTGCCACTCTTCCCTTCACAGATCTCAACAGGTACCTATTGAGACACCACCCGAGTCCCTAGCTAAGAGACCTCCTGGTACCAGGATCTCTCACTTGGGTAAGTGAGTTGGCATCAAAGGGGTATTTGTAGGCAGACATCCACCCTGGTCCATACCCAGTTCCTTGACTCTTGCATGGGAATCAGAGAGCCTAGTTGCAGGCTTATTCTGTGAAACCACCCCACTTCTGCCATGTGGGCCCCAATTACATGTTGCGGTCTGTCTATCCATGGAGTTAAAAATATCTTGTGGCCTCAAGGAACAATATCTATCTCTGTCCTCTATCATTTCTGAGACTTTTCAAGTTCCAATTTTTGTTTTTAGTACTGGGGATGGAAAGCAGAACCTGGCACACACTAGGCAAGTGCTCCACCACTGAGCCACATACCCAGTCCTCAGAGTTCAAGACTGTCCGCAGAGATGGACAGTGCTCATGGTTGTCCATCGATAGTATACTAACAGTGAATGTCCATAATGATTAATATGGTAAATGTCATGTTAGATGTATTTTACCACAACAAAAAATAGGGGGAAAGACAGGCAAGCCGGCAAAGAAGGAGAAAGTAACCACAAAACATGTGTCTGACATCCAGTTTATAGAAGGAGGTCTTAAAACTCAGGAATAAGGCAGGGCGTGGTAGCACATTCCTTTAGTCCCAGGCAGAGGCAGGTAGATCTCTGTGAGTTCAGGGCCAGCTGGAGCTACAGGAAGACCCTGTCTCGAAAACAAAACAAAAGACACACACACACACACAACCCCTCAGTAGCAAGACAGTCCAAGCCAAGCATTTTGGTGATGCCTGTAATTCTAGTACTCAGGAGGTTGAAGAAAGAGGATCATGAGCTTGAGGCTAGCCTGAGCTACATGTTGAAAGAAACTTCAAAATAGAGCAAAAGGCAACCCTCCATCCTTAAATATGAACATACATTTCACAAGATAGCTGTATGGGTTGAGGACGTGGCTTAGTTGTTAAGCGTGCATGCCTAGCATGCACGAAGTCCTGTGTTCCCTTCCCTGGTACTATAGAGAGCAGACATGATGTCACAAACCTGTAACCCCAGCATATGGGAGGTGGAGGCAGGAAGCTCAGAAATTCAAGGTCATCCTCAGCTACATAGTGAGTTGGAAGGTAGCCTGGGCTACTTGAGATCCCATGTTTCAAAACAAACAAATCCGAAGATAGAAGCATAAGCTGGCAGTAAGCATGTATTTTCAGCATGTTAGTCATGGAGAAAATGCAACTTAAAACTGCAAGGAGGGGCTGGGCGTAGTATGGAGCCTGTGCCTAGCACAGTGGGGGTCTGGGTTCAGTCCCCAGCACCACAAAACCAAACAAAACGTCCGAGACCCACACATTTACCAGAATGACTCCCAAAAGCCTGACAGAAGCTGGGTATGCTGCCGCATTTGGGAGGCAGAGGCAGGTGAATCTCTGTGAGTTCAAGGCCAGCCTGGTCTACATAGTGAGTTTCAGGCTAGCTGGGGCTAAAGGGAGATCCTGTTCAAAAAAACCAACCAAACAAAAAAGTAGAAGTGGACCAAGTCTCTGTTACCAGGCAAAATGGTGACTACGTGGAGGGACCAACAGAGAAATGACATGGGTAAATGTCTTGATGAGTGAAAGATGTGACCCAAGGCGTGAGGAAAAGGGACGGAAGCTCAGGGCAAGGCTGCCGGCAGGAGCATGTCTGGAATGTAACAAAACACCTCATTTCTTGGGAGGCATTTCAGTTCCACAGGTCTGTTTTCTCAGAGCTTCTCAGATCTCTATGTGGCTATCTATCTATCTATCATCTATCTATCAATCATAGATTACACAGCATAATGAAGTACCAGATGGCACAAGCCTATATAATCTTAGGTATTTGGGGGGAAGGGCAGTGAGGAGGGTTTCTATGAGTTTGAGATCAGCTTGGGTGATATTGTAATTTCCAGCCCAGCTTGGGCTACAGAATGAGATGCTGTCTTAAGAACAGAACCCCCAAACCAAAACCTGAACAACAACAATCGAAACAAAAGAAAAAGTCTGAAGAGATGACTCAGCTATGAAGAGCCCCTGTTACTCTTGCAAGGGACCAGCTCCAGGAGGTCCAATGCCGTCTTCTGGCCTCTGGGTAACTGTATGCATGTGTTCATGTATGTATATATATGAATATATATGAACACATACACACACACACACACACACACACAAAAGAAATCTTTATAAGAAAAAGGCCTGGGCATGATGGTTTGGGAGGTGGAGGTAGGAGGATTGGGAAGGAATTCAAGGTCAGCTTCTGCTATATATAGACAAGTTTGAGGCTAGCACCTAGCCCAGAAGTGTGTGATTCAGTTTCAAATGCACAGACCTGTTTTTGTGTGGCAGCCAAGTCCTTCCTGAATATGCTTAAGCATCCATCCTGTTTCCTCTATAGACCTTGGGCCCAAGGGATCCTCTTGGATTAGACAATGGCTCTCTTTAAGCTCGAGTGTCCTCCATAGCTATAGTCAATGACAGGCCTCTAGAGCATGCATGTGGGGCCTGGTCTCACAGGGTCATGTGAGGAAACCAGTTGCTAAGACCCTGGGCCTCCTGAGCTAGAATTGGGTGGGGAGGAATGGACATGGTGGCTTGCAGGCCCTAGGGGAACCTCAAGTGCCATTTTCTCAAGGGGTGCAGGCACTTAGTGGTGCAGAAGAGGGCTGTCCACATAGGCCCCAGGCCTCAGGCTCACAGGCATTCCTAGGAGAGTGGAAGGCCCGCCTCCCGTGGGAAGCCCTGCATTGCTGTGGCTGGTTCTCCTCCAGGGCTGCGGCTCTTGTTACAAAGGCAACCTGGAGCTTATCATCCGCTGCGCCAGCTCTCTCGGCAGAGGAAAAACACCCCGGAGCTTGAAGAAGTTCCATTTTTAGAATGAAAGTCTGAGATCAGAAAGGATGTGACCTGTGGACTGAGCCCAGATTAGCCCTAGGATGGGATGCCAGGATGGGTGTGTCCAGTGCCTCGTCCCTAAGCCTTGTATATAGCAGCCCTGCCTAAGGCCAGGAGGGGTGTGTAAGCTGCTAGACGGAGGCCAGCTGGCCCAGCTAGCCAGTATGGCCCACCCATCTGCCTCTCCAGCCACCTCATGGCCTGAGGCTAATAGTCCTCAATACCACTGGGACCTGGAAGGTGCTGGCTCATCACCATTACTCCAGGCAGTCAGCTAACGGCCGGAGGTGCACATGTCCTCACTCTTCTTTAACCAGAGATCTCAGTTTTCCCTTGGTCCTATTTTAGACCACCTCCAAATCTGCAGCCTGTAAGACTTTGTCTTGAAAACAAACAAAACAACCAAAAAACCCAAACTAGAAACAATCCCCGCCCCCCAGAGGTGTTCCATGCTTATAACCCTAGCATTTAGGAGGTGCAAGCAGGAGGGTCAGAAATTCAAGGTCACCCTGGCTACTTAGAAAATTTGAGGCTGGCCTATGCTAAACCAAACAACAATCTGCAGGTGGAGCCCCAGCCTTGCTTTACATTTCCAGGCTGCTTAGGGATCTCTCAGGGTTTGAGAGCAGGGCAGTGAACAGCCAGAGGCAGCAAGGAGATAGAAATAATGAGGGCAAAGGACCAGGCATTTTCATCTGGGAAGGGAACAGCGTGGAGAAGCAGATAGGCAATCTACGCACCACCATGCTGGCTGCCTTTGCGTCAGAATCAGAAGAACATCTTCAGGGAGGCAATGAATGAGCCTGCTCCCCTCTATCTGCTGGAGCAACCCCTAGTCCTGCCATGTAGGGAGCAGGGTGGCCAGGGTCTCTCACTGGGCCCTGATGGCACAGTCCCTTAACCCTCCAGCTGGCCTCAGGGATGCTCAGAGGTCACCAGATCTCCATGAACAGAGGTTAAGGCTTTACCCTGGTAACCCCATGTTTGTTCCCTGGGCCGTGTTCTCTAGGCTCACAGGGATGTTGCCCTGGAGAAGCCTGCTGCAGAGTCAGAGCTCCCATGGGGACACAGCTCCTTGGCTCTGCCAGCCCCCACATTGGAAGCACAGAGGGCTGTGTTGTGCTTCCTAAAGGTGAGTGACAGTTCGTCTTCAGATGGTGGGTAAACCCCATAGTTCACAGGTCCTTGGCTGAGACTCCAGTGCTCCAGCCCAGACTCCAGGCATCAAACAGCAGAGCATTCAATCCTTTTGCCTTAGACAGTCCCTCGGGGGTGCAGCCTAGCCATGAATGTGCCAAGGACAGTGGGAATTCCTGAGAGTCATGGCAGAGGCCAGGGACTCTCAGGGCCTAAAGTGTTGAGGCAAAGGAAGCTTTCCTGTCTTACACTGGCCTCAGCTCGTTCCCTGTTGTACTATGGTAGGTGCTAGGCAGGGCGGTGAGGATCAGAATAGGCCCCTCCTGTTGTAATGTTGACAGGTCGGGGGGAGAAGCAGCTGTGCAAACTGACCACAATGCACATTAGGAGAAGGGACAGGGGAAGCTTGGAGAAGCACTTGGCCAGGCTGGCATGGTCATGCTCCTTGGAGAAAATGACTCTTGCCTGAGTCTTGGGGTACCTGGAGACAGAGTGGAAGGAGAGCCATTTCGTCTGGGAGTGACACAACCATGGCCATGATGGAGCAGAGTGCTATAGTGACTTACAGAATACCTCGGTCTTGCAGTCATGATCATGAAAGAAGCAAAAGGAGACAGCATTGGCCAGGTCGATGGTGAGGAGCTGTTAGGACTCCCAGTAGGAGGACCAGACCCTCACCTGAGATTCCAGCCACCACCCCTCCCGGCTGTTGGTGGTCTTGAGAGGCGCTAGATGCACAAGTGAAAAGACAGTGGGCCTGCTTCCAGAACTGAATTCCAGTCCTCTGAGAGCAGCAAGAGCTCATAGCTGCTGAGCCATCTCTCCAACCTCTGAACAGATGTTTCTTTTCGTTTCCTGCAACAGTCTAGGCAGGTGGAAGCTGTTGGAGAGAAAGGCAAACTCTTCAGGGACAGGAGAATAGGCCAGCACTTCCAGGTCCTGTGGCCCTTATATAGTAAGCAAGTTTTAACTTACTAAGAGTGATGTGTTCTTTTAATTTCCTCCAGCACTACAGGAATGCTCCAGCCTTAGGACTTTGGCCAGAATGTTCTACACTGGCTTTTTGGGGCTATTCCTTCCGATCTTGGGGACTGGGACTTGTACATCCCCATAGTTTGCCTCTTGTATCTTACTTTTTTGGTTTTGTTTTTTGAGACAGGGTCTCCCTCAGTAGCCCTAGATAGCCTGGTACTTGTTAAGTAGATTAGGCTGGCCTCCTTCTCAGAGATCCACCTGCCTCTGCCTTCCGAGGGCTGAGATTAAAGGCGTGCACTTCAGCTTGCTGGGGTCTCTCTCTGTAGCCCTAGAGAGCCTGGAACTCGATATGTAGACCTCGCTGGCCTTGCGTGTGTCACCATGCCCAGCTCGCATCTTACTTTTCCACAGGTCAGATTCTTTCAATGTCTGTCTCTCCTCACTGGAAACAGAGCTGCTCTGCAGGCCTCATCTGCCACACCATGACCTGCGTCTTCCCATAGGGCCCTAGGGAGCTCAGCAGACATTAAAGGAACAAAGGAATGCCATGCCAGAAGAGAGCGAGGGGCAGGGGATCGGTGAAACAAGCGCGGAGGTAGTCTTGGGCCTCCACTAAAGACTACACATGCAGAGTTACTGCTGGGGTGGCAGGGAGAACTGAACCGCGAGGCACAGAGATGGGCTCCCCCAGCCTGCTCTTCTTTCCTATGGCCATGGCTGAAGAACGGACGACACCCAACCGCTGTTCGTGTGGAATCGCTGACGAGTGCGGTCAGCGCCCCTGTCCTCCAGCCAACCCGAGCTTCCGTGCGCCGGTGGGAGCTGCCCCCTTAGTCCACGCATGCACTTGTAAGCGGGCAAAGTCTCTGGGCCTCTCCCCGGTACCGGCAGGTGCAACTGCAGGCTGGCCCTCGGCTGCAGGTGCTGGGCTGCTGGGTAATACCATCGGAAGAGGGCAGCAGTTCCCAAGGTGCGGAGGCTAGCAACCCGCAGCCCCTAGCCCTAAGAGACTCCACCGGGCCGCTCTGGGGACGTCTGCGGGTACTTGGAGGGGGTCCCAAGCCGGCGGCCCCCAAGCTGAGCCTGGTCCCTGCTGAGTCCGGCCGGGGAGGCCCCGGAGCGCCGAGGCCCGAAGGCCCGCGAAGGGTGCGCGCCCGCGGCCGCCCGTCCCGCCCTCTCCGCCAGCCGGGCCCGGCGCGCGAGGCCTTGGGGTTCGCGGCTCGCGCCCGCAGGGGCTGGAAGGCCGGGAGGCCGCACAACAGCCTCTCAGGAGAGGGTCCCCCCCCGCGCCGCCGCGGCCCGTTCCCCCCGCCTCAGTTTCCCCCCAGCCCCGCCCGGCCGCGCGAGGGCGGGTGACGTCACGGCGCGCGGGATTGTGGGGCGGGCGCGGCGCCGGCGTCGCCATTTTTGTCCGCGGAGCGTGTCGCGCGAGGCTGCGGAGCGCGGTCCGGGGCGGGATGCTGCGCGGTGGCTGCGGAGGCGCCGCTTGCTGCTGAACGCGGCGCGCGGTCCAGGCGGCCGGGCTCTGCGCGGCGTGCGCCCGGGACAGCGCGAGCGAGCGCGGCGCCTGACCGGACGGTGAGTGCGCGGCCGGGCCCGGCCCGGCCCTTCCCCGCCCCGGCCCCGCTGCTGCGGCAGCGTCCTCTGCTCCGCCGCTCCCCCTCCCGCCCGCGGCCGCATCCCCTGCCGGCCTCCCACGCTCGCGCCTGGTTCCCCGCCCCACCCTCTCCGGAGCCTTCAGCGGGTCTCCGGCCCCGCCCCGGCCCCCTGCCTACCCGCGTCTCCACACGCCCTGTCCCCTCCTGCGCCTCCACCCTCGGGTCTCTGTCCTCTTCTGCGCCTCTCCACGTTCCCTGCGCCCTCCTGCGCCCTCCAAGCTCCCTGTCCCCTCCTGTGCCCTCCTGCGCCTTCCATGCTCCCTGCCCTCTCCTGTTCCCTTTTGCCTCCTACATGCTCCCTGTCCCCTCCTGTTCTCTCCTGCGCCCCTCCCCACTCGGATCCCTGCCCCCTCCCTCGTCTGCGCCCTTCCACGCCTGGGTCCCTGTCCTCTCTGCCTGCGCCTTGTGGCTCTCAGGCTCCCTCTCTTGTCTGAGTCCTGGGCCCAGCCGGCGGGGGCGGCCGTTCCGGTGACAGCTGCGGGCAGGTGGTCCTAGAGCCTGGCTGCGGTCGCTGGGAGGCGATGGGAGTTGGCCGACTGGCTTTGTCCGTAGCCGAAGCCTCGCCCCTCTTCCAGCCCCCACCTCTCCCCGGCACCGCCCTGGGCCGCGCGCTGTCATGCAGTGGTCTGCATCTGGTCCCTTTCTTCCTGTAGCTGGGTGTGGAGTCTGCCTGGTGACCCGGTCTATTGAATGTGCCTAATTCTCTGGAGTGATTTTCAGTGCCACAATGTGGTGCCCCTTTTAAAACAATTAAAGTGTTATAAAAGTGAAATTAATGTGTGTTGGAGTGGATGACTTTATAAGGGAGTTTGTAAGCCATTTCTAGGGTGTTGAGTTACAGTTGTTGCTGCCTGCCACTGTTTTGTTTACACAGGTCAGGAATTTACATACTAAATGGTGATGGTGTCCTTGCAAAAATGATGTCTTTAAAAAAACAAAAACTTGAGGTATATACCAATTAATCAGCTGTGTAGAGGGGCAGTTGCAGTTTTGATTCTTTGCCGTAGTTAAATTCCAAGGCTTTTTATACAGCATGACTAAGCCTTAGATCAGAATTAGCCTGGAATGCATTGTAAAAAGACAGTGAAAAACCCATTAGGAAATTGGATGACCTCCTCGAGTCTCCTAATCATATTGAAGTTAGAAATTTTTTTCTTACACTGGCCAGGGAACCTCTGTTATGGTAGGAATTTGACTCATTGTTCTGTTTTCTAAATATTTGTAAAAGTACAGTTTAAAATTTTAGAGTGTGGATATGTGGGAAGGCAGGCACTCTCCAGGTCATGGAAGAATGCAACATCATGTTGCAGTCTAGCCTGTTGGCCCTGTGGTGGAACCAAGGGTGAGGTGGGGATCGGGGGATGGGGTGGCTGGTCACATCCTGTCTGTAGCACCAGCTCATCCACCTGGCTTGGCAGTGCAATATAAAAGCATAATGTATAGGAAAAATGTAGCAGGACGTGTCAGGGCACAACTATAATCACAGCACTCAGGAAGCTGAGGCAGGAGGATCATGAGTGCAAGGCCAGCCCAGACTACATAGCATGAATCTGTCTAAAAAATACAGATATACATGGAATGTGGACAGGGATTTTTTCCAAGCACAGTGGAGAGAAGGGGTGAGGTGCACAGTACCTTATTATTTCATAGTCAAGTCTTCCAGGCTGAAGATAATGGCTCAGTGGCAGGGTACTAGCCTAGTGTGCACAATAGCAATCAAGCAACGAAAATAAAGTCCCAAATTCTGGCCACAGTTGTTTAAATGTTTACATTTAAAAAGTGTGTACATTCTCAGGGCTGCAGAGACAGCTCAGTGGTTAAGAGCACTGCTGCTCTTTTAGAGGACCCAGGTTTGATTCCCAGTACACACATGGTAGCTAACAGTCCAGTTCCAGGGGATCCGACACCCTCTTCTGACCTCCATGGGCATTGCATGACATAGGTGCCCTTACACACATGCAGGCGATACACTCATACACATAAACTAAAAATTAAAAAAGAAAAAAAAGTGCTTGCTGCTCTTTCAGAGGACCCAGGTTTGGTTCCTAGCTTCTAAATCAGATGATTCGTAACCCCTAACTCCAGTTCCAGGGGATCTGCTGTCTTCTGGCCTCTGGGCACCTGCATGCATGTGACACACATAAACTCATACAGGCACACACACACATAAAGAATAAATTAAGTCTCACTGGGCACAGTGGTACATATCTTTAATCCCAGCAGAGGCAGGGGCAGGTGAATCTCTTTGAGATCCAGGCCAGTAGGGACTACAGAGAGACCCTGTCACAATGGGGAAAAAAAAAAAATCTCAAAAAACATACATTCTTAACATGTTTTGTCAAGTTGGGACAAAGTCAATCTGAAACTTTTAATAAACAGTCTTCACACATGATTGACTGAACAAGAAAACTGGAAACAAGTCTAGTGACTAGGGTTAATTTAGATGAGCAGAAATCAGGATTTTATACAACAAAGGGTTAATATCCTGAACAAGAGGATCTAGGAAGTTTGTTGAGTTTCAGGGCATAGTATAAAAATGCTAAAAACCAGGGATGTTGGCCTAGGTACTTGGGAGGGTGAGACAGGAGGACTTTTGAGAACAGCATGGACTGTGTAGCAAGACCCTGCCACAAGCAGAACAGAAAGAATACAAATGGCAGATTAGGATGTGGATGTGTAGCCTTGAGGACTTGTGAGAACCCCACTGCATGGTGCTGTGCTCCTGGGGATTCTGCATGGACCTAACCCAAGGAGAATTGAGGCTGTTGCAGACACTCAAGGCACGTGCAGTTTGGCCAGGTATCAGGGTGGCCTAGACATTGGGGTTCTGATGGGTGGAAATAAACCTGAGGGTTGTGGTCTAGGGTGTCCAGTGGGATAGGGTTGAGGGGAAGGTGAGTCTAAGAAGGGCTCAGGGGATGGGAGGAGGAAGCTTCAAAGAGGCTGCTCTTGTCCAGAGGCTCCCAGAGGCTCGGAGAAAGGTGGGAGGAGCCCGGTGGCATTTAGAGGTTTGGGCAGTGGTGCTGGTGGTGCTGTGAGTGGGGTGAACTAGTTAGGAAGATCTGCCTGAGGTGATGTGAGCATTAAGTTAGGACAGTGGTTAGAGGTGTAGAAGAGCAGCTGCATCAGGAGTCCTGGGGTTCAGTAGACCTGTCTGGGGGCAGGGGAGGGGCAGCAGGTAGAAGGATGAGCTGGTTGGAGGACTGTTGTGTCAGATTGAGCCTGTGTAGACAGGAACGGGCCATGTTTGTCAGTCATTAAAGTCCTTCATGCTGTCTGCCCCGCCCCGCCCCATCCCAGCTCTGGCTGCCTTGGTTCCACTAAAACACAGCCACAGCTAAAGCCACAGTTCTGTGTTATTTTGCTTTATCACTTTTAAGATTTATTTTTATTCTATATGTTTGAGTGTTTGCATATATGTATGTATGTGTACCACGTGCATTTTCCTGGTGCTTGCAGAAGCCAAAAAGAGGATGTTAGATTCCCTGGAACTGGAGTTGCAGATGTTTTAAGTTGCCATGTCGATGCTGGGAACTGAAACCAGGTCCTTTGCCAGAGCCACCAGTGCTCTTAACCAGTGCTCTTAACTGCTGTGTCACTCTCCAGCCCAGATTTATCGTTTTCTTAGTTTGTGTATTTCCTTTCTGCTCATGCTTTTCTCATCTCCAAAGGGCAGGATTCTGGCCAGGGCCTTCTGTTGCCAGGGCTTGGTGCATGATAGGCACTTGCTGCTGTTTGATGAAGGGATGCTTTTGTCTTTTGGTGACTCACTGGGTGGTGCCATCTAATGTGCACAGTGCGGGGTTGTTAGGGACATCATGTCTGTGCATTTTGGGAACTTTATCCTTCTGTTTTTTTTGGTTCTTCCCTAAATTTTGAGTGTAGTCCTGAAGTAGCCTTTTGTGAATGGCTTATTTTACTCAGCATCGTGTTGCCAAGGCTCATTCACAGTTCTGCTCATTTTAACTGAAAAGTCTTCAGGGCCTAAGGCTTTGAAGATTTTCATTTATTACTATGTGTGTGGGGGGGGCACACGTGCTGTGGAGGTTATAGTGAGTCAGTTCTTTCACCTTTATGTGGGTTCTGAGATCAAACTGGAATCATTAGGCTTGCATAGCATGGCAAAGTGTCTTTAACTGCTGAACTGTTTTGCCAGCCGCTGAGGCTTTGTGAGATAGGGTTTCACTTTGTAGCCCCAGCTGGCCTGGAACTCACTATAGAGACCAGGCTGGCCTTGAACTCAGAGATCCACCTGCTTTTGCCTCTTGAGTGCTGGGATTAAAGATGTGCATCATATGCTGGGCTCTCATAAGGTTTTGTAGTGTGCTCTTTTATTTTGGTTCCTAAGTGCTGTGCTCAAGTTTCAGGTGGTGTAGGCACACCAGTCCCTGTGGTTATCTGTAGCTCAGCCTGCTTTTAAAATTAGTTAATTGTTTTTAAATTTTTGATCTTTTTTTGTAATGGGGTCTCTCGGTAGCCCCAGCTGGCCTGGAACTCTATGTAGACCAGGTTGACCTTGAACTCACAGAGATCCCCCTGCCTCTGCCTCCTTAGTGCTGGAATTAAAGGTGTGTGTCACCATGCCCAGCTATTTATTTTTGTTTTATGTGCATGAGTGTATTGCCTGTATGCATGTTAGTGTACCCGTGTTGTGCAATGCCTGTGGAGGTCAGAGAGGAAGTTGGATTCCCTGGAACTGAAGTTTCAGACGGTTATTAGCTACCATGTGGGATTTGAACTTGTGTCCTTTGCAAGAACAGTGTTTTTAACCACTGAGCCATCTCTCCAGTCTTCCAGCTCTTCTTCTTTTTTTTTTTTTTTTTATAATAGAATATCTTTATTTGTTCTTTGAAAATTTCATACATGTAAGTGATATATTTTGATCCTATCCAACCAGCTCCCCGTCTCCTTTCCCCTAGACACCTCTGACACATCCGTTTACCCTTTTATAACATCTTTTTTTTTAATGTGCTGAATCTGATTAGTGCTGCCTTCTGGAATGTTGACTTGTGCAGGTGACTATGGCCGCAGAGAATTCAAGAGTGTCCATAAGACCCCACTTTACAGCCCTCCTCGTCCTCCTCTTCCTCCTTCTCCTCCTCCCATTCCTCCTCCTCCTCCTCTTATTCCTACACTCTTTCCATTGTCTCTGTGCAATGTTCCCTGAGCCTCGGGTGAGGACAGACCCACTTACAGTCTATTATATGTGTAAAATCCTTAGGACACTTCTCATCATAGTGCTTGTGGGATAATTGGGAGATGGGATCTGTGTATTAGGTCTGTACATCTTAGTCTGCCCCACTAAACCATTCATAAGGAAGGGCAGGGGCATGTGACTATAGTCTTCACACTGAGAAGGCTGAGGCAGGAGTGTCTTGAATTTGAGCCAGCCTGGGCTGAATTTGAGCCAGCCTGGGCTACATAGTGAGACTTGTCTCAAACTAAACAAATAAAGTCCAAAGAGAAAAACCTTTCATAATCTTTCAACTAATAATCAGCGTAACGGTTTCTGGATACATACAGCATTGAAGTAGTAAATAATAGTGAAATTGCTAAGATTAATTATGTTTCAGCCTGTTTGGTTAATTAGTATCAAGATACAGTTCAGAAAGTCATGTTCTTTGCAGGTAGGTGATCAGTCATTCTTCCTCCAGGCAGCACCTACTCACCCTCACTCTCTGTTCTCCCTCCCTCTCTCCTTCCTTCCTTCCTTCCTTCCTTCCTTCCTTCCTTCCTTCCTTCCTTCCTCCCTCCCTCCCTCCCTCCCTCCCTCCCTCCCTCCCTCCCTCCCTCCCTCTCTTTCTTTTCTTTTTCTTTTTCTTTTTCTTTCTCACTGTGTAGCACTGACTGGCCTGGAACTCACAGAGATCCTCCTGCCTCTGCCTCCTGAGTGTTGGATTACCACCACCTGGGCTCCCTCCTGCTTTCCAGCCCCATGGTGTTTCTTCACAGCGTGTAATAAAATGAGATCCTCTTTTTCTACCCGGCTTCCTTTGCTTAGCGTTTTGTTTGTTATTTGAGATAGGCTCTTGCTTTGTGGCTTGTCTGCAACTTGCAGTGACCTTCCTGCTTCTGCCACCCTGTGCTGGGATACAGGCGTGAGCCACCGGGTGCAGTCTGCCTTTTCAAGGCAAACACATTTACTTCTGAGCTGATGATTGGTGGCGATTCAGTGATGGTAGTGCCTGCCTGGGCTGGTCAGAGATGTGGGTGCAGGCACAGTTGAGGTTAGTCCTTTTTGGATCTCTGGGTATGGAAAGTAACCACTAGAATTTGGTCACACGTTGAAACAGGTAAGGGTAGGTTTATAAAGCAGGAGGATGTAAGCACCCAGGGTGGTGTGTTCTAGCACAATTCCTTGGTTCTGAAAACATATCTACTACAGAACCCCTAAGAGGTGAGCACAGGAGTACGTCGAACCGTGTGTTTGAATGTGAAACCTTCAGAGTGGCTGTTACTACAGAGACTCGCATTTGAACACATTTCACTTCAGAAATTTTTGTATGTTTTTGCCAAACATGGATTCCTTTAGTGAGTGTGTGTGTGTGTGTGTGTGTGTGTGTGTGTGTGTGTGTGTGTGTAGGGGTCCTGTGTAGCCCAGGTTGGCCTTTAAGTACTATGTAGTCCAAAATCTTGAGCTTGGGATCTTTCTGCCTCCGCCTTCTGAGATTACAGACCAGTGCAGCCATGCCCTATTTCATTATGCTTGCTAGGTATTTAGCCCAGGCTTTGTGCCTGCCAGGCAAGCACTTACCAACCGAGCCCCTTCAGTTCTTTCTTGGGATTCAAATTTAGGAGAGGAGATTAAAGTAGCAGGTTAGCTTAGATGGAAGGACCAGATGAGAAATAGGAAGTGCTGTCTGTAGAAAAGGCTGAGCTCACACTCCCCCCAGGGTTCTGAGGTTAGGAGAGACCACTTTTGTGGTTTGGTAGAACAGAGATTTTTTTGTTTTTGGACAGTGCTAAGGATTGAACCTAGGACTTTAGATGTGCTAAGCAAGTGTTCTACTACTGTGCTCCAATCCCTGGCCCTACAGTGACTCAATTAAAGATAGGCAGCATGCAGCTGGATCAAACAGTTGCCACAGGAATATATATTTATTTACCTTTTTTTGGACAGGGTCTTGTGTAGCCAAGACTCGGTAGGTAGTCGAGGCTAGCCTGGAACTCCTGATCCTCCTGCCTTCCCCTCCCCAGCACTGGGATTACAGGCCTGTGTCACTATTCCTGGCTTAGTTTTCTCTATAAAACCCGAGGGGCTAGGGATGAAGCTTAGTTGGTAGAATGCCTGCCTGGAATGTGGGAAGCCCTGGGTGTCATCCCCAGGACTGCATAAGTGGGATGTGGTGGTGCATCCCTGTAATCCCAGCACGTGGGAGGCAGAAACAGGAGGACCCTGAATCGAAAACAGACAACCTAGTACAGGCTGTAGACTGTGTGACATTTGTATATTTATCTAAACATGGCATGATTTGAAAAAAATTGAGCCCCTCGAAGAAGCCTTTTTGGATTGCTGGAATAGGTAGACTTGGTTGTGTAAGTTGCAGAAGAGTGACTCCTGTTCTCTCCACTCAGCCCTGTCCCGTGGCCCCAGCGAACCCAAAACAAAATACCTCCTGACTTGTTTTACCTGCTTTTAAGTTTTTCAATTTTCCCTTTGACACTTTGTTGTATTTTGAGGCAGAGTCTTGCTATGAAGCCCAAGCTGGCCATGGAGTTATCGTCCTCCCGCCTCAGCCTCTGGGGTGTTGAGATTATAGGCATGCAGCACCATGCCCGGTCTTTTCCTTTTTTATAGACAAACAATATCCCTTTGCAGAGATGGAATGCATTTTATTTGCCCATCCATCAGTTGATGGACTTACCTATTGTTTCTACATTTGTGCTGTTAGGAATTGTGCCAAAATTGGTGTGAACATTTTTACATCTGTTCAGCATTTTACTTTTTTTGAGCATTTGTGTGCAGGTTTTCATGTGAACATATGTTTTCAGTTGCCAGGTATATCAGATGAGTTTGCCAGCACTTTCAGTTAATTTTGTGATTTTGACACCTCATTGACTCCAAAACACATTGTGATCTTGGGTTCTCAGACTCTAGGTATTTTATT
Source organism: Eospalax fontanierii (assembly GCA_035773235.1). NCBI lineage: Eukaryota > Metazoa > Chordata > Mammalia > Rodentia > Spalacidae > Eospalax > Eospalax fontanierii. Next base: position 79,915,939 of record CM069536.1, read on the forward strand.
TCTTTGAACATAGCATGGGCAACTGCCTGCGTGTACCAGGCTTAGAGCAGTGGACTATCTGTGACTGTGCAGGTCTTGTGGATTGTGCCAGTTCCTGACAGTTGAGCTCATATTCAGAGCTTTTGCAGGCATTTCCCATGTAATGTACCCATGCCAGCCCATACAAGGCTGAGCCTCTGTGCTCTGTCTTCCCCATTTTCCCCATCATCCTCTATGATGTCTTTGCTACATTGACTGGGCTTTACCAACAGCCATGAACTGCATGGTCAGTCAGTCACCTGCAGTTTTCTAGTGGCCCTTTGTTCTGTGTACTCATTCAGGCTGCACATTCTCTCTCTGTCTTTTTGAGACAGTGTCCCTGTAGCTCTCACTTCCCTGGCACTTGCTATGTAGACCTGTCCTTGATTGAACTCACAGAGATCCACCTGCTTCAGCCTACCAAGTGCCAGGATTAAAGGCGTGCACTATCATGCCTGGCTGCACATTCTCTTTTCTTAATTGAGTTGTAAATGGCATTACATAAAAGTTACCGTTTTAAAGTGTACAATTCTGGGGACTGGAAAGATGGCTCAGTGGTTATGAGCACTGGGCTCTTGCAGAGGACCTGGGTTTAATTCCTAGCACCCAAATGTGCCCCAGCCGGCATGGCCTCAACAGAGCATGAGTCCTCAGAAACCTAGGATGAAAGAGACAAAAGGAACACAGAGGGCCAACAAGACAGTCTTCTGATCAAATCAGCAAATCTTTGTTCTTTACAGAGCTCTATATACTGCAGATGCAAGGGGCTAGGTGGGGGGTGGGGGTGGACTAGGGTTGCTAGGAGACAAATCACTGGAAGATCCAGGAGCCAAGGGCATGTGTAGCCAAGGGCAGCTACAGGTAGGGGAACTTGTCTGTTTAGACAATGAGAAACTCTAAAAGGCACTTAGGAGACTCCAGGTTAACATAATTGGTGTCAACAAGTATCACAAGATGTTACATTTGCAGGAAGGGCAAGACAGAGGTCACTTGGTCCCCAGCACAAATGTTTCCAGCAGATCTTGTGCCCTCTTCTGACCTCCACAGGTATTGTGCACACCTACATTTTCATACATACATGCAAAATATTCATACAGGAAATAAAAATGAATTTTAAGCTGGGCATGGTGGTACACACCTTTAATCCCAACACTTGGGAGGCAGAATCAGGTGAATCCTTGTGAATTTGAGGCCAGCCTGGTCTATATAATGAGTTCCAGGCTAGCTGGGGCTACAGGGAGACCCTGACTCAAAAAGACCTTTTTTTTTTTTTTTTTTAAATCTATTATTCCTGTTGAGTAGCTACCACAGATTACCTGGAGTTTCACCTTACAGTGCTAAGGACCCAGGATGGTTACTTCCTTCTCTGGCTTTTGCTTTCTTTGGGGGAGGGTTATGGTAAAATTAGACTACTGAAAATTATATTGCTTTTTTTTTGTTGTTGTTGGAACATTTATTTGTGTGTGTGTGTGCCCCAGAGCTCATGTGATGATCAGAGGCCAATTTCAGGAGTCATTTCTCTCTGTCCGCTGTGGATGCCAGTGATGGTACTTAGGTCTTGAGGCTTGTTTGGCAAATGATTTTACCTGCTGAGCCGTCTCTCTTGCCTGTTGCCCTTTGTTGTTTTGAGGCAAGATCTCAGTCTGTAGCAGAGGCTGCCCTTGGATGCTCAACAGTCCTCTTGCTTCAGTTTCCCTGGTGTGAGATTACAGGTGTGTACCACCATACCAGGCTTGTGTTGTCTTTGGATGAGCAGTGTCTGTGTGGTCGTGTGGGATGTGATCTGCAAGGGACTGAATGTGGTGAAGGGTCAGGTGGTGGAGAAGGGAAACAGATCACCAACTGGACATGGTGGCACACACCTGTGACCCTAGCTACATGGGAGGCTGAGTGAATCAAAAAAGATGGAAAGTTTGAGGGTTACCTGGGCTATATAGTAAGTTTAAGGTCAGCCTGGGCAGTTTATTGAGACCCCGTCTCAAAATAAATGAACAACAAAAAAGGGTGGGGGTGGGGGGACTTGGGTAAAGTGTCTTGCTGTGGAAGCATGAGGGCCTGAGTTCAGACTCCCCAGCACCCATGTTAAAAGCCCAGCATGGCAGCGTGTGCCTGTAATCCCAGTGCCAGGGAGGTAGAGACGGGAGGAGCCCCAGGGGCTGCTGGTCAGCCAGTCTAACTGATTGGTAAGTTTTGGGGTCAGTGAGAACATCCTTTCTCAAAAAAACAAGGTGGAGAGTGATAGTGGGAATACCTGACATCTGTCTCTGGCCTACATGTGTGCACACAGAGGCTTATACTCCTGTCCGTACACAAAGGGCGAGAATGTAGCAAAGCCCTGGTCCTACCCTTAGCATACATACCAAAGAAAGGAAATGAAAAACAGTAAAACATAAAACCAAGGGGCCTTAGCTCTGGTCATTCGATACAACAAAAATTAAACCTGTATGATCTGAAGAAATCCTTAAAGATTCTGACTTGTAGATTCTAGTCTTCAGGATCTAACCAGCTCTAGTTTAGGTTTTCTTACATGTGTGTATGTGTGTACATGCTCATGCGTGGGAACACTCACGTGTGGGAGTACATGAACCCATGCTGGCATACACACACAGACCCAGAGTTTGAGGTTGCATGGCTTCCTCTTTCGATCTCTGTGGTCTCTTGCTGAGTCTGGAGCTCAGTGATTATTTAGACTGGCTGGACTGTGAGCTCCAGGATCCCTCTGTTTTGCCTCTTGGTTCTGTGGTTACAGGCGCATGCCACCAGGTCTGTCTTTTCCTGTGGATACACAGGATCCGAACTCGGGTCCTCATGTATTTTACCCACTGAGCCATCTTCCCAGCCTAGCACCCAGTTTTTTGTTTAATAAAGAGCTCAGTGTATCCAGAGGTTCTGTTTCTGGTCCAGTGTTAGGTTCATCTGTTTTTATTGTTGCAAGAGTGTCAAGTCCTTTCTGTATCTGAGGGCTTAAGAAAAGCATTTAGGTCTAGACTGGCCAGTTAGATGTTGTTTTTCCCTTTGATGAACTGTCAGCAACACAAAGTGTATGTGCCTAGGCAGTGTGGGGAGGAGTCCTCCCTGTCAGGGGAGGCTCTGTTCTGGTGGAGCTGAAGTCACATTGGCTTGTCTCAGCCTCTTCATTGTCAGAGTTGCTGATGGTAGTCATGAAAGGGCTTTCTCAAAACAACAGAGGAAAATGATTTAAAAATGAAAAGACAGTTTTTTATTTCTTTGAACCAGATTCTTATGCAGCTTAGACTGGCCTCCCAACTCATTATGTATTTGAGGATGACCTTGAACTTTAAAACATTTATTACCTATTTATGAGTGTGTGTGTGTTTGTGTTAGAGGACAACATTTGGGAGTTGGTCCTCTCCTTCCACATGGATTGTGGTACTTGAACTCAGGTAGGCAGGTAGGCATTTTTACTTGCTGAACCATATTGCTTGGTCTTGACCAGATTTCTGATCTCTTGCTTTTATCTCTGGAGTGCTGAAATTACAGGCTATCACCACACCCAGTTTATGGGTGATGGGATTGATTCAGGGCTTCCTTCTGCATTCTGCCCACTGAGCTGCAGCCCCAGTTGGAGGAAGATATGTGGCCCTGCGTGCTTCCCTCACACACTTGCTGGCACCATTCTGGCTGGTCCCTTGTTCTGCTGAGCCACCTGGGGGAGCGGGTACGAGTTGGAAGAACATGAAGGGTCCTGTGTGGTTTCTAGTAAGTGAACTTTCAGAAATCACTTAGCTTCACCTTTTAACTGGAAGCCCATCTACTTCTCACATCTGTGCTGTGATGTAGTGCAAAATCATGTTTCATCAGAAATATGTTCAGATTCTCCATTTAACAACTTTCTTTTCTTTTATTAAAGAGTTTTCTCTGGGAAGCAAAGTTGGAAAAAAATGGCTAATAAATTTAAGCATGTGGTGAAGAAGGAGAGAACACATGCTTAAGAGAAGGGCACTGTACACGCCGAAGGCAGCTGCAGACTTCTCCAGAGATGTGGGGATCTAGGATAGCTCATCCAGTGGAAAGCAGGATTGTGAGTTAAGGGATGTGCAGGCAGGGACTCTGAGCAGTGGGTTGGCTCTGCTTTTTTGTCTTTCTGTAAGGGTTTTCAGATGCATCATTTACATGATGGGAGGAAGAAGTTCTGCATGACTGATGACTTGGAGATATCAAGGCAGAGGAGAGTTAATGTTGCCTCCAGCCCATTTTGGGTGATTTTGTTCTTCTTACCCAAGTGGCCACCCAGAGTCCTGTTGCATCTCTGTTGTGCAGTCGCCCCGTCTTTAGCTCTTGCTCATTGTGCCTCTTTTCCTCTGCTGTCTAGTCTCCCTCTTAAAAATTTTCATCCCTTAGTCTTTTGTTACTGTTATTATTCCTAGTGTGTGTACGTGTCCACTTGAGTGCAGGTGTGTGTGTTATGGTGTGCACGTAGAGGTCAGGAGACGACTTCTGGGAGTTGGTTCTTCTCCTTTCTGTCCACTGTGGGTTCAAGGTCATCAGGCTTAAATGCTAAGTGCTTGCTTTTCCCCACCAAACCATGTTGTCAGCCTCCATCCTTTCATTTTAATGATATTGGATTGTTGTCCTTGCCTATTGAGGGATAAGAGCCACTGGGATCTACTGGAAAGATGATTTTTTTTTTTTTTTTTTTTTTTTTGAGAACAGTGTTTCCTATAGCCCAGGTTGCTATGTAGCAAGCGATGAATTTGAACTTCATAACTGCCTGCCTTCACGTCCCAGGTGCTAGAATTAGAGACATGCACCGTCATGTGCCATTTACATAGTTTAGGGGATCAAATTCAAGACTTGATGCCTGGACCACATTCCCAGCCCCCAGGACCACTTTATCATAGTTTTGTTGAAATTAGCTGTGCTTCACAGGATCCTGGACAAGTCTCGAAACAGAATGGCAGAGGCAGTGAGGGCAGCTGCTGGCTGTAGTTTGAGGACTTGCTTCTGAGGTTTCTCCAGTCAAGGCGGGGGAAGCAGGGAATAGGGCTATATGCATAGCTGAGTGGGTAGAGTCTTTGCCTAGCATACATGAAGCCCCAAGTTGGATCTCCAGCATTGCCTAGACCAGGCATGGTAGTTCTTGTTTATAATCAGCCCCAGGAACAGGGATGCTGAAGTTGGAAGACTGAGTTAAAAGCCACCCAGGGCTACATTGTTGAAATCTTGTCTCAAAAGAAGTCAAAAGAAAGAGTGGGGGGAGCTGGAGTGATGGATTGTCACTGACCGCTCTTGCTGAGGATCTGGGTACAGCTACCTGTACCTCCAGTTTCAGGAGATCTGATGCTTTCTTTTGACCTTTTCAGGCATTGCAGAACATGGCTGCGCTTACACACATGCAAGCAGTACACTCACACAGAAATAAAAATAATAAACTGAAAGGACAGGGTATTAGTGTTAAGAACATATCTCTGTGGCAAAATGTTTGCCAAGTGTGTACAGGCCCTGGGTTCTGTCCTCACCTATCTCAAACAACATTCCCACATTTAATTCTTTAACCAATCTAGAATTCATTTTAGTGTGTAGGGAAGGTGGGGTTCTTTCTTGTTTTTCTAATGGATACTTGTCTTAGCACTGTGTATGATGAAGTCCATCGAGGTACATGCACCACCATCTGTTTCCCTCACTAAAGTGACACCGGTACCTGTATGTATACTGTATGTATACTGTATGTATACTGTGGGGACTGGATGGGAGAGATGAACAGTGTTCTGATTAGGATGTGTCTGTGGGTGGTAAGTGCCAAGCATTTGGGAACTAGGAACCTTGGTGACCTATGTCTGCCTTATCTGAAATGTCATGTGGATGAAGCAGACAGCATTTCATATTTATTTTAATTGATTAGCTTTGGTTAGTTGATCACTCTGTAACCCAAGCTGGCCTCAAATTAGTGGCAGCCTTCTTGCCATAGCTTCTTCTATGCTAGGATACAGATGTGAACTACCACACCTGACTTGTATTTATTTTAGAGGGCTGAAGTAGACTCAGTGGAAGAATTGAACAAGGGGCAGATTCTTCTTTAGGAAAAAAGAATAACTTTCTGACTAAATGTTGGAGCAGCCTGGCAAGGAAGGGGCTAGTTTGCAAAGTAGTGAGCCCAGTGTTGGGAAATGTGCCTGGAGAAATGGGGCAGTTGCTTGCCAGACATGTACTGTCCTTTAACCAAGTTGAGAGAATGGTATGATTACTGGGTGACTCCTGAGTTCGGTGCCCCTCAGACTGCGCTCCTAACTGCCCCTTGAACGAGGCTGCTGAGTTCTAGGAGGCTGCACTCTGCCTGTCTTGGGACTCACAGCCCATCTTTTGTCTCAGACCTGTCTCCCTTCTCAGGAAAGCTGTAGCCCCCAAGAGCATTCTTTATCCCTGCCCCGACCCCCCATCTGTGTGTGTGTGTGTGTGTGTGTGTGTGTGTGTGTGTGTGTGTGAGTTTGTGTGTTTGTTCCCACACCTGTGTGTACAATCTATTTCAAAAGGAATTTAGTCATCTTATGCCAGAAATCACATTTTTCTATTGAAATTAATGATACTGAAGCCCAGCTAATCTTTCTGTGAATATTCTTCACTTCTGCCCTAACTCCCACAGTATGTGGTTTGTGTCCACTGCTTCCCGCTTCCTTTCATCCAGCATCTGCCAGTCCACTGCCAGAGGGTGTCTGAGCCAGGAGATTTTCTAGGTGGTTGATTATGTAGGGAAGAAGGAAGAGTCCCTGTACTTTTTATAGAACAAGTTCTGGGGACTGTGAGACAGTTGGTACAGTTAAGTGAGATGCAGCCTGTCAGGTGCCAGGGAGAAGCTGACCTGGATAGATGATCGTTTACATCATCCCAGCACCACTGCAGAAATGCCTTTTTTTTTTTTTTTTTTTTGCCTGGGGGGTGGGGAGATAGGGTCTCATTATGTACTCCTGGTTGTCCTAGAACTCACTGTGCAGACCAGTCTGGCCTCGAACTCCCAGAGATCCTCCTGCCTCTGCTTCCTGAGGGCTGGGATTCAAGGCATGTGCCTCCATGCCTTGCCCACATTTTTATTTTTCACATGTTGAAATGTAATTTCAAAGTCGTCACTGTTTACTGTATAAAAATGTATGTAACATGATGAAACCTGTAATGACACGTCTGCTTTTCCTTCATTCTAGAATGTATGACAACATGTCCACGATGGTGTACATAAAGGAAGAAAAGCTGGAGAAGCTGACGCAGGATGAAATCATTTCCAAGACAAAGCAGGTGATCCAGGGGCTGGAAGCTCTGAAAAATGAGCACAACTCCATCCTTCAGAGTTTGCTGGAGACGCTGAAGTGCTTGAAGAAAGATGAGGAGAGCAGCCTGGTGGAGGAGAAGTCTAGCATGATCCGAAAGTCCCTGGAGATGCTGGAGCTTGGCCTGAGTGAGGCGCAGGTAGGAGTGTGTGCGTGCGTGAAGGGTGGGTGTGGACAGCTCTGGTCAGCTCTGTGGTACCCCAGCGCCACATTGCTTTATGTGTTTGAGTAAACTTTTATTTCTGTCATATTTTGGCATTTTTTGTTTTTTAAATTGTTGTTTTTCCAAAGGGGAAAAGAGGTAGTTTATTCTGGAACCAAATATGAGTGATTATGGCCTGGGAACACAGATTTAGGTCACCCTTGTCGAAAGCATTTAACTGACTGGATAGTTGAGGTAATCAGACAAAAACCACTTAAGGCTGTTGCTGTGATGCTAACACACATTGGTTACACAGCAAATAAGGGCTTACCCAATCACCAGTCAGTTTTAGTTCACAGATGTATTTCTTGGGCATTCCAGAGGTGGCATGAGTTGGCTTCGGTGATCCTATGAGGTTCTGATTGGGTGATCTGCCAGGAAATCTGCTTGTCAGACAATGGACTGATGTTCAGTCTTCATGGACAATTCTAGGGTGCTGGGATCCTGTCGTGTTGTCCTGAGCCTTGGCACTGAGTACTTTGGTGAGGGACCTTGAGTGTAGCATACCCAGGTTCTGGTTGGGGATGGCCTAGCAGGCGTGTCTGATCAGCTCTGAAGGCTGGGACATGGTATGTTATGCCCAGAGTCCGAATTTCAGGTGCAGGCAAGTAAGGTGTCATCACACCTTGACATTAATACTGCCTTGCGGTTTACATGTTACTCTGCATTCCACATTGCAGGGTGCAGGGTGTTTTGTACAACCCCAGGTGCTGTGTTCCAACCTGGAAGCAGTTTGAGGAAGGTTTTTTGGTCTTTGAGACAGGGTCTCCCTCTAGTCCCTGCTGGCCTGGAACTCACTATGTAGACCAGGCTGGCCTTGAACTCAGATCCATACCTGCCTTTGCCTTCTGAGTGCTGAATTAAAGGCGTGCACCACCATGCCTGGCTTGAGGAAGTTTTTATAGTAACAGAACAAAGTCACAAATGAAGGCATTTTACACATTGATGGAAACCTGAGTGGGCGTTTGCAGTCATGGAAGGACTCAGATGTGGTTGATGTGCTTTTCATAGAGACGAGGACAATAGAAACATAACAGGTTTTCCCCCGATGACTTCTGGCTCTTGAAGTAGAACCTAGGTAAAATTCAGTACACTGAAGCTTTGCTGCTTATGCAGCAAGTGAATGAAACAGAGACAGATGTCTGGGTGACCAGCATTGACTTTTGTAAAGGAAGTGACCACCTAGTTTAAAAGTTTTAGAAGTTTTGCTGTGTGTAATGGCACATACCTTTATCCCAGCAGTCAGGAGGCAGAGGCAGGTGGATCTGAGTTCAAGGGCAGCCTGGTCTACATAGCAAGTTCCAGGCCAGCTGGGGTTACTGGGAGACCTTGTCTCAAAACAAAAGTTTAAAAGTTTTTCATCTTCTCTCTGTTAAAAACATTTGTTATTAAACTTTCAACCATTGTGTTATATTGTGTTGTGATATGTTGTGTTAGGGAGGAACCCAGGACTTCACATATATGAGGCTAGTGCTCCACCACCTAGCTATACCCCAGCCCCTAGACCTTTAACTTTGGGTCTTTTTAAACATTTAGTTATTATCTATTTATTTTGCATGCGCATGTGTGTATGTGTGTGTGTGTGTGCATTCACATGTGTACCATATCATATCATACACATGGTGGTCAGAGGACAACCTGCAAGAGTCATTTCTCCTTCTACCATGTGGGTTCCATAGATTGAACACAGGTCATTAGGCTTGATGGCAGGTGCCTTTATGTGTTGATCTGGCTCTCAAGTTCTGTTGTTTAAAGGTCGTATAAATCTGAAATTTTTGTTTGACAGATGATAGGGTTTTTTTTTAAATTAAAGACAGAAGAAAACACTCATCTTTTGGAGTTTTCAGGTTTTAGATCTAGGAGGATGGTGGTATGGTTACTTTATTATGAGAAGGAAGGGCAGATTCATGGTCTGCAGAGCACAGGCAAGAGCTTCCCCGGCCTTTCTGCCTTTATACTGCTAGGGAAATGCTGGTACCTTGGGCGGTTGACAGTGCTACAGAGATTCTTCCCTTGCCTTATTTGTAAAGATGATCTGCATGCTTCCCTCCTCAGCTCCACCCCGCCTGCCTGCACTCTACACACACATATATCCTCCTGTGGAAAAGGCCCATGCACAGTTAGGCTAGATGGTCTCCATAGAAAGTGAAGTGCACCAGAAGAGGAGACACTCAGTGTTTCTTGTCTGCTTTGAGGTGCTGTCACCGAAGCTAAGATTCAGATGCTCTGAGCTGGTGGTGCTCACACACCCCAGAGTGTCATCCGCGTGGAAAGGGGAAGGGAGAAAAAAATGGCAGCTCTGCCTTGCAGTACCATGGAGAAAATACCGGTGAACTCACACTGGAGCTGCCAACCCAGCTGTGTGGAGGGAGGGGCTTTTCCCTGACCACATGCGCCAATGTGTAAGCACCTTTTCTCTTCAGGTGATGATGGCCCTGTCCAATCACCTGAATGCTGTGGAGTCGGAGAAACAGAAGCTGCGTGCTCAGGTCCGTCGTCTATGCCAGGAGAACCAGTGGCTGCGGGATGAACTGGCCAACACCCAGCAGAAGTTACAGAAGAGTGAGCAGTCTGTGGCTCAGCTGGAGGAAGAAAAGAAGCACCTGGAGTTCATGAACCAACTCAAGAAGTACGATGACGATATTTCTCCCTCGGTGAGTGGCACGCACTTAGTGTGTTGCCCCACACTGTGCTCAGGAAGTGCCATGACAGAACTGTGGGTTTATCCTCGCCCACAAGTGATTGTGCTTAGCAGGACCACTGCTGGATGTCTGGCAGTGGAGCCTTGGGCAGTGTATAGCCATTTCTCCACCTGTATTTTAGTTAGTTAGTTTGTCAGGGTCTCTAGTCCCAGCCTGCCCAGAGCTCACTATATAGACCAGGCTGGCTCCAACCTTACAGCGATCCACCTGCCTCTGCCTCCTGAGGGCTGGGACTAAGGCGTGTGTCATCATGCCCTGCATTCACTGTGCATTTTAAGTGTGTTTTTTTAGAACAGTGTCATGTGCATCTTTGTGTATACAAAGCTCCCTTAGCTTCATCAGCTGCCAGAGCTGCAGCCCAGTGCTGCCACCTGTAGTTCCCAGTTCTGGACTTGCTCTGCTGCTCATGGCCTGACTCTGACTTTGAAACTCCTCCTCCCCTTCTCCCCAGGAAAGCTTCTGGTCCTTGGCTTCTTCAACAGCTACTCTCTCTGACCCTGAATGTTCCTTCTGCCAGTCTCTGAATATTTTTCTTAGTCTCAAATTTTTTTTTTTTTTTTTTTACCTGTGTATTTTGGACTCAGCTTCTCTTTTAAATAAATCTTTTTATTTTGGAGTGATTCTAGGTTGACAGAAAAGTTGGAAAGACACCAAAGAGAGTTCCTGGATCTCCTTTGCCCAGTTCTCCCTAATGTTAGCATCTTATGTAACCACAGTGTAAGAACACTGGCTGTTCTCATAGAGGACCTGAGTTTGGTTCCCAGCATCTATATGACGGCTAGTAACTGTGTTTCAGGGGATCCAACACCCACTTCTGACCTCCAAAGGCATTGCATGACCCTCGTTCACTTACATATATGCAGGCAATACATTCATACACATAAAATAAAAATAATAAATAAAATATTTAAAAAGAACTGACTGTTGCTCCATTACCATTAATGAAGCAGTGTCTGTGTGGTGACGGCAGATGGTAGACCCTCTAGCGTGCCCTTTTTCTGTTACAAGGTCCAGCCCAGGGTTCCATGGTGGGTTAGAGCTGCCTCCTTGTGCCAGACATGTGCACGATCAGTGATCGGTGTACCAGTCATTTCTGCATTTGTGTTCATCCTGGAAGCTGGAGCTCTGAAATGAGAGTTCAGCAGACTGCTTCTGGCCAGGACCTCCTTTGTAAAGGCTCTGATCTGCCTTTACCTGAGGAAGAGAGAGCAGTAAGCAAGTTTTCTGGTGTCTCTTCTTGGGAGATCAGGGACAGCATCATGATGCCTGCCCCTGACCTCATCTAATCTTTACCACCTCCCCAAAGGCTCTGCCTCCAGATGCCATCACATTGGAGTTAGTTCTAAATGTGAATTTTGGGGTCAGGGAAAAACTTGCACAACAACTCTGACTCATTAGGCTTACTGTTCTCCTTCATGAAGTCTCTTCTGTCAGGGAACACAAGTGTCTTGATTTGGACTGCTGGGAGAACGCACTTGGAGGTGGGAGTGCCAGTCAGGAGTTACCTGGAGCATGCACGTATTGAGAAAAGGCCTAGAGAGGTGACTTAGTTGGTAAAGTGCTTGCCTCATATGCATGAGTATCTGAATTTGATCCCTAGTATCAGCAGCTGGGTGTGGTGCTGCGTGCTTACCATCCCAGCACTGGGAAAGCGGTAGGGAGGTCAGCCAGCCTGCCTGGTCAGTGCGGCCCAGGTCCCAGTGAGAGAAGACTCTGCCTCAGAAACAAGGTGGACAGCTCCTGAAGAGTGAGTAACACCCAAGGTTGACCAGTGACCCCCTCACTCGAAAATGTGCACACAGACATAGACATTCGCAGTGTCTGTGTAGACTAAGACACTTCTTAAACTTTTTATTTTGAAAAGTTTGAAACTTGGAGAAACTCTGCTTGGTGTTTACTCTCCCTGCCAGTGCTGATCAGAGTCTTCTCTGTAGCCCAGCTGGCCTGGAAGTCACAGAGATCCGCCTGCCTCTGCCTTCCGAGTGCTGGGATTAGCGGTGTGCCCTACTACGCCCGGCAGGTCATTTCTTCTATTTCTTCTTGACTGTCTGAGCAGGAGGCCTATGCACACGGCCTCCCCTTGCTGGCTCCCTTTCCTTCTCATGCTCCTCACGGTCAGGGTGTTTTCCTAGTTAGAGTCCAAAGCAGATCTGGGGAGTTGACAAGATTTGAGTCTTTTCACCCACTTCTCCTCTCACTCATCTCCATGGGGACCTGCACAGCGTTTCCCACTTCCTCTGGGATCACCATCATGGTTGATGATGCACATATCTGCTCTGTCACTGTCTCATTTCTTTTCTTTGGTGTGTGTAGTACCCAGGCCAACAGGTTGTGCGTAATGGGCAGTTTAAAATCGAGTCTTAGCCAGGCATGGTGTCTCAGGTCCCAGCAGTAGAATTAAGTACTTCAAGACCAGCCTGATCTACATAGTGAGTACTAGAGCAGCCAGAGCTACATAGCAAAACCCTGTCTGGGGGAAAGTAAAGAATGATAGAAGCAAGTCTTTGATTTTAATTCGGGCATTTACAGTTCAGTTTCATTCACAGTTTGGTTTAAAATAGTTACTGAGACATTTGGGCTTAGATCTCCTGACTCAAAGCTGGTTTTTGTTGGTTATTTTTGCTCCTTTGGCCTTGTTTTGCATTGACTTAGTATTTAGTAGTAGTTCTCTGTACTCTTGATTAGCCTGATAGGTGTCTTTGTTTTTTTAGTGCTAGGGATGGAACTCAGGGCTTGGAGGGCTTGGCACGCCGTGCCAGGCAGGTGCTGTGCCATTGAACTTCAGCCTCGGCTCCAGTCTCTCTGGCTGTCTTTCATTCAAACAGTCTTCCGTTTTCCTTTGTCTTTCCTGGCCTGGGACCCTTAGAACATGCAAGTCGATTGTTTTATGCTTTATGCGTCCCAGTGGGAATGGTCTAAAAGTGATATGCACTTGTTGGTTTACCCTTTCCAGAGCCAGTGTGTATGTGCCCTGTGCTAATGCCAATTTCCTGCACAGTCCAGGTGTTGCTACTTTCTGTTGACTGTGAAGTTGTCATGGGTCTCTTGGAGGCAGGAGTTACAATGTAAAGCTGGCAGGTTTCTTGGCTGTTTTCAGAGCCCCCATAGAGCTGCTTACTGTGGGTGTTGGAGCTGGGGAGTCTACCTCCTCTGTGGCTATGCACCATTTTAGCCTGTTGGCAAATAGTATTTTATTTCAAGCAAGACTTTCCTGGTTTCTTGACACAGGTAAAACATCTAGGGTTTAGAAATGCAGTCAAGACCACGTCTTGTCCTGTAGCCAGGTCTTCTCAGCTCAAGTCCAATGAGTGCCCTTTTGCGCCCCTCATTTCTTTCTCGGGACTAGGCATCTGACCTGTGCAAGCCAGGTCTGCTACCCAGGCTCTTGAGGAAACTGAACCGACAGCGTGAATATATGTATTGAAAAGAGTTTATTACTTTGAGACTGTGACTCTGGCTTCACACCTGAGGCTGAGAACCTGACAGCTGCTGGGTCCTCGGCTGCATGGCACCTTGGGGGCCAGAGGGTCCCACAGTGGCTGTCTCATGCTGAAGATGTGGAGACCTCAGTAGTTGCTCAGGTCACAGCTGGATGCCTCAGCAGTCCCAATCTAGCACCCCAAACTGGAGGGTCCCTAAACAGACCCTTAGTGATGAAAGCCTGCAAATGCTGGCTGCCAGGTCAGCAGAGGAAGCAACAGAAACAGGATAAATCAACCCGCAGCCAGAGAGAAGGCCAGACAGGCCCCCATCCCACTCAGGGTCTTCCCATATGGATCAGGTAGTCGGGACAAGTCATGCCATGTAAGCACTCATACACATAAAATATAAATAATCAATAAAATATTTTTTAAAAGACTGACAGGCAGCATATGAGGCTCTGTGGAATGAACGCTGTTCTGGGTCTCTTGTAGGAGGACAAAGACTCTGATTCTGCCAAAGAACCCCTGGATGACCTCTTCCCAAATGATGAAGACGACCCAGGCCAAGGAAGTGAGTGGCAAGTGATGTGGCTGTATCACCAAGTGGGGTAGAGCAGCGCCACTTTCTCTGAGTACATCCTCCTTGTCAGTGGAGCCATTACCTGTGGTGCAGAATGTTGACCACAGTGGGATTGCCACTTATTTACTTACTTATGTAGAATCTGACTATTGTAGCGTGGCCTGGACTCTTGTTCCTCCTACGTCATCCTCCCCATTGCTGGGATCTGGGTGTATGTCACGACACCTGGCAGGTCGCCTTTGTTTTCCCTGGTCTCCAGTTTGTATGTGTTGGGGTGTATTAGCGTGTAGGCCAGACCCCAGTAAACAGACCTGTAGGTCTTCGCAGGGTAGAAGAGAAGGGGTCAGAGTTACCTCCCTCTTCCTTAGATTCTCACCCAGAGAAGTCCTGTAGTACTGTCAGCCTGCAGGGTGCCATCCCTGTAGGCTGGTTCTCTCCCGCCTGCCCCATGCGTACTCAGAAAAGTTTGAATTAGCATACGAGCTAACTGGAACTAGAGCAGAGGGGAAGATGAGCTTATCTGTCTGCCATTGTTCTAACTGCCCTCTGACCTGTGCCTGCTCTGCAGTCCAGCAGCAACACAGCAGTGCCGCTGCCGCCGCTCAGCAGGGCGGCTACGAGATCCCAGCACGACTGCGCACGCTCCACAACCTGGTGATCCAGTATGCTTCACAGGGGCGCTATGAGGTGGCAGTGCCGCTCTGCAAGCAGGCCCTGGAGGACCTGGAAAAGACATCAGGCCACGACCACCCTGATGTGGCCACCATGCTCAACATCCTGGCCCTGGTGTACAGGCTAGTCCTTGTTTCTGTACTGAATTGTATCTAGAGGCAACTTTTAACCAGCTTGTCTTTGAAATGTGTTTTATAAATCTCTATAAACTGCAGAAGGAAGTCCAGGGCCTGTGGTGGGTTCTGAACTGTGTGGGACGGTCCTGAGCAAGGCTAGAGTTCTGCAGGAAGAGAGGACCCGGGGCTCCTGATGAGGTGTGCAGGCATGTTGCCCTCTCTGTGGGTGAGGGCTTCCTTCAAAAGGGTTTTGAAAGTTCCTAACACTGGCAAGACTGTAGCAGAATTTGTAGGTAGGGTCCTGTTTGATGGCCTGTCATTTGCTTCAGGTGTGTCTGTGGCTGCCTGCCTGGTGCTGTCAAACCTTTGACCATTTCCTGCTGGTGGACATCTAGACTCCATGCAGATTTTTACTGTAGGGTTCCTTAGTCACTGGCAGTTTGCATTTACTGTCTCTATAGCTCATATTAAGTGTTTAAGGATTCTATGCCTTTTGACAGTATGTGAGAGTTTCTGACTGGTTCTTGGTATTAATTGAGTTAAGCATAAACTGGGGTTGGAGAGATAGCTCAACAGTTAAGAGCACTGGTCGCTCTTGCAGAGGACCTGGGTTCCATTCCCAGCACCTACATGGTGGCTAATAACTGTAACTCCAGTTCTAGAGAAATTCGATGTCCTCTTCTGATCTCTGCAGGCGTTTCACAACACGGTGCACTTCCATACATATGTGCAGACAGTACACACATACACATAAAATAAATGAAATACTTTTAAAAAGCATAAACTAAGCTTTTTGTTACACATAATTGTGTTTCTGTGCTGGGTACTGATGCGGCAGCTTCTCGTCAAGCCTGTGTTTACCCTTATGTTTTAGCATAAGAGTTTGTCCTGGCAGCAGAGTGCTTGAACATGGTAGCTCAGAATGTTTTATTTGCCGTACCCTCCCTCTGGCTGGACTTCAACTCACTGTTCACTGTCCTTGTATTAAAGAACTTTTTTTAGACAGGGTATCACTATGTAGCCTTGGTTGGCCTGGCAGTTGTTATGTAGCCCAGCCTGGCCTAGTTACAGAGATCCAAGTCACGAGACACCATAACCTGGCAAGGAACATTTAATTTGATGTTTTTTGGTCACTTTAATATTCAAATGAACATCTTGAGTGTTGTGTGGCAGTTTTGTTTGTGGTCTCCTAGGAGGGAGTGGTATTGACTCTTTGGCAGCTCTCAGTATGTTTTGCTCGGCTGCTTTTGAGGGTGCTGCCCATCTTGCTTCTGCCGTGGAGCTCCTGCTTGGTAGCAGAAGTCACCTCTTCCTTGTCCGTGAGTAAACGAGGTGTTGTAAATGAGGAATTACATTCAGTGTGGACTAGTCATCTGTATCCTCTTTTTTTAAAAATTATTTTTATTTATTATTTTTATTTTATGTGTATGAGTGTATTGCCTGCATGTACGTAAATGCACCTGTGTTATACAGTGCTCTCCGAGGTCGGAAGAAGGTGTTGGATTCTCTGGAACTGGAGTTTTGAATGGTTGTTAGCCTCCATGTAGGTGCTGGGAATTGAACCTGGGTCCTCTGTGAGACTGGATGCTAGTCTGGTCTACATAGTGAGTTCCAGGACAGCTGGGGCGTACGGAGACTCTGTCTCAAAACAGCAACAAAATGAAATAGTTGGAGTTTAATTTTTATTATTTCAAAAATGATAAAATTTTAAAACATTTAGGCTTGATGGGTGTGGTGGTGCAGGCCTTTGATCCCAGCATTCTGGAGGCAGAGGCAGGCGAATCTCTTTGAGTTCAAGGCCAGCCTGGTCTACATAGTGAGTGTCAGGACAACTGGGGCTCCTTAGGGACCCTGTCTCAAAAAGACCAAACAAAACAAAGGACCAAAACAAAAAACCAAATAAGTAAATGAAAAGATTTAGGCTGTAACTCAGTGGTAAGCAAACATGTAACTTAGCATGTCTGAACCCTGGATTCAGTACCCAAGCACCAATAATAACTTGCTAGATTGACGGTTTAATAACCTCAGCTAAACACTCAATGTGTGTGTTTTGGTTTAGGGATCAGAACAAATACAAAGACGCAGCTAATCTCCTGAATGATGCCTTGGCTATCCGTGAGAAAACCCTGGGCAAAGATCACCCCGCGGTTTGTATTCTGGTGTCTTTCAATAGTCTGCATTTTATTTTCCCTAGTACATTTTTGTCCAGCTCATCCCAGTGTCAAGCTCAACAGGGAGGTCTGAGAGCCACCTTGTTCCAGATGGCACAGGTAGGCTCTGCCTGTGTGGGCAGCGCTGTGCTTACACACTCGGGTCACCCTGATTTACAACAGTCACCACCTCAGATGGATCACTGCTGACTGCACTTGGATCCAGAATCAAATTGCATGTCCTTATCTAGATTTGTTTCAAGAATTTATGTTGTGTTTTTGTGGTATCTGGTCAGATCTGCACAGAGATCTGTTTTGGTTGACTTTGTGACTTAAAAAAAAAATTGAAAAATCAAGATCATGTTGATTTGTTTAATTTTAATGATCTGTTTCGTAGTGAATCACTTGCGTCTTCTGACCTAAGTCTTGTTCTCTCATCCAGTAAAGTGTGCTTCACTCTGGGGTGGGACGTGCTAGGTCTGGGATATGGGCTGCTTTCACCAACCTCTCTCACTGTGCTTCTGTGGCCTTCTGTGTTGGCAGGTGGCAGCAACTCTGAACAACCTTGCTGTGCTCTATGGTAAAAGAGGGAAGTACAAAGAGGCAGAACCACTGTGTAAACGAGCCCTGGAGATCAGAGAGAAGGTACGAGCCGGCAGCAGCTCTTGTTCTCTGAGGTTCTAGGGATTTTTTTGGAAAAAAATAGTTTTGTTTTGAGAAACGAGTGTGCTGTGATGTGTTTTTCCTGCTCCTTTCCTGAGCAACTCACTTAGAAAGGCAGGAGGCCCCTGAACCAAAGCCCGGTCTGCTGCCGCGTGCTTGTGGCAGTGCTCCAGACGGCTGCCTCCAGTGTGCCTTTGTTGTCGCCCAGAACAGGAGTTCCTGAGCTGCAGGTGTGTAGTGCAGGAGCTCTGTGTTTCAAACTGGTGTGTACTTGTCATTAAAGATGTGTCAATTTAAGAATAAGTACAGGGCTGGAGAGAAGGTTCAATGGTTAAGAGCACTTGCTGTTCTTCCAGAAGACCACATGGCAGCTAACAACCATCAGTCATTCTAGTTCCAGGGGATCTGACTCCATCTTCTGGCCTTTGTGGGCATTGCCTACATGAGTGCATTTGCATACATGCAGGCAAAACTCATACTAAAAAAAAAATAAAAAAATGTTTACTACAGAGGCCTATGAAGCATAAAAACAGATTGTTTTCAGAACTATGAATTTGCTTAAAATGACAGGTCAGGGGGCACTTTGGATATTTAAGGGCGGCTCCTACAGTTTATGGGGCCAGCTGTTGAGATGCTGCTGTGACCATCCTGGAATGTGTCTGCTTTTAGACATGGCAGTTTGGCCTCATGCCCAACTCTGAAGACTGAAGTTCACAGTTCAGCTTGATGTGTCTTTTGAGGTTGTTTGTAGGTGACAGAGAGTGGCCATTTGGTTATGTGGCAAGGGTTATCACCTACCTATACGGTTGAGACTTGATTCTGCAGCCATCTGTATACACAGGAAGTAAGAACTTCTGTCAGATTTGTGGAGGTCAGAATCAGGGAAAGCACAGATGATCAAGGATTAGAGCTGCAAGATGGTCTGCCAGTTAAGCCAGGCACTTGAGAGGCTGAGGTGGGAGGATTCTTCATTAAGTTCAGAAACTCCAGGATGAGCTTAGACAAAACAACAAGACTTGAAGAAAAAAGCTGCTCAATTAATTCAAGTATTTCATGAGAACTCTTTGCTTGGTGGAACACAGTCCACTGACAGGCTAGGGACCACGGGGCACGTCCCCTGTAGGAAAGAGCCACAGGAGAGGAGGGGTGGGCTCCTTTGTCCCTGGGGCTTGGAGAGCTTTTCCAGGATGGTGCTAAGGTCATATTGGTGGCAAAGACAGATTCAACTCTTGTACTCTTGAATTTGCATTTTAGGGGAAGGTTCAGAAGTAAAGCTTAAGCAAGGTAATTTTGGACAGCAGGTGATTGCTTGTGAGGTAGCTGGGGAGGGTGGGGATGTTGGATGTCAGGGTGTTCCCTCTGAGGCCCTGGAGGATGATTCATTAATAGTGGGGTTGGTAGGAGAACTGAGCAGCTGGGATGGTGTATTTGCGCTCAGACGCTCAGAGCCTTCACGAGCATCTTATTGTTAGATGACGGCACCTGCCATGAAGGATTCCACAGGAATGAGACAAAGCAGCTGAGGCTGTAGTGGCTCAATTCCATGCCTATAATTCCAGCGCTTGAGGCTAAGGCAGGACTACCATGCATTTGAAGCTAGCCTAGGCTACATAGTTCTAGGCTAGCCTGCACTAGAGTGAAGCCACACCTCAAAGTAACAAAACAGCAACAAAAAAGAGCAAGGTGTGGTGGCTCACACTTGTCATCCTAGCACTTGGAGGGTAGAGACAGGAGGAGCCAGTGTTCAAGGTCATCTCTGACTATATAGTGAGTTCAGGTCCAGCCTGGGCTTCAGTGAGACTTTGTTTCAACCTCTGTGTGTCCCCTTAACCCATAATGGAGAGCTAAGGAAAATTAGCACAGCTTACTTTCCCTCAGAATGTGATCAGTAGACCTGGTTACTCTGCTGTGCTGTGACCTGGAGCTGTGTGAGGATTTCAAGCCTGGGGGTTCGGGGGTGGGGCGCAGGGCTGCCTATGCTTTTAGCTATGGCAGGATAGGATGGTGCCTGTGGTGTTTTCTCATTCACTCTTTTAACCCCAGGTTCTGGGAAAGGATCACCCTGATGTGGCCAAGCAGTTAAATAACTTGGCTCTGCTGTGCCAGAACCAGGGCAAGTACGAGGAGGTAGAACACTACTACCAGAGGGCCCTGGAGATCTACCAGACGCGGCTGGGGCCGGACGACCCCAACGTCGCCAAGACCAAGAACAATCTGGTATGCTCCAGACGGGCCACTTGCTGACTCTGGTCCAAATGCTCTGCAGTTTCTCTCTAGATAATTATACGTGCTTTATTTACATGTGGAGAACACTAAATACTTTATTTTATTTTGAGGCATCCTGTTACCTGAAACAAGGAAAGTTCAAGCAAGCGGAAACACTGTACAAAGAGATTCTTACTCGTGCACACGAACGGGAGTTTGGTTCTGTGGATGGTAAGAAATATTCCAAGCAGATATAATTGTACAGTGTATTAAAAAGACTGATTTGTGGCTAGAGAGATGGAGCAGCAGTTAAGAGCACCTGCTGCTCCTGCTGAGGACCCATGTTTGGTTTCTAGCACCCACAGGGTAGCTAACAGTTAGTTGTCCGTAACTCCAGTTCCAGGGGATCTGACGCCCTCTTTTGACCACTGCAGGCATTGCAAATACATGGTGCACTTTGATACATGCAGGCAAAACACTTACACACAGAAAATAAAAATAAAGTAAAAAGAGTGATTTCCAACATGACCGTGGCAATGATAGTAACCCAGATTTCCACAGTATTTTCTAGATGATTGATTTAAATTTTAGGTTTTTAAAAATTAATAAATTATTACTGTGTGTGTATGACATATGACTGGGTTCGTGTGTGCCATGGTGCACGTGTGGAAGTGAGGGAACAACTTGTGGGATTCCAGTCTTGCCTTTCACTCACTGAGCAGGGTCTGTCTGCTTCTGCTGTGCTGTGTACCCCAAGCTAGCTGGTCCTTAAGCTTCAGGGGGATTTTCTTGGCTCCACTTTCCATCTTGCGACAGGAGTGGGTACTTGGATTACAGCTGTGAGTCACCAAATCTGGCTGTTTTCAGTGGGTTCATTCTTGGGATGGAACTTGGGTCCTCAGGCTTGCATGGCCTGTGCTTTGACTGATTACTGAGCCATCTCTCTGGCCTTGAAGTTTTGTTTTCTAAATGGTGTTTGGAAGAGGACACAGGAAAGCTGAATGGTCACTCACTCATTGCTCAGGAACATTAGTGAGCAGTCCTGGCTGTGTTGCACCTGGCCCCTCGGACAGCTCAGTGAGGCCACTGCTCCAAAGCTTTGCACACCACCTGTCTCCAGAGGCCATGCTTGATTCAGACATGACCTGAGCCCACCAAGTTCAGAGCCTCTTCTCAGAGCTGTTCATCCTTCCTAAGGGAAGCTCTGCTGTCCACTGTTCTCCACACGTGGCCAGGCTCTGCAGCTCGCACCCTGGGAACCTCTCGTAAATACAAATTTTCCGCCATGCCCCAGATGTGCTGGGTTGTTTGTCTGAAGGAGATGAGGCCCTGTCTGCTTTACTTCCCTTAAGCTGTTACAGTGGTTAATGTGCAGGTGAGGGCAGTGTTGGTATGCCGGTGTCTGTTGGTCCTGCTTGCTCTCCTTCCTCCAGCTGGTCCATGTCCACGGGAGGGTGTGGAGTGGAAGGCATATCTTACAGAACTTGAATTACTTAATAAAAAAAATTTTTCCTTCATCAAGTATTACATAAAACACGCAGAAGATGATTATTAGCATATAGCCCATGGTGTGGATTTAGGAGGTTTTGGCTAATTAAAAAAAAAATCTTATTTGTTATTTTTATTTTATGTGTATGAATGTATTGCCTGCATGTATGTAAAGTGTACCTGTGTCATACAGTGCCCACTAAGTCAGAAGAGGACGTTGGATTCCACTGGAACTGGAGTTATGGATGGTTGTTAGCTGCTGTGTGGGTGCTGGGAATCGAACCTGAGTTCACTGCAAGGTGGTGCTCTTAACTGCTGAGCCATCTCTCCAGCCGCAGTTTTGGCTAACACACACACACATTCTTTTTTTGTCTATTGAGGCATTTTTAAACTTTTATTTTTTTAAGATAGAGTCTCACTGTGTAGACCAGGCTAGTCTTAAACTCACGGAGATCCCCCTGCCTCTGCTTTCCCAGTGCTGGATTAAAGGCGTGCACCATCACCGCACCAGCAAGGGCTCATGTTTTCTTCCAGAGTTTTCAGAAACTTGTTTGAAGACAGCGTTCTATGGTTTGTCTCTGTTAGTGCAGTGGTAAGTCACTGAGGTGTGGTGGGCCTGGACTCTGATAACAGCTCCACCCAGGTTAGCAGCAGGCAGAACTCCCGGCCCAGACAGATTTGAGAGGCTTTGCCAAGCCACCTAATGGCTTCTTTTCAAAAATTCTTCTCATGGAAAAGAACTTATACAGCTTATACAAGAATGAGAACTCAGATTTGATCCTCAAAACCTACTTTAGCTGGGTGTGGTGGTGCACGCCTTTAATCTCAGCACTTGAGAGACATAGGTAGGCAGATCTCTGTGAGTTCAAAGCCAATCTGGTCTACATAGCGAGTTCTAGGCCATCTGTTTGTCTCAAAAAGACAAACAAAAAAACCCAACAAAAATCTCCTACTTTAAAAAGCCAGGTGTGACGGTGCATGCCTGTCACCCCAGTGGCAAGAAAGTGAAGACAGCAGGAGCCTGGGCTCCCTGGCCAGTCAGCCTAGCTGGCTGGCCTGGAACTCTCTGTGTAGTTTAGGCTGGCCTGGAACTCACAGTGAACCACTTGCCTCTTCTTCCCAAGATCTGAGATTTAAGGTATGCACCATCACACCTGGCTATAAACATCATTTTTAAGATTCTTTTTCTTTGTGGCATGGGTTTCTTAGTGGGATGTGTTAATGTTCTGCACAATTAAGTCTTAGAACTACAGGGTAGCAGGCATGGTAGTGCATGCCCGTAATCCCAGTGTTCAAGAGATGGAGTCAGGAGGATTGTGAGTTTGAAGCTAGCTTTCCTTTTGATGTCTTCTATGGGCTTTTCCTCTAGGGTGAATTTGACTTGTCCAGGTTGTAAAAGTAATTCTGAGGCTGAGGAGGTAGCCAAGTGGTTAAGCATTTCTATGCAATTGTGAGGACCAGAGTTTAGATCCCCAGAACCCATGTAAATGCCAGATGGGTGTAGCAGTCAGCCTATAAGGTGGAAACAGGATCCCCAGAACAAGCTGGCCTGAGAGATTAGCCACATCACCCAGGTTTGATTGAGAGACAGACCCATTTTGTAATGTGAGGAGAATGCTCAAGGGTGATTCCCAACTTTAACCTCAGGTCTCCACATGCATATGCACTTATGTGCATGCATGCATATATGTCCCCCACATAGGCAAAACATATGTACATCACACACATGTCACATATATGTACAGGCCTGAAAAAATGTGAAAAAAGTAATCCCTGCAAAGGATCATGTATAAAAACAAGATGAAGGGCTGGGTACAGAGACACATGCCTTGAGTTCCAGCACTCGGGAGGTAGAGGCAGGAGGATCTCTGTGAGTTCAAAGCTAGCCTGGTCTACATAGTGAGTTCCAGATCCTGTCTCCAACAGCAACAGCAGCAAACCAGCAGCTGCCCAACCACCGTCACCCAGCAGCGTCTACTCAGCGGCTTTCTTTTTTTTTAATGAAAGATTTTATTCCTTTTGTATATATGAGTGTTTTACCTGCATGTATGTAAATATACCATTTGCCTGCCTGATACCTGTGGAGGCCAGAAAAGGGCTTCGGATCCTCTGGAACCAGAGTTAATGACGGGTGTTGGGTGCCCTGTGGGTGCTGGGAACTGAACGTAGAGGAGCGGGAAATGGTCTTAACTACTGAGCTGTCTCTCCAGCCCCTCGGTGGGTTTCCTGCTCTTCATCTTATAAGGTGTTCTTCTTGCTTCCCAGATGAGAACAAGCCTATTTGGATGCACGCTGAAGAGAGGGAAGAGTGCAAAGTAAGGCTGTGCCCTTTGCGGGTCTCCGGAGTCGGACGCCCTGTAGCCCTCATTCATTTGAAATTCCCTGTTTCAATGTAGGGAAAGCAGAAGGACGGGGCATCTTTTGGAGAGTACGGTGGCTGGTACAAAGCCTGCAAAGTTGACAGGTGAGTCTGCCAAGTGGACAAAGCAGAGAGCAGGGAAGGAGACAGGACTGACTGTAGCACAGGTGACAGTCCTCAGTGTTTCAGTCACAGGGTCTCAGGATTTCCCAGATGAGCTGGAGAGGTGGCTCAGCAGGTCCAAGTGCTTCCTGAGCTCAGTCTTGGGGACTCATGTCAAGGTGGAAGAAGAGAATTGACTCTACATATATGTCCTCTGACCTCCACATGTGTGCTTTGGCATATGCATATACACACACAGTATAATAAGTAAAAAAAAAAAAAAAAGCCAGGGGTAGTGGCCACATCTTCCAGCACTCAGAAGGCCGAGGTGAGCTCAGTTCTGTGAGTTCTAGGACAGCCTCCACTACAAAACTTGACCATTTTTGTGAGTGAGGTCAGTTGCATGCACACAGTAGAATGGGTTCTGTCCATTAACACTGCTTTGTCAAGGGCAGTCACCAAATTGAAGGAAGAGGAGATACTATGAGGAAAACCTTAGGCAGCTGTGTAGTATACAACATGGACCTTGAAAGCCAACCCGTAGCCAGCCTTCCCTAACTATACAGGGCAATCCCCTCCTCCCACGCTGACTCCTCTAGGACTGAATGTGGGGTCCACTGAGGCCTGTCCTGTGCCCCCCCGAGCCTGTGCTGCATGTATCCCATGCCTGTGCTCCTAGTCCAAGCAGCACACCTCACTGCTGCCGTTCCCATCTTGGCTTTCTCCCCAGAGAGCTCAGCTCCCTATTCATCTATCAAAAGAGAACTTGCTAGACCTGAGTTGAGCATGAACTCCTTCCCCTGCGTTCACGCATGGAATTCATCTTTTCTTTCTCTCACTGTTGGGCACTTGTCTGAGGGATGCACAGGGCGCCTTCGGAATTTCTGTACTTGGGCTGTCTCTCATTAGTGAGAGGAATACCTCTCAGAATACAGATCTGTACTAAAATGAGTAGGTTTATTTCTAACTACTTTTTTTCTTTTTGAGGTGGGAACTGGCTATATAACCCAGACTGGCCTTGAACTCTTGATCTTCCTGGTTCAGCCTCAGTGCTAGGTCTGCACAGGTACACTAGTCACTCAGCTGTGTCTGACTTGGTGTGGGTTTATGCTTGTGTGTCTGGAGGCCAGAGTGACATTGACTTGTGGCACCTGCCTGTAACACTCTCTAGCTTGTGGTTTGGGACTGAATCTCTCTCTGAACTTGGAGCATGCTCCTTTGGCTAGACTGGCTGGCCAGTGAGCCCTGGGGTCAGACTTCTCCACTCCCCACCGCCATGCTCTCATGTGGGTGGGAGATCTGAACTCAGGTCTGCAGGCTGGTGCAGAGTGCACTTTACTCCTTAGCCCCACCTTTCCAGTGTTTAGCAGGAATTCTGTCAGTAATGCAGCCACACTCCCAGCCTGACTCTAGTCTCTTGCACCCTGATGAAGTAGTGCCATCGGTCCTGCATGGCGTTCTGCTTGCTGGTGAGAGACAAGAGGTGTGGCCAGCACAGACCTGGCTCTGCTGCAGGGGAGCCTGGATGCTGAGTAACCAGGCTCTGGGTGGAGACTGTGGGGCTCAGGCAAGGAGCAGTAAGGGATGATGACACTAGGATCAGGGCTGCTTGGATGGAAAATACTCTTTAGAATACTGTAGCTGGAAGTGCATTGTTGCCCATATCCTGTACCAGAGTAAACTGTGGCCAAAACCTCTGCCTGGCATAGGTGACGGTCAGCCACAGGCATTGAGGAGGCAAAGGAAGAAGTCAACAGCATGGGGCTGCCCTCGATCTCACTAATGGTTTCGAGTTGTGTTGTTCTTGCAGTCCAACTGTCACAACCACTTTGAAGAACCTTGGAGCACTATATCGACGTCAGGGGAAGTTTGAAGCTGCAGAAACATTGGAAGAAGCTGCCATGAGGTCACGGAAGCAGGTGCGCCTGACGTTTTTGTTACCTTGTCGGTTAGACTGTGCTGTGGTCTTTTTTAAAGCTGTTATTGAAAGACTGAGTTGGAGATAGGACATGTAGGGCTCAGTGGGGAACGCTTGTCATACGCACCAGACTCTGGGTTTGATCCTTGGCACTTGCAGGAGAAAAGACAGCTTATGTATTTGTTTGTTTATTTTTGAGATAGGGTCTTGCTATGTGGCCTTGGATGACCTTGACTTGAAACATTCCTGCCTCAACCTCCTGAATGCTGGGATTGTAGGCATGTGCCACCGTGCTTGGCCCTTCAAGCATTTTATACAAATAAAATTATGTTGCTTAAAGAACTAAATATGATCAAATATTTGATATACATGTATGAAAATGAAGCCCATGGGTTTTTTACATTTAAAAAATGTGTGTGTACATGTATGGGGCCAGTGCATGCCACATCACTTGTGTAGACATCTGAAGACAACCTGTGGGAGTTGGTTCTCTCTTTCCATCATGGGTGCTAGAACTTAGATCATCAGGTCTGGAAGCAAGAACCCTCACCTGATGAACTGTCTTACCCTGAAACCTGTTATTTCACAGAGGCTATCTAGAAAGTGAAAGAAAAGGCTGGAGAGGGCTCAGGGGTTAAGAGCACTGGCTGCTCTTGCAGAGGACCCGGGTTCAGTTCCAGCACCACATGGTGCTCACAGCCTTTCATTGTAGTCCAGGTCCGATGCCTCTTCTTACACGGCAGGCACCCACATGGTGCTCACAGCCTTTCATTGCAGTCCCGGGTCCGATGCCTCTTCTTACACGGCAGGCACCCACATGGTGCTCACAGCCTTTCATTGCAGTCCCGGGTCCGATGCCTCTTCTTACACGGCAGGCCCTGCAGCACTTACATGCTGGCAACACTCATACACATAAAATAATAACATGCTTTTTTAAAAAGTGAAAGGATGTGGTGGTGTGCACCTTTAATTCCAGGACTCAGTCCTGGAACTCAGGAGGCAGAGGCAAGTGGATCTCTGTGATCCAGGCCAGCCTGATGCACATAGTGAGTTCAGACTAACTGGGGCTGTAGGGAGACCCTGCCTCAAAAAGACCAAACAGCAACAACAACAGCGAAGAGAGGGGGCTGGGGGAGCGCTCAGGCTCCTGAGAGGGTCTGCAATGTAAGTGCTAACGGGTCCCACCGCTCTCCCCTGCCTGGCTCACAGGGTCTTGACACTGTTCACAAACAGAGAGTGGCTGAAGTGCTAAATGACCCTGAGAGCATGGAGAAGCGGAGGAGCCGAGAGAGCCTCAACGCGGACGTGGTCAAGTACGAGAGCGGCCCTGACGGAGGGGAGGAAGTGAGTATGAGCGTAGAGTGGAACGGGGTAAGTACAGTACACAGCTGGCCACCCTGGGAGCCGCCCGCCCGCCCTTAGTGTTCTCGGCAGTTGTCTCATGCTAGAACTTCCACTTTGCTCACACGAAGTGTCAGGGAAGCTTTCTGTAAGTTCTAACTTCTGCTGGTACTGAAGGCTGTGTTGCTGGTGGTTCTCTTTCCTGACTCCCCTCTCGCTGAGCAAGTGCATGCTGATTGAGCGTCCTGGCTATGCAAAACCTCAGCCATGCTCTGTAACTCTAGGGATGGGTGTGGCTGACAACTAACTTGCTTCCCTAACTTACCCATTTCACTGTAACTCGGTATCCCTAACTCCACTGAGGAGGCTGCCTTGGGGCTCTCAGGGTCCCTCGAAGGGAGATGCTGCCTTTTAGAAAAGAACAGGAGTAGAAGCCGTGAGGTGGCTGCCCGTGTTCTCCTATGTCAGTCCTAAGCATCACATCAGCACTCAAGGGCTCAGAGCCTCCTCAGCCTGCTCTGGGATGTCCTCACTACCGCTGTCCACCCAGGGTTGTACAGGGCATGTGGCCTGAAGCAGTTTCTGTAATGTGGGTGAGAGTTTGTATGGGGAACCGGTATTTGGATCTGTGCTTCCATTAGGGAAGGCAGAGTTCAGCCTGCCAGGTGACAACTGCCCTTGTGACGTCACAGTGGTGGTATGGTCAGCTGTCAAAATGGTTTGGTCAGATAGTGGTTGGGGCTTTCTTAGCCTGCCCAACTCGTTGGGTTGATTCACTCTTGAGAATTTGCTGGAGCTATAGCAGTTTGAGAGGAGCTAGAATCCTGACTGAAATGCGTGAAAAACGTTAGTACCAAATTTCAGGGGTGACGCTCCACTTTTCACTGTCTTCATTTGGCAGCTTCCTTCCTTTGGACTTTTCTACACCAAGACAGCCAATCAGCATCCGCTTTGACCATTTGAGCCCAGTTGGCCAGTGGTCCCAAAACCACAGTGGGTCTGGGGCTCCTGCCCGTGCCTGTCCTGTCAGCACCGTGTACTGCACTCTCCTTATCACTCCAGTCCCTGCATGCTTTGTCCAGAGGTCCTGTCCTGCCTGGTCACCAGTGGCCTGCTTGCAGATTTTAGTACTCTTGACTGGAGTTCCTTAGGAACTTCCTCTTGAGACACTATTTCTAGGTCTATATTTATGTCAGTCCTGAAATATTCGACAGCCCAGAGTCCTGCACTTACCTTGAGGACACACGGGAAGGAAGTGGCTCTGCTTTTATCTGCAGGGGAGGGTGCCTGTCACCCCTTCTCCACCAGAGTGTGTGCATTCCCTCTTTTCCTGTTCTCTTTCTCTCTCTCTCTCTGTGAATGTGTGAATGCTAGTTATTGAACCTATGGCCTCATGTCAGTGGTCTGCCACTTAACTCCATCCTCAGCCCTATTTATTTTCAGTCAGAATCTCAATATGCAGGCTAAGTTGTCCTTGAACTTGGAACCCTCCTTCCTCGGCCTTCTGAGTGCTGGGATTTCTGGTGTGCATGTCTGGCTTCAGAGCATACTTTTATTGTTTGATTTATGTGTTCATTCATTCATTTGTTTGGTATGAGGTATTGAATGTAGGACCTCACATATGCCAGACAAGTCTTCGTACCACTGAGCTATAACCCCAGATGTTCCTCCCTCCCTCCCTCCCTCCCTCCCTCCCTTCCTTCCTTCCTTCCTTCCTTCCTTCCTTCCTTCCTTCCTTCCTTCCTTCGTAGACAGAGTCTTACTGTGTAGCCCTGGCTGGCTGGCCTGGAACTTATGTATAGATCAGGCTGGTTTCAGATTCACAGAGATCTACCTGCTTCTGCCTCCCTAGTGTTGGGATTAAAGGTGAGTGCCACCATGCCCAGCTGCATTTTAATTTTTAAAGACAGGACTTCAGTGCTCTTTAAAACACTGAACTTTTCCATCAGGAAAAGTCTTTGTTCTCTTGTACAGCACAGCTGCACAGCTTTGGCCAAGGTGTCTGATTACAGGGGCAGTTGTGAGGGTGAATGATTAAATCATAGTACCCTCTGCACAACATTCAAAACTTTTTCTTAGCAATCAGAAATAGCATTTAAAAAATAAGTATTTATTACTACTACTACTACTACTATAATTATTATTATTATCATCTTGTCTTTTTGAGACAAGGTCTCCTTGTAGCCCCGGCTGACCTGGAACTTGCTCTGTAGACCAGGCTGGCCTTGAACTCACAGAGATCTGCCTGCATCTGCCTCCTGAGTGCTGGATTAAAGGCATGTACCATATGCCTGGCCTTATTTATTTTATATGTATGAGTGTGTTGCCTACATGTATGCAAGTGTACCCAAGGAGGTCAGAAGAGGGCATCGGATCCCTTGGAACTAGAGTTTCAGATGGTTGCTAGCTACCATATGGGTGCTGGGAATTGAACCTGGGTCCTCTGCAGCAACAGGCAGTGCTCTTAACTGCTGAACCAGCTCTCCAGCACCTCAGAAATAGCATTTAAAGTAAGGCAGTGTTGTTAAAGACAAGCCCCACTAGGTGTTAACAGTCACCCTGCAGATGCTGGCCCTGGGTCCCTGCCCACATGGAGCCACCCCGGGCTGACTTGTGCAGTGTCACTGTGTTGATAGGTGTTCTGCTGCAAACAGGTGCAGCACCAAGTGACCCTGAGCCCCAAGAACAGCTTTCTTTGCTGCCCTTTCCATGCTGAGGTGCTGAGTCCCCTGAGAAGCTGCCTCCGTTCCATCTCCCTTCTCCCCATTGTGTGCTGAGATTCCTACAAGGCTGTGTGTGCGTGTGCGTGTGCGTGTGCATCTGCACTGCACTGGAGCTGTCCACATGAAAGGCAAGTGCTGCCTACCATTGAGCTGTACCCCACTGCTATGCACAGTAGCCCGTGATGATTACAGGCATGTGCTGCAGTGCCTGGCCCAGTGTCAGGTCACTGGTCGCTAAGTTCTTATTCAAGATTACTAGGGAATGAGATAACCACTGACTAGAAATAGATTTTTATTATGAAAAGTCACAGTAAGACAGGTAGAACACACTAGAACTTGTTAGAAAATGCCCCACTTGCAGTCCTGCTGTGCAGAGATAATACATTTTCAAGCCAGTACATTTTGTGATTCATTTCTGTTCAGAAACCCATTTTGTGGTCTTGTGAGCTTGCTTGTAAGGCTAAGGCACTTGCCACCAAGCCTGACTACCTGAGTTCAATCTCCAGGACCCACATGGTGGAAAGAACTGACTCCACAAGTAGTCCTCCGAATTCCACATGTGCACACACACAAATAAATATAATTTAAGAAAAGAAACCCACTTTGCAATATTCATGTCTTTTCTGGCAATTTAAAGGAGAGTCAGTATACAGTGTGCCTCCCCAACTCTGGCCATGCTTGGTGGCTCGTGGTTCTCTGTCTGTCAGGGCTCTAGGCAGCTGCTGTCTCCTGCAGATTCTGGGGTTCACTGAGATGGCAAGTGTGGGAAGGGGAAGACAGAGCCTGAGGAGCAGACACATCTGCTACCTCTGGATGGACAAAGGCCCTGAGAACCAGCTGCTCACTTGGGTCCCCCAGGCTCCTAGGAGGCGGCAGCCGCCTGGACAAGCCACAGCCTCTTGGCCCTAATGTCTTGCCACTTCAGTAACAGAAAGTTGGCTCACGGTGAGCTCCATTGGAACCAGGGAGGGAGGTGAGCATCCTGCAGCGGGGGACAAGAGCATGTGGGCAGCTCGCTGTACAGGAGCTCGCAGCACTAGTGTGCCGAGGAGCAGTGAGAACGGATGTTTTCTTCTCCTTCTGAAGTCATAGGCATTAGTAACAAGTTTTATTTTTCCATTTTAAAGATGAGAAAGATGAAGCTCGGGCTGGTTAAATGACTTGCTCAGCATCCTATGGTGAGTCTGAGCGGGCGGGGACCGGCCCAGCTGTCTGCTCCTTTGGAGATTTCTCCTGCCTCTTGGGTAGGACCCAAGAGGCCTTGGTACCTATGGAAATTAATTTCATTGGGATTGTCAGCTGCATGTTTCAAATGTGCTGTCGACTTTTAAAGTCACTGGGTCTTAGAAGTTTTTGAAATGTCTAGGAATAGGTGTTTTAAGAGAATGAAGGTTACATCTGACTTTAGGGAGAACTTTCGGTGTAGAGCCAGTACCAGGGCAGGAGACACTGGAATGAATGTGTCTTCTACATGTGGCCTTTCCTTGGGTCCCAGTGTTTCTTACCACAAATTCTCCCTTGTGTAACCTTCCACAGTCAGTGTCAAGGAGACCTCCAGTGATGCTAGGCCATGCTTGAACAGTGTTGACTCGCACTCTGTGACTATTACCTGAAAGCCTCCTTGGCACCTCCTGGCCCAGCACGTGCTGCATAGCCTGGTGAAGCCGGGAAGCCCGGGACTGAAGCTGCCCCATCTGTGACCTAGAAATACTGTAGAACAGGCTTGCAGGGCGGGCCGCTGCCCGCTACTCCCGCGGCCTCACGTGGTTCTCTCTTTCTGTCTAACAGGCCTAGCTGCCGGTGCCTCCCACACTGCTCCCGCATGACAGGCGGCGCCTCCTCCGGCCTCCAGTGCTGCCCGCTGTGTCTAGCAGCCCCTAGGAGCTTGTCAGCTGCACCCCTGGGACTGGCCCTTCCTTTTGGTGCTGCTGTCCTTTTGGGGGCTCTTGATTTCTGGATCCATGTAGCTTTGCCGGATATGTACTTAGTAATATCACCTGTGTTAATAGAACCCATTTATGTGTAACACACACGTTTAACAGTTAAGAGAGAATAGCTGTTTCCTCTGATACCAGGTAGTTAGTATCACACAGGCTTATTACAGTGGCATGACAGTGGCCTGTGGACGGTCACTGAGCTGTAGGAGTAAGGCATGTGCTGCACGTCCCTCCCTATTGTACTTAGAGACCTGGCCTGAGGCCCTGCCCCGGGCTCCCCAACACTCGGACATAGACTTGCAGTGTAGTCTCAGTGGGGAATTTTGGCAGTTCTGCTTTTCCCTACTAATCTTTGAGTGCTCTGTGATGTGTGTATCTGTGTCTTTCTAACTTCTAATAAACTCACTCCAACTGACCTGTGTCCTGCGTCTGTCTGCTCGGTACACTGCTTGTTCTTCCATGGGACTTGGCGCTTTGTGGCCTCCAGCGGCCGTGGATTCCTCGAGGCCTGCTGCGGGCTGCTCCGAAGGAGCGCTGTTGAACACTCTCCGTCCAGTCTCTGTCCAGATTCTGCCAGCTGCTTTTGACTGTCATTCAGTTATGGTTATGGGTGGCTGGCTGCTCTCTTTCTTACTTCCTACAGGTATCACAAGATTTTAGTATCTGTAGAAAAACGAACATCTTACATGAAAATTGCAACTACATTGATAGTTGAAATGTAGTGACCCCATTCTGTAAAGTTGACTGTATACATCTAAGCCCTGCCTTGGCTGCAGCTCAGGAGGACGAGATGTGGGTGACACCTGAGGTCTGCTCTGACATGCCTGTTCCACGGGTGTTTGCATTGCCCGGTCCTCTGGGCCTCAGTTCTCTCATATGTGACATCACCTGTGCTACTTCTCCTGGGGAGTGATTGCTTCTCTTCGAGCTTCCTCCTGTTCCAGGGTTTCCTGATCCTTGGGTTGTCGTCAGTGTATTTATGCACATGGCAAGCTGGTGGTTTTCATAGGACTTAATTGTCAGCAAGTCCCTGGTGCACACGGGGTTGTTGGGCTGGGCGTTCTTGTCTGACTCGGCTGAACCTGGGTGGGAGGGCGCCCGCAGCATCACACTTTTCACGTGTTTTTCAGGATGGCTCTGGATCTTTAAAACGCAGTGGTTCCTTTAGCAAACTCCGGGCTTCCATTAGACGCAGCAGTGAGAAGCTCGTTAGGAAGCTGAAGGGAGGAAGTTCTCGAGACAGTGAGCCGAGGAACCCTGGGTAACTATCTCCCCAGCCCACCCTCTTCCCACAGCCTCAGATACCTGCCCGGGACTCAGAGTCAGTCCTGGAGGGTTCATCGATTCTGCATTATGCTTTCCAGTGGCTAACAAGGTTGATGCTTAGTGGAAATGGACGGAGTGCTTTGACTGGTTCAGAGAAAGCCTTCTCATTGCCAGGTGGTCTAGGCATGGTGGCATTTGAGAGGCCAGTAGTTTGATGGTGGAAGTAGAGGACCAACTCACACGAGTTGTCCTCTGATCTCCACGTGTGCTGTGACCTGCACATATGTGCATGTACACACACAGACAAAATTTAAAAAGAAAACTGGGCTGGTGAAATGGCTCAGTATGTAGAGCACAAGCATGAAGACCTGGCTCACATCCCCAGCACCCATGTGAAGAGAGGGCATATGTGACCAGCATCAGGGACAGGTGGGTCCAGGAGGCTTGCTGGTCAGCCCATGTGACCAAAATGGCCAGCCTGGGTTCAGAGACTGTTTCCCAAAATAAGGTGGAGAGCAACAGGGGAGGATTCCTGAAGCTGACGTCCTGCCTATACACACATAACACACACAACACCCCCCAAAACAAAACAAAATAAAAATCATAGCAGTGCCCATATTCTCAAGGCATCATTTCCATCCGAGTGAACAGTTGTCATTTGATCCCTTTGGAACTAACCTTTCAGAATGAGCTAGCTGGGATTATATTACTGTCATGCTGTGATTGCGGGAGAGGAGTGGATTCAGTGGGGCTTTTGCTCTTGTAATTTTATTAGGGAGCTCCTGTGTGTTTGGTTCTTGGGAGCAGTGTGTCCATGTTGTAGAGGTTTCCGCACAGTGGTCAGTAGGGCTCTTGGTCCTCTGCTGCTGTGTTATGCCACCGCACCATGTCCAGTGAGCAGGGCGCTCTGCGGCCTCCAGTTTCCCTGTATATGTCCAGTGAGCAGGGTGCTCTGCGGCCTCCAGTTTCCCTGTATATGTCCAGTGAGCAGGGCACTCTGCGGCCTCCAGTTACCCTGTATATGTCCAGTGAGCAGGGTGCTCTGCGGCCCCCAGTTACCCTGTACCCCAAGCTTCCTGGGTCGTCGCCCACCCACTAGGAATTTTTGGAAAATGCTACTTTGAAAGCTGTTCCACTTCAAATGTTCCGTGGATCAAGATTCTCATCAGCCCTGGGCTGTGAATTTGCAAATGCCATTGGAGAACTTGTTGGAAGCATTAAAGTCCTGTGCTTTTCAAATTTCTCTGTTGTTTTTGCCTTTGAAAGTGTCCACTCTCATTGCCTCAGGGTATAAGGATACCCCCACTCCCTGCCTGGCCCCTCAGCTGGGCATGGAGCTACCACAGCCCCAACCACCTTGTGTGTCACATCTTGGCCACTGCCCCTCCAGAAGTCTCTGTGGGTTCTTAGTGCGTTCTGGGAGATGGCTGCCTGAGGCAGGAGGAGGGCTTTTTGAGAGGAGCTGCTGTCTGCTGGCCAG
The DNA here is from genome assembly GCA_035773235.1 of Eospalax fontanierii. Lineage (NCBI taxonomy): Eukaryota > Metazoa > Chordata > Mammalia > Rodentia > Spalacidae > Eospalax > Eospalax fontanierii. The sequence goes on from CM069536.1 coordinate 79,950,560, forward strand.
CTGCTTCTGTAGAGGTGTGTGAGAACCTGGAAGAGTCACTGTCTGTCTGGAGTCTCTGGGGCAAGCTGCCTCCTGCTGGCCAGATACCCTCTGCCTGTGAGGGGACCGTGCCACTGCCTCCGGGTGAGGAGCTCAGCGGTTTTATCAGGCTTACAGATCAGTCTGAGGCAGCATCTGCTGAGTGAATCTTGAGAGACTGAACGTGGGTCTTTTTCATAGTGCGTAGCTCTTACCTAGCTGCAGGCTTCTGTCTCTTGGGCTGACCTGTTTATTTTTCAGTACTGGGGATTAAATCTAGGGTCTTAACTTATATAGGCTAGGCAAACCCTCTACCATTGAGGTAGCCAGCCTTTTATTTTTACTTTTTATTTATCTGTTATTTATATTTTGTTGTTTGTTTGAGACAGGGTCTCCTTATAGCCTCAGCTGGAACTTAAAAAGATCTGGCTGCCTTTGCCTCCCGAGTGCTGGGATTAAAGGCATGTACCATCACGCCTGGCTTATTTTTTTAAACTTAAAAAAATTTATTTTATGTGTGTGTTTTGCCTGCATGTGTGCAAGTGTACCTGTGTCATCCAGTGACTGAGGAGGCCAGGAGAGGGCATCAGATTCCCTGGAACTGGAGTTAAGGATCTCTTTAGCTGCCATGTGGGTGCTGGGAACTGAACCCGGGTCTTCTGGAAGAGCAGCCAGTACTCTAGCCACTGAACTATCTCTCCAGGCCCATGTCTGGTCTATTTTTATTTTGAGACAGGGACTCACTAGGTTGCTCCAGCTGCCTTGAACTCACTCTGTAGCCAGGCAAGCTCCTGCCTCAGCCTCCCAAATAGCTGGGATTACAGGTCTGTGTCACTAGGCCAGGCTTGGCTGACATTTGAATGGGTGTACCCCTCGGGGCGGCACCTTGGTTCCTTGAGACTCTGGATACTTTGGAGCTCTCTGAAGTCTGGTTCTGGCTGGACTGTCCATAGTGACAGAGCTTGGAATTTTGCTCGCTGTATTTTCCTGTGACTCACCATGTTGACGTCCATAGCAGTACATCGCCATGTCTGATGTTCTGACAACCTGACTTGATGTGAACTACACATCTCCATGCAACACTGACATTTCTTAGAGACTCTGGGGTCATCTCCCACATAACACATAAAACTGGGGCTTCTGCTAGACTGGTGGATCTTGACAATTTTCAGACTGCTTGGCTAACCCGTGTGTTTGGTCTGTCAGCTTTGAGGGGGACCCCAGGGTTTAATCCCTGCAGGGTATTCCTGGGTAGAGTTGGGCCTGCTTGCCCCATGAGAACTGCCAACCTGGTGCACCAGGAGCTGGTTATATGCAGCTTGCCATTCCCCTGGCACTGAGACCCTAATCGCATTCGTGGCATGGGTCAAAGGATCATGGTGGGGCCACGTTGCTACTGTCCTAGAGCTATGAGGAGCTGTGAGGAGACTGAGAGACAAGCTTGTGTGGCCTTAGTAGAAGTTAGCTGCTTCACTAAGAACAGTCAGATACACCAGGTTTTAATTTACTTGTGACCGATAGAGATGGGCTTGTTGAGAATGCTAGCAGCATTAGATTGAAATGTTTTGTTTTGTCTTCTTGCTTTTGGTATAGTAGACTCAAGGAGAACAGAGTCAGCCATGCTGGCTCTGAATATAGCCTTGATGACACATAGGTGGTGCCTTGGCCTTCACCCCCATCCCCAAGGGCCCTGTGAGCCTGTGTGGCTGTGCTGGGTCATAAGTCCCCCCCGCTCCCCCCGGCTTCCATTATACCCCAGGGCATATGTGTGTGCAGTTTGCACAACCACAGACCCTACTAAGGTCTTGTCATTTGCCCTAGGCATGGTCTGTGTCAACTGTAAAAGCCAAGGGAAACCAGACCTGGTGGCACAGACCTGGATTCCCAGCAGGCAGGTGGATTAGATCATGTTTGGCTGTATAACAAGGAGTTTGAGGCCAGTCTGGGTTTCATGAGAACTTGTCTTGGTAAAAACAAAAAAGCCGAGGAGCTTTGCGTGGTGTGTGGGTGTCTGTGATCACAGTGAACAAGTTCCGTGATTTAAGAGTTTCTGTTATTTAATTTTAAGGAATTTATAGGGGATTTTATCAAGTATTTGAAAGAGTTCAGTGGGAAGAAAAAAAATCAAACATGTAAATCCCTAGATTTTTCTTTTTAAAAAATTATTTTATGTGTATGAATGTTTTGTCCGCATGTACTTATGTGCATCAGTGTTGTGCAGTGCCTGTGGGGGACTAGAAAATGGTGTCAAAGCCGTGTAACTGGAGTTAGAGGTGGTTGTTAGCTACCATGTGGGTGCTGGGAACCAAACCTGGGTCCTTTACAAGAGTGGCCAGTGATCTTAACCACTGGACCATCTTCTTCAGTCCCTCTTTTTTTTTTTTGAGATACAGTTCCACTTTTATTTAGCCTTGTCGGGCCTAGAACTCATTATGTAGACCAGGCTGACCTCAAACTTACAGAGACCTTCCTGCCTCTGCCTCCTGAGTACTGGGATTAAAGGTATATACCTACTACACCCAGCTCCTGTGCTAAGACCATGAAGTTTTTGTTTTTTGTTTGTTTTTGTGAGACAGGGTCTCCAGTGTAGCCCAGCCTAGGCTTGTGACCTCCTGCCCCAGCCTTTCGAATGCTGGGGACACAGGTGTGTGTCCCCATGCCCAGATCAGAAGTTTGGTTTTCTAAGTATAGAAATAGTGACTTCAGAGTTTATCTTGCTAATGATTAAATTGTTTTTCCAACTATTGATTTATAAAGAAATATAGAATGTATTCATGCACCTGGTCTTCACAGTGAGCCCGGAGTATCTCATTGAGTGTGACAGCCTCAGACACTGATGGGCAACAGAGCCTTCAAGCCCCTGGCTGAGCCTGTTCTGAAGGTAGAGGTCAAGGCCCAGGGCATTTGCAGGTGCTGCATTAAGGGGCATAAAGTGCTGCTAAAGATGCAAGATGGGCACCAAATCCAGTTAAAGCAAGACATTCATATGAGAGAAAGGCCCATTCTTCAGGTCTCCTGGTCCCCACATTCCCTTGAGAGCAACAAAGGGGTCTTTGTTTCTTATTGCTGGCTGACGGTGTGTTGATGGTTTGTCCTTGCATGTCCATGTCCGTGTTGCAGCATGAAGCGTGCCAGTTCTCTGAATTTTCTTAATGCGGGTGGCAAAGCCACAGAAGATCATTTCCAAGTAAGGAGTCTGCCTTACCTATGCCCTGGCCGCCGGGCTGGTCTGCCGCAGACCACCCTCGGCCGTTCCCACCACCCAGGGCTTATGTACAGTGTCTACAGCACAATATGGTGAAAGCCAGTAATGCACCAATTGATGGATCTAGTGAGCTTTAAGAAGGGTTAGCTCTGATTCTTTATTCTGGTGAAAATAGTGTCAGAGTGTGAGCAGTTTGTGTCCGACTGATCTGTGCATTAGTTTCTCCTAAGTTTGTAACTAATTCAGCTCAGTTAAGCTACTCCAGAGCTTTAAGAGGTCAAGGTCTTTCTGGCATAAGTAAGTAACATGTTGTCACTGGACACAGATCTTAGTTTAAGTCTCACATGGATGTAGCTTTGGTCTCACCCTCAATTGAAAACTTGGCCTCCCTAATCCATCCAGTGGCTGTTTTGGTTTTCCTTTCTGTTAGACATCGGGATTGGCTTTTGGGAGTTGTTGCCCCTTGGTGACCGTAGCCTTTGCCCTGTCATGTGGGCGTCCTGGAAGGTGGAGTAGCTGTGACTTGCTGTGATGGTCTTTGTCCGTGCTGCCATATGGAACTTGTCCCATGGCAACAGACTTGGTCATCACAGGCCACAGCTGCCTGTGGCCCAAATCCAGCTTGTCCCTGTCCCTGGGCAGAGACTGAAGGACACTCTCAAGACCTCAGGTAGTGTGCTCTAGGCACACCTGGCATGGGTGTTGGAAGTTTCTTTTGTTTGTTTTTTTTTGGTGCTGGGAATCGACTAGGGCCTCGTGCCCACAAAGCACATGCCTGTAGTGTGGAGCGTACTGAGCCCTGAAGCCCACAGCCTTTCAAGTCTAACTGCTCTGTGTTCACACGTGTAGCCTTCAGCGCTGGGCTGACTGCTTGAGGCTGGGGGTCTTAAAAGTACTAGTTACATATAATCTTTTTCCATTTGCTTTTTCACACAGGAACGAAATACATGTCTGGCAGACTCGAGAGCACTGAGTGCCAGCCATACCGACCTAGCCCACTGAGGGCTGGGACAGACCCAGATAGGATCCCAGACAGTAATGGAACACTGAGACCCTCGCAGTCCTGGCAGCCTCTCCAGCCTGCCGGGATTGGGTGGGGGTACGTGGGCGGCTGCTATTTAATAAGTGCCCGGCAGCCAAGCACCAGAATTCTGTTGCCGGGTGTGTATCTGTGTGCAGGAGCTGCTGATGCCCAGAGCCAGCAGCACCATGGCCAGGAAGGCAGGCCAGGCTCCAGTTGGCAGCCCTGGCACGTGTGATCGGCTGCAGTTCGTGGATGTTCTCGCAATCCTGCCAGCCACCTGTCATAGGGCCTAAATGTTTTTAAAAGTTGAATATTGTGATAAGGCTAAGAATCAGAAACTTAAACTACTTCCTTTCAGATCAGTGTTCCGAGTAGTCTCTTTCCACGGGGCTCTGTAGACTGTCCACTGCTGTTGGGGCAACTTTGGTGATGGGTGCTGTATCCCCTTTCTTCCTGGTGCTAAGCACATAGAAAAAGCTTTCGCAGTGTGTATTTTGACAAGAATGTTTCCAATCAACCCTGAGACATTGTGTAAGACTAAGTTTCAGCTAAAAAAAATAATAAAGGGCAAGGTGAGCACCGTTCATGTCAAGGCCAGACTAGAACAAAGCTTGATAGAATGCTGAAATGTAGTCTGAAAAGCTGACTGCTCTTAGAAAACTGTCAGGTTTTAAGCTGGGGAGGTAGCTAAGCAGGCAGTGATTGCCATGCAAAATGTTTAGGAATGGGATTTGGGATCCTCAGGACATGTAGAGCTGGGTCTGGTAGGTGTGGTGGCCTGTAACCCATGTGCAGGACTCTGGAGCAAGCTGGCTGGCCAAACCAGCTAGGCACCCTGGCATTCTGCTGCAGAGGAATGCTCTGTGGGAACTTGCACAGTCTCCACCGTGCAGGCTAAAACCCATTGCATTTTAACATGGGAAAGCCGGAGCCCATCGTCCCTTCTCAGCATGTCCTTTGTGATGAGAAGACCCCGAGGGAGAGACACATCTGCTCCCTCACACCCAGGTTTGAGTTCCCCCAACAGCGGCAGACTGGCAGGGCAGATATCAGCACACAGCAGTGACTTTTTGCCTGTGGCGATCAGTGTGAGGAAGCTCATGGGAGGGGCACAGTGGGCACCTGGTGCTTCTTGGTCAGTGTCTGAAGGGTTCAGACTGATTTTCTGGAAAGCTGCTGGGAATACTGATGTAGTCTCTCAGTGCTTTAATCTTTTCTCATGCGTGTGCAGCTGTGCATGGTCAGAGGACAACTGTGGAGCTGGTTCTCTCCTTCCACCTTTACATGGATTCTGGAGATTGAATTCAGGTTGCTAGGGAGGCAAGCGCCTTCCCCACAGCCATCTTACCCACCTGGGAGTCAGCGTTTATAGTAACATACATTAATCAGCAGGGATTTGTGCTTATAGTTCACGCACCCTGCCATGACCTCAAAGACCTGTTTTGGGAGGTATGCTAGGCACATGAGTCAGGTAGCTGTACTCATTCTTGAGGGGCACATGTCTATAATGGATCTGAGCCAGTAAGATGACGCTTCAAGGCAGGCTGGCAAGGCCCTGCAACTCAGGTGGCAGGAGTGGTTTAGCTGGGCAGCTGACCGCAAACTGACAAGGTGACAGGCAGCTCCAGCGCTGGGAAGAGCATGTGCTTCTGGCATTCTGGAAGACGGTGGGTAAAAGACAGCTCTTTCGATTTACCAGGACTGCTGGCAGGGGAGGACCTGTAAGTGCCCCTTGGCCTGGCAGGTGGATATGAGCCTTCAGGAGCATGTCTTCGAGTATGTCTCTGTTCAGGAGCTGTGTTTCTAGTTATTAATACCACTTACTTAGAAAACCATTTAAATTTGTTGATAATTGGTTATAAAAATAAAATGTTTTATTTCCTGCGATAACTCCCCTCATTTTGCATAAACCCTGAACAGTTTGTCTCATCTTTACGCCAGTGGTATATGAAGCCCTAGGCTCCACCTTCAGACCGACAGTACTCGCGTGTGAGTGTACATTGTGTATGTGTAGGAAGATGGCTTTGGTCTGATGAGTACAGCGTGGAATGAGTCTGCCTAGTCTTGGGGTTCATGCCAGACACAGCACCCTGGGAAGATCATGGTATCTACCATGAGCTGTATGCTTCCCTCCTTGAGTGGAGATAATGACCATGCATGTCCTGTGTGAGGAAGGCCCACACCACTGGCTCTTTGGTGAGGGTTTGCTGTAGTGGTGACGTGGGCAGCACCTGGAGACACAGGCTGCATTCAAGATCCCCGCAGCCCTGCCCTGGGAGGGCACCTTCATTGGTGACTGTTGTCAGCCTCAAGTCCACAATGCGGTGGTGATCTTGGGAGTACACAGTGACACGTTACTAGTGGGGGCTGCTTTCTGGCTGAGCACGCAAGTGACCCTGTAACTATTCGGCTGTGTCCCCGAGCATGGGTGCTCTGCTAGGCCAGAGCTGCTGAACTTACTTTACCCCAGGGACAGGCCTTGGTGAGAACTCACAAGACTGCTTCCTGTTTGCCTTTGTCCCTTTCCTAAGTTGTCTGAAATTGCTTGGCATGGGGGTAACCAGGTCAGGCCAGTCCCACCTCCTTCTCCCAAATGCTGCTGGGGTTATCTTGTTTTGGGCAGAGTATATGTTGGGAGCAGGGGAGTACCTCACTGCAGCCCACTGTGGCCTGAGTAGTCGAGGAGAGGCATCACTGCAGGTCCTAGACCGTTCTGTGGGAGGGGAGGCCCCAGCAGACAAGCTATTGATTTCATCCTGGGTAGAAAGCTGTGGGTGAGCAACAGCTGCCCTTGTCATTCTGGGGGTCCCAGGAAGTCACTGTCAGTGCTGTCAGCCCCTGGCCAGTCGTCCGTCCTGGGGCCAGTGTGTAGAACCAGTTGCCAAGGCCCAACAGGCTGGGTGGGTGAACCCGACGGGGAGGGAGAGCCTCAGCTGGGCATCTGTTCACCAGCTGCCAAAGTGCTGGTGGGACACCATGCTGGCAGAGCAGCACTGAGGGTTCTTACGACCTGGTCAGGTGGATCCATTGGTGTCTCTGTGCTCACAGGTCTCAGGTCCTGGCACCCCTCTGAGGCCTTCCTCACTGACTGTGTAGCAGCAGGAAGACGGGGGCAGGTGCGGGGCGAAGAGCACCCGCAGGGTCCGGGCCGGGCCGCCGGCCGAGCCCAGGGTGGTGGCGTTCTCACGGGCCCGGTCAGCCATCATCCTCATCAGAAGCTGGTTGGCCCAGGTGATGCCAAGGGCTGGAGAAAGGCGCTCATCCCAGGCCCTGAGACACAAAATGAGTGTTGTCACTTGTGAGCCCTCCACCCCACTTGAGTCTAGCATACTCAGGTGCCTGCACTCACCCCAGTGGTCTGAGCACGGAACCCTGCTCTTCCATCGTCTCCGTCACCTGGAAAAGCCAAGTGAGGGTTCGTTACAGCAGCCACCTCAGCCTCTGCCGTCAGCCCTGCTTTCCCCAAGTTTAGGGCACAGCCCTGCTAGCCTCACCTACCTGGTTGATGCACAGCACTGGGCTTCGGAAAGTGCTACTGAGCCGTCGAAGTGTGGCCCCCAGTGACTGCAGGTGTCTGGCCCTGACGGCTGAGGCACCTCTGCCAAACTCACAACGGAATGGGGCTGCCACTGAATCAACCACCACCAGGCGGGCCACGCCCCTTGACAGCAGAACAGGGACCTTTTTACGCACACACTCCAACAAAGTGTCCTGTGGGGGCAGGGGACATGCGTCATGGTCTACACAGGCCCTTTCAGACAGTCATCACTCTGAGCTGCAGCTTCCTGACACTCCTGCTGGCTGCCTCATCCTGGAGCTTCAGTCTGCTCTTGCTCTTTTCTTAAAAGGGCCCCTCCAGTATGTACCCAACTCTCACCTTGAGTCCTGGAGGTGGGGGAGGTGAAAGAGTCCTGCCCCACCTCTAGTCATCATGGTGACCATCAGTAGCCCCAGTGCAGGTACTGAGCAGCTGCCCAGTCCCAGCCATGTCTCCACAACTACCTGGTGGCCACCTCACAGGGCTGTTGCCCGTCCAACAGGCCTGGGGGTGGGGCAGGTGTACTTGGCCCCATTCCGAGCAAGACGGATTAGGAGCTTCCAGGCCTAAGTGCTGATGGGGCTGCCATACCTGCTGGTGGTGGGATGGGGCAGGGGTCTCCTGTACTCCCAAACCCGGTCCATAAGACTGCACCCTGGAGAAAATGCAGGGGAGGCTAGGGTATGAATGGCTTTGGGCCCAATTTCCCCTGCTGTGCACATCGGCAACCCCAGAATGGGGTAGAAATGCACCCATCCTACCAAGGCAGGTTACTTTGGGCTTCTTTCTTGACTGCTGTACCCACTGGGATTGGCATTAGGGCTATGATGTGGTATGGGGCCCAAGTAACAGGTGGTCCAGATATGGGGCAGATTGTGTGGCGAGGACAGATGGCTGCTGGGCAGAGCAGGGCCTTGGTAGTGGCTATAGATGGAGGTGCGAAGGCTTGAAGTTACAGCCAGCGCCTCTACACTGTCCCCAAGTTCAGGGTCTTCAGACAATCTTGGCTGGCCAGGCAGGGAGCCCTGCATTGGCTGTCACACTGGCAGCTCTGAGGAGCTGTGTCCAGCTCAGAGTGAATTCAGTCTGTACTTCTCTCTAGGGCATCCCCAGCAGAGCCTCTTTGTGTGGAAAACGACAGCAGCAGCCTAGAAGACGCTAGCACTAACGTGAGTGTCGGCTTCTACCCCAGCAAGGGTTTTGCCATCTGGGGATGTCCAGGGGTGGCTTTACCTCGTAGCTGCAGCTGCTGGTCCTGATGGCCAGAGGAGGTGGAAGAGGGACAAGTGTGGCCCCAAAACTCTGCTTATACAGAAGAGGGGAGGCCCTGTGTCTGTGTTCTGCCTGCCTCTCTTTGAGACCAAATGCAGATTCCCCCATGACCTTGAGCCCCAGGGAGGCTGACACTGAACCACTCCTACCTCTGGGAAGACCCTGGGGGCAAGAAGGAAAGGCCTCCCCAGAGCTGCTTCCAGGGTGGTTGGCCTGACACAGAGCCTTCTCTTGCAGTGACCTGGGCCTGGTCTACTCTAACACCAGGATGCTGCTGCTGAGCCTGGCTCCAGAGCTGGCCCTGTGAAGGCCAGAGTGGGGCTGGGAGGGCCCTTGCTAGGAGCCTACAGCACTAACTTAGTTTCCCCTGACCACAACACTGTGGTGCATATACTAATAATGCCCATACACTAGTAGGGTCTTGGAAAGCATCTCTCAGCCAGCAAGGCTGGTGACCTGGGTGGCCTGAAAAGGACTGGAATGTGTGACCCTGTCCTCTTCCTGGAAGGCCCATGGGGACAGGACACACTGAGTCCTGCTTCTGCCTGGCCTCCTGCGGAACTTCTCATCTGTTTAGTTCCCTGTGCTGTGTGTGATAATGTATTTTTACTGTATATTTTTAAAATAAAAAGTTTATATACCTTACCCTTTCCCTGAATGTCTTTTCACAACTTAAAAAAAAAATTGTGTGCATGACCACAGTACTCTGGGTCAGTTCTCTAACTCCCCAGTCTCCTGGGTTGATTGGCAGATAACATATAGAGGCCAGTTAAGTCTGTATTTCAGGTAAGGAATAAAATGGTGTTGGTCTAAATATGGGGCCGGCATATATCAGAACTTGATTAGGTTTGTTGTTGTTTTGAGACTGTCTTACTATGTAGCCCAGGCTGGCCTGGAGCTCAGAGATCCTATTCCTTCTTCCAAGTGCTGGGATTAAAAGTGTACATCACTGTTCAGACTAACTCTGAAGTGAAATTCATTTCTGTCTAGCTCTCAGCTCAGGGCAGCAGACTCCTCCCTGCTAAGTGTGTTTAGAAAGAACCCCTCCCTCCAGGTCTCATCAGACTCCTTGTCCTCCAGCATCTGACACGGAGCCTGGTCTTCAAGACCCTGGTGTCTCCTTCCACCCAGTTGAGTCCCCACATGCCTTGTGTCCTGAGTTTCTGCACTATAGGCCCCCTGCATGGTGACTGCCCCTTTGTGAGCAGAAACAGACACTAACCACATCTGCTGCATGCTCGACGAAGATCTGGTTGCTGAACTTGATCTTCTGGATCACCTCCCCAGGCACATCTGTCCGTAGCCGCTGCTGCTGCGCAATGAGCTGCCATAGCCTCTTGCTGGGGAAGATGTCCTCTGTGCAGATGTAAATGGCTCCTGGGAAGACAGCACCCAGTGTGCATGGAGGACTGGAGATGTGGCCATTCAAGGCACATGGAAAAGTGTCTGTCTGCCTACCTCTGCCCTCATAGGCTCTGCACCGGGAGGGCAGCAGCCCAGAGCTGGTTTTATTCCACCTCTGGCCACGTTGCAGGTCTCTGGGGAGACCAGCTAGACCTCCTGTCTGATACCTGGGTCCACAGGTCTCCGTACTGGGCTCTCCTGCTCCCCCACTCCTCACTGAGCTGGGCCGGGCGGAGAGTGGGTCACCATGTTCAGGGAACTTTTGGGAATGCCTTTGAGATGCAGGGTGCCTCCTAAACTGCTTGACCCTCTTCTTCCTCTGCTTGGGGTACTTGGTGACACCAGTGTCTTTGTGGTAACTGTGTCAGCAGTCAGTCAGGACCGACTGGGGTTACCTGGAGCATAGACAGCCTCTGCACAGTACACTGCTGGGCCAGATCTTGTATCAAAAGGGGTGAGATCTGGCAGCTGAAAACATCAGCCACCTGCAGGAAACCCTGTTTGAGGACAATGGGTTTTCAACAAAGATGCCAATGCCTTGATGGAAAAAGGTTGACCATCTCTGGAGATTGTGCTGGGACTACTGGATATCCACAGGCTCAAGTTCTACAGCTCCTGGAAGAAAATCTACCAGCAATCTTCCTGACCTTAGATTGGTCAATGGTTTGTAAAAAACATGAAACCACAAGCAAACCAAGAAACTGCACTTGAGAAAAGCAAAACTGTTTTAAAGAACACCATTAAGTAAAGATGGGCTGGAGAGATGACTCAGCAGTTAAGAACGCTGGCTGCTCTTGCAGAGGACCTGGGTTCAGTTCCAGCACCCACACACATGGTTGCTAACACTGATCTATAACTCCAGTTCCAAGAGATCCAACGCCCTTTTCTAGCCTCTGTGGGAATTTCATGCATGTGGTACACTTACATACATGCAGGCAAAATATATAAAAGAATAAGTAAATTAAAAAAAAATTAAAGACCATCTACAGAAGGAGAAAACCTACCAGACAGGATTATATCTAGATTATGTTGGGCTCTCTAGCCCAGGCTGCCCTGGAACTGTGAAGACCAGGCTGGCCTCCGACTTGCATTGATCTTTCTAGCCCTATCTCCCAAATGCTAGTTATGGGTGTGCATCACCATAGCAGGATGAGAACTCTTAAGACTCAGTAATAAAAAGGCAATTTTAAAACGGCACAGGATCTGTGTCCTGAAGAAGGTACTCCAGATGTCAGGGTCATGTGAAAGATGGTCCATATTGCTCTGGATCTTGGAAATGCAAGTGAGACCTGGCACCACCTCTCCTCTGGGAACGACTGCCGGAGAAGCACTGCTGGGGTGGGAGGGCCGTGTGGGACAGGGTAAAGCTCAGGAGTTAGACTCGATGGTGTCCCCAAACCCATTTCCATCGTGGGCATAGGGCATTCGGCTGGGGCAGCAGGACCTTGGCCTGTCTGCAGGCAGCTTTGACCCTCAGAGACCTCACCGTCACCAAGCTGCCCACCCGCTGCTGCTCACCTCCCAGGAGCCTCATCTGTCCTCAGGCCACAGAAACCGGCCCAAGGAAAACGCCGACGTTCTCCGCCCTGCCTTTCTGACTGGGCCAGCTGCGTGTACACAGGCAGCATGGGTCTGAGTTTAGGCGCCTCGGCCTGAGCTGTCTAGCAACACAGGGCTGCTGCCCCTGGCCCACAGCCTAAGCTCGGCTCCTCTTCCCCTCTTTCGGAAGAAGGAAGGTGGGAGATGGGACCCCTAGGAAGTTACCCCGGAGGTAGCCACGACTTCCCTCAGAGGAAAGCAACTCCCAAAGCCTGTGGGGATAGGAGTGCCGCCTGGCTGAGACCCCACCTCCCCTGCCCCTCAGGCTGCGGCAGCCACTCACCAGCCTCCAGGCCTCCGTACTGTGGTGGGAACTGAACGGCCAGGCAGAGCTGCAGTGCCAGCTGAGTCTTCCCTGCAGAGCTGCGGCCAGCTACCTCAGTGATGCCCTCCAGGGGCAAGCCGCCACCCAGGAGCCGGTCCAGGGTGCGGCAGCCCAGGCTCAGGCGCTGGTGCTGCTGGGGGAAGCGCTCTCTCTGCCGGGACAGGTGCAGCGCTGCAGGGTGGCAAGAGGTCAGCCATGTCTCCCGCGTGGCTGCGCCACGCCCACGGCCTGTGAGGCCCGTGTGCCCGAGGCCGCTGAGGTCAAATTCAGGGAAGCTGGCCGCAGAGCTAAGTGTAGCATATACCGAACCTAAAGAGTCTGTTCCCATCACACTTGCCCCATGCCTCACACACATTCTAAGGCGTAGCCGCTAAAGGAACCGGAGCCTCAAAGTGCGGCAGGACAGATGGGCACCTTTGGCTGACTGGCTGCACAGCTTCAGACACAGAATGAACAGCAGCCCGCCAGAGCCTGCAGAGTGGCTGGAGCTTCGGGTCCACTTGGATATCAGAGATACAAAACCATTGATTGGGATGTGTGTCCTGAAGTGGTAGGGCCTCGCACAGCCCCGCCCAGAACAGCTACCCCAGAAGTGTTGTCTCAGTAGTCCATGCCCCTGGGCCTCACCCTAGTTCTTTCCTGTGAGGGCCTCCTCTGGGTGGAGGTAGCTCAGGGAGGGCTCTGCAGAGAGGCTGGGGTCCCACTGGTCAGTACTCTATGATACATGCTGTTCTTTGTGGGCCCTGGGCAAATCACCTGGTACTCCCTCCCACCCCCTAACAGCATTTATCCTTGGCATTACAGGCAAGTGCGAGAGGGAGGAGCTGCTTGGGGAGACCACAGAGGGTCAGGGGCCTTGTACCCAAAGGCCAAGATACTGAGCAATTTCCCCTGGCTGTCCCTAGGGCCTGCTCAGATGCAGGGCAGGCTTCTTTGCCTAGCTAGGTGCGTGGTGCACTGGGAGCATATGATATTGGGGTCTGGAAGGAACCTCCATTGCCCCAGGCCTCTCAGAGTCCTGGCTACAGAATTTGATCCCATGGAGGTCAGCTGCCTATGCCCACAGGCTTATTCCTTCTCTGGGCCAAGAAACAAGGGTCTTTGATGCCCTTTAGCCATTTCTTCTGTCCACCCAATGTGCTATCCAGTATAGGACTAGCAAGACCCATAATGCCTAGGCTCAGGGCAGCTGCTGTGACATTGTTCCCACGGTGGAGTCTCTGGACCTGTGGAGCATGGTATCCAGTCCAGCCGATGCCCAGTGGGCCTGATGACAGGTCTGCACATCACCCCAGAAGACTCCCCAGGTGCCCACCTGTGAGGACATGGCTGCCCCGAAGATGTAGGGCGGCAGCTTTCAGCAAGTGCTGTACATCGTGGGTGGGCAGGCCGGTGAGTCTCTGCAGATCTGGTCCAGAGTAGCACAGAACCTCCTTCACTGACCTCAGTCTGCCTGAAACCACACAGGTAACCCACAGGAAAGTCAGACTAGTAAGTCAGGCCACACAGCAAGGACGGGGGTGTGTGAGAAAGAGGTGCCTTCAGGTCCGGGGATACCAGTGATGGTGACTAGATTCACCCCAAAATCTTGGATAGTGGGACAGGAAGGGTGTGCTGGAAGCACCAGCTGTTGCACACTTGTGACCTGAGCCTCAGGACCTCATGTCAGCAGCAGCAGGAGCCAGATGAAGGCAAATCCTGGGTGCTCTGAGGATGGGACCATCACCCTATTCTAGTCTTCGCCCATAGTCCCGGCAACTTGGGGGGTTAAGGGAGGAGGGCCGCTTGAGCCCAGAAGTTCAAGGCTAGCTTAGGCTATATAGCAAGACTCTGCCTTAAAAAAAAAAAAGCATATATGTGGGGCTTTGGCTCAGGGGTAGAGTGCCTATTCTCCATGCATAAAGAGCCCCAGCACTGCCAAACAGGGAAAGCACAAGGAAGAGGCAGTGTGAAAACCAAGCCTGAGCCGCCAAGCCAGGTCAGGGTGAGAAAGGCAGTCAGAGGAAATCAGAGCCGGATGCACACAGGCTGGGACAGGGAAAGTGAAGGGCAGCTCACAATAATCAGTGCAGCCTGGGCCTACTACTTGGGGAGGATGATAAAGAAATTAACTCTGGCCAGGCATGGTGGCACACACCTTTTATCTCAGCACTCAGGAAGCAGAGGCAGGCAGATCTCTGAGTTCAAGGCCAGCTTGGTCTACATAGTGAGTTCCAGGACAACAGAGGCTACAGGGAGACCCTGTCTCAAAAAGACCAAAGAAGTTACCTTTGGGCTTAGATTTACTTTCTACTTTTGAACTAGTAGAAAGAAAAAAAACTATGGCAAATATATCCATCTAGTTCATACAGTGGCAAAAAGGTCATGAAGATAGGAGATCGTGGCTCAGTGTGAGAGGACACTCAACCCACAATAATGGGAGTGTTGGAGGTGCTAGTTGCAAGATAGGGCCAGAGTAGAAAACAGGTTAAACAAAAAGAACTGAAGTCAAACGGAGCGGGGCCAGGGGCAAGGGAAGCCATTCGGACAGACAGGCTCTCGGGCACTGAGCAGAGCCAGAAGTTCCTCTGCAGCAGCGTAGCCACTAGTGCCTCAGAGACACAATTTCTGAGAAGACGGAGGAGAAAGAGAAGCTCCCTGGCAGAGCCCTCTCCTTTTTGTCCTCAGATGGCAGGCAGGATGTGTGTAGCTGCAGCAGTTCTGGGCATGAGTGCACACTGGAGACAAACCCAGTGTATGCCTCTCACCATGTAATCCTCTCACATGTAATCCTCAGGTGCCCTATTGTTCCCATGTCTCCGACACATCCCAGCAGACAAAGGAGGATGCAAGGAGAGCCCTAGAACTACAGCCATGGCTATGCAGCAGGCACGGGGCAGTTAGCACAGATGGTAGCCTGGGCAGAGTAAGTCTGGGATAGAGTTGTCCAGTGCCCTGGAGCACTTAGAAGGGAGCGGATCTAGGAGAGCAGATGGGATAAGTCATGAGACATAGAAAACTTGATGCTCGAGGAAGTAGCCACCACTAACCTTGAAAATCCCAAAGATGCGTCAACACCAACAGTCAGAACAGCTCCTGGTTCAACAAGGGCCAACAAAGCACAGAGAGCCCGACGGTTCTGAGGATCGTGAGGCAGAGGAAGTGGGGCATGTGTTGCACAAGTGAGCTCAATTCTGAGGCCCGATACTCAACAGCATAGAGAAGCAGATGCAGCAGCACACACATGGTTTAGACTCAGATTCGAGTAAAAAAGGGTTAAAAGATCCAGGCATGTCTATTACTGATAGACATAAAACCAAGAGCCTGCCACACGTTCCCATGCAGGACTGCAGTCTGAGGCAGGGGCTGGGGGACAGAGCTGGTCAGCTATTCAGTTTTTCCTTAAGTATACACGAACAGCTGCCCACTCCAGTGACACACTTGTCCATGTAACACACACATACCTTTCTTAACTGCAGCGGTAATTCTGGGATTCAGACCTAGTTGATCCAAATCCATTTCCTCAGTGGGTTCACTGCTGGGGTGCACCACCTCCCAGGGACAGGCAACAATCACAAATTCCAGGGTGCTTGCTGTCAACTCAGATCATCTGTGGGAGTGAGCATGCCAGAAAATGACATTCCCAACTGGCAACCCAGCATGAAAGTGCTCGCTTGGTCAGTGTGGTTAGGTGTCCAATGAGGGCAGAGGTGTCATGGTCCTGAGAATATTGTCTTCACGGAAGTCTGGGAAGACAGTTCTGTCTGCACCATCCACTCTAAGGATGGGTAGTTCTGAAACCTGGGAGCATTCCAGACACTGGCACACAGCAAACCCAGCTGGGCCCTAACAGTCTGAGTGTGACAGCAGCCTGAGGCTTAGTCCGCAGTAGACGAAAGCTGGTGCTTGCTGGGCCCACTTAGCTCTCTTAG
This sequence comes from Eospalax fontanierii, assembly GCA_035773235.1. Taxonomy (NCBI): domain Eukaryota; kingdom Metazoa; phylum Chordata; class Mammalia; order Rodentia; family Spalacidae; genus Eospalax; species Eospalax fontanierii. Next base: position 79,966,856 of record CM069536.1, read on the forward strand.
CCCACATGCATGGGGTTCACGCAGCAATTTCCAACTCATCAAGTCTGCCTCCAAGAAAACTGAGTTTGAGATTTTGAAGGAGGCTGGGGGAGTCTGCAGAGAACAATGGCAGGGCACGGCTGCAGCCCACCTTTGCGGCAAGCACTGGGTGACCCTCCCAGGAGAGGACCTGGGGGGCAGCAGGCTTCCTTCCCTCCCACCAGAACTGGCTATGCCAGGATTGGCCCAGTGTCACAAAAGCCATGTCCAACAACATACCACGTCCCGCAGTGCTCCAAATGACAAGCCAAGCAGTGCTAAGGAGGACGAGGGGATGGCTCAGCAGGTGAAGTGCTTGCTGTGCAGGCACGAGGATGCACAGATCTGGTGCCAGGCAGTGTGATCCCAGCACTCAGCAGTTAGATCCCCAGACTAGCAGACTAGCCACACAAGCTGAATCTGTGAGCTCTGGGTTCAATGATGAGACCCTGTCTCAACGTGTAAGTTGAGTGACTGAGGAAGACAGCAGATATCAACCTCTAGCCTCCACATGGGCATTTATGTACATGCAACAGAACACATGTAAACAGGCATACACACACACCTGCCAAAGGGGAAAAATGAAGTGCTTAGACCAGCAGCCAAGGGCCAGTTGAATTCTGGACCAACCTCCTACACGAGGCCCAGGACTCTGAAAATAACTGAGCCGAATGAAGCCGACAGCTGTGGCCACCAAGGCTTCTCCAGCCGTGCTTGGGATGTATCCTACACAAGGGTCAAAAACCAGGTCATGGCCAGGCTTGGTGATGGACACCTTTAATCCCAGCACTTGAGAGGCAGAGGCAGGCTGATCTCTCTGAGTTCGAGGACAGCATGGTCTACATATTGAGTCCAGGCCAGCTGGGGCTGCAGGGAGACTGTCTCAAACACACACAGGCACACGAAACCAGGTCACTGGGGCTGGAGAGATGGCTCAACGGCTAAGAGCACGGGCAATAACTCTCTGGTTACTCCAATTCCAGGAGAATCGGTGCCCTCTTCTGGTTCTTGGTGGCACTGCACCACAGAGGTACACTTGCATGCAGTCAAAATACATACGCATGTACATACACAAGCACGGGCCGTTAACTCCAGGGGATCCACGGGCACTGCACGACACGGGTGCACCTACCTACATGCAGGCGATACACTCATACACATAAAAGAAAAAGAACAAAATATTAAAAACACACACACCAAGAAAAAAGCCACCGGTCTCCGTGATTGGACTCGGGTGCTGGAAGGCAGGTCGCGCGCTCCTCAAAGCTGTCACTGGAGGCGCCTGCGCGGAGGGCGGAGCTCCGGAGCTGGGGAGGCGGTGCTGGGGTGCTCGGGGCTCGGTCCCGGCGCTCTTCCTTTCGGAGGCCTCCCTCCGCCGGCCGCTGGGTATCCACCTTCTCCCACCCGCAGGACGCCCTGCGCAGCCTCTCTCGACCAGGGCCCCGCCGTGTCCCTGCCGTCCTCCGGACGGCCCGCCTCCTCTGCGTCTCTTCCAATGAGCGTCGGAGCTCGCTCCTCAGCGGCGGCGACGTGGCCGTAAGGCTAACCAATCCGGAGTAGCAGTCTCCCGGGAGGCGGGGCGCGCCCTCCGGTCCTCGCCGCCGATTGGTTTCCGGAAGCAGGGCGGGCCGCCCGTGCGGATTGGAGGCGCGCGGCGGCGGGGGTGGGGCGCCGCGCTCCGATTGGCCGGCGTCCCGGACTGCGGCTGCCTATTGGTCGGCGCTGGGGCGGGGCGCCGGCAGCTGGGCGCCGGGCGGTGGCTGAGGGGCCCAAGCGGCGACATGTCGTCGGGGCTGGCTGCGCGCCTCGACGCCAAGAAGCTGGTGCGCTCTCCAAGCGGCCTGCGCATGGTGCCGGAGCACCGCGCCTTCGGAAGCCCGTTCGGCCTGGAGGAACCGCCGTGGGTCCCTGACAAGGAGGTGCGTGTCGGGCCCGCCCGCGCCCTGGGCCGTGCCGCCTCTGCCCTCGGACCTGCGGCGCTCCCCGTGCCCATCCCTGTGCGCGGCGCGGGAGCCGGAGCCTCGGGAGCGGCTGCGGGCGAGGGTAGACCCGGTGGAGGTGCGCGCGGAGTTGGCCGTCCCCGTGCTCTGGACGCCGCCAGGCCGGACGGGAGCGCGCCTGTGTGCGTGTGCGTGTGCGTGTGTGTGAGTGAGCACTTCATGATTCCATGCTATACCGTGTGAGCACTTCATGTGTGTGAGCACTTACTCATTCCATGTTATGCCATGTGTACGTGTGTGTGAGCACTTCATGATTCCGTGTTATTCTGTGTATGTGAGAGAGAACCGATGAGTTTATGGGGGTTCTATGCAATCGTATTTCGGAGTAAATTAAGTATGTTCTAAAAGGCTTCACAGTATTGGTGACTTTTCTCAAATTAAATAGTTTTTGCGTATTTGTTTGCGTGTGGCCATGCACACATGCCACAGCTTACGTTTGGACGTCGAAGTACAGCCTGAAGGATATGCTGATCTTCCGTGTGGGTCCCAAGGGATTGAACTCAGGTCTCAGGCTTGGCAGCATGTGCATTTTTAAATTAAAAAAAAAAAAAAAAAAAAAATTTTTTTTTTTTTTTTTTTTTTTTTGAGTCAAGGCCTCATTAATGCAGTCCTGACTGTCCTGGAACTTACTATATACAAAGACTGGTTGGCCTTGGGCTCACAGAGATGATGGACCTGCCTGTCTTCTGCAGTGTTGGGATTAAAGGTGGGTGCCACCACACCCCACCCCTCCTAAATTCTTTAATTTACCACCCCTGCTTGGAGTTTTGTTCAGCTGCTCTTCTCCTTTGGGATTGCTGCCACCCGCAGGGGTGAAATCCAGAGTTCTTAATGCAGTGGGCTCTGGCCCCTTGAGAAGCCACCTGCGTCTCCTCAGTCTTCCAGATCTGAAGTTAGATGAGGGCCCCAAAGGGAAGGTGTCAGTGCTCATTTTTCAGAGCCCCCCAAAGAGAAGGTGCAGCTCAGTACTCAGCCTGGAACAGTGGCCTGGGTCACTTCTGGATGTGCTGGGTGTGTCAGTGAGCTTCCCTCACCCTTACCGCATGCCTCCTTTCCTTCCCACACTTTGCCCTTGGCACTTAGTCTCTGAGCACACAGATCATTCCTTTCTTCCTGTCTGAAGGAAATTGAGCATAATGCAGAGTACTCTTAATACCCATGACTGTGTGCTTAGAAATGGGTAAGGTGGGAAGCCAGCATGCTGATGTGTGCCTGTAACTGAGCCCTTGGAAGGCTGAGAAAGAATAATAGTGTTCTTGTCCACGTGGGATACATAGTTGTCTTAAAAAGAAAAAAAAAAAAAATCATGATAAAGCACTGGCCTAGCATGCAGAAAGCTCAGGGTTCAATTCCAGCATCACATAAACCAGGCCCCTGCCCCCTTTAAAGGCAGTATGATCCAGACAGACATGAGTTTTCAGATTAACAACCCAAACTGGAGAGACATTAGAACTGGTTCTAGGCAAGCCCAGCAAAATACAGATTAAGGGGCTGGAGAGATGACTCTGCAGCCTAGAGCACTGACAGTTCTTGCAGAGGACCTGGGTTCGATTCCCAGCACCCATATGACAGCTGACAACTGTCTGTAACTCCACTTCCAGGGAATCCCTGGAATACCCTATTCTGACCTCTGCAGGCATTGCATGGCATGGGTGCACTTACAGGCAGGCAATACACTCATACACATAAAAATAATAAATCAAATATTTTTTAAAATCCCACAGATTAAAAATAGATCCACTGTGGGGCAGGCAGAGGAGACAATCTGGGGCTCCTGGGAAAGTGTTTTTCTCACTATTTCTGGGTCGGTGGCTCTAAACTAGCTCTCAACACTAGCTCTCACTCACTGAGGAAACTTTAAGTTAGATGTTTTTTTACCTGATGAAATTCTTAAAACAAAAAAAAGAATATATTTACTTTTCTGTGTGTGTGTGTTTTGGCTGCATGTATGGTTAAGTGCACCATGTGTGTGCAGTTCCCAAGGAGGTCAGAAGAGGGCGACGGATCCCCTGGAACTGGAGTTGAGAGCTCTTGGCTGCCATGTGAGTGCTGAGAACCGAACCAGGGCCCTGTGCAAGAGGTTCTTAACCACTGAGCCATCTCTCCAGCCCCAAAACTTTAAAATTTTAATGTAATTATGGTGCATCCTGGTAAGGCCTGAGTAGCCTGGCAGAGATGTTGCATGTCCACATGGAGAGTGGAAGAGAGGCTGTCTCTGACAGGGTGATGGCCCAGGAGAAGGGTGTGAGTTCTGCTTGTGTCTTCTGTTTCAGACAGGATGGGCTTTTCTCTGTATGAGTGACCAGTGCTAGAAGAGATGGTGTGGTGGTTTGAATGAGAATGTCCCCCTAGGCTCCAAGTAGAATACTTGGTCAGTTGGTGGCCTGTTCTGGGAGGGTCAGCCATACTGGAGGAAGCATGTCCCTGGGGCTGGGCTTTGAAAGTTCTTTGACTTCACAGTTTTGCTCTCTGTTTCCTGTGCCTGCTTGAGGATGTAAGCTTTCAGCTTACGTCGGTTCCGGCCACGCTGCCTCCCTTCCACGGTGCCCTTATCCCTCCCAAAGCATCAGCCAAATAAACTCTTCCTTCTCTAGGTTGCCTTGTTCGTGGTGGTTATCACAGAAAAGTAACTGATACAGATGCATGGGCCAGTGTAGGTGGCAGGCTCCCCCTGAAGGTGGGATGGGGGTAAGTGGGCAGTCCCAGGGCCTGGAGGAAGGAGAGCAGCTGTACCGCAGTCCAGTCAGGGATCAGGCCTCTCTTCCACTTGCTCCCTGAGGACCCAATTCAGAGAGTGCTTTATGGGGCAAAGAATGGGATTTGGAATGCCTGCCAAAGCTGGCCTGGTGCTGAGCCCAGGGGGCTCCTGTGCCTGTGATCTTAGCTGGTCACAGGGTGGGGAGGGTGAGGTGTTCTTGACAGGAGAGGGAAGGGCTGGCTTTCACAAGTGCTTTGCAGAATCACTGTGTAAAGTTCACCCCTTCCAGTTCCAAAGCCTACAGGGGCCTCCTGGATATTCTGGAACCAGCAATGTGAGGATTGGGGACAGGGCTTCCAGTCCTGTGGCTGCTGACAGCTGTCTACGATGTTAGGAGAAACGGGGGGAACAGTTTCCTGGTCTGTCCCTTCCAGGCTGTGTTTGAGTGATTTGACAACTCTAAGCTGCAGAAAACCAACAGCAATCCATGACCTAGAAATGAAGTGTGCAGCCAGACACGGTGGCCACAGCTTACTTCCAGCACTCGGGTGGCAGAGGCAGGTGGATCTGAGTTCAAGGATAGTCTGATCTACCTAGCGAGTTCCAGGCTAGCTGAGATGGCAGGGAGACCCTGTCTCAAAAAAAAAAAAAGTTTGCATGGTGGCTCCTACTCCTCTCCCCTCCCTCCTGCCTGTAGAAGAAGCCAGGCCTCAGCGGACTGCCAGATTCATTTCTTCCTGCCTCTTGCCCATGTGTTTGCTACTGTCCTTTGAACTGGGGTTTCAGCATCTTTTTGATTTCCCGGTAGTATACGTGTGTGTTTGTGTGCATGTGTGTCTAGGCTTCAGGTGTTTTCCTCAATCACTCTCCACTTTATTTTTGTTCTTGTTAGGTTTTGTTGTTGAACAATGAATGTAATGAGACCCTGAATGCTGAGGATTAAAGGCTGCGTCATCATCCCTGGCTTCACCTAGTTTTTTGAAACAAAGTCACTCATTGAACCTGGAGCTTATTAACTGACTAGACTAGTGAGCTCCAGGGATCTGCTTTTCTCTAGCTCCCCAATGCTAGGATTATAGGTGCTTTTTAAGTGGGTTTTGGGGACCTGGACTTAGGTCTTCACGCTTGTGTGGCAGTGTCCCTTTTTATTAACTTTTAATTTTATTATATGACATGTGCGCACGCGCGTGCGTGTGTGTGTGTGTGTGTGTGTAGGAGTGCATGTGCCATGTTGTGGTGTACATGTAGACGTCAGAGGGTGACTTGGAAGTCACCTCTTGCCTGTGGAATCAGGGTATTGAACTCAGGTCATCAGGATTGTTGGCAAACACTTTACCCATGGAGCCATATGCTGGTCCCCTTTTTTTACTTATACAGGGTCTCATTAAGTTGTTCAAGCTGGCCTTGAATTCACTCTATAGTCTAGGCTGGCCTTGAACTTGTATTTCTCCTGCTTCGGCTCCTGAGTAGCTGTGATTGCCTGAGCTACTAGTCCCAGCTAAATTAACTGATCTTTGAAGAACCTCGAACATAGTCGATGGTGCACTAGTTCTTGAGTGGGCAATGTTCGCACCATGTTGCAGGAAGACAGGTCTGGGTTGTGCCATCTCTCCTTCCTCTAAGCCCATGTCTGAAACTTTGTTCTTTTTATGGAAACTTTCTTTTTAAAATTTTTGGTTTATTTTAAAAAAAATTTTCATTTTATGTGTATACATGTATGCAAGTGCTCCTGTTTGTACAAAGCCTGTGGAGGCCAGAAGAAGGTGTCGGGTCCCCTGGAACTGGAGTTATGGATGGTTGTTAGCTACGATGTTGGTGCTGGGTCCTCTGCAAGAGCAACCAGTGCTCTTAACTGCTGAGTCATCTCTTTAGTCCCACAGCAACTCTCTTTGAACATTCTTTTAAGCCCTGAAAGCACATTTTCAGATTACATTCACCTTTTGCTTTTCTATCTGCTGTCAGATACTCTTTGTGTGGGCAGGTAGAAGGCTAATTCCAGAGTTGGGGTGGCTAGTCTCTAAATGCCTAGTGCTCTGACCCAGGCCTGGGTTGGTCAAGTGCCCCCTCCAGCTCTTTGCTGCCCAAGTCCATCCCACCTAGCTGGAAGCTTAGTTTACGTACTTCCAGAAATGGGTACCATCTTTGTCAGACTTGGTAAGTGGACCAAGAAGGAGTCAGCAGGTGCCCTGGGGACCTGTTGCTGGGAAAGTGGGCCTAAAGTGGAGACTTCACTGGAGGTTGAGATGTCACTTGTCCCATCTCTTCCTTCCTGTGTTTCCTGACTACCAGACCACCCTCAGGGCAGCTCCTTAAAGCTCATTCCTCTCATTGCTAGAAGGAAGAAATAGTTCAGGGGTCCACAGAGGCCCCTGGAGGTGCTGCAGGCCTGCTTCCTGGCCTGCCTATCTTATGAGTTCCGTCTGTCCTGGTGATTTTGTTTATCTAGCCCTGGCCAGAGACTCAGCCAGCAGCTAGAACTGGGCCACTGCTCAGTTGACTGCATTTATTTTCCTCCTGGCTCCTCTGTTCCTGTGCCGCTGCCCTCACTAAGCTGCTGGTTTTTGTGCAGTCTGCTCTTGCAGGTCTCAGTTCTGGGGTGAGTTTGTCTGACATCTAATGCTGTATGAGAGGCCCATGTTGTAGACACCTTGCCTGCACTTGGTGAGATGAGTGTGTTGGTGGGTTTCTGGACTTTGATGTGTCCTCTCAGTCTCCTGAAATAGCTGTGTCACACGTAGCAGAGGCTGCCAGACCCAGCCTGGGGAAGAGCTGCTCCCAAGGCTGAGCCCTGGTTTAATCGGGCTGGTCCCTGATGGGCTGATGATGTGGCAGCACTTGCCCACTTGGTTGTTAGGTTATTGGTCTCTTTTCATGTCAAATTGCTGTGCTGATAATTAAAACTTTTTCTTTTCATTAATAAAATATACAGGAAAATTATCTTGTTTAAAAATCTGTGATGAAAGCTTGCTAGTAGGGAGTAAGCAGCCCGGGCAGTCACTGGCACCTTGCTCTGCTCCGTCATGGCCATCAGCTGCTCTCACAGGTTTGTGAAGAAAATTTACTTCCTTGAGGTCATGGTGACCCTGATGGTACCAGTCGGTGGCCACCGTATTGAGATCTGAGAGAACTGAAGTCTTCATCCATGTTCCCTCAATTCTGGTGGCACGGAGTGGACCACCCAGAGAGGATGTTTGTTTTCTGCTGTGGGTTTTGCTAGGAAATAACCCCTCTGTTCACTATGTGGCCTTGATCCTGTTTGCTGACCACTTTATGAAGGGAACTCTAGCAGCTGTCATCCCATTCCCAGGTTTTTGTGCCATTCAGAAGACCATTTACCGGTCTCTCCGTATATGCAAATTGCCTGTGTGCAGATCATCTGCCAAACAGCAAGACTCCTGAGCCCCTGAGCTGGGCCTCTCAGGACCCTTCTGTTTGAGGAAGCATCTTCAGGGTGTGTTCAGGCCATACTGGACCTCTCTCATCTTGCATGTAGCTTTTTCCTTACAGGCCCTAATGAGCCACACACTGACTCAACACCAGAGTCAATTAATATCTCAACTATTTGAAGCTTCATTCCCTCCCTGTACTTTGTTCATTTGTAAAGCAGGGTGACATGTCCTCTCCCTAGGTCAGTTCTTGCTGTGGAATGTCATGATCATTTCATGGCACTGAACTTGTGCTCCTGTAAGAGGACAAGGACTAGACAGAAGCAACTAGAATGAGCTGCCACTGGGTTCAGAGCCTACAGGGTCCAAAGCACCATAGATGTGAGCTCAGCTTAGGAAAGTCAAACTTGTGCCCCTCAAGACCCTGGCCACCAGGCATTCAGACTGGGCCCCAGGAGGGCTCCTGTGGGCCCTAGAACCTCCTCTCCTCTGGGCTGGGACCTGACCAAGCTTCCTGGTTCTGAGCTAGACCTTGAGCTCAGGTGTGCCATCCTGCCTTGCTGTACCAGAATCTGCCTCTGCTGTTGGCAGGAGCTTTGCCTCCTCAGCAGCCTTTCTTGGCACCTCGTGGCCTTGCCCAGCAGTCAGCCACGTGACAGAGCTGCACTTGTAATACTGTGTCACATTCTCTCCTAGTGTCCGAGATGTATGCAGTGTGACGCCAAGTTTGACTTTCTCACCAGAAAGGTGAGCTGAGGCCATGGGGGTTTGTGGGAAGGATTGGGCCCAGTGGGACACTGAGTTCTTTTCTGGGGAGAGCCCAGTTCCTCTGAGGAGCTGGATACTATAAGATCATTTTGAATGCAAGTGACAGCTTGTTTCAGTCATTGGAGCAGCTCCTACACAGTGGGCTCCCACCAGGGAGACAGAGACAGGCTGTTCTGACAAAAGGATTTGAATGTTGAAGTTGAGCTAGGGTGTGGCTCAGTGATAGAACTGCTTATCTAGCATGCACAAGGCTCTGGGTTCATGCTGGTGAACTACTTTCTAATACTCTGGTACACTAGCACTTACCTGTTAACACACAAGCACGCGCACACATAAAGTTGAAAAGAAGCTCTTTTGATCAATGTTTCTCAAGCAGAGAAATTTTCAATTTTTCTCCTGTGAAGACAGTCACAAGATTTGTGTGAAGGTGACACGTGTAGCCCTACATGCCTTCAGAGGTGTCCCAAAAGCTGGCCAATGGGTGGGGCAGACCTGGGGTATCTCTGCTGACCTGCTCACTGCCCACGCTTCACCCTCACCAGCACCACTGCCGCCGCTGTGGGAAGTGCTTCTGTGACAGGTGCTGCAGCCAGAAGGTGCCGCTGCGGCGCATGTGTTTCGTGGACCCAGTGCGCCAGTGTGCTGAGTGTGCCCTGGTGTCCCATCGGGAGGCTGAGTTCTATGACAAGCAGCTCAAGGTGCTCCTGAGTGGTAAGTGTGGCGGGAAGGCGTACTCTGTCACTTCATGTCTACTCCAGCAGAGGAGGTGGCTTGTTCCCCTCTGATGTGTCTCACATCCCATCCCCACTTTCTTTTGGATCTGTTTAGAAGCAGCTGTAGAGCTGACTCTTCTCTTTAGAGACAGACATGGCATCTGAAAGGTCAGTCCGATTTTACTGGGCACTGCCGTCAGATGCCAAGGAGCCTGGCTCTGCGCCTTGCCCAGGTGTTGGCTTCACTAGTAGTCTAGTCTCTGTGGTCATGGTTCTCTGAGAAGAGGCCTAGAGACAGCAGCCATAGCAGGTGCAGACATTGGCTCTGAACCACATCCCAGGAGCATGTGAAAGAAGGGAGCTCTGAGGGGTCGGGCCTGCCTCTCAGAGCTGCCCCTCCTGGCTGCAGGCCTGTGTGCACATCACAGGCTTGGGGCCAGCCTCTTCTTTAGAGTTTAGTCTTTTCCCTGTCCACTCTTAGAGTGCAAGGTATTGTTTGTCCTCTGATTTGGGCCTCTGTGATGCATTCCTTACTCCCTTTGAGGGTGGTAAAGAAACAGCTTTGTAAGCGAGCAAAAATCTGTACACATAGTGTTGCCATTTTTAACTCCTGAGGCTCCTATTATTGCCTTTTTGCTCAATGAAGGGATCTTAGCACAAAGCTCTCATGTGCTTCACCTGTCCTCAGCCTAGGGAGGGTCTGGGTGTTAAAGCTATCAGGTGATGTGTGTGTGTGTTTGGTTTTGTCTTCAAAGGAGCCACCTTCCTTGTAACTTTTGGAAACTCAGAAAAGTCTGAAACCATGGTTTGTCGACTTTCTAACAACCAGAGGTAAGAACCAGGGCCCTCCTTGGCACTGGACGTGCTGTCACAGGCTTTAGCCTTCAGTCCGACTCTCCCCCTTGCTCTTTGGTGTAGATGCCTGATTCTGGATGGAGACAGCCACCATGAAATTGAGATTGCACATGTCTGTACCGTGCAGATTCTCACAGAAGGCTTCACTGCTGGAGGTACATGGCTGCCTTTCCTGAGCAGGGGTGTCTGGTGTGTGTGTGTGTGGAACAGGAGTTACTACACTTGGCCCTGGGTTGACCTGCTGTCTTCTTTGGGGCTTGTGTTCAGTCGTGGTTTTAGAGCGGTTGGGGAGTGCTGTGAGGGGATATAGTGAGGGGATCGGCCTGATGAGTCCTTGGTTTCCCATTACATAGATTCTCACTGTTGGATGATGCTCTAAATGCGGTGCCTGAGGTTCTGGACAAGGTCTGGAATGGTGGCTGATCGAGAGCTAGCATTTAGACCTGCTGCCACTGCCTCCTCGACAGGCATCTGTGCAGCAAGGGCCTTGTACAGCTCCTTGAGAGCTTTAGTCTTAGCTTAGTCTGACCTTGTTGGTGGACCTGCACGCTGTACGTGCTGCCCCTGCAGACCTGACCTAATGCATTTTGCTTCCATTTTCTGACTGGCTCTGACTTGTTTCTTCTTTCCACTGCTGCCTATCTTCAAGTAGAGAAAGACATTCACATTTACACGAGCCTCCTGGGGAGCCAGCCTGCCTCTGAAGGTCAGCCTCCCCATCCCTGGGCCACTCCCCCAGCATGCTGTGGTCTCAGCTCCTCCTCATGGCCCTTTGCTCCTGTTCCTGAGGGTGGTCCATGCCAGGGTTTTGGTTAAGAATGAGAGACATGCAGTCCTGTATTTTGGCCTGTAAAGTGAAAATATCCTGGCAGAACCAAGTAAATTTGCTCAGTTCTTTCCTAGGGAGAAGCATTACTCAAGACTGACAGTTTTCCATCAGTGGCTGAGGCCAGGTTCAAGGATTACCTCTGCCTGCTGGGCACCAGGCATATGGGGTGGGCAGCAGCTTTCTCCTCACTGACCCTGACAGCTCCTCACTCTGCTCACTGTGGCCCTCAGCACCTCGCATCTCAGTCACCTGAAGGGTGTAGTAAGAGAGGCCTGGCTCATGTATATAGCACAGGGAGGCGCATGGAGTATGAAGTTAGTGCCAAGGGCAGGGTGTGGGAAGCTGGAGGTCAAGAATGTTCCGTTGAATTTAGTTACCCTCCCTCCAAGGCCAAGGAGATGGTGCCCATCATGGGGATGACCTCTAAGGCCTGGATCCTGTGACTATGCACAGCCTTTTCTTTGGAGCTGCTGGTGCTATGTATCTGGGAGTGACTTTAGGAGTAGTGACCTTTGTTTGCCCAGTGCTTCCTTAGACCCCTTGAGACCTCAGAACCCTGTCTTCCTGTGGGGGTTGGGGTAGGGACAGTATAAACTGTTCAGGGATGAAGCAGCTTCAGGAGATGCCAACTGGCGTGGGCCATTTCTAGTAAGGGCTGAACACCGTGCTGTCCACATGAAGTATAAAAACAGCCACAGACAACAGTGTCTATAGCCACATTCCTGTGAATTTTTACAAAACTAGGTGGTGGACAGAGCCCAGGTGGGGAATTGGGCAGTAGCCTGGTACAGCAACTCAGACTGAGGTCTCTAGCAAGGTACCTGAGCTTTTGAAACAGAATACGGTTCAGAAAGCCTCTGGGTGGGTCCAGTGTGCTCCCAGCAGTACAGATAGCTCGCCTTGTAGGCGAGTCAGTCAGGCTTCTACCTGTCTATAGCCTACACTCACCCCACTGACCAGTGGGACCCAGGCTGTTTTAATTGATTCAGAACTGTGTCTGATTAGATTCCTTCTAGTCACTAGGTAGAAGGCTGGTGACCATGCGAAGCTGCACAGTGGCCCTCACTGAGAGCTGGTTTGTTCCTGAAGGAAAAGCTGAACTCAAGTTACTGTGCTTGGGACAGCTGGTCACTGCCCAGAAATGGGCCTGTGACCTGGCAGGCTGACCCCCAACATGAACCTTTGTGGAATCCTGCGAGGTCTAGAGGATGGTACTTAACAGGGTAGGGTGACATTTCTCATGCATCAGTGGTCTGTACAGCTTTGGCCTCTGACCACTAGCTGTGAAGCCATCTTAGATGTGACTGTCAGCTTTGCTTATCTTCTGATAGCCAGGACACTCTGAAGATGGTTTCCGTACTGTCACTACTCAGGCTGTGGATAGGTATTTGGGAGAAGAGTATCCAAAAGGCAGCCATGATGGAGAAGGTGTGGTGGTTTCTGAACAGTGGGACTGTGAGGCTCAGTAGTACAGCACCATTAGTTTGTCCTGGTCCTGGGGACATGATCCCTTTCTCACTTCCTGTGTACTCGGAGTCTCTGCAGAGGCAGGAGCTCATATGATTACCACTGCGTGTTCCCAACAAGACTGCTTCCTGAGCAGCACACAGGGCATTGATCTGTGTGTGCCATCTGACCTCATCTCTTCCTTTAGGCAGCACCCGAGCCACAGGCATGTTCCTGCAGTACACAGTGCCCGGAGGAGAGGGTACAACCCAGCTGAAACTGATGGCTGGAGAGGACGCAAATGGCAGCAGGAGGCAGGCAGCGGCATGGCTGGCAGCCATGCACAAGGTACCATGGGCAAAGCAGGGGAGGTTGGGCCCATGGGCTTATTTAAAGACAAGCTTGTTTTTCTCAGATCTGCCAACTAACTGGGGTGCCTATAACTGAACCCCTAAAAGGTACACAGGCTCACCTGTGATCAGGCACAGGACCAATCATGCTTTATGGTGTTCTGCAGGCTACCAAGCTCCTCTATGAATCACGAGACCAGTAACTACAACAAATGAACTGAGCTCAGAGCACATGGAGTTACAAAGTCCACGCTGCTTGTCCCTGCCCGAGTACTCCGGGTTTTGCCCTGCCTGTGCTTGGAAATGCAATTCACGTACCTGGAAGCAAAGTGTTCACTTACCTAGTGCAATATGTACACAGTTTATTAATGCTATGAACAGCTTCATGTTCTAGTGTATTGTTGGTACTTAACTGGGGGTGGGAGAAGCTGCCCTACACTACTGCTAAACCAGGGTTAGTATAACCCACGTTATTATGAGTTCCCAGGTTGACTAGAAAGTTCTGGCCTTTCTCCCGCAGAAACAGATTGAGTGGCGATCACTCAGGCCTCTGAGTTTGCATTGAACCCTGCCCCTCTTTAGTAGCCAGTTTACAACGTCTGCCTTAGTCTGTTTATAGACTCTCCGTTCACTTTGTCACTAACACGGGGTAACGATGAACCTTTTTGATACTTTACAAGGGAAGTGCACCAGCTTTGTTTTCTACTTTTCACTTACTATTTCACTTTAATTAAACGACTGTATAGTAATTTGTATATGAAGTGTATGATTAAAACCTATTTTGAAAGTATACACCAGGCTCTGGCCTGACTATGTGCAGATGTCCTGAGTGTCGGTGCCCCAGCTATTCTGCGTCCAGAACACAAAACCTGAAGCCAGCTGTGAGACAGCAGTTTATTGTGCACATTACACAGCATCGGTAGTGGGGTGGCAGAGACTGCTCCACAGGGCATCACCTCTCAGTGACATCACCTGAACAATCGATGCTTGATGGCTGACTACAGCACTGCATCTAAGAGTCTACACATGGATTTATACATAAGTTATGCACAAGATTCACATGAAAAATAAAGCCTAAGGGCCTGTGTTTTAATGAGGAAAAAAAATTTTCCAACACAACTCTGGTAGGTTTGAATGGTCTAGTCAAAAAATAATCTTGGTGTATAAAAAGCTTGTCTACACGATTCAAGCTCCAAGGTAGAGCCTGCCTCACTCAGAAATAGAGTCAAGGTGACTGCATCTCAGTCTATTGGTGTGACTTTCCTGAACTGGGGTCTACCCAGGCCATGTCAAACTGACCTTGACTCACTGTTGCCCAGATTCCAGTGTTAAGCCACCAGGGGGATAAATATCACACTGCAGCTAGAGGCTGTGGGATCAGAGGACCCTTTGTGCTGAGGCATTGAAGTCCAGCCACAGGATAGGGCCAACAGGTAGCAAAACACTACATTGCCCACACAGGACAGCTACACTGGATAGTTTCCAAATGGACCCCTTTGGTAGTGAAAGGAAGGGAAATCCTGTGTGGGGAATGTGAGAAAGGACAGTGGTTTCTGAGACTTTTCAAGGAGAGCAGTGCCGTAACCATGAGCCACCTGGTAGCAGCTTAGTTTGCTGAAGGTGGGAGATATCTGATATGAGAGGTGGCCTTGAGGCCAAGTCAGCAGAGCTCTGTTTTCATTGGCAACTGTCAGGGACGGGGGTCATGATAATAACAGGGCTTCTTACTGGCAACAGGGGTGGGTGTTTTGGAAGCTGGGTATTTGGATTTACAGTAATTGGCAAAATGCAGTCCTCTGGAGGCAAAAGTCTCTCCCAGTTACTGCAGACTGGAGAAGGGCCTCACCTGGGAGGTACAGGATTCACATTATGGATGCTGTCTGCTAAAGTGAGCACCATTAAGACCATCCTAGCTTTAGCTTTATCTGGGGCAGCAGGATCATCTCCCGTGACTCCTGGGGGCCAGTGAGACTGGTACTCCAGTGGAAGTTCAGGCGAGTGTTCGCTGTCGGGGCTTGATCCGTGGATACAACTGAGAAGCAACAGACACAGATTAGGGCAAAGAGATGACACCTCATCACTCTACCCAGAAGGTGCTGTCAGATCTACCCTCAGCTGTCTGCTCTACCGAGACCCAGAGGCTCTGTCTCCACTTTCACCATACTTGAGAACACTGAAAACCTGTCTCTAGCTATCCTGACAACATAAGCTCCTCAGACAGGTCTGCAATGTCTGGGAACATTTGCCAAGCAAAGACAGAGCATCTGCCAGCTTCACCATGGTACACTGAAGAGAGAGCCAGAGGCAGCCTGTCTGTCAAAGGATATGCCATTGTGAGTGCAACACACCTGACAACCTATGAGTTCCAACCCCACTCCCTAAGACACTTTGTTTAAAGACCCTGTAGTCCTGGCTGGCCTAGAACTTGTCATGTAGACCAGGATGGCCTCAATTCAGACATCTGCGCCTGCCTCTGCCTCTTGAGTGCCAGGACCAAAGGCCTGTGACACCGCACCCGGCCTAGAGGCTGTATTTTTGAACAGCCAGGCTGGCACTGGAACTTTTGATCCTCTTACTTCAGCTTTCCAAGTGCTTGGATCACTACACCCTGCTCTGGAGAATTCTAGATCAGAAAGGTCTTTGTGGGGTGGCCTAGTGCTTGCCAAAGTTCACTATGAGTGAAGCATACTGAGGTGCCCCTGATGGTTTCTCAATCTCCACATGCTCCAGATACTCCTAGGATGTGGGTCAGGCAAGCACCTCTAGGTAGGTGTTTGCCTGAGTCTTGTGCTCCCTAGCTCTGCAAATTGGGCTTGTCCAGAGCAGACTGCTAGATTTGGAGAAAGGTGTTGTCTCCACCCCAATGTCAGCAGAACTGAACTCAGGTGGAATGAGTGTCTTGTGACTTCTGCACAGATAAACAAAGCCAGCTGACTTCTAGTACTCAACCTTTGGAAGTGCTGCATGCTTACCCCCAGCAGGTTTTTGGGCACATAGCCCTCTCGGTCCCCAAGACGAGCCCACCACCATTCAGTCTCGCTTTCATCTTTGCGCCTCAGGATGGTGATGGCATCCCCTTCATGGAAGGACAGCTCATCATTGTTCTGGGCCTCGTAGTCCCACAAGGCATACACAATGCCTTTGTTCATTACTCCCAGCTTCTCCTGCACCCCTGGGACCAGAAAGCAACAGTCAGGCCTTAGCAGAAGTGCCACACAGAAGCCCCACTAAAGAGACCATGCTCTGGCCTAAGGCTGTGGTGATAGACCAGCTAACCTGCCCAATGCTTCCCCAGGCTCCACAGCTTCTGTACACAACCTTTGCTATTCCCTACAACAAAGTACAAGTGGTTCTTGTGACATGTGGGGAATGGGTTCCTGGATCCCACAGATATCAAAATCCTTGGATGCTCTGGTCTCTTTGATAAGATGGCACGACGTTTGCATAGAGCTTACACTCACACTCCAGCATCTCTCGATCATCTCTATGACTTCCAAGGAGTACTAACCTGGTGTAAATTCTGTGTAAACAGTCGATATACTACACAGGAAGAACAAACAAGAGTACGTACTTAGCACGGATACATTAAAAAAAAAACCTTATTTTTGTCATTGTCTGTGCATGTTTATGGTGTGTGTGTGTGTGTGTGTTGCACATGTATGCCATGATACACATGTGGAGGTCACAGGACAACTTATGAAGTCAGTTCTCTCCACTTTTACATGAGTTCCAGGGACCAAACTCTGGTCATCAGACTTATACAGCAACCCACTGAACTACCTTGACAGCTCCTGTTTGTTCCAACTATTTCATTCTGCAATTGGTTGAATCCACAGGTGCATAATCCATAAATAAGGACCATACTGTCTTGCAGGGACATAGAAAGAATTGTGTAGATGAAGCCAAGGGCAGCTTGGGCCTGCGGAAGCACTGGGTAGAACGGCCTGTTCTAACCTCAACCAGCAGAGGTAAAGGTATGTTTCTAGAGAGCATTTCCTGAAACAAAACTTAAACCTAGAACAAATGCCTCAGTCATTAGATGAGTTGTGACTGCTCCTGGGTAGTTACAAACCAGCTGCGCATACAGCTTGCACCTTGGCTGCTGAGCGATCATATCACTCAGTGCCCTAAGAGCGAGCCTCTGTGACTTCCAGAGACCTGGGTGGTCACTGATGAAAGCCTTTCTCCCTCAGCAGGTACCTACCTACATAGGCTGGACTTGCTCAGGACCCTGGGGCCTATCCAGCCCCACTAATGCCCAGGAATATGGTTGCCTGGCTCTGTTGTGAAGCTCAGGGCATACTGTGTAGCTTGGCTGTTTATCATTGTACCTCAGGTCTGACAGTGCTAGATATACGGCATCTCCAGCTCTGTGTGGAACAAGTGACTTGTGACTGTTTAGTAGAGGGCATGGTCTACCTCTTAGAAAATCTGTTGCCAGAGGCTAGAGAGATGGTATAGTGATCAAGAGCACTTGCTGTTCTTCCACAGGACCAGTTCCCAGCACCCACATGGCAGCTAACAACCACCAGTAACTCTAGTTCCAGGGAATCTGACACACTTTTCTGGCCTCCACAGGCACTGTACTCATGGGTGCACTTACATACATGTGGCAAAACACTCATCCACACGAGATGGAAATAAATAAAACATTGAAACAATACAGTAGAAAACCTGACTCTGGTTGCAGCAGCTTAATTAGGATATGCACTTCACTTACTAGAGAACTGAGACAAAGGGCCTATCCAGGCCAGCACAGGGATCAAGCAGCTCTGCTTCAGCTCCTATGTAGTATTAGCAGCAAGTCCAGAGATCAGTGCTTCCTGCCTGGTCACGCACCCCCACTCCTCTGTCCCCAGGGCACCATTTATGTAAGGCAGCAAGGGCATTCCTGCAACCTGGCACAGAATCCTTCTAACATGGTTTTTGTTGTTTTTGCTTAACACAGGATCTCACTATGTAGCCCAGGCTAGCCCTGAGCTTATGATCCTCTTACCTCACCTTTTTAAGTGCTGTGAGTATAGATTTCACCACCCAGATACAAGACTGGGTTTTAAATGTGTCTGCAGAGTGAGTGTAAAAGGCAGTGAGCCTTTAAGCATGATCCGTTGATCCAGGATCCAGGCCAGCACATAGGACACAATGCCCCTTAGCCACGGGAAGCAGCTGAAGCACACTGCCTCCCTACATACCGTAAAGAAACTGGGAGCACTGGATGTAGCCCTCTTCCATCTCTTCACACTTGTCAGCAGCCGTCTCAATGTCACTGATGGTGGAGGCAAAGATGGCGGCCCCACTTTCTACCAGTTGCTTGCAGAGGTGGACACTGTTGCAAGAGGCAGCACAATGCAGTGGTGTCCTAGAACCAAAGGGGGGAAATGTGTAGCCTGCCACCTGGCTCGTGCGTGACACAAAGCTCTGAGAAATTCTGATGAAGGTGCCTTACCTTTGTGCCAGGCAAGTTCTATTTTTAAAGGCATGGTTTCTACATATTATTTTAGACCCATATATAAACCTTTGGAAAAGGGGGACAAGGTGTGAATTAAGTAATGGCCTCAGATAGATGCTCACATGTAATACATGTAAATGTGTGTTTACAAGTGGCTAAGGTAGTAATCGTGTATGTGTGTATATTTGTATGTGTACACACATGTGTGTGTTGTATGCTCATCTATGCAGGTGCACGTGGAGGTCAAAAGTTATCACTGGAATGTCTTCCTCAATTGCTTTTCCACCCTGTTTCTTGAGATACACTTCTTGCTGAACCCAGAGCTTGCTGTTTTAACTAGACTGGCTGGTCAGTGAGTTCTCTGGATCTGCCTGTCTCCTGCTTCCAGCACTGGGGTTACAGCTGTGCGTCACCACACCAGCTTTTATGTGGTTGATGGGATCTGAACTCAGGACCTCGTGCTTGTATAGTAAGCACTTTACCCAACAAGCCATCTTCCAGACCCAAATGGTTAGTCTTGTGTGTATTTTACTACAGTTAAAAAAAATAGGTAAGAGACATGAAGTTCAAAAGAGCCCTACAGCAGAGCCCCAACCCTGAAACCAAATGGAAACATTCAAAACACCTAACACCTAATAAGGACTTCTGAAGTTACTTTTCATGTAGCGTTCCTATGGAACTCATGTTGAGCAAATAAATACAGTGCTTGTTGCCGTGCTAGTAAGACACAGGAAGAACACACACAGCTGTGTTGTGACAGGATAAAAGCAGGATAGACAACACCGCAGCTTTCCTGGGGTGAAATGGCTACTCTTGCTCTTCTGTGCCTTCCAGTTTTCTAGAACATGCAAGGTTCCTTTGTAAGGTGGGGAAAATGCACCCCTGAGCTCCACCCCAGTTCTTACCATCCATCACTGTCAGCAGCATTCACGTTGACACCAAAGTCCAGCAGGAACTTCACGATGTGGTGGTGGCCAGCACAGACAGCATTGTGCAGGGGGGTGATCCCTTCATCGTTAGGTTTGCTGGGGTCCTCCACCTAGGACACAGGGCACGTCAGCTACAGCCTCCGACTCTCAGGAGCTCATAATGGGGAGTGTGGCTCACCTCGTAAATGATCCTCTGCACTAGATCAAACTCTCCTTCCAGAGAAGCATCTAGAAGCAGTGCCAGGGGGTTGAAGCGCACTCTCAGTCCATGCCCTGTCCGCTCTGAGTTAGGCTTCTTCAGGTTCGTTCGTTTGCTCTGTAGGGAAGGAAGTATGCTTTCAGTGCCTAGATGACCTGCAAGGCAAGGACCAGTCCAAGACTACCTCCTAGGGAAGGAGTGATGAGAACTAAGACCTAAGGCCATGGTTCTCCAAGAGCAACTCTGGTGGCTGTCCCAAAAAGGCTAGGCCCTCTATAGGGGGCTGGGCGAGGCTGCTAGCCACTCCTTTTGGAAGATCGGTGGGAGAGAGTGTACTGCTGAACTATCAACTCTGATAGAGCCAAGAACAAGTCCCTACTGTCAGGCAATAAGACTCTTCCAGTGGTGGCCCAGAGATCCACCAAGAAGGTCTTCCTGAGGGTTCCCTCAGGAAGATGGCCCCAGCCCCTCTCTGCTGTGTTGATACTAACCTCCCTCGGGGAGCTAAGTGCTTCCTTCTGTCTGCCTGTTCTCCAAGTTTCAGTGGCAGCTTACCAGGGTACTATATACTCTCCTTTGGGCCCCTTGGTCTGTGTGATCATCTGACTGCTCTCTCCCTGGGCCTAATTCTGCATGGCAGGGCCACACCTGGATTTGGGCTCGAAAGGATACCCACTGCAGAGGCTGCTGGAGGATGGATGACAGGGGGAAGAGGTGCTGGAGGGACTGGTTCCTCTCCCGGAGACAGAACTTCCGCTAGAGGACTGGGGATCTGCTCTGTGTTGGGCACTGGAGCCACGTTGTTGTTGTTGTCCTCAGTAGGCTCGGCAGCCTGATGAGTGGTTTGGGGACAGATGAGCCCCTCTGGCTCAGGGGATGGTAGCTCATTATCGTTGGCATCTGATGATGGGGCAGACTCATCAGGGAGTGAGACAGTGGGCTGGGCAGGGATAGACTCGTCCAAGTTGCCGTTGGCGTTGGTATTTCCATTGTCTACATCAGCTAACGTGCCCACCAAGTCCTGTGAAGGGCTGGGCTGGTAGAAAGGAGTGCCCTCCATGCCACCAGCCAGGGTATTAAAGCGCTGATACAGCAGCTTTTGGATATTGGGTCCTCCAGGGCCCTCCGGCTCTGTGATGGAACTGCGCTTCTTCAGGGGCCGAGGTGCATTGGCCAGCTTCCTGCGGAGAGCCTCTAGGTCGGCATCACTCTGATAGCGCAGTGGCGAGTGCACAATGGGTGTGAGCTTGGTGGGGCTGAGTGGCCGTGGCAGGCTCTCTACTGTACTGCTTTCTCCCGGTATGGTGGAGCCTTCCTGTTCTGGATCTTTTTCAGCACATTCTGAAGGTGGCTGAGGCTGTGTTGTCCCTGTGCCCAGTGACCCATGAAGAAATGGTAGGGGTGATGGAGATGCTGACCCTGATGGTAGGACAGGCTTACCATATACTGGAGAAGAAACAAAGGACAATTTCAGCCTGGCTGCTGTGACAGGGACTACTCCCTGGCACTGACTCCCTGAGATTCGAGCTGCTGTTGCTCTTGAGTTCTGATTTTTGAATCCCCAGCAACCGTTTCCCAAGACTTCCACTGACTCATTCTAGTAGATTGGGTTTTCTATTTGGATTCCAAAACTGGGCTCTTTCAAAAGAAGAAAGTTTCCTGACCTGAGTTTCCCTGTTCTAACCAAGTCTGCTTTCTTTTCTGGTCAAGGAAAGTATCAAAACCACTAAATCTACATTGAGCCTGGGACTGACTCAGGCAGTATGAAGACATTTGCCTCTCTGGAGCAGGATGGGTCTGACCTGTGGTCCAGGTGCTTCTTTCATGACCAGATCCACATCGCCTGGGGGTCCTTGGCAGGTAATGCTCAGATATACCGGGACTCCTTAAACTAAATCTAGATGCTGCAGCCAATACCCAAGAAAGTCTGAGGAGGTTGCAGCCCTAACCTGGCCCACAGCATCCTCTAGCCAGGGTAAGAAACTCTCTGGCTTCCATGGGAGTATGGAACCAAGCTGTCTCTTCGCATCTGCCTTCCTAGAAGGCCTCTGCATCCACTCCAGGGTATGTTTCTGCAGCTCTTCACACTGCTTATGCCCAGGACTCTGGCTTAGCAATGACCAGCAGACCCAGATAGCCAAAAGTCAAGAGCCACTCTCGATCTTTGAATCACACAAGTAACCACGAAGCAGAAGAAAATTAGAAATTCCAGTAGTCTCATCCTTGGGTGGATGGATGGGTTTACTAAGAGATACAGGGAGGTCGATACTAAAACAGGAAGTGAGAGCTCTATGTATTTCATCTTTTATTGCCATCCCACACTGACACCCTACACTTTATGTAAGAGTTGTATTTTATCCTAGGTAGCATGCAGTGACATGGATCTTAATTAAGGGCAACTTCCATTCCCAAGAGTGTACACCCCAACATACCTGCTTTAACTGACTTATTTAGGGTACCATGTACTGCTGGCTGGTAATTCTTAGGTGGTGTGGCTTGCTGGAGGTACATGGAATATATGGAACTTGAATTTACTGTCTGGGGTCCTTTCCTGGGAGACTGTGGCCTTGATCCTTTATCAGCTAGAAAAGGCCTAATGGCCACCGTCAGCGGAAGCTCAGGTTTTCCATCTCCGGCTGAAAATGCAGGTGGTCCTGCTGGTGGGTACGTGGGACTTGGTGGCACTGAAATTCTTTGCTGAATCTGCTGGGAGGAGCCAGGCTGGGGGGTGCCGCCTGCTGGGGGCAGTGGGGCAGGTTTTTGCCGACTTGGGCCTGCACCAGGTCTGGGCAAGCTGCCTTCTTTCCTTCTCTCCAGGGAGCTTGTCGACCCTGGGCCCAGGGGTGTAGAACTTGGGTATGTCCCATAACTCGGAGGCAGTGGCTTGCCTACACCAGGGATGGGAGGTGTCCCTTTACCGATCTCGATGCCCTAAATTTAGGTGTTAAGAAGAAAACACAAATTTACTCTTAGAAAGGTTAAGCATTTCTGTTTATAACAGAACACATAGTAGGATATATAAACCTTTAAATAGGCTAGTGACTAGGACACAGGGCGTACTAATAGGGTTATCATCTTGTTTATGCATTTGTGCATGCTCATACCCCTAAGGGCCAGTGAGCCTTTTAGGATTCTGGGATAAGGCAGACACTAATTCTGTCTTCAAGGTATAGTATCTCACATCCATGAGTTGAAGACTAAGGCAGAAGGAAAACTTATTGGGGCTCTGTCACAAAGCAGGATGACCTACCAGCTTCTCTGTAGCTCCCAGAGCTGACAAGGGCAAAGGCTGGCTTGAGATGGCCCCTTGCTTGAGGGCTCCCTCCATGCCCGAGTCCTTCCAGTCTGCACCAGCCATCTGGGCTGACTTCATTGAAGACCCAGAATTCTGCTTTAATGTTGGCCAGTTTCCATCATTGGCTTGAAAAGAACACAGAGTAAGTGAAATTTTTCTTGAAATTTGTTGGGCCAAACTAGTAACAGTATTTTGCCATATATAAGTACAGTGCTGGGACTCCCATCAGCCAAACAGCCAATCACCACCTGCATGCTTAGGAACTTGCTCAAAAGCACACATATCCATTTGTAAGCTCAAGGAGTGATCTTGGCTAGCATCTTCTGGCCACTGTGGCCAGCACGCTGCAACATGGCAAGGCTCTGCTGTGTAGCATAGGGCTGCATCACACTAGGGTACAGGTCAAGTCCACTATAGTCATAGCACAATACAGCAAGCACTTATTTTTCCAGACCCCATTCATAAACACAATTACATATAGCAGTATGAAAAGACTTATCATTTAACTTTGTAATAAATTTGACTTGCATGATTTCCATTATTAAAATTTCTCATTTAATGTGAGGAATTCTTTCCTTCTAAAATAATCTGTAACCATAAGAGGCCAATACAAGTTCCTTCTGATTGGGAAGCAGGAGCAGCAGCTAATATTCTGTTGTGATGATTAGAAAGCCAGTCAACAACCCTAGGTTTCCAGGAAAGCTATGAAAAGATGTTTTTTAAAAAGCATTTTTCCAAACTGAAAAAGGATGTACATAAGATCATGCACAGTGACTCCAACCTGTCATGATGCCAGGGATCAGCTATGTGTCCTAACTTGGACCCCTGTTTCTCTTTCACAGGCACAGGTGCTGAGCTGCTCTGATTGGCCCATTTCCAGGCCCACAGCAGCTAGGCATGGACAGGAATTAGCTCAGGCAGGAGGGATAACTAAGCACTTGTTATCATAACAACGTTCAACTTATGAAACAAGTGTAAAGCGCTCCAGGATGTTCTGCAGGATCTGCAGGGCCAGTGGTGCAAGCTTTGGGGAGGAGCTGCTCTGGACGCTCTGCCTAGTTTGTGGCACTCGTCAATCCTGCTCCTGAGCCAATCTGACTGGCTGTAGCAGCAGCACTGCAGCCTGGCTACATTCACTATGGTGCCCATCGTTCATGACTACAATGCAAAGTCATTCTGAGCAGCAGGGTTCCAACAGTGCAATGGCCCAGCCATGTGGCTCTGATGAAGCATTTCAAAGCCCAGCACAGACCATCATCTTGTTCCACATGGCCTGTCAGCCTCCTGTCACTCCCTTTCGATTGAATCTTAGACTGGGAATAAGTGTGGGCTCTAAAAAGCTCACTAGAGGCACCATGGTGAAAACTCAACTGACTGAAAAAGCAGGGCCAACTGGAGCCCCATGGGCAGTGGGCTGAGGAACTGGACTCCTGCCTTCTCTCAGGGTCACTGGGAGAATGGCTTTTGAGTAGCTTCTGAAATTCCAGAGCAACAGGAAGTTTGATGGAAAGGAGCTGTGGGAGGACTGAGAAACATCCTTTTCCTTTCCTTAGGACAAAGTAGGTGTCCAGGGAAAGCCACTTATTTTTATTACAATGAAAGGACACTTATGATGAGAATTAGGCTTCATAAATATCTCAGAAAAATCACTTTTATTTATTTATTTATTTATCTGTTTATTTTTGAGACAGGGTCTCTCTATGTAATCCGGGCTGGCTTAAAACTAATCTTCCTGCCAATGTGTGCTACTATTCCCAGCAGTTGATCTTAATTTTTGAAAAACAAGCACATCCCACCCTCCCTGAAAACAGAACCCTTGCTAGGCCAGCACCTGTCATTTGGTATCCACCCATTTTATGTATAGGCACCCACCCCCAATACCACAACTGAGTTGGAAGAGTCAGGGACATTGGCTCAGTACTGTTTAAGTCCAGGTTTGATGAACAATTTTTTGTCAGTTTGGAAAAACAAATGATCATTGATTCACTGTATTATAGATCAAAAGTGACCCACTAAGCCTGTCAGCTGACATACAGTTTACAGATGGGCTTGCAGAGTGCCATAAGGAGCCACACTCAGGCCCGACGTCCAGGTCTGACACTGTCCATGTGCTGGTCACTCTGCGTCTACTGTAGCCATCTGTGCAACACAGAACCAGGACACCCAACAACAAAGGATCAGAGCCCCTATCAGGAGGATTTCTCATCCTAGCTCCAAGTCTGAGATTCTGCCCCCAGCTGCGGTTGACACAAGAAACCTGTATGAGTTGCTTTAAAACCATAATGAAAGGAATGGTGCAAGGACTCCATAAGGGCATCTCTAGCAACCTTATAAGGCTGCACAGCACATAACCATACAGAAGGGAGTGGAGAGTAGATGTTCTCAGCTTAGAAGTTTTAAAAACCCAAGTCAGCAAAAAAGGAGCTGGCTTTGCTAATCTACCATGGAAAGTCACACATTCATTCCTACCACGGGTAGGGAAGTCCACACTATAAACAACTGCTTGTCAATGAATGCTTCAGTGAGGAGGCCAAGCTGAATACAGACCTGTTTGACTGCTATGACTGGCCATAGAGAGATCTGAATCTGGTTCTGGCTCATGAACTGGGGAAGCCCCTTTGCTGGAGTTAGAAGGAGTCTGAGAGGCAGGTGTGTGGCTGTACTTGGTACCAAGCAACAGAAAGCAGCACAAAAAGGTTACTAATACTGAGGACAAAAAAGACTAAAAAATATGTGCCTTATAGAAGAAGAACAACAGTGTTTTTACAAGAGAAGGAACAATTCAATATGCCAGGGCATGTATTTTTGGTCAGTGTATAGTCTCCCTGAGTAGCCCTGGGTAACCTCTAACTTGCTTGGCAGACCAGGCTGGTCTTGAACTTGCAGCAATCTTCCCACGTTTGCCTCTTGAGTGCTGAAATCACAAGCTTATGCCACCACACTTGACAACCTGGCAAGCCCTGAATTCTTAATCACTGGTTTAAAAACAACTACACTCTCCATGTGGAAAGCCCTGTGTCTGGTGTAAACACTACGCAGTGAGCATGCTGAATCAGCACACTGCCTAACTGTAAAAAAAAAAAAAAAAAAAAAGGAAAAGAAAAGGTTTGTGTATTTTTTTTCTTTTCCTTTTCCTGGTGCTGGAGATCAACCCCAGGGCCTTGGGCATAGTAGGCCAATGCCGTACCACTCAGCCACACCCATAACCCAATGAAGGTTTGTGGCTTTTCTGATTAATGAAGATGGTGCTAAGTGGGGAAAGAAAGATCAGTTATAGCACTCTGTCTACAGGAAGGCAGCCCCTGCCTGGCCACAGACCCCTGAATTGCAATCCTCAGGTAAACAGACCTGTGCTGTGTGCAGCTCTGTAATTTGTCATTTGTGTTTTGAAAAGGCACAGTAGAGAACAGTAAAGAGAACCTGTTCTTGTTTTAGGGTTGTTATTATGGAGACCAGGTATCTCAAGGAGAGCTGAAGCCTAGGTCTAATACAGGGGCAGGAACTACTGTTGCTTCTATACCCTTCCCCTCCCACACTCTCTTGAGAGGACCAGAATAACTTACCAGATTTGGATCTTCCATGAGTAGCACTTGAAGCAATGGAGAGAGACTGGGGCTTTATAGGGTCTCCTGGGATAGGATAGCCCCCAGTACTGGGAACCTGGATATAAGGACCCACAGCAGCAACCCGACTGGATGTGCTCAGGGGTGACTGTGGTGATGATGTCCCATTTACACGGTTCAGCTACAAATTAGGAAGACATCAGAGTCAAGATTCTCCTAAATTAAAAGAAAAACTAAATCCAGTGAGAAACTGTCAGACTAGAAGACAAATAAACCAATGATGGCTTGTCACCTGGGAAATCCCTCCCCTGAAAGATTAACCAGCATGCAGAAGAGCATTCAGGGAAGAATCTGACCTACACCTCGTGAAGTCACTCTCCAGTGACACCTGCCCACTGGTGAGCTACAAAAACAAGGTGCTGGCATGAGGACAGCACAGGCTCAAGTGACCTATGGACTACTTCTCTTACTGGGGGTGCTCTCCCTCCCTGTGTGGACAGAGGTCCTAGTCAAAGGCTGTTTTGAGCACAGTGTCAAGTCCTCTGTCACTTACTCCCTGTGATGTCTTAGGCTGCTGACTTAACCTCTCAAAACCTCTGTGCCTACGTCTATAGTCAGGACGAGCTGCTGTAAAGATGTGGAGCAAGGTGCTCAGGTAAAACATTGCTCCTATAATGACCCTGCATTTCCAATGGCAGTTCTGCTATCATAAGAGAGGATGCTGCCTACACATGCTGACCAAGATCCAAAGCATATGCAACAGGATTCTAACTAGAGAACCACGAAATCCTCAGGATTCCTTGTTAGGAGGGCTCTAAGTAGAAGTCCATGGGCTCCTACAACTGCATGCTGGATCATGCCTCATTCTGGGAAAGGTCCAGGACCTCCACAAATGCTTAAAGTACCTAGACCTTTCAGCAGAGCCACATTTTTAAAAAGGCACCAACTTCTTCAAGGAATTTCCTGAAGTAGTATAACAGGTAGTCATTTATGATGGTTAACTTTTAAACACGTGTGTGTGTGTGTGTGTTTGTGTGTGTGAATGCCACAATACACATGTAGAGGTCAGAGGACAACTTGTTACAGGAGCTAGTTCTTGCTTCTGCTCTACCCTGAGTCCTAGTGATTGAACTCAGGTTGCCAGGTTTGGCAGCAAGTGTGTTCACTTGCTGAGCCATCTCATCAGTGCTGTGATTTTTTTTTTAATTGTTAATTTTATGCAGCAACTTGGCTAACCCATGGTATCCAGATAGCTGTTCAAATACTAAATGCTTCCAGGAAAGCATTTTTTAGATGAGAGTAACATTTAGTGGTCTCCTGAGTAAGGGAAATGACACTTCATAAGGTGGATGGGCCTCATATAACCAGTGCAAGGCCTTGAGGAAGACTGACAGAGGACTGAAAGAGGACATAACTCTTCTAACAAGGACATGAGGCTATAAAGGTTAGGAACTTTGCCCAAATATAAAAATGTGGACTGAACCAGGAGCTGCAACACCAAAGCCCTGCAGCCCCACACCTATGGAAAAAAAGAGGGAAGGCCAGAGGGAAGGCTGAAGGGAAGGTGGAGTAGAAGGCTGAGCAATAAGCCCGTGGACCAGGAAGGAACTGAGTCTTTGGGAAAGTACATTTTCTTCTGTTCTCATTTTGAGGCATAGCAGATGATGCCACCTAGTGACATGGAGGACTTTCCAGGGTTTTATCGTCTGGTTTTTGAGATGTGATCTGGATTACTTTGTAGCCCAGGCTGGACTATATTTCATAATTCTCCTGCCTCCACCTCCTAAGTCCTAGGATTTTTAGTGTGCCAACAGGCCCCCCACAATGGGTAATTTCAGGTGAACCACTAGATAGTGTAGCTCACAGACATTCTTTACATGCCTGGATTTTCTTGCCATAAAGGCGTTCACGCAGCTCATTGATTCGCTTGTCCATCATGGCCACTTCCATGTTGCGCTTATTTAAGAGTTCCTTCTGCTGCTGGAGTTTGGAATTCTGTTCCTGGTTAAGCTGGTTACGAATCTGCAAGGTAGAAAACACAACTTTCAAGATATGCATTAATTACATCTTGTCATGTCTCTGGCAAGTGGGGTCCCACACAGGTTCAACATGCAAATTGAGAAGTGCTGTCTCTCTTCAGGGGCTTGGCTGCAGTATGACGTTCATCAACAGTGACTTCAAGGAGTTCCAGATTCCATAAACCCAAATGGGACAAAAACCATCTTTTAAAAAAAAGTGTGATCTGGGCTGGAGAGAGGGTTCAAAAGGTTAAGAGTACTGGCTGCTCTTGTAGAGGACCCAGGTTTGGTTCCCAGCACCCACATGGCAGCTAACCACCATCTGTAACTCCAGTTCCAGAGGATCCAATGCCTTCTTCTGACCTCCGA
The DNA here is from genome assembly GCA_035773235.1 of Eospalax fontanierii. Classification (NCBI taxonomy): domain Eukaryota; kingdom Metazoa; phylum Chordata; class Mammalia; order Rodentia; family Spalacidae; genus Eospalax; species Eospalax fontanierii. The sequence goes on from CM069536.1 coordinate 79,995,741, forward strand.
GGGCACTGCACGACACAGGTGCATACATGCAGGCAAAACACTTATATAAAATAAATTAAAAAAAATTTTTTTTTCCATTTTTTTGAGACAGGGTCTCCCTGAAAGCCCAGCTGGCCTGGAACTCTCAATTTGTAGACCAGACTGGCCTTGAACTCACAGAGATATACCTACCTCTGCCTCCTGAGCACTGGGATTAAAGGAGTTCGCCAACATGCCCAGTTAATAAAATATTTTTAAGAGTGTGAACTTGACAAAGTGGACTAAAGCATTCTGGAAGGTAGTTGTAAAGGCCTCATGGTAGACAACTCATTTGAATTTGAAAAAAAATGTAGAAACGGACTCATGAAATGTCAGCAAGAGCTATGAAATAAAACTATTGTTGCAATGAAGAGAGTCCATGAGATCAATGGAAAACATCATGCTATGTGCATGATGAATATACAGGGCGTGGTGGCTCATGCCAATAATCCTAGGACTTGGGAGGTAGAGGCAGGAGGATCGGGAATTGGACGCTAGCCTAGTCTACATACGTAGTGAATTTAAGGCCCACCTTGGATACATGGAAGCCTGTTTCAACAAACAAACAAAAGAAACCTCATGGTCTGTAATCATTTCTGTATGTAATTTGATTTCATTATAAAAGAACATTCAGTAAACATGATTAAAGACCTTCTTTCTAGGCTGTTGTCTGCTGAACATCAGTCTGTGGATGTCAGAGTGAATCTCAGTGTAATACTGTCATGAAAAGGTATGCTTATGCAGATCTTGAAATTTCTGTTTGCAAATGTAGAAGTGAACTGTGGATATGTGATGGACAGGCCATTTGTATAATGGCTCTAGGCAATGTTTATATAACACCTAATTCCAAAATTCATGGCTAGTGATAGCATTTTCTTTGTAGTACAATAGTTCCTTTATTAAGGTTATAGGAGACAAGGGACAGGAAGGTACTAACAGCTTTTTTCTATTTTCTGCTTCATGTTGACTTATTCTGACTTGGTTTTAACTGTTCTGATAGGCAGCTTCTGATAGGATGTCCAGAAGGAAGGTTGCCTCAAATGACAATCTGTTGCTTCTGCTTTGGAAAATACTCAGTTCTAAGTTGTGACATATGGCAGAGAAAGGCCTGCCCTCACCCATCCTCAATCTAGCAGTGATCTAGAAGAAGAAGAATTTGTGCCTTCTAATATTTATTGTTTTTTCAAAACAAAACAAAAACCAGAACTTCCTAGTTGTTTTTTGAAAATAGAATTTATGGATAGAATGTTTTCTTATTACTTTTATAAAATAAAACAGTTTCTAGCAGTTAAGAAGAAGATTTTTATTAATTAAAAAGTTAAATCTCATTGCCAGGGGGACAAAAGAAAAGAAATGAAAGGAATGGAGGGAAGAGAGGAAGGAGAGAAGTTTGGGTGAGTTTACACACGTGCTCAGCCACCTGTACATGTATATTACAGGGACAACACAGGTAAAACCAGGACAGAGGTGGTGTTCATTTGCTTGATTTGGGGGGTAGAAGATCAAACCCACTGCCAGGCAAGAACTCCACCAACTAATTAATACCCCAGCCTCAGGTTTTGAGACAGGCTTTGTGTTCCTCTTGCTTCTGCTTCCCAAGTGCTGGGATTATGGGTGCATGACCATGCCTGTCCAGAGCAGAGTTCTTATGGTCCGCTTTCGTTTTATCTTATGGGAAGATAAAACAGAAACCAAATCTAGTAATCTGGAGACAGCTACCCAGGGACAGCCACTGCAGCAGCCCTCTCAGAACCCAGGAGGCAAGCCCCAACACCGCAATGAGGAACCTTATAGTGGTAGTATGGGAAGGTTACCTAAATTCAAGATAAAGTATGCATATCATTTCAGTGGGTGGTAGCTGGTATTTAAAAAATGAACTAGGAGAGAAGAGTCATTACAGAATATACCTTTGTAGCGAGTTATACATTATCTTGGTTTTAACTCTTCAAATGCCACAAACACACACACACACACACACACACACACACACACACACACACACACACACTCCTACCTGTACATGGACTCCAGACAGGAGGCAAAACACACTAACACGCTAATTCAACTACTAAAAACTAAGCAAAAAGCTACCTCACCAAAAATATCCTTATAAATCCTGCACACTTCATAGTTGCTTAAAATGATAAAAGAACATTAAAGAGCTGTTGCTGTTAATGTTGTAACTGTAAATAGCTGTAACTATTAAGCAACAAGTGATTTAGTGATCTTATTGTCTAGCTAAATACCTTTGTTTCATAAAATGATAAGAGTGCTTTTCTTAGCAAGCTCTAATAAAGTTACAAAACACATCACTGGCTTGAAAAGTCATTTGCTGAATGCTGACTTTAGAGAACTGGAAATCTCAGGGATTGAAGTCTGACTGTTTTGTGCCCCCTAAGTTAGGCTGAGACCCTAACTCCCACCAAGAAGGTATTTAGAGTAGAGCCTTTTGGAGGCATTTAGGTATAGATGAGGTCAGAGCTGCTATTAAATTAGAATCCAGAGTCTGAATAGTCATTCCATACTAAGGAGAAAGCCAGAAGGGAGGAACATCAGTACGTGACCATTCGGAAGACCAGGCACTTTACCTGCAGTTCTTGGTACAGCCGTTTTAGTTCCACCGCTGCTGGTCCTGTCAATTTGCCACTGTAAGACTGGAACCCATTCAGTTTTCCTTTCTTCAAATCTTCTAGCTGCTGACTAAGCTGGTCAACTCTTAAAATTGCAGTCTGTACTTCCTGCTTCTTTTCTTGAAACATGGCACTGAACCTTTCTATTTCAGCAGCTGGAATTGCCCACCAAAAAATGAAAGCAGTTATTTAACAGATATATTCTATCTTCATGTCTATGTACTGCCCTAAATGCTGGTATTATTTAGTACTATCTTTAGGTTAAACTATGTTCTTATGGATCTAAAGTGTATGTATAACACAAAACACACATTTTCCTTCCAAGTGCAGGGAGTGGAGAAACCTGGGACCTCACATTTACTAGGTAAGTACCCTACCCAGTCCCCAAACACATGTCAACAGGTTTGTTCTAAAATATTTTATTTATTATTTTTCTTTTATATGTGAGTATACTGCCTACGTGTAAGTGTACCTGTGTTTTGCAATGCCTGTGGAGGTCAGAAGCCACTGGATTCCCTGGAACTAGAGTTGCAGATGGTTGTTAGCTACCATGTGAGTGCTGGTAATTGAACTCAGATCATCTGCCAGAGCCACTAAGTGCTCTTAACCACTGAGCCACCTCTCCAGCTCGTCAACAGGTTTTGAAATCCAGGATGTAACTATTCACAAAACCAATAATTATGCTTGCATTAGTTATTGAACACTCTTTAGGGCACTTCTTTAATCAGTCCAAAAGCTAGTTTACAGCACTTTGAAATCTCAGGCAGCAGTATCAAGGCTTTGTGAAGTTCTTGCTCATTATTATAACATCAAATAAACATTAACTGAATTGATTAAAAAACAGAGTTCATCCAGAAACAAAAGTGAGCACTGTTATGGAGTATCTTTTTTGTTTGTTGAGACAGGGTCACACTTTGTATCTTTTGTTGGATTGGCCTTGGCTGGTCTCAAACTTCAGGTAATCCTCCTGCCTCTGCCTCCCAAGGGCTGGGATTATAGGCATATGCCACCATTCCTGTAATCTTAATGCATGGATAAAATTTAAATAGCTCAACAAAAACAAACCCTTCCTAATGGCCAACCCTTGGAGCAGCCTCTCTGTAATCCAAAGGGCTGCTGTAATCAGTGCACCAGAAACGTCTCCTGACTACTAGGGCTATTCTAAAACTAAAAGTACCAAGTGCTAATCAATCTTTTTAAAGTTTAAGGACACAGAAATATGGACTTTCCTAATTAATCAATATACATTGCACATGGGTATCAAATGATCACACTATAAATATACACAATTAAAATCATAAAAACAAAACCAGGAAATTGATCTTACTATGATACAATTAATCACACCTTTAATCTCAGCACTCAGGAAGTAGAGGCAATGAGGTCCAGGCCAGCCTGGTCTACAGTGAGTCCCAGGTCAGCTGGGGCCACATCCCTGTCTACATGTCCTTACAACCATGTCTCAAACAACAACAAATCACTTAACCTAATCACCTCCATTCTCTTAGCTGAAGGTAAATGTAAAGGGTCAGTGCATTGCTATAGCAAAATGTATGTGGCTATCTGACTGAAATGGCCAGCTACTAGCTATCTGACGTGATGTAATCTAGCAGTGTGGACATCGTGGGCTGCAGGCACATACATAGATTGCCGTTCATAATTTTGCTGTAGTCGACCTGTCCTCTCATGGCACGGATTTTCTTCAGCTTATTTTCCTGGGCTTCAACTCGCTCTTTCAATTTCTGAAGCTTTTCATTTTCAGAAATAGACTGTTGTTGGCGACGCTCCTGTTGCTTCAGAAAATGTAAACGCTGTTCCTAATGAAGGAAAAAAATTTAAACTTTGCAAAACAGAAACATATGATTAGCTTTATATAGTAAAAAAGAAACAGAATATATCCTACAGTATCACCTATCTTAAATACTAAAGGGCACTAAAGGAATGTGCAAATGTATCAGTCCGTATACAGTTGAAATTACTAGGCACACACATGCGAGATAGTATGAGTTTGGGGATTTTTAGAGACCCAATCACAGGTACTGATCTGCACACTCAGTCTATGCCAATGCTGGGCAGAGGCTCAGCAGGGAGCATGGGCCCAAGTTCCTCTGCAGCCACACATGTCAAGCCCAGCCAGTCTTGTTTCCTGCTCTCTGCACAGGTTTCCTGCTGCTATAAAGTACTTCCAAGAATCCCTTACTCAATTTCCTAAACGGAAATGAGCACATAGGATTTTACATGGAGATAAACCTCCAACCTTTAACTCACACTGCCAGTCAAGAAAGGGTTTGTTTTCTTCAGGATTACCTTCTGCAGAAATAATGAAACATGTCAGAGGACAATCCTAAAATAAAATGTTTGCAATATTCTTGAGTAATTTTTTCCCTCATGTGAAAATATACCTCAAAGATAAGACAACAGTAAGTTTTTATGGTTTCATACATTAAGCATGATTATGTGGGCTTCATATACTAAAGTGAAAAAATATGTGCTTAATTAAGCATTTCAGATTTGGAATTAACTTGTGATTTACATTTCTGAAAATATCTGTAAAAATTTTTTTAATTACGTTTTATATTTTGTGTCTGTGTGTGTGCACACAGGTGAGTGTTAGTTATGGCACACAAGTGGAGGTCAGAAACAATTTGCAGGAGTTGGCTCTCTCCTTTTACTACATGGGTTTTGGGAACTGAACTTTGGTAGTCTTGGCAGCAAGTACTTTTACCCACTGAGCTATCTCGTTGGCCCTTTGTAAAGGTTTTTTTCTTTTTTTTTTTTTTAATTTTATGTGTATGAGTATATTACCTGCATGTACGTAAGTGTACCATGCACTTGCAATGCCATGGAGGTTAGAAGAAGAGGGTGTTGGATCTCCTGGAACTGGAGTAACAGATGTTATAGATAGTTGTTAGCTGCCATGTAGGGTCTGGGAACCAAACCTAGGTCCCCCGCAAGAGCAATAACTCCTCTTAACTTCTGAGCCATCTCTGCAGTCTCCTTTATAAAGTTTTTTTTTGATTACTTACTTCTATTTTATTTTATGTATATGGGTGTTATGTCTGCATGTATGTAATTGCACCCAAGTCGTGCAGTGCCCAAAGAGGAGAGAAGCGGGCATTGGATTCCCTGGAACTGCAGTTATGGACAGTTGTTAGTCATTATGTGGGTGCTGAGATCTGAACTGGAGTCTTCTGCAAGAATAACCGGTGCTCTTAACTGCTGAGCCATCTCTCCAGTCCTCCCTTTGTAAAGTTTTTAAATAGCAATATTCTTGGGCAAATATTTGAAAATGAAATAAAACAGAAATAGAAAAATTTACAATTACATAATACTGTATATATTTCATTCAGAATTCTTATTAATGGGTGAAACATTTTTTGAACTTAATATAGGTTCTTAAAATTTGTATTTATTCTTAAAGATTTAATTTTTAACTATGTATATATGTGTGTGTCTGTTAGTTTGTACACATTGAATGTAGTGCCCTCAGAAAATAGAAGAAATCAGATTCCCTGAAGCTGGAGTTACAGGTAGTTCTGATCTGCCTGATAAGGGTACTGGGAACTAAACTCAGGTTGTCTGGAAGTACAGCAAGCACTCTTCACTGCTAAGCTATCTCTCTAGCCCTAGATACTGTTTTTTAATGTTGAAGTCTGATGAACTTTGAGAAAACTTTAAAAAAAATGTGTGTGCATATGAGTGGGTGGGTGGGTGTGCATGTGCCATGATATGCCTGTAGAGGTCAGAGGATAATCCATAGGAGTCAGCAAGTTCTCTCCTTCTACCATAGGAGTCTCAAGGAACAAACTATGTAATCAGGCTGAGCCATCTCACTGGCCTAATGAGATAACTTTTTAAAACAAGTCAAACGAGCCAGGTGTGGGGCTACACACCTTTGATTCCAGCACTTGGGAGGCAGAGTCAGGTGGATCTCTGAGTTTGAGGTCAGCCGGGTCTATATAGCGAGTTTCAGGCCAGCTGGAGATACAGGGAGACTCTGACTCAAAAAGAACAACAACAACAAAAAAAAAGGTCAAACAGGCTGAAAGACTGCTCAGGCTCAGCAGTTAAGAGCACTAGCTGCTCTTGCAGAAGACTTGGGTTTGGTTCCCAGCAACAACATGGTGGTTAACAGTCATCAGTAATTCCAGTTCCAGAGGATTCAATGCCCTCTTCTCACCTCCAAGGGCACTGTATGATACAGGTGTACTCACATGCAGGCAATACACTCATACACATAAAATTTAAAAATAACTAAAATATTTTTAAATAAATGAGCAAAGCTAGATCAATCACTTGGTCACTGAAGAATTCTCTCTAAAGAAGAGGACACATGCGCTGGTGAGATGGCTCAGTGGATAAAGCATTTGCTGCCAAGCCCAAACTTGAGTTGGATCCTTGGGACCCACATGGTGGGGTCCCAAGAAGAGAAGTGACTCCCACAAGTTGTCCTCTTCACAACACATGTGCCGTGGCATAGTGCCTCCTCCCAGATAAGAATATAAAACCAAACTTTGATTTTCTTAGCCCCAACAAAAGCCAGAAAAGGAATGTTTAGAGGTTTCCTTTAAAGTAGATTCAGAATATTTCAGGGCATTCCACAGCACAAATCATTTCCAGCAGGATGGGTAACAAGTCAGATTTTTTTTTAGTGATTATCAAGCGTGACTAAACCATGATTTAGAAATATTCCAAAACATACTTTACAGTTTGACCAACAAAAGCAGAACTTTGTGTGCATAATGAGCATTAGCTGTGCCTCACACTTTAATAACCCTATCATGCTCAGTGTGGAGTAGCACTATGGAGGCCTGCTAACCAGCTGCCACCTCTCTAGGGCCTCTCCAGAGCTTTCACGAGGTGCCAGTCTCTTCTGGGCCAGTAACACCAACTTCATGGCAAGAACACACTTAGGGTACATGGAACCAACATCAGGAAGTATCTTTCTTTCCAAATTTTGTCTGCAGTTTGGACAGAGTCACCCATTTCCTGTTCTGTGGTAGCATGTGTGTCAAGGATCACAGGCTCTGGTTCTAATGCTACCCCATGTCAAGAAGTTTCAGGCACATATGCTATTATAGAAGAGAACACAGAGAAACTGTTCAGTACTTCTATGGTACAGTCTCATCTCAGAGGACCACTCATGAAGGTAACCTCAATCTGAAAGGTCAGCCGAAAAGCACACACTCTCAACAACATTTTTCTTATAACTTACCTTGGCAACTAACATTTGCTGCTGATTTTCAATTTGTTGCTGTTGCCTAGCTGCCATATCTTGAAGTTCTGAGAGGGTTAGTTCAACTCGTGGATTCCCAACCTACAGGAGACAGAAAGAACTTGTTACTTGTACTCCACTCTGCAGAACCTTCTCTAGTGTCAGAGCTCATTCACATCTGAATTTTAGATGGGGTTCCTGGAAGAGAATAAAATTTAGTTTGACAACTTACAGTCATTTCTTGGGGGCTCAGTGATTAAAAGCACTGACTACTCTTGCAGAGGACTTGAATTCAATTTCTAGCACTCACATGGCAGCTAACCATAATCTATAATTCTAGTTCCAAGGAATCCAACACCCTCTTCTGACCTCCACAGGCACTGCATGACATGTGTGCACTTACACACACGCAGGCATAAAATTGAAACATTAAAAGAAAAAGAGCCAGTTCTCTTCTGTCATATAGATCCCAGGGATTGAACTCAGATCCTCAGGCCTGGCATTAAGCATCATTACTGTTTAAACCACCCCACCAGCCCATACAGAAGCTTCCATTTTAAAAGAAATTTCTTCTTAAAAAAATGAAAGGAAGAAAGAAAGGAAAGAAAAAGAAAGTTCCTCCTATACAGACTGCTGGGGATAAAAGACATGAACAGTCTCACCTCACCCAGAGCTGGCCAGGCAAGACGTGCCACCAGTGTAATAGTGGCAAGCACAACTATGATGAGGTTGGATTTGAGGCCCACTCTGCACAGGAGGAAACTCATGTCTTATATTGTAAAGCTGGTCAAAAGCCCAATGGCTGGGGAAGTCACAGGCCCTAGTAGGGAAACTACTGCTGTTGTTTGGCTAAATGGAAACACTGCACCCATCAAACTGACTTCTACACATTTATGATTATGGCCAAGATTAGTGCTACTCTCAGCCTTGGTCAGAAAGCCTCTTTTTGCAGTGGGTGGTGTTACTGTAGAGACTTGGAACTGGTCAAATGCTGAGAATAAGTGATTGTTGAATACTCAGCCCTAAATTCAGTATCTATATTGTCCCTTCAAGGCTCAGGGGACACTGTGCAGGAGGAGGCAGAAAGAAGAGAAGAGTTGGAGGACAGGGAGAAGCTGTGTAGAACACTGATTTGGGGGGTCTGTCATGGCCACTGTACTCTTGAACTCATAGCAGCTGTGATTACTTGTACAGAAACTGAACAAGACTGAGCCCATCAATACCCTTTCACAGATGGGGAAGGGGGTCACCAGATTCTACCTTTCCCTGAAGAGCTAATGACAGTTAATGGTTGCTGGGGGAGAGGTAGGCATTTTCTTTAGAGGTGTAGTCACTGGTAAATTGCCCATGCTCTGTAAATAACTCCTTATTAGTGCTCATGTGAGCAACTCTAATTAAACCTGCTGGGTCACCAAAACAAAACAGACTTAGAAGTAGAAAGGGATAGGTTTGGAGAGAGGATGTAATCAACAGGTGTGCAGCAGGACAAGAGCGGGTAACTGGGAGGGGGTAAACTTGACAAAAATACATTATATTCATGTATTAAATTCGTAAGAAAACTAATTATTCAGTATAAAGTATGCTGATAAAAATGTTTTAAAATTCTACTGAAAAATTCCCAACCACTACAGCAAGTTATTTTTTCTTTCTATAATCTTCATGAATTTATTACCTGCCTCTATCATTGGTGAAAGTGCCCATAAGAAGAGACACATGCATGAGTGGCATTCTTGGTACTGTCAACAATTCATAGGGAGCCACCTCACCCAACACATATCTGTCTTGAGTTTTCTTTGCAGTTACATTTTCATTGTGAATAAAAGCAACAGATCTCAGCCAGCAGTGAGGACAGGGACTGTCATCATACATTCATAAAAGTGCACCGATCAGATTGGACCTATTGCAAAGCTCATGAAAGCAGAAACCACACTGCACCACACTCAGGTAGCCTCACCACTATGGAGATTGTGAGGAGCTGAAAATAAAAAGACAGCTCTTAAAGCCTTCCACCCCTGAACTCTGAGTCCAAATCGGGAGTTAGACTTTTCTATACAGAACCATTTCTAACTTTATAAAAGTCCCAAATAAAAATATCATCTCACAAAAAAACAAAAATAAAACATGATTCTATGGCCCTAAGCTTAAAATTAGCAATGTAAAAAAAAAAGAAAGAAAAGCAAGACTTGTATTTTTTAGATTACAGAAGTTCAAACTCTGTTCAATACAATTAAGCAACAGAGTAGTTTGAGAACTACATGGCAGGGTCTGGGGAGATGGCACAATGAATAAAGCGCTTGCTGTGCATGAGGGCTGGAGTCTGGATTCCCAGAACCCACGTGAAAAGCTGGGGTGGTGGAGGGAGTGACAAGTGGGTCCCAGGAGCTCACTAGTTAGTCAATGTAGTCAAAATGGCAATTTCCAGATTCAGTGAGAGATCCTGTTTCAAAAAATAAGGCAGAAAGTGATAGAGGAAGACACGTGACACAGACCTCAGGCCTCTACACATGTGTACACAGTCCAATGTGCATGCGCACGCACACACAGTGAAAAATATGGTGAGATCAATGTTAATGGGGGGGTGAACTGGTGCTAGAAATTGAACCAAGGAATGACAGACAAGTTCACTACCACTGAACTATATCCCCAGCCTGGTATTTACTTTTAAAATCAACTTTAGGCAATCAGGTGTCGGGGCATACACCTTTAATCTCAGCACTTGGGAGGCAGAGGCAGGTGGATCTCTGTGAGTTCCAGGCAGGCTGGGCCTACAGGGAGACCCTGTCTCAAAATGATTTAAAAAAATCAAATTTAGGCATAATTTAAATAATTTCAAAATATTTTATTTATTATTTTTAGTTTATGTGTATAACTGTATTGCCTGCATGCATGTAAGTGCATCCATGTCATGCAATGCCCATGGAGATCAGAAGATGGTATTGGATCCCCTGAAACTGTAGTTATGGATTGTTGTTAGCTGCCATGTGGGTACTAGGAATCAAACCCAAGTTCTCTGTAAGAGTAGTCAGAGATCTTAACCACTAAGCCATCTCTCCAGTCCTACTTTAGACATAATTTACATGCACTCAAACACATTCAATTAAAATATACTGTTAATGAGCTCTGATAATTGCACATTAGAGTGTGGTCCCTCTCTTGGCTAGATAGAGACCTTTTCCAGAACTCAGAGAGTTTTCTTTCTGTCCTTCCCAGCTGATCTCTGGGTCCTGATCTGTGAGGATTTGCTGTTGCTGTTTTGGCAGGACAGAAAAGTAGTCTGTTCTAGAATTCCATGTAAATGGAATCACACAGCATGGACCTCCTGGCCCCCATTTGGCTTCTTTCACAGCTTTAATGCTTTTGGTATCCATTTTCATTCTATCATTCACTTCTGTCATCACTCTGCAGTACCTGACTGCATCGTGTCCTGAACTTTGTTTACCCAGTCCTCTGCTGATGGAGAATAAAACACTGCGCTGACTTTGCAGATATGAGAAATGGAACTGTTATGAGCATTCTCACACCAGCACCTCTATGGACAATGGGTTTGCTTCTCTTGTTGTTCTGGCCTGAATGTGAAATGTCTTCTCTTCTCATGTGCTCGAATACTTGGCCCCGAGCTGGTAGTGCTGTCTGGGAGGTTGGAGACGCTTTAGGAGGTATGGCCTAGGTGGATGAAGTGAGTCAACTGTAGGGACTTCAGTTTCATAGCCTCCCACTTCCTGTGTCATCTCTGCTCCCTCATCCAGAGAGATGTGATTGAGCAGCTTCAGCAGCGTTCTGCCACACAGTCACTCCAGTCATCACGCCTTTCCTGTGATGAGCCTCACCACCAAACTGTGAGCCCAAATGAGTCCTCCTCCTCCTCAAGTTCTCCTTGCCAAGCATTTGGCCACAGTGCCAAGAGCAGCAACCAACGCACCTGGGTAACCAATTACAAGAATGCCCAGGTATATGATATGTAAGTGTGTGTTTAATGCTAGTAACTGCCAAATACGCTCTCACACCAGCAACATGCCAAGAGTTCCAAGCTCCTCTATGGGGCGTTTGGATTTCAGGATTTCAATCACCTTCCTTTCAAATAAAATGGTAACCTCTATAACAGCAAGGGATTCCGCATGAATGGAGTTTGAGAACTAATAAAAATATACTAGGACAAGATTCTTAATAAATAAGGTAGGCCATGATGTGCTAAAAGTCAGATATAAAGGAAGGCTTATTTTCATATAATTTCTCATCTTTGCTATTATGTGTAAGAATCATGACTTGAAAAGCTAGATACTGCTGGCCATGTGGCCCATGCCTTTAATCCTAGCACTTAGGTTAGGAGGCAGAAGTAGGCAGATTTCTGTGAACCTGAGGCCAGCTTCTGCCTAAAAGGGAAAAAAAAAAGAAGTGCTGTTTGAGGGCTGGAGAAATGGCTCAGCAATTAAGAGCACTGTTGCTTCTGTAGAAGACCTGTATTCAGTTTCTAACATATACATGAACCCATGGTTGCACACACACATGATGGCTGTGCTTATATACACGTAGGCAAACACTCATACACATAAAATACAAATAATTTTTAAAAGAAGTGTTGTTTTGCTGGACATGGTGGTACACACTTGGAAAGCCAAGACAGAAGGATGACAATCAGTTCAAGTCCAGTCTAGGCTTCAATATGATCCTGTTTTTGTGGCTCGGGAAAATAGTTCAGTCAGTACAGTGCTTGCCTTGAATGTATGAGGCCATGGACTTGATCCTCAGAACCCCAAGGAAGAGAAAGGAGGATGAGAAGGAAGAGGAGACAAGGACCATGTCCCCTCTTAAAGGGGGCGGGATGGAGAGATGGCTCAGGAGTTAAAAGCACTGGCTACTTTTGAAAAAGACCAAATTCTAGCACCCACATGGCAGCTAATAACCATCCCTAATTCCAGTTCTAGGGTATCTGATGCCCTCTTCTGACCTCCATGGCATTTCATGACACAGATGCCCTTACATACATGCAAGCAAAACACTTATCATATACATAAAATAAAAATAAATAAGTTTTTTTTTTAAAGAGGTGTATTCTGGTCATAGTGTCCAATGTATGTCTCAGCTGCTCTGGGGAGAGATGTTAGCGTACTAGAAGCAGACAAGTAGCCCACCTATGCTGACCCTGGTGACCTCAACCACTCTCCAGCCTTTACACATCCCCATTGTCAGATCAACTATCCCCAAACTCCCCAGGGACCTTTGGGTTCTATGGAGGTTTCCATGAAAAATGATCACCTTCCAAGACTCCTGTTTTTAATACTTGGTCCCCAGTTGGTGCTGCTATTTGGAAAGGTCATGAAACCTTTAGATGAGGAGATTAGGGATGGTTATTAGCTGTCATGTGGGTGCTGGAAACTTTTAGATGAGGAGATGAAGCCTTGCTGGAGGAAGTGTATTGGGGTGGGTTTGGAGGTTTTACATTCTGACACCGCTTCTTTGCTTTCTGTGTGTAGATGAAATATGATCAGTCAGCTTCGTGCTCCAGCCACCAAATCTTTCCTGTCATTATGAACTCTATCCAAAATAAACCTTTTTCTCCTCTGAATTGTTCTTTGTCAGGGTATTCTATCACAACAGGACAGTAACTAATACCGGTTCCCCACAGCATCTCCTGACTATACTCAAAATTCTCACTTTAAAAAGATGATATTTGAGGCTGGAGAGATGGCTCAGTGGTTAAGAGCACCCGCTGCTCTTGCAGAGAAATTGGGTTTGGTTCCCAGCGTCCACATGACTGCTAACAACTGTCCATAACTCCAGTTCCAGGAGATCTGATCTCCTCTTCTGGCCTCCATGGCATTGCACTACATGGGTACACTTACACGCAGACAATATACTCATACACATAAAATAAAAATAATAAAATATTTTTTAAAAGGTGATATTCTGACATTACAATTTCAGGCCGGCATTTCCTGAGTATACTCAGCCCAACTGTTCCTACTCATAGACTATGGTATAACTGGAAGCTGGGCATTGTGCTTAGGCAATCCAGAATGGTATTTGGCTATACACACCCACCAAATTGCAAAGAGACAGTGGAATCTGGGTCTTAGGCACTTCAGCTGCATGGTACACATATTTCTTTTTAAGATTTCATTTATTTATTTATTTTTTGGTGTTCTGAGATAGGCTCTCCCTGTTGTGTCTGCTGGCTTAGAACTCACTGTGTAGATCAAGTTGGCCTCAATCTCACAGAGATTCACCTGTCTCTGCCTTTGGAGTGCTGGGATTAAAGGTGTGTGCCACCATGTCTGTCTTAATTATATGTATATGTGTGTGGCTATGTGTGAGCATGTGCATGTGAGTGCAGATGCCTGTAAAGGCCAGGGGTGTCAGATTCCCCAGGAGCTGGAGTCACAAGTAGTATAAGCCAATTTGGTTGCTTAGAACTGAACTTGGGTCCTCTGGAAGAGCAACAAGTGCTCTTAACCTCTGAGCCATTTCTCTAGCACATGCCTACTTCCTGCTTGAAATGCTTTTGCTGTCCTAAAGATGTTTTCTTGTCCCTTAAGTTCAGTTTAAGTGCAATGTCCCCAAAAGTTGAATATTAGTGCAGACACTAATGTGAAAGAGGGAGCCACATTTCAAAGCCATTTTAAAGAATTATTCCCTGCATCTCACCTCCACCAGCACCCCCCACCCCACCCCTTTACTGTGAAGCACTGGGTGATAATCCTAAGAACTCTGGGCAATGCTTTAAACTGTACGTGTTTTTAAACTGTAGACTTTAAAATTTTTAAGTTTTTCTGTATGGATTGCTCACAATAAAATAAAGAGCTGGGCATGGCAATACAACCTTTAATCCCAGCAGGTGGATTTCTGTGAGTTCAAGACCAGTCAGAGCTACATACAGTGAGATTCTGTGTCCAAAAAACAAAAGAAAAAGAAAAAGAAAAAAAAGGAAGATTGCTGGGTACACGATGACACAAATCTGTCAATCTCAGCACCAAGGAAGCTAAACCTGAAGGATTACAAAGTTTGAGGCCAGCCTGGACTATATATATAAAAATAAGGGCTGGAAGGAGGCAAGGATTAAGCTAAATCCCCATAATCTTACCTAATTATTTAATCACTGTAAAATTTAAAAACAACAAAGTAATTTAATGTTAAAAGTTCATGTAATTTCCCAAGTATAATGTCATTACAAAATGATAAACATCTCTAAAACAAATCTCTGGCAAAATAATTAGGACAAAAATATATTTATGCTCACAAACAGTTTAGAATACAAAAATCATGCTTCTTTTTCCTACTCCTTCAAGGTTATAAATTTTCAGGTTTGGAGAGTCTTTTTACTTGTCTATTAAGCAAATAAAAACAGGCAATAACAACATCAAGATACATTTTAAGTATGTATGCTTATTTTCTTTTCTAAAAATTTTTATTTATTATTTTTATCTTATGTGTATGAGTGCATTGCCCGCATGTATGTAAGTGTACCTGGGTCAAGCAGTGCCTATGGTGGTCAGAAGAGGACGTCACATCCCCTGGAGCAGGAGTCAAGGACAGTTGTTAGCCACCATGTGGATTCTGGGAACCAAACCTGGGTCCTCTGCAAGGGCAATCAGTGCTGTTATCCATTGAACTAGCTCTCCTGCCCCATGTATGCTCATTTTCATCACATAAAATATTCGGTAAAACTGAGCCTCTCTAAGTCGGTATAAAGATTTGCTTTCTCAGCCGGGTGTGGCATTCACCTTTAATCCCAGCACTCTGGAGGCAAAGGTAAGCCAATCTCTGTGAGTTCAAAACAGCCTGGTCTACATAACGAGTTCCAGGACAGCTGGGGCTACTGGGACACCCTGTCTCAAAAAAGACTAAAAGATACCCTCACCTCCCCGAAAAAAAATGATTTGCTTTCTCTCTCTGGTATACACACCCAGAAGAGGAGTGGTTGTGTTATATGACAGATTTATGTGTAGGTTATAAGCTACCAAATGGCTCTGCAGACTATAGAACAGCAATGCATCAAGTTCCTGCCTCTTCTTTCCTCACCAGTACTTGTTATAATGAGTCTTCTAATGTCAGACATTCATGGTAGTTTAGTGGTATTGAACACAATTTCATGTACTTAAGTAATATGCATGTATCTCCTTTAGCAAAGCATGTCCAATCTTTTGCCTATTTTTAAAATTGGGTTATTTGCTTTCTTACTCAGTTTTGGGTTTATATATATTCTGTGTACAAGTCGCTCATTAAGTATATGATTTGCATGTATTTCTTCTGAGACTGAAGTCACCTTATATGTACTAACTAACCAAACAGGTATGTATGAGAACAGAATTAATTATCTGAAAGGTATCTCCTATTAAAGGACCCAGAACCCAGGACAAAGACAAAGGAAGTTAAAAGGAAATTAAGAGACAAGGAGAACAAAACAAAAGGCAGATATCTAATTGAGATCCTAAAGAAGAAAACATGAAGATGGGGGAAGATGAAATACCCGTAGAGAACTTTCTAGAATTGTGAATAGATACTCATCCTCAAAATCAGTAAATCTGACAAAGCACAAGTTAAAAGAAATCTACATGACTTTTCTAAACACAGAGAATTATTTAATCCCAATTTCATTAAATTCTCAAATAGCATTTAATGAAAGTAGAGATTTCTGACATCACATACAACCACAAAGTGGGACAAAGAGGGGTAGGGTCAACAAATGAGTGGGTGGTGGGGATGGATGGGTGATACCCTAGGGATCTGAGAAAAGCCTGAGCAGAAGAGATTCTGGATAAACCCAGGCACATCACAGTTGTCAAAGGAACTGGCAGCATCATGGACCACTGGCAGCGGATGAAATAACAGGCCCCTCCCTATGGCAGACTAAGTGAAAGGTGTTTCAGAAGCAAGTAAATTCCTGGATCTCCTCTCTGCCTCCATGTTCCTGCAGTGTAGCAGGAAAATTTTTAGACAATTATAATGTTGCCTCACGAGTACATCATATGGAAAATGAGGGTGCATAAGCACGTTAGTAATTGCTTCCAAAAATAAATTCTGACACATATTCAACTGATTCAAAGTGCCAGGTAATAACAGGTGAAAGAATTGTTTTTTAATTAATAGTGCTGGAAAAACTAGATATTTATATGCCAAAGAATGAATTCAGATTTCTAACTCACATCATAAAAATTAACTAAAACAGATCACAGACCTAAATATGTAAAATTTAACGCTTTTTTCCTCTTTGTTAATGGGCTGTGTCCTTTGCCAGTAAAGCATATCTGTGAGTCCTCCTAGCAAATCTCAGGGTCTTTGGAACCCCAGCATAGGAATAAACAATGAAAGTAAGCCAAATGTCTTCACAGCACAAAGCCAAGTCACCACACAGATTAGCCTGATTTGTTGACCTGCAATTTTCAGAGAACAGAACTTCCTGAGCCTCTTGCTTCAGCAATTGCTAATGGGCATGAATCACACAAGCTCAGCATCCTGCTCTTTCTTCAAGCCCACATGCTGTTCCTCCTCATAGCCACTGTTTGATCTGTTCTTCACTGTCGTAGCCCACAAGGCAGAACATTTAATGTACAATTATTCTATCCAGGACAGACACAAAAATGTTTTTGGGAAAAGATATTTTTAATATCTTGTTAACTTAAAATTCATGTAAAAGTGCTTTGTAGACAATAAAGTGTTTACACTACAGAATTAAAAGGCAGGTGTGTATGCCATAAAATACAGTAAAGCACCTTTGATGTAATGTTTTAGTGCAGCTAGTGGGAATCATATCTGCCTCTAATTACAAGTTCTTAAGTAGGGTACAAACATACTTTTAGTTTCAGGTCTAAGTTGTGTGCTCTTAAAATATATATATATTATCTCTATGCCAACATAAACAAGTTTATGAAAGAAGAAAAGATCACAGACCTTTCTCCCTTTATTATGCCGTAGGAATACATTCCTTCTGAGCTCCTCCACCTATTATATATTCCCCACTCTCAACATACCATCTATTCAGTATGTTTATATCATCATCCTGAAGCATAAGACATGGTAAATCTTAGAACTCAAGAGGCTCTTCAGGGCCAATGTGATGACTCAAGGGGACACTTGCTACCAAGCCTGACAACCTGAGCTCAATTCATGTGGTGAAATGGGAGAATTGACTGTCCTCCAACCTCCACATACGTACTGTAGCACATGTATGCCCATACACTTAGACATACACACTCACATACAATAAATGTAAAAACAAATTTTAAAGAATCTTCAAAATTGTGTTGTATAAGTTAATTCTGATTTCTTAACCGTAATCATATGAGGAATGTTTTAGACCCCATTGCATTTACTCAATCACAATTTTCACCATCGCCTTTATTCTTCTTTTAAAAACAATTTATTTATTTATTTTTTGTACAAGTGATTTGATTGATGGCATGTTTACTGATATGTGTATAGTCCCTGCAAAATCCAGAAATGGGCAAAAGAGTAATCATGTAGATGCTGAGAATTGAACTCAGGTCCTCTGGAGTAAGTGCTCTTAACCCCTGATCCGCCTCTGCAGCTACTCCCCCTCTCTTCTTCTTTTTTATTTTTATTTTTATTTTTTTGAGAGAGATCTAACTATGTGGCCCAGGGTAGCCTGGAATCTGCTTGAAGTCTGCTTCTCTTTGTCAGCTGCTGGGATTATAGGCATTTGCTGCTACATCTGATTGTTTCAAAAAAATCATAAGGGTAAGAGATATTAAGTGTGGTTGTACAGACCTGTACACACTCAGGAGGTAGAGGCAGGAGGATGAGGAGTTCAAGGTTATTTTTGGCTACAAAGCAAGTTTGAGGCCAGCCTAGACTACACATCACACCTTATCTCAAAACACCAAAGAAAGGAAGAGGGTGGGGGATAAGAGGGAGAGAGAACACGAAGGAATGAGAGAAACAGACAAAAGACAAACATAGCATGAAACAGATAAGAACCCTCTACAGGGCATATGAGTATATTGCCTGCATGTAGGTAGGTGTACCTGTGTTGTGCAATGCTCACAGAGGTCAGAAAAGGATGTCAAATCCCCTGGAACTAGAGTTGCAGATGGTTGTTAGCCGTCATATGGGTGCTGGGACTTGAACGTGGGTTCTCTCTAAGAGCAGCTAGTACTCTTAACCATTGAGCCATCTCTCTAGTCCCACTGGCTTTCAATTTCTTTTTCCAGACAATCTCATCTATCCTGGATGACCCTGAACTCCTGATCCTTCCAATTATACCTCCCAAGTAGCACCATGCTTATTCAAACAATGGTAGGGATAAAACTCAGGGCTTTGTTACATGCTAGGGCAAGTGCTCTATCAATGAGCTAGAGCCCTAAACAACTTGTAGAAAAAAATATGAAAGAGTTAATTAATTATAATTAGGTAACAATATGCAAATATTATCAACCTTGACAAAGTAAATCTAGTTTGGCTTGAAATTAAGAAGACAGGAACATGGGAAGCTGGTAACCTTATTTTACAAGGATGGAGGTCAAGTGATTCTGTTAAAGTTGACAGCTGAAAGAGTAGAGATTTAAACACAGGTTGAGCATCCCTAATCCAAAAGTCCAACATGCAACACTTCTGAGTTCTTGTTTTATTTTTGGATTTATGGATCTTCAGTCATTAAAGTCTGTACAAGCATTCCAAAATCTGAAAAGCTTGCAACCCAAAATGCTTCTGGTCCCAGGCATTTGAATAAGTCATTCTCAATCATTCATTCACAGAGAAGGCTGATGAAAGAACTAAACTAGCAGTCCAACAGTGGGCTGGGAGTAAAGAGGCAGAATTACAGGCTTACATTTAGCTAGTGAAAAAGCCCTGACTTTAAAGTGTATGGGGCTTTCATTCTCCAGGCTCCACGTTCTTGACAACAGCTAAGGAGGTCAAACAATTGCCCAAGGCTACATATCTAGTGAGCTGCAAGCCAGAGAAATAAACCGACTAGTTCTCTACTCTCCAAAGTATTTGAAGCAGTTACTACTAAAATTTCCACAAAGACCAGACTGAACATTTCCCTATCTACTCATCCTTTCTAGGTTTATCAATACTAAAACAAAAGCCTGTCATGTGTTCCTCCATGTTCAATTCTTTGTCCCAGTGCTGGGAAGGCAGAGACTAGTGGCTCCTGGTACTCGCTGGCTAGCCAGCTTAGTCTATTTTGCAAGTTCCAGGCTAGTTAGATATCTTATTCCGAAAACCAAGGTGAACAGGTCCTAAGAAATTACATCAGTTGTTCTGTCCTCCACAGGCTCACACACATGTACATCCAACATACTTACACACACACCAATTCAATTTAGTTCATCATGACTTACCCCATTTTCAGTGCGCTTTTCTCCAGGCACATTTATTACATTTCTCTGAGTTCTCTGCTCTTGGGTCTGACGGCCACCTAAAGATATGAAAGGATCAAACTTACTGTAATGGCTAATTTTCACTATTAATAGGAATCACCATGGAAACACAGCTGGGTTTGTCAATGAGGGAATTTCTAGAAGGGTTTAACTGAGGAGGGAATTCCTATCCTGAATGTGGGTTGTGCTCTGCCCTGGGCTAGGGTCATAGGTTAAATAAGGGAGCCAAGCAACAGTGTTCATCTTTCTCAGCTTCCTGGGTGTGACCAGTTGCCTCTACCCTATCATTCAGAGCAGCTGTCCCCACCATATGGTCTGTATCTCTTAAACTGAACCCAAATAAACTCTTCCCTTAAACTGCTTTTGTATATATATTTTGTTTTTTTGAGACAGGGTCTCCAGTAGCCCCAGCTGGCCTAAAACTCCCTGTATAGACCAGGTTGGCCATGAACTCACAGATATCTGCCTGCCTTTGCCTCCTGAGCGCTGGGATTAAAGCATGTACTACCATGGCTGGCTAACGATGTGTCTTAAAAGCATTACATACTCTTAACCCTTGAATCATCTCTCCAACCACCCCCGAAAGGATTTTTGTTTCTATCTTTTTCCCCCCAGAGATTTTATCTTTTATTTGTATGTGTGTGTGTGTATGTGTGTGTGTGTGTGTGTGTGTGTGTGTGTGTATGTGTGTGTGTATGTTTGTACGTACCACATGTACGCCGGTACCTGAGGAAGTGAGGGTGTTGGATCCCTTGGAGTTAGGTTACAGGTAGTTCTAAGTCACCTGATGTGGGTGCTGGGAGCCAAACTAGGTCCTCTGAGGAGCAGCAAAAGCTCTTAACCACTGACCCAACTTTCTAGCTCTAAGCTACTTTCTTCACAGCAATGAAAAAAACAACTAGCACGATTATCGATTCTTCAGTTTCTCCATTTATTGGTATATTTATTGAGTAGAAGAGTAAAATATCAAGCCAAGAAATCAAAGACTTGTACAGTTAAAAGAATGTAGGCTTTTTGCTGTTTTGTTTTTTTCCATGTAGCTTTGGCTGGCCTAGAACTTACTATGCAAACCAGACTGCCCTCAAACTCATACAGACTAGCCTGCCTCTTCCTCCCAAGTGTTGGGATTAAAGGTGTGTGCCACCACACCTGGCTTAAAAAATGTTTTGAAAGTAATCTTTCATATATTTTGTTTCTTATAGTCTATTTTACTTTTTGTGCATTTTTTGTTTGTTTTTTTTTGGGGGACAGGGTATCATTATGTAGCCTGGCTGGCCTGGAACTCACAGAGATGCTTCTTATATTTTAATGAAATCTTTTTTTTTTCTCCTTTTAGATTCATGAAATTGACTTGTTATCAAGTCTTTCAATACTTAAGGATGGCAAAGATGGAAAATTTTATGTCATGTGCATTTGCTACAGTTAAAAATAACAATTTTTCATGCTAGGCATAGCAGTCCATGCTTGGAATTCCAGCACTTGGAGGTGAGATCATACATGGGGGTGCAGAGGCCATACATGAGCGGTACAGAGGCCATACTTGGGGGCTGCCCAGAGGCCAGGAAGGGTGTTGGATTCTCTAGAGTTAGAGTTATAGCTGGCTCTGCATATGTCTAACTCTTATTAGTAATTTTTGGGGGGGGGGGGTCTTTTTGAGATAGGATCTCCATGTAGCCTGGCCTGGCCTGGAACTAAGTAGATCAGGCTGGCCTTGAATTCACAGAAATCCATGTGCCTCTGCCTATGCTGGGATTATTTTTATTTTATGTGTATGAGTGTCATGCCTCATGTTTGTAAGTATACCCCTGTAGTACAGTGCCTGAGGAAGTCAGAAAAGGGAGTTGGGACCCCTAAACTGGAGTTATGGATGGCTGTTAGCCACCATGTGGGTGCTGGGAATTGAACCCGGGTGCTCTGCAAGAGCAGTCAGTGCTCTTAATCACTGAGCCATCTCTCCAGCCCTTTATTAGTAATTTTAAGACAAAGTGTTTGTTATTTTGTTCTTTTTTTTGGGTTGATTTTATTTGTTTTTTGAGACAGGATCGGGATCTCTGTAGACCCAAGCTCACAGAGATTCTCCTTCCCCAGTACTGGAATTAAAGGTGTGTACCACCACACACAGTTCTTTGTTTTGCTTTTAAAGAAAGAATCTCAATATCCTAGATTGTCCTCCAACTCAATCTGTGGCTTGTGATCCTCCTGCTTCAGCCTCCCTAGTGCTGTGATTACAAGAGTACACCACTATACCTGGCCAGTCCATTTAATATTATTCAATTCAATATTTTCCAATTACTATAAACAGCATTGAAATAATACTAAATGCCACTTAATCTTTAATGTCAAAGAAGAAACTTGATGATCTTGTATTTCGGAGTCAGAAAATAATGAATCAACATTCAATGAACACTCCACATGCTCCAGGCTGCTTCTAAGCACTTGACAGTAAATCTCATTAAGTCACAGTCCAATTCCCTGAGGCACTCTGCAGACAGGAAGTGAACTCATCTGCCAATATTCTACTCTAAGTTAAGAGCAGGTTCAGAACTAAGCACCCATGGCCTTCCTCCTAACAACCCAACACTCCTCAAGTTCTGGTTTACACTGTGCAATTAGCTTTATTAGAGATCCTCTACTGCTCTAGACCTCTGCTTTGTAAGTATAAAAGGGGTTGAAGTCACTGTCCTCTAAGTCTCCTCCAGCTTCTGGACAGAATTTCCATCCTTTGAGACGAAAGAATGCTCTACTATTTGTATTCAAATGTAATCACCTTTAAATTTTTTTCATTTTTTTGTATATGTTCGTGTGTAGATACTCATGCTACAATACACAGGTGGAAGTCAGAGTAGGAATGGGTGCTTGCAGGAGTAAGAGCCCTTTCCTTTAGAGGCAGGATGGAACTCAGGTTGTCATTGTAGGAGGATATAGCCTTTACCGGCTGAGTTATCTTGATGGCACATAACCTCCTCCTAACCCTAATCAGTAAGAACTGCCTTGACCTTACCAAGAAGCATGTCTGAGCCTGTGGTGGTGCATGCCTTTGATCAGGCAGAGGCAGGTGGAGCTCTGTGAGATGGAAGCCAGACTGGTCTTCTACATAGTGAGTTCCAGGCTATTAGCTGGGGCTACAAAGGAAGATCCTGTCTCAATAAAAAAGGAGGGAGAAGGAAGAGGAGTCAAAGGAGGAGTCAGAAAAAGCAGCAGCAACATGCCTTGGGTCCCAAGCTGAACTGAGAATAAAAACTGGAAGAATCACGCAGTGAACAGAGCGGAACAGGTGAGATAGAGTCAGTGCTTACTTGAGCTGTTCTCTCTGTTGGCTGCAGTTTTCCTCCTCAGCTGGCAAGGGCAAACATGTTAGCATGAGCAGATGAACAAGGCCAAGTTTGAACATGGTTGAGTTGAGAGAATGGGATTCTCAGTGGAGCACCCAAGAGAAAGAATTCACAAGAAAGTGTATGGCTGAAGAAGAGAAAGGGGGACTTGGAGGATGAGGAGCTATATAGGTCAAGTTCTTAAGTGTAGTTAAGAAAGGGAAGGCAGAGGCATTTGGAGAACAGAGACAGAGAGTCAAAATAACTGCTCAGCACTAGAAGAAAACACTGTCAGCAAGTCCAATTCTCCTCAGGGATAGTTCTAGAGGAAAGGGCTCTGTCCAAAGTACAACTAGATGTGGAGCTTCGAGTCCTGGTTCCAGATAACTAGAGGTAGCAGGGCAAACCCCAGATGCCCTACTGCATTGTAAAGACAGCAATATGCTGGGTGTGGTAGCATACTCCTTTAATCCCAGCACTTGAGAGGCAGAGGCAGGGGGATCTCTCTGAGTTCCAGGTCAGCCTGGTCTACATAGGGAGTTTCAGGTCAGCTGGGCCTACAGGGAGACCTTGTTTCCAAAAGACCAAAAAATAAAAACAAAGTAAAGACAATAATGTAACAATGTTTATAGTTATAGAAAGAGGATTCATCTGGAGAGAATAAAAGAGCAGGGCTGGAGAGGGCTCAGTGGTTAAAAGCACTGGCTGCTCTTGCAGAGGACCCAGGTTCGATTCCCAGCAACCACTGGGTGGCTACCAATCATCCATAACTCCAGTTCCAGAGAATCTAACACCCTCTTCTGGGTTTTTTCAGGTACTGCACACACAGGTATACTTATAAACATGCAGGCAAAACACTCATATATATATATATATAAAATACTAAAAGAAAATAGCTTACAATAAAGGAATTTTTTCTTTGTGGGTTTTGTTGTAGTTGTTGTTGTTTGAGACATGGTTTCCCTATAGCCCCAGCTGGTCTGGAACTTGGTATCACAAAGGTCCACCTGCCTCTGCCTCCCAAGTGTAAGGATTAAAGACATGTGAAACTATGCCAATATGTTCTTTTTGAATTTGTTTTATAATTAATATCAGAAATAATCCATAATCATCATGAAATAATAAATCATAAGTCTCTTAACTAAAAAATTTATACATCAGGAGAAAAAAAATTCCCTTATTTTCTTTAAATTTTAGTAAAAATAAATATATATTCCCATGGTTCAAACTTCAAAAGAAACTAAAAGGTCCTTAATTAATAGGCCTCTCTATTGTCCTGTAGTTTCCCATTCCCTTCTACCCAGGCTAATATTACCAGCATCTCACATGTCCTTCCAAAGTTGCTTTATATACATATCAGCATGCATGTGCAGTCATTCCTGTCTGGGTCACACAAAAGTCAGCATGGTACGCACACTAGTTGGCATTAGGCTTCCCTCACTGAACATATCTGAGACAGGCTCGACATTGGACACAGAGATTCTGCCTTATTTAGAGCTGCAGAACATTCCACCTTGTGAATGTCCTGTAACTTATAGCCTTACTCCACTGGTGGGCATCTACAGTGCTCCTACCAACAGTGTTCAATAAGTCAAGCTGTGTGTACCTCATTTTGTGCAGCTTCAGGAACAGCTTGAGAGTGGATACTCTGCAAGGAGACTGTAGGGTGAAAGGCTTAGTGAGTTTTTGTGTTTGTTTTGAGACATGGTCTCCCTGTAGCCCCAGGTGGCCTGGATCTCACAGAGATCCACTTGTCTCTGCCTCCCAAATACTGGGATTAAAGTAATACACCATCATACCCGGCCATGTTTTCTTTAAATAAGTATTGCCAAACTGCCCTCTATAGAAGTCACCAACTAACATTCTCCACATCTGTCAAAACTGTGCTGCTAAATGTGTGAATCTTTGCCACCATGGCAGGAAAACAGTGTCTGGTGCATTGTTCCTGTATTTCTATTAGGATAAGGATGGACATCTTTTCTTGGCATAGGAATAAGAGGCTACCATCTTCACGTGCTACTTTTGAGAGTCCAGTACAATCAGGCAGTAGGCTGCTGACACTCCTTCATAGAAGGAATGGATTAGAAGGGTCACTAGACCCTCTTATTGATGCCAAACTTTCCAGTGAAGCTGTTTTAGGGACACCCATGCTCCTGCCAGCAATTCCCCATGCATATTCTGCAAATAAACCTAATGAAATCATTGGTTCCCCAGGGTGAATTTGGTGGAATCATACTTTGGCTTATCACCGGGACCTTAGAAGGAGGGAATATAAAGATGCTATTTACGTCCCCATGGGGAAAAATTCTCACAACAAATCATGTACATTTATGCATTGTTAATTTTCTCATTTTTCTACTAAGCTTTTTTCCTTATCAATTTCTAGGAGTTCTTACGTGGAAAGTAAAGTAGACCTCTTCAATGAGAGCTTTCCATGTTGTTTCTTAGTTCTTCCTGGTCTATAATGCTTACGACCACTCAAGTCTTCCTAGTTTTTGTTTTAAAGAGCATACTTATCTGTCTTGTCCTTTATGGCATAATGCTAAATCTCGAATAGACTATTCCACTTTAAAATTAGAAATGTTTCTCATAACTTTTTCTTATCATTTTATGATTCTATTTTAAAATCTAGATATCTGGCCTATGTGGTATTTATCAAAACAATCCCTTTACACATCGTATGTTTATACATTATGTTTGAATGCAGGATCTTGGTTCCTGAAAGGAAGTGAGGGCTGGTGCCTACAGGTTATATTATATACTGTATATATATACTGTAACAGCAGAGGTCAAAGGAACATGCAATACCCTCTTCCCCCTCAACACTTCTGAGTGAAAGAGGAAAATGTGTGGATAACTTTTTTTCTAAAATTAACTTCTATGATAATTAACAGATAAGGAAGAAAGCATCTGCCTACCTTGCTCACTGCTCTCAGTTGGGGAGTCCTCATGTCGAAGGAAAAATTTCACTTCTTCCCTACGGGGCCCCCACTTCTGCAGGTGCTCGTACATCATGTGGTCATAGGGGATGGGACGCTCTAGGAAAAAGACCACATCTTACTCCAGAAACAAGGATAATGACTCCAATCAGTCAAGAGAAACAGACACAGACACACACACATGAGTCCATGGGAGAATTCAAGAACATTCCAACCACCATGTTTTAATTTTAATGAAGGACAGTAGGAGTACAAATGGTGAACAAAAATAATGAGGCAACATAAAAACCAAAAGAAAGCATGCAGCATTAAACAGGGAATGATGGAAGTATGTCCTTAGAGATACTAATTTATCCCAGTTTACCTCACATTCTTCAAAGAAATGAAACAAACTAGTCATACATTGCTATTCATGGAGACATCACACACAGCAATAGATGTGCAAAGGTTATCCAGAGTACTTTCTAGCAATTCCAACATCATTATGAAGTTGGCCAGCACTTGCAGAGACCAAAATCTACCAAGTTGATAATCCAAATTAAATTTTATGGTATTAAATGTATTTCAAATAGGTTTTTAAGCAAATCTCAACAGAGTACTTCTTTTCCAATTCCTTGAGACCAACACCAACAAGGTGGCTACATTTTCAAGTAGCATTTTTGTTTACAGTGCTTCTATTTGACTCCAAAGACAACTAAAAAGCAACCAACAAAAGTAAAGAATCCCTGTCCTATTAAGAACAGAACAAAACTGAGTTTGCCTTTTAAAAATTTATTTTTTTTTTATTTTATGTGTATGAGTGTTATGCCTGCATGTCTGTAAGTGCACCCATGTCGTGCAGTGCCCATAGAAGTCAGAAGAGGATGCTGGATCTGGAACTGGAGTTATGGATGGTTGTGATCTGCCATGTGGGAGCTGGGATTCCTCTGTAAGAACAGCCAGATAAGTCATCTCTCAAGACCTGAGTTTGCATTTCTTAGCTATTTGGATTTTGGAGAGTTTTTTGCAGTGCTGGAGAGCAAACCCAGAACTTCATACATGCTAAACTACCACTGTGCCTACTTACTTCAGGTTTTGTTTGTTTCTGCTTTTCTGTTTGTTTTTGTGTATGTGTGTATTTGTGTCTGCCCCTGTGTGCATACATGTGGAGGTCAGAGGACAATTTAGGGGGTCATTCCTCAGGCACGTTCTAGTTTTCTGAGACTGGGTCTCTCACAGAGTTAGAACTTGCTAAGCAGTCTAAGCTGATGGGCCAATGAACACCAGGGACCTGCATCCACTAGACTTTCCAGTGCAGGGATCATAAGCACAAGTCACCATACTAGGCCTATTTGATTTGTTGTTTCTTTTAACCAGGGTCTCACTACATAGCCCTGGCTAGCTTGGAACTTACTGTGTAGCCCTGGATGGTCTTGAACTTCTGCCTCTGCTCTCCCTCTACTCCCACCTCACCCCCAGGGCTGGGAAAGGTATATGGCATCAAGTCTGGTTCTGAAGAGTTTATTCATAGCATTCTGGTCACTAATTCTAAGTTGGTTACATGTATTGACAATACACTTGGGAGTTTGGCTCCCAATGCTCCCATCAGGTTGCTCATAATCACCTGTAATTCTAGTTCCTGGGGATCGAACACCCTCTTCTGGTTTCTATAGGCAATGAACTCATGTGCACAAACCCACACATAGACACTTACACAGGCACATGATTAAAAATAAAATCTTTTAAAAGATGCAAATGTAAGCAGCTGCAAGTATTTCCCAATTTTAGTTCAAGATTTTTTGTTTTCTTTTTTTAAAAAAAGATTTATTCTTATTTTATATGTTTAAATATTTTTTCTGCATGGATATAAGTGCAGTCCCTGCAAAGGCCAGAAGAAGGTGCTAGATTCCCTGGAGCTAGAGTTAGAGGTAGTTGTAAACCTTCATGTAGGTGCTGGAATCTGAGCCTGGGTCCTCTGCAAGAGCAGCAAGCACTCTTAAATGATGCACCATCTCTAACCACTTTCTTTTTTTCAAACAGGATCTCCTTATGTTGCCTACACTGATCTTGAAACCCTGGCTCAAGAGATAATTACCTTCTGAGTAGCTGAAGTGTGTGCCACAGTTTGGCTAGTTCTGAGGTTTTTTTTTTTTTAATTTATGTGTATGAGCATTTTGCCTGCATGTATGTTAAGTGTACAGTGCAATGCCCACAGAGGCCAGAAGAGGGTATCAGATCCTCTGGAACTGGAGTTACAGATGATTGTTAGCCACCATGTGGATGCTGGGAACCAAACCTGGGTCCTCCCCTCTTCTTCTAAGTCTGTGATCCAAAAGCTAGGACTCTTCGTGGTGTCCCAGAGCTCTCCCATGTTCTGGTTCATATTTTTTAAAAACATAGTGTTGACCTTTACTGAGTGATTGACTTCCTTTTTCATTTCCAGTATCATTTCAGTTTGTTTTCTTCAGCAGTTCTATCCCTTTGTTGAATTCTCCTTTCATATCTTGGATTAAATTCCTTATTTCATTTTCTTTCTGTTCTTTTGGAGTACATTCATGTCTTCTTTGCGTTTTGAGCATATGTGCACTCATTCTTTTGAATTCTCTGTCTGGACGTTCTTCAGGTCATTCTCATTAGGTGCTATTGCAATGGGATTAGTGACCTGTGGAGGAGACATGCTGTCTTGGTTTTTCATGTCATTTGTACTTCTGTACTAAGACAACTGATGTTAGTCTGTTGATTAAGTTTTTCTTTCTTTTCTATTTTTTTTAAACCCAAGTCCCATTTTTTCTTTTCAGAGATAGCATTTGCAATTTCAGTGGTGTATTAAGTCATAGTAGGATGAGGTGTCATTTCCCTCTGTGAGTCTGTCATTTAGTGCCAGAGGCTCTATCTCCAGTCTTCATCTAAGGGTCAGGTATTATCCTTTGTCAGCTCCTGTCTGGGTATACAGTTTTCTCTGGGAGTTTTGGAACTCTCCACATGCCTGTGCGCCTCACTTAGAGTCAGATCTGGTCCCCACCTAGGTCTGCAACTTTAGCTAAGCTACTGCAAAATGTGGACCTACACAGACTCACAGCTGGTCCCTGCCTTGCCCACCACTTCTGCTGAAGCCTCTGCAGGATGGGGAACTCCCCAAGCACCAAAAGACCTTACCCAGGTTCAGGACTGGTCCCATACTGGGTCTGAAGATTTCACTCCTGGCTTTGCTTCTTCCTACTTAAATAATCAATTGTCCCAGGATCGTTCAACCATTATTACCGTTGTACAATAAGAGAGCAAATATAGTGAGTCAGTTCCCCTTTAACAGCTCAGTTTTGAAAGTAATCTAGTGCCAGGCACACCTTTAATCCCAGAAAAGCAGAGGCAGGTAGATCTCTGTGAGATGGAAGCCAGCCTGGTCTATATAGTGAGTTCTAGACCAGCTGGGGCTATACAGAGAGACCCTGTCTTTAAAAAGCAATCTGGCATTTCATGGCCTTCTGCTCTCATATGTATTTCATCAACAGTTTAAGACATTTTCAAAGGTGGGATTTTTGCCTAAAGTCCTATTTACTTGGAAAGTTATCTTGGGAGACTTTATGTTTTTTTGTACTGAGATTTCTGCCTGAGATTTCTCTACTGTTTTTACAAGCCTGTGTTCTTCAATGGTGATTCTAGGTCTCACAATACAGGCCTTGTGTGCTGCAATTTATTCTTCTGCACTTTATTTTTTGTTGTTGATGTTGTTTTCTGTCTTTTTCTTTAGGTACTAGGGACTGAACTCAGGACCTCAGATATTCCAGGCACTCTAGTCCTGAGCTTGTATCTACAGCCCTACATTTTCTGTTCCATACACACATTTTTTTCCATTTTAAAGATTTATTTTTTATTTATGTGTGTGTGCACATGCACAGGAGCACTGGGCACCCTCAGAGGCCAGGAGAGGGTATCAGATCCCCTGGTGTTGGAGTTAGTTACAGTGACCAACATGGATCCTGGGAACCAAACTCTGATCCTCTGCAAGAGCCATCTTTCTAGCCCCCATATATTATCTCTTTAAAATGCTTTATTCTGGAATATTAATAATTTAGATTATTAGAAAGGTGGGTATGATGGCAAATGCTTATAAAATCTCATCACTTGGTAGGCAGAGGCAGGATAGCAAGTTTGAGGCCAACCTGAACTACATAGGAAGCTTTAGGCCAGTCTCAACTATCTAGTAGGATCCTGCCTCAAAAATGTTTTTTGTTTAGAATGATAGAAAAATTGCCAAGACAGCAGAGAGTTCCTGCATACCCTATCCCCATTTCTCCCTAATGTATAGTTGTGAAAACTAAGCAATTTACACCTGCAAACCACTGTTAAATTCCACACTCTACTTACATTTTACCAGTTTTCTACCCATGTCCCCTTTCTGTCCCAGGATCTCCTCCAGAAAAGCACACTATAATGAACTGTCTCCCTGGCCTCCTCTGGTCTGTACTAGCTTCTCAGTTCTTGTTTTTATATGAGAAAGTTCTGAGAATTGGTGATGTAATTCATAGAATGACCCTCATTAGGGTTTGTCTGATATTTTAACAGGTGTGTGTTTTAGGGAAGACTGAGATATGTACCTCTTACTTGGTTTTAACAGATGTGTACTTCTGTAGTTTAGAACCAAGTTTTAGTGAAGGCTTTTGAAAAGGATTATTTATTGAAGTAAGGAAAATCCATTCTATACAACTGGAAACTAAATGGTAACATTGGTCTTTAATGCAACCTATAGACAGATCTCACCTGGAACAAGCACATTCTCTTCCACAGATAAAATTTACATGGCCACAACTTTTTAACTTGCTGTTGAAATGGATTAGATGATAAATTATTCAGGATTTTTGCATCTATGTCCAAAGTAAGCTAGAGATGTAACTCAGTTGGTAGAATGTTTGCTTACTATGCGCAAAGCCCTGGTTTTGTACTCAGCACTGTATTTCAACGGTGGCATAGGTTTGTAATTCCAGTACTGAGGTAGAGTCAGGAGGATCAGAGGTTCAAGGTCATTTCCTGCTACAAACGGTGTTTGAGGCCAGCCTAGGCTACAGGAAACCCTATCTCAAAACAGAAAAAGAATGCTCACAGTAAGGTTAATATTATTTTTGTATCTTGCTCAGCTTTGGCATAGAAATCACAATCATAAAATGCAACTGATTTGTCTCTCTTTTCTTATCTGGCAGGGTTTCTTAAAAGAATTTATTTTTATTTTATGCGTACGAGTGTTTTCCCTATCTATGTATCATGTAAGTGTACCACATACATGTAGTACCTGTGGAGGGCAGAAAAGGGCATCACATTTCCTGAAACAGGAGTTACTGACAGTTGTTAGTCACCATGTGGGTGCTGGGAACTGAATCCAGGTCCTCTGAAGAGCAGCCAGTGCTTTTAACTACTGAGCCATGTCTCCAGCCCCTACCTGGCAGTGTTTATATAAAGTACAGATGATGTATTCTTTGAAGGCGTGGCAATGAGGCAGGATAGAAAGTCAGGAAAAATTGCAGGGACATGAGAAAGGAAAGAAGCCCTTAGCCAGAGTCTACTTAAAGCCCTTTACATGTTAAGAAGCAGGAATTCCAGCACAATTAACATTTGCTAATGAAGGTTGCTGACACAAAGATAATATTCTATCATACATTTTTTTATGTTAAATTAGCAACAAATCAGGGCTTAAGACACGAATGTATATGACTTTGGGTAGGAGCTCATTCCTGTTTTGAACATTTTCTGGGAATCTCAAACAAAACTATTAACTTTGATTACAGTAAAGATATCCTATATTCCCTCATCCCTGTGACCTAGAGTTTCACCATATCAACTGCGAGCCTGTCGGGTGCTCCTCAGGAACTAGTGATCAAATTAGGTTTCTTGCACCCTTAGAAGATAATAGCTTCAAAACCCATCCAAATCCTGAACGTGACAAGTGTAAAGACAATCAAGTGTGGTTCTCATAGGCAAGCCCACACCCATGCTCTGGGTGTGCCTTTCTGAGCACTTCTCCTCTTAACCCCGGTGCTTAAAATCTGTATTAAAATGTTTAGTAAACCCCAGCTAAACCTCCCTGGCTAGCCTTGAAATTCTTTTCTGCGTCAATGACAAGGATCCAGTCTAACTGCACCCATGTCATGCAAAACCCACAGAAGTCAGAAGAATGTCAGATCCCCTGGACCTGGAGTTACAGATGGCTGTGGGCCACCACGTGGATGCTAGGAACAGAACCTGGGTCCTCTGAAAGAGTAGCCAGTGCTTTAACCTCTGGAGCTGGAGGTTCTCTAGCTCCTGCTTTTATTTTCATTACTCAACTCCTTGTACCCGAAAATAACTAAGAACCACAGCAATTTTTCCATTTCATCACTGCTGAGTTATATGGGGTCATCATTAGAGCTTAACATACCACTTCCCCTCCATACTTCGGCCAGGTGGCAACCGCCTTCTCCAGGTTCCTTGCAGAATTCTACTACATCTCGACAGGTGGTTTCTGGTGTTATAGGAACTTCTGTTAAAATCTGCTCATTGTTGCTCAAAAACACGGTTAATATCATCTGCAAGAAAAAAGAGTAAAACCACAATTTAAATTTCTCAGCAGAAAGGATTTACTTTGTAAATTTATTTTTTCATTAAATTTTTATGTTAGCATATGAAGTAACAGCCTTCTTGACACCATTTTCATACACGGATCATTATACTTATTCCAGTTCATCATACCTGTAAATTAAAAGTGATGCTTCCAACGTCTCCCTCCCCAAATGCCTACAAGACTTACTTTTAGAAATGGTTCTGCTGATTCCAAAGTTCATGTGAAAAAACAAAAGGCAGGACAAGCCAGGAAAATTTCAAAAGAGTCAGAAAAGAACCAAAACTGGTAGGTGTTATTCAGTCTTAAAACCACATTGCAGGCTAGTGATGTGGCTCCATGGGAAAAGGACTTGCTTGCTGCCAAGCCTGAAGACCTGAATTCCATCCCTAGAACCCACATGGTGGAAGGCAAAAATCAACCAACTCTTGCAAATTGTCCTCTGACTTCCACATACCTGCTGTGGCACTCACACATATACACCATCACCCCTAAATAATTAATAAATATAGTTTTAAAAAAATCAACTTATGCTTGGATAGTTTCAGTTGTCAACCTGGGAAGAGGAAACCTCAACTGGGAAATTTACTCTATTGGATTGGCTTATGGGCATGTCTGAGGCATGTTCCTGATGGTTGAGCGGAGAGCCCAACTCACTGTAGAGAGTGCCTGAGCAGATGGTCCTGGGTTGTATAAGAAAGCAGGCTGAGCACAGGCCAGAGGAGCCTTGGCTTTCCTCAATGATGTACTGTCCTCAATGATGAGCTGTCAGTCACATAAACCCTTTCCTCCCCAAGTTGGTTTTGGTCAGAGTGTTTTATCACAGCACTAGAAAAAAACTAGGAAACCCCGATGCAAAGATATCACTGGGACACTCTGAGAGCCTACAATCAGACCCATTTCAAAGGGAAAATGAAAAATGACACAGAGTTTCAAAATAAAGCAGGAAAAGATTATATAATGAATGATGTCTCCACACCACACCAAACATCGTAAACTGGGAAAAGTTACTGTTAGATCAAATGTTTGGACATACTCATCAAACTACAAAACTTTAGAATAAAATGAAGAAAAAAACCCTAATTCCTTTCTATAACCTTGGAGTATAGAAGCCCTTTCTCCCTAAAAACTCCAAAAGTAGTATGAACAGATTGATATGTTTGCACATATCAAATATGGACATATTTTACAAAGCAAAAGGACAAATGGGAAAATAGCCTCAGTTCATATTACAAGCAAGTAGCTAATCGACATGTAATGAGCCCCTAAAAACCACTAACAAAGAATACCAAAGATTCAATTCATTAAAAAAATTGGAGGCAGAGCTGGAGAGATGGCTCAATGGTTAAGAACACTTGCTGTTCTTCCAGAGAACCAGGGTTCGATTTCTAGGACCCACATGGCAATTAACAACCAGCTGTAACTCCAATTCCAGGTATCTTCTCTGCAGAAACTCTCTTTATATCTTCTCCCCAGTGAGGCTCTAGGTTCATGCCTTAGTGATCAAGAAACTCTTCCCATCTTTGTTACATCATGTTTCCCCCTGGCTATTAGGCGTCCCAAACAATCAGCTGTAGATTCATGAGATTCCTGTTGTCAGTACCAGCACAAGGTATGCACACTAAAATCCAGCATGGTTTGGAATAATCAAAGCACAACACAGCTAATCAATCCAATAAACAAGCCCATCCTCCTTCCACAGGGCTACCCTCCTAGGACACTCAGTGCCTCAGGCACACTAAGTACTCACTGTACCCCTGAGCTACACCCCCAACTTGCATAGTTCTATTTCACTCCCTGTGTTAGAAAATGATTTATTTTAACTGTGTGTATATCTGTGTCTACATTGTGGTATGTACATGTAAGTGTGGGTGCCAGAAGAGGGAAAAAGATCCCCTTCAGTTACCAGGGGAAACCAAACTCAGGTCCTCTGTAAAAGCAGCAGTATGCTTAATTACTGAGCCACGTATCCAGACCTCTAACCTAAAGAACATTAAACAGCAGTCATCTCTGGTGGCTAACTCATAAGAAGGACTTACTTAAAAAACGAGGACTTAGTTTTTTCAAGGTTGTAGCTCCTAGTAAATCACAACCACTCCAGTGGATGGCCCCAAACCTAGGAATAGATGGACAGCCTGCCTGTTTTTTTAATGTGGGTTCTGGGGACCCAAACTCTGGTCCTCACACTTGTGGACAAACTGCTTTATCCACTGAAACACCCTCCCAGCCCATCCACCTTATTTGTTAGGAGACAGTCTCTCACTAAACCTAGAGTTTAATGTTTTGACTGGACTGACTGGCCAGCAAGCTCTAGGATTTGCCTGTCTCCTGACTTCCTACGAGGGCTGTATAACAGATATGTATGGCTATGCCCACCTTAAAATTTATGTGGACACTGGGGATCTGAACTTAGGTCCTCATGAATTTGCAGCAAGCACTTTTCCCACTGAGCCATCTCCTCAGCTCCAATACTTCCATTTTTTTAATAGTGTCTAGTCTTTGGAAAAATATTTATTATTTTAATTTTAGGTGTATGAGTGTTTTGTCTATATGTGTGTAAGTATGCCCATGTAATGCAGTGCCCACAGGGGTCAGCAGAGGGCATCAGATCCCCTGGAACTGTAGTTAAAGTTGATTATTAGCTGCCATGTGGGTTCTGGGAACCAAAGCTGGTTTCTCTGCAAGCAGCCAGGGTTCTTAATTACTGAGTCATCTTTCCAGCCCCAGTTTCTAGTCTTTAACACTATTAAAAGACAAGAAAATGACTGATACTTGAAAATAGAATGTTAAAATCAAAGTAGTCACAGACCATTAAAGAAGTGTAGAAAAGGACCTAGCCTTAGACTAGTCTTAATTTTAGCAAAATTTATTTTCCCTAATCATGATTATTCAAGGATAATTTCATTAGTCATGACAGATTTAAAAGTTTAAAATCGAATTAACAGGTACTGACCTGGATGGTACACATTTCCTAAAGCACAACTACATTATAGTAGAAAAGGCAACTGGCTGTTCACAACAGCTTAGCAAGGTCTTTTTCGAAAACTTTATTTTTATTTTTGTGTATGAGTGTTTTGCTAGCATGTATGTAAGTGCATCCATTTTGTGCTCACAGGTCCGAAGAGGGCACTGGATCCCCTGGAACTGGAGTTACAGATGGTTGTTAGCATGCACACACACACACACACACACACACACACACACAAAAATTTTTTTTTAAATGACAACCTATGGCCTCCACAAACACACACATACAGAAGCATATCCATGTGCACACACATGAATACACATACACAAAGTACAAACCTATCTATAATTAAGAAGAAAGACACTAATTGGTGTTGACGAGCACATGGAGAAACAGGTACCCTTGTATGACGGTAATGGACTGTGCATAGGTGACAGACTATGCACTGGTAAAAGACTGTGTACTGGTGACACAGCAGCCATCTGTCTCCAATAGTACTACCTTACTGTCCTCTGACCGTTCCTACTCACTGTCACCTGACTCAGCTTAGCTGTCCAACTGTGTCTGTTTTCTGAGAGCTGGAATTCTAGTCAGTCTACAGCTGTGCCACCAGTACCTGAAATAGTACCAGGCACACAGGAGGCACTCTATAAACTTCCCAATTATATGTCTTCTCACAATGATTTCTGAATCCTGAAGGATGGTGAAAAGTTTACTCTACTATCCACTTAGTCCACATCAGAGAAAAAAAATTTCTCCTGGAAGTCAGAAGCCATGAATAAAAAAGAATACTTGGAAGATTCCCTTCCACCTAGATATAAGGATGTCCCTAGCCAAGAGCTCCTTCCTTCCCCACGAGGTGGTGCTGCATGGCAATGGGAAATAGTCCCACCTGCAAATCTGAGGAGAAAGAATCAACTCTAAACAAAGGGTAAATCAGTTGTGGTGATGTACGTAGGAGGTGCAGAAGTTCAAGGTCTGCCCAAGTCACACAGAGAATTCAAGGCCAGCCTGGGCTACATGAAAGCCTGTCTCAATTTTTTTAAGGGCTAATTTAGGGAGCTAGAGAGATGACTCATCAGTTAAGAGCACTGGCTGCTCTTGCAGAGGACCCAGGTTTAACTACCAGCACCCACATGGCAGTTAAGAACTGTCCTTAACTCCAGTTCCAGAGGAATCTGATGCCCTCTTCTGATCTCTGCCAGCACTGCCTAACACAGGTGTACTTACATACATGTAGGCAATACACTCATACACATAAAATAAAATATTTGAAAAGTATAATTTAGTAAGATTGTATTAAGCTCAGTTTCTATCACTGGAATTTGAATACTTCCTTTATTTCTTGAGACAAGGTCTTCCTGTAGCCCCAGCTGGCCTGGAACTCACTATGTATACCACAGTGGCCTGATCTCACAGTTATTCACCTGCATCTGCTTACTGAGTAGTGGGATTAAAGACATTTGCCACCATGGCCCACTTGGTTACTTTTGAGTAGCATTTAGTCTGTTAAATGGCCATAATGTAAGATCCTTAATAGTCCTATGAACTCTGCTAAAGTCAATGATTTATTTGCTTTAAAAACTTAACATTAAAAATATATTCCCCATTGGGTATGCTGTAACCCCAGCAGGATGGGGAATATGGAAGCAGATGCAGAGAAATCAAGAGTTCAAGATCATCTTTGGCTACTTAGTGAGCATGCGGCCAGCCTAGGCTATATGAGACCAACTTAAAAACCAATCACACAGGTTTAGTAACAGACATATTCCATCACATAAAATTTTTTCTCACCAATTTGAACTGGAAAAATCTGATAATATGTTATTTCTGGGAGTATAACATTGGTGGTTTAGCTCCCTTTCACTTTGTTCATCTAGTTTAAGCACACATCACAGTCTGAGAACCATCTAAAACCTTGTAGAAATGCCTCATACAGCTTTCCATAGTGCCTACTTGTGTCATGACTAGGGCCTAAAACTTAATGATACCTGGACTATAAAAGGCATAATACACCTGGCACCTCTACTTACCCATGCTGAGAATCTACTTGAAATGGTCACTTTACTGACATCACTCATGTGAGTGTTACAGAAGCAGAATATGTACTGAACATCAGGTTACCAGTGAGCTGGGAAATCTCTACTAGGACCAGTTTGCTTTTTAAGTTAATGTACAAACAATGGGTTTCAATATAACACTTTTATACATGCATATTGTTTTGCATTGCTCACATTCACCCATTACTCTCTTGACCCCCTCTTCCCTTCTGTTGCCTTCTTCCCCCAAACAGTCCCATCTATTTTCATGCCTCATATATATAAATGTATATATAGAGATTCTGAATGAAAAAAAACATGAGATAATCATCTTTCCCACTGCCTTCTCTTATCCCCCTCTCCCTACAAATAGTCCTCCTTCTAACAAAACAACATAAAGCAGCATTAAGAAAATAAAGAGGAAGGGTAGAGAGGTGACTCACTGGTTAAGAACACTGGTTGTTCTTGCAGAGGATCTGGGTTCAATTCCCAGCACCCACATGGTGGCAAACAACCATCCCTAACTCCAGTTCCAGGGGAATCTGATGCTTTCTCTGACCTCTGCAGGTACTGCACAACATAGGTGCTACTTATATACATGCAGGCAATACACTCATACACACAAAATAAAAATAATAGTGTTAAAAAAGAAAATGAAGAGGCAGGAGAGACGGCTCAGTATTTAACAATACCTTCTGCTCTTACAGGACCAGAGTTTAGTTCCCAGCACCCACCTTCAGTAGCTGACAACTGCCTATAACTTCAGTTTTAGGGGATCTGATGTCCTCTTCTGGCCTCCATGGGTACCTGCACTCATGTGCCATACACATGCTCACACAAATAAAAATAAACTTAAGAAAAATGAAAAGACAAGTCTCAGACTGAGAAGATATCTGCAAAATGCATAGTACTAAAGGATTTATATCTTCAATTACAAAAAATTCTTAAAATACCACAGACAGGACTTAACCCACTGTTTGATTCTAAAGCAAATGCTCTGAACCCCTGATTGCAATATTATCGTCCATTATCTTTTTCTTTTTTAATTTTGTTTGTTTTGAGACAGGGTCTCTCTGTAGCCCCAGCTGGCCTCAGCTGCCTCTGCCTCCAGGGTACTAGGTTTAAAGGCATGTGCCACCATAGCACATACCAAGCATTTTTATTTAAAATGATCAAGTGCAAATAGTTATTTTTCATGTAATCATTATATAAGGTACAAGAACAAAGAATCATGGCATTTTACTAAATCAATCACAACAATGGGATATAAAAATCATTTGACTAAAACCATATAAATGCTTCTAATCAAAATTTCTTGAATTTTCAAAAACTTGCATTAGGTACACCAACAATTCTGAGTAAGACTTTCTCTTTCTACATATCACTTTGTAAAACTCTAGAAAACATACTCCTGAGTACTTTTTGTCAACGCTGAGGCAGAGTGTATCTCTGTTGCCCAGGCTGGTCTCCATCCTGCTGGCACAAGTGATCCTCCTCCTTCAGCATCCCGAAAGGCAGATCTATAGGCAAGTACCTCCGTGCTCAGTCCTGTATGTTTAAGTTGGCAGTGCAGGGAACAACACCCAGGGTCCATGCTACACAGGAGTGCCATCATTCTTCTATACTTGCCCCCACTTGTATCTTTAATGATTCATTCTCAAATTCACAGGAGAATTACAAATGTACATTACATGCACATCTGTATTCAAGTCTTCACAGCATCTCTCATAATACTTAAAAGTAGAAATAGCCCAAACTTATAAAGACACTTAAAAGATTTATTCATATGTCTATGTCTGTATGTGTGTGCTATATGTGTGTGGATGCCCACAGAAGCCAGCAAAGAGTGTCTGATCCCCTGGAACTGCAGTTACAGGTAGTTGTAAGCCATCAATGTAGGTGATGGGTCCTCTGGAAAAGCAGAAAGTACTCTTTAATTGCTGAGCCATTTTTCCAGCCCTAACTGTCCAAACTTATAAATAGATGAACATGTGGTATATTCAGAATACTAGAGCATTATTTGACCATAAAAAAGGAATGGAGTAAAGGTTGCAATGTGGACATCCACTGGAAAGAACAAATGAAGTAAAATACAAAAGGTCACATGTTGAATTATTCCATTTGTATGAACTGTCTGGAACAAACAAACTCACAAAGACAGGATAAAAACAATGTTTCTTCTTGGGGAAATGAGCTTGAGGCCAGCCTGGTCTACATGGAGAGTTCTAGGCTAGCTAGGGCTACAAGGAGGCCCTGTCTCAAAAAAAGTTCTAATCTGTACACTTTGAAAGGAATTTTATGATATGTGATTATATGTCAATAAAACTTACAAAAAATTACAATCAGTAATTTTCTCACTGAAAGCAACTTAAACTATTACAGCAGGGTGTGATACCACAGCCCCCTAATGCCAGTGATCATGAGACTACGGTAAGAGAATTGTGAGTTTGAGGCCCGTCTGGACTGCATAGTAAGACTTTTCTCATACAAAAAATTGTACTACTTATTTCTTTGCATATATTTTTCTACTGCTCTGCTAATATGAATTTGCAGTAGCACAAATCCAATGCTTTCATGTCTGCAAATACAAAAATTCACTATTAATCCTTTTGCTGGTGGGAAAATTGGGCTTAAAATAATGACAATTAGGCTAGGGATATAGCTCAATGATAAGCGTGAAGTTCTAGTATTAGAAAAAAAAATTAAAATAGTATTCTTGAAGAATAGTTTTACAGAATCAGGTATATATTCAACCAAATCAGGATACAAATTCCAAAGGAAAAGTAAATGAAGAAGTACCCCGTTCTTTTACAAGTGACTTCGTTTTGTATTTCAGATGTCTCACTGGCTCTTGAAAGCCATGATGCACTTTGAATCTGCTTTACAGCTCTGAGTAACTGTTTTCTAAATATTTCTCATTGTAGCAAACTAAGCAGAAGTGAGCAGGGAACACAACTACCAGTGCCTGAAGATCACCCATGTCATTCACAAAGGGAATACAGTAAACCAAGGGCCTTGTATGACCTGAGTGTGGCCACTAATGACAGAGCCATGATCAGAAACCAAATGAAACAAAACAGCACCACTGTTAATGCAGTGGCTTGGGGGAGAGCCTCATCTCATCACGAGTGCTAAGCTTAACGTACTACTCAGCAGCAGCTATGAGCAGGGACAAGAAAAATCATCATCTGACAAAACCCAGCACAGAACTGTGGCAATGGGCAGGAGGCCATAATCTTGGCTACAAACTATTGGCAGCTGATCACTGCTGGGTGAGGGAGAGTAAATCTTCTTTAAGGGAGAGATGCTAGATAAGCTGAACAGGCTCCAGTGGATTCTCTCACACTGAGGGACATCTGGGTACACAAACTGACTCAATACATATGACAAAATGGATGAAGTCCTGTGGGTGGGCTATAGGGGGTATAGATAGGGAAAGGGAGGTTAAATATGATTAAGATGTATTATATGAAATCCACAAAAATTCAATAAGGAATGTATTTTTTTTTAAAAAGAAAAGCCATCACAACAAAGACTAAATACTACTAATTCACCAGTCTCATTTATAAAGCCTGTTACATTTAAAAAGAAGAAAGTCTTACCTAAAGCCTTGTTATCAACTTTAAAAAGTGAAACTCTAGATGCTTGAAGCTCTAGAATAAAGTTTTCATAATAATTTATGTTCAAGAAAATTATTTTGTATTTGGAGACAAAAATACAAAATTTTGTGTTTTGTATTTATAAGACACCTAACAAAGAACCTTTTCCATTTATTATTTTATTTTAAAAATATTTTATTAGTTTAAAATTTTATGTCTATGCATGTATTGTGGGCATGCATGTGAGCACACTTGTGTCATGCAGTGCCCAAGGAGCTCAGAAGGGGATGCTGGATCCCCTGGTACTGGAGTTACGGTCAGTTGTTATTTGCCATCTGTGTGCTGGCAATCAAACCCAGGTCCTCTGCAAGAACAATCAGTGCTCTTAACCACTGAGCCATCTCTCTAGCCCCTCATTAACAATTTTAAAAGCCACTGTTTTTATTGTTTTAAGGGGTAGGCCCTCTTTTTCTAACTGCATTATATCATTTAACTCCTAACAGCCTGTGGCTCAGCTGATCCTGTGGACATATCAGACTGTTTGAAGTCAGAAAAGGAAGAATCAGACAGAAGAAGGGAACCCAGAGTCCACCTCAGAGCAAAGACCTCTTTGCTTGAGGAGTTCAGAGACAACATGAACAAGGATTCACCTTCAATTCAAAACCAAGTTGGACAAGTTCATTTCATGAAACAGTAGAGTAAGTTTTAATCAAAAGTTAACAGATAGGAACATAAAGTCAAATATTTTTTTCAATGAAAGCACTCACTTCATCCATATAATGCACATGTACCTTTGAAACACATTTTAAGTATGACTATGAACCAGCACACTGAACAGACTAGTGCACTCAGCAGCCTGCACCATTCCAG
Organism: Eospalax fontanierii; assembly: GCA_035773235.1. NCBI lineage: Eukaryota > Metazoa > Chordata > Mammalia > Rodentia > Spalacidae > Eospalax > Eospalax fontanierii. The sequence continues at coordinate 80,038,233 of CM069536.1, forward strand.
CTAAGAGACTGCTTCTGAAGAACAGAAATGAAAGGCAAAATCTTCAGTGCCTTCCTACTCTGAAATGCATTAACTTTTCCCCAGCACAGAGGACTGAACCTGGGACCCTGCATATGCTAAGCCAGTCCTCTACTACTGAATGTCTCCAGCCTTTTAAATTTTGAGTCACTGCCTTACTAAGCTGCTCAGGCTGGCCCTGAACTTGTGCTCTTGTTCCAGCCTCCCTTTGCAGGGAACACAGGCCTGTGCCCACCAAATCTGGTCTCCATGGCAAGCTCCTAGCCAGCTGGAGCTACATGGAGACAGTCTCAAAAAAAAAAAAAAAAAAAATTCAATACAGTTTGAAGAATTTTATCACCATTCCTTTAGAAGGATTATATACTCCAAACTTAGTAAAACATAAAGCTACATATGAGTTTTCATATTATTATTCTACTCTTCCAAAGAAGCTGTATTATGAATGGATGAAGTTCTAGATGTTGGTAGTCAGGCAGTCTCTATTTTTATAAAGGGAGATTAACAAGCATTTTTCTCAGTGCCTATAAGACAATCACACATGCATTTAGTACTCACAGCAACCCTGGTAACATCAACTGGGATGCTTTTTGTGGTGGAGTGAGGTGTCCTCATAGGCTCAAGTATTTGAACACTTTGGTCAACTGGTGGAGTTATTTTGGGAGGTTTTGGAGATGTACCCTTGATGGAGGAAGCACTTTTGAGGGGGAGGACTTTGAGAGTTCTTAGCCCCATCCCAATTCCAGTCTGTCTCTCTCTGTTTCCTGTGCATGTGTGAAGATGTGGCCACTCAGCTTTCCCCCTGGCTGCTTCCTGCCATGCCTCCCTTTCCATGATGGACTCTAAGGACACTCTGGAACCGTAAGCCAAATAGACTTCCTTCTATAAGTTGCCCTGGCCATGGTGTTTTAAGCACAGTAACAGAAAAATAACTAAGACATCTTCACATGACAATTCTTTGCCCACTGCTCTGGAACTCAGCTCCCAAGGGGTCCCATTTATTTTATGTGACTCAGCCTTCTGCCATTGCTCACTCATCTAAGACACTTGAAACTTTTCTTTGTTTCACAAATAATCTGTCTGCCTATTATGTGCTGGAGACTGCACTGATGAAGCAGACATGGCTCTGGTCCTTGAGCAGTTGTGTTACAGGTGGGGGAAAGATAAAGTTAAACAGATAAAACATATAGTACAGAGGATTGTGGTATAAACCAGGGAGAAACATAAAGCAGGTAAAACAGAATGCAATGAGTGATTTCAGTTTTAAAGAAGATAGAGAAAGCTTTGCAGAGATGGGCATGGTGGTACACACCTGTAATCCCAACATTCAGGAGGTAGAGCTCTGCAGGAGGACGAGAAGCTCAAAGCTAGCTTGGGCTACATTAGACCCTGTCCCCAAAAAGAAAATGGTTCCCAGGAGATGACAGACTAAGCTGTGACAACAGTCTGAAAGAAGAGCACTCAGGTGAAGGACTAGCTCTAAAGAGACAGTGTCAGCACACCTGCCACCAAGGTCCCCAAGCTGGCATGATCCATGTAGTATCAGGTTATTTGGCTGTCCATCTAATGTCCTTCTAATAAACCCCGTTTCAAAAACTATCTTCTATTTATTATTATTTAAGTGTAAGTGTAAGTGATATACATGGGGTAGCATGTGAGTGCCACATGTGTGGAAGGCAGAGGGCAACTGTAGGGTCAGTTCTCCTCCCTCCACATTTACGTGGGTTCTAGAGATTGACCTAAGGTTGGCAGCCTTTGCAGCAGGCACTTTATCTACTTTTCCTAGTCAATCTCACTTTTTTAAGAGGTTATAAAGCAAGAGTGTGTTACTGCCACTCGCATCCAAGATAAACTCAACTGCTAAAATTATTTTGGGGCCAACAAGATGGCTAAGCAGGTAAAGGTGATTGCCACTAAGTCTGATGACTTGAGAACCAATTCCTTCAAGTTCTCTGACTTCCCCATGTGTGCTGTGATGTGTGTACACACGTACACACACACACACACACACACACAAATTCTAAAATTTTTATTATTTTTTTTTTAAATTTTATGTGTATGAGTGTACTGCCTGAATGTAGGTAGGTGTACTTGTGTCATGCAATGCCAGAGGTCAGAATAAGGGCACTGGATTCCCCTGGAACTGGAGTTACAGATGGTTGTTAGCCTCCATGTGGGTGCTGGGAACTAACTGAACCTGGGTCCTCCGAAAGAGCAGCCAATGCTCTTAAATGTCAACTCTCTAGCCCTCACACAAATTTTTTTAAAAATTCAAAATTTTTATTACTTACAAAGAGAAACCTGACAGAGAACCAGAGTCACTTGTGCAAGAATGAAAGACTACTTGCTCTGTAGTCAACTGCTTCAGGGTCCTGACTACCCCTGTACCTGCCAGCAGTGCAGGGATTGACAACTAGGGAAGAGGCAGGGAAGAAAAAGTAGCAAACCTTGCTTCAGCCTCAGCACAGGGTACAGCAGAGAAGCAGGCATGTCCTACGGTGGGAAACACCCTTCCTTTCCCACCACCCCAAGGTCAGGCGGCTCCTCCCTTCAGTAAACACAGGGAAGTCCTGCTCCCCCAAGGTGAAAGCTTTGAGTGCTTCTATGCAGAGGAGAGAAGTGAGGTGAGGGTGGCATATCATCTTCTGCCTTATTTTCCACACCACAAGACAGTTCTGTCTCTTCTGATCACAGAAATAGTCAATGTGTTATTATTACTGGCTCAGCAATCAGGATTCTCTTAAGGATTAATATTTTGACACAAAAATAAAGACAGCATTCATACTTGTCCTATTAAAAGTATACACTTTAAGCAGCATGTTTCAGACTATACTATCTAGACGCCTCAGTTTTTTTAAACTTACCATGCTCAATCTCACAGAGATTCATCTGCCTCTGCCTACCAAGTGCTGGGATTAAAAGTGTGCTCCACCAAGCCTGGCCAACTTCTTAATCCTTTTAAATGTATTCAATTCAAAAAGGTATGCTGAGAACTTAAAATCTAAACACTCAGAAAGATCAGCCATAAAATTTCAGAGCCAGACTAGCAATTATCTAATATCTTTTTCTCAGTTTATAGATGAGGAAACAAAAAGCAGCCCAGAGATTAGTAAACCTTTTCCATAATAAAAATCAAGACTGTTAATGTAGGACTCTTAATTCTTAATTGTCTCCTCCAGGAATTCAGACACACTGATTACCTATGATTAAATGCCATGGTCTGTGAAATGTCTAGCACAAAGCCTGACATATATAGCATCCCTTCAAGATGGGCTAGGTGGCACATACCCATAATCCCATCACTAGGGAGGTTGAGGTAGAAGGATTGAGAGTTAAAGGCTATCTATTGAGACCCTATCTCACCCCCCCATCCTCTCAAACCTAATTCCCTCCCTCTCTTTTTCATACTTATGCCCAAAGATTTTGTGCACTAAAATAGTTGGAACACTCCCCTGCCAGTGCTTTAAAAAATTACAGAAATAAATTGAAATTTAAGTTGGGCTGGCGAAATGGTTCAGTGGGTAAAAGTGCTTGCCAAGCAACAAGCCGAACAACTTGACTTTGATCCCTAGATCCCCCAGTGGAGAGAACTGACTCCAGAAAATTGTTCTCTCATTTCTACATGCCTGCTGTGGCGGGCACACACATATACTGATACACACTATAATGGGTAAATTTTTAAAAATTCAGAGCTGGAGAGATAGCTCAGTGGTTAGGAGCACTGGCTGTTCTTGCAGAGGACCTGGGTTTGATACCCAGCATCCACATGGTGGCAAACAACCATTCATAACTTCAGTTTCTGGGGAATCTGACAATCCCTTCTGACCTCTGTGGGCATTGCATGACACGGGTGCACTTGCAGACATGCAAGCAATACACTCATAATATAAAAGTAAAGTACTTTTTAAAATGTTTAAATCCTCTCCCAACCTTCCTTAATACAACAGAAACAAAGCATAGAGTCATTTATGACAAATAAACAAGGTAGGTCACAGCAATCCCTCTTTATGAAGAGAGGAATAGGCTTGAAAGGCTTGACACCTCACCCAGGATCAGAATCTAACCCCTGACATGATTCCAACAAGCCTCCTATACCACACTGCTTGTGAGGAACCTAGGTCCCAGGTATCTTTTAAGTCACAACTTGGCAGGCCACCCACTCTCTCCTCCCAAGGTAAGATGGACAGTGTTATTCTCCAAGGAGAATGGGGTGGGAGGGAGAGAGGGAGAGAAAAGGGCAGTCAGTGTTCATGTGTGCTTGGCACACTCAACTGAGATCAGGTCTACATCTAGCTTCCTTCACATGAAACCCATCAAGGCTTACCAACTCTGACCCCAACCTGATAACCAAGATCCTATACCTGAAGAACCAACTGACTTAGAAAATTCATAACCCCACCACCCATTTCAGCTGCTAAGGACCATGTAGTCAACAAGTATTTTACACCCCAGTTGCTACCTCCAACAAAAACCAGTACTAGCAACGATCCTCTGGTTCCCAGTGTTAGATCTACTGCTAAGCACTGTCCACGCAGAATATTCTTCATCCCCCTACCAGAATACCTGGGTAGAAAGTTTTTCTTTTCTTATTTTAAAGTAGCTGGTGTGGTAGTGTATACCTGTAATCCCAGTACCCAAAAGGCTGAAGTAAAAGGATTGGTGGGTCTGAGGCCAGCCTAGGCTACACAGTAAGACAATGTCTCAAAAAAAAAAATCAAAGGCTGTGATGGGTCTAGCTCAGTTGTAGAGTGCTTACTTAGCATGTACAAAGCCCTGGGTTCACTCTCCAGCTCCAAAAATAAATATTCAAATGATAAATTAACAATGAAAAGGTTATTAGCTTTAAGTGACAACACATATAATTGTTTGGAAAGTGTCAAAAATTAAGGAAAAAGTTCCTTTGGCTCACTTGTCACAGCTAATACATATCTTTTCATAACTTTTTCTGCCACAAAATGAACAAGGCCACAGTAAGTAGAATGTTTAGCATTGGCTGGCATATGACATACGCTGGGCATTTTCCCACAGGAATACACACAGCTATACTTTGCTTTAGGCTACATACTGTTTCCCAAGACAGTGCTCTCAAACACCACTGCCCAACCATGTATCTTCCACCACAAGACTAAAAAAATGCCTTTAAGATGTCAGACTGGAGTCTTTAGGTCCTAGGGCCTCCTGCTGTGTGAAGACAAAGCAAAACACAAACACTTATTACACGCCATTTTTATCTTCCCTACTGTGACATTCAAACTTTCTCAATGCTCTGTGAGGTCATTGGTGTACCAACACACTCATGAAAAGCATGGACCAATACCTAGCACAGAACCACTCTGCACATGACCAGGGCCTCCTGGCTTTCCTGGATCCCATTATAGTTCAGCCTGAGACCCCACTCATGAGAAGCCTGGCCAACAAATGCTCTCACACTTACTCGCCCCAAGAAGTGAGCCCTCTGTGACACTTACCAGTCTTTCTCTGACCTGTACAGTGACCGAGAGCAAGAGGATAGTTTAAGACAAGCTGATAAAACTTCAATCACAAGAAAGACAATAAGATTTTTTCAACAAAAGAAAAAGCATGTAAGTTTAGATTATGCCAGGTACTACTTGGGGTGTGGGCAGACTTATGGAGGCAGGGACACTTGCAAAGATCTACTTGAATCTCCAAACTGAGAACCTCCAGATAATATCTTATGCTGCAAAGTCAGTATACTGCAGAATTTTGGCTTGGGTAATTTCTTGGGTAATTAAGACATCTTTGGATTAACTAATATCTCATAAATTGTTAGAAACAAGTTCTTGAGATTAACAACTAACTGCCACATAATGGAAAAAAAAAAGCTGGCAGTATAAAACCACTCACTTTTCTATTAAGTTTGGTCATGGAATTTACTCTTGACTTTAACATTAAAAACATGTACAGCAGTTGGATGTGGTGACATCTGCCTTTAATCCCAGCACTTGGGAAGCAGAGGCATGCAGATTTCTGTGAGTTCAAAGCCAGCCTGGTCTACATAGCAAGCTCCAGGCCAGCTGGGGTTACAGGGAAATCCTGTCTCAAAGGGATAAAACAAACAAACAGGAACAGCTATAGTTACCACTATTTTTAAAAGTCCTAGTCTCCTAAGTTACCATACAGGTATAGGTATCTATTACTGGAAACTCTCTAAAAGGACTTGAAACCAACTGGACCTTAAGCTTTTCTCTGTAACAGGGGTAGCTTAGGTATATTCAATTCTACAGGTGAATACTCACATAAAGAGATTAAAATTCAGCTCTCAAGTTTGGTTTCTTGCTACTTCAGGACAAGATGTGGCAGTACAATCAATAATCAGGAAAAGCCAAAGCCACATAAAGCAAATTGCTACTTTGCATAAAATATAAATTGGACACATTTACAGAATCATTCTTTATTCATTTAGGAAAATTTTATTGAGTCCAACCTGGTCCTGGACCAGACTCTGGGCATATAAGGTCAGTAAGACTGGCCCAAGTCTTAGGCTTCACTGGATCAGAAACTTAAGAGAACAGAAAACTACAATACCAAGCTGGGGAGTGCCATGAAATCTCATGGGAGGAGGGCTTACTCCAGACTCGTCAGGAAAGACTTCCCAAAGGAAGCAACATGTAGGCTGGGCAGGAAAGGAGTTAGCTATGGGCAGGAACAGGGTTGGGGGCTGGGCAGGCAATGTTTTAGCAGACAGAGCATCGATCAGACAGCAGAGCCAGGTGTTCAGGGGTCTGCTAAGATGGCCCTATTAGGCATAGGGTGTCAGGCCAAACACTGCCAGGTCAAGCAGCCCACTACAATGTGGTCCTCTGCCTAGCTGTTTCACTCTGTACAATACAGGGCCTCTAAATGTTCATTTTACACTTGGGACTTTACCTTTTACTATTCTTTCACATTCTATTCACAAAGAATGAAAGTGAAACTCAAAATAATTCAGTGTGTTAGAATATACTAACTAAAAAAAAAATGAACTAAAAAGTCTCTCCAGACACAGTAGGACTAATAAAATATTTAAGCCAGGAAGAGTAGCTTAAAACAGTACTGGCAATTAAAATGTTGATTAAAGCATCCCTTCAAATTTTCCTATATTTTAATTATAGTCCCATTTATTCACTAATTACACTATTTCTATACTTGTTGGGTAGACTCAAAGATGGTAGCAAACAAGAAAATTAGTTTCCCAAAGACATCAATTAAAAAGCATCCTCATAAAATGATAAGATTTTCTTCACCTGTGAAAACTTGTTTTGTAAGTATCTAAAGCAATCTAAAAACAAAACAAAACAATGTCTGTGAGATGTACTGAGTTGAAACCATTTAACACTTTGGAGATAGCAGCACAAACCTACAGTGCTTGTTTGCTATTGTGCTTGCCAGGTCTTGTGGGCTCTTCCTACAACTACTCACTTAACCCTCCCTAACTAAAAGTAGTACTATGGTGTTCGTTTTACAGATGAGAAAACAGACAAGAAGAAAGCAAATAATTGGCCCAAGATCCCATTGTTAGGAAATGAGTATTGGGATTCAAAGTCATAGTCTTCCCCAAAAACTGTGTTCCCTCTTACCACACTACCCTACTTAACAGTTTTACAACATAGAACAAATGTTACCAACTGAAAACCACCACAATAAAACCCTTCCACTTAATCTGTACGACTGTAAGCACTCTGCACAGTTAGGGTTTTTTTGGTGGGGGGGAGGTGTGTGAGACAGGGTCTCTCTATATGACCCTGCCTGGCCAAACTCACTACATAGACTAGGCTGGCCTCAAACTCACACAGATTCACCTGCTTCTGCCTCCTGCATGCTGGGATTGAAGGCACACACCACCACACCTGGCACAGTTAGGGCTTTAACCCTTTCATCAGAGCCACAATCTTAAACTGCACTAGCCATTTGATAGCTACTAACCACCTGTGAGCACTGAGAACTGAAAATATGGTTAATGTGAATTGAGATGGAATATATGCATAAAGTATGTTCTAGAATGTGAGAGATTTAGTCGGAGAAAAAGAATGAAAGATACACACTCAGGAGACAAAAGCAGGGAAATGTTTGAGGTCAGCCTGGTCTACATAGCAAGTTCCAGGCCACCCAGGAATACATAGTGAGACCCTGTCTCAAAAAATTAGATATGAGCCTAGAGAGATAGTTCAGCTATTAAGAGTACATACTGTTCTCCCAAAGGACCTGGGTTCTGTTCCTAGCTCCTACCTACCTTTAACTCCAATTCCTGAGGATCAATGCTCACTGGCCTCCTTGGACAACTACATGCAAAGTGCATATAAACTCACACAGACACATAAATAAAAATAAGAAAATCTTAAAAAAAAAAAAAAAAAGAATTTTCGTGGCTAGAAAGATGTCTTGATGGTTAAGAGCACCAGCTGCTCTTGCAGAGGAACCCAATTTGGTTCCTAGTACCCACATGGCAGCTCCAGATCCAAGCAATTCAATGCCCTCTTCTGACATCTGTGAGCATTGCCTGACAGACATGGGTGCACTTACATATATGCAAGCACTACACTCATACACATAAATTAAAAATAATTTTTAAAGGAATATAAAATATATCATTAATAATACTTTAATACTACATGGTGAAATACTTTGGACATAATGGGTTAAATAAACTATATCTTTTTACTTTCAAGGCAGCTCTAGTTTTTAAATTACACTTGTGGCTCCAGTTACATCTCTTAACACACAGTCATCTAAAATGCACCCACCTAGCACTGCACATCATTGATGGGATTTGCTCCTTTCTGATGATTCAGGCGGCATGAAGAGCTTTAACTACACCCTGTCTGTGATCTATAATTGTGATGCCTCAGGTACTGACAAGTCAGGCTGCCCCCTTGGATCTCAGATTACAGTCTTCCAGCATGCTGAACTGTGCCTTTGTATGACTTCCAGGCTGAGATGAAGTTCTCCAACTGTCTTGTCTCTGGCACACTTGCATGGAGCACCCACGCCTGAGAAACTGTTAATTTTGAGTTGTGTGGCACATAAGAATGAAGAACCTGTAGGGGCATAAGGGACTGTGACACAACCCTGTTTACTGCTCAGAGAGCCTAATCTGCCTTGACTGCTATGAGGGATTTCTTTCTACAACTCCAAAATAGACCAACACCTTCAGCCCAGCTTCACAGTCCTTCAACAGTAGGTTCAGTGTGAGATGATAAAGGTTTTGTAGGTAGATGGTGGTGACAGCTGGGCATGTGAATGTACTCACTGTCTTGCAACTTTTATGTCCTGTATGTTTATCACAATTATATATATTTTAAAAAAAGATCCTTGGGGTCCAAACTCTCATACAGGTCATATTTAGTCTTCTGACTCTCCTCCACTCCTCCTGCCTCCTCTGGCTTCACATTCCAGGCATCTTCCCTCAGCATACATTTTGGTTCAGAACTTAGTCCTCTGCCTGTAACCTCTCTACTTAACACTCTTCCCCATCACCTCTATTCTCTTTCCTCCTCCTAAAATTCAATGTCACTTCCTCTGAAACTTCCCATGTCAATTTCCAGCTGTGGCAATGACAGTTGTCCCCATAGTGCTTTGCTATAGCTGGTACTTCGCCAGTTTAATATTTCGAATGGCATTTCTTGTTTACATCCCACACTATGAGCTCACAGCAAGCAGGCCCAGACCCAGCATATAATTAATCTATCCTAAATGCTTGCTGAGCTCATTCAGTAAACAAGTACTTACTGAATGCTACTAGGGGCATGCAATGTCCTCAACATTGAGAATGCTGCAAAGGAAAAAGAAAACAAACTCCTGCTTTCACAGAGTGCACAAAGATGAACACCAGGCAGACACTGTACTATATAGCCAAGCACAGCACAGTGAGGGGAGGGACACTTCCTACAAGGTGGTCTGAGAGGTCTGGTAGAACCCTGGTGAAGTATACCAGTCTAGTTCTGAGTTGGGTCTCAACATCAGAAATACTGAACAGGAAAGTAAACGTTAACTTCTAACAAAAACAGATCACTTTCTCTGCTCTATCAACCTGGTAGATTTTAAAATTCATTCTAGCTTTTTTTTTTTTAAAGAACGTTTTATCATTTTTATTTTATGTGTATGAGTGTAGTGCCTGCATATATGTAAGTGCAGCTGTGTGGTGCAGTGCCCACAGAGGTCAAAAGAGGGCATCAGATCCCCTAGAATTGGCGTTATGGAAGGTTGTTAGCTGTCATGTGGGTTCTGGGAATTTGAACACAGGTCCTCTCCAAGAGTAGCCAGTGCTCTTAACCACTTAGCCATCTCTCCAGCCCCTCATTCTAGCTTTTCTCAGTACCAAGAGTGTACACAAGAGCAATTCCAACTGTAGTCTATCTGCCACAATGGCTTATGGCTGGTGCAGAAGATATAAGAAGACCAAATATCCACTGTGTGCTTATCACACACACTAATACTCAGTACTATAAGCACTTGACAAACCTTGTAACTGCTGTAGGAAACATACTGTCATTAAACTCATTTTAAAGCCAAAGAAGGTAAGGAACACAGAGGTTACAAAACTGATCCAAGGCCTCATGAAGTAGTGAATGACAAAGTCAGAACCAGAAGCCCACCTAGGCTCTGGAAATTCTACTGAGAACTACTACGCTGTGTGGCTTTACATCTGTATATCCCCACTCAGAGGCTTTTTAGTCAGGAAGAGATGCAAGTTCAAGGCCAACCTGAGCTACATATATCAAGTTTCAACCTGGTCTGGGATACTCTGTCTCAAAAACAAAGAAGCAAACAAACTAAAAAAAAGTGAACAATTTGTATTTCATACCACTAAGGACTCATTATTCCTATGACTTTTCCCTATTAATCCTCAAATTATCTAGTTTTACTTCATTTCTCTTTGCATGTGGAAGAAACTTCCCTTATTTCTACTTCTACCATAAAACTCTCTCTACACAAAGCAATGCTAACTGCTGTTTACTGATCCTATTTTCAAGGAGTCAGACAGAAATGAAAATATGCAACAGAGCAAAAGTCAGAACACGAACTATGGGTGCAGACTCAAATTACCTCTCTCTAAAAAAAAAATGTTTGCAGAAACTGCAGGTGCTTTTAGTGCCAAGATGGAAAAGGCCCAGCCTGGTCACTGCCTGGGTAGTTTGGGTTGTTGGCTCAAGGGGAAGCTGACCACACAAATTAGGAAGTACAGGGCCAGGTGTGGGTTGCTCTGCAGAAGCCCAGGCAGCCACCCAGCATGCCACAAATATAGCATTAAAAGCCACTTGATGTAAGGAGAAAGATTTCTGTTTACTTGATACATTTATTTTTACCTTCGGATTTAAGAGTGACATCTTTCTAGTCATAGTCAACATTTCAAACAACTGAAAACAAAACTCATTCTCCTCACAGACCTTTACACTATTCCTTCAATTATTCTCTATTTTAAGGGAAAGATAAACTCAGCTGCAGAAGCAGTAAGCCTGTTATCCTCAACTCCAGGCACTGCACTTCCTTCCTGTCACACACATGCACACACACTCACATAAACACTCAGACTCATAAATGCTCTGGGGGGTTTATTTTACTATCAACTGTAACTTCTCCTTCTTCAGGTTCTCAAGGCAGGCCTGCATCAACTACTTTCCTAACTGGACTTCAGATTGTTTTTAAAGGCCTAGAGATGACTCAGAGGTTAGGCGAGAGTACAGAGTAGTGCTCTTGAAGAGAACCCAAGTTCAGTTCCTAGCACCAACATCAGGTGGCTCACAACCTCCTACTATAACTCAAGCTCCAGTTGATCTGACACACTTCTGGACTTCGAGGGCACCTACACTCACATGCACACAGACACATGCACACACACACATAATTAAAAGTAAAATAAATCTTTAAAAATGTTTTGATTAAGGTAAACTCACCTGCAGTACAAAGACATACTAGGTAAAATGTGCTAAAATTAGATGGCTGCCACAGCTGTACCACCCTGTCATACACTAAAACCACTAAATCATACATGTCAAGAAGTGAGTTTTATGGTATATAAATTAAATTCCTTCACCGTAAAGATAAAAAAAAGAAAGAAAGAAAAAAGTATGCTGAGCCACAGCAGGTAAATTTGCTCACTGTGCCAGTCTGAAGGCCTGAGTTTAATCTCTAGACTCCACAGTAGAAGATGAGAAGCAACTCCTCAAAGTTGTCCTCTGACCTCCACCTCCACATATACACTGTGGCACTTGAAAACCTTGCATTCATTCTTTCCCTCCCTCCGTCCCTCATCCCTCCTCCCCACACATATACAGAAGCCTGGCACCTTTCACAGAAGTCCAGGAGATCTTCCTACCAGCCCTGGAAGGTTACTATTATCTGAAATTTAGGAAATAAGGGATCAAGTAACATTACCCAAGATCAGAGAACCAATCAACGGTGCCAAAGGGTCTGTCTGGTACCTTCTCCAGTGAAGTCACCTAAGCAGAGCCTGTTACTCAGAACTATTTAAGATGCATTAAGGAGACTACCGTGCTTCATTTTTTATTATCAGAAGTTTCTTCCCACCTTCTTTTTGGTCTTTAACATCCTATTAGATGAATGATATCACCTCTTCCACATCCTTACCCCCTCAGCTTTCTGACCTGGTCTGTGAGTCTCCTCTTTTTCACTCTGCGCCAGTTCCAGGCCTCCTTATGTGGCCAACACCTGAGCACACCCCTACCACAGGGCCTTTGCATCTGCTTGAATTATGATGATGACAATCATGGCATATAGTATAAATCATGACTGTGCCAGATCTCAGTTAACATTTTCTTTAAACACACCAACAATGCCATTAACAAACTGCTTTAGCACATGAGGACAAGTGCCGCTTGCTAAGAGATCACTGTTACCAAACTGAGTGGTTGGAAGGTGATGAGCTGCAAAGCTTCTGGGCTGAACTGCAGCCTTAGAAGAGTTCTCTGTTTAGATAGATTCCATGTCCAATAAAACTGCAACAGGAGCTTTCATTACACTGAACTATAAACTAATTTTTCAAATACCATTTAGTAATTTTAACAAAAACTACCTTGTTTTTCCAGTCCTCTTATTGTTCTTCATGATGTCACCATGAAGATTTTGATTTTATAAAATCAAGTAACAGCAGCCTTTGCTTACCAATTAGTATGAACAACAGTCATAAAGCTATCTTTGCAGCAAAATAAAGCAAAGCAATCAGGCCAAGAAAGTGTCACAATAGAACCTGATTACCACTAGTCCTCAGGCTAGGGAAGTAGTCTGTGAAATAACTATGGCAACAGCACTTCAAGGCACCCAAATCCCAATGCACTTTTGCTGAGAAACCGTTCTCCATCTGGGCAAACATATACAAAGATACATGTTGATAACCAGTTACATAACTTCAACATAATAAATGGATATTTTAAGCTCCTATCATATTTAAAATCCTAAGTGACTATAAAGCATATATGCAATTGTCCACTGTTCACAGAAGGATGCTAACAAAGGAAAGACAGCACTGACATAAAGGTAAGGCAGAAAAAACTATCACCTTTTACCAAGATTTGCCTTAGGATTCTTTTAATGTTAAGCTCCATTTGACTCAGCATAAAGAAAAAACTTTGCCAAATTCAATTTACCAGCACCTCTGGCAACATGCTTTGACTACGGTGAACTTCCCAGTGACTGGCACAAAGGCTAGGAACACAGGTGTCTGAGTCAGATCCTTTGTTTTCAAACCTTGCCTCACCACTTATTAGCCAGGAGAACTTGGCCAAGGTTTTTTTTAACCTCTTAAATCTCAGTTCTCTACACACAGACATTGCCACAAAGCCTATCACAAACTGCTTTAGCACATGAGGACAAGTGCCGCTTGCTGAGAGATCACTGTTACCAAACTGGGTGGTTGGAAGGTGAAGAGCTGCAAAGCTTCTGGGCTGAACTGCAGCCTTAGAAGAGTTCTCTGTTTAGATAGATTCCATGTCCAATAAAACTGCAACAGGAGCTTTCATTACACATCTTGCACCACTGAGGTTTTGCTTCTCATTTCAGAAATGTGAGTAGTCCAAAGCCAGAAATAGACTGCCTTAAATTGTAATATTATAAATGTAATTTTTATCTGAAAGAAACTAGAATTAAAAAAATACCTTATTCCAATCTTTAGTGTTATTTACTTAATTAGGGTGCGATGTTAAACTTATCAAGGGACTAAATTATTAACCACAGCACTCATCTACTGAATTCTTGCTATCTGCCCCATCATCCACAAGCTCCTTGGCACCAGGCTACAAGAGCCAAGATGCCCCAACCTCTGGTGTGGCCAAAATGAACATCACCTCATGAAAGTAACTGCTCTAAACCAACTACAAACACCAGAAAATTACAGACATCAACTCATTTGAAAGATAAGAAGCTGAGACCCAAAGGGATTGAGTTCCAATGTTAGAGTTACTGAAAGTCTTGGGCTAGAACCTAAGTCTCCCTTAGTTCCCATTCAGTGTTCTGTCAGCAGTTCAGTGTTCTGTGTGACAGCTGGTAGTTTACAAAAAGACTTACTCTGTACTACAAAATATTTCTGCATAGTTAGGAAGAAAAATTGTTCATTTAAAGCCTGAAATGGCTGGGTATGGTGGGGTATACCTTTAATCCCAGCACTCAGGAGGCAGAGACAGATAGATATCTGTGAGTTCAAGGCCAATCTGGTCTACACAGAAAGGTTCCAGGCCAACCAGTGCTACATAGTGAGACCCTGTCTCCAAAGAAAACAAAAAAACAGGTTGGAGAGATGGCTTAGTGGTAGTGGTTAAGAGCACTGCCTGCTCTTTTAGAGGACCCATTCTAGGTACTATCCATAAGTATCACATCCTTTTCTGGCCAATACAGGCATTGCATGAAATGGGTAAACTTACATACATGCAGGCAAAACACTCATACACATAAAATAAAAATTAAAAAAAAATTAAAACACAAACAAAACCCCTGAAATGTCTGTTCAATGAAAGCTAAATTAATATAACCCATTATCTTACAGTGACATGAGGAAAGGTTCCTTAGACCAAAATTGGTGGAACGAGCTTGTCACATGGGACAGTGAACACACCAGATAGTGTACAGTAATAAGAACTCCCACTGAGAACACTACCAAACCACAACCACCAGAGCACCTTCCTTCCAAGGCAAACACTTCAGAGCTAGAGGACTGGCCTGACTCAAGTCAGGCTCCGTTTGGAAAGGAAAAAGATATCCTCAGTCCCGTTCCCTATGTCTATTTCACTTCTTCACAAAGTTTTATCAACTCCCAAACCTCCACTCTCAAACAAAATGATGCTGACATTCATCTGTTCCAAGCTCTAAATCAGGCTTTCCAGTTTTACTAAAAATTTTCCTTTCTAATGAAGTTGTGAGGGAATGGCCTAAGCATCATCTAGTCAAAGTCTTAGAGACTGACCAAACAGTATTCTTTAAATACTACTTTTCCCTCAGGCAAACATTTTTAAAAGGTCATCATCGAGTGACAAAAAGATTAACTAGAGGTATCAGAATATAACATTGTTTTCAGAACGTAAATTTCCAAATTTCAACTTTAAAAAGTCAGACAGGGTGACACAAGCCTTTAATCTCAGCACTGAGGAGGCAGTAGCAAGTAGATCTCTGTGAGTTGAAGGCAGCCTGGTCTACATAGTGAGTTTCAGGTCGGCTGGGGCTACAGGGAGACCCTGTCTCTAAATAATAAATAAATAAATATTTTTCAATGAAAAAAAAAGTACAAAACCACAGAACTTTATATAACAAGCAGACAATTTTTACAAAGACTTTATTGTGTAAATGAGAACTTGGCTAAATATTCTCAATTATTCCCAGTAGCTAAGATTTAGGGTGTACTAAACTCTCTGATACAGATGCTACACAATCACTATTAACTTTCAAATAAATCCTCCAAGCTGGGCATGGTGATATATCCCATGCACTCAGAAGGCAGAGGCAGGTGATCTCTGTGAGACTGAGGACAGCCTGGTCTACATAGTAAGTTCCAGACTAGCTGGGGCTACAGAGAGACCCTGTCTCTAAAACAACAACATCCATTCATTCATTCATTCTCTCTCCCTGCAAATCTGGTATGTACTGTCCAGTCTGGGAACTACTACCTATTTACATGGGGCAATGAGGACATGAAAGAACTGAGGCAAGCTATAAATGTACACTGGCATTGGATTCACACAAGGGTTAGAACAAACAAAGTGAAATACCACATTGGTCTCTTTTATATGGACCATAGTTTAAAATTATAGTTCAGACAGCTGTCAAGATGGTGCAGAAGGAAAGGCATTTGCTGCTGTGCCTGACAGCCTGAGTTCGATCCCTAGACCTGATGTAGTAGGAGAGAACCAACTCCCACAAGTTGTCCTGACCTCCAAACATGCTAAAGATATATGCAAACCCACATACCCCCACATCCATGTAATTAAATATTATAATTCAGATATACTGAGTTAGCAAAAAGATTAGTGTTTTGCATTATTACTTTTTAAACATAGTAACTAGGAAATTTTAAATTCTATTTGCATTACATTTGGATAGTGCTGCTTTATACAAAACTGCAAAAATACAAACCAATCTTCCTTTGGTAATTCATCATGATAATCAATACCAAATATACAGTAGAGCCAGAAAAATCTCACTTATACTTTGGATACATAATCTACAATATATTAAGGAAAAATGGCATGTTCTTAATACTTCTATTAAGTTTACAATCACCTCCATAAGACTTAAGAGAGGAAGGATTCATTCCTACTAGTAGTATGTTTGGAGATCAAGAAGGAAATACAAAAGTAAGTCACAAAAGAGGGATTAGGAGAAATACCATCTGTTTCTCAAAAGTACCTTAAAAAGAATGTTTATGAAGTTGATAAGAGTTGGTTTTAAAAACATAGCATTTGTTTTTTTTAAACAAATGTCCAAATATCCAAATAAACTTCTTAAAATTAAGGTAGAATGGAAACTCTAATCACTGGAATAGAGTAAAAATGTCTGAGTTAACATATGGAAAAAAGTAATCCAAGTTTCTTAACAAAGCATTTATAATTAAACTCTACAAAATGATAAAACCTGCCAAATATTTTATAATCCTCACTATTACTACAGCTTGAATGCATTAACTATCACTATAGTCATTAAGATTTAACTAATGGGGCTGGAGAGATGGCTGAATGGATACCAGCACTGATTGCTTTTGCAGAAGACCCAGGTTCCATTCCCAGCACCCACATAGTTGCTAATAACTATCTACAACTCAGTTCCAGGGGATCCAATACCTTCCTCTGACCTCTTAGGGCACTACACACATGTGGCATACTTACATACATGCAGGTAACACACACACACACAGATAAAATAAAAATAAAATTAATTTAAAAAACTTTACTGAAGCTGCTTTTCAAAACTCCAAAATACTACAATACCTTTTCAATATTCAGCCAGAGAGAACTAGGGAAGAGTGACTAAGTATCTCTTGTAGAGGTTAAAACTAGAAATTAGAAACTCAGACATATCAACACTAAGTATTTGCATGGCATCTTGGCTTACAAACCCTTCTTAAAACATTCTGGTTGATCTTCGGGGTAGCTTTCAAATATTGGTATGGGTTGTGATTGTTCTCTCTCTCCCTCTCTCTGTACTTTAGAAGCAATTTCAGGCTCAGATCTTGACTCATTCAAGGTCACATCGCTAAAAATTACCAGAACTAGGATCTGACCTTCTGATGCTCTCTTAAGACTTTTTACATCACAAGACATTAGTTTAAAACCATGTTATAATCCAGTAAGCTTAACACCAAAGCAGGATCTAAGGATCACTGAGGTCAATCTTAAAACTCCACACACCAGGGCTGGAATCCGTTCAAAAAGGGAAGAAATTATCAATAAATAAGAAATGGTTTGAAGGGGCAGTACATAATCTTAAATGTCTTCGGGTTCGGCACGGCTGGAGAAAATGCTCCTTGAAGACTTACTCTTCCTCCAAAACGTGATTTTTCTATACAGTAGCTTTATATATATATATGACTGTGCTGTTCCTTTTTATATGTTTGAGAATTCTACTTAATGGATACCCAACTGGGAACCATCAGTCTCATGTTTTTTTCCTAGGTCACGAAAAAGCCAATGTTTCAAGAGGGAACTCCATCGTGCTCCGCTGCGGAGATCGCCCCGCACGTCAAGAAGGCCGGGGAGGATGGCTACCCCAAAGGCCGGCATCGCCGGTGCCCAAAGAGAGCCCGACAGATGATCCGGCTCCACCTTCAGGGCGGCGGGCTGGAGACGGCCGCCCAGGAGGGGCAGACTGAGGAAGGGGACTCTAAGAGGGCTCTCGATCCACGCGCGGCGTGCCTGCCACGCTCCAACCCGGCTCCTACCGGAGGGGCAAGCGCGGACGCGGGCGTGGGAACGCCACCCGGGGGCCTCGCTTCCGGACGCCGCGAGCACGGCCCTTCCGAGTCCAGGCCCGGCCCGGCCCGGCCCGTGGTACCCGCCCACCCGCGTCCGCGGCCCACCGCGCCGCTGACAGCCCGCGCCGCCCCCACCTGCCCGCCCCGAGCCCACGGCCGCCCCAGACCGCAGCCACCACGAGTCCGCGGGGGCGGGCAGCACCGCGCCGCGCCGCGTCCAGAGGAGGCGCCGCCCGCACCCACCGGCATCATCGCGGCGCCGTGCGCTGCGCCCTCGGCCGCCTGACAGGACGCCGCGCCCGCCGCTCCGGCCTCTCACAGGCCGCGCACCCTCCTCGGCGCCCTGAGGCCCGGGACGGCTCGGCGGCGGCCGCGGTGCGCTGCGCAGCCCTCGCCCGCGCTGTCGCGCCGCCCGCGTGCCGCGTCCCGGGCCCGAGCCGCCGCCGCCTCTGCCGCTGCCGCTGCCGCCGCCGCCGCCGCCGCCGCCGCCGGCCGCCTCCTCGCCGCTCGCCGCCCGCCGAGCTCTCCCCACAGGCGGCGCGGGTCCTGCCCCTCGCGTCGCCCCCCCCCCGCGTGCCCGCTCTACCTCTGATTGGTCCGGCAGCTCCGGGGGCGGGGCGTCCCCGGCGGCGGCCAGGTGCGAGCGCGCTCGTGCGCGTCCGCGTTCCGGGACGGGGGAGGGGCGCGCGCTGCGCACGCCCGCCCCGCCCCTCTCCTGCCAGGGGTTAGGTGGGCGCGAGAGCGACCCCGATCTCCGAGGGCGTGAGACCGCAGCTCAAGGACACCCCGGACGAATGAAAGGCGGAGGCCCGAGAAGGAAGGGCTGGCCCGGGGCCCGCAGAGCACGGCGACCGGTGGGGATTCGAACCGCTGGCTGCGGAGGCCAACGGGGAGTGGGCGCGCACACCTGCCCCGAGGGTGGCAGGACGCTGGGGCCCCGCGGCTGCAGGCGGGATCTAGTGAGGCGGGCGCGGGCTGCCCTGAGGAGGCCTGCACTCTGCTCCGCGCCCCCCGGCCCTGCATCCCTGCTGCCCGAGCCCCCGACCTGTGTCAGCATCCTGGGCGGTGCAGCCCGAGTGTCCCCGGGCGGGGTCCAATTTGTATCTCCGAAGTCGGGGTCTGTCCTTACCACCCTGGCTCCCTGGTCACTTGGCACGCCAACCTGGGAGCCCGAGTGCCAGAGACCAGGGCAGGCCGCAGAGCAGACCCTCCGCCGAGGCTGCCGGCTGGGCAGGCCCCCTTTCTGAGCACTCCGCGTCGTGCCATTCGCTTGAAGCTGGACGGATGAGACACAGCTGCTGATGAACTGCACAGGACTTAAACTTCCATGGGCTTCCAGAAACATGAAGGCCGCAGGATGGGTGACCCCCGAACACCCAAGGGTGAAACAGCCTCAGAAGCACCCAGCCCCTGGAGAGTGCAGCAGGTGTTGGTCAGGACAGTCTGTAGCCTGTCTGGTTCTCCAAGGAGAGCAGCTGGAGACTGCTGCCAAGTGGGGCCAAAGAGCGGGAGGAGGCCAGAGTTACACCAGCCCCCTTCAATGGGCAGCCACGCCTGTGCTTAAGAGGCCACGGGAGTTAGTGATTGAGAGCGTGGACTTTCCAGTTGGACAGACTTGGTTCCGCACCACCTCTGACACACCCTCGCGGTGTGATCTTAGGAAAGCCACATCTCTGTCATAAGAGATCTATGGGATAATAGTGCCTTACTCTGGGTGAGCCTTGGTATGATATATGAAACGCTTCCAGCGGTTTGTGGCATGTGGTAGATGCCCTATGAATTCTATCCTTAGCACGCAGGTTTAGTGTACAAATGTCCCCAGGGTTTTTTAACTTAATTCACCTGGGACATAAATGGCCAATGACACATTTTTTTCAGAGAGCAGGGTTTGGTGAAAAGAGGAAGTTTTGGTAATGAGTGATTCTAAGGCAGATGTCAAGAGACCTGGGTCCTAATTAGACCTCTGCTTAATTCCCTGTGGGGCCTTGGGTAGCGTGCTGGGCTTCTCTGGGCTTCTCTGGGCCTCGAATTCCAACCTGAAGCAGAAGAGAGGTTAGATTCTGTAATCTCCAGGTGATTCCAGCTCTGAGTTGTTGATGTCCACAAGTTGTTAAGGGGTAGATGCTGACCGACTAAACTCAACAAAGGACTGGCTTGGAAAAGTGCCATTGAGGTATGGTAGTCCAAGTGAGCCCACTCTCCTAGGGGGCCTTGACTACAAAAGTCTTACTCTTAAAAAAAATATTTTGTTTCTCTCTCTTCTCTCTGTGTGTGTACACATGCATGAGGATACCTGCAGAGGCCTCGGATCCCCTGGAGCTAGATAGAGTTACAGGCATTGGTGAGCTGCCTGATGTGGGTGCTGGGAACCAGACTCCTCTGGAAGAGCAGCAAGCACTCTTAACCACTGAGCCCTCTCTTTAGCTCCTTACTCTTACTCTTTATTTACAGGACCTGTGGGCACAGAATGGCAGCTGCCTGCCCCCACACTGAAGACCCTGTCTATTCCAGGATCACCTCCAGGCAGGTGTTTATCAAGCCAGTCTGGCCAGTAGTTCCTCTCCATCCTGCCAGCCACACCAGATATAAGACAACATCATCATGCCCCCTCAACTACGGGTATTCATAATCCCTCCCACCTCCGCCCCACTCCCCCAATGTTCTAACCTCCTCTAAACTCCAGCTGTTTGCAACAGTTCCTGGAGCACAGACACAGATTCCCCATAAACCCCTCAGTATCTCCCATCCCCCACTCCCAAGTTCACCATGAGGAATCATTAATGGTAGAATACAGGCATTAGGTTATGTAAGATGTCTGCATTGTTCAGAGCTGTGTCTTGGTGTATGTGAGGGGTCTTGAATTTGCTTCAAAACAATTCAGTAGAGGGAAAGAACAGGACGGCGAGGAACAGCTGAAGTGTAAATGGAAGATTCTCAGTAGTTAAACTGGGTGATGGGTCTGTGGGATGCTGTGCCCTTCACACTCTAGTTTGTACATGCAAATATCGTACATTAAGCATTAAAAGTGATTAAATATTCGGGGCTGGAGAGATGGCTCGGCGGTTAAGAGCGCTGGCACAGAGGACCCGGGTTCAATTCCTAGCACATGATGACTAACAACTGTCTATAACTACAGTTCCAATTCCTAGCACCTACATGATGACTAACAACTGTCTATAACCACAGTTCCAAGGGATCTGATACCCTCTTCTGACCTCTGCAGACACTGCACGACACGGGTGCACTTACATGCAGACAATACACTCATACACATAAAAATAATGAATAAAATATTAAATAAATAAAATGATAAGTATTCCTCAGAAAAAATAAAAATGCCCTTGAAGAAAATCAGTATCTGCTTATATTTACATGATGAAATATGGGCGGGCCCACAGGTTCTGATATAAGAACTGAAGTTGGGCGTGGGGACTAGGCACATGGAGTATGACTTTTCACTACTAGGATTTTCTTTTAAATAAACTTCATTTTTAGAACAGTTTTAGATTTGTAGAATAATTCAGCGAAACTGCAGAGATCTCCCATTTGCAGAATCTCCTCCACTGTTGGTGGGACTATGTTCCAACAAACCTCTGGAAGGAGAAAACACCACAGGTAAAGTAGCAGTTAATGCTGCAACCTGCCAAACACCCTAGAAGTAACTTGCAGATACTGTCCTGTCATGTCCCCTGGTAATCAGGTAGCTGCCTGGAGTGTTACCACTCTCTTGTTGTCTGGCATCCCAGCATGGTGCTAGACTGAATACTGATAGTCCACGAAAAGACCAAAGTTCAATTTTTAAAAAATGTATTTTAGTTATTTTTTTATTTTATGCATACGTGTATTGCCATTGCGCAATGCCTGCAGTGGTCAGAAGAGGGCATCATATCCCCTGGAGTTGTGGACAGTTAGCCACCATGTGGGTGTGGGAATCATACCTGGGTCCTCAGCAAAAGCAGCCAGTGCTCTTAATCACTGAGTCATCTCTCTAGTCCCCAAAGTTCAAAATTTGTAGTATAGTTTTTACTGAAATCACATCTCCTTTGCCTCATCAGAAAAAAAAAAAAAAAAAAAAAACTTCAGTGGAGCCATTGCAAGGTATTTTCCTCTTAAAACATTCCCTGGCTGATTTCCTCTAATAATTATTACTAATATAATTACTGGGTTTTGGGGATTGACCCTGGGTGCTATCCTGAATTTCTCTTGACCTTATTGTTTGAGACAGACTCTTTCCTGAACCTGGAGCTCACTGATTCTGAGGTGAGCACTGCAAGGTTTGGTGTAGGACCTGGCTGGACAGAGGAAGGAGAGTCCTGAAATGCAGCCTCCAGGAGAGCCAGGGAAAGGAGGATTCAGCCCTGAACCCACCTCCCCACACCCCCAACACTGCTCAGAAGCCTGGGACTATTCTGACTACTTTATTTCTTCCTCCTCAAGTCCTACTGTTCAAAACATGTCCCAAATAGGACTCTGTTCCCCATTTCCACCTGTTCCAGTCCGTCTGTCCTCCACTCTTGTGTCCTCCCCTAACTGGCCACTAGAAAACATAAATCAGACCTCTCTATGCCTCTCGACACTCATCAGGACACATCCAGACTGGGCACAGAGCATCCACCTGAACCTGCCTCACCACACTCCACTCCTGTGTCCCTTCATGGAGCCCCCAACACTGAGTATACCCCTCCAGCACCTTCCCTCCCATCCCATCCCCACTCCTCTTCCATCTCAACTATAGCTCCACAAGGCTGTATTCTCAGAATTCAGGTGCCCACTCAAATGCCACCTTCTACTGGCAAAGCAGCTGCCTCTGACATATTATCTGGCTTTATAATTTTAAACACATTTGCCAGCATTTATCATCTTCTCTGCTGACCAGAATCCAAATTCTGAAGACAGGAATCTCACGGTCTTGTTTGAGGCTGAAACACACAGGCTCTGCATATAGGAAACTTGTTCAAGCTGGCATGCTGACCCCTGGGAGACAGAAATATAAGGTGTGACACTGGGGTTAGCAGTTCTAGAGAAGGAGATGAGGTAAATTCTCCCTGGAGCATGGGGGGAAAACACAAAGAAGGATTTGAACCGTGACCAGAACAGAGACATGGCCAATTGCTTTCACACATAGGGAGGTATATGCACGTGTGCTTGGGAGAGGGAGGGATGAGGGTCTGCAGCTGCTGGGGGCATGGAGATAAACGTGAGGAGGTAGACTGGAGCTGTACGGTAAAAGACCTTGTATGGATTCAGTTGTGCCCCCCTCCATCCAGATGCCCAAGTCCTAACCTTAACATACCTCAGAATGTGACTGGGATTGCAGACTGAACCTTTAGAGAAGAAACTGAGGTTAAATGAGGTTCTGTAGCTAGACCCCACCCGATTATGACTGGCACCCTATAAAAGGAGGGAGGAACAGATGTAAACAGAGGACTTTTGATAGAGCAGCAAGGGGCAGGCATCTGTAAGATCAGAAGACAGGCTTTAGAAGAACCACCCTGCTTTGGACTAATCCTGACTTGGACTTGACCTTGGACTTTCAGCCCACAGAACTGTGAGAAAATATATATTTCTGTTGCCTAAGCCACCATGTCTGTGGTATTTTGCCATGGTAACCATAGTAAACTATAAACGTCTTGATTTTTAAATATTTATTCTAAAACAGTGATATATTTACTGAACTAAAAAAACAAACATAAAATTTAATAGCAACCAAGTGATACAGACGAGCGTCATCAAGGATAACTTCTGGTGACAGCACATGTTCTGATATGACGTGATGACAGAGGTATCCAGCTCTGTGGTCTTCCTTCAAAACAATCCTAACTTCAGCCTAATCACAAGAAAAGCATCTTATAGAGCTCCATGAGGAACATTCTAGAGAACACCTGACCATTACTCCTTAAAACCATCAGAGTACTAAAAGGCAAGGGAATTCTGAGAAACTGTGACAATCAAAAGGCACCTAAGGAAATGTGATAACAAGATGTAAGATCAGTTCCAGAACATAGGTTGTTAGATAAAACTAGAAACCTGGCAAAAAAAATCTGCAAATTAATAGTGATGTTTTGGTATGGGTTCATTAACAGTAATGTGTGTTGCAGTAGGATAGAGCGCTTAATAATTAGAGGAGGGGCTGAGGGGACGACTTAGTCAATGAACTGTTTGCCCAAAAGCATGAGGATTCCTGGCACCCATATGAAAACCCTGGCACAGAGGCGTGCACCTATGATTCCAGCCCTCAGGAGGCAGAGACAGGTGAGGACTAATATGGGCATTGTCCTCCTAACTGCTCCGGCCCCCCCCCCACTCTCTCTTGCCCTTCTATTCCCCAGTGCCCTCCCCTCTCTGCACACAGGAAATCAAATCAGTAACCCCACAGGCCTTGAGGGAGGGGTGGGGGTGTTGCTACTGAAACTCTGGGGTACTGAGTCTTCAGGGGCAGTCCTCTACTTAATCAGGACCAAACGGACTCCTACCCGCCTTCACCCCTCTGTGAGAGGCAAACTGCTTCAATCATTGTGGGAGTGGGGTGGGGCAGAGGGATAAAGGGGAGGAGGCTCATTTCCCGCCCCCATGGCTGGACGGGGGGGGGGGGGGGCGGGCGGAGACCTGTCTTCCTGAGAGTTGGCTATGATCCAGTCTTGCTTACACCTCTCCTGTGGGGCATTAAGAGTTTGTTACCCAGGTTAGAAAAGCGGGCACTATGTGTCCAGTCATCTGCTTGTCTGAGCATTTGTGCAGGTCTGTGGTGTTGTGTGACCGCTGAATCCTGGGGCCTGTGAAGGTGAGACACCTAACAAGCTGTGGAGCGCACTCCTGCCACCAGCCAGGGAACACGCAACTGAAAGGGTCAGTTGTCAGAAGGATGTTCCCGCCGGACAGATCCATTGGTTCTTAGTCCCCCCACTCCTCCCCCCCCTTCCCTCGCAAGCAGGCCTCTGATGCAGCCCTGGGTGTCTAGCCTGCAGGGTCACCCCTGGGGTGGAAGTCTGAATGCTCAGGGCACGTTCAGCAGCCTCATGCCAATCCTGCAAGGCTCCCTGAAGCGTGGGAGAGCCTCTTACCCAGGGCTACAGAGAGCGCATCTACACCAGGCTCAGACTGCCCGCCCAGACACTGTTTCAGTCCTGCAGCCGGTTCCGCCCTGCGCAGCTCCGCCCCGGGACTGACCTCCCCACGCCCACGCCCACTTACGCGCTCATCTTCTGAGACTTAGGCTGCTTGGTCTCCCACCTCTTGGTCTATGTCTGGGGGCTCCCTTACCCCCCACGCCCGTGGGAGGAGAGGGGCCAGGGCCAGCCTCGGACATTACATTCACCCATCCGTTTGCCAAATGGTTCCTTTCCGAGCTCTCCTGCGCCCTGGCACTCCGGGACCAGCGTCTAGAGCCGGAAGACAGCTTTCCATTGTTAAGTCTGCACCAGGCTTCTATCCTTAGCATCCCCTACGGCCTCTATTCCGGGTTTTTCCTAACACTCTTTTTACCTTCCATCAGCAGCCCAGCCCGCGCCAGGTGCCTCCAGCCTCCGCTGTTATTCATGAGGCTGTCTCATCAGTCAGGGTCCCGCGGGAAACAGATGGCTTCCGCAAACTAGGGAAATTCCAGGAGTGTTATTTACAAAGGGACGGCTTACAAAGTTGTGGGGGAGGGGAGCAAGGTAGAGGGCAGGGAGCTGGGTCCTGAATCTGGGAGATTATTTCCACTCCCGAAGCTGGAGGAAAGAGGGCTGAGGTCCCCAGTGAGTGAAACAGGAAGTAACTGGGAAGAGAGCAGTGTTGAGGTGGTCCCATGGGGAGAAGGTAGATCGATTTTCTGGGGACTCTCCAGCCTGGCTCTCACGTCCCACTGGGGTGCCTCATTGGATTTGTAGGCCAGTACCCTACTGACACCATTCAGAAGATCAGGGAGAGGATGAAGAGAAGTCATGGGAAGGAAAGCCAGACTCCCAGTCCTGGGCTATCAGGATCTCACTATCCCTTTGTTGTTCTTTGAGTGAATTCCTGAGCCAGTCTTTTTGCCTCATACAAGCAATTGTACTTTTAACAAGGCTCAAAGATATGTCACTCCTTTGCCAAGACCACACCGTGTTGTTACAAGGTAACCTGTCCAGCAGACAGCCCACCTGGCAGCCCTACCAGAAGAACCCACACACGGCAGTCCTGCCCCAGTGCTCCACACCCCTCTAGCCAGGCTGCAAAGATCTCTGACTGCCCCAGTAGCCTAGGCTTTGGCTCTCAAGTGTCCCTCTCTTCCCTGCTGTGTGCTTACTGACACTGGGCTGTGGAAGCATTGTTATGTGACAAAATACTTTAGAAAAGCAAGCTTAATGAAGGGCGTGATTTTGATGAACAATTTGAGAGGTTTCAGTTGTGTGATCACTTGATCCAGCTACTTTTAGGCCAGAGGTAAGGCAACACATGTGGGTGGGCCTGCTGGAGGAAGGGAAGGAAGAGGAACATTGAAGAAGGGACCCGGCTGAGGCTCCAATATGTCCTTCAGGGACAAGCCACTAACGACCTGCTTCCTCCAAGTAGGCCCTGATTCCCATTGCTTCTTTCATCTCCAATCACCGTGACAGCTGAGGACTAAGCCTTCACACCCGAGCCTTTGAGAGATTTTCCAGATCCAAGCCATAGCATCATACTCATCAAGTCTCACTCTGAATGCTCAAGTACACTCAATGTCGCTTCTTGTATGGACTGAATATTTGTGTCCCCTCAAAATTCGTGCATTTTGAAATCCTATACTTCTCCCCAAGGTGATAGTATCATATGTGGGCCTTTGGGGGTTGGTTAGGTTGTTACACCTCACAGGTGGTATAGTTACTGGCCTTACAAGAGAGACTCCAATGAATCCTTCTGTCAAGTGAGGACCAGGGGAAGCAAGGATACCTAGAGGTCTGTGAACTAGAAAGTTGGCCCTCACCAGATACTGAATCTGCTGGCCCCTCAGTATTGGAATTCCCAGTCTCCAGAACTGTGAGAAATAAATTTCTGCTGTGGTAACCTAGTTTATGTTACATTGTTTGTGTTGTTGTTTGGTGTTTTATCTGAGGCAAGGTCTCACTATGTAGCACTGTCTGGGCTGTAATTTGCTATGCAGACTAGACTAGACTTGAACTCATGATAATCCTCCTGTCTCTGCCTCCTGAGTACTGGGATTACAGCCATGCACCATCACACCTTTTTGTTTTGTTTTGAGATAGCCCTTGTAGCCCAGGCTAGATTTGATCTAATCTTCTTACCTCCACCTCCTAAATACTGAGACCCCATATATGGCTAGTCCTTCCCATAGTTAGCTTCAGATGTCAACTTGGCATACCTGGGAAGAAGGAACCTCAGGTGAGGAACTTCCTTGATTGACCTGTGGGCATGTCTGTGGAGCATTTTCCTGATTTCTAATTAATGTAGGAGGGCCCAACCCACTGAGGGTAGTGCCATCCCCAGGCAGGTACTGGGCTCTATAATAAGAAAGGTAGCTGAATGTGCTCCTGGGAGCAGGCCAGTAAGCAGCAATCCTTCCTAGTCTCTGCTTCACTTCCTGCCTCCTGGTCCCTGCCTTGGCTTCCCTTGGTGATGGACTGTGACCTGGGGGTTGTAAGATAAAATAAACTTTTTCCTCTCCAAGTAGCTTTTGGTCAGAGTCTTATCACAGGAACAGAAACCTAAGTAGAATTTTAGAAGCCTGAAATAAGACAAGTTCCCAGCCTCCCAAACACTGTATAGACACAAGACAGTATCTCCTTACCCCCAAAGCCCATCCTTCATCGTTAGCATTTGGAAGCATCAAGATGCTGGGTGTCTCATTTAGGAGGTTCCAACCAGAGAGTCTGCAATTCTAACAAGTTCCAAGGTAAGCCAGGGACCACCCATTAAGAATCACTGCACTAGGAATCACTGCTGTGCATCTCAGAGCACCTAAGGCCTGAGAGGCTCCAGCAGCAATTCTGCCCTCCTTTTTAATTTTTTTCTACAACAGTTCTAATATAACATTTTATTATCACATTTATTATATGCATTGCATATTACTTTTTGCCCCTATTAGAATGTAAGTGGCAGGAGAGCAAGGATGTCTGCATCCCAGGCACTTAGCAGCACCCAGCAAATAGAAAGCGCTCAGTAAATGACTACTGAGTGAATGACTGAGTGAACACGCAAGCCAGCCAGGTTGGGACATCGGGAGGCATCCCCAGCACCCGATCACAGGAATCTCCGTAGGTATTTAGTAAATTTGGGGGTGAAGCTGGTACAAGTAAGTAGAAAACGAGGGAGGAATGAAGTGTGTCCAAGAAGAGGGGGTGCCTCTAATATTGGCTGATCACCCCATCACTTGCTATTCCTTTGTGCTGACCTGGCTTACTAGCCTATGATTACATTGCAGAGAGGACTTGCTAGCATTGTCCAATGAAACAGCCCCTGTTTGTGGCCTTGCCAGTGTCTAGGCTATGAGCCCTCATCCCCACCCCAGCGTCTGCTGCCCTATAATCCCCTGGGTGGGACAACCAGACCTCATCCCTACCTACCCAATTCTCCATTGGAGTACCCTGTCCTCCTGACACCTGCAACTATAGCAATGTCACAGGAGCCCCCGGGGAAGGAAGCAGAGGTCTGGGGAGAAGGAAACAGGCCAGTACACCAGCTTCCAACCCTGCTGGGTCTACTCTAGCTGGCCATCCATGCCAGAGCAATCTTGGCTCCCACTCTGGGAGACAATGTCCCTTCCCCATCCAAAGCTGCAGTGCTGATTCTATCCTGTCTTATGCTAAGAAAGTTTCTCGAAGCTTCAGTGACTTCTTGAATATCTTCCCTGGGCTATTTCTCACCTGGTCCCTCTGGAATGTGCTTTTCAGATGGTTGAATCAAGGAGACCTGAGTGTCCCTTAACTGATCATTATTTAACATTGAGTTTAAAAATTGTCATTGTGTTGACCCCAGATGTTTGGACAGATTTTTATCTCATTTGCCTCCTGAATCTGAGAAGGAGACAGTTTCCCTTTGGTAGATGCAAGATGGATGTTTGGGAGCTAGAAGGTCAAGTTGCAAATCCAGGTCCCACTGTAATCTGTTCTGCATCAGTCATATGTGCCACCTTGTTTTATGAGCTCTGCCTAGGATCTGTTTTGCAATGACTACTTGGATATTTTGTAGCAGGAAGTTATTAAGCTGGATCTGGAGGCACATGCCTATAATTACAGCACTTGGGAAGCTGAGGCAAGAGGACCACAGTTTTAGAGTCAGCCTGGGCTATAGAACAAGACTCAAAAACAACTAAGAAAAAGAAAGTTACCAAAATATACTTTCAGAGAGTATCTGAGATTTTGAACTGGGAAGCTAGGCCACCTATTACTGAGCTGGGATTGTCCCATTTGGGGACAACTCACAAAATTTTTCTGTATTATACTTTGCTCATCTGCAAGGTAGAAATAACAATAGTGTCTACCTGGAGGGCTTTTCTGGTCAGAATTAAAATGATGGGTGTGACCAACAGTCAGGGTCCATAGTCTTTTGCTATGTTCCTGCACTATAGAAAGGTCCTAAGTAAGCCTCCAACCTCACAGCATTTACTCGTGATTGGAAGTCTTGAGTACTCAGCCTGATGGCCCAACTTTGAGACGCCCCCACCAGCTGAATGGCAGTGTCTGCTTCCTTCCTCCTCCACACTTACTTCCCCTGTACAGACAGCATGGTCAGGAACAGAGCCATCTGTCCTTTTCGCTAATGCCAGAGTCTGCAGCTGGCCTTGCTAATGTCTGGAGGCAGAGACACTGACTGTTGCAGTTTATACTGGTGGCAGAGGTGGCACTGAAATCGCCAGAAGGGTATGGTGCTGCCCTCCCTGGACCCTGCAGGGCAGTCCCAGCAAGGAAGGCTGTTCAGCTAATGAGGGGATGTAGCCAAGGTCCTGCAGGGGCTTTGATGGACAATGTCTTGAACAGTGTGCCACCGTTCAGTCTCTCTGTCTCTCTGTCACTCTGTCTCACTGTCTCCTGTCTCTCTGTCTCTCTCTCCCTCCCTCTCTGTCTCTCTCTCACAGGCTGATATAGATTATAAGGCATTGCTTGATTCATGTCACTTCCTAATTGTCTTAATATTCTTTCTTTGTAGCATAGTAACACAATTCCAATTCAAGAAGCCAAACACAGCACAAAAATTCAAACACAATAATCCCAGCACTCGGGAGGCAGAGGCAGGTAGATCTCTGTGAGTTCAAGGCCAGCCTGGTCTACATAGCTAGTTCCAGGGCAGCTGAGGCTACAGGGAGACCCTGTCTCAAAAAGACCAAAAAACAAACAGACAACAACAAAAACAAAAAAGACACCCCCCCCCAATCAAAATACAAGTATGTTGGTTGTTTTGTTTTTCCCCAGTCTCTCTCTATTTTTGTTAGTTTGTTTGCTTGCTTGTTTTTTGAGGTAAGGTCTCTCTCTGAAACAGAAGCTCAGCAGTTTGGCTAGACTGGCAGGTCAGGAAGCCCTGAGGAATGTCTTACAGGTGCCTCACCAGCGCTGGGATTATAGGTGCTCCCTGCCATGCCTGGCTTTCTTTGAATTTCATTATGTGGGTTATCAGAAAATGAACTCAGGTCCTGGTAAACATAAGCACAACAAGCATTTTGCTGACTCCAGATTGTTAAATTATATTTTTAAGATTGAAAATTCTTTTAAATAAATTATATATATATAATATATATATTTATAATATATATATATATTTGTGTATCTGCCTGCATGTGTGTTAAGTGCATCTGTATTGTGCAATACCCATGGAGGTCAGAAGAGGGCGTTGGATCCTCTGGCACTAGAGCTATGGATTGTTAGCTGCCATGTGGGTGCTGGGTATCCATTCTGGGTCCTCTGTAAGAACAGCCAGTGTTCTTAATTGCTGAGCCATCTCACTAGCCCCTTAAATAAAAACTTTTTTTTTTTGGTCTTTTTGAGATAGGGTTTCCCTGTAGCCCCAGCTAGCCTGGAACTCACTATGTAGACCAGGCTGACCTTGAACTCACAGAGATCTGCCTACTTCTGCCTCCTGGGTGCTGGGACTAATGGCATGAACCACCATGCCTGGCTCTATACATTTTTAAAAATATTACAGTTAAGACTTTATTTTTAGAGCAGTTTTAGGTTCAAAGCAAATTTGAGGGGAGGGTACTGAGATTCACTGTTGCCGTGAATGTATAGCCTCCCCACCATAGTTACCACTGGTGAACAAATAGGAGTGCGTTATCATCCTGGGTCTGGAGTTTGCCTTAGGGTCAGTCTTGATGGTGCCTGTTCTATGTTTTGTTCTGTTTCCAGACAGGGTCTGACTGTGCAGCTCTTAGCTGCCTTGGAATTCATAATGCAGTCCAGGATGGCCTGCCTCTACCTCCTGAGTGCTGGGATGAAAGGTGTGTGCCACCATGCCTGGCTGTGCCATGGGTTCAGGCCATTGTGTATTAATGCGTGTTCACCATTCCAGTCTCATATGGGACAGTCTCACTGCTCTAAACATCACCTGTGCTCCATCTGTCCATCCTTCCCTCTCCTCAGCTCTTGGCTTTTTCTTTCCCAGAATGCTGAGGAGTTGAAATCCTATCTAGACTCTCTTCTCACTGACTTCTTTCACTTAGTTTTATGCATCTAAATTTCCCCCATGTATTTTCTTTTAAAAACATTTTGATTGATTTATTTTTATTTTATGTGTATGAGTGTTATGTCTGCACGTGTGTTAGTGAATTCTTGTGATGCAGTGCCTGAGGAGGACAGAAAAGGGCGTCAGGTCCCTTGGAACTAGAGTTATGGACAGTTGTTAGCCACCATGTGGGTGCTGGGATTCCAACCTGGGTCTTCTGAAAGAACAGCCAGTGCTCTTGACTGCTGAGCCAAGTCTCCAGCCCCTCCTCCATGTATTTTCATAGGTTGGTAGAATATTCATTTTCAGCAGTGAATACTATTCTATTGTCAGCATGTACCAGGTGATTTACTCACTCACTGAGTGTAGGTCATCTTGATTGACTCCAAGTTTTGGCAACAAAGCTATTATAAAGATTCATGAATAGATGTTTGTGTAAGACACAAGGTTTTAATTCATGTAGGCAAATACTGAGGACCTAGATTGTAAGGTAACTGATGGTTAACCTTCTTTGTCTGCTTGACTAGATTCAGAATCACCATGGAAACATACTTCTGAGTGTGTCCATGAGCATGTTTTCAGAAAGGCTTACTGAGGAGGAAAGACCCACTCGTAACTTGGGCAGCACCATCTCATGGGCTGGAGTTCCAGACTCAATAAAAGGAGAGAGAGGGGCTGGAGAGATGCTCAGGGATTAAGAGCACTGGCTGCTCTTCCAGAGGACCTGGGTTCAAATCCCAGACTAACAACTGTCTGTAACGCCGTTCCAAGGGATTCACTGCCTTCTTCTGACCTCCACAGACATTGGAACACAGGTGTACATACGTACATACATACATACATACATGCAGGCAAAACACTCATACACATAAAATAAAAATAACAATGTATTTTTTGAATAGGAGACAGAGGGAGGAGCACAGCTTTCATTCCTCTCTGCTTCCTGACTGCAAGGGGAAAGTGACTGCAGAGCACATCTGCAGCGAGCCAAAGCAAACCCCTCCTTTCTTAAATTGCTTCTCAGATATTTTGTCATAACAAGAAAAGTGGCAAGTATAGTAATCGCATATTTAGCTTTGTAGTTATTTTTTTATATGATGATTTCTTTAAAAATTTGAGACAAGGTATGTAGCCCTGGCCAGGCTGGATCTCCTTGCATAGACCAGGCTGCCCTTGAACTGGCAGAGATCCGCCTGCCTCTGCCTTCTGAGTGCTGGGATTAAAGGCATGTGTCACCACATCCAATATATTTGATTTTTAACAGGACAAATGATATACATGCTTCCAGTGAGGAGCTGTGCGCTCAGACCCATCCCAGTGAGGAGCTGTGCGCTCAGACACACCCCAGTGAGGAGCTGTGCGCTCAGACCCACCCAGTGAGGAGCTGTGCGCTCAGTCCCACCCAGTGAGGAGCTGTGCTCTCAGACCCATCCCCGAGTCACATGCCCCAGGGACTTCTTTCAATTCTTTTGAGGTTTCTCTGTTTGTTTCATCTTCATGTCTCTCAATCTTATGCTTATTGTGTTATTTCTTGATTTTTCTATTTGAGGTACAGTTGATCGAAGTACAAGCCTGTAATTCCAACTACTTAGGAGACTAAGGGAGGAGCTCAAGTTCAAGGCCTACCTAGAGTATAAAGTGAGTTCAATATCACCCCTAACTTACTAAGTCTCTATTTCAAAATAGAAATTTTAGGGGCTAGAGAGATAGCTCAGTGGATAGGAGCACTAGCTACTCTTGCAGAGCACCCAGGTTCGATTCCTAGCACCTACGGTGGCTAACAACTGTCCAAAACTCCAGTTCCATAGGAATCTGATGCCTTCTTCTGACCTCCATGGGCATTGCATGACACAGTGCACCTACATACATGTAGGCAATACACTCATATGCATATAAGAAACTAATAAATAAAATAAATACAAATCTTAAAAATATAATGTTGTAGCAATAGCTTGGTGGTAGAATATTTGTCTAATATGTCAAGACTGAAGGCTTGATCTTTAATACAAAGGGGGAGAGACCCACGTGACTGACTACCTTTTTCATAGTACAATTGTGGCTTTTGTTTAGTTAAAATGATGTTCAGGATTCTACTCCTGTGCCCAGTAAATACAAGCCACTGCTTGTCCAAATTGGCAAATTGTATACAGATACTCTTGATACAAGTGTTTTGTTCATAAAGTTTAACTGGTTGATAAACAGGTGATGGGTAAACGGGGGTACAAGGCCAAAGCTCCTTTCCGCCATGTTTTGAAGCCAGCGGCAGCTAATATTCCAACAAGTAAAAAGAAGGCCTTGTGAGACATGGTGGCTCATGACTATAATCTCGGCATTTGGGAGGCTGAAGCAGATAGATTGCTAAGAGTTCAAGGTGAGAGTGGGCTATAGGCTACAAAACAAAACAAACAAGCAAGCAAAACCCATAAAAGATAAGAGGGCCTTAGCAAATAAATGAATCCCCCCCTCCCCAAAAAAAGGCAAGCTGAAAACCCCACAGGAAGCCTTTCTTCCTCATGAAAATAAAGAGTGGAATCCCTCCCCTTTTTCCTGTTCATTCTTAGGATGCAGAGGGTACAGGCAGGGAGATGCTGAAGCACTATAGCTTTTGGGGTTTTAACATTGTTTATTTCTTTGTGTGGAGGCAGTGGGGGTTGTGATGGGAAGGAGAGTAGCAGTGTGTTGGAAGTCAGAGGACAAGCAAGAGTTTGTCCTCTCAGTCTACTAGGTCCTCAGAATCGACTCAGGTTAACAGGCTTGGCAGCAAGCCTCCTTTTCTGCTGAGTTATCTTGCTGTCCCCACTAGTTGCTTGATTGATAAAGAGGGCTCCCTCTGGCTTGTGGTTGGGTGGATTTTTTGTTTGTTTG
The DNA here is from genome assembly GCA_035773235.1 of Eospalax fontanierii. Classification (NCBI taxonomy): domain Eukaryota; kingdom Metazoa; phylum Chordata; class Mammalia; order Rodentia; family Spalacidae; genus Eospalax; species Eospalax fontanierii. The sequence goes on from CM069536.1 coordinate 80,073,130, forward strand.
TTTACTTGCTTACTTTGTTTTCTTCGGGGACAGGGTCTTACCCTGGAGCTCAAAGTGAAATCCAGGCTGGCCTTGAACTCCCAGTCTTCCTGCTTCAGCCTCCTAAGTGCTGGGATTACAGACGTGATCTTCCATGCCTAGCTAGTTTGTATCTTCAATGTTGGTGAAACTGGTCTCTTTTAGAGGTAAATGTCTATAAGGCTCTCCTCCAAGGAGGACATAGAAGGACCAGGGTTTGGCCTTTCAGAGAGGAGACATGACTGTTCTGATATTTTTATTGGTACCCATGTTCTTATTAGGGGTTTAGTTATAAAGTTCCAAGAGGAAAAACACAAACCTCATAAAGGACTTATAGCCAGAACATATAAAGAACACTTGTAACTCAATAATAAAACAAACAACCCAATAAAAAAAATGAGCAGATGTCTCAAACAGGCTGAGATACAGATGACTTAGAAGCACGTGAGCAGCTCATTGTCATCCCCAAGGCTACCCCCAAGGCTATGCTGAGTAATTCCAGCCTCACCTACTGGTAAGGACACTGAGCACCTGGAGCTGTCAACCCCTAAAATGTTGGCGGGACCACAGAACTATTCATCCCTGTCAAAAATGGTCAGGTATTTTCTCAACAAACTGTGTGCTTGTGGATATAAACCCCCTGCAAATCATTTTCCCTTGAGAAATAAAACACATTCACATGTAGGCCAATAGGTCCATAACAGCCTCCATCATAATAAGTCCAAACTGAAAACCATTCAATACCCATTTAACTTAATTTAATCCCTTTTAATTAATTTGAGCTAGGTGTGGTGGTACCTCCTAGCTCTTGGGAGGCAGAGGTAGGAGAATTGTCACAAATTTGAGGCCAACCAGGGCCACAGCGAGAGACCCTGTCTCAAAAACAAGGGGAGGCCTGGGAAGATGGCTCTGTGGGTAAAGCACTTGCCATGCAAGCATGAGGGCTTGAGTTTGAATCCCCAGAGCCGATGGAAAGCCAGGTGCCGTAGAGCACATCTGTAATCCCAGTGATTCTAGTGCAAGATTGGGGTGGGAGCAGGAGAATTGCTGGAAACTGTCGGGCCAGGTAGCCTGGGGTACGTGTGTCACACAACACAGACCCTGTCTCAAACAAGTGGACATCTGAGTTTGTTCTCTGACCTCCACATTCGGTGTGCAACATGTGCACATACATGAACACACGCACAAAGGATTTCTGTTTATCACAAAGATAAACAGAAAAACGAATATAAAAGCAGAATGCTCCCCGTGCCAAAAGCTTTTCATTAAAGAATGTTTTAGAGCTTAAAATAGCAAAAAACAAAAACAGGGGCGGCAAGGTGGCTCAGTGGGTAAAGGAGATCGCCACCAAGGACCCAGATGGTAGAAGAAGAGGAACAACTCCAGCAAGTTGCCCTCTGACCTCTACACATGTGCTTGCTGTGGCATGAGTGCCCCACCCAACAAAATAAATAAATGAAAATAAAGTTTTAAAGGCAGTATGCCTCCCGGAAGTATTTGCCTAGCCTGGGTGAAGGCGGTAGCACTTGCTGTGATTTGTGAACCGGTTGCTTTCCAGTCTGCTGCAGGGCTGTCCTCGAGAGTTTTGCTCAGTGGAACTCCCTGGCCCTTCCTTTAATGGGATTTGTTTTCTGGATCTTTGATCTTCTCCTGGCATTTGCATCCTGTTCATGTCAGAGCACATCTTGCAGTACTGTCTTGTGACATAGTGTGTGGTGCGGCGAACACCCTCCGACCAGCAGAGGAAGAAAACCACCACAACGAAGATTCTTCTTGGATCGCACTTTATTGGAGAGCCTCTCGGTTGACTGATGGGCGCTGATGACGAGGGGCAAAGAGCGGGCTTGTTCAGCGGCCTTTTATAGTAAGCAGGGCGGTATGACAGCTCGGGATTGGATGCTGACAGCCCGCCACAAGCAAAGCCACGGGATTGGCTCGGGAGAGTTTAAATTGACGCGCGAATTGACGCGCATGCGCAGCCTCGGGATGGCTTGCGCGCCAAAACATTTCCTCAATGGAGCAATTTGACAGGCGGCTCCAGGAAGTCGGCGCCATTTTGTAATGGCGCTGACCGGCTCCCTGCAGCTCCCCCTTTTTTCTTATATGCTAGCAGAGCCCTAGGAAATACAACGTTCCCGATCTGGTCTTCACCTCATGATGTGCCGACCGATCAAGGGAAACAAAGGCCAAACAGTCTTTCCTAAGCCCGTGCAATGGGCAAACACTCCCTGGGCGTGCTAAGGCAAAGTCTGGGCCAAAAATATCTCTGCCACTGCCCATCCTCGTGCAATGGGTCATACTGATCCCAGAGGGTGCAAGGGCCAGGGCAGAGCCAATTTTTTATTTCTTTAGGGCTGCCAGCCATATTTGAGGGGATTCTCCACATTCCAAGGCGACTAATGCCTGAGAAATAATAACTTTGTCCCTTTTTGCTTGGGCTCTCATCCTACAAATTAACCACAGACATAGTATGCATCCTCCAATGCTGCAGACCGCAAACATGCCTACTCCCACCCATTCTTTAAAATGCGAAAATACAGAGGAAAACCAAGAAACAAACCCATTTGTCAGGCTGGGGTCTACACGGGTGGAATTAATGGTAATAACAGCTCTCCGAAGTTTTTCCAAATCCTTATCAAAAGCGTCACTCCAATTACCCACTAAATAATTTGACAATTGTTTAGACAAATCTGCTGCTATAGAAGTATTATCATACAGAACACTTGTAACACATAACGCTTGAAATTTCCACTCACATCCCAATTGGGCTACTTGCCACAACATGTCAAGTTGTTCTTGTACCAAATCTATTCTTTGATTCAATATCATAATCCCTCCTTTTACTCTAGAATCTAAGAATCGTTGAGAGTCTAAGGCCTGTGCAGTCTCTGAGGCCATGTTATTAAGTGTCTCTGCAGTTTGGACATTCTGACTTAGGGCTATTCCTGCCGCAGTAGCGGCAGCGGTAGCTGCAACTATAGCTGTAATTACTGCAGCCGTAATTCCAAAGTCCCTTTTAGAGCGGAAAAGGGTTAGGGTACCAGGGACTTCTACAGGGACTGGAACCCAGCGGGGTACTCTAAGTACTAGAGCACTTTTCCATTGATTAGCCTTCCAACATTGTGCAAGAGCACATGTATTCTTAGTACAATTATTAAAGGTGTAATTGCTAAGCACAAATAGAAAGGGTGGATATACACAAACTGGAGTTATGGTATAAGTCTTATTTTTTGTTGGGTCTAAATGGCGATTGATTACAACCGCTCCTCCTGTTGTATTAAAGATTGTATATGATGCTCCTTCATTTTGGGTAGGTGGTTTTGACCTGTCTGCCCATACTAAGCTAGTAAATGTGATACTGCTATAGGCTACGGACCCTCCTTGTAAGAGAACAAAGGGCGTCATATCAGTACAACTTCCATTAACCCCACACAACAACCACTTGGTAAAAGGATAATATCTGGCATCTTGTAGAAAAGGTCCCATTGTCCATGTATTTTGAAACGGCCTTTGGCCACGCATGTCTGGTGAAAAAGTGAAAAACCTGCCTGCATCTGCCCAATTGACAGAAGTGGACTGACACTCAGACCAAGGCCAAAGGTCCTGTTCATATGTGCCTGAACAGTGTGGAGCGAGACGAGGCTGGTGAAGTGTCTCATTAGAGTGCCAGTGTGTAACATCTGGCAAGGTTCCATTGAACCAGACAGCTGTGTCGATGAAGGTCATATTATGAACCCGCTTTGTGTTATTTTCTACATCTGTAACCTGAGGTATACCAACATAAGTTTTGCTGTTTTTGTCCTTAAACCATGCAAAACTCTGCTGCCTCAATGGGATGCAAGAATTGCGGGGAGTATCAAGAGTAAAACACAAGGCACCAGTCTCAACAAAACTCCGAGAACTCTGTAGGAATGCAATAAGAGTGTCCTCCGGAAGCAATGGCAAACCTAAGTCCTTTTCAGTTGTAAAGAAGCGAGGAAAGACCGACGAATCATGGCGAACTGGGACAGGTATTGGAAAAACGGACAGAAATCCCCAGCGTTGTTCTCCTTCACTCGCTGTCCAGAGTTGGAGGAGGATCAGCAACATTGGCAGGCTCCGTCTTGCCCTGTGCAGAGGCATCGTCCAGCGCGGGTTGGATGGTCTTCACCAAGCGACTGGGGACCCAATGAGGCGATTCTTCAGTCTGAGGAAAAACACAAACAGCTCCCCTGGATCTGTTAATAACCAGATCCGGTCCCATCCATTTATTGGATATAACATCCTTCCACATGACCATTTCGCGGGACTTAGAAACATCCCTTTGACTATGTCTGTCAGCAGCAGACTGGCCATGAGGGTCTAATATTAGGAAATTTATTGTAAAAAGGGCGAGGGAAACTCGCTCCTTGGGGGTTGCATTCTCTGCAATACCTTTTCTTTGCTTTATCAAAATGGCCTGCAAGGTTTTATTAGCCCTTTCTACTATACCTTGGCCCTGTGGATTGTATGGAAGGCCAGTGGCATGGGCTACTTGCATTAAGGCACAAAAAGTACGGAAACCTGAAGAGGAATACGCTGGACCATTATCTGTCTTTAGGCGACCTGGCCTTCCCCAGGCAGCCCAAGCTTCCAAGCAATGGGTCTTTACGTGAAGTACCTTTTCTCCCGTCAGGGGAGTGGCGTGAACAATGCCAGAACAAGTGTCCACGGACACATGAACATACTTTAACTTTCCAAATTCAGAAATATGTGTCACATCCATTTGCCATAAGTCTCCAGGGCGAAGGCCACGAGGATTAACCCCAACATGGGGAGATGGTAAAAAGGTGACACAGGTTTGACAAGCCTTAACTATATTTCGTGCCTCTTGACGGGAAAGGGAAAATTTGCGCCTTAGAGTTTCAGCAGGCACATGGTACAATTTATGGAAGTCAAAGGCAAGTGATGTTTTATCATTTAGGGAAAGCATAGCCATCCTGGTGGCTTGATCTACGATATCATTGCCTTGTGTTAGGGGACCAGGAAGCAAAGAATGAGCACGTAAATGTGAAACGAAAAAAGGGCAAGCTCGTTGTAAAATTAATGTTTGGAGTTGGACTAAAATAGTGAAAACTGTGCTAGCAGGTTTTACATAAGCTGCCACCTCCAAGGCGGACAGTGCATTAGCCACGTATTGGGAATCCGTATATAAATTAAAAGATTCAGAAAACGTTTGGAAAACCTCCAGCACAATCATACACTCTACAACCTGAGGAGCATTGGGTCGAAACATGCGGACCACAGGCTTTCTACCTTGTACAAGATAGGCTCCCCGTCCTGTCTTGGATCCATCAGTAAAAATTGTAATAGCATTTGTAATGGGCCTAATGGCAGTAACTTTGGGAAAATACACTAAATTATGTTCAACAAAGGTTAAGATGGGACTCTTGGGATAATGGTTATCTATTTTATAAGGAAAAGCACATACTAATATACTCCAATCATCCACCGTGGCAGCCAAAACTTCCACCTGTTGTTTAGTGTAGGGAATTATCAACTTATCAGGCAGCTTACCAAAATGCATCAAGCAATATTTAAACCCTAAAATAACTTGTTGAGCTACTAGTTGAGGAAAATATTGTAATGTGCGAAAACCTAAACTATTTCCATGGAGCCACAACAGAGGTCCTTTTTGCCATACCACTCCTAAGGGAACATCTTTGGTCTTTAAAATGCATAATAAAAGTGGCTCAGCCGGCTCATATCGATCAAGCTGAGCATAGGGTGGGGGTGCTATAGGCCCCGCCCCTTGTTTAAAATTTCCCGCCGAAACAGTAGCCCTTTTCTTTACGGAGGCCCCTCCTCCTTCCGGGGGGTGCCAGGGCCCTGTTGCATGAGGGATAATTACTTCCTCTACTTCCTGCTCCTCTTCAGATACCTCCTCACTAGAACTTTGTCCCTGTATTGACAAATGTGCAAACTCCTCCAAGGAAGGATATAAGGGTTTAGGGGACGGCGACCGCCATTTTTCATTCTTAATATCCCTTTCACCGGGATCTTTACTATGACTAGCTTCTTGGAGCTCTTCTTTTAAACTTTTTTCCTTCTGTTTTTGTTTTCTTTTAGGCCTTACTTGCATTTCCCCACTCACATCTGACTCTGAGAGGCTATCCTGATGCCTTACTAGTGCCCTTCTTCCCTCCTTAATGAGATTGGTATGGCTTCCTTTGCTGAGACACGAATGGATTAATCTCCAAAAGGGGAGGGTACCTTTCCCTAACTCTCCCTCTTCCTTGACTCTCTCTAGGTCTTTACCCAATTTTTCCCATGAAGGGAGAGAAAGGTCTCCCGAGATCGCGAACCATGGAGCGGCCGCATCCAGGTCCCTTACGATCTTTTTTATGGTCTGATTGGAGATCTTGATGTCTCTCTGCCGAAGTAACTCCTTAATAGGTGTAATAAAGTCCCCACCCGGAATTTCAGAGCTGGGACCGTGACCCATAACTAGCAAATGCGTGCCCTTTTTTACTTTAAGGCAGAGCTTAAACCTTCTCAAGGAACAAGGGAAACGCCTTTGCTCACTATCAAGGAATTACTTTCACCTTTTCGCCGCTGACTAAACGGAATCGCGGCAGCACGCTTTGCTCGGGTCGTCACATCGGAGGCAATGGCAAAAAACAGCAACCACAAAGAACCACAAAATAAGGGCAATAGCACAGATCAGGGTGAGCTGCAGCTCAGACACGATCATGGGGATGACTTACCGGCGCCTTTCCTCTCCGTGCGTCAAGTTCTGAATCCTCTTCGGCCCCTCGCCAGGTAGCCGCACTGCAACCCGGCGTCCCGGGTTTCGGCACCACTTTGCGGCGAACACCCTCCGACCAGCAGAGGAAGAAAACCACCACAACGAAGATTCTTCTTGGATCGCACTTTATTGGAGAGCCTCTCGGTTGACTGATGGGCGCTGATGACGAGGGGCAAAGAGCGGGCTTGTTCAGCGGCCTTTTATAGTAAGCAGGGCGGTATGACAGCTCGGGATTGGATGCTGACAGCCCGCCACAAGCAAAGCCACGGGATTGGCTCGGGAGAGTTTAAATTGACGCGCGAATTGACGCGCATGCGCAGCCTCGGGATGGCTTGCGCGCCAAAACATTTCCTCAATGGAGCAATTTGACAGGCGGCTCCAGGAAGTCGGCGCCATTTTGTAATGGCGCTGACCGGCTCCCTGCAGTGTGGGAGGTAAGTTTTCTAAGATCTTGTGCTCAAAGCCTCTTTCTGGCTGGGGCTGTAGCTCAGTGGTAGAGTGCTCGCCTAGCGTATGTGAAGCTCTAGGTCCAGTGCTCAGTACTGTCAAAAATCAAAATCAAAAGTAGATGACAGTGTCTTATAATTAGGCTGGGTATGGGACAAGAGAAGGCTGAGCTGGACACAGTGGTGCCTTCCAGTAGTCCAAACTACATAGTAAACTGAGACCAGAGGATCATAAGTTCAAAGCCAGCCTAGATAATATAAAGAGACACTTTTCACCCCTGTACCCTAAAACAAACAAGCAGACATCTCCGGTTGGAAATCATTATTTAGAATTTGTGGTTTTTTTTTTTTTTTTTTTTTTTTTTTTTGAGACAGGTCTCATGTAACCCGGGCTGGCATCAAACTTGCTATGTTGCTGAGGATATAACCTTGAACTCCTGATCCTCTCTCCACTTCACAGGTGCTGGGATTACAGATCACCACACTTGATTTATACGTGGTTTATTTGGTGCTGGGGAACACCAGGCCTTGTGTATGCTGGACAAGAACTCTACCAACTCAGCCACAGCTGCAACCCTCATGATGTAGAATCTGAAGGTGCTGACTCCATGGGCATTTCCTTCCATTGCTGTTGGCTTGCTTTTACTCTTTTTGGAAGCTTCTGGAGTCTTTATTCTTGTTGACTTTTAGTTTCAAGGTGAAGTACACTGGCGTTTGGCTGTGCTAGGAACCTGGTGGAACTTTTTTTTTAATTCCTGTTTGAGAACTTCATATATACATATAATGACTTTTGAATGAATCCACCCCTTTCCCTTCCTGCCAGTTCCTCCTCTTCCCTCCCACCATTTTCCATCCAAGCTTGATGTTCACTCTCTCTCCCTCTCCCCCTCTCTGACTCTCTCTCTCTCCCTCTCTCTGTTTCTGTCTCTCTCTCCCTCTCTCTCTGTCTCTCCCTCCCTCTCTCTGTCTCTCTCTCCCTCTTCCCCTTCTCTCTGTCTCTGTCTGTCTCTCTCTCTGTCTCTGTCTCTCTCTCTCTCATCCACTGAGTCCACTTAGTGCTATCTGTATGTGCACAGGCATAGATGTTCTACTGGAGCATCGGCCTCCTTACAGGGGCTGCATCCCTCAAGAAAGTGGTTCTCCCTCCCCAGCAGCCATCAATAGCCAATATATTGGTCCTTAGCTAGGGACATCATGAGCCCCGCCCCTGTCCATGCTGGAATTTTGATTGGCTCCATCTTGTCCCAGGCACCATGAGTTTGTGTATGCAACGGCCTTGTCATGGGGTGAGGTAGGGGGACTCTATCAGAACACCTGTGTCCATCAGAACACCTGTATCTACTTTTTCTCTGATAAAATTTTCTTTGTGGAGTTCTTGACATCCCTAAGTTGGATTCTGTGACTTAGTTTTTTCTCACCTGGTTTCTATCTTTTTGCCTTTTAGTTCTACATCTTGGAGAGATTTCTTCAATTTGATGAGATGATGGCCCCAAGATCTTATCTAATTTAGTGGCTTTGCATATTATTTATATTGTCGTGACTTGGAAATTCCTGGTACATGTGCACCTGCATTTATACACACAGAGACACACACTCTAAGATTAAAAAACAAAACATGTCCATTCCCTTTCCATCTGAACTTCTCTCCTGAACACCAGCTTCCTTTAGCTAACTGCCATCTCCACAGCTCTGCTTCCAAGTTTAACAGGCATCCCAGTATGGAATGGAGTTCTGCTTTCTCGTTTCTGCAGCAGGCTGAATAAAGGCCCTGAAAGGATAATCACGTCCTCATCTCTAGGATCTCTGAGTGTTAGCTTAAGGCCAGAAAGGCCTGGCAGTGTGATGAAGTTAAGGGTTTGGAGGTGGGACATATTCCTGGATTATCTAGATGGGCTCTTGCATGCCATCACATGTCTCCTCATAAGAAGAAGGCAAAGGAGGAAGTAGATGTAAGGATGGAAAGAAGCAGCCAGGGCTTTGTGAGGGAAGGACTATAAGCCAAGGGCAAGTGCCTCCAGCAGCTGGAGGGTGAGGACAGGGCTTCTCTGGGGGACCAGCCCCCCAGCTTTAGACAAATGAAGCTGATTTCATACAAGCACCCTCAGAACTGATAAGGAAGAAGGGTGCAGTGTGCTCCAGCAGCACGTTCAGCGTGTGTAGCGGTGGCTGTGGGACGCCGACACTCTGCGTCCATGCTTCTCCTGCAGCGCACCTCCCCTCAGTCGCCCTCAGGGCTTCCATGCTTGGGTCCAGCTCCTAGGGGTCACCCTTGAATCCCCTGGGTCTCAATCTTATATCCAGTCTATCAGGAAGTTCCTTCAGCTCTACCTTCAAAATACTGAACCAGCTCTTGCTAACTGCAGCGCTCCCAGCACAGGTTTGGATGGTGTTTGAGTGTGTTCCCCAGATTCACTCATACAGGAGACTTAGTTCCCAATGTGGTGTTGCTGAGGTTGTGGGACCCTTAAGAGGTGGGACCTACTGCAAAGTCACAGGACACAGGTCTCCAGGAAAAAGTGAAGTTCTCATTAAAAAGTGAAGCCACATCCAGGCATTTGCCATTGGCTGTTCTCTTTCTCCCTCTCTTCCACGTTGGGATGCAGTCAGAGGTCTCACACCAGCAATGATGTTTGAGTCCTCTAGCCACCAGGAAGCACAGAAACGAAGGACTCACCCTCAGCTTGTTACAAACAGAAAATAGACTAAAACAACCTCTTGGGTCACTCACAACAACTCCCCAGGCTGCTCTGCCTTTGCTGTGCACTTACCACTCCCTCTGCCTCCAGTCCATCCATCCTCACCCAAGGACCGAGGGCAGTCCTCTTAAAGAGGTAGGATCATTTCCTTCCTCTCTAGAGGCTCCCCAACTTTATCTATGCTAGCAAAATCCAAGTCCCTCTACCACCCACAGGCTCCATGCAACTTGCTGCCCCTTCCTCCCTCCTCCTGCCCAGCACCTGTCTCTACCTCGTCCTCTGCTCCATCCACACTCTGGACTCAGGGCTTCTGTCGCTCTTCCCTCAGCCTAAGAAGATCTTGCCTCAAATCCCACATGACCAGGGCTAGCTACATGCTTTGTCAGATGAAATGCAGGACTTCTTGCTTAAAGGACAGTGGGAAACTTAAACTAGGCCTGGTGATACAGAACTGTAATCTCAGCTACTTGGGGGACTGAGCCAGGAAGATCACAAGTTTAAGACCTCCCTGGACGCCAGGGCAACATCAAATTCAGCATAGGCAATTTAGTGAGACTCTGTCTCAAAATTATTATTATTATTATTTAAATAAAAAAAAGAGCGAGGTATAGTGGCACACACCTTTAATACCAGAACTCAGGAGGCAGAGGCAGGCAAATCCCTGTGAGTTCAAGGCCAGCCTGATCTACATAGAGGGTTCCAGGCCAGCTGTGGCTACAGGGAGAACCTGTCTCAAAAAACAGACAAACAAACAAACAAATGGACTGGGGGTAGGAGAGGCAACACATTGAGGAATTTGCTGCTGAGCCCAATGATGGGAGGTTAAGCCCTGGGACCTACACGGTGGAAGGGGAGGAAGAACTCCTACTAGCTGCCATCTGACTTCCACGCGTGTCTTGTGGAGGGCCCCACACTCCATAAACAAATAAGTTTAATCTAAGAAAAAATAAAAGGGCCAGACATAGTGGCATATACCTTTAATCCCAGTACTCAGGAGGCAGAGGCAGGCAGATCTCTGAGTTTGGGGCCAGCCTGGTCTGCATAGCAAGGTCCAGGGCAGCCAAGGCTGCATAGTAAGACCCTGTCTCAAAACAAAACAGAAAACATGCAAAAATAAATTGATTCAATAAAATAAAGGGATAGAGATATAGCTCAGTGGTAAAGTGCTCGCCTAGGATGGACAAAGCCCTCAGTTCAATTCCACTACTAAATAAGTAAATGAATAAATAAATGGCACGAGGGGAAACATGCCATTGAATACAAAATGCTTACCTGTTCTTGCACAATGTCTCCCTCTTCCCCTGTCCCAATGGGTCCTGGTGTTTAATGGTACACAACCCAGGGCACAAGCATGCTTACCATGAACATACAGACTGATCAGTGTTCAGGGTACCGGAAAAAAACCCAGGTGAGAAGCAACCCCACCTGCTAGGCAGGGAAGCCAGCCTGTCTCAGGGTGCTCTCAGTGCGTGGACAGAAGTGTGTCAGATGTGGCCCCTTGCCAAGTTACCCATAATGCCACCTTGTGGCTCTATCAGTTTGGAGTATGAGAGGCCCCCTACATCCTACCTTAAGATGCTGTTAGGGACACAAGTCTATCCCTGACCCTAAGACTCATGGCCAGGTCTCCATGTGTGGCAGCTATGATTGGGCTGAGGTGTGTGTTATGCTGATAAGATTTGGGGTACCTGCCAGCTATCAAAGGAGCACACAGCAGAGAACTAGGAGTCTGAGAGCAGAGGAAAGAGAAAGAAAGCATCTGTGACCCAAGCTTTCTTCCTAAGCACATGCTTCCACTGGACCTTGCTTACATAGATGAAGTTATTAATACAGGGCCAGGCATGGTGGCAGTCACCTTTAATCCCAACACTCAGCGGGCAGAGGCAGGTAGACCTGTGAGATTGAGGCCAACCTGGTCTGTATAGCAAGTTCCAGGTCAATGGGAGCTACAGGGAGGCCTTCAAAAGAAATAAAGTGAAGGGACATACCTCCTGTGGGCTCTCCTCACCTAGGCCCTTGGCTAACTATCTTGGTCCACAAAGTAGGCCTGGCATAAGCGTTTCCCTCTCCTGGGCCAGGTCTCTGCTCAAACGGCTTGTCAGCAAGGCCCTCCCCCGGCACCCTCTCCTACCTTGGGCACACCCTCTGCCCTTTGTCCTTTCCTTGTATTAATCTTTTGGGTTTGCTCAGGTAGCATGCTAGTATTGTCTCCTGTCTATCACCTCAGCTCTGCGATAGCTGCTCCTGGAGGCAGGCATCTTCGAAGCACCCGGAATAGCAGCACCCACAGGTTCTGACTGGAAGGATAAGGGAGGGAAGGAATGTGTGTGTGTGTGTGGAGGGGTGTCTTCTACTGGTGCTCTTTGCAGTACACAGGTCCCAGTGTCCTCAGACCTGTCAGTTTCCCCAGCTGCCTTTTGCCTTCCGAAAGTGTTCCAACCCCTATGAACTACATCCTTCATGTCTCTGTCCCCACAGAGTTCCTGAACTGTAGTAGTCCAGGAAACAGCTAACTCTGTCCAGTGTAACCAAGCCCCTTACCCTTTCTTAACCCAGGCTTCTACTTTTCAAAGGCAGCTTGTGATCTTTGACAAGGAGCCTGGTTCCTTTCTGGGCTCTTACTAACTTGGGAAACCCCAGTTCCCATCACTGTAACTGGTGTTCCTTCTGCTTAGATGAGTGAACAGAATCAGCCAGGTTAAGCAACTTGTCTGAATCCACAAGGAGGCTAAGTGGCAAGGTTGAGACTTGATCCTGGGCCACTGACGCAGAACCTTGGGTTTTAATAGTTCATGTAGCCTTGGCTGTGTCTGTCCAGATTTTTGATGGTGGTAAGAATACCCATCCCACAAGCCTTCTGCTGGAAGGCCACATAATACTAAGTATTTCCTATAATTAGGCCTCTGGGGTGGGGCTGAACTACCTGCCAAGTCTGGGGCTGTTGACAGGAACTTGGAACTTGCTCCTCTTTCCTGACACCTTCCACAGCCACCTCCCTCATCCCAGAGGCAGCAACCTGGAGATGGTACTTTTCTGCATGCTGAGCATGGGCTGCAAAGGGCCTTAGGGGGAACCCTGCAAGAAGCACAGGCTTTTGGACCACACAGTACAGATAACCTTCTCCCCTAGTGGGGAGTCATACAACTGGTCCAGTCTTTAAGGCCCAGGGATGCACTGCAGTGCCCAAGGAGACCAGCAGACTGATGCTGGCTTTACAGGAAACAGGAAGGAAGCTGTGCCTGAGGGAAAGCCAAGAGGCCATAGTTGGAGGGACACTGAGGGTTCATGTCCTGAATTCCAAAACATTCCTGTTGGAAGCTTGGGCACCGCCCTCTGCCTTGTGATCTCCTCCATGCCTTCTGGCATGTTCTGAGGCTTTCTGCTTAGCTTCCTCTTCTGCCTCCCTGGCTGTGAGCTCCCTGGGCATTTAGAACACATGACCACCTTCATCTTCCCTGCAGTCTCAGAGTGGGTGCACTTGACCATGACGACGCTGAGGCCCAGGGATGCCCCTAAACCTGCCGTACAAGGCCACACAGCAGCACAGGCTCCCTGATCTATGCTTGAGGTTCATCCGTCTGAACAGCCTGGCCTGGGGTCGGCAGTCCAGTGGGTGCCAAGCAGTGCCAGTAGGAAGTGGACTGAGGACGCACTTCCTCTGACCCGGGGCCTACTAGACAGAGAAGACCTATCTGCCTGGCGAGTGCCAGACTCAGTTTATTTCCCCCTAGTGAGTATAGGTTCCCACTGGTCAGCCATGAGGAGAGGCTGGTGATGCTGACCGTTTTGTGCTATCCCTGGCCCCATCCTCCTTGCCCCTCTTCTCTATTGGTCATCACTGCTGGGCTTCATTGTAGCTGGGTCACTGTGAAGCCCCAAGAAGGCTCATTCTGCAGACAAAGACAATAGAATGTGGATGTCTTCCCTGTACCCTGCCCAGTTCTACCCCATAGGGTCCACTTCAGAGACCCACACGGATATAACCTCCAGGGTCCCAAAGGGATGCACATTTGGAAGAAGTCTGTGCCTTGCTTCTTGCTGCCCCTGACTTCTAATCGCACTGGCCTCCATTCTAACCCTGGGGATGGTCTTTTCCATCCCAGCGTCCCCCAGTCACTCTCTCCATTGCCCCAAGCAGCCTTTGTTCTTGCAGTACTGGATCCCAACATGGCTTGCTGAGTAGCCTCTTTGGTAAATATCAACTTGGCATTCAGGGCCCAACTCAGGCACTTCCTTGCCCAAATAGTTGTCTCTGACTCACCCAAGTCCATACTTTCTACTCTAACCAGGACAGGCTAGAGGGAATGGTATAGTCTGGACCAGAGTATTCGCTCTAGGGTAGAGAGGTGGGTCAGCAGGGGCTTCATTCTGATGGGTCTTCAAGGCCTGGGCTGTTCCAAGGCTCTGGAAAGGGACACCTAAATGCTAAAGGCTGCAAGGAGGGGTTCTCCACACCCTGCCCACCTGCACACCCAGCGCCTACATTTCCACACCATTCCACATGGCCACTCACTCACAGACACGACTTATACTATTCTGGCCTTCAGTCTCCTCATTTGTGGATTGAGAACGAGGTGCCAGGTGGCAGGCTACAGCATGTCAGATCTCTATAATTCACACTTGTTAGTAGCTGCTAATGACAACTTGATCGCATCAACTATGCCTATGGGCTAGTGCTGGGTACAGGTGCCTGCAGGAGAGGAGGTTGTAGCATTTCCAGCTTTACCCTATCCCAACCTTTAAGCACCTCTGTGTGTGTGTATAATTGTGTGTGTGCATGTGTATGTACAAGTACATGTGCCTTTCTACATTCTGCCAAGGCCAGAGAAGGACATTGGGTGTCCTACTCCGACATTCTCTGTTTTATTCCTTTGAGGCAGGGTCTTTCACTGGACCGGGAACTAGGTTGGCAGCTAGCAAGCACCAGTGACCTTCTTGCCTCTCCCCTTCCACCCCCGTGCCAGGGTTACAGGTGTGTGTGCATGTGTGTGTGTGTATGTGTCTATAGCCATGCCAGCCTTTCTCTCATGGGTGCTGGCATCTGAACTCAGGTTCTCATGCTTAAGCAGCAAGCGCTCTTATGCACTGAGCTGTCTCTCCAGCCCCAACTCCGAGGGCCCACTTTACTGTCCCTACCCTGACTCTTCCTCCAGCCTTTCTTCCCTCCAGTCCCTGCACATGTCTGTCCTTCCCCTCCATCTGGGATCCTAGTATCCTGTAAGGTCCTGTCACTCACTGTGCAGAAGTGAGAGGAAGGAAAGACCTCAGAGACCTTCCAGGCCCATCCATTCTAAAGATGGGTAAGCCAAGGCCCAGGGAGGCCAGGGGGCTGGACAAAGAACTCAGAGAGGCCAGAAAGCATTAGAAGGCAACAAGCCAAGCAAGGACTTTAAACCAGGTATTTGGTTTAATCACAGGTGAGATCTGGGTTCCAGAAGGCTTCAAGAGCTGCAGCTGCAGGTGAGATTTCAGGCCAGCATGTGGAGCATCCTGGGGACACGATTGTGTGTCCTGCAGCTGGCTCTACATGGAACTCAGTTGTCTAGGTGTATGTTGCAGTCTGGGCAGCAGGCCACAGAGGGTCTACTCTTCACAAACAGCTCCTGGGGAGTCCAAAAACCCCACTTCTGCTGGGCATTCCAGGAAAGCATGGTTGCCCCAAGAGACCCATGATGATATGACCCATCCCTGGCATTCTGGCATGTATCCTGGAGCACATGCCGGACACCTCAGCTTTCCCTGGATCCTATCCCTTTGGTGTACCATCTCAGTCCTTGCCTGCCCATAGTCCTGTGGTCCTCTTCCTGAACATCGGTCGCGTTCACTAGACTTTCTGTCTGGGTTCCACTTTTCCCCAGTGTCCACACAGTGTGCTGCTCACACCCAAATCAGATCAGGCTGTCCTGAAACCTTCTGGCTCCCGATTGCCTGCAGGATAAGGTCTGACCTCCTTTTTGTTCCTTTCAGGCTCTTTGTCTCTGCATCTAATGCCTGAACCCCAAGAGGAGAGGGATTTCACCCCAGGAGGAGAAGGATTTCACAGGTAGCAGGTGGCTCCTCTCTAGACATAGGACTTCTGAGACTCTACCTGCCTTGCCTCTGGCTCCCAGGCCTGACCTCAGAAGACCTCACAAGTCTGTCCTGCTCAAATAGACAGGCTGGCCAGGGGGAAGTATGTGGGGCACTGAATTGGGCCTCTGAGGACAGAGTCTCAGGCCTGCCCTGGCTCACTGCTCCAGAGTCACTAGAGCCACAGGTTTGCCCCTAGCCTACTCCATACCAGAGGCCTAGCCAGTTGTGCTGGCAGGGGTTGGCCAGTTGGGGGTTCCTGCTCTGCAGCTCAGCACATACCCTCCCATCCAGAACCTCTGACACTAGCCTTATTGACCCATGATCCCAAACCCACAGGGACACTTGAGGCTGCTGTGTGTTTGGAGCCCCTTTCTCAAGGCACACTCTAATTCAGCAGTAGATGAGTTAACAACCTCAGGGCAGCAGAGTTGCTCTGTGTCCCAGTACCTGATCACCCTCTGCCAGCAGCCTGCCCTTCCTGTCACACACAGCGAGGCTCCCTAGCACCCCTGCCTCTTGCTTGTGGCTGGCTCTGACCACCTACTAGGCAGGCAGGTCTTCCCCACTGTGCTTCCTGGATATGGTCCCCTGGACATTGGCTGGTCAGTGGAATCAGCTGTTAATGAGGAAAATCCCCAGGTGTGTGCAGAGCAGCTGTGGAAGCCAACGGGACGACCATGGCTGTTCACATCCTGTGTTTGAAGCTGTCCTTCGTTCCACGGTTCAGTGCTTCCTGCTCTGAGGGGTTAGGATGAAGGGTGCAGAGCTTCCTCCTGGGGAGAAAGGGCCTCGCTGGCAGGGAGAAGCAGGTTGTGAAGCAGTTGTTCTAACTGCAGGGGCTGGACAGCATCCCCATACAGTGGGAGCACATGTGAAGAATAGGCTGTGTGGGGAACGAGCCACTCAAAAGTCCCTGGAACACATCTTCCCAATGCTGGGGAGGGGAGGGTGAGAGCCAGGACAGCAGGGACACAGGAGGCTCCAGGCCTCGGGTCTTGCTTCAGGCACACTGGCATCTCAGGCTGGAGTGTGGATCATGGTCTTCCTGGGCGTGATCTACATGGACCTGGCCCCAACTCCAGGCTCCCTTTCCTGAGTGCAGGCACTCCTCCTGTCCTGTCGCACTTCCTTCACTGGGCAGTGGGCAGCTTCTGCTCCTAAGCCACCCAATCTGTTGGTCCTACAGTTTTTTTTTTCTTCCAGGGTACGCCCTCCCTGCCCACTTCAGTCACCCCTTTGCCTCTGATTGAGAATATATGAACACTGGGCTTTTCTTGAAACACCTCATACCTTTCCCCCGACCCAAGTGGAGTGTGGGAGGGGCAGAGATCCCGGCTGGGTCTCCCAACTGCTGCTATCTCTTACCCAGCTACTGGCTGCCGGCTCGGCCCTCCTCGTAGCCCATCACCCAGTCCCTCTGTAACACTCTCCACCTCTTGGAGAGGGATTTGTTCTCATTTTACTCTACAGTGGCACCCCTCCATACCTCTGGACAGAAACTATAAAGTGGGAGCAGATAGACATCTGGATAGAGAAGTCCCTCAGGTCAGGCTTCAGGTCTTATGGGAGAAAGCCTAGTGTAGTGGGCAGTGCCCTGGCCCTAAGTAGACACAGGGGCTATTAGAGACTGACTTCTATGGTGGCCACTAATGATACAGCCTCAGGATCTTCTATGAGACCAGGGTGGACTCTTCTCACTGTGGGGTCATTCCCCTGCTAGGAGACTGAGAATGTACAGGCTAGGGTCTGCTGGAAGCCAGAGCCACAGTTCAGGCATATCTGTTCCCCCCACAAACTATACCTTGGAGGTCCAGACTTTAGGGGAAAGGATGCTTCCTAGAAGCACATCCCACTTATGGAAGTCTTCACTAGCTTCTATAGACACATAGTGGAAAGACAGAGTTGTCACGGCTACCAACACCTGTCTGGCAGAAGTCAGGGCATGCATATCAGGGTGCTCTGTGGTATCTGTGAGGCTATCTACACTGCTGAACCCACAGGGACACTTGAGGCTGCTGCATTTGGAGCCCCTTTCTCAAGGCATACTCTGATTCAGCAGGAGTTTAGTTAACATTGTTGCCTTTTGAGGGTGTTTGTTTGTTTTGGTCTTTTTGAGACAGGGCCTTCCTGTAGTCACATCCCAGCTGCCCTGAAACTCATTATGGAGGCCAGATTGGCCTGTCTCAGAGATCTGCCTGCCTCTGCCTCCTGAGTGCTGAGTGTTGGGATTAAAGGCATGAGCCACTAAGCCTCCCTTCTTTGACTTGTTCATATTTATTTATAGTTTCTTCTGGGAAGGGAATTGGGAGGGGTTCAACAAAACCAAATATATGTGAAAACGACACAATGAACTCTCTAGGCCGGCAAGATGGCTCAGGAGGTAAAGGTACTTGCCGCCAAGCCTGATGGCCTGAGAGAGGGAGAGAATCAATACCAGATCCCCTCCACCAATGCTCCACACCCTACAACACACAAGTAAATGTAATAGAAAAAGAAACCCGCATTATAACTTTATTTCTTCTGTTTTGTTTTGTTTTGTTTTGTTGAGACAGAGCCCCATGCTCTCATTTAGTCCAGGCTGACCTGGAACTCACTCACTATAGGGCCTTAAACTTCTGACCTGAGTGTTGGGATTACAAGTGCGCACCACCACACTAGGCTCTTTTATTGCCTTTTTTTTTTTTGTAACCTTAAGTAATATTTCATCTATAATGTGATTCAGCTATGCTATTACATAGTACATACTTAGGAGAAATGAAAATATGTACCTGGGTGAGCTGGCTCAGTGGGTAAAGGCGCTTGCCACTAAACCTGATGACCTGAGTTCTATCCCTGGGATCCACCACATGGTAGATGGAGAGAATGGTCCTCTGATCTCCACATGCATGCACATACCCCCCCATCCCACACACATAAGCACACACAAAATAAAATGTAACAAGAAAAAAAATTAGAGAAAAATGGCGTTGGAGAGATGACTTGGGCCCTAAGAGAACTGGCTGCTCTTGCAGCAGACCCAGGTTCAATTCCCAGCACTCACATGGTGGTTAATAACTGTCAATAACTCCAGTTTCAGGGGACCTGATGCTCTCCTTGTCCTCTGTGGACTTTGTACAACATGGGTGCACTTACATATATGCAGGTATAACACTCATACACACGAAAAGAAAAGAGAAAACCTATAGTTGCGTAAAAACCTGCACGTAAGCGTTTGGCAGCAGCACTATCTGTAGGAGTCAAAACAGAAAAACAACTCCATGGTCTATCAGTTGTTAAGTAGAAAAACAAATGTGGTCTATCCATCCATACAGTGCAGTATCATCCAGCCATGAAAAGGAATGAAGGGCCAGTGAGAGGGCTCAGCGGTTAGGAGCACTGACTGCTCTTGCAGACGACCTGGGTTCAAATCCCAGCACCCACATGGCAGCTGACAACTATCTGTGACTCCAGTTCTAGGGGACCTGATGCTTTCTTTTGTCCTCTCTGGGCACTGCACAGGTGCATGACACACATGCAGGCAATGCAGTCATTCACATAAAAGAAAAGAAAAGAAATGCATTGCTGACTATGACATGGATGAAGCCTGTAAAGCAATAAAAGCAAAAGTGATGTCTACTGGGATGGAGTACCCACTCAGCACCCCCACATCTGCTGGGGCAGAGTATCCACTCAGCACCCCCATATCTACTGGAGTGGAGAACATCCGCTCAACACCCCGACATTTGATGGGGCAGAGTACCCACTCAAACCCCCAGAGAGGTACACCCAGATTTCCTGCTGGACAGGAGCTAAATGAAATCAGTCATTTAAAAAATACACAGTTTTGGGCCAGGGAGATGGCTCAGTGGTTAAGAGTGCTTGCTACTCTTCCAGAGGACCTGAGTTTGGTTCCCAGCACCCACGTCAGGCAGCTCACAACTGCCTGTAACTCCAGTTTCAGAGTACCCAATGCCCTCTGGCTTCCTCAGGAACCTGTACCCACATGCACATACCCACACACGGAAACACACATTTTAAAACAACAAAACCTCCACATTTTAAACTGAGCATGGTGGTACATACTTACAATCCCAGAACTCAGCAGGTAGAGTCAGGAGGATCAAGAATTCAAGGTCATCTTCTGCTACATATCAAGTTTAAGGCCATCTTGGCCTACATGAGACCCTTTCTCAAAAACAAAAACAACAACACAGTTTATTCAACACCACTTCTAGGAATGGTCTAGAACAGGCAAATTCAGAGAGGCAGAAAACAGGTTTGGTTGCTAGGGACTTGTGTAGAGAGGGGAATGGAATGGCCTGCTAACAGGTACAAAGTCTCTTTTTGGGTGATGTGAATGATGGAATTAGACGGTGGTGATAGACTGCAAAACCTTGTGAATACCCTAAAAAAAAAACCTGCCTGTACACGTTGGGTATATTTTGGGACTGGGAGAGTACGTGGTTAGCATACCTGAAGTCCTGACTTCATTCCCACCATTGAAATAAATAAGTGACAAAACTGGGCATAATAGCACACACCTGAATGCTAGCTCTTGAAAGGTAGAGATACGAAGATCAGGAGTTCAAGGTCATCCTTGGCTACATAGTCTGTACAAGGCCAGCCTGGACTATGTGAGATCCACTCTACAAACAAAAGAAATGACAATAACGGAGTGTGTTGTATGGCTTGTGAAGCTGTGTATTGATAGAACTGCTGTTTATGAAAAAGGCATGCTTGCACCCTGGCTCCTGACAAGGTGACTGGTATCCTCTTGTCTTCTGCCTTCAAGACTCTCAGCACCTAACACTGACCATGAACCCTGTCCACCATCAGTCTGCAAACAAACACTAACACATAGCAGGAGGCTGAAGCTGGAAGACAATCTTGCAAATGAGCAGAATCTTCTGACCATAATTGTAACAAAAAAAATTACATACACTGAGCACGTACTGCATGATGAGGTTACCCCATAAGTGCTTTGCATGTGTCACCACATTAGGCCTCCTGATGCCCTTTAGGTCATGCACTCTGTCCCATGTTACAGATGAGGAAACTGCGGCTCAGTGATATCATGTGACAAGGTCTTGTACAGCTAGCAAACCTGGTTTAGTGGCTCATGCCTGTAATCCCAGCACTCAGACAGCCCTCTCTCAACAAAACAAAACAAACAACAATAAACCTGAGCTGGGGAGTAGCTCAGCTGGTACTGCTAGAATCCAAGCAGCTCTGGTTTCAACGCCAGCACACTACCACATAAACTGATCATGGTCATACACGCTTATGGTTCCAGCAACGGGAAGATGGAGGCAGTAGATCAGAAGTTCAAGGTTACCCTCATCTGCATGGGAGTTCTAGGCTAGTCTAAGCAACATGAGACCCTATCTCAAAAACAACAAACAGCTAACAAGTATCAGAGTTCGTATTGGAGCCTGGACCTCTCCGTCTAGTAGCTCTTGACTACATCAGGGAGCATCCTCTCATGATTCAAATCACCCACACACATCCTCTTTCTTTTCTTTTCATCCCTCCCTCCTGGTACCTGCTACTCCCCACCTGTAAGGAGCAAACACTTCCAAAACATTTTATAATTGTATTTGTAGTCTGTACTCCTTACATTACCCCTCCATCCTGGGGTCTCATGTAACGTAACTAGCCAGACTCTCAGCTGATGTCCTTGAACTCCGAATCCTCCTGCTTCCACCTCCCAAGTGCTGGGATTACAGGTGTGCACTACCACACCTAGCTCCCATGTTTACCTTCTGTTACCAAGTAATAGGTTTCCTTATGACTTCAGGCCTTTCTGCACTCAGAGACCTTTCCTGAGAAGGTCCTTGGGTGTAACGGGTAGAGGCATGACCTGTCCCTCAGCTTCCTAGGCCTTCACCTGACCTCAGGCAGGTGCAAACTGGGTGGTAATGATGATCTGCTCTACAACCTACAAAGAGAAGCCTGTTTGTCCTCGCCAGGGTGCTGGAATTAGACAATATTTGGCTTTCCCTTGATGGAGGAGAGTCCTCTGCCCTATTGGGCAGGAACCAGTTCCTGTTAGGCAGGGCTAGCTGGGCCCCTGCCAGGACCTTGGGGGAAGGGTCTCCTTTCGGGCTGCTTCAGAACTCTGCTCCTGGGGAGATACCAGAGGTTTAATCATTAATGGGCACATTTACCTTTGGTTACAAGCTGGAATTTGGGATCTGTGCCCAGCAGCAATTATCTCTAACACATTATTTTGTGCAAAATCACTTTTAGTTGATAAAGCTGAAATAAAAAGCAGTCCATTAGGTAGTGCTGGCCTCTTGGTGTCTGGGGCTCCCTGCGACATCACCAAGGAGCCAGCTTTTGGGAACTATGGAAAAGCATCCAGAAAACACGCTTAAAATTGGCAGAGTATTTCACTGGCTTGGTGTGTTTTCAGACCCTCCACGCGTCGCCTCCATCTGCGGTTTGGGGGATTGGCAGAGAGCCTTGGAGACATGCCCACCTTGTGCAGATCTATCTGGGGCTTGGGAAAAGCTGATGACTTTGTCCCCTTTTCTGGGGTTCTGAATGAGAGCGGCAGCCCACCACACCCTCCTGGCCTAGGCCAGGGGTCCAGGCAGTCGTGGGAGGAGGGGCATCCTTGGTGCTTCAGTCAGGGAGCATTCCTGATGATGGGGCTGCCTCAGCGATAGTCACCCTGCCACAGGGGGCCAAAGCTCAGCCTCCTCTCCGTTCCCATTTCCCCTTACCTTTCACTGACATTTGAGGCAGCTGGCTGGATGCCAGCCATCCCCGAGGATGGCCCTATCAGACCCAGCCGAGGCTGTGGCTGCTGCTCTAGCATTTTATGGGCACTGTAGAGACCCTTGTGAGAGGAAGATGGTGGCTCTCCTGGTCTCCTCTGCAACCCCTCCCCCTCCTCCCAGGGTTCACAGCCCCTTCTTCACATCCTCTTAGATCAACCCTCACTCACTTCCCTTTGAGAACCCCAGTCCTCTGTTGCCCACCTGCATTGCTGAGTGCCTGGCCTGACAAAAGACCTTCCCCAGTTCCCCGACCAACATGTCTATAGGCTTCTGACACTGGCCTACCTTCTTGCGTTCCCACATTTCTATCCTCCTAGTCTTGCTCCCCAAGTGTGTCTTCACTTCCTTGCTGCTAATTCTTCCCAGCTGCTATCTGTGTCTAAGTGTCCTCTGCTGCAGCGTGGGCCCACTGTAGGCCTAGCTAGTGCAGCCTTGCTCAGAGATGACTGCACAGTCAGCTATGCACACTGCCTGGAACACTTAATAGCTTGTCACTGGAGGTCTAGCCTAGAGGTTGGTCAGCCAGAAGTACTCAGATAGGAAAGGGCCAAAGACCCGGGGCCACACAGAGGGGGTCAGGCTCAGGATCTGGATTCTAGCCAGTCACCCCCTGTTTTTCACCCCAGTAGCCCAAGGTCCTCCCTTTCTCCCTTTGAGGCCCTGCTGTGACTACACATCATCCCTGGGCTTCATTTCCTGCTGTTCTGTGAGACTCAGGCCTACGTGACCTTTGGGGCCTGCCAGCCCACCAGCCCCAGGCTCTGGATGGCCAGACTACTCTCAGAAACTCCACCCAGCTCTGTGTGGTCAGGCCTTACCGGAAGGGCTGACCAGAGCTAACCTGATGAGCACACCCCTGTTTGGGGCTTGCCCACTACCACCCCAGGGGGGTCCTTTCCAGAGTCCAGAAAATAGAGTAAAATTCTGGCAGGGGACTCTAAGGATCCAGTAATCCCACCTCCACCCTGTGCAGGACCTGGGTCTGCTCTGGGCCCTGCTAGAAAAGTCAGCCCCTCTCCCTCAGGGCAGACGTTGCTTGTACAGCATTTGGGAGACGGAGGAGCTCCTGGGGAACGGGCTCTGAGTCCCTCTTTCCTGACCGTTCTGCATCCCTGGAGCTTCCACATTTCCTGAGGATGGCACAGGGCAGATGCGCAGCTGATATCCCTGGTTGGCTCTTTCGCTTTATCTTTTTGATTTGGAAGCTCATGTAGCTCAGGCTAGCCTGGAACTTCCTATGACCCTCCTACCTCTACCTCCCAAGTGTCAGGATTATAGGTATATGCTACCATGTCCTAAAACATCAGTGGCCTTGACCCATGGAGAGACAGCTGTCCAGATCAATGGGGGAAGTAGATCATTCTATAAACAGTGTTTGGTTTTAACTGAGTTGCTTATTCAACAGCTTTGCTCCACACCATTCCTAGAGATGCATCCCAAAGCAAATTCAGCAGTCCTACAGCTCTAGAACAAGCTCTGTGAGTGTGGGTTCCTTTGTACTGTGTCTGGGCCCCAGAGGGACAGGCATCACTGAGAACGCAGCTTAGATGTAAAGGCCGTGGGCTGCAGGCATGACTACGGACCTATATCTCCCCAACAAACAGGCTGTGTTATCTCCAGTATGCACGGGAGTGGCAGGTGATGTTTTCCAGATGTTCGGGGACCAGCCTCCCACCCCCAGCCATACCCAGGCCAAGCTCCTCCTGCATATTTTGTGTGTGTGCCAAATGGTAATGTCTGAGCCCTGGGGTGGGATGGAATGGCCTAGGTGGGGTCCTAAGGGCCCTGCCAACACCTGCATATAGGCCTGTGAGGACCAGTACCGGGGGACCAGTCTGACCTCAGGCACTCCCCCAGCTGTGGACAAGCTTGTTGCAGCCCACTTCAGTTTAGTCCCAGATGCAGCAGCTCTGGTGGAACAGTGAGCATTGTAAGGTGGAGTCCCATGAGCAGGGCTGGTAGGGCCTCACTCAGCCCTTCCCTGCACACCTGAAGAGTCCCGGGCATTTTGGGGCACTGCCCTTGCTGGATTCCCCTCCCCACCTACCCCCTAACCCCTCAACCCCATCTCCAGAGACTAGCTAGAAAGCTGTACTGCATCAGTTGCTGTCATGAGGCCCCATCCCTTGGATTCTCTTCCTGGACCCCTGATTCCCTCACCTGCCTCAGATGCTTGTGGGGATGAGACAGCACAGCAACCTGGCAATACTCAGGACAATGCCCTGGGTGTGGTGTTCCAGTGCACAGTGCACATGCACCCAGGAGTAAGGGGCTCTGTCCTAGCCCCTTATATTGAATTAGTAGCTAGGACTGACCTCAGGGACAAGGGCACAGAAAGCTGAACTCTGGAGGGTGGCCAGGCCTACCTAGCTGGAGGGCCTTCTTTATTTCCATTTACGATCCCAGGATGACCCTGATGGTCCAGGCAGGGACCTGAGTGAGGCTCAGTGAATGTTATTTGAAAAGTGTCCTATACCATTCCCCTCACTGGGCCTCAGTTTCCCTAGCTACAGAATGATGATGCATTATTCCACTTCTGTCTTGGACAGCTCTAAAAGATCCAATAGTATACTCAGGCTTTTGTGGCCCATGCCTGCAGGAGTTTCTGAGACGGTTCTGCCCAAATTCAGAGGGTGCCACTTGACCCCTGTGTGCTGCTTAAAGCAACAAGCTAGCTTAGAATGACTCAATCACTGGCTCTCAATGCCCTTCCCCAAGGCTCTGGGCTGCAAACTGGCATTCAGAACAACAGAACCAGGATACTTAGAAAGGGTCCTGTGGGACCATGTGCCACCGTTCTAGAGTCTATCCTGTCTGATGAAGTTTTATCAGAGACACAAAGCAGACCAAAGAAAGGGCCAGTAAGGATAGGCCTCATCTCATACCAAACCTCAAGTTTCTTTGTCTCAGAGTCCTCCACCCCCTGCCTTCTCCCCTCCCCAGGTAGTTGTTAGGATGGATGGCAGCCTCACTTGGGTGTTCCTTCCAGCAGACTACAAGTACTCAGGGGCATCCTTGAGACTCGGAAAGGCTAAGGCTGTGGATGGTGAAGTGGTCATGGTCTTAGTGGTCTCCACTGGGCCTCCCTGAGGGCAGTAGTCCAAAGCTGTGGAAGGCATCAGCAACCCAATTTCCTGAGCTCTGGACTGCCATCTTCATACACGTGTGGCTGCTCATCTTTGAGAGAGCAGAAAGGCAGTGCTCAGAGTAGAGATAGGAGATTCTAATAGCAAGCTACCAAGAGGCCATAATAGTCAATGTGGACTACAACTACAAGGCTCCCCAGACACCTCCATTTTCCTTACTTGGGATGGCTTAATAGCTAAGTCTGGGCAGGTCAGCCTGCTGCACCACTTTCAGTTGCTTGGCTCTTGTATGGAACAGGAGCCCTGGGGGCCACATACTGGAGGTGGGATGGTCTGCATTGGTGTCGTCAAAATCCAAAGTTACAGGGCTGGAGAATGGATTAGCAGTTAAGAGCACTGGCTGCTCTTGTAGAGGACCCAAGTTCACTTCACAGCACCCACATCACGTGGCCCACAACTGCGCTTAACTACAGCTCCAGGAGTCAAGCTTCCAATGGCAACCACACACGTCTTACACATATACACACACACTCTCTCTGTCTCTCTGTCTCTCTCTCTCATACAAAAACATAACAAATTTAGTGTAAGTATCATAACTGGCCTTATTTTTCATTCTAGAATGCAGCAATACTTTCTTCTTCACAAAATAGCTTGTGTTACAAGCCCCAAGTTTATGGCTTTAAGGACAGAAAAAGGCTGACAGAACAGAAACAAAAACAAAGATCAGATTGGCCATTTTGAAGTTACTTTTCTTATAAAGGGGGACAGGGACAAGGTACAGTAGAGACATAACTGAATGGTTAACATCAGGTCACTAAAGTCAAATAACAAGATGGTTTTGGTTGGTCAATGAGTAACTTTTGTGTGAATACTTCCATTGTGATTTACTTTGCTCTTCTGTGGCCTCTTAGATTTTGTATTTAACAATATAAAGATTATTATACATGAAAACATTCTCCTCAGCCTGAAAGTTTATTTTCCCCTCATTTCAGAAGAGATAAAAATATATCTATGGACCCTGCTATGGGTCTGTTTTATCTCTTGTGGGTTCAGCCTGCCTCCCTGAGGGGGTCCCTTGAATCTAAAGATCTCTGACCTTCTAGTGGAACTCTCCAGAACTGGTGTCAGGGCAGGTGTCAGAAGGAGTCAAAACTTTTCCCACCCTGCTCTTGGCCCATTCAGGAGGCCCCTGAAGATACTAGGGGAGTTGGATACCTTCCCCAGGTCTAAAGCAAACAACAACCCAGCTGCAATGCAAATGCAAGTTCTGGACCCAAAGCCCAACTCTAAGAATTACTGCTTAGATGTTTGTTTTGTTTTTTGAGCCAGAGTCACATTCTGTAGCCCATGCTGACCCAGAACTCACTGAGAATCCTAGGGTGGCCTTCATTTCATGGCAACCGTCTTACTTCAGGCTCCAGAGTGCTCAAATGAGCAAATGTGAGCCACTATGCCTTGGCTCCAGAATACTCTGTACAAATAGCTAAGAAGCTTCCTCCCAACATCGCGGTCCTCACCTTCCTCTCTGGTTCCTTCTCATCAGGTTGGGTGTGAGAATGAGCTGAGAGTGGAGGAAGGCTGTGGGCTGAACAGACAGCTGCCCTGGACTCCTAGCTGTCCCCTTGCTCCTTGGGCACAGGTCAGCTCCGCTAGTACCTGTGTCTCTTTTCTGCTCAGCTCTGGCAAGCAGTGATACTCAAGTATACCATGCAGCAAGAGGATCCCCTCTGGGGCCATATGGGAGCTCCATCCAGAGAGTAGGAGCAGGCCTAAGTGAGAAGCCAACAGTGCTGTCCTGTTCCCTTGAAGTCCCATAGCATCGGTTTTTACCCAGAACTGGAAAAGAAGCAGGAAGTGTGGATACAAAGATAGAAGCTCCAGCCAGTCTGAACAGGCTCGGAGTCTGCACTGCCTGGAGGCTGGGCTCAGACATGAGATCATCATCCTTAGCTCTGCTGAGCCTTCTCCCCTTTGCTTCTGGGCTATAAGGATCCTCTGGACTGGGCGCCATAGTAATTCATAAGGTAGACAGCCAGTCCCAGACTGAAGGACTAAAGCTGGCCTTGTAAGGCAGAGCTGGGTCCTGAGGGCCTGAACCCTCCCCCTTTGCCTCCCAGGCCCCTCCTTCCATGTGGGGCCTGCTCTGTGGAAGCACAAGGACCTTATTACTAGCAGATGGGGGAAATGTCGGGCCTGGCTCATTTCCCAATCACCGCACCTTGAACATTTGTTTCACCTGGGTGCCTCCACCTGGGAGGACGGCGGCAATCCAGGGCTACCGGAGGATTTGCAGGCAGTCCCAGCACCTTTCATCTTCTGGGGTCACGCTTCCTTCCTCACCTCTATCCACCATCAGGTGGGTCACACCAGAGGCCTGATGGGATCTGGGGGCTCATGGACACGGTGCCCACATCAGCACCTGCTGTCCTTTCCCAAGCTGCAGCCACATGGTTCTGGTCCACTCAGGCTCTCTTTCCTCTGGCCTCGGCTGCCTGCCTGGAAAGGTACTGAGTTGGGCTCCATTCAAGCTGATCCTCTACTAGACAGCGCTTCCCTGACCACTCGTTTGGAAACCCAGTCCTGTTCTATCAGTATGAGAGCTGGGGGGTGACTGTGCAAACTGTGGAGAGCCATACCCCTTCAGCAGATGCACCTGCCATTCCTCCCAGGCTGCCCACCGGCCACACTCACCTTCTGCTTTTAGGTACTCAGAGAGTCCTTCCTCTCCCAACCTCACCCAGCTGAGGCTAAAAGTGAGCCAGGCTCAGTGACGACCCCAGGAGAAGAAGGAACCAATGAATGAATCACCCTGACCAGGAACAGGAAGTGAGTTATTACCAAAACCAGGACTACTGAGGCCCAGAGAGCCAGAGGGTAACATCACAACAGTGACCTCACCAGCAGGGAGAGGAAGCACCTGCCATTTGTCTGAGGAGGAGTGGTCATGGGTATCACTTATTGGAGCTCTGCGCCAGGGCTGTCTCCGTTGGGGTTCACCAAGGATGGCACAGGAAGCAGGCTTTGCTCTTCCTTCCAGCCTTGCTGTGGTGAGGACATCTATCCCAGGGCAGCGGGAAGGGGCTGAGTGCTAGTCTTTCTCCTCAAAGCCTGTGTGTAAGCCATCCCCAGGGGCCTTCATTCCAGCATTCCGGCCCTCTGATGCACTAGGCCTCCAGAGCAGCCTGAAGCACTGAAAAACTGGAAGGAAGTCCAGTCCTTGCCCCCAACCCCAGATCCTGCACAGGAAGCAGCTGGGGAAACAAGATAGGCAGCATGCCAAGATGGTCAGAGTGGCCTAGGGGCAATGGGCCAGCTGGGCCCGTAGATAGCTCATTTCCCACCCAGACCTACTCTCCAGCCCACAGCGAGACCCCAGAAAATACTGTGTTTTAGGTGGACTTTAGGAAGGGATGGGGTTCACAGTACTACACTCTGCTGGAGTCTTGGATGAGCTGCAGTTCTGGTGAATTGTGATTGGACAAGTCATCCCATCGTGAGGTGTCCATGACAACAACACCACCCCCACACATGCATGCCTAAAGTCTTCTATCATGAGTGTGCATCATGGCTGTAACCAGAAAATAACAAGAGGGCTCTTTAAAACGAATAAGGCTATAGTCCCTGAGCTCAGTGGACTACAGATGATAAGATAGCATCAGGGCAGGGTTGAACTCCTGGTCAGGTCGATGTCCAGATGCCCCAGGCCCCTAGCCTGACCACCATGATGCTACACAGGTGTTATGACCTTGGTGACCAAGCCCCACTGGCCTCCGGGGAGGTTGCTGCATGACTCAACCTTTTCCTAACGCCCTGTAATAAGTGCCCTCATTCCACCAGGAAGTGTGGTTTTGATTGGCCCAGAGCCCCACAAAACCCCACTGGAGGCAGTGCCGACAGCTCAGTGAAGTCTTTCCTGAGGCATGGCCTGCCTCCTGGCCACTAAGGCCCTGCCTGCCTGCTCTGTACTACACACTGCAATTCCTATTGGACTGGACAAGGCCCTCGTCTCTCAGCTGGGAGCTCAGGGCCGGCCACGGCAGAAGGTAGACAGAGGGCCAGTGGAGCACAGGCTCAGCTGTTGGGGAGCTGGCAGGTGCTTCCTCCCTGCTGGTGAGGTCACTGCTGTGATGTCACCCTCTGGCCCTCCGGGCCTCAGTAATGCTGGTTTTGGTAATAACTCACTTCCCATTCTAGCCAGGGTGATTCACTGGTTCCTTCTCCTGGGGTCGTCACTGAGCCTGGCTCACCTTTAGCCTCAGCTGGGTGGGGTTGGGAGAGGAAGGACTCTCTGAGTACCTAGCAGAAGGTGAGTGAATGGCAGGCACATCTGCTGCTGGCTCATAGGGAGACCTTTTTCCTGCAGGGGTGTGGCTCCACAGTTTGCACAGCCAGCCCCCGATTCTCTCAAGAGTCCAGGGCTCCAGGGCAGTAGTCCTGTCTGTCCCTGATTTTAGATTGACCTTCCACTTCCTATCCCCGACTCATCTCACACTGTCATATCCAGAGGAACATGGTCACTCCAGTTCATGAGGTTTTACCCTGCCCTGCTCACTGGCCAGTACCACCATCTGCAGGTGAGTCTTGGGATAGAGGTAGAGTTCAAGTGTTGGAGGTCTCACGTTACTAGGTCTCACAGTACTGGAGCCTGGTGTGGTGAGCTGCCAGGCCCTTCATCTTACTGCCACACAGGGAACAGGTGGGGCCGTGTCAGGGGTGTAGGAGCAACCCCAGGACTGGCAGCCTGACTCAGTACCAGGACCACCTGTTCTGTTACTGTTGTCTTGGTCCAACATTTTCTTTCTCTGGCTAGGTCTCAGCTAGTCCCTAGCCTGGGCACTGGTACCTTACTGTCCTCTTGGGGACATCTCTGGTCTTGGGCTTCCCCATCTACGGCTTGGCATCCATCCCAGGGCCTCTTCCTCTGCCCTCTAGTGGGGCTATTGCTAGCCCTGGACAGGCTTCCAGCTTCCTCCCAGCTGCCCCTGCCCAAACCTTCTCTCCAAGGCCTCACATATGACCGTACCGCTGTCCATCTGTAGGGACAAGCTCACCCAGGGTGCCTCCCAGAGTCCAGCAATCTCCAGGAAGCAGGTGCAGTGTTCTGGGAGCCTGTCTCTGGATCTTGTATTTCCTGGTCCCCTGGGTTGTACCCAAAGAGGACGGGTTGATGATACATTTGGCTGGCTTAGAGGCCGGGGAGTTTGGGCCTGGAGGAAGGATTGGGAAAAGCACACTAGAAAGGGCCTGGATGTCCATTTAGGAAAGGACTAACTTCAGCATGCACATGGGAACGGCAATCAACATGGCACGTAGGAAGGGTCACATAGGCACTGAGGCCCAGGAGTGTGTAGCAGGAGTCTGGAAAGATGTTCTACTCTGCCTGCTTTCTGATATTTCTTTGTGGCTGGGATACCAGTTTGCTGGACTTGCTTTGGGTTTGCTGTGAATTTTGATGTGTTTGATGTTTTCTTTTGAAGGAAGAATTTATCATATTTTGCATGAAAATCATGGTAGCTGGTTTGGGGATCCTCCAAACACAGAAGAAAACTAGTGCCCAGTGCCTGCCCTTTCAGGGTGTCCCCACAGGACCAGAGTCCCTCCAGGCTCGGCTGTTGTGGAATCTTCTCTCCCCCAGAGGCCAGCCTGAAGTCAGCATAGAGGCAGTGCTGTGAGCATTCTTTAAGTGCATTCCCCACCTTGACTGGAGGCTAGAAATGAGAGAAGTATGGCTGGGCCTCAGGGGCGGGTCTCAGGGGCGGGTCTCAGGGGCGGGTCTTCAGTAGACTCTAAGGGCAGGCATCCTCTCCTCAACATTTGCAAGAAGGTGAGAGTTTTACATTTCATTTATTTAAAGTCACACAGGAAGCTGGGTGTGATGGTGCACACCTGTAATTACCAGCACTGGCGAGGTTGAGGCAGGAGGACTGCCATGAGTTTAACACCAGCCTAGGGTACATAGCAAGTACTCAGGCTAGCCAGGGCTACATAACGAGGCCTTGAAATGAAATAACAATAACAAAAAGTAAATAAAATGAAAACACACACATTGTAATTCTTGTGCAGTTTTGTGAAAATTGAACATTGCCATTAAATCTCAAGTCCATCTTGATCAGCCCTTGAACTAAATAATCTCCATCCATTCAGGTGTATACATTATTTTGTTTTGGGGTTCATGTTATCTGACTTTAATATCATGCATTGCTTACATATATGCATGGTCTTATTTGTGGGTTTTAAAAAACTAAATATTTGATTATTTTGATTTTATGTATATGCGTGTATTGTCTACATGTATGTAAGTGTACCTGTGTCATGCTGTGGCCTCGGAGGACAAAGAGGGTGTTGGATCCTCTGGAATTAGAGTTACAGATGGTTATTAGCCTCTATGTAGGTACTGGGATTCGAACCCAGGTCTTCTATAAGAGCAACCAGTGCTCTTAATCACGGAGTCATCTCTCCAGTTCCCTGTTTGTTTTCTTGAGATAGAGGGTCTCATCATGTGACTGACCTAGAACTTACTATGTAGACCAGGTTGCCCTTGCACTCACAGAGATCTGCCTGCCTCTGCCTCCCCAGTGCTGGAATTAAGGGCACATGTTGCCACTGTCGACAGTATATGCATGTTTTATATCAAATGGTATCACTGTGCAGAAGGGCTCCCACTGCAGGCCAAGTCCTGGAGTTTTTATTGCATGTGGGAACTGACTTGACCTGCCCCTGCTGTAGGAGGCCCTGATCTACAGCAGTGTCCTCCACAGCTATGATGACTCCGTTTTATGGATAATGAAGTTGGACTCAGAGAGGCTGAGTGATTTACTCAAGGTCTGGATAGAGGAGGTGTGACTGGTCAGGAAGGAGTGGCAGGCAAGGGCCCCAGAACTAATATCCCAACTAGGGATATTAGGGATGCTGTGGATTTCAGCTGTCACTGGGGACTGGGGACTGAGTGCTCTGGGGGGTTACCAAGGCAGTATCTAGCTGCATGTTTTACCTCCCAGGCCCCAGGCTCCTTCGGCCTCCTCTGTTGGCCTAGGATACATGTGCTGGGCTGGCTGATTACCCAACTAGACCTGCCCTTCAGGATACTGACCCTGGCCCACTTCCATACCAGCTAGACCCAGGTGCTACTGCCACTGCTTCTGTGAGAGAATGCCAATCCTCCCACCTCACCAGCTTGGGGTGGCCTCTCTCTACTGGGTGGCTGTCTCTTAGTACATAGGTCAGGACCAGGCACATGCTATTATAGAAAGGCCAGGCTGCTGGGTGGGCAGGATATGACCTGCAGGCTTTCCCTCAAAGGCCCAGTAGGCCAAGAAGCTAATTAGGGCAGGTGCCTATCAGAGGAGGAAGAGGAGAGGCAGCAGAGGAGGACAAAAAGCACTTGGGGGTGAGCTCCTGCTTCCTAAGAGCTGTTTCCTTCTGGTCCAGTGCTGGATTGACACCTGTTAGCCAGAAATGTCCAAGGGTCCCCACGCTTCAGAATCTGCCAAATCATGGTTCTTGTCTACTTTCTCCAAATGGACCTCTCTCAGTGGCCCTCCTCTGTTCCTGCTGTTTGGCTAACCCAGGCCAGGGCCATCTCCAGAGTGAAGCAGTGTCCTGGGCATGGTTTCCTGGGGTTGTTCTTACTGGATTAACTTGTTTCCATCTCCTTAGAGATCACTGTCTACACAAGTGATCAGTAGTTAAGGGCACTGTAGCCCGCAGGCCCTGCCCCCTCTCTCCTTAGGACATTCACGTGGGTGGGTTCCAGGGAGCAGGTGTCTTACTCCTCTGAGCCCCAAGTTTGGTCTGAAGGTCCCTCATACCCTGGGCCCAAACTCGGCTGACCACACGGCTGGCCAGGTGAAGCTGCATTCCACAGGTTTCTTTTTCCTCTACTATTTAATGAACTTTTGTTACAGCAAGAATTTATAATCCAAATTATGTTTCCTTGCTCAGTTATTAATTCTGTTACCTAAAACAGGACTGATGTCCTAAGCTAGTCTATGGCAAAGAATCATAAAATTAAAGAGAGGAATGCTTTAATTCTGTACTTCACTGAAAAGGCTTTTTCCTAACATTCATTTGGTTTATATTTAACATATTTACATGACATTTATAGTAATATTAATATATTAAAATTTGTGTGTGCTATTGTTTTTTAAAATATTATTTTATGTATATGAGTATTTTACCTGCATGTATTAAGTGCACCTATGTTGTGCAGTGCCTGTGGAGGTCAGAAGAGGGCATTGGATCCCTTGGAACTGGAGTTACAGATGGTTGCTAGTCACCATGTGGGTGCTGGGAATTGAATCCGGGTCCTCTATAAATGTTCTTAACCACTGAACAATCTCTCCACTTCCGCTGTTGTTTGTTTTAAATTTAGTAATCTAGGACTAGCATTGTTTGCTAGACCTAGAATTTTGTCAGTATATAATGTTCTAAGTTTCTTTCATTTTTCATTTATTTTATATTTTGCAATTTTTTTTCATAATATTAAACAATTTTGATGGTTAGATGCTTTCCTTTAGTGAAGCATGAGCTGCTTTTCGTGGTCTCTGATTGATTTCAAAGAGCTGGAGCACTGTGGCATTGCTAATCGCTTTCTGGGCAGCCTCTCTGGCTTGGTGTCTTGTAGTACAGCTATAGCCTCTCAGCCTAAGAGCAGGGAGACTCTGGAGACTAAAGCATATGAAGTGGTTCTCAGTTATCAGTCTCCAACATCTCACTGATTTTCCCAGGAAATAGCCATTCACCCAACATTTGCTTTTGATTTTGAGGGAGGGAAAATGCCATTATGGAAGCAGCCAAAGCCTCCTGACTTTGTATATAAACAGCAGGCCATTGTGTAGTAAGATGTTGCTGGTAGCTACAGGCTCCGCAGCCTATTTATACTGGGGAATGGTAAGTACAGTGAGAGAATCTGCAGCAGCAGCAGCAGCAGCAGCAGCAGCAGCAGCAGCAGCAGGAGCATCAGCATCAGAAGCAGCAGCAGCAGTAGCATCAACAGCAGCAGCAGCAGCAGCAGCAGTAGCTGAGGCCAAGGATCCATGGTCTGTGTTAATGTGTTAGCAATGTGCTATGTCAGGATGCCTTGGGGAACCTGTGAGGAGCCAGTCTCATAGTAGTAAACAGATGTCTAGGAGCAACTGGGTGGGTACCCCAGGCATTTTGGATTGCATGAGGTCTGGTGCCTGTAGCAGTCCAGCCGGGATTTGGTCTCAGTTGAAAAATCTAGCTAGGAGGATAGATAGTAGGTGCCTCAGTTGAGCCCATCGTGAAGTAATAACACAGGAGGTGCTGGCTGGTAGGGAATGGCTATGGGGTTGGGTGCAGTGTATGCACCTGCCATTCTCTGCATGTACTGGTTAGTGATGTGAGCCTGGCATTCTTTGTGCTGAGCCAAAACTATATCTAGTGGCTAAAAGATATGGCCTCGGGAACAGTTTTATTTACCCATGTACAGTACCTCTATGCACACTTTCTAAAATTTTAATATTATTTTAATTAATTTAATATTTTAAAATTATTTACCTATTTTATAATTAATTTTTGAGACAAGGTCTCCCTGTAGCCCCAACTGGCCTGGAACCAGGTTGGCCTTTAACTCACAGAAATCTACCTGCCTCTGCCTCCTGAGTGTTGGGATTGAAGGTGTGTGCCACCATACCCTGGCTCCTATTTTTAAAAACTCATTTTTGACAATTTCATACATGTATACAATGCATTGTGAAGATATCTACCACGACCTTTCCTGACCTTCCTGCAGCCTGTCCCGCTCCTGCTTTTTTGTACAGGTGGTCCAGCTGCCGTACGCTCATGACTACACCTGCCGTGTCATATCCAGGAGACAGCTACTGCCTGGATCAGGCAGAGCCCTGGGTCCCAGAGGATTAATGGTGGGTCTTTCTTGCTCTCTGGGCCTGTATCCCTGCCTGTATCCTCTCAGTCCCATCAAATTCCACTAGCAACTTTTTCAGTCCTTGCAGTGGGGCTTCCAGGAGAGCATTTCAAAATCACTTTGCTTATGGGAAAAGTCAAGCATTGCTGATAGTTTCCATACTGAGCCTTTTAGGAGTGGAGCAGAACTTCTGACAAGCTCCACATAGCCTCTGTTATCAGCTCTGTCAACTCGTGGCCTATCTGCTTCCTGTGTCCTCCATGTTACCCTGCCCCCCTATTATCCTGAAGCCCTCAGGAGCCGAGGAACTTTCTGTTGACAGCAGATATGTGCTGACTTACTCCAGGAATTTAACTCTAAGTTGGGGCCCAGAAAATGTGCTGTTGAACAAAGGTTTCTGGGAGACTTGGAGCGACAGTCCAGGGCTGACATGAAGAGACCCCGGGAAAGGTGGAAGAGTTGGGGCCCCCAGGGTCCACTCAGAGTCACTGAAATGTTCCCTGCAGATTTCCTTCAGAGAAGCCGAGCAGCAACTGCTGCCAGGTGGGGACAGATGCCCTGAGCTCTTCCCATTCCCCTGTATATGGTCCTGGGAGGGAGACCTCCCTGCCTCCTTGATAGTATGTCTGCCTCATCTGACCCCAACTCCAGGAAGAGCATTAACCTGTGGGATGAGCCCACCCTTGCTCCCTGCCGATTAACTGTACGACCATGAGGCTGGACATTTCCCAAGTCTCAGCCAGCCAGTTCCTTTCAAACAAGAGCTTGGTACTGGTAGAACCAGTGGACAAAGGATGCTTTGTTCAGCGACTAGAATAAACACTTCCTTTGGATATTTACTCCCAGGCTTGAATGTAATATGGGGTATAAGTTACTCTTTAACAGGCAATTGGATCCTTGCTGTGGAACTCTCTTGAACTAATTTCCTGCACAGAAGGGATCACCATGGCAGCCCAGATGATGATCAGCCAACCCCTCAGTGGCTCAGAAGGACCTGAGGCTGATGATTACCAGAACCCTGACAAGCAGACATAGTGGTCACTGTGGTCACTCTTACCCAAGAGCAGGGACAAGACGAGTGAACAGGGATCCAGCAAAGGAAGTGTTTACTTTGCCCAGGCAAAGAACCTGTCCATTCACCCTCCCATCTACATAGCCACCTAGCGGGAAACCAGTCAGCATGAGCTTCTGGGAAGGACCAGCTGTTCAAATATCATGACGCTCAGCCCTGAGGATCCCACACATCACAGATATTGCCACCCAAACCTGGACCTCTAGGTCAGGCTTAATGGCTGACATAGCATGATCTGTCAGTCTTCAGAGATAAATAAAACTGCATGAAGGTGGCGGGTAGAGCTCACTGTCTAGTATGTGGCAAGCCCCGGGCTCCTTTTCCAGCACTACAAAAATCAAACAAACAAACAAATAAATGTTTCAGAAACTGGAAATTTTACAATTCAAACTTAAAAAAAAATCGAGATGTGCTGGGCAAGGTGACACATGCCTTTAATCCCAGCATTTGGGAGGCAGATGCAGGCAGATCTCTGTGAGTTCATGGCCAGCCTGATCTACATAGCAAGTTCCAGGCCAGCTGGGGCTATAGGGAGACCCTGTCTCAAAAAGAGTCCCCCAAAAAATCTAGCTGTGGATTTCCATGATGGACAGAGAATAAGTGGAACTGGAGAAAAGGAAGCCATCCTCCTCCCAACTTCTGTTCTGACTGGGCCACAGTGAGACTTGTGCCCCAGGGCAGCTTGTCCACAGCGTGTTAGAGACATATAGCTTGGCATAAAGAGATGAGCAGGGCCAGTCACTCATCCTTGTGCAGGAATTTGGGACAGGCGGAGAAGAGGATTCTCCTTACAGGAGGGAAATCTGTGTGGATGCTATGTGGGTGTCACAGCGGCTCCTGCACCCTGATGCCACCTCTGTAGGAGTGCACAGGAGGGCAGCAGGGAGCTGTGGTGGCAAGGAACAAGTCAGGAGACCCCAGAGCAACAGAGAACCCTTTCCTTGATCTGTTTTGCCTCCATGGCCAGTCTCAGTACTGAGATTTCAGGAGGCCTGGGGCCCACTCTCCAGTTCCCAGGATCCTATGTCCTGTTAGTGGATCTGGGCTTCTTAAGTCCTTGAGTGAGACATGGACTCCACTTTGAGGACTAGACTGGGGTCTTTGATTTGCAAACATTCTCTAAAGGGAATGTGAAGGAAAAAAGTCCCCACTCTCCAGTGATCCTACGGCAGGAGAGGCAGGCCTCCATGCAAGGCAGAGCCCCTGCAGTCCTGCAAGGAAGGTGGGGTGGCAGAGATGCCTGCAGTGCCTGTGACTTGGGGAGCCCCTCAAAGGGCAACCCACACAGGTTCTGAGGCAGTAGTGCTCTGCAAATGGGGTGAGTTGCAGTTCCACTTGGGTTCCCTGGGAGGGTGCAGGGAAGGCCACTGGTGCCTGTTTCAGTAGAAAAGCTACTTGTTTTCAAGGCCAGCATGGGGACAAAGACACAAGCTCCCTCTCTGTCCCTGCATTTCTATACCAGTGTCTTCACTGCGGCTGTGAGAACCCGAGCCTGCCAGGACAGGTAACTTCTCTGTGTGGCTCCTTGCTGTCTCCACAGTAGCTCCTTTGTGGGGCGGGAGAGGCAGTGGGCCTCCTGCCAGTCTTCTGGATACTTGAGGACACTAGTAGGTCCATCATGATGTTCCTAAGCCTCAGTGGTATTAAGGTACCAGAGAAACCTGTGTACGGATTGTGGTCTCTCCTCCCCCATATTTCTAGCTTCATTCATTCAGAAGGCACCAGAGCACCAGGATGGGCCACCAGAAGGCGACTCCCAGATGAAAATTCCTGTGCAGGTGGCTTGATGGAACACGAGAAGCAGCTCGAGAGACAGTCCACTCAATCTGGGTTCTTCCTAGACCCTTCAGGCAGGGCAGGAAAACACCCTGAGGGTGCTGGGTGGGGGATGGCAGAGACAGCAGGTCCCAGGGGCTTGCAGGCTAGCCTGTGTAGCTGAATTGGACAGCTCCAGGCTTGGCGAGACCATCTCAAAAAATAAGATGGAGACTGTTCCTGCAGTTCACTCTCAGTCCCCAAGATTCACCCCCAGACCCCAAGTGTATACCCCTAGCCTCCTCCTGGGATTCATCCTGGTGCTCTTGGGGTCCATCCCAGTCTCTTCCATGACCCCCATGCTGAGGCCTCCTACTCCTCTCTGAGGGCCCTGGGAACATTACTTTCCTCCCTCTGGCAACTGAGCTCTCAGCAGTTTGGCTGAGTGCTGCTTTAGTCCCCCCTCAAAACCCCCCTGCAACAAAATCTTTTGTATTTTGTCCTGAGCCCATTAAAACAGCCTCTCTAGAAAGTGAAGAGTTAGAGGAAAGCATACCATGTTGACAACATGTATTGTTGAAGGCTAGGTCCCCCTGGCAGTGCTGAGAAGTGGCTGGATGGAAGCCAGCTAGCCTAGTCATTGGATTAATCCCTTGATGAATTTATAGCTGATTATTAGGTGGTGAAGCCTGGTTTAAGAAAGTAGCTCACTAGGATGTGTTTTGAAGGGTGTATCTTGGTCCTGGCCACTTCCTGTTTGTCTGCTTCCTGGCCACCATAAGATGAACAGTCATCCTCTCTCATTTCCTTCCACCACCTTTCTGCCTTACTACAGGCCTGAAAGCAATGGGGCCAACTGACCATGGGCTGACACCTCTGAAACTGTGAGCCAAATGGTCTTTTTTAAAGCTGATCTTATTTTAAAATTTTTTATTATTTTTATGTATATGAGTGTATTGCCTGCATGAGTTAAGTGTCATGAAGTACCTGTGAAGGTCATAAGAGGGTTGGGTTCCCTGGAACTGGAGTTATGGACAGTTGTTAGCTGCATGAGTGCTGGGAATCAAATCTGGGTTTTCTGTGAGAGAAGACCTCACTGTTAACCGCTGAGGCATTTCTCAGGCCCCCTTCCTCAGTTATTTTGTGACAGCAACAAATATTAATACAGTGTAAGTAGACAATCGGAGTAGAAACTGGGATCCCAAGACTTAAGCAGGAAGCAGTTTATTTGTAACAGCATAGTCCCAGAGAGAGAGATATCTCTAAAGCTGGGCCCTGAACAAAGAAAAGCTTAGCCTTTTATACCCCACAGACAGTTCAGAGTTTTTGTGTCCCACAGATGGTAACATATACATCCTGCCTGGGTGCTCTGTGCGACAAGGTCATGGCCAGCAGTACTTAGACACAGACCACACTGCATTTCTTTTTCTTTGTTCTGGGGGTTCCTGACCTAAGAGGGCTATTGAGGCAATTTCTTTTCGTTTTTAATAATTACAGCGTAGGTGTGGAGTTCCGAAGACTTGTGAGAATCAGTTCTCTTTCCATCACGTGGGTTATGACAGGCCTTTGAGGTTTAGCAGTAAGTGCCTTTACCTGCTGAGCCATCTCGTCTGCCCAGCCATTTCTTGAGTGAGCTTTGGTACTTTGTGTCTTAAAAAGGAATCTGATCATTTATGTGCTGTAGCATTTACTGGCAGAAGCTGTTGATGATATTCCCTTACTGTTCTGTTAATGTACATTTTTTGTTCTGGAGGATAGAACCCACAGCCTTGAGCATGCTGGGCAGGCACCACCAGGAGTGCCACCTCAAGGGCTTCACCTCATCCATATTACCCTTCACTGTCTTCCGAATCTTGAGATCGTGTCTTCTCAATTATCAATTGGCCTGGGGTTCACCACTTTCCGGACCGCAGAGACCAGCTCTGTGTTCACTGGTGCTCTGTTCCTCTCCTTCTTCACTGATGCGGTCCAATCATCTCCTGTCTCTTTGCAGATGTTTGTTCTCCTGAGTTGTTCTTTCTTCAGTGCTGGGGACTGAACCTAGGGGCTCATACTTAGTAGACAAGCATTCTACCATTTTCTATGTATTTTAAAGTTTGCAGTGTGCCGGGGAGGCCTGAGGAATGTTGGAGCCCTGCAACTGGTTAGGAGCAGCTGTTACCCACTCCTAACTGCCAAGCCCCTTTCCAGCACCTTAATAGAGGAATTTTTTTTTTTTTCTTTTTTGAGACAGGATCTTCCTATAGTCCCAGCTGGCTTGGAACTCTTACAGAAATCTGCCAGCCTCTGCCTCCAAAGTGCTGGGATTAAAGGTGTGCGCCACCACGCCTGGCGATAGAGGAATTTTTAAATATACTCACAAAAGATATTCTA
The DNA here is from genome assembly GCA_035773235.1 of Eospalax fontanierii. Lineage (NCBI taxonomy): Eukaryota > Metazoa > Chordata > Mammalia > Rodentia > Spalacidae > Eospalax > Eospalax fontanierii. The sequence continues at coordinate 80,114,064 of CM069536.1, forward strand.
CCTTACCAAAAGCTAGAAAACCTACTAAAAAAAGTCAGATAAGGTCTGGTTGTATTTCTCAGGCTGGTCTCAAATCTGTGACCCCATGGACAAGTCTCCCAAGTAGGTGGCACTACTGATGCACACTACATTTGGCTAGGAATCTATTTAACTGGTATCCTTGTTCATTAAACTCACTAGAAAACTAGAGTGTATAGGCTAGAGAGATGCTTAACAATGAGGAGTGCTTACTGCTCTTTCAGAGCCCGAGCTGGGTTCCCAGAACACATGGACACCGGGGCTTCAACTGCCTGTAACTCCAGCTCCAGGGACTCTGACACATTCTGGCTTCTGCAGGCACCCACACATGTGGCATATATTTACACAAACATAAACGTATACACATTTTTTTTTATACAAAGGAAAACCACTGTGCAGTGCCAAGTGTCTATCCACCATCCCAGAACCTGTGGTGCTGAAGCATGACAATAATGAATTTGAGTCTAGCCTGGGCTTTATAGTAAAACCCTGTCTCAAAAAAACCAAGGAACTTGACCAAACAAAAATTTTAAAACAACCCAAACTCTAAGCCAGACCCCCACCCCGACCCCCAAGAATTCTACTGTAAGTGCCTGGTCTGAACTTAGATATCAGGCATAAAGAAGCCAGGTGTCAAATCCCATCTGTAAATCCAGCACTCAAAAGGCTGAAGCAACTTGGGTTACACAGTGAGTTCCAGATCATTCTGGTTAAGAGACTTTCACCTCCAAAAATAAATCATGCCCCTTTCCTCCTATGCAGTACAGTTCCAGGGGACGAGGCCATGCTCCTGTACACAAGGCGGCCAAGATGACCATTATTTGGCCACATTCAGGCTCCACCTACAGGCCGCCTTTGGTACAAGACTTGGAGGAACACAGAATGCATTAACCCTTTCACCAAGAGCAAAATTGGTTCTGGATAGGTAAATGAAAAGTTCTGGACTAGGAATGGTGGCACATGCCTTTATTCCAGCACTGAGAAGGCAGAGGTAGGTGAATTTTACGAGTTCAAGGCCAGCCTGGTCTACAAAGTGAACTAGCTCTAGGCCAGCTAAGGCTACAGAGTGATGCCGTCTTAAAAAACAAAGTAAGTGAACAAACAAAAACATTTAAAGTTATTTTTATTTGTAAAATAATTTTATGTTGTCTGAGTGTACTGCCTGCATGTGTGTAAGTGTACTTGTGTCACCCAGTGCCCACGGAGGTCAGAAGAGGGAGTTGGATCCCCTGGAATTGGAGTTATGAACGTTAACTGCCATGTGGGTGCTGGGAATCGAACCCTGAACCTCTCAAGAGCAGCCAATGTTGTTAACCACTGAGCCACCTCTCGCGCCCCCTAAAGTTATTATTTGCTAAAAAACAAAATCTCACTTGTGATCCTCCTGCCTCTGCCTCCTGAGCGCTGGGATTATAGGTGTGTGCCACCACAAAAGAGCTTAGCATATCCAATTCTGTCTTTCATCCAGCTCAGCATACTGGGGGGGGAAGAGGTACTGGCTCAGGATGGGGTTCTACTCCAAATTGGCAGTACTAACTTACTCTGACGATAGTTAAGTGAAGGAACCTTAGGTAGTCATAGGGGCAAGGCGACTTCTCAGCCTTTGTGAGGATCACTCAGAGGCAGACACACCTATCTGCTTCTTTCTGGCCCTCAACATCTCCCTTTAGACAAGTTCAGTCTCTCTGGCCTGGCACTTGGTAACTGATCGTTTTGCTACTTTACTCTCAGTCTGTTTCCTCTGCTGTAATGCCTACACTTCATTATGTTCTAAGGATGACAAAATGTACCAAGCTATGTGGCACACAACTGACATACATGAACAGTAGACTGTCAAGTGGCTTGGGCTGTAGGCCTGTTGTTCACATGATGGGTCATTTCTAAGACCTGGTCTGGGACACGAAGCATGTCCTGAGAACTGAGAAATTGAAATTGTCAGGCTCTTTGCCAGACCAATGGATGAGGCCCACTGAGCCGAGCCCATGCCAATAGCCTGTATATATTTTTTTCCGAGTCAGGGTCTCACTGTGTAGCCCTGACTGATCTGGAACTCACTAGGTAGACCAGGCTGGCTTTGAACTTGGAGAATTCACCTGCCTGCTTCTTGAGAGCTGGGATTAAAGGCAAGCACTACCAGGCCCAGCAATCAGTGGCTTGTGGCTGACTCCAGTGTGTACTTCAGATTGAGAAGGGCTGGTACAGACCACATTTTTTCTTCTTTTTCAAACAAAGTCTCACCATGAAACTGCCTGGCCTGGGACTCTGAGATTCTGCCTTGCTGAATCCACAGCAACGCCTGTGTGATGACATGTCTCCCAGATGGTGGGTGCTGAAGGATGGGGGGACGTGTGCTTTTCGGAGCTTTGCCCCCAGCGGTTCCCTGGCAATCAGCCCGACTCCTGATACCTGAACAAGCACTCTATAAACACCCATGGTGTTCCTGATCACGGCTCGCAGCACTGGCTTTCTTATCTGGATTTCTCATAAATCTTACTTTCATACCCACACACACTTTCTATCTCTAAAACAAAAAATGGTTTTAATAAATCAGTAAGTTCCAAAAAACTGACATAAATGTCTCCTCCCCTGATTCAGGCTTTTAACTTAGCAGTTTATGACCTACATAATAATTAAAAAAAAAATAGTTTTGAGATCTTTATAAACTCACTTAAACAAAAAAAGTTAATAATACAAAAAATAAATAGTAACCCTAAAAAAATACAACTAAAAAAATTAATAAAAAATAGTCACAATAAACCTAACTCTTCAAACAAAAAATTACAAAGTCTAACAATTCTCACTAGGTACTTCAAAAAATATAAACAATATTTCATATAAAACATATCTTAAAAGTTGTTTTAATTCAAGACCATAAAAAACTTTAAAAATATGTTTAATAGTACCAGTCCAGTTTCTAAAAAACCAGTACTGTTATGCCCATTTAACTATAACAACAAAATATACTAAAAAACCACAAAACGTACTAAAAAAACAAAACAAGTATAATAATTAAATATGTATCTTTTCTTTGTCAAAACTTGTAAAACTTACCAATTTTCTCCTGTAACTGTATAAAACCTTAGTAAAAACTTCAGTAAATTACAACAAATTCAAACCTCCTCATCAGTCATGTCTGTCTGTCATTCGCCGAATCCTAATTCTCCTAAGCCTTCACCCCTGCTCTCCCTCGGTGTCCGGTCTCCAGGAGGGACGGTCTGTGGCAGGTGGCGCCCGAACAGGGACTTGAAGGACAGGTAATTCAGAATTCTTTTTATTCAGAATTTAGGATCGGATCTCGCCAGGGAGCTGCAGTCCCGCTGGTAAAGAGTGACCGTTAAGAGTGAGTAATCTCAGTAACCACGGGGCAGCTATGACTAAGAATGATAAAATGTTCTTACGAATGATTAAGCGCATGTTGGCCACAAAAGGTTTTACAAACATACTGTTAAAACAACTGGCATGGGAAAATGCTAACACCCTCTGCCAGGACTTAATTAGACCACTGCGTAAAACAGGAAACATACAAGATTACATTAAAGCATGTATGGATGCCTCACCAACAGTAGTCCAGGAAATGGCCTACGCTGCAGCCATGAAAGGAAAAAGATTCAGCGCCTATGTTAAAAAAACCTTTAAAGGGCAAAATAGCCCACAAAAACATTGAAAAAATAAATGTAAGTCTAAGTTCCATAAGGATGGGACCCCTCTAAATAAAAAAATAAAAAATAAAAAGACAAAAAATTAAATAAGGGGCCTTCTCTTAACCCCAATCAAATAAAAAAAACCACAAAAAAACAAAAAGATTAAGTCTTTACTTAATCCTTCAACTCCAAAATTTACTATTCATAAACTATCTAAAACAACACCAGGGAGCACAGGATTAAATCTGGCCAATGTTCAAGATGTAATTCTCTCCAAGTGGAAAAAAATCGCTTTAATCCCTACTTATGTAAAAGAAAAATTATTGCCTCAAACAGTAGGGCTTATAATTGGTAGAAGTTCCAATTATCAAAAAAATTTTAAAGTTATTCCGGAAATTGTAGACTCAAATACTCAAAATGATATAAAAATAATGGTCAAACCTTTGTCAAAAACCATTCAAATACATAAAAAACAAAAAATAACTCAATTAATATTATTACCCTATATAAATCTTCCCAATCAGATCATAAAACCAAATAGAGGAGAAGGCCAATTCAAATCTTCAAATTTAGTGGCCTGGATACAAAATCTCACTAAAAAACCCTTTAAAATAGTAAAAATTAATGACAAAAAGTTTAAAGGATTTTTATATACTGGGGCTGACAAAACTTGTATTGTTGCTTCAGAATGGCCTAATCATTGGCCCATTCAGAAAACTGGATCCACCCTTATGGGGTTAGGAACAGCTTCGGGAGTAATGCAAAACTCTTCCCCTCTAAGGTGGAAATTAAAAAATAAGACAGAAATGATTCAGCCCTATATTTTATTCTCTTTACCTTTCTCCCTATGGGGAAAGAGATATGATGGAAAACCTAAATTTAAAATTAGTTACTACAAATCATTTAAATGAACAATATTTTACTTAGGGGCCACTAAAAATTTATATACAAATAAAATAATATAAAAATTAAAAAAGCCTATTTAGTCAATGGCCCCTAACACACAAAAAAATTCAAACTCTAAAACATCTAGTACAAAAACAACTAAAAAAAATTAAAAAATCCAACAGCCCTTAAAATACTCCAATATTTATTATAAAAAAAAAAAAATCAAAAAAATAAAAACTACTACAAGACCTTAAAACAGTTAATGCCGTCATGAAAAATATGAAAACACTACAGCCTGGCCTACCTTCCCCTCCCTGTAGCAGTACCGAAGGGATGAAATTTAATTATCATAAATCTACAAAATTACTTTTTCACCATACAACTTAATCCTTTAGATTGTTCACATTTTGCATTTAGTGTTCCTTCTCCTAATTTTCAAAAACCTTTTAGAAAATATCAATGAAAAATACTTCCTCAAAAAATAACAAATAGCCCTACTCTTTGTTAAAAGTTTGTTATTTTCAACAAAAACCACCACAGGATTCCTAAAAGTACGATCGGTATCACTGTATTACTTACCATGGGACAAACATTTAGTAAACGCGATCCTTTCGTGTCTGGCCTGTATCAGGCTCTTAAACACACAAAACCAGGGTTAAAATAAACATCTTACAACAAAGGTTGTCACGGGAAGACCTGAAAGTACAGCCAATGTCACTTTGTAATAAATGGTAAATAATGAGTTTTATCATAGAACAAATAACAAGTAAACATAACTTCCTTGTTACAAGCCTCAAAGAGGCCCTCAAAATACAAAAAGTAAAACTTAAAAAAAAAAAAAAAAAAAAAAAGACATCATTCAGAAGTATGTTGTTTATCCTCTGTAAGTTTGTAAAACTAATAAGGCTTCTTTCAATGTTAATTTTAAGTTTTTTATTACATTAAAGTCTAAAAAAATACATAAAGTTGTTTCAGTATTTTAAATTTAGTGAGGTTTATTTTATGTAAACTCTCCTAAAAAAAAAAACTTTTCAGTTTGTCTCTACCCCTCCTTTATAGCCCTAAAAAAAACAACAGCCTTTTAGCCAAAAAATAATCTCCTCAACAGAAGTCAAATTCCTTAAATAAACAAACCTTCTACTTGTCAATCATGTCCCTCAGTTTCTACAACTCAGTCACCTGCTAGGTAGACTGAACAACTGGTATCGGACCCTCCTCTAACATTGCCTCCTTATAATCCACAATTGTGTACTCCAGTTATGAATGTGCCTCCTTTGTCTTCCTTACCATCTACTCCCTCTAAAAATCCTCTATCCCAACTTCAAACTAAAACACTTACTCAACTAAAAAAACTCCGTACTAAAATACAAAACAAAAAACTTCACTTAAAAAACTTCTTAAAGAACTCCGGTCTGTCATAGAGGAGCTTGCGGGCTTCTCCTGCTCTCCTGCTCTCCTGCTCCTCCACCCCCTATTAAGCCTTTAAACAAAACAAAAAAACAACTCCTTACTTTCCCAGTCACTCATTCACAGAGCCTCTCAAAATACCTCTCCCAAAACTGTCCACAACCCAAACAACTTAAATCCAACACAGGTTGGAACTGTTTATCTTAACTCAAAAAAAAAAAAAAGTAAAAAAAAACAACTAAATATCCAAAAAAAAAAAAAATTTTTTTCACCACTTAATAACTAACAAAGCCTAAAATTAAACTATTAAAAAAATATTTTTTTTAAAAAATGTAACATTTACAAAGTATGGGTTTACCTCTGTCCTTACAAACTCAAAGTCAACAAACTCTTTCTTTTACTAATTAAACAGTACAAGTATAACTAATCTTTTCCCAAACTGTTGTACACCTAGTAATTTCTGTACTATAATCTTTTACTACACGACAAAAATAATAACAACAAAATTAAAACAAATGTTTTTATCCCTACTAAATAATTACTAAACTCAACAACTTTTCTGTCTCATGTAAACCACTAAGTTTAAAATAAATAAATCTTTGTATGTAAGTTTTTAATAATACTAAAAAATTGACTCTAAAATAAAATTGGCCCCCCTACTTCAGACTAAATCCTACTTCAAATGTTTTTCAAAACTTGTCATAAAATACGACTGGCCACCTTACCCTATAACACGTAAAAAAAAAAATAATACAGCCTCAATACAAAAACATTGTACTATTAATAATAACTAAAAAATAAACTAATTTCAACAGGTTATTATTCTTCATCTTCCTATATTCAAGATATAACTCTAACTGCCATACTACTACCACTTTACCCTATAATATTTCCTCCCCTTAAAAAAAAGTTAAGACTCACCTACAGGGAGTCTAAAAAAATAGTAATATTACTCATAATCTCAACACTCTTCAAAAAAATATTTCTACTATAAGCCAAGCCCATTTACAATTTAATAACCTCAATCTCTTACTTCTACTCTTAAAACCAATATTCATGCCTTAAATCCTATAAATTAAATACAATACCTAATGTTTATAAAAATCATTAAACTCCTAGTTCTCTATACTGTTATCTTATTTCCATGCCTCTTATAATATCTTTTCAGGTCAACTACTACTATCAAACAAAAAATTTTTAAATTACATTTAAAAAATAAAAAACAAAAAACTACTACATCCAAAACAATGCCTATATAACAACATGTCTCCCAAATAATAAGTACTAAAGAATGAAGGAACATGTGCTTTTCAAAGCTTTACCCCCAACAGTTCCCTGACAATCAGCCCGACTCCTAATACCTAAACAAACACTCTATAAACACCCATGGTGTTCCTAATCACGGCTCACAACACTGACTTTCTTATCTAAATTTCTCATAAATCTTACTTTCATACCCACACACACTTTCTATCTCTAAAACAAAAAATAATTTTAATAAATAAATTCCAAAAAACAAAAATGTCTCCTCCCCTAATTCAAACTTTTAACTTAACAGTTTATAACCTACATAATAATTAAAAAAAAATAATTTTAAAATCTTTATAAACTCACTTAAACAAAAAAAATTAATAATACAAAAAATAAATAATAACCCTAAAAAATACAACTAAAAAAATTAATAAAAAATAATCACAATAAATCTAACTCTTCAAACAAAAAATTACAAAATCTAACAATTCCCACTAAATACTTCAAAAAATATAAACAATATTTCATATAAAGCATATCTTAAAAGTTGTTTTAATTCAAAACCATAAAAAACTTTAAAAATATGTTTAATAATACCAGTCCAATTTCTAAAAAACCAGTACTATTATACCCATTTAACTATAACAAAATATACTAAAAAACCACAAAACATACTAAAAAAATCAAAACAAATATAATAATTAAATATATATCTTTTCTTTATCAAAACTTATAAAACTTGCCAATTTTCTCCTATAACTATATAAAACCTTAATAAAAACTTCAATAAATTACAACAAATTCAAACCTCCTCATCAATCATATCTATCTATCATTCGCCAAATCCTAATTCTCCTAAGCCTTCACCCCTACTCTCCCTCAATGTCCAATCTCCAAAAAAAAAACAGTCCATAACACTGCCTCCCATGTGCTAGGATTAAAGGTGTGAGCCACCAGATCTGGGTTTTTTGGTTGTTATTTTTGAAACAGTCTTGTGTAACCTAGACTGGCCTCAAATGCATTCCTTAGAACTCTTTATCCTTCTGCCCCTAACCTCTCAAGTGCTAGGATCACAGGTATGGGGTGCCATGCCTGGCTTCTGGCAGGTCAAGGTCTCACCATGTAGCTGAGGCAAGTGACCCTCCTGCCTCACCTTCCCAAATACGAGTTATGGGTGTGCAACACCACACAGGGTTGTCAATGGGTTTTTAATAGTTTACTTAACCTTGTGACTATTTGCCGAAATTTTGTCCTAGAATTTATGAATTTTGTCTATTATGTGATCCAAAATGCTATCAGAAAAAGTGGTACATGCAATTCTTAAGAGGTCCTCAGAGGACAACTTACAAGAGTTCATTCAGCATATGGAGTTTCAACATATGGATCCTGGGGATCAGATCCGGGCTATCAGTCTTAGGGGCACACATCCTTACTGCTGAGCCATCTCGAGGACCTTCTTTCCATTTTTTTTTAAGAGAATTTTATTTTGCTTTATTTATTCTTTTTTTTTTGTGGGGGGGGGTTGAGACAGGGTCTCTCTGTATGAGTTCAAGGCCTGCCTCTACCTCCCGAGTGCTGGGACTAAAGGCTTGCATCGCCACACTTGGTGGAATTTTACTTTTATTAATTGTACATTATGTGTGCCTGTTAGAGTACATGCTGTATAAGAAAGTGCCCACAGAGGCAAGAAGAGTGTACCAGACCTCCTGGAACTAGAGCTACAGGCAGTTGTGAGCTACCTGATGTGGGAGCTGGTAGCCGAATTGGGTCCTCTCTTCGGGCAGCAAATACTGTTGACTTCTGAGCCATCTCTCCAGCCTCCTTCCATTTTGAATGCTAGCCTTCCTTTCCTTTGAGACGGGGATTCATTATGTAGTTCAAGCTAGTCTAGAACTTGTTAACGTAGCCCAGACTGGCCTCTAACTTGTCAATGTCCTGACTGAGCTGGGATTAGTGGTGTGTGCCACCAGGTCTAGCTCCGGCAGCTCATTCAGTATTTCACAACTTAATGTTTTTTCCTCCCCTTCTTCTACCCTCCTTAGTTTTAAGATAGCACTTAATTAGCACCATGTTTTCTGAAATATGAAAACTGAGGATCAGAGGTCAGAGGCAGCAATTTGCTTATTGGATACTGGAATCTGAGCGAACATCTAGATCCTGATCACCAGCTCTTATGGCAACAAAGACTTTTCTCCTCATTCCTCAGGTTTCCTAAGGAGGTGGCTCCAGAGGTTCTAAGGGTGCCTGCTGTCCACAGAGGACCCATTCAGGGGACACAGAGAAGTACCCACGGGTAGTGGTGCGTCGCACAGGTATTTATTGATGCCACATAGTAAATGGTACTTAGACAAGTATACAAAGACAGTCCATGTTCCTAACTAACACAGCTTGCTTAACTTTACAGGCTGATTGAGGATTCCTCTTGAGTGTACTCAGGGAACGGGTTAATGATGGCCGGGACCATGACCAGGAGCAGGTGTGGCACCTGTTGAAGAAGATGCATCAAGCAGAAATAATTTAGGAAGAGGGAACAGGATGCAGTTTACCCTTTGTACAGCAAGCCAGGAAATGGAAAGCAGACTTCAATGCTAAAAAGAACGGGGGACAACCTCTGTGAGAGACAGCACAGTGCAAGGTCTCCTCCTCAATGCTTGGGAACTAGCCCTACCACACACATCACTTCCTGTTCGGACATATTCCACTTTATCACTGAATCATGGGTGCATTTTAATTAAAGACAGAACTTGTCTTGAAAGATGTCTTTCTCTTTCCCACCACAAGAAGCGGAAGTCTTACCTTTCAATGCTTTACTTCTTTTATCTAAACAAAAGGAAAAAAATCAATTATATCAATGCCTACAAAATGCCTTTAATGAATCAAAATCAACATCTGGCTGAAGGCTTCTCAGGTTAGGCAAAGCATTACAGCAAGCTTTCAGAAAACAGTTATGGCAGTGCACCACAGCCAGGAAACGGTAGCATAACAATCAGCATACAATGTCATGGATTTCGTTGATATTTACACATTCATATCGTACTTTGTTCACGAATCCCCACTACCCTCTGCTCTGCCCCTCCTGCCTCTCTTCTGCTATTAGTCCCCCCTTTACATTTGTGTCATACATATAAAGTAAGTAGATTCTGCATGAGAAAACCACATGATACCTGTCTTTCTGAGTCTGGCTTATCTCATTTTATCTGATGACTTCTGGTTCCACTCAGTTACCTGTGAATGACATCTTTCTTCTTTTATGGTTGAATAAATTCCATTTACTACTTTTTCTTCAGTCTAAGCTCTCCAGACAGTGCTCATGGTGACCTTTATGGTATTTTCCTTATCTACTCATTTTTTGAAAAAACGTCTAGGCTGGCTTCATATCTTGCCTATTTGAACACTGCTGCAATAAACATGAACGTGCAAGTATCTTTGCAGTACAGTCAGATTCTGTGAAGGAGCCCCCATGCTGAGTCCATGCTGGCCTCACTGGACTGTGTTCCTGCCAGCAGTACAGAAGCACTCCTTTGCTGAGCATCCTTACCAGCACTGGTTTGCCTTACCATTAGCCATTCTGACCTGAGTGAGATGCACCTCAATGTAGTTAAAAGTCTTTTACTATCTGTGTGTGGGCATGCGCACACATCACAGTGAGAGTGGAGATCAGAGGACAACTATGGGGGCTGGCCTTAGGTTGTGAGCTTGGCAGCAAGCACCTTCACCCACTGAGCCATCTTGCCAGTCCTCAATGTAGTGTTAATTTACATGTTCCTGATGGTTAAGGATGTTGGACATTTTTCACATACTTACTGGTCATATGTAGAAGTGACAGTTCACACCAGAGATGTTCAACGAAGAGTGAAGAACAGGCTTCCCACTCGAGTTTCTCAACTGTAATCTTTTTTTGAGACAGGGTCTCATTATGTATACTGACCTGGAACTCAGAGATCCCTCTGCCTCTGTCTCCTGAGTGTTGGATTATAGGCACATACACCATGTACTCAATAATGCATGACTGGACCATATTTATGCTCCACTGAAAGCCAATTGCTAATTCCTCTCTAAATTTCATTACCAAGTTGTTTGAGACAGGGTCTTATGTAGCACAGACTAGACTCAAATTCAAATATACACTCAAGGGTGGTCTTAAGTCCTGATTCTCCTGCCTCCCAGCTGGAATTATAGGCATGAACCACCATGCCTGGCTCTCATAAAGAAATTTCAAATACTCCTAACAATTGAGAAGGCACAACAAAAGCAGTGTTCACTACAATACTATACCCTGACATATTTCAGGCCTCTGAAACCTCCTATGTATCTGTAACATGAAAGTCACACCTAGGAGAACTCATACTTCTCTAATCTCAAGATCTTGTGGAGCCACTTCCATCCCCAAAGCATTTCACAGCTGGCCCACAGCTTCACACAACACAGGGTCTGTTGCACATGCTTAGTTGAGTCATAGTTCTAGCACTTGGAGGCAGAGGCAGGTGGATCTTTGTGAGTTCCAGGCCAGCCTGGTCTACATACTGAATTCTAGATCAGCTGGGTGTGATGGCTAACCTTGGCTGTCAATTTGACACACCTGGGAAAGGGCCCTTGACTGAGAGGATTGCCTGGATCAGTTGGCCTGTGGATTTGTCTGTGGGGCATTTTCTTGACTACTAATTGAACAGGAGGGCCAGCACACCATGGGTGGTACATCTCTATGCAGGTGGATCTGGGCTGTATAAAAAAGCTAAAGGGCTGGAGAACTGGCTCAGCAGTTAAGGGCACTGGCTGCTCCTGCAGAGGACCCAGGTTTGATTCCCAGTACCCACATGACAGCTAACAACCATCTGTAAGTTTGGTTCCAGTGGATCCAATGCCCTCTTCTGACCTCTGCAGGGATTGCATGACACACATGCAGGCAACACACTCATACACATAAAAATAGTTAATAAAAAAAAAAAAAAAAAGCTAACTAAGCCTGAGGCAGGGAGCAAGCAGGAAGCAGTGATCCCATGGTTTCTGCTCAAGTTACCGCCCTGACTTCCTTCAATGATAGATTGTGACTCGATGTGTGAGATGAAACAAACCCTTTTCTTCCAAAGCTGCTTTTGGTCATGGTGTCTATTACAGTAACTGAACGCTAACAGAATACGGGGGCTGCATAGTGAGACTCTGCTGGAGGAAAGGGGAGAGGGAGGGAAGGAGGGAGGGAGGGAAAAAAAAAGTCATAGTTCCGGGCTGGCAAGATGGCAAAGGCAGTTGCTGCACAAGTCTGACGCATGAACCCCACAGACTCCTCCCAGTTGTCCTGTGACCTCTGCAGGTCATGTTGCCGCACATGCACTCACGTGTACACACACAATAAAAATTCTAAAGTCATAGTTCCTTGATAGATGAACTGTGTTTCTTTCTGAAAATAATTTTCTTCCAAACCAACAATAAAAATGTAACTTACCAGCACTCCTGATCTTATAAACGATGAAGGACATCAACCCCATTCCTACCCAAATTTCCTGATAAACCTGGGTATAGTAAGGTTTCAGGGGGGTCCAGACATTCTTAATAAAGCTCTGAAGCATCTGAAAAGGTGATAAACATTAAGCGAACTGTTATTGCTGTACATCTAAAGGCAAGAAATTTCCTGTCCATTCAGTAAGTCCAACCCAAGTTCCCATGACTACCTGGCTGGTTGCTATTCTATTTTCCACAGGTACCTGTTCCGTGGAGCTCTTGGAGCTCCTGGAGCTCCTGACACCACCCCAGCACTCAGCCTGCATGTTCCCCTCCCAAGCTAAGGCACCGTCCTAAATCCTGCCCACTGTTTGGACCTGTAAGTGGAAACAGTTTCACCCCCATCAGCATTTCAAACTGAAAAGAACAGGGCCAGGGGTGTCACTCCTGGGGAAACTCCTCTCCCGGCCTGGCCACCTTCACCCTGCTGTAGGTCAGTCCTGAGGTCCAACGCTGAACATGGAACAACACAGGATGAAGGCCCAAATATGACACAATTCATTTGATAAATAAAAATGTTTAGTAACAGGAATCTCCTAGGAAGGCCACTGAATTCTGAGCGTATGGCTTATTTTTATGTGCAAGTCTCAAAGTAATGCTTCTAGTCATTTTCATAATCTACTATAGATCCCAAATCAGACATTCAGATTCTTAACTCAAGAAGTTTTAGAGTGCCGGGCGTGGTGGCGCATACTTTTTTAATCCTAGCACTCGGGGAGAGGCAGGCAGATCTCTGTGAAATGGAGTCAGCCTGGTCTACGTAGTGAGTTCCAGGCAGATTGGGGCTACTGGAGGCCCTGCCAAAAAAAAAAAAAACGAAACAGGGAGGTTTTGAAACAGCTGGTGAATTAAACAACAGTCATTCCAACAGCCAGAAGCCCTTCTCACTTGGAAACTTGTCTGGACTGCAGTATCTTGCCATGTCCAGACTCAAACCTGGACAAAACGGATAAAACAGCACTGCCTCAAGGGGTGCTACGACCCTTAAGTGAGGTACTCTATGCTCAGTGCTTACAGTATTTGGCATCACCTAGCAAGTGCCCGTTATATAAAGTGCTACTTGGGGAAAGTTGCTTAGGATCCAAACAAGACTCGGGTCCCATTAAGTTTGGTCCACATCTGATTCCTACAGGAGTCTGCCTCCGTGACTTCACTGGCAGCTCTTTCCCGTTGAAAGGAACTTGGTCTTGAAGGTAGCTGGTGCAAGAGCTAACTGTGGGACGAGGTTATTCTCGAGGAAGAGGCTATGCTCAAGGCAGGGCTATCTTTATTTATACATATATACCCCACCCTCCCACCCCGACTTCTGGCAGATTTTTTCATGGCAGGGCTATCTTCCTTTATGAACACTCTGTCAGGCATCTCCGCCCCCACATTTCCTCCTTGTAACTGTATTCAGATGCTCTAAAAGAAGGTAGCCCTGCCTTGAACATCACTCAGAGGTAGCCTCTGCAAGGCCTAGACTGCAGAACTCTGAGGCATGGGGTGAATTCCTTCCTCTTTTCTCCGTGAGCAGTAGAGACTGGGAAGTTATTGCAATGGACTAAGGGGTTAGAAACCTAGGACTCCCAGGTCCCAAATCATGCTCTCAACTTCAGGGTTTCCCTCAGTCTCTGGGGTCAGAAGGAAACAGGGAGCACTTTGACCTACTGTTCTTGGAACATAAAGGGGCATCATCTGGGGCCTGGTATGGAGTAAGTACTCAGTAAATGATCAGAGCAAACAACAGAAATAATTGTTACAAAACCTCAGCATACTATAATAATTCCTAGGCCACTAGGATTCTACGCGAGGGAAGACTTAAGAGTTCCTCTTGTAGGCCAGGTAGAATCGTTAAGAGTGACACCATGAGAGGGTCTGGAAGGGGAAAGTGGAGAATTGGAAAGTGACTTAAAGAACCTTGATATCTGCTCAGCACCCAGGCCCTCCCGACATTGTCCTGTATTCTGAATTACCACGGGTCCCTGCTGCGACAGAGAACAGATACTTCCCTCCTTTCCTTCTGGCCTCTTGACTTTCCTTTTGGCCAGTGTTGCTGTATTTGCCTGGATAAGTGACAGGCATGTTTCCAATATTCAATAGGGCTCCAGCCTTTCCCCCTTGTCTCTCGGTTCAGCACTATTTTCCAGCTCTGCTAGTTTTACACTCCTGTCCTTTAAAAGCTCGTCTAGCTTGAAAGTCAAATGGACATCTACTATGAGTGCTTAAGTCTGCAGAGTGTTTACATGCTACACTAACAGCAAACTACTGCCTTACACTGCAAAGAACTGGGGGCATCCTGGGACTGACAATGCAGTTTCAAGCCTTCTCAGTCTGCCGGGGACGAGTCTCCATACCTCCCCTTCAAGTATTGGGAAGTAAAACCTCTCTCGGCATAGGGACATGACCTGGAGTACACCTTGAGTCTGCACTGACCCTTGTGCACTCTCTTACAGTCCGGGGGCTAACTCCGGTGGGTACCCTCCTGTAGTTGGGGGCTGACTCTGGACACGGCTGCAGTTGGGGGCTGACCCTGGCACTCTCCTGGTAGTCTAGGGGCTGACGCCGGGACCCTCCTGCAGTTGGGGGCTGACCCTGGACACTCCCCTGGTGGTCTGCGGGCTAACCCCAGCACCCTCTCGCGGCCCACCAAGCAGGGGCTGGTCCAAGGTCAGCGGGGTCCCCGGAGCCCTCCGCCGCCCCCCGTCCTATCCCTTGGCCCCACCGCACCGCGTCGCGGTCCCTGTGCAGTCCCAGCTGTGGAGAACCGAGTAAAAGGCCGGGGCCAGGCTCTCACCTCCGCCAAACCAAGGCCTAGGGCCAGCCGGGATCCAGACAACCTACCGGGAAGGTCAGCGAACACGCAGGCGCCGCGCAGGGCCTGCCGGGAAAACGGAAGGCGCGGAGCGCCGGAGGCAGGAGCCCTGTGGTCTGCGCCTGCGCGGCGCAGCGCCCCCAGTGGTCTCCAGGGTGTTGCAGGCTAGACCGCCGCTGGCTCGGGGCTGGGAGGGCCGGAAGCCTGCAAGTCCCGCATGTGTTGGGCGTCATAGTGCAGTGACTAACTGTCCACATTTCCCAGGGCTGATGGGTTTACAAGAGTGGAGACTTCCAGTGCGGAAACCAGGACAGCCTGGACACTCCAGGCAAGTGTGCTGGGCTTGTAGCTGTCATCCCAGCAGAGACTTCCAGGCTACCCCCGGCTCCAGGAGACACAGCCCGGGAAACCAATGCTGCTCACTTGATTGCGAACATCTTAGTGGTCTCTTGTCATTTCTTGGTGTTGTGACCTAGTCTACCTATTTGACTAAGCAGCCACTGTGCACACTAAGTCTCCTTAGACATGTGAAGTGTCGTAAACCTTTCTGCAGGAGCTCCAGGCAGGGATCCTAACAGTCTTTAGAAAAAAAGATGCAAGCTTGGTGTGGTATGCACTACTAAGCAGCACTTGGGAGGTGGAGGCTGCTGGATCCGGGTTTCTAGGCCCGCCTGGACTGAGACCCTGTTCCAAATAAAAACAGCCATGTGTGGTGACCCACGTCTTTAATCCCAGCACTTGGGAGGCAGAGGCAGGCTTATTTCTCTTAGTTTGAGGCCAGCCAAGGCTAGGTACGTGGTGAGACCCTGACAATATGGCATTCTTATGTTTAAGGAACAACAGAAATTCAGCAGAAACTGGAAAAATGAGTCCACTTATTGGAATTTTTAAAAAATGCCAAGCAGATTTAGTAGATCAGAAGAATTATTGAATCAGAAGACAAGAGAAACTAGTCAGAATCTGATACTACACAGAATGGAAACCCATTCTGTTCCTCACACTGTGGGCGGTGCTGTTTTTTCCTTTTTCTTTCTTTCCTCCACGTGGAGGTCCCGGGCACCAAGTGCCTTTTTGCTCAGAGCCATATAGCTAGCCTTACTTTGGTTTTTGTTTGTAACATTTTATTGTTTTTTATTTTATGTGTATGAGTGTAATGCTTGCATGTAGGTAGGTGTACCCATATCATGCAGTGGCCAAGGAGGCCAGAAGAGGGTGGAACTGGAGTTATGGAAGGTTGTTAGACACCATGTGGGTGCTGGGAATTGAACCCGGATTCTCTGCAAGAGCAGCCAGTGCTCTTAAGTGCTCCTAGCTGTTGAATCATCTCTCCAGCCAATGTTTTTTGAGACATGGTCTCCCTCTGAGGCCACGTGGGCTTCAAACTTGTGTGATTCTCCTGTCTCAGTCTCCCAGCTGCTGGAATTACAGGTGTGAGCATTATGCCCAGCTTCCTTCTCTCTTGGTGCTGGGGATGAAGCCAGGGCCTTACATAAGACATAGCTCTGAGCTGTAGTTCTAGCTGCATGGGTAATTGGACCTTAGAAGGAAAGGAATACGATTATAGCAGAAATATCTGATGAGCCAGTGGCTGAGAATTTTATAAAATAGATAAGAAAAAAATTCAAAAGATGTTACTGAAACCAAGCAGATAAATAAACGAAGTCTTGAAGCCTCATAGTATCACAGCAAACTAGAGACTAGGGCTGGGGATTGTAGCCCAGTGGTAGAGTGCTTGCTTAACAAAGCCCTTGATTCCATCCCCAGCACCACTGAACAAAAATCTAATAACAGTGTTAAAAGCGGCCCACCTAGGATTCTATTTACAGGAAAATTAACATTTAGTAAAGGTGCAGTATAGTTTTGGACAAACTAAAAATGAGGGCATAATTAACAACAGATTCACAGTAAACTATTAGCACTCCCTCAGGCAGGGGGAAAGTGGGGCCAGTTGGAAGGATGGGGCATGCTGGAAAGGATGAGGAGCAGTGACCTTTGTTCTGCTTTGAAGGGAAAAAGGCTGATGCATGCAAAACTTGCAAAGCTTGCTATTTTAGGGGACCAATTTTCCAGGCTTGGAGGTTTCTAAGCCTGCTAAGGATCAAAACTGTTTTCATCTTAATAGTAAGATTTGTCTTACTTACAGGATTCTATCATGTGCCCAGTGGAGTTTTCCAGACTTATGACATCGGAATAATGTCACTACAGAGACAGATTTGAAAAGCAGCTGTCTTCCATTCTGTCAGAGACTAGGAGATTGATGAAAAATTTTAAAGTGTCATTCTTAGAGATTTTTTTTGAAAATATAATTTTATTGTTAAAAAATATGACCCAGCTCTTGGGAGGCAGATATCTGTGATATCTAGGCCAGCTTGAGGTCTACATAGTGAATTCCAGGCCAGCAAGGGCTATAGGGAGGCCCTGTCTCTAAAAAAAGAAATCACAAAACAAAACAAAACAAAACAGAAAGTGTGTATGAGGCTGGAGAGATGGCTCAGGAGTTAGCAACACTTGCTGTTCTTCCAGAGGACCTGGGTTCAGTTCTCAGCACCAGCATGGTAACTACAACCATCTGCAATTTCAGTTACACACGTGGTGCACTTATATACATGAGGCAAAACACTCATAACATAAAAAAAAAGTGCATGAGTGTTTTACCTGCATGTATACCACGTGCATGTAATAGTGGAAGAGGTCAGAAGAGTGTGTCAGAGCCCTTGGGACAGAAGTTACGGAAATCTGCTACCATGCCTGTGGTGGGAACTTGGGTTCCCAAACTTGGGTCCTCTACAAGAGCAGCCACTGGGCTTAGTTGCAGAGCCATTCCTCTAACCCAAAATATAGTGATTTTTATAACTAATGATGCCAATAACATCAAATGGGTTTATTGATATTTTAAAATGCATCAATACATAAAACACTTCTCAATTGTAGCCTTTAGAAGAGAGATACAACTCATACATGACATTTCTTTAGGGTATTTAATTACTATTAGCAACTTAAAGAGGGTCTTGAGATCAGGACCAGGTTTGAGAGGTATTTAGAAAAGAATATTTTACTTTCTTTTGTTGTTAATTTTTTTAATGACAAGCTCTCACTCTGTAGCCCAGGCTGGCCTCCCAAGCACTGGGGATTAGAAGTGAGCTACCATGTTCAAAAAAAGAGTGGTTTACACTTATGGCGACTTTAAAAACTGCTAAGGACAAGGACAAGTATTTAGGAAAATTCTAAGAGCATCACGGTAGTCTTTTTTGTTTTGGGATGGAGAGGTTTGCTGGTTGTTTTTTTTTTTTTTTTTTTTTTTTTGAGACAGTCTCTCTGTAGCCCTAACTGGCCTGGAAACTTGCCTGAGTGCTGGGATTAAAGGTGTGTGTCACAACTCCGGACCATGGTTAACTTTTTTTTTAATGTATATGAGTGTATTGCCTGCATGTGTGTAAGTGAATCCGTGTCTTGCAATGCCTATGGAGACCAGAAGAGAACATCGAATCTCCTGGAACTGGAGTTACAGATGGTTGTAGCCGCCATGTCGGTGTTGGGAATTGAACTTGGGTCCTCTGCAAGGCAGCTAGTGCTCTTGATCGCTGAGTCATCTCTCCAGCTCCCCTGAGCTGACCTGTTACCGGCCACCGTTTTGAGGCTGGTTTCAGTGTTTGGTGTTCACACTGGTGACCCATTCCATTCGCCTGATATATGCATCCATTGCAGGTGTGTCTTGAGCGCGCAATGCTGCCAGCCACTGGCCTGGGCACTGCTGGCGGCAGGCAGTCCGGTCTCTGGTGAATGGTCGTCTGGGTTGAGCTCTCCACGTTCCCCCCTGTCAGCTTTTCCTGACTCCCTCCATCCATTCTATGTTGTGCTCCACAGCTGCACTAAGGGCCTGCCCCAGTTTTGTGTTATGTCTAGGACCTGGCCCGATGAGATGCAGATTCAGGAAGGGAGGTAGGGTCCTTGGTTTAGCTCCGCGCGGCCCATGGGACGTGCGTCGCCGCTGTTCCTCCACGGACCCTGGTCCACTGTGATCCCTGCTTGTCCTCTTCCCCCGACCTCCTCCTGACCCTTCAGACGTCAACCTCCCAGAAACTTTCCTTCATCTCCTCCCAAAGTTAGGTGCAAGGAGCCCCCAGCTGAGCAACCAGTCACGTGCCTCTGCGGCCCAAAGTGAGGCTCCCTGGCCCGGCTCTTGTGAGGTCACTGTATGAGGCAAGACCGGCTAGGCAGTGTGGACCTAGGTGCACAGCCCACCAGCAGGAGCCCAGGGGCCGACGCCAGCTATCCCAGCAGGCCTGGCGGCAGGCCGCCTCGTGCAAGGCCCGTGCTGGCAAGCGCCCGGCTCCGCCCTCTTCTCGCGAGGCGCGCCCTGATTGGATGGCGGTGGAGCGGCAGGGCTCTCTGATTGGATGGCGGCGGGGGGCGGGGCGGGGCCTCTGGAACAGTCTCCGGGGCACTAGGCGGGCGGGTCAGTCCAGGCTCCGGCAGCCATCGGGGCGCGTCGAGCAGTTGAGACACCTGAGCTCCGAGGATGCTGCGCAAACTCACGGTGGATCAGATCAATGACTGGTTCACTATCGGCAAGACGGTGACGAACGTGGAGCTGCTGGGCCTGCCGCCCGCCCTGCCTGCCGACGCGGCCCGGGAGGAGGCGCTTGTGGCCCCCGCTGCCTCCCCGGACCCGGCTCCCGATGTGGCTGCCGCACCTGCCAGGCCCGCCTCGGCCTTTGGAAGGTAGGAACCGGGTTGGGTGGGGGGAGAGGAGGTGGAGGGATGGAGTGGAATGTGGGGGTGTGTGAAGTGAGGGGAATTGAGGGGGTGGGGGAGGATGGGGGTGGGGTGGGGGTAGGGGATAGGATGGGGGCGGGGGGTAGAGTGGGGGGTGGGACTGGGGGTGGGGAAGGAGATGGGGTAGGGTGGGGTGCTGGGGTGAGGGGGTGGAGTGGGAGCTGAGGTGTGGAGTTGGGGGTGAAGGGTTGGGTGGAGGGGAGAGGGGTGAAGGGTGGTCCTGCCACCCGCTTTCACTGGGCTTCCTGCTACAGGAGCTGAGCCACATGGGACTTGATTCAGTTTAATTTTTAAACGTCTCCTTTGAGACTCAGTTTCATGTAGTCCAGGCTGGTCTCCATGCTCATTGTGTAGTAAGCATAACCTAGAACTCCGGATTCTCCTACCTCCAACGAGAACCTAGAGCTCTGGATGTTCCTGCCTCCACCTCCTCAATGCCGAGCTTCACAGACGCTGCTTTTTTGAAGTTTGCTTTTTTTTTTTAGATTTTCGGGAAGATTGGGAAGTGTGCCGCAGTACCTACTTTCCTTCCAGAGTTATCACTGTGCGCAACAGTGTGGACAGACGTTGCCGTCTGTGAAGCAGCAGTCCAGCTGCTATCACTATCACTCAGGCCCCTAAGGTTACACTTGTATCGTTCTGGGTGATTGAAGTACTGATAATGACGCACACCTGTCACTGCTAAGGCATCACACGCAGCAGGTTTTTTTTTTTTTTTAATTTAAAAAATAATTATTGGGCTGGAGAGATGACTCAGCAGTGAAGAGCACTGACTACTCTTGTAGAGAACCTGGATTTGATTCCCAGCACCCACATGGTGGCTAACAACCGTTCATAACTGTAGTGCCAGGGGATCTGATGTCTTCTGACCTCCGTGGACTTGACATTGCATGATGTGAATGCATTTACATATATGCAAACAATACAATTTGTACACGTAAAAAACTTGTGAGTGTGAGTACTGCATGCGCTGGTTGCTGTGGCAGTCAGATGACCACCTTCCTCAGGCAACCTTGCCTTCCACCTTGTCGAAGCGGGGTCTCTGGTTTCTGCTGTGCTGATTGTCTAGGCCAGTTGGCTCAACAGCCATGGGCAGTTCTCCTGTCTCTGCAGCTGTGTCCCAATGTTTATGTAGGTTTGGAGGGTTGAACTCAGGTCATCAGGCTTGAGGGGCACTTGCTAATCATCTTGCTGGCCCTGTTTTTTGATTTTTAAAAGTCACTCTTTTTAGGTTGCTGCGCTGGTGGCTGCTTTTTGTCAGTCTTTGCCGAGTCAAGTCCACCCTTTTGACCTTTGTTAGTTCTGTTTCTTGGGGACACAGGGACAGCAGACCCCTCTGCAGCTTGAGAGCAACCACTTTGTTCACATCTTTGCACACTTTCTTTCCTTGAATTGTTAAGTGGTTTTGTGCCAGTCTCTTCTTCATGTTCCACAGCTACTTTAGACTTCACTCTGGTGAAAAGTCATGTTTTAATTAACTTAATTTGATATTGGAATCAAATAATTTAAATATTAAAAATATTGACCTTGTCCGGAACTAAAATAATAGGTTTAATTGTCATTTTAATCGCTAAAGACCAGTTTTTAAAATCTTCTGTTCTTGGGGCTAGAGAGATGGCTCAGCACTGGCTGAGCGCTGGCTGCTCTTGCAGAGGACCTGGGTTTGTTTTCCAGCACCCAACAACTGTCCATAACTTGAGTTACAGGGGGTCCAGTGTTCTCTTTTGGCTTCTGTGGGTTTGCATGAACATGGTGCACTTACATATGTGCAGGCAAAATGCTGATACACATAAAAATAAATAAAAATTTAAAACATCTTCATTTCTTCATGGCCTGAGACTTTTCAAATCAATGAAAATGAATTTGCAGAGCAATGAAATTGAAAAAAGTGAGGGCCCCATTTTTACAAATATATTTTTATTTTTTGAGACATGGGATGTGTTTTGATCACATTTATCCCCTTTGATCTCCTTAACTCCTTTCAGACTTTGGCTTCTCTCTCAGTCTCTGGCCTGTTTGCTTAGCATGCAGATAATGAATTTACTTTTATACAATTGTGTGAGTGAATTCTGGAAGATAAATCTTTCTGTATACATACCCTTTAGGTTGTTTTTCTGAAGAACTATTGGTATATCATCAGGCCAGAGGATAGCCTGGTGGCTTAGACTAGGAAGGAGGGGGAGAGAGGATAGGGGAGATTGAGGCAGTGATTGAAATTTTTTTTGAATCAAGCCCTTGGGTATATTCTTTTGTTGTTTGTTGTGGTTTTTTGAGACAGGGTCTCCCTGTAGCCATAGGTGGCCTCTTACTATGTAGATGAGGATGGTCTTGATCTCACAGAGATTACATACCTCTACCTCATACCTTTGCCTCGAAAGTGTTGGCATCTTGGATATATTCTTAAGAATGGGGGAGCGGGTGGGCTGGGGACTGGAAAGATAAATCATCAGTTAAGAGCTCTGGCTGCTTTTGGAGAAGACCTGAATTCAGTTCCCAGCACCTACATGGTTGCTAATGACTAAAACTCTAGTTCCTGAGATTCAGATGCTTCCTTCTGGGCATCCCTGGGTACCAAGCATACCCGTGGTGCACATACATATATACAAAAGACTCATACCATAAAATAAAAAGTCTTTTTTTGAAAAGATGGAAGCACTGACCTTGTAGCTGAATCAGATGCAGGATCAAGTGAATAGGTAGTCACGGTCACAACAGGCGGGCTGAGCCCACTGTAAGGAGTGACACGCCTTTGAAATAACTGGTATGTGGGGAAATACTGTGAGTTTGATTTTGAACAAGTTACCTTTGATTTTTTTGCTGTTGTTGTTTTTTTGTTTTTTTTTTTTTTTTTTTTTTTTGAGATGGGGTCTCCCTATAGCCCCAGCTAGCAGAAACTCACCTTGTAGACTAGGCTGTTCACAATCTCACAGAGATCTTTGTGCCTCAGCTTCCCAAGTGCTGGGATTAAAGGTGTGCATCACCACACCAAAACCACACATTAACTTTGAAATGCCTGTTGTACAGTAATAAATGTAGGCAGTTTTTGGTTTCAGGAAGTCTGGCTGGAGCTAGACATTTGGGAGTTAATGCTCTGAGCCCAATAGAACAAGAACATTGAGGCTTGAGCTGGGTGCCTACTGTTGAGAGCTTGGTAAGGTGCACTGAACAAAAAAGGGGAGGAAAGGGGTTCGAGCCCACCTAGGCAGACGCTCCTTGCTTGGCACCCTGCTCACTGTCTCCTCACACACTGTAGGAGTTGGCTTGTGTGTTGTTTCCCCTCACAGCAACTTACTGTGGGTATAGTTTTTATCACCAAATCTCTACCATTTATTGTAGCATCTAACATACAATAGAACTCAGATATTTGAGCAAATGAATTGACTGGTGGGCTCCAGTTATTGAGTGGTCGACAGTATGAGCAGAGTTGCCCCTCATTCACTCTTCCTTGAGTCCTAAGATCTGTCTTTTTCATGTCCATAGTGGATTTCCCCGAGGGATGTGCATGAGGGCATGTAGGTGTGCAGTCATGCAATCTAGTAAGAATGAGAGTAATCCTGGCACTTATACCCTGGTGTATTTCCAGAAGGCTGTAGCTTACTGTTCTCACATTACCGTCCTGGAGGAAATCATGCTTCTTGCTTGGATTTCATTTTTGGTCTCCTGACTTCCCATGATTTTCTGTGCTAGCACCTAGAAGAATGTCTGGCATGAAGCCAGTGCTCAGTTACTATTAACAGAATGAGCACATTCTTGAGTCAACACTCAACACCCAGGTTGAACACAGGAGTGACTTTTGTGGGCAGATTGCTATTATTGGACACGGTTTGAACTCTGAAATGTGGTTTAGTGAGCTGTCATCTATCCAGCAACTGCCTGATTTATTGCATTTTGTTGCTGCTGTGGTGTTTTCTCTGTGGCTTGCAGAGTCTAGCACCACTTCACCTTGCAGCTTCTGCATCTGCTCTTCTGGGTGGCTGACTCTCCCTTTTCTCCTTGTTTTCCCCTGTGCTAGGCTCCTACTATCAGGGCTCTGTTTAAACATCTGCTTAAAGAGGTTTCTTATGAGTGCCATAGCTAACCAGTTCTTCCCCTGCTTCCTTTCCTAGTTTTTCTAGTCTGTTACAACATTTTTCTTTGTTCAAGCACATCCAGGCTTTTATTTGCACTAGCCAAAGACCTATTGTTGTCTGTCATTTTTGTACTTGTGTTTGGTTCTGACTTGGACTTTCCCTATCCCAAGGGTAACAGAATGATTCTGAGAGTCTGGCTTGTTACAGGAGATGCTGCTTGATGGAGGGCTTGAAGCGTTGTGCTCTTGACTGGGTGTGTCAGATGCTCTTTTAGAGATGAATATATTGGCTGTATGTATTCCTTTCTTGAATTTGTGTGTGTATGCACACGGGTATGGAGGTCAGAGGATGAAAATATTTTATTTTTATGTGTATGAGTATATCGCCTGTATGTACATAAGTGCACCCATGCTGTGCAATGCCTGTGGAGGTCAGAAGAGGGTGATGAGTCCCCTCGTGGAACTGGAGTTATGGATGGTTGGTAGTTAGCTGCCATGTGAATGCTGGGAACTGAAACAGGGTCCTCTGCAGGAGCAGCTAGTGCTCTTACCTGATGAGCCATCTCTCCAGCCCTCAGCTGTCATTCTTCATGTGTCTTTGTCTGCTTCATTTTTTAATTAACATTTGTTTATTGTGTGCATATATGTATGTGGATGCACGCATGCCACAGTGTGTGTAGAGCTCAGTTCTTTGCTTCCGCTATGTGGGTCCAGGAATTGAACTCAAGCAGTCAGGCTTGATGGCAAAGTGCCTTTATCAGCTGAGCTGTCTCATCTGTCCTGCTGTTGTTTTGAAGAGTTGCATTGGCTTGGAGCTGGCCAAGTAGGCTAGGCTGACTGACCATCGAGCCCCAGGAATCTGCCTATCTCTGTCTCCTCATCTCTGGGATTTCAGCAGTTCCACCAGGTCTGGCTTTTTATGTGGGTTCTGGGGGTGAAGTTCAGACCCTCAGGCTTGCTAATTGAGCTATTCCTTAGCCTTGCTCTTGAGTTTTTAAAAAAATATTTATTTTTATTTTATATGTATGAGTGTTTTACCTGCAACTATGTAAGTGCACCATGAGTGTGTAATGCCCATGGAAGCCAGAAGAGAGTATTGGATCTCCTGAACTGGAGTTATAGATGGTTGTTAGTTGCCATGTGAATACTGGGAATTGAACCCAGGTCCTCTGCAAGAGCAGCCAGTTAGTTCTCTTAATCACTGAGCCATCTCTCCAGCCCCACCCTCTTGAATTTTATCCTTTTAGAAAACAGACCTCTTGTGACTTTGATTTTGAGCATGTTGATTTTATGTTCATGTGCACCCAAGAGGATGTGTCAGTTACGCAACTCACACTTGCATTTAGAATGCAGAAGTTAGCTTGGGGTGATTCCTAGCTCTGCCAGTCACCTTGCACTTGGCAAGTCACTGGACTTTGTGTGAGGCTGTTTGCTCCTTTGCCAAGTGAGAATAATGTCTATATGTGCAAGGTGGGGATTAAATGAAAAGTCATACACAGTGTTCAGCATGGAGAATTACTCTCATGGTACTAAATGAGCTGCTTCGTAATCCTAACTTTTGAGAGCCTGTTGTGTCAAGTACTACACTGCTGTTTTTCCTTGGATGCACTTATTTTCACTATTCCTAGCAAAAAGTTTTAACTGCTGTGCCCGTAGTATTATTTATAAAAGGTGCCGGAAACACCTCCAGTGATCCTAACTACTTCTTACCACCCCGCCCTTAATCCTAAGTCCTTTGCCAAATTTAAGTATTATAAACAGCTCCACATATAAAAATCTGGATCTATTAGCCATGATTAGAAATGAGTGTTAGGATAAAGTACTGCTTTGTTTTTAAACTGAGGATTATTTTCTCTCTCACTGTCCCCCACTGAGAATGAGTTACAGATGCGATGTTGACTTGGTTTCCTGGACACTATAAAGATGAGTTCACATTAATCATTTATTTATACATAATTGCTTTTAGAATAAAAGTCAAGGTTAATTAAGTTTCACAAGGAATATGTCAAACTTATTAAATATCCTTAGTGCTATAAGATGTGTTTGAGGTTTAAGAAAATACTTCAAACAATTTTTCAAAATATTTAAGCAACATTTTAGTTAAAAGCCTACTTTTCAATGCAAACATTGAATATTTAGAGTGGTTAAAAATCCATGGTTTTTAAAACAGGTTATCGCAGGGTTTTAACTTCTGATCTTGTAACACAATGACTTGAAGGTCATATCACTGTGCCTTGGTCTTGGTCTAAGAGTTCTGGTTCTAAGGTAGCCATGAAAGCTCCTTTTTAGCTTGATGGATGGCAATATGGTAGGTTCACTCTGTGTGAGCAGGATGGAAACCTGTTCTTGGCTCTTCTGTCTACATAACTTGAAATGGTGGGTATCTCATCTTTGCCTGACCTCTTGGAGGAGCTTTCACCTGGGAGTGCTGTGGAAGGGGTACAGCTGGAGTCCTGCAGGCCAGCCTGGTGACTCCCTCTGTCAGGACTGCTCAGGAAGTCTTTTAGAACTTGCTTGAAGATGGAGACTATTTCCCATGGCAGCACATCATTTTCTGCCAGAAGTTCTCGAAATCTGGGAATGAATATTCAGAAGTTTTTTAAATTCCTTTACCTTCCAAATACAGTTCATATAATTGTACACTAGTTATTTAACCTTTTGAATAATCAGAAAGGCTTTATAATTGTGCTTCCAATAAAGAAAATTTTATTGTAATTTCAAAACTTTTCTACCAGTAAGCTATCCAGAGATTTTATTAGCTAGGTATTTGGTACACAAGCTTAAAGATTACACAGTAGAATGCAGTTTCTGGTCTAAAGGAGAAGGTTATTCGTGGTAGTAGCACACAAACATAAGAAGACATAGCATTTTTACCTGCTGAGAATAGCTCCGGTTTGGCAAGGTCGCACCTGTGAGCAAAGAACTTCAAGATGTCTCTGTTCCGTAGCTGGGATAGCTGTGTGGGGACTCTGGTAGTTTCTCAGCCATTTGTAGTCCACACCAGTTTTTCTCACTTTCTGTTCATTTTCTATCTCTTGTATTAGTTTCTCTCGTTCCTTTAGATGCCATTTTAATTCTCGAAGCAGAGTTTTTGTCACTACGTCTGAGCTGGCATAATGTATATGTTTGTGGGAATCATTTTTTGGCCATTTCATCCAGCTAAAAAGTGGCATTTTTTTAGCCTGTGGAAATAGTCTCATGTTTACTTGCATACAATTTTTATGGTTCTGATGAGTGAATGCATTTTTTTTTACTCTAATATTACCAGAAAAGTACATGAATTTTTCACTTGTTCGACATGCTGGTTAAAGTAAGATTTAGAAGATGGTTTAAAGTCTTTGATCTCTAACTAGGTCAGTGCTAAAACCTGGGCTTTGAAAATGTTTTGATATAGCTAAGCAGAAATTAAAGTCAAAGATAAGTAAGGTATAGACTAAACAATTTCTTGAAAACACTTGCTACTTAGGGACTTAACATATTAGTGTTTTGAAAAGAGCTGTCTATAGTCACAGTTTTGACTTACTCCTCGTACAGAAAGCTTAAACCTTACCTGCAGAGTTGGTGGATCTGATGTGGGGATGTTGCCAGAGAGGTTGATTGAATTGGTGCTGAAGCTGTGTTTCACTCAGCAGATCTCGTTCTGCCGGAGGTGTTCTCTGGTGAAGGAACGCGTCTCCTGATTTACCCACTGGAACTGTGTTTGAAATAAACAACCTTCTATGTTAGGAATGAGGTTGTAATGTCTTCATTTGGAGAGAATGCTCATTAATTTGCCTTGTAAGAAAGCTCGAAGAAACGTCAAAAATAACCATTTAATCTTCACAAATTATATAGTTGTCTACCTTTTAAATATAGCTTATTGTGTTTGAAAAAGATGCCAGCAGCTACAGGCACTGGTCTCAAATGCATGCTGAAACACCTGAAATGAAAAGCAGTGGTCTGAGGCGCTCCAGATGCACTCAGCTGAAGTGAGGTGCCGCAGGACGTGCTGCCTGTGCGTAGCTGTAGGTCACAGCTCGGTGCTGTATTTTTATGCCTGTAGGGCTCTAAAAATAACCATGTTACTTTTATTCTTCAGCTTAACTTTCAGGCCATTTAGAAGCCAGGTCACTGTCCCTTCTAATGAAAGCAGGAAAAATAGATAAAACATAATTATCTGCAAAATACACACTCTGTGAGAGCTTGTTGTAATTGAGTAGAATAGGCAAAGCATGCCAACATCTGTCAATGTTCTGCATTAATTTATTTCTTGTGAAATAGTAAATTTGTATATTCAAACTATGAGTTCTTAAATAACAATTGTGTATTTGATCATCTCTTTGTGTGTATGATGATAAGGCAATGGTGGGTTCTCGGGAAAGTAGAGATGTGAGAACATGTAATGTTGAAAACAAAGTTGTACAGGCTGTGGGTGTTGCTAAGTTGGTAGCGTCCTTGCCTAGCATGTGTGAAGCCCTGGGTTGGATCCCTAGCGTTGCATACAACAGGGCGGTGGTGATACATAGCTGTAATCCCAGTACTTGGGAGGTAGTGGAACGAGGATCAGTTCAAGGTCATTCTCAGCTACATATCAAGTTCAGGACCGGTCTGGGATACGTGAGACTCTGTCTCAAAAAAATTGTACAACTCATTATGGAAAATATCTTAGCATTTTGTCTTAGAGCTACTGAAAAAACATACTGCTTAGGTGGCCTTTGTTCATTTTCTAGTGGCTCTAGTGGTCTTTTACTCTATGGCTGTCTGTTAAGTGACTACATTGTGGCTTTTCCTCTTACAGTCTTTGTTTCTTCTGTTGTTTTTCCTTCCAATGAGCCAAGAAGACTAGACATTGTTCACATCAGACCCATTGCCGTGCATGATAAAGAGTGACGTGAGTGATCATGCTACAGTTGCTGTTATGTCTGGAAAAGGCCAGACGTCAGGATTCATTACCCTCAACTCAAAGGCTTTCACATTACATGCATACAGTAGTGGCAGAAGGAGAGGAATGAAGTTTATTGTGACAGAAATGTCTTAGCAAATTTTAAACTCAGGTTGTACCAAATGATGCAACTTTTCCCTTTGAATAACCTTTTTGCTCTATAAAAAGTTACTTCCTCTGAAATAACAAAAATACCAGTATATGCTGGAATGGGACATGAACCCGATTTCTGCCCAAGTCCTCCCCAATCGTGAATTAGTGCCCTTCTTTCCAGCTTCCCTCTTGACCCTGCTCAGTGCCAAACTTCTGTGTCCCACAGTTGCTGTGGTCTTTTCCAGCCCTTCAGCTTTAATTACACTGACTCCTCAAATGTGTCTCCTAGCTGGGTGTGGTGGCTCACACCTTTCATCTCTGCACTTGGGAGGCAGAGGCAGGTGGATCTCAAGGAGATCAAGGCCAGGCTGGCCTATATATCAAGTTCCAGGCAAGCTAGGGTTACAGGGAGATCCTGTCTCAAACAAACAAACAAAAACAAACAAAAAAAAAGCTTATTCTGTTTCTTTTCCATGTAGCTCCATGGAATTCTCTTCAGAGATCAGCTCAGATGACATCTCATTGATTTCTTCATCAGAATGAGTTTCTCCTTAGTCCTCCCTTCCTTTGAACTGTGTTTGAACCTTATTTCCAAATGGTTTCTTAAGATTCTTCTCTGTCTTCTGTGTTGTTGTTGTGTCTCTTGTAGTCTGAAGGGCTTCGGGCTGCGGATGCTGTAACACGTAGACAGGCATTATTCTTGCATGGGCTGCCGTTCAAGGGGAAGATCTGTGTGAGTATGAGTGGCAGGATAATTACAGGTTGTCCGTGTTATTTAACATTTTTGCAATGTTTCCCTAATTATGTCTGGGGTCAGCCAAGGACTTTCTGGATGAGGTGATGCCTTTGACCATGGATTTATTTGTTGATTCTTGAGATAGGGTCTCTGTAGCCCCAGTTGACTTGGAACTTCTATGTAGACCAGGCTGGCCTCCAACTCATGGAATCCAATTTCCTCTGCCTCCAGAGTACTGGATTAAAGGCATGTGCCACCATACCTGGCTCAGGAAGTACCTTTTTTTTTTTTGAGACAGGGTCTTCCTGATGCAAAACTGGCCTGGAACTTAGTGTGTAGACAAGGCTGGCTTTGAACTCACAGTGATCCACCAGCCTCTGTCTCCCAGGTGTTGGGATTAAAAGCGAATGTCCCCATGCCCAGCCTAGGAAGTGCCTTTTTAAAGAATATTTTATGTTATGAGTGTACTGCCTGCATGTGTGTAAGTGTACCCGTGTCATGCAGTGCTCTTGGTGATTAGAAGAGGGTGTCGGATGCCCTGAAACTGGAGTTACAGGTGGTTGTTAACCGCCGTGTGGGTGCTAGGAATCGAACCTGGGTCCTCCATAAGAGCAGTCAGTGCTCTTACCTGCTGAGGCATCTCTCTAGCCCCTCCAAGCAGTACCTTTTAAAAAGTTATTTTTTTACTGTTCATCAGAGTGAAACCAGACTAAAATTAGATTTTATTTATCAGTAGTAGGTTAGTAAGTTCAGCAGATGGATCACTTCTAGTGCATCACAACCTTACTGACAATCTTGTGTGAAAGACATAAGGGTTATACTATGCAACAACTGGCTCATTTTTTATATGGTGGCTGTTTGGTTTTCTAGGATACGTCTGATTAGGTAGCTTAAAATTTAAAAGTCTTTTGAAGTGAAATAGTGCCATAGCATTCTTCATGTTTGTTTCTTGGAAAATACATAAAAATGTGAGTGTAGAAAGACAAAAAGAGGGAGCCACAGGGCTGAAGAGATGGCTCAGTGGTTAAGAACAGTGTTCTTACAGAGATCCTAGGTTCAATTCCCAGCAACCACATTGCAGCTAACAACTCTAACTGTAACTCCAGTCCTACGGGATCCAACGCTCTCTTCTGACCTCTGTGGGGCATTGCATGACAGGGATGCACTTACATGCATGCAGGCCATACATTCATACACATAAAATAAAAATAATAAAAAAAGAGAGGGAGCCAGGGCCAGCTTTGTAGGCTTGGCTATCAAAGCCACCAGATACAGTTTCCAATAGGTTGCAGTGATAGATTTTTTCCTTGTGTAGAGATTAGTCTATTTAGATTCTTCTGCTATGGAGTTAAAAATTCAAGGTTCATTTTGTTAAAGTTAAAAATCAAGTTTCTATGGACTTGCTTAAATATGAAAATACTGAACACAGTACAAGTAGACATAATTGACATAATAAATTCCTCAATGAAAAGTCTTGTAGTGGAGACAGACTGAAAACTTCTCTCTCAGATCAGGAGCTCCACTTCTGTTCAGTGCAGTGCTGGAAGTTCTGCCTAGAACAACTAGGGAAGAAAACTAGGAAAGTTATCAGTATTAAGATGGAGTCACTGTGTTAAACCCCAAAGAGTCAGAGATTACAGAGGGAGGACCTCATGTGCATGCCTGGTGCAAGAACACTTGCAAAGATTCTGTGAAGGGCTTCTACTCTTAGGTACCTGTAAGAAGAACTTTACTAGGGTCTTTCTAAACTTAAGTTGTTACGTGGCTCCAAAGATTCAGATGTACAAAACACGCACCTCGTACTGTCTCCTCTGATGGACCAAGTCAGCTGTGTGATGAGCTCTGTAGCTAGGTCTCTCTGTCTCAAACAGCTGACACACACTCCTTATTTACCTTTGAAAAACCTCATCTTGCTCTGGGAAGGTAGGTGGAGATAGAACTTTTGCCTAGTTGTCTTAGGCCTAATGTTCAGTAGCAATGCCTCAGTAAACAGCAACAGTGACAACACAGAACCACAAGGCAGCCTTGTCTTTAGCTCCCTGAACGTGCCTGTAGTTTACCATGGCCTGATATCACACACTTGCAGGTACTTTACCCATTCCCAGTTGAAATCCCTGTCATTGAAGAGTCTTGCTGTATTTTTACTTACGCAAGGTAAGGGACATCCAGACTAGGTGGTAAGAAGTAAAAATACCTGTGTGTAGATGGGATTGTGTGTGAATGAATGGATTGTGTGAACGCTAATGAATCTACAAGCCTGTTGGGACTAATAGATGAGCTGAGGAAAGTGACCCGATGCAAAGTCAGCACACAAAAAGCAGTTGGATTTCTGTACAGTAAACAGCCTGAAAAGGACACTAAAAAATACTCTCTTTATAACTGCACCCAAAAGAATAAAATAATTAAGAATGACCCAAAGAAATGATAGACTTGCTCAATGAAAGGTATGAACATTGCTTAAAGAATTAACTGAAGTGGGCTGGGGAGGATAGTTCAGTTGACGAAGTGTTTGCCTTGCAAGCTTGAGAACCTGTATTCTATTCCCAGAACACACTTTAAAGCCAGGCATGGTGGTGGTGTGTGCTTGTAGTCCCAGGGCTGAGGAACTGGAGACAAAAGGAGCCTGGGTCTCCCTGGCCAGCCATCCCAGCGTATGTGGTGAGCTCCAGGCCAGTTGCGAGACCCTGTCTCAAAGGTGAATAGTGTTCCTGAGGGTGACTCCTGAGGTTGTCCCCTCTTCTCCAAAGCATGCATATATGTGCTGCTCCTGCACATGTGTAACTACACATGTGTGCTCATATGGACAAGCACACATCCACACATAACAAGGCAATAGACTTTCTTTCAAAGAAAATATATAAAATGGTCAACTCAGCACATGATAAGATGCTCAGTGCCGCTAATCATCAGAGAACTGCAGATCGCAACTGCAGTTAGGTACTGTTTCATGCTGAATAGGATGGCTGAGGTGAAAAAGATGTGGCAGGATATGTTAGGATGTGGGGAAGCTGGAATGCCTGGACACTGTTGCTGAGAATATAAAAATATGGCTTTCCTTTAAAAATAAATAATAGAGCTGGGCATGGTGGCACTTAACTATAGTTTCAGCACTCGGGAGGCAGAGGGATTGCAACAAGATTGAGATCATCCTGGTCTACATGGCACGTTCCAGGGCAGCCATGGAAACATAGGGAACTCTTGTTTCAACGAACAGGCAAATAAACAGCCGCCAAAAGGTGACTTGCAGGTTAAGAGTACACACTGCTTTTGCAGAGGTCTGGAGTTCATTTTCCAGCACCCATGTTGGGCAGCTCAGAACCTCCTATAACTCCAGGTGCTAGAGATTCAGCACTATCTTCTGACCTCTGCAGGCAACTGCAAACTCCCATTCAGATAAACATGCACGCACATAATTAAAAATGAATCTTTGTAAAACAGACCAGCGAGATAGCTGTGGGAAAAGTACTTGCCACTAAGCCTAATGACCTGATTCTGTCCCTGGAGCCTGTTGTGAAAGGAAAGAACTGACTTTTGAAATATTCTGACCTCCACACTCATGCTATGACATTTGTACATCCATATTCAGACACATCATACTTGGACTAATAAAAATTAAAAAACCCCAGACAAAACAAAACAGTAGAAAACATGTGATCTAACAGTGCTGCTACTGGGACTGTATCCAAAAACATAGAAAGCAGGGTGTTAGCTGTCTGCACAGCTGTGTTCGTAGCTGCATGATTCATGGCTGCTAAATGAGAGAGCAGCCAAAACATTCGTTAATAGATGCATGTGCATGCACAGTGTTTGCCGTCTACGTAGTGGAATATGCCAGCCTCAAAAGGCATATGCTTCAACATAGATGAACCTCAAGAATGTTGCAACAAGTGTGATCAGCCAGAGACAAAAAATGCTGTGTGATTTCACACACATAATCTAAAATTTCTAAAATTTTTATTTCATATCTATGAGTGTTTGCCTGCATGTATGTAGGTATGCCAGTGTCATGCAATGCCCACAGAGGCCAGAAGAGGGCATTGGTCCCCTGGAATGAGTTACAGAGAGTTAGTTGACATTGGGTGCTGAGAACTGAACCCAGGTCCTTTGCAAGGGCAGCCGGTGCTCTTCCCTGCTGAGCATCTCTCCAGTTCTTACATACTTTTGATTAGAGTCCTAGTCAGAATGATGGAGACAGCAAACTGGTGGTTGCCAGCAGCTGGGTTAAGAGGGCGGGGGAGAGTTAATGCTTAATACAGTTTTGTCTTTCTAAGATGAAATGCATTAAGGAGGTGAATGACAGCGTTACACAGCATTGTGAATCTGTCAATTCACTGAACTGTACGTGTAAAAATGGTGGTGGCAAGTTTTATGTCACTCACGTTTATTGTAATACAAACTTTAAAAGATGCAGTTAATATTTGAGGAGACTGTGATTTTATTTTTTTCTTAATGTTTTCTTAAAAAAACATGCTACTTTGGGACTGGAAAGATGACTCAGTGGTTAAGAGCACTGGCAACTCTTACAGAGTTCCTGGGTTTGGTTTTCAGCACCCATAGGGTGACTCCCAATGATGTGTAACTCCAGTTCTAGGAGATCTAAAGCCCTCTTCTGGCTGCTATGGGCATTGCACAATACAGTGTACTTACACATATTCAGGTAATACACTCAAATACATAAACAAACAAAAAATTAAAATTTTGCTACTTTAATCCTATTTACTTTCTGAAGTTAATCAGAGTTCTCTGGGGTTGTCTCTACCTGTTGATTTATAGAAATTCTTTCTGTATTCTTGTTACATTTTGCTAGTAGTTGTGTAAACATTGTTCATTTAAACCTCGTATGTTTAGAATTATAATATGGCTAAGTTTATTTGTATTTTCCTTTTTTGTGCTCTTGTTTAAGAAGGTGTTTTCTGCTGGGCATGGTGGCATACACCTTTAATTTGAGCACTTGGGTGGCAGAGGCAGGTGGATCTCTGAGTTCAAGGCCAGCCTGTTCTACATAGTGAATTCCAGGCCAGCTGGGGCTACAGGGAGACTCTGTCTCAATAGGACCAAAAAAAAGTGTTTTCTATTCCAAGGTTAGAAAATATACAGTATTAGATTTATTTGCTTAAACGGGAAGTATCTGAGTGGTTGGCTTAAGGTTGATTTGAGGTTGGCTTGAGAATAGTCATCAGACCTTTTTTGTCCCCAAATTGGGTAATCCAAATGCAAAGCAAATGGTCCTTGTTCCACAGAGTTTTCTGGGTCTCTGTATACTGAGCAATTCTGATGTGCATCCTGGGTATTCTGAATATGCTAACCTGGGGTTCTGGGGATTGGGTAAGTCCTGTGAAGAATGAGGTCCATGGTTCAGTGTCTGGCAGGTTTGTAGTCATTTCTGGGCATTGTTTGTTCATGCTGCAAGTGTGTCTCCTGTTGGCATTCTGTTCCCAGCTCTGTTCTGCATCTATGATGGCTTTATATCAGACCATGCCTGAACAGCCCAGGGTGAGTCCAACACTTCACAAAATGGCCCTAATCACTTTCCTTCCAGTTTGTGAGAAAATGGTGGATAGAGGAAGGAAAATGGGTGAAGGAAGAAGTTGCAAAGCTTGACTTGGAGGCTTTGGGTCTCGGAGTTCTCACTGGTCTGTCTTCTATAGTTGTGTCTGCCTGCCGCTGTGTGCTGTGAGTGTGGCCCAGGGGACTGACTTCATCTTACCCAAAATGCATGCTGCAGCTCCACCTGCATGGTGTTGACACAGAGTCCATTCTGCTGCTTTCTGTGCCACTCAGACCCATGCTGCCCCTGCTCCAGCTGCATTCCTCTTTATCTACTCACTCTTCATGCAGGATTCAGATATCACTTCTCTGTCTCTGCTGAAAGACAATTTCTGTGTGCCCCACCCCGGCCCCAGCTCCGGCACCTCCCATCCCTAGGCACACTCTGGCCTCAGGACCATTGCTTCCTTGGATTCTTGGTTAGGACTTGACTGCTTCTCCTTACATGTCTAGCAGGGCTGTTCTCCCACCTTTTTCAGACCTTGCCTGCATGTCTCTCCTGGATTTGTTTTTTTCCCATGCTCTCACCTAGCATGCTTCATCTCACTCATTTTACCTCTCTTCCTACCTTTTCTGGAAGCTCCATGAGGGCCTGTAGTGGTGACTGCTCTATCCCACGTGCTCAGATGCCAGGTGTGGAGTCAGACTGCAGCCACTGAGTGGATGGGTTAGTAGAGTATCAGTAACAGAAGAGTGCTGGTAAGACTTTTAGTATTGGCCAAAGTAGACTAATGGGAACAGCATTTGATTAAAGTATATTCATATTCTCCAGAGAAACAGAACCAAGGGGTGGTGATTGTGAAAAGGATTAGATTGCTTCTACGTGTTTGGAGCCTGGAAGTCCCATGACATGACATGACATGCTGCATTATGCTGGGGAACCAGGTGCAGTTCAGAGATGGAAGGCCTGAGAACCTTGGGTGGGGGAGCTGATATGAGTCCTGGAACCCAGAGGCCGGAGAGAAGGTCTTCAAATGTCTGAGGGCAGGAGAAAATGATGTGTCCCAGGTCAACTAGTGAGCTGTTGACCCTTCCTTCTTCTCTTCCCTCTGTGTGGATAGGCATGATTGGATGATGCCTTCGTATTCACACTGGAAGTGTGTAACTTCTTAACTTTGTCAGCTAGTTCAGGCACTCACCTCTGAAAACATTTTCACATGATGCAGGCTGAACTGCCGTACCAGCTTACCTGAGCATCCTATAGTTGAGTCAAGTTGGCATATAAAGTTAACATTCTTGTTTTGAGGATCAGTGTGTTGTGACCTATCCTCCACAGTGCGTTTGAATTGTCATTCACATTAAGGCCATTGCACTTGATAGCTTGTTATGCACCTTTCACTGCAGTTGTCTCTTCGGCCACCGTTCTGGGCCTTTTCAGTCAATTTACAGGACATTCTTGTTTTTTTTTTTTGTTTGTTTGTTTGTTTGTTTTTGAGCCGGTCTTACTATGTGACTGGCTGGCCTGAACCTTGGCTGGCTTCAACCTCAAAGAGATCTGCCCTCTTCTTCTGGGATTAAAGGTGCTACCATGCCTGGCAAGAACTGTGACATTCTTAAAAACATCCATACTAAAGACGTGCTGTTGTTTTTGCTTGTTCCTAAAACAGTTGAATTTTCTTCAGGTTTTTGTTCTGCATCTTATAAAAAAGTTACCGTTTACCCCTGGAATTTCTTTTTCTTTTTATGTATTTTTTTGAGACAGCATCTCACTGTAGTTCAGGCTAGCCTAGAACTCAACTTTGTAGCCTAAGCTGGCTTGAACTTGTAGCAGTCTTGCTTCAGGTTCCTGAGTTTTGGGATGACAGGTGTGAGCCACTGTGCCCAGCCCTTCCTGGAGTTCTTCTCCCCTCTATTCAGTTCTATTTCTCTGTATCCCTAGTCAGCATGGTGTGCCCTGTTCACTGGAATGAGCTTTCCCAGGGGCAAGGACTGTTCACTGTGCTGTGTCTCTGTTTAATACCATGCCTTGTGTATGACAGGTGCTCCATGAATATTTGCTTAGTAAATGTACCCTTCCATGCGTGCCTGTACACTTGCCTTTGTTTATCTGTATGGATTTGCAAGATTCTGAGGGAGTAATGAGGTTGTAGGAGAAATGTGTTTTAGGTCCTAGTATGTGCTGCAAATGGCCCCATGTCATTGTTCCCCGACTTGTGTGCAGTCTGCTCAGATTGTTTGGTCCTTTTGCCAGTTTAGTTTGTAAAGAAACCTGAATTCTCATTGTGTTAGTTTGCCTCTATTTGGTGCCTGTGAATTTGAGCATATTTTCATTTTTTGTTTTTATTTGCATTTTCCCCATGACTTACATGAGTAAAAATTCAGGAACTATTGGCATGCAGAAGTTTTGTGACTTTTTGGAATCAGTGTGCCAGCTTTTTACTATTCTTTCAGGTCACTCAACCAGAGGAGCTCAGAAATGGAGTATATTAACAAATACAGACAGCTTGAAGCCCAGGAGCTTGATATGTATGGCAGGAATCAACCAACCAGTGGACCAGGTAAATAGGTGCCTTTAAATATCATACATATGATCATAAGTGATTCACATACTAAAACATTGTCTTCTCAAAAGTTCAAGAAATACAGTATTTTCATCAAATTTAAAACCTATACTGCTTATTAATTCAAGATTTGGGGGGAATGAATGTATGACAGGTATAAAATGTTAATTTTTTTCTTAAATATAGTTCCTAAATAGCCTGTCCTTTGGAAGGTTAATAATGGTCCTTCACCTCACTATTAATTATGATTACTTAAAAACTTACAGGAGGGGAGCTTTGCCTGGTGGTGCACTCCTTTAATCCTAGCCTTTGGGAGGCAGAGGCAGGTGGGTCTCTGAGATTGAGGCCAGCCTGATCTACATAGTGAGTTCAAGGTCAGCTGGGGCTACAGGGAGGGCTTGAAACAAAAGAAGGTTTTATAAGAAGGGGCTGGAAAGATGCTCAGTCTGTAAAGTGCCTGCCACACAGGCATGAGGACCTGAGTTAGAATCCCAACCCTATA
The DNA here is from genome assembly GCA_035773235.1 of Eospalax fontanierii. Taxonomy (NCBI): domain Eukaryota; kingdom Metazoa; phylum Chordata; class Mammalia; order Rodentia; family Spalacidae; genus Eospalax; species Eospalax fontanierii. Next base: position 80,152,704 of record CM069536.1, read on the forward strand.
TAAAAGCTGGGCCTCACAGTGTGTGCCTGTAATCCCAGTGCTTGGGGAGCGGAGACAGGCACATCCTGGAGCTCATTGGCCATATTAAAGAGCCCCAGGTTCCATGAGTCTCTGAAAATAAGATGCAGAATGATTGAGGGAGATACCTGATATCTTTTTCTGGCCTCCACATGCATGTGATGCATGCCCGTGCATCTGCACCTGTGCACACATGTAAACATACCCATACAGAGGTGGATTCCCCCATGCACACAAAGGATTTTTTAATAGTAAACATTAAAACACAAATGTAAACAGTAGAAATACATAAAATGAAAAGTAAAAGTCATTGTTTAGTTCCCCCTTTGCACGGTGCCTTTGTGCAGACTTGGGGCAAGCTGGAGTCCTCTTAGGCATTGTTCTGGGCCCCGCCCTGTTAATGCAGTAGAAGCTTCTCCTAGAACTTGGGCCTGTCACACTTCCACCCATCTAGCTAAGAAGTTCTGTCTCCTGCCCCTATGGCAGGGTGGAGCATCCCGTGGTGGATTTGTATTTGGAAAGTAGCACACTGGTGGTATTTCAGGAATTGATTGAGGGACCAGTGTGGGACTGAGGAGAGCAGCTAGAAGGAACTGTCCTGATCAGGTGAGACCCTGCCTGGATGGGTCTGTGTGCACATGATGACATGGCTAGTTTGGGTCAGTGTCTCTGTTTATAAAGTAAAACCATGAGATTATACTGATGCCTGTTTCCAGTCCAGGACCCCAGATTTTAACAGAAATTTATTAGATCCAGTTGTAAAATACTTTAATTAAAAATATTATTGAGCCAGGCGTGGTAGTGGCCTTGGGAGGCAGAGGTGGGCAAATCTCTGTGAGATCAAGGCCAGCCTGATCTCCATAGTGAATTCCATGCCAGCTGTGACTACAGGGACTTCTCCCCTCCCCCAGATACTATTGAGGGGTTGGAGAACTGAATCAGTGGTTAAGAGTTAAGAGCATTGGCTGCTTTTGCAGAAGACCTGGATTCTATTCCCAGCACCCACATGGCAGCAGACAACCGTCTATCCAGTTCCAGGGGAATTTGATGCCTCCTTCTGATATCCATGGGCATTGCATGACATGGGTGCACTTACATGCAGGTTGTACACTCACACACATAAAAATAATAAATATTAAAAAATACTATTGAATTTGGTGTGTATGTGTTGTTTTACTTGTATTTAAAAAATTGTTTCTAAGTAGAAATTCAAGGATACAACATTCAGTAAGTTCTGTACATTGCATTAGAATCATTTTTTATAGTTAAAAGCAAATACTTTCTTAAAGCTGGAAACTGAGGGACACAGGTAGGTGAGGCCTTTCCTGACTCTGGGTCTGGCCTGGTTTGTGGCCTCCCCATGGTCTTTGCTTCTTGTGGCCTGCTCAGCTGCTGGGTTGGTGTTCTTGGGTGCCTCATTGCTCCTTTGTTTTTAGTGTGGGCATACTTTGGTTGGTTTCAGCCCCTGCTAAACTTTGCTCTAACTCTGAAGAAACATCCTTTGTGGTAAGAGTAAAGCAGGGAGATAGTTTTCCCCTTTCAGCAGAGCCCAGTTTTTGCATGTAGAGTACTAGCCAGGCCTTGAAGAAAATGATACTTACTTAGTTCTATAGTTAAGGCATAAGTGCAGTAATTCAGTGTATTTTGTATGGGTAGTGTCTAGATTTCCAGTAAGAAATGGTGCTGCAGCACTGTTCATGCGAGCTGACATGCTTCTTGTCTTAAAACCCATTATATATTGTGGAGCCTTGAGGGTCTCTGTTACATTTTAAATTTGGTTTATGTTCTAATGAGGTGGCTAAGTGAAGAGAGCAGCATTTTTAATGGTTTTAATTCTCTCAGTTCAGAGAAAAACATTTAACAACCCAGAATAAGAGTGTGGAAAAATGAGAACAGATTGGAGGTGGTGGTGTTTTCCGTCCACCTCTGGGCTTAGCTTTGTCCTGTGCAGTTTGTTGGTTTGCCTTAAGTTATCCTTAATGTCTTTTCATTTTGTTAATGTAAAGCTGAACATCCCCGCTCCCAGGTTTCCAGCCCACCCTGGGGCAGTGTTAGTGGAGGCAAGGCTTAATCTGTGCTGGGTCTGCTTCAGTCAGTGACCTAAAAACGTTGGGTGATGTCTTGTGCTGCATGGGGAAGGGTTGTGACATTGTGGCGAGGCCTTCTGGCATTTTTTTCCTTGTAGAATTTCTGTCTTTAAGTGGCAACCTTCAAAATGCATGTGTTCAAGTCATGTAAGTCACATCTGTACTGTCAGAGGAATGGTTTGTTTGGTAGCACCATGAGCCAGGCTCAGAGTCTTAGCAAAAAGGTAATCCTGCCTTCCTTTTCCTGTTCTGTCTTCCTAAAGGAATCATTCTCTGTCCCCTTCGGCTCTTCCCTCCACCTGGCTCCTATGCTGCGCCTTACCTTTGCCTTGCCTCTCCCTCAGCTGTTTGTCCTCACAAGGGTGATGACTTCTTCCTTTCCTGACCACCTGGGAATGCAAGGAGGCATCAGTGATTGTTTTCGATGCTTTGAGGCAAAGCCAGGCGTGGCGGCACATACCTGTAATCCCAGTATTCAGGGGTTACAGATATGAGGATCAGGAGTTCAAGGTCATCCCTTGGCTACAGACTCAAGGCCAACCATTTTTGCACGAGATCCAGTCTGAAAGAACCAAAGCCAGACAAGCCAAGCCATGTCATCCACACAGAAAACTAAACCAACCCAAACCAAAGCAGGAAAGCTGTGTGGCATACCAGATGAAAGTGAGGTGTAATGGAGAACCCCCGATTCAGTGGGTAGGGAGGTGGTCAGAGACCTGCATAGGGTAGAACTAGTGAACCTTTCCCAAGTCAGTGGCCAGGAACGCCTAAGCAGAGGACTTCTTCCCATAAAGGAACAGCTTTTGCTTTGAGAGATTGAAACAGATTTTGCCCCACTGGTTGTGGAATTGAGAGCAAGCACCACACACGTTGATTCAGATCCAGGAGGAGGTGGGGTTCTGGCCTAGGGGTGGACCTGGATTTGATCTCTAATGCCACCAGAAGTATGTATATTTGTATGTCTAATATGTCAAATAGGGGCTGAGGTGCAAGGTCTACAGTTTGGATCCCTAGCACCACAAAGGAAAAAGGAAAGAAAATAGGCACATTTTAAATACATTCTGTTAGACTAATTCTGAAAGAAAAAACTTGACCATATTTTTCAGGTAGAATGTTGGCAGGAAGGAGCTGTAGGGACAGGAAAGGGTAGGGAACAGAAGAAAGGGAGACCCTAGAGGTAAAGGGGTTCCCAGACAGGATGATTCAGAGAGGAACAGGAAAGCTCAGGAGTTTATTTTGAATGAAACCATGCTTCTCAGTGAAAGCTATATCTTGTTAGCTGTGATATTCTGCCCCTTTGTCAAGTGACAGCCAGAGGTAGTTCAGAGCTGTAGGGCAGGTACACAAATTACTAGAGAGCACTACGTGGTTGGGACCAGTCAGATACCATGTCATGTATTTTTAGCATAGTGGACTTGCCCCTTTTCACTGTACCTGTAGTTGTCTTTGGTTTATTCCTTGCCATTGCTGACTTGTTTTGTAGCAAGGAATACACACTTCCCAACTTCTGCATTCTCCTGACATCTCACGTTAGCCTTGTTAATCAAGTGACAAATGCTCTCTGGCAGGTCTGTTAACTTAGGAAGCAGTGCAGGCCTATGGTGTTGGTGACTGGGATGGAAGGCTTGAGCCTCTTGATTTGCTTGCATCATTGACAGTGGACCCACTGAGGAGATGGGGAGTGTTAGTCTCTAGGGAATGTATTTCAGCACCTGTGTGTATGTCTATGCCATGTACACAGATTAGATCTGTCATTGGCTTCCTTTTTCTCTTTTCAACTAAGGAAGGCTTTGTATTTGCTTGTTTTGTTTGAATCCAGGTCCAAGGCCACCACTAGCTAAATTAAGCAATGTGACCTGCATCCCAGAGACAACTTATAAATATCCTGATTTGCCCATAAATCGATGTAAGGAAGAGGTAAAATTACTTTTGTCATAATCTTGATGTTTGAATAAATGTGGGAAGCACAACATTGTTGATTTGCAGTGTGAAGAGAATAGGTTAACACATCTGACATGCAAGGTTCTGAGGCAGGACCCGGAGCGGGGTTAGTCTGGGCATATGGGGGTGGCTTTGTGTGATGAGTGCTGCTGACTTTTCTTCTGGCCTGTACCTACTCTTCTCCAGTAGACCTTGATTAATTAAGAAACACACAGCCAGTTCTTGTTATGAAGGAAAACTGTACCCCAGCATTTCTGCTGAGAGTTTCCTTGAGGGTTGTGCTTTTCGGACACATCCTTTTGTTACCAATGCCAGGCCAGATCTAGCAGCAGAACTGTTAGGTTTCTGAAGTTCTGTGTTATTAAGCATGGTTCAAAGTAAGTATATTTAAAACTGTTATTGTTTAGTGAAAAAGTTATAGATAAAATGAGAAATGTTCCAAAATTCATTTGTATCTTGCTAAGATTGAATCCTGCTTTTATGGAGTAGTTACGCTTTATAATTTTTACATGTTAAAATTCAAATTAAATTGTATTTGCTGACTGTGCCAATTGCTAGAAAGATGAGAGGTTTAGAGTAGTGGGGAATGGTGAGGGAGGAATTGGACAGAATTTTAGAATATTCCACCCATTCTCTAAGTGGAAAAGTGGAGGTTAATTGTTTAAAAATTCTTCTGAAGAATTTGAAATGAAATTTAAGACCATGTGAATGTAACAGCTGTTCAATCAGTAGAATCATATGCAAGTTCTTTATAAAATTTTAAGATGAGAGGAATCTAGGGTGAGGGCCGCAGAGGTCTGTTTGGTTTGCTTAACTTTCATTTCGTTCTTTTAGCAAAAACCAAGGCCTAGAGAGCAGAAGTTACTTTGATCTGGTTTCCATGGCTGTTAACAGTTATATGCCAGGTGAACATTTGCAATCCCAGGATTTGGGAGACTGCAGCAGGAGAACCATTGCAAGTTCTAGGCTAGCCTGGGCTGTGTAGTATGTGCTTGTCTTATAAATAGACAGCCAGCCAGACAGACCAGTCTGGCATTAGAATTGATTTCAAAAGTGGTAACCATTTTTAGTCATCTTGCTTTTTGTGATGTTGAAATGGTTATTAACTTAAAGGTAAATAAACCTTGAAAGTCTTAAGATAAATATTTTATATTGTCAAATTTGTGCCAGTTTTGAAAGATAATTTTTTAAAAAAATTCCAGGTTATTTCTTTGATAGAAAGTAATTCTGTGGTGATCATCCACGGCGCCACAGGAAGTGGTAAGAGCACTCAGCTTCCGCAGTATATCCTGGACCACTACACTCAGCGCTCTGCCTTCTGTAACATAGTGGTTACCCAGCCACGGAAAATAGGGGCCAGCAGCATTGCCAGATGGATCAGTAAGGAACGCTCCTGGACTCTGGGTGGCTTGGTGGGCTATCAGGTGAGACTCAGAGAAAGTGAACCTCCTGTTCTTGTTAATGCTCTAGTCTTTGTAAATTGATGCTAGCACGTTCCTGTTCTCTACCGGACAGTAAAGAGCAGAACTGTAGAGTATTTTAAAAAATAGCGAAAGCAAAATTCTTGAGAATAGCTTTGAATTTCTTTTCCTGACGAGTAGGAGGGAAATGAGAGTTTTTAGACGCACGCTCTTGTTATTTACTTACACCTCTGCAGTCTAGAAAGCCTCTCGTACACAGGGAGTGTGGTAGAGAGTATGACTAGATAAGTTGAACCCTGCCCAGAGCAGAAAACAGGTTGACTTCAGAACTTGGCTTTTCTCTTGCAGCCCTACCTGTGTTCTGGATACTAGTGGTTTTTTTCTTCTCTTTCTTAGGGACATGGATTTGACCTCTTTGGGTAGTTAAATGGGAATCATTTAAACCCTTTCTCCTTTCTATTCTCTATCCTCAACCTCAGGTAGGCCTAGAGAAAGTAGCCACAGAAGACACCAGGTTAATTTACATGACCACTGGAGTCCTGCTTCAGAAAATTGTAAGTGCCAAGAGCTTGACGGAGTTCACGCATGTCTTCATTGACGAAGTGAGTACTCTGCTGCTTTGTGGGGTTCTTATTCCCAGAGAGTGTGGACTGCCATCCTGTGTCCTGCCACGTGGGTCTGATTTTCCCTTCTACTTGTGAATGTCCCTATTCTCCTTATTTTCTTTGTTCTTTGTCCCAAAATACAGGTGGGATGGGACTAGGAAAGATTGCATTGTAGAACAGAGCTCTATTGGCAGGCTGAGGCTCCACCAGATTTGGCACCTGCTTTTGTGAGTGAGGTTTTACAGGAATGGTTTCCCTCACTTGGTTTTGAGCTGTCTGGTACCCTTGGCCCATGTCCCAGTAGAGTGTATTAGTTGCAAGGGATGCTCACCAGCTGCTGGAGAGAGTGCAATCCACAGCCCATCATGAGGTGTAGATGTTTTCAGCCAGCCAGACTTTTCTTTGCAATCAGTCAAGGATGACAATAGTTTAAAGAAATTGGGCTGGAGGGGGCCATAGCTTAGAGGTAGAGTTGTTTGCCTAGAATGTAAGATGCCAGCACTGCAGGCAAAAGTTTTAATAAAGATAAGATATATTGATTCATTTTGTACGACACCCAGACAACCCTAATCACTTGGAACTCAGCTGCTATGCCTGCTTTAGCTGTCTTTAACATAAAAATGTGTTTATTGCTGGGCGTGGTAGCCATGCCTTTAATCTCAGCACTCAGCAGGCAGGGGCTGGCAGATCTCTTTGAGATCAAGGCCAGTCAACATAGCAAATTCCATGTCAGCTGGGGCTACAGGAAGACCCTATCTCAAACCAAAAAAATTAAACTGAAACAAAATAAAGTTTGTTCATTTTGTGCACGTGCAGCACTGAAGGTGCCTGAGCACAGGGAAGGAGTGGGAGGTCGTAATTCCTTCCAAATGGCATCATGGATAATACTGTTTGGAGTTTCTTGTCATTTGGCTATTTTGAGAGTAGGTCTAAATCAATGTCAGACTTAATAGGCTGTATCCCATAAGCTGAGAAGTGGTCACCTTGGGGGCCTTCATTGGAAATGGCCTTGAGTTTTTTTTCTGGGTACATGCGGGGAGGCTTGTATTGACAAGGCAGTCCTCTGGAGTTGGTGATAGGGTGAAGTAGGATTGGGATGTCATGGTGTTCTGTGAGATTGCCAGTTGTCACACATGAACATCAAATAGCTTCCAGCTCTTGCCTTCTCGGAGACTTCTGGCTCTCTGCTGAGTGAGAAGAGAGGCACAGAGACAGCAAGGGCCAGCAGGGCCCGCACAGGGACTGGCTACAGCAAGAAGCCTCATGCCATTTCCCTGAGGATGGGGTCTATCCTTTAGGGGTAGTGCCCATTTTTCTACTTTTGCAGAAATCTTACTGTTCTGTGTACTCTGATATAGCCTGACCAAGTAACTGTGTTTCAGAAAAAGGGACTTTCATGGTGGGATGGGTGGAGCAGCCAAGGGTACGTGGCTCAGTCTGATTATCCATCTGAGCAGGGCTGGGGAAAGCAGGGCTTTCCCATATGTCCTTCTTTGCTGCTGCTGTTAAAGTTCAGACTCTGCCTTTGATCTGGTTTGCCTGCTGGCCCAACTATCTGCGGGTCAGCCTTACCTTGTGACCTTCTGTACATCACAGAGCATGACTTGCAACTTCCTCGGCAGTGCTAGACTGGAATCTTCATCCCCACAGTTGTTGGAATAACAGACCATGGCAGAGGGGTCAGCAGGGGCTAAAGGAGCTTGCTCTCTGTGCTGAGAAGAGTGGAGATTTTCTTGGTTATTTCAGTGACCTGGGCAGCACTGTTGGTGTTAAGTGGGCAGGGTGGAGGGGCTCAGCCTTGCTCTTCCCAAACATCAGTGGGCCCCAAAGAGAACTGTTGAGGGTGATGGTGACTCATGTCATCCTCTGGCTTACGGGCACATACTCTTCTTCCTAGACCAGTCTCCTGAATAGCTGCACTGAACTAAGGAAACTGGTTTAGCTGTTAGTCTCCCCGTGCTGCATGGAAGTCAGCTTTCCTTCCACTCATTCAGTGGTCACATGTATTCTTTTTTCATTCTATTTTTGTGTGTGCTTGAGCACACGTGTGATTACATGTGTGTTCATGCATATTGAAGCCTGAGGTTGATGTTCAGAATTAATCCTGCATCTCTCTTCCACATTGTTCATTGAGGCAGGGTCTCTGTCAAACCCAGGGCTCGCCTCTATGCCTAGTCTTGCAACCAGCTTGATCCAAGGATCTGGTCTCTCTGCCTTCTGAGATTGGAATTACTAGTAGGGTGCCAGACCTACTGGGGATTTACATGGGTTCTGGGGATCCGAACTCTGACCCTCACATTTTGTGTGGCAAGTGCTTAAACACTGAGCAGCCTCCCCATTCCTGACATGCATTCTTGATGCCCTGTGGGGTGCCCTCTTTATTTTGTAGGTGCATGAGCGAACCGAAGAAATGGATTTCCTGCTCTTGGTAGTCCGCAAACTCTTGAGAACAAATTCACGTTTTGTGAAGGTAAATTTGATTCAGAAGTGACAGAAATACTTTGAATTAAGATTTATGATTTCATGCTGTTTCTCTCATTCTAACAGTTGGCTCTAGTCTTAATCTGTTCTCAGGTGTCACACACACTCCAGGTCTTGCCAGGAAGGAGACCCAGGACATTCTCCTGGGGTCAAGGTCGGCAGTGCTTTTGGGTCATTATATTGTATCAAGTTTTAACACTTTCTCCAGGCTGCAGAAAACATCCAATGATGGTGGACTTAATGGAATGCTGGGTGTTGGAGCTACTTTGAAACAGCTCTGTGACCATGTGAATGACCTGGTCCTAGTTTTAGAAGTAAGGTGCTGGAATTTGAGAGCAGTATATGTACTGCTGTTCAGTGGTATAAGGTGTGAGTTAACTAGGAGTTGTGGGGAACAACGATGGAAGGTATCAGCTTGGCTAAAATAGTAGATTAGATGATTACGCAAGCCAAACCAGTTGAAATAGGTCATGCACACAGCCCAGCTGTGCTAAGTGGAGTTCTTTAGACAGCAGCTTTGGTATCTCTTTGCTTGGGGCTGCTGAAAGATTTGCCATTACAGGAAAGACATTACTTTTTGTTACTGATCCCTGTCCTCACCTACTGTCTTCCAGCCCAGGCCCACCTGGACCAGATGTGTTGGGCAGGCTGTATCCTGTGCAACCCCACAGGATAGGTGGGGCTGCCTGGGGTTGGGGAAGTTCTAGAGCTTGGCTTCAGTCTGTCTCTGTTGCATGAGGGAGTGGCATTAATGAGAGTTAAGAGATTCATTAATGTCCTCTTTACTCCTTGTTCTATGTTGTGTGAGCCTTAGGTGTCAGGGTTGCACTGTAGATGTGCCACTTAGGCTTGGGCAATTCACAGACAATGTGTGTCTGTGACCAGCTGTGTACTCTGTAGTAGTCTCCATCTGGTGCAAAAGAAGCTACTTTGATGAGTAGTGACTGGGATACTTGACTGTAACTATAAGGATACATATTTTGCACTTAGTAAGAAGTTACATAAGCCTAGTTACATAAGTTACACGACAGCCTTACGGATTTCTCTTAGATCTATAACTTTTTCAGCCCTGTGTGTTTGCCTGTGATTGGAAGTATATTTTTTATTTAAATTAAAAAATTATATCATTCTGGGTATATGATGTGTACTGTATGTGCATGGGTGCGTATGCCATGGTGCATTGTAGAGGTCAGAGGACAGCTTTCAGGAGTCAGTTCTCTTTCTATCAGGGGCTCCAAGGATGGAACAATTTCTCATTTAAAAAAATAAAGTAACAAAAGAAGTCTTTTGAGCTTTCTTTAAACGGTTATAATTTGTATAATATACAGGATAAAAATCAAGATATTCTATTGAAAACCTCAGAAGTTACTAACTGCAGAGAGGAAGCGGAAGATGAGCTTGGGCTGAGTTGCTTGTGTTGTTCGTGGTCCCCTTTCTTCACTGCAGGTGATCCTCATGTCTGCCACCATCAACTGCAAGGAGTTTGCAGACTACTTTGCCGTTCCCATTCAGAACAAGATGAATCCTGCATATATTTTTGAAGTGAATGGCAAGCCCCATGCTATTGAAGAGTATTACCTTAATGATTTGGGGCACATTTATCATAGTGGGGTATGTTGGAGTTCATTGCTTCTGCTATAGTGGGTGGACTTTGGTTTTTCCCCAAACCTGAATTCACTCATGGTTGCAAGGCCTTGTTAGAACTTGATGGCAGAGCAGAAAGATGGGAAGGAAGGGAGGTGAAGAAAAATAAAGGGAAGAAACTAGTGGGTTTATTGTTAGGAAGTGTGAGTGTGGTAAATACTCACACCACAGCACTGTGAAGGTTAGTGAGACCAGCTTCATTCCAGATTAATGTTGAAAAATGAACTGTTAGATTTTGGTCATTACAAAATTTGTAGATTCACTTGAGGATGGGTGGGAATTTTACTTCAAATACAATTTGGTTTACGTTTTCTAGTGTAAGGTTGACTTAGACCTGGAGCGGGACTGTTGGTAATGGTGGAGAGGTGGGGACATTTTCATCAAAGGCCGAGGAAGACTTTAAAGTTGCTTTCACATGTGTGATCTGCTTCCTTCCTGATCCTTCTGAGGATGTGCTCAGTGATAGAGGACTTGTCCAGGCTGTGTGAGACCCTGGGTCCATCCCCAGTACCAGGACCAAAAGATGAAAGGAATAAAAGCTTCCCTCGCTCCTTTTTAATTCCTGTTTGTTTACCCAGCAGGCCTTCCTTCCCTTACTGTAAGAGATGGCTCTTACCAATTCTTAGGAAGCCTTTCTCATAGTTAGGCCATCAAGCAAATACAAAACTATTGTCCCTTCTTTCTATGGAGATGACAGTGTCCTGTGCTCACTGTCCTTGCCTTCCACATCTGTCTGTATCAGCATATGGCTTTTCTGGGCTGCATGCCACTCCTCTGTGTCAACAGTGTTCTCTAGTCTCCAGAGTTTCTGGTCTTAGTATACACAGTGTTACAGTGAGTGGCTCTATCCTCTGTCACTGTGCACACAGACAGGGCAGAATAACTTGGAGAACAGTTTCTCAGTTTCAGCTTTGTTGGCATCTTGGCCTAGATAATTCTGCATGGTTGGGATATCCTGTCCTTTCAGGATGTTTCTCCTTGGCTTCCACCTACTGGATGCAAGCAGCACTTCTTGTCCTTCTCCACTGTGACAGATGGAGATGTTCCTAGACAGTGCCAGATGTCTCATGAGAACCTCTGTGTCAGCTGTGCCTTCCTGGAGCACTACTACAAGCCTGGAGGTGATTGATGGGTCAGAGAACACGTGTACTTGCAGTTTGATGAATGTGACCAAGTTGCTATGGTTAGAAGTTTAACTTATATGAGCAGCATTTGTAATATTAAGCAGCAGTTTCCACTACAGTGAGGTGACCGAATAGGTTTTACCTGACATCAACATTAGGCACTTGCTTATGGATGTAAGGAGAGAGGGTCAACTGTGGCATGCCTGTGAGTTTGTTCTGTGGGGCCTTGGTGGCCAGACCAAGCCATCTTCCCAGAATCCAGGGCCCTTTTGCTGATGGTGTTCTCTTTAGATGGCACCTAGATTTGCCATTATTTACTACTCAGTCTGTCTTTGTACCTGCTATGCACACAGTACGTGTCTCAATGAAAAAATGTCAGTACAAGCTTAGCTATGTACTTATTTTTGATTTGTCTTTTTGGGGTTTTGTTTGTCTTTTGGTGTTGGAGATGGAACTCAGGGACTTGTCTAGCTAAGTGTGTGCTCCAAATCCCAGATCCTGTCTACTTCTGTTAACACAAGGGGAGCATTTTGTATCTATTCTGTTACATAGCTTTCAACATCAGAGGACTTTTTAAAAGTTCAATTTCATCATCATTCCTACTGTCATCTTAGTACCCTCACATGCTGTTCAGTGCTATAAGCTAGAAGCACTTCTGTGGAACTCAAGTCTTTGTGCCTGTTTGTCCCTCTCTGTATCTGACCAACTGTGTATCCCTCTCTCCTTACTTGGGATCTCTTTCTCTCTGACTTACTGTGTATCCCGCTTTCCTTACCTTGGGATCTCTTTTTGCTCACCTTTTCTTGCCTTGGTTTAAACAACTGCATTTCTTTCATCTTGGAGAACAGCCTTCCCATGTCCAAGATTCTCTACAGCATTTCCCAGTCTTTTCCTGAAGTATAGTCTGCTTCTCTAGCTCCCAGTGTTCTTGGTTCTTCTGGTATGACTCTGCTGACCCCACTTATCAGGTCCAGTAGTCTCCTAAGCCTTGACAGACAGCTGCCGCAGCAAGTGATATTCTTAGAGCACACCAACAGGCAGAGATGTGGTCCTGCAACGTCCTAGTAGTTCCTGTGCATGCAGATGTTGGCATCTCAGTTCTGAGAGGCAGGGGTTTGGCAGAGTGGAAGGGAAATGATTCCTACGTTCCCCAGGCCTTTGATGCAACTTATCTTATGCCCTAAAAACAAATTACCTGCCAAACATTGCATGTCCCTTTTGGGGTTCTTGGATTTCACCTGTGTTCCCAGTGACTGGGCAAGGTGACCAGTGACTTTAGCACCATGCATATTAGGTGTCTCAGACAGCGTTTGACATGGCAGGTGTTCAGAGTGGCTGTAAATGGTATTATCTTCACTTCGGGGTGTTTTTGGAGTGGTGGGCTACAGGGGTGAGTCACCCATCTAAACCATTTCCTCTGCAAGCCTCTCTGGGCATTCTTTTCCTTTACTGTTTTCAGCTCCCTCCCTGTCACCTGGAGGAGCCAGTGATAACAAAGGACAGCTATGAAGTTGCTGTGTCTCTAATTCAGATGTTTGATGACCTGGACATGAAGGAGAGTGGGTAAGAGTCTTTAGCTGCACCTCAGTGTGAGACTTGAAGCATTTTTAACTCCTTTGAGACTCCTTGGAGTTGTCAGTGTTAAGACCAAGCTATAGACACTCTGGCTTGTTCAGAGACTGGGTCTAGCTGTGTAACCCCAGGGGTTCTCAGTCTTGGCAAATGTTGGGACTTCAGGTGTGTGCTGCCACACTAGGCTGTAGACACTTTTTCAATAGTCTCTGTCTAGTATTTTGAAAGTGTTTACTGGAAATTTCTCCCTGAAGGAGTCAAAGCCATGCTAAGTGCAGCTTTTAAGATTTAAAAAAATTTTTTAAAGCTTACGTTGGAGCCAGAAGGTGGGAGGCTTTCAGAGAGCTGTGGAGTCACATGACTTTTGCCTTTGTTTCAGAATCACAGTCCTGACACCCAGCAGGCTTGCACTGTAATCCAGACACTCATTCTTTTACCTTATTTTTTATACTTATTTTTTAACTTGGGAATTTTTTCCTTCAGGATAGTTTAGGTTCTAAGTGCTGGTTAGAATCTGTAATTAAAAACATACTGTTGTTGAAGTTTTATGGTCCTAATTTCACTGCATCTCATAACTAGTGCTTATTATTTTAGAACAACAAGTAATGAGAATGCAGATTCTCCTTCCTTAGAGCAACCAAAACCATGTTGCTGGGGTGGCTTTTCTTCTGCAGACCTTAAGTGGACACCCTGGAATTAGTCCTCCTGGGCTGTGAAATCTGGACTTCTTTTCTTGGCTTACTTTTCATTCTTACAAAATTACATGCTTCAGAGAAGCTGGTGGTAATGCTTAGTTTTTATTTGGCTAAAAGGGTCTTTTATTTCACTTTCTGTTCTTTGTTAAATTTTTCTCTTAAGTAAGTGTGGTGGTGCACACCTTTAATCCCAGAGATTCAGAGGCAGGGGGTCTCTGTGAGTTGAGACTAGTTAGGGCTAGATCATGAGACCCCTTTTTAATAAATAAATAAATGAATAAAGTAGTTAAAATTTCATGTGTTTGGGTTGGAAAGATAGCTCAGTTGGTAAAGTATTTGCCTCAAAAGCATGAGGACTTGAGTTTAATTCCCAGAGCCCACATTAAAAAAAAAGACAGACTCAGAGTGTTTGTAACTCCCAACTGGGGAAGTGGGGGTAAAAGAATTCGTGGGGCTCACTGTCCAGCCATCCTAGCTTAATTGGTGAGCTCCAGGCTAATGAGAGGCCCTGTCTCAGAGTAGGTGAATAGAATTTCTAAGGATAACCCTCATGGTTGTCCCCTGGCTTCTGCACACCCATGAACATGCACTCACCTATGTGCACATACAGATACACATGTGTAAATTAAAAATCTTCATGTCTTTACTGCATTTAGCATGCAGTATCTAGACTTTGTGGCCTGGCTCAAGTCTCCTCAGGAGATACAGGCATTGGCTCTCCTCCCTGAGGTGCACACAGGGCTGGTGGGTACAGTTGAGCTGCTCTTTGCTGATGCAGAAAGTGCTCTGCATAGACTTCTGATCTGGAACCCATAGATGCTTGAGACTCCCAAAATGTCTTGAGGCTTGAAGTAAACGCCTGATTTTGGAGCATTTCAGATTTGTGGTTTTCAGAGTGGGAACCCCCTGCCTGTGCACACTCTGGGTGTACTGTGCTGCTTACATCGTCTCCTCTGATTTTGTTGAGACAATATTACTGAGATGTGCACATAGCAAAAGGCACTAGATTCCCCCCTCCCCCTAAATTTTGATGTTATTTTCCCATAATCTTCGACTTCTATCCCTCTAGTGATAAACCACTTTTTGATCTGATTGTCTTATGGGTAAATGTGTCTTTCACTCTGCCTAACAGATACTCTTTGTCTTTGATGACCTGCAACCTCACTGATGGAGTAGGTGTGGGTTTCCTTTTACTTACTCTGTTTGTGGTTGAGTCTCATCACTGGTGTTCTGTGTTGCCCAACAGCCGTCCTTCCAGTGGCATAAACATCCACTGAGCATCTTGTCTGAGCTCTTATTGTATCTGTCATGTTCGAATTGTTCTTTTTCTATATTCCCTGAGACTGTTCTACAAGGAATGAGCTCCCTTTTCCTTTGCCTCCTCTTCTCCCTCTCATTTTTTTTTAAAAGAGATGTCATGTGAACTCAGATTTTTCCTTATTTCCCATAGACCCTTTCATGTACACAGTGAAACTGGGCAAGAATGTGCAGAGAGCTCCCATAGACTGCCCCAATTCCGCCTTTCCCTCCACAGCATCCTGTGTCACCCACAGTCTTATTCCACAGGGTTGATTCTGTGTGGTAGGACCTGTTGGATTTCAGTGTCAGATAGGTTGACACTCAGATCCCTGTGTTTTCTTACTTGTCACTGCATCCCTCATCCCAGCCCCATTGCTGTCTTAACACTTTGCCCTTTCTAGACCGTCAGTGGTCAGCTTTATGTAGCCTTTCCTAGTGACTTCTTTACTTGAAGTATGCTCCTAAGGTTCTTCCTCGCCTTTTCATGGCTTGATAAAACAGGTTTTATTTCAATTAATTTTATGTGTGGTGAATGTGTGTGCATGCGCACGTGCACTTTGGAGACAGACATGCTGTGTATCTTTCTTAATTGTCCTGGTTTTTTTTGTTTTTTTTTTTTTTTTTTTTTTTTTTTTTGAGGCAGGGTCTCATGTAGCATGGATTGGCCTGCAACTCGCTGTGTATATCAGGTTGGCCTTAAACTCACACCCGTCTCTACCTTCCAAGTGCTGGGATTATTGGCATGCAGCACCACACCTGCCTCCACTGTAAGTTTTGGTAGCGTCTCTCATTGAATCTATGTTCTCTATTTTGGCTAGATTGACCAGTGAGCTCCTAGGCTCCAAATGCCTCTGCCCAGCCTGGCTTTTACATGGATTCTAGGGATCTGAACTTAGATCCTCATGCTTGCTTGGCAAGTTTTTTACTCACTGAGCCCTCTCTCAAGTGCTGGCCCCCACCCTCTCCAATTTTTTTTGATTGATTGACATTTGTTTTATGTGTGTGAGCATTTGTTTTCCACTGTCCACATGGACCACAGTTTATCCATTCACCTCGTGAAGGGCCTCTTGGTTGCCTCTAAATGTTGCAATATGATTAGAGCTCTGGAAAACCTCATATGCAGGCTTTGTGTAGACATAAATTTTTAGTTCATTTGGGTAAATTATAAGGAGCTCAGTTGCTGGATTTTATGACAAGAACATGTTTAGTTGTATAAGGAACCTGTCGGTCTTTTGAAAGGGCTGTACTGTGTTGGGAGGTGGATTCCTGTAGGTCTGCCCCCTTGCCAGCATGCTGTGTGTGCTTCAGGGATCAGAATTCTGGCTGTTGTTACAGATATATAATGCTATCTCACTGATGTTTTCTTGCCGTTTGTGTGTTCTTTGACAGAGTATTCTGGTCTTTTGTCCATTTTTCAATCTGGTTCTTTTTAAATTTTGAGTTTAAATGTTGTTTATATGTTTTAGATAACATGTCAAAAATTGCAAGTATTTTCTCATTTGCATGGTTTATCTTCTTATTTTCTTTGAGATTAGTGGATTTTTATTAAACTTAGTTGCAGTTTTCTTTTTGTTGCTCAGTTGTCCAAAATTCCATCTGGAGCCTTCTTGGGATGATTGCTGCACCTCTGGGCATAGGTCCCTTATCCTTGGGCACTTTTCGTTTTTGGCATGAGATATTTCTGTCCCTGCTCTATACCAGGAATCGTCTATTTCTTCAGGGAGTCTAGTTCTTACAGTGAGTAATGATTTTTGAAAAGAGAGCAAGAGACAGAGATAACCAGGTTTGCACTTTGTGACAGGATTGTCAATTCTTGTAGGTGATTTCAATGATAGGAGCTGAATTAATCTATTCATGTGTGTGTTTGTGTGTGTACAGGTGCATGTGTAGATGCACGTGTGTGCATGTGTGTTGAGACCAGAGGACAACTTCCAATGTCATCTTCAGGAATGCCATTCACCTCCTTTGAGACAGGATCTCTCATTGACCTGGAGCCTCCCAAGTAGGCTAGACGTACTAGTTGATGAGCACTAGGGCTCTTCCTATCTTATCTTCTCAGAGCCAGGATCACAAGCACATGCCCCCACACCTAGCATTTTTATCATGGGTTTTGGGGATTTAATTCAGTTCCTGTGTGCAAGGCCAGTGCTTTACCAACTCACCTATCTACCCAGCATTTATTTGTTTATTTATTTAGAGACTAAGAAGCCCTGGATGGTCCAAAACTCTCTATATAGACCAGATTGGCCATGGAAATGATCCACCTGCCTCTGCCTCTCAAGTGCTAGGATTAAAGGCACGCACCACCACATCGGGCCCTACATTTTAATTTATAAAAATTTATTGAGTCTGGAGGAGAGGGCTCAGCATTTAAGAGTGCTTACTGTTCTTCCAGAGGACCCGAGATAAGTCCCAGCATCCACATTGGGGTGGCTCACAACTGCTAACTACCAGTAACTCCAGCCCGAGGGAATCTAACATTTTCCTTTAACTTCCTTGGGCACAGACATGCGTGCACACACACACACACACACACACACACACACACACACACGTACTCACACACCCTGGGAGATGAGAGACAAAAATAAGAAAGTGTTTAAAAGATCTGTTTGTGTGTGAGCATGATGTGGCATGGGTGTCCATGTCACAGTGTCCATGTGGAAGTCAAAGGGCAAGTTTTTGGAGTCTGTTTTCTTCTACTTTTATGTGTGTTTCAGGAATTGAACTCAGGTTACCAGGCTTGTGCAGCAGGTACCTTTACCCCACTGAGCTGTCTTGCTGGTCCAAGTCTTTATTTATTTATTTTTAATTTTTATTTTAAAAAATGTTTTATTTATTAATTTAATTTCATGTATATGAGTGTATTGTCTGTGTGTAAGTGCACCCATGTCATGCAGTGCCCGTGGAAGTCAAAAGAGGCATCAGATCCTCTGGAACTGGAGTTACAGGTGGTTGTTAGCTGCCATGTGGTTGCTGGTAGTCAAACCTGGGTCATTTGAAAGAGCAGCCAGTGCTCTTAACTGCTGAGCCATATCTCCAGCCCCTGTTTTTATCTTTAAAAAACAACAACTTTCATAGGTATAGGTACATCTCTCATTGGCCTTGGAGCTCACCAATTAGGCTTGACTAACTGGCCGTTGCGTCCCCAGGATCCTCCTGTCTCCACTCCCAAGGCTGTGATTACAAACTCAGCCACCATTCTTGGCATTTGTATGCAGGGTACTGAGGAATGAACTTGGATCTTTGTGCTTTTGAGGCAGGTGCTATATTGATTGAGCCATCCCTTAGCTCTTTAGAAATGTGTTTTTAGAGGTAGTCTTTTTGTGAATTACAGGCTGGCCTTGAGCTTCAGGGATTTTCATTTAGTTACTTCTGTGTTTGAATCTCCATAATTTTAGGATATACAGTTTTAAATAATTTTTATGTCAGTTTTTATTTAACATTTTCCCTTTGAGCCAACATTTTCCCCCCAGGTGCTGGGTATTAAACCCAGGTCTTTGCATCTGCCTTACTCCACTGAGCCAGACCTCCAGCCTGTTTTTATACATTGATTTTGATCTCGAATCCTGCAGCTCCATGAATCTACTATTTCTAATAGAGCCCTATGGACTCGTGTGTGTGTGTTTGTGTGTGTGCGCGCGCGTGCGTGTGCGTGTGCATACGTATGTGTAGGTGTATAGGTGCACATGTTGGGTGGTGCTCCTCAGGCGTTGTGCACCATTTCAGACAAGGTCTCTCACCTGTCTGGAACTTGCCAAGTAAGCTAGGCTGACTGACTAGCAAGTCCCTGAGGTGTGCCTGTCTCTACCTCCCAGTGATGAAATTGCAAGGATATGCCATGATGCCCAGCTTTTTCCTGTGGGGTTGACAAGTGTCTCCTCCTCTGCAGTTACCATTCTCAGGCCAAAGGCTGGCCTTGTCTCTGTTTGGCTTCTGTGTGGTGTCCTCTTTTGTGTCCCTATGATCTCCTCTGAACAGGCACTTCATACACAGTCCTACAACTCCTTATCCTGTGTTTCTTTCAGTCTTACTGCTAAACTGAAGGGACCTTCTTTTTCATTTACTTATCTGACACTCTAGCCAGGAAGGGCTAAGCTCCAGATTAAGACCAGGCTCTTCCATATATTACTGCTTTCCCTAGGCTGCACAGAAGAGGGCATGGCATGCAGGGGTGGGGCCCACAGGCTTGTGGAGGAGGGTATTTCACACAGAAACAAGTACAGTGGTGAGGAGGTGCTTGCGCATCACACTCTGTAATCACACTTTGTAGGATAATTGACACTGATAAAGTTTGTTTATAGTTATTCCAAGTTTTTGTGTCTTGGGGTTCTGGATGATAGTAGCTAAATTTCCAGGAAAACTTTTGCAGATAGTATCTTATAGGCAAATGCAATAGAAGTCAAGAGCCCTGGGCCATTACCTGGTTTATGCTTTCTCTCTGCTGTCTGAACTGACCTCACCTGAAGAAGCTTTCTTGAGCGAAGCCAGTCGTAACCAAGTTCTCAGACAGCAGGGTTCTTCAGCCTTGATTCACACTTATGCACCTCGTTTTGACAGGAACAGGACCTGGTCCGGGGCGCGGTTTGTGCCGGAGAGGAGCAGCGTGCTGGTGTTTTTGCCAGGTGTGAATGTTACCATTTTGTGACTGGAATTTTAATACTCTGCACAGCATGTATTATGAAAATGGGTATTCCTGCCTGTCCTCTTAGACTGAGAATGTAAGCAGCTGAGACTTCTAGTCTGACTTCTTAAAAAATTTCTTACTGATAATGAAGACTTTCACTTTTTAAAGGCATTTTTGCCACCTTCAAAATTTCCGGTAAGGTGTTTCACGTTACATGCATTTCTTCACATGGTTGGGAGTGTGAAGGGACTGGTGCCGGTCAGCAGTGCAGCTCCTTTAAGCAAGACAGCACCTCAAAAGCCACCAGAACCCTCTCGGCTTCTTTCTCAGTGCTTTAGAAAATGGGTGCTCACTGTACCTTTTTAAAAGATTCATTTGTGTTGAATTGTTCCTTTTCAAAATGACTTTTAACAACTAATATAATATGATGAAATTATAACAATAATTCACATATTTTGTTGTTGGAAGATAATATACAGAACATATGCATATTTGCGTGTAGTGATGGAAAGCAAAAAGCATGAACAAGAGAAACTTAATTTTGGAATGTAACATGTGAGTTTCTTTGTCACATATTTCTTAGGATATGGACTCATTGTATATGCAGGAAACAACCATTAACTGACAATTTTATAGAGTTGTGTTTGCTTCTTTACATATTTATCTGTGTGCATAATATTATATTAAGGAAACATCACAACAGAGCCATGTTAATTCTAGTTGAAAATACCTGAAATAGGGGGCTGAAGAGATGGTTCAGCGATTAAGGGTTCTTGCAGAGGACCTGGGTTCGGTTCTTAGCACCCACATGGTGGCTAACAACCATCTGTAACTTCAGTTCCGGAAGGATCCAGCACCCTCTTCTGGCCTTTGTGAGTACTGTATGCTTGTGGTGCACTTAGATACATGGCAGGCAACCATTCATACACATAAAATTTTTAAAAATGAAGAAAGAATATCTAAAACGAGGTAAACACTTTTGAAATTCCTAAGCATTGCCCAGCATGGTGTTGAGGTAATCTTTTACAGGTAGGTATGTGGTCTTTCTGTACGTGCTAATGTAAGTCCGAGTGTGGTGTGTTTCTTTCTTTGTCTCCCTAGCTAACCCACTGCAGGCCTGTGTTAGTTTTTCATAGCGTCTCTAGTGAGTTGCTGCAAACTGGATGGCTTCAAACAGCAGCAGTGTGCTTTTTAAATTGTCATGAGGGTGGTATTCCCTTTCAGGCCCTTGGCTCTTCCTGAGTTCTTGTGGTGGTCATCAGGCTTTAGAGCTCCTTGGCTCCTTTGCCATTCCACATTTGCTGCTGCCGCCACATGGTGCTCTCTGTGTCTCCATCTCTTCCATCTTCTTATGAGGGCAGCGGTCCCCAGCGGTCCACAGTGGATCAAAGCCCAGGCTACTTAGCCACAGCCTTACCTTAGCTGATTAGATCTGCAATGACTGTTTTCAAGTGAGGTCACAATTCTGAGTTACTAGGATTAGAACTGTCTTGTATTTTGGGGGACACAGCTGGACTCACAGAAGAGTCAAACACTGTTAATTGAAGATGAAGTAAAAGGACATACAGGTGTTATAAGTCAATGGACATTTTCAAACCTATTGAAAAGAAGTTAGCAGATCTTTTTGCCCAAGTCACAGCGTAAACAATGTTTACACCCTCCTCCCTTGATCCCCGAACCACAGCCAAGGTATGATTTCACCAAACTGCCAAACTGCAGTCTGGGAAACCAGTGAGTTTATTGGACCTCCAGAGCAATGACTGAGGGTTTACATATAGGAATGTGGGTGTTCCCCTCCTCAGGCTGCATGAAAGTCTTCACCCAAGCGTGGATGATGACTTCTGCATAGCCACATAAAATAGCGAGAGGGCCTCTTTTAGGCTTCACCAATCTGTGTACCCTTCACCCCTCTCCCAGGCCACTTGCAATTAGGACTAACTGGTTGGTTGGGAGGTGTGACTGGACTCTCAGGCCAGGGTCTTGTCTCCCTGCCCCTCCCTTCCTTGCTGGGGCATGAACAGTTAACAATCTCAGCTGTGACAATCTTAGGCATGCTGGTGCAACAAAGTTTGGGAAGATGGAATCTGTCTTTTGGAGGGACTGTTTTATGCAATAAATATTTTAAAGTATTATTATGGTTTTGTATTGCTGGAAATCAGACCCAGGGCCCCACTCATGTTATGCAAAAACTCTGCCACTGAATCATATCTTGGTCAAAATTTTTTGTTTTACTTTCTTTTGAGGGTCTTGATAAAGCGCAGACTGACTTTGAACCCGAGATACTCCTGCATCCATCTCCCAGGTACTGGGATTGGAGACACGAGCCACCATGTCTGTTTTCAAAAATATTTTTTTTCCATAGGAAAAATTTTACATGCTCAGGAAATTTGGAAAACACAAGAGAAAAAACAAATGTATGGTTTATTCATATGGCCAACACTGACCAGCAGTTACTGCTCTGGCAAGGAAAACACTGGAAAAATGTAGATTTTAAAAAATAATTTGAGTTACTGCTAGTTAATATCATAATGTGTTTTTGCTTAGGATTCTGATGCATTTAGGTGAAAAGGATAAAAAGTCAAAATGAATTGATAAAGTCGTCTTTGAAAAAGGTGCCATTTTGTCTTTGGATAAATCCAGCCAAGTAAGTGAAAGACCTGCACAGTGAAAGCTTTGAGATGCTGAAGAGAGTGAAGAAGACACCAGGAGCTGGAAAGACTCCCTGCTCATGAATTGTTAGGGTTAGTGCTGTGAAATAACCATCCTGCCTAAAGTAGTCTGTGGATTCAGTGCAATTCCCATAAAAATCCTAAGGTAATTCTTCATAGAAATTGAAGAAAATCTTAAAATTCGTATGTACGCACAAAAGACCCAGGAGAGCTGCAGCAGTTCTGAAGAACAAAACACCCCTGGAGGTATCACCGTCCCTAATTTCAAGTTATACTCAAGGCTCCAGTAATGAGAGCAACATGGTACTGACATAAAAATAGACACACCAATCAATGGAATAGAATTCTCAATAGCAATGACAGTTGGTCCCTACAGTCACCTAATTTTTTTTTTTTTTTTTTTTTTTTTTGGCAAAGAGGCCAAAAGTACACCTTGGAGAAAAGACAGCATTTCAACAAATAGTGCTAGTCAGATTGGATAAGGATAAGTATGAGAATGATACTAGATCCTTATCTCACACCCTAATGTTCAACTCCAGATGGACCAGAGACCTTGACATAAGACCTGATACTCTGAATCAGATAGAGAAGAAAGGAGGGAATCCACTGGAATGTGCAGACATTAGGACTTTCTCAACAGGACCCCGGTAGCTCAGGCCCTAAGATGGACAATTGACAGAGGACTTCATTAAACTGAAGAGCTTCATACATAGAATGGCTGAGATGAAAAATGGCACCACATGCTGGTGTGGATAGGGGGAGAAGAGATCTCTTGCTGCTGGTGGAAGTGCAAACTGGCACAGCCACCATGGAAATTGGTGGAGGTTCCTCAGAAAGCTAGCAGTCAGTCTAGTGTATCTAGCAGCCAGGAAGTGAGAACAGCCTAGAAATCCATCAGCTGGTGAATAGATCATGAAAATGGGGTTTATATACACAATGGGATATTATTCAGCTGTAAAGAAAAATGAAATCATGAAATTTGCAGGTAGATGAATGGAACTGGAAACAATCATCTGAGTGAAGTGACCCAGACCCAGAAAGACAAATGTCACAGGTTCTTTCCTATGTGGATGCTAGCTTTGAATATTTAGGTATGTGTGCTTAAACTGGAGTCCCTATAGAAGGCAGGAAACTAATAAGAGGCCATGGTAGAAGATTTCAAAAGAAGGAAGGTAGAAGGCAGGAAGTATAGTGGGACAGGAAGGGTTAAATGGGGTGGGTGGTGGGAGGACAGGCTAGAGGAGGGAGTGTGGCAGGATAACCACACTGAAGACCTTTGAAGGTGCCGTATGGAAACCTAATGTAGAATCTTCCTAATACATACCTGTATATGTGTATGAACATATGGGGTTTAAATGGAGTTATCCTATGATGGGACAATGCCTCCCCCAGATGCCATAGGCCTTAGCAAATAAAAAACACAGTGCTAGATATGGGTTATCGTTTTTGGAATTGTTGGGTCAGTGGGGGTCCCATAGACCCCCCCCAACACTACAGGCTGTTGCTATTGCTTTTGTTACTCTCTAGAACTTGGTGGTAAGACCCTATTGATGAAGACACCACATACTTAAGTCAAGATATGGAGAAGTTAAGCTGGTATGAACCTGGAAGCTACATCTCTATTCTAGCTTTCCTAGTACTAAAAAGTTCTATGTACACAACTAGGAGACAGTAGTCATTAGCAGTCTTATATAGCTGTGAACCACATGAGCTACAATAATGACTGGACTGGAAAGATACGCTCATTGGTGCAGTCACAGCATGCATCACCTTTTTATTGGATTTAAATCCCACTTCACAAGATGGAATTTATACCATAAACTTGACCAGAAACCTGTAGCTGCCTAGGTCATGGGCCTAGAGGAGAATCTAGTAGTAGTTGTCTGCTAAACATGGAGACAGATGTCCCCTAAATTCTTACCTTTATACCCATAGTTGGTGTGTCTCTTAACTCTCACGAGAGGAGCGTCTCTTTGGACTAGGTGGTGATTAACACAGAGACCCTCAGCTGGTTAGCATGAAGAGAACAGGAGACTGGAGTGCCTAGCTCTAAATAGGACATGTATACCACAGCCTTCTCCCTAAGGCTCAAGGATCGTTGTGGACGAGGAGAGTGAAAGATGTAAGAACCAGGCAGAGGTGCTGGTTGATTCCAGAACAACAGTGTTCTGAACACAACAGGGAAGTTGCACGTACTCACAGTGGTTGTGACTGCATGTACAAGCCCTGTGCAAGCTCAAGCCAGACAGATCCCAACGTAGAGGGGAGATACAGACATGAGTCCCATCCCTGTTTGAGGAACTATTGGAAATTGGAAGCTGCTGAGACCCTGAAGGCCCAGTTGGCCTGGAACTCACTATGTAGATACAAGCTGGCCTCGAATTTAGAGATTTGCCTGCCTCTGCCTCCTGAGTGCTGGGATTAAAGCATGTGCCACCACGTCCAGCTGAAAGTCTGTTTTCTTTAAGGGTATAAGCCTTGGTAGGCTCCAGGGGATGGACCCACACCCACGAGTATATGAGCAGCACAAATTGAACTGGGATGGGCTTAAAAAAAAAAAAAAAAAAAAAAAAAAGGACACAAAGTTAGGTGAGTCTGGGGGTAGAGGTGGATCTGGGAGATGGGACTGGGTGAATATGGCCAAAACACATTGTATGGAATTCTCAAAGAATTAATAAAATACAGTGTAAAAAAAAAACCTTTTCACTGAGGACTTCAATGACCAGAGCACTGAAAACATCTCTTGGCACACCTGCCCTGCTTGGCCCTTGTTCATGCTGCATGTTGTCAGTAATGTCTGTTGTTGGTAATTTGCTTATCTGTCTAACCTAGGATTGGAACTCCTGGGGAGCAGGGATCTTTGTTTTGTTTACTATACATTTGCAGGGCCTGGCCCAGTGTGTGCAGTAGGCCCTTGGTGCATCTCTGTATACTGAATAAAGATGTAAGGAACCTAAAAAGGGAAGAGAGAGAGAAAAGTTGTCATTTTAATGTGCAGGTTGGATTTTAGCAATGTATTCACACGTGCTTTCCCTTCTCCCCCCCAGGTCTGGGTGAGATAAACTATATGCATGAACTGCTCACAAACATGATTCACAAAAGGTGTGTGAAACGAAGCAGCTTTGTTTTCCTTTCAGAGCACTGAGTCCTTGTGCCCTGCATAATTTAAGTTTTAAATATTTTTTATATTTTAATTTTATGTGTATGAGGGTAATGCCTGCGTGTAGGTAGGTGCATCTATACATCTATATGTCATGTGCCCTCAGAGTTCAGAAAAGGGCGTCTGATTCCTTGGAACCGGAATTACAGATGGCTGTTAGCTGCCATGTGGGTGCTGGGAATCAAACTGGGTCCTCTGCAAGAGCAGCCAGTGCACTTAACCGCTGAGCCCTCTCTCCAGCCAGCTGTGCATCATCTTAATCATCTCAGTGAATAGTTACTTGGTTTTGTATCTCATGTACATGGTATGACATTTTATCTTAGTGCTCTGTTCCTTAGATTACAGGTCTATCCGCTCCATTCCAGTGTGACTTTAGAAGAACAGAACAATGTGTTTTTAAGTCCTGTCCCTGGGTACAGAAAGGTAGGCAGGCTGGGAAGACATGGTATGGGAACACACACTCTTCTTTCTTGTGGAGGTGCAAAAAGGTGCTGATACTCGGACCCTTCCCAGCAGATGCCTGCTGAGGAGCTGCCTGTGCACCTTTGTTTTGTGTGGGCTTAGATACATTTGCTGGAAAGCTAAGATTGCTTGTTTGTGTTTTGAAGCAGGGTTTTGCTGTGTGGCCCAGGCTGGCTGTCAACTTGCAGTCTCTTGCTCCAGCTTCCTGAGTGCTGGGGTTATAGGTATATAGCATGGCCATGCCCATCCAAACTAAGATTTTCAAATTTCCTCAATCCAGAGCACTGTTGCTAGTGAGTTTGATGCTATTTGGTTATTCTTTGGCACCTCTCGGGCTTTGGAAGTGTTCTGGGATCCCTGACACTCCTCTGGTCACAGCTGAGGTCTGAGTTCTCTTGAGGTTGTTAGGATTTTCTTACAATTCTTCAGAGCTGCCTGGGAGGATCAGGGACTTGGACTTTGAGCTCATGGTCTAAATTTTTGACATCCTTGAGAATATTTGGCATCTTTAAGGCCGACTAGACTTTGAATGATACTCCAGCTGCTTGGTGACAACCCTTGGTCTGGATTTGACTTATATTTCTTTGCTCTTGGTAACTCTGCAGCCCCTGCCCAGAAGCTTCCATAATGGGGTCAGTAGTAGATCTGTGATTCTGTCTTGCCTGCTTCTTCTAAGCACCTCTTATGTTGTGTGTGGCTGGGTTTCCATACACCAGGGTTCCTTAATCAGTTGTGACCTGGGTGAAGTAGGAAGATGGCCATAATTTTGAGCTCAGTATATTTATACTAACATTCAAGATCGAGATTTTTTTCTAACTGTGCAACAGTCCACAGCAAAAGGAAGATGCCAACCTCTTTTGTTTGATATTCCACAGATTATTCTCTCTACCAATATTGCAGAGAGTTCTGTCACAGTTCCAGATGTCAAGTATGGTAAGGTCTTTCTCTGCTTGTCTCCCCATGTCAACTGAGCCATCAACAGGTCTCCCTGTTTGCCACAAGTTGTTCCCTTGCCCCCTCCTTTTTTGCAAAGTTAGGTTCATAAGGGCCCTCCCATCCTCTCCCTTCCTTCCCCTCACTGCTGCTTCCTTTGAGAGTTCCCTTTTACTCTGGTAGGACTGCCTCAGGAACGCCAAGGTATTTGAAGGGGCTTGGTGGGAAGCAGAGCTTTGGGGCTATCGTGATGGAGAGGGAAGCAGGTGTTGGGGAGAAGCCCAGGTAGCTTCTGTTTCTGAAGGTAACTTAGAAGAAGGAAGTCATGCCTGCCCCGTTGTCTGCCCCTGCCTCTGTATGTGTGTGCTTGGTAACTGTGAGATTGTTACTCATGAGTTTCCTGTGTTCATTAGTTATGTTTGAGGGCCTAGTGTGTGCAGTGAAGCCAGGGGTTTGGTACCATAGCAAGAGAAACAAAATCTATGTCATCACAGATGAGTACCTTCTGGTGGGAGACATGATTAGTGGATTAAACATTGCAGTTTCATGTAGAGACGAATGCTATATAGGAAAAGAAATCAGGGGACACTTTTCCCACTTGTCCTCCTTTTTTGAGGGGAGGACAACAACTCTTTTTGATAGGGTGACATGGGAATACTTCTTTGAACAAAGACCTAAACTGAATGAGAAGTGAGCTGTGCAAAACTGATTCAAACATTAGGAACAAGAAGGAGAAAGTGAATAAACCCAGGGGAGGGTGTGGCCATGACTAACAGGTGTTTTGTCTCTGTATGGGCAACAGAAAAAGACTTTGTTGTGATGATAATCCAGGGTGAGTCCAGAGTTAGCAATGATGAGCACAGGGAGAGGCCAGGGAGGGCAGTTGAGGAGAAATAGGGTGGAGGGTTGTGACATGGTAGCAGGAATGGCCAGGGCAGCCTCTCCAAGTGAGTCAGACACTGGTTGATGTGGTCATGAAACAGCAGAGGCGAGGGCCTCCAGACCAGGTGAGAGAGAGGAGAGGCGTGGGGTTCTGGGTCACAGATGCAGGGCCTTACAGGACTGCTTTGCTAGGTGAGCTGGAGAGGAGAGATCACACCATCTAAAGTCACTTATCAGAGTTGCTCTGGGTGTAGACTGGACTGAGGCAGAGGAGAGAGGAAGGAAGAAGAGTTGAGAAGGGTCTTGCTACCTGGGTAAGGACCGATGAATTTGCGGGGGAGCAGCCAAGGGGATAGAAGTTCCAATGCTGGGTGGATTCTGAAGGCAGGAAAAGAGAGATTTGCTGAGGAACCTTATATGGGATTGTGGAGTGTAGCCTAAGCAGAGTTTGCCGAAGGCAGTGCAGACTGATGGGAGCAGGCTGGGTAGGGTGCTGAAGACCAGGGTCAGCAAATGTCCAGTGCCTGATGCACAGACTGAGACAGCCCCAGGGTCTAGAGGTGGGAAATGAAAGGGGAGTTGCAGAGGGTGGCAGTGAGGCAGGAAGACAGCCGGGTAAACTTAGAGGCCTGGAATCACATGAGAGTGGGGAGGCCGTAAGGAGCACATTCCAGCTATGGTCGGGGCAGGAAAAAGAATACTGATGCTTTCACTAACTTGGATGAGGATGGCATTGGTAAAGGCAAACCTGCCTGCCTGCAGTGGCCTCGGGAAGTAGTGGGAGGGGTGCCCCGGAGGCAGTGGAGTCAGAAGTCTTGAAGACTCTGCCTTGGATGCAGCAGCTGAAGGTGAGGCAGGACTGTGAGTGTGAGAGCTTTTCCATGTAGTGCTTTTGCTGGGGCAGGGAGGGGGTGTCAATGTGCAGTAGAGGGTGATGCTGGGTGCATGGGCAGCCACCTTGTGGTCCCCTGGATGGGGGACTAGTTGTGGAAGATTGGCAAGCAGGAAAGAAATGTGATCATGGAGCTTCCATGGTGCCTCTTGCTTGCTCAGCACACTAAAAGGTGTGTCTCTTTCTTGATGTAGAGACAGACTAGAAGAGACCCGGAGTAGACACTTGTAGGTGGCTGAGGACATGGGCAAGTGTCTAGTAAAGAAGGAAGTACCTATGTGGTTTTCTCTTAGCACCATGTCAGCTACGTGATGTAGATCTTGTCATTCACCAGGGCTGTGCTGGCATTAGAGGCTCAGACAGGGTGAGACAGCAGGGAGGCTGGGCTTTGTGCTTTCATGGCTCCTAGACTTGAAGTTGGATGGTCAGACAGTGGGGAATGTGGTCACAAGGCATAGCTGACAGTGTAGAGATGGATAGCTGCAGGGCCCAGGAGGGAGAAAGATGGCTGGGGCAGGGCCTCAACACAGGGAACAGGGGTAGGTGCTCTGGTTTGAAACTGGGGTGGAGGAAGGAGTGCCATGGCCTGCCAGGCTAGAGGATATGGCAATAGGATGCTGCCACAGAGGCAGGGTGGAAAGCAGGGTGTTGGAGGGGAGGCTTGAAAAGGCCCTGTGAGGTGAATTTGGTCAGCACTATTTTTGTTAGTCTTAAAATCACCAAAAGTGTGTGAGGACCTACATCAGAGGACTGGAGCTCCAGATGTGGGGGGCATGCTGTTATGGTAGTGAGGAGGCGCACTCACACTCCGCATAGGAGGAAAGACAGGAATGCTATCCAGGGGGACCTGAGGGGGCACATCACCTGAGCCTGACAGGTGAGGACCTTGATGTGCAGAGAATATAGGCAGCTTGTTCCACCCACTGGCAGACACACAAGTCAGGCTCAGAAACAGAAATGAGTCCAGGGTTTGAATCCAGCAGGCCAGGACATTGGCCTCTCTTCCCCACCTACTTCTGATTATTAAGTTGGAGTAACTGTCATCTTTTAGGTGATTAAAAGGCCCTTCGTATGATATTTTGAGATTTACTTCCAGTCCTGATCTAGAAAGAGATCTCAGTTTGCTGTGGTAGGTGGTGGTGATCAGTGAGCGTACTTCAGAGGTTTCCACAAGCATGCCAGTTCCAACAGCTCCACATTCATATTGTCTTATCATGGGACACTGTATTGTTACCAATGATCTCATGTTAGCATGGTGTTTTTACTTTTTTGAAATGGCAGTTATAGATTTTTGTCTGACCAGGACTCTGGTTTGTGATGAAGATACAAATTATCAGAGTCTGCGACTGAGTTGGGCCTCTAAGACCAGTTGTGACCAGAGAAAAGGTAAGGCTTTTGTGGCAGAGTGCACAAGCCACCGTGGGGGGCGCTGCCTGCAGGGGTTTCTCAGAGCTGGTTTCATTTTCACTTACTTGGTTAGGTACTTTCTTCATTGGGAAGTTTTAAGTTGAAGCATCGATGTCTTGTGTTTTTGGTCTCCTTTAATTCCTTATTTTTTAACTCTCCTAGTGTGTGAGCACTGGAGGGATGGATACTCTGCCAGCTTGAGGTAGTTTTCAAAGTGAGGTTAAACATTCCTTGTAGAATAGCTATGGAGCCGGGCTTGGTGAAGCACACCTTTAATCCCAGCACTTGGGAGACAGAGGAAGACGAATCTCTGTGAGTCCAAGGCCAGCCTGGTCTACATAGTGAGTTCCAGGCCAGCAGTGGTCAAAAAGACCAATACACACACACACACACACACAGAGGTAGATGGTTTCCTTTATTTTGATGAGCCTCTCTTCTGACCCCCTCCTAGGGTCCCAGAGAGAACTCAGGGTTTGTTGTACCACCCACACATACCCTGGCCAGAGGTTATGGGGCAGGGCCTTTTGGGGGATGAGATGCTTTGTCTGCAGAAGAGGTGAGTCCATAACATGCCCAGTCCCATTGTGATCCTCTCCTGCTTCTGTGGTGGCCACAGCATTTTACATTCCCACCTCCCGTGCTTGAGCTCCCCTTTTCCACGTATCTTACTGGCAGGTGATGCCATCAGTTTTTCATTTTTACCGTCAGTGGATAAATTATACCAATCCATTTGATTTTGACTTACAGTTCTGTGATGGTTTGTCTGGTTAAGCCACTTTCTTTTAGGTTTACTTACTATCTGCAGCTCTTTAGTGAAGGCCCCTTGCCCTTTTATTTATTTAATTTTTGAGTCAGGGGCTAGTAAGACCGGAAGGGCATTGAACTCACTGTGTAGACTAGGCTAGCCTTGAACTTGGAAATCCTACTGCCTCTGTCTCCCAAATGTTGGGATTACAGCCACCATGTCCAGCTTCTTGTGCATTGTAAAAAAAAAAATTATTTTATGTTTATGCATGTATCGTGTGCCTGTATGCAAGCGCACCCATGACATACAGTGCCTGAGGAGGACAGATGAGGGCGTCAGATCCCCTGAAACCGGAGTTATGGACGGTTGTTAGCTGCCATGTGGGTGCTGGGATTTGAACCCAGGTCCTCTGCAAGAGCAGCTGATAATGCTCTCAACTGCTGAGTCATCTCTCCAGCTCCATTCTTGCCCATTTTTAAAAAGATTGTGTTTTCATTGTCCTTTGTAAATGTTGCCTCTCAGTCTCCTACAGGAAAACTTTCTAACTTTGATGGGGTCCAGGTTTTCAGTTTCTGCTGTTACAGGTCGTGCTTTTTGGTGTTATCTGCAGGAATTCTGGATGTAGCTATCTATCCTGCGGAATTTTTTCTTGTGTTTCGTATTATAGTTATATGTTTTATATTTGTACCAATGATTTGCATTAATTTCCACTTGAGTCAGTTGTGTATGAGGTATGAACTTTGAGTCCAGGTCATTTCTCGTCCTGTGGATGTTCAGTGGCTCTGCACAGAACCCTCCTGTTGCCTTGTGACTGTTCTCTATGAGATGGTTGGTCAGGTGTGGCCACAATAGGAGAGAGATGCAGGAGAGACTTGGAAAAATAGAAGTCCTTGTGCTCATGGGTAGAATAGGAGGTGCAGCTCACTACACAGGGCATGTGGGAGAGGCACCTGGGGGTCTGAGCAGAAGGTGGGTGTGGGCACGGTCTTCACTGGACTTTCTGATGAGAAGACTGGATGGGGAATGTCTCAGGATTGTTGAGTTTGTGTAACACCAGGGACTTTGGATGATGGTGATTCCTTGTTGATTGACACCTGGCTCTGATACAAAAGAACATTGCCCCCTGGGTGTTGGTGGTGTATCAGGTAATCTTGCTGAATATGTTAATTAGTTATAACAAGGTTTTTGTGATTACCTTGAGATCCACTTAGACTATCCTGTTGTTTGCAGATAGAGATGAGGAGAAAGTGAAGGGAGGAAGTCCAGCCCCCCTCAGTTTTTCCTAACACCATATGTGAAGAAAGCAAGCTCTATGGGCCTGCTCTATTTTTCCCCCCTTTGAGACAGCATCTCATTATGTAGCCCAGCCATGCTTGGAAGTCATCATGTAGCCAGCCTGGCTCTGAACCCTGATATGGCTTCCCGAGTGCCGGGGTTATAGGTATGTACCACCACATCTGGCTGTATCTTTTTTTTTTTTTTTCCCCTCCCAAGCTGTATACAGGGCTGGAGAGATGCTCAGTAGTTAAGAGTACTGTCTGCCCTTGCAGAAGACCTGTGTTCAGTTCCCAGCACCCAGCACAGCTAGTAACCCTCTAAAACTCCAGTTCCATGGAATCCAACACCCTCTTCTGGCATTGCATGCAAATGGTTCACTTACATACATGCAGGCAAAACACAAAAAATAAAAATAAAGAAATTAAGCACATGAAAGCTGTGTAATGAGGACAATCCTCATCCATTGTTTCCTTAGAGGATTTATTTTTATTCCACCAATGGACTTACACCAAGGAAGTAACAGTTTGTGTCACCGTTCTTGGGCTGAACTGGGCTCTGAATTCTTTGTGTGTACAGTCTTCACACATTTACATAAAGAGGCCTCCTTGAAGGATGCCATGCAGAGAGATAAGGTAGATTGACAGAAGCAGTGAAATCTAGACAGGTGAGGGCTCCTCACTTCACTGACAGGTATCAGCATGATTGCCCTGGGTGAGCTGAAGCTTCTGCCGCTAGCTCTGCGTGGCTTTTCTTTAATGAGATCTGTTTTTACTAGCATGAGCTGAATACTGCATGGGAATTGTGTGTTACTTAAAGCTTTCTGCTTTTCATTGCATTTTGAGAAATGCTTCTTTTGAAGTATGCATTGGACTGATCACTGAGTAGAAGTTTGCATTTAGTATTACCTTAACTTTTCTAACTTCTTAAGGATCATCTCACTTGGAATAACTTTAGAATAAAAACAATTTATTAGGCACATGGGTTTACTCGGAAGTTTTTATTGGCCTAGTCCACTAGAAGAAAAAAGTTCTTCTGATTAGTGTTATGACTGGTGTTGCATTTCTCTTCACAGTGTTGTTAAAGTGATCGTGCTAAGTGGGCTTGAGCATCTCTCTTTTGCAGGTCGTGCTGGACGAGTGTCTAAAGGATACTGTTACAGACTGATACACAAGGATTTCTGGGACAGCTCCATCCCTGATCATGTTGTTCCTGAGATGTTGGTAATGAACTTTGGTCATTGTCAGAGTTAGACTTTAAAAAATTTTTTTTTCATTTTTATTTTATGTATATGAGTGTATTGCCTACATGTGTGTAAGTGTACCCATGTCATGCAGTACCCAAGGAGGCCAGAAGAGGGTGTCAGGTCCCCTGGAGTTGTTAGCTGCCATGGGGGTGCTGGGAAATGGACCCAGGTCCTCTGCAAGAACAGCCAGTGTTCTTAACTGCTGAGCCATCTCTCTAGTCCCTTCCCCCGCAGATTAGTTTTTTTTCTTTTGGGTTTTTTGAGATGGGGTCTCCTTATAGTCCCAGTAAGTCTGGAACTTGCTATGTAGACCAGGCTGGCCTTGAAATCACAGAGCTCTGCCTGCCTCTGCCTCCTGAGTGCTGGGATTAAAGGCGTGCCCCTCCGTGCCCAGCTGAGGTTAGCTTTTTTATGCTTGTATAATTTTGAGTGTCTTATAACTTTGATTCCAGGAGAATCAGTGACTGCTTGCCTTGACCCAGTACTTGCTTAGTGTATATTCAGCACTGTGTGTTCTATTCTGGCCCTTGCCATGTCTTGTGTTCTTAATTTTGTGTGTGTGTGTATTCACAAGTGTTTGTTGGTGCATGTGTGATGTGTGTGTAGAGGTTAGAGGATGACCTATGGTGCCATTCCACAGGTGCTATCTACCTTTTTTATTATTATTATTAAAAAAAGATAGGGTCTCTCACTGGCCTGGAGCTCACGAACTAGGCTAAGCTTGCTGGCCAGTGAGTCCCAGGGATTCAGCTGTCTCTGCCTCCCCAGCACTGAGATTTCAGTTGTGTACTGGCTTTTTAAAAAATGTGGGTTCTGGGGGTGACACTCAGATGCTTGTGCTTTTAAGTACTTTACTGAATCATCTCCCCAGCCCCTGTTCTTAATTCTTTTTTTTTTAAAAAAAATACTTATTCTATGTGTGTGTACATGTTGTGTTTGGAGGCACACTGCCACAGTGTATGTATGGAAATCAGAGAACAACTTGTGGAGGTTCTCTCCTTCTGCTTTGTGGGTGGGGATAGAACTTAGGTCATCAGGCTTGGGAGCAGGTACCTTTCACTTGTTGAGACATCTTGTGTCTCAGCCCTGTTTTTTTTTTTAAGTTTATTTTAATTTTATGTATATGAGTACATTACCTGAATGTGTGTACGTGCCCCTGTGTCATGAATTGCTCTCAGAGGTCACAAGAGGGCATTGGATGTGGGTGCTGGGATTCCAACTCACAGTCCTCTTACCTCTGCTCCCTAGTTGCTAGGATACAGGATGCCTGGTTTCTCTCTCCTTCCTCCTTCCCTTCCTCCTCTTTCTGTTTGTGGTCTGTGCATTTTTTGACACAGTCTTGTAGCCACACTGAGCTCCTGGTCTTCTTGCCTCTATCTCCACTTGCTGGATGGGAGGTGCTAGGCACTACCTCTGGCTCCTTTCTTTCTCTTGTCTTCTTTCTAACCCTTCTTGTTGCTTTTCTTTTTCTCTTTGTATTCTCTCTTTAGGCACAAGTCATGTGACTAGGCTGTCATGTGACCTTTGATAAAAGGTTAACTTTATCTCTGACTTGAGTTCTGTTCTTTCCAGCGTTGTCCCCTGGGAAGCACAATACTGAAAGTGAAGCTGCTTGATATGGGTGAACCAAGAGCTCTGCTGGCCACTGCCCTGTCTCCACCTAGTTTGAGCGACATTGAGCGTACCATCCTTCTTCTAAAGGAGGTGGGACTTGTGGGGTTCACTAGTGGTAGGGAAGGCTGAGCTTTTACTATGGAGGGGAAACCTAAATTTCATTTAATTTGTAAATGCTCAGCATGTGACTCCAGTACCATGCCTGCTCTTGAGACTAGCTTTATTGGTATTCTGGAAGCCCACCACCTTTCCTCCCGAGTGGTCCCATCTTGAGAAGCTCCCAGAACTCTGTCTGTCCCTGTGACTCTGCCCTCACTCTTTTCTAGTTGTGTTCCTCCACCTCATACCAGTCCTCTTCCCCCTGCTTAAGACTTACTCTGCTCTTCCTGTTTGACCTCCATAGACCACTTTGTTTGGAGACAGGGTCTTCCTGCAGCCCCAGCTGGACAATGCAGACCAAGCTGGCCTTGATCTCACAGAGATCCGTCTGCCTATGACTCCTGAGTGCTGGGACTAAAGAAGTGTACCACCAAACTTCTATGACTGCTTTTGACTCAAGTTCTACTGTTGTACTTTGTCTCCACTGGCCCTGGGACCAGCTATATCCTAGTCCACATGCTGTTTACTGGGACCAAGAATGATCTGCTGTTAACCCTTAAAAGTCGAGGATGCCGCTGATGAGCTTTTTGCCCTCTGCTGGGTCTAGTCAGCGTAGTTGCGTGTGCTGTCTGTGCCACTGGACCCTTTTTTGTGGCTCTGTGTGTGGCATGTTTGTTAAATTAAGAACTAAGTGGACTTGTGGAAGTCTCTGTGTGTTACCTTCTAAAAACAGTGAAGTAGCCAAAGTCTCAAGAGCATGCTGGTATCATCAGCCTTTCATAGGTTGATGTAGATGTCTTTTAGAGCCTTAGTCACCCAGAGATAGTATTTATTTCCTGCTTTGTCCTTTCTACCTTAAAGATTAAGGGCATATAAACATATCTGTGCTTGTTAATGGCACCAATTTGTTTCCTAAGGTTGGAGCCCTGGCAGTGAGTGGGCAGAGAGAAGACGAAAATCCCCATGACGGAGAATTGACCTTTTTAGGAAGAGTGCTGGCCCAGCTCCCTGTCAGTCAGCAGCTGGGGAAACTCATTGTACTGGGACATGTATTTGGGTGCCTGGATGAGTGTCTGATTATAGGTGAGCGCGGGGACAGTTGTCTGGAGTCTGCGTGCTGGCCTGTGCTGGCCCTCTTCACTCTATTTGTTTTCTGTCTTTAGCGGCAGCTCTCTCTCTGAAGAATTTTTTCACAATGCCTTTTCGGCAGCATCTGGATGGATATAGGTATTTAATGTTCTTACTGTGTGGGGTCACTTTCCTGGTGGCATCAGATGACACTTGGTTAATCTGTTTGCAGGAACAAAGTGCACTTCTCCGGTAGCAGTAAGAGTGACTGCCTGGCACTCGTGGAGGCATTCAAGGTGAGCCTGTGCCCTACCCTCTGGAGGCGCAGGTGGTTACCCGCTGACTGTGGGAGTGGAGAGAGGCTCCTCTGATAGCCAGTGTTAAGTAACTGTGCTAGAGGAAGAGGTGGGTGGAGGCCTGAGGCCAGTTTCATGAAGTTGATTGAAAACATTAAATTTGTAAATTTTCTGTGATCATGTGATCATGTGAAATTGGAATTAAATTCAATTAGCTAGTAAGTTATTTTGAAACAGTGGCGCGTGTCATTTCAGGCCTGGCAGGCTTGCAGACAGCGAGGAGAACTGCGGCATCCCAAGGTTGGTTATGTTTCCTTCTTGTGCCATGTATGGCTGGGAACAGTCAAATTCCCGGAGCTGCTGCTCAGCTCAGCACCGTATGAAGTGTGCTGTGGCTAAGACCTGGACTGATGCCACTTCAGGCTCTTGCCACTGCAGGCTGTCGCCATGCAGCATCCTCTGGGTATGGCAGGCCAGGAGCTTTGTGACCCAGGCCCTTTGCAGAGTCTACTCTGTAGTTGCTTGTGGAGAGGAAGTTGTACAGTGTGCTGCACTGTGGGAGTCTGTTCCACAGTCCTGCTTCACACTGACGTGTCTGCTGGTATTGATAAACATGTTGGCTCAGAATTAAGGACACTATACCTTTGCTACTTTTGCTAAGTTTAGATAACGGACTTAACGGGACCCTAACCCAGTAGCGTCTATTTCATTCCTTTACCTGATCAGTTTTTTTCTTCTAAGCCAATTAGGCTTCAAAGAC
Organism: Eospalax fontanierii; assembly: GCA_035773235.1. Taxonomy (NCBI): domain Eukaryota; kingdom Metazoa; phylum Chordata; class Mammalia; order Rodentia; family Spalacidae; genus Eospalax; species Eospalax fontanierii. The sequence goes on from CM069536.1 coordinate 80,189,726, forward strand.
CATTGGTAGGAATGTCTCTGTAGCCCTGCTGTACCTCAGTGGGTCTCTACCAGCAAGTGTACGAGCTTCCCTTTAAATACCCACTGTATTTCTTCTTGGTACAATGTGGCAAGTCTTTTTCTAATCTAGTCATGTTGCATCTTGGCCTTTGGTGCTTTTGTTCGTTTTTTTTGTCAGTCCCAGCTTGCCTGGAACTCACTATGTAGACCAGGCTGGCCTTCATCTCACAGAGATCTGCCTGTCTCTGCCTCCTGAGTGCTGGGATTAAAAGCATGTGCCATCATGCCCAGTTTTGCCTTTGGTTTTTGACACAGGTAAATTCATAGGAACATTGTTCGTATGTAGTGTTTGTGGTTGGGACCTTGTGTTTTCTGGCTTCAGTATGAAGTTAGAAGCTCCTGGAAAGGACAGACCATGATAATTCAGTGTCCACTGTGTAGGTTTTTGATGAAACATATGTATTATGTAGCCAAATTAATCTCTGATTTACTACCTAACATTAAATATTATGCTTTTATATAATAAAGGATGAACTTGACTGGGGACGGTTAAACTACATTCAGATCAAGAGAATTAGAGAGGTAAGGTATAAATTCTTTGATTCATTTGATGTAAACTGACTTATAAAATGATTACTAAGTGGGAGGGAATACATCTCTTCATGTTTCCACCATTAGCAGGAGAGCCGAGGGGAGGAGATACTTTGCAAGGAAGCAATGTTTGGTCACAGAATCCCTTCCCAAGTGTAATTAAAATTTAAAAAATTTTTATTTTACGTGTGTGAGTGTATTGTCTGCATGTATGTAAGTGCACCCATGTCATGCAGCGCCCAAGGAGGCCAGAAGGCGGCACTGTATCCCCTAGAACTGGATGGAGTTATGGACAGTTGTTAGCCACAATGTAGGTGCAGAGAATGAAACCCGGGTCTTCTGCAAAGCAGCCAGTGCTCTTGATTGCGGAGCCTCTCCCAGGCCCCCAAGCATCATTTTATGAACTGCAGTGCAGTCTTGGCAGCTATCTTTTTAGTGTCTGTCAAAATAAGCATGTGGTCTTTTCATAGCTAACTGATTGGTATAAATAAATACATTATGGGCTTCATGCTTTTAATCCAAATTTTTGTTCTTGGTATAAACCTTCTTGATTATTTCCTCTCAGCATTGCTGGGTTCCGATTGCTTGTGTTTCCTCTAGGGGTTTTGAAACTGGCCTATGGCTTGTGTATGTTTGTGGGAGTGTGGGCACACACACACTGAGTGTCAGATTTTGACATCAGTATCAGAGTAGACTACAATTAATAGGCCCAGGAACAACTTTGCTAACAGTTTATTAATTGGGAATGTATTTCCTTTATGTTGATAGAACTGTATAAAACTGTTCTTAACTAATGACTCTTTGGGGATTTTGTTTTTTCAATGCAGGGTCTTCCTATGTTGCCCAGGGTGATCTAGAATTCATGATCACTGTGCCTCCTCTGAGTTCTGGGACAATAGATGTGTGCTACCATAACTCACTAAGGGACAGTTTTTGTGTGTAATATATATCCTTGTTAGTGTGGTTGTGTACATGGAAGCCAGAGGTTGATGGAAGTGTCTTTCAACAGCTATTCTTCCCCTTTATTATTTTTTGAAACAGGGTCTCCCAGAGAACCTGAAGCTCATTGATTTGTCTAGACTGATCAGTAAACCTTAGAGATCTGCCTGTCTTGTTGAGGGTAGGGGAAGGCACCCCAAATTCCCACTAGGTTTATAGGCATTTACTAGTGCTGTCTAGGGGTGCCAGAAAAAGGTTTGTTTTCCCTGATGGCTAAAGAATCAAAGGACAGGAAAGAAGTGTTTCTGAAAATCTTGTGGAGAACCGGTGGAGTCATCATTAGATACTGGGGAAATCTGGGCTTTGAGGTTTGTAGTTACATTAATGAAAAAACAAAAGAAAAAAACCTTAGGAATGGACTCAAATGGAAGCTCCAGGATAATTTCTTTGAGTTTAAAAGGAAAACCCTAGAGCAGACAAACTGTAAATCTCCTGACTGCCATTTGAGATAAGCCAATATTCAGCCACATGGCAGGGAGGAGAGCTTTGGAAAAGAGCATGGAGCTCCAAACTGTAGTTAGGGAGTTTAAGAGGCTACTTAGGCTCTGGCCGGCAACCCAAAGAAAAAGACAAAAAGAGAAGGAAAAGAAAGTAACTTAGAAAGGCAGGCAGACCCAACAGAACCTCACAGGAACTGCACTAGGGGGTGGACATTCTGGGAAGGAAAAGTATGTTAAGGTAATTTGGGGGTGGTCCCTTTGCCAGGTCCTTGACCTGCACTACTGAATCTACTTTGAAGAGAAGAGACAAAGGCATGGCTTCACCTAGAGGTAGATTCTATTCTTTTTTTTGTAACACCACCAATGTGCCTGGCTTTTTCTATAGGTTCTGGGAATTTGAACTCAGATTTTCCTGCTTGCATGATAGGAACTTTACTGACTGAACCATCACCCAGCCCCAAGAAGAGATAGGTTTTAAAAAAATTGCTTATGTGCATGTGCCTGTGTGAGAGTATGCCACATGTATGTGAGTATCCATAGAGACCTGAAGAGAGTCTGATTCCCTGGAGCTGGAGTTAGAAATGGTTGTGAGCCACCTACGTGGGTGCTGGGAATGGAACTCTGGTCCTATCCAAGAGCAGAAAGTGCTTTTCACCATTGTGCTATCTCTCCAGTTCCCAAGGGACAAATTTTAAGAGAAAATATTCTTGGTAATCCTTACAGTTACTGGTTCTTTCTGCTTTGTCATTCTTTTGGCATAATTCTTGGTGAATTACATATTTTAGTCGCATATATTACTGTGTGGTTCATTTTCTTAATTTCAAGTTTGTGTCCAGTGATAACATCTTTCTCATTGAGAATTGTGTTTGTGTGTTCAGAGGATCCCCAAGCCCACCTGTAGCATTGGGGGCTGGCTTGAAGAGCTCAGAGAACTCATAATTCTGTCATGTTCTGTTGTGGAGTTTACTATAGACAAAGGAGCAAATTAAAACCCCAAGGGAAAGGTGCATGGGAAAGAACTCAGGGGTGCCCAGGTGCAGACTGGTCAGGGAGCTTTTGGAGATGCTGGCCTCCATCTCACAGAGCTCCGCCTGCCTCTGCCTTGTGCGTGCTGGAATTAAAGGTGTACATCATCACACCCGGCCAATTCAAGAGTTCTTTAGATGAGTTTTTGCTAGTTTCTTGTGTTGTTAATGTCTGGTTTTATCATGTTTTAGTCAGAGTGGCATAATTTTAAAAAATTGCGGGGGAGGCAGGATCTCACTGTGTAGCTCTGCCTGGCCTTGAACTCACAGAGACCCACCTGCCTCTGCCTCCTGAGTGCTGGGATTAAAGGTGTGCACCACCTCTCCTAGCCCTTAAATTACTTTTTAATTGGATACATTCTTGTAAGAGACTTCGTGATCCTTGAAGGAAAGGTGGCATCTGAGTGTGCCCCGTCACAGCCTAGGTTCTTCCCTCTCCTCAGAGACAGTAGTAGCTGGGAAGTTTGTTCATTCAGTAACCGTGTGTGTGTGTGTGTGTGTGTGTGTGTGTGTGTGTGTGTTTGTGTGTGCATGCGAACACACACAAGATTAGACTGAAGATTTAGTCCAAGGTTTTGAACATGCTAAGCACACACTCCTGCTGAGCACATGACCCCTTTCAGCTTATTGTAGTTTTCTCTGTTACTGTATGTATGTAAGTGCACCTGTGTTGTGCAGTGCCCATGGAGGTCAGAAGAGGGCACTGGATCCCTTGGAACTGGAGTTACAGATGGTTGTTAGCTGCCATGTGCATGCAAGAGCAACCAGTGCTCTTAGCCACTGAGCCATCTCTAGATCCAGCCCCTCAAGCTCACTATGTAACTGAAACTGGCCTTGAACCCCTGATTATCTTGACTCCACTTTCCAGGTACTGGGATTATAGGCATGCGTCACCATGCCTGGCTTAAAAGTTCCTATTATAACTTAAGGTTGATTTGTTGTTGTTTGGAGGGATTGTTAATAGACCTTGTTTTTCTCTCTTTGAAGAAAAAAGTTTTTGAGACAGAGACAGAGTTCTACAGTATGAACCGACTGGCCTCGAGCTTTGTAGCCCAAGACTGATCTTCAGCTTGAGATCTTCCTGTTTCATCTCTTGAGTTGGGGTTACAGGTCTACCATGTCCAGCACATACCATGTTTCTGACCACAACAGAATGTATTCATGGTGGAGATTGAGGAAGAGTTTAAAGGACTTAGGAATGGCGTTGTGATTGTTGTTTGAGTCCCGTGCATATGCAGAGGGCCCAGCCATGCTTCCTGGTGCTTTGCTTTTATCATTTGTATGGAGTTTCTTTTTATTCCTTAGGAGTCTTTACTGAGATAGCTATGGTGCTTTACCCAGTGAATAGGCTAGTCCTTGCCTTGTTGTGCCTTGTTTTCACTACTATGAGAGACATCTGTGCTTTGAAACATCAGACTTCAATGTGCTTCTAGGTGGCTGAATTATATGAAGAACTGAAGAATAGAATCTCACAGTTCAACATGTTTGTGGATCCTCAGCATCCTGTCTTGGACCAAGAGCATCCATATAAGCAACGCTTCATCCTGCAGGTGTGCTGGGGCTTCTGGGTGCCGTCACCGATCCTTTATTCAGGTTCCTGGCAGAGAAGGTCCTCTCTGCTGCTGTTGCTGCCAGCTGTGCTCTGAGGCTTTGGCAGTACTGTGATGCTCTGTTTGGAACCAGGAGCCATTCTTCAGCTTTCTGTTTATAGCTTTCCTCGTGTTGGAATATGAGCTAGACTTGCTTCTCTCTCCACAGAGCTCCCGCTGCCACCAGAGCCTCAGGATACGGTGCCTTTCACCCTGGGATCATGAGAGTAAACGTGCTCTTGCTCAGTGTGTGGAGCAAACAGTTTAACTCTGGGTCACGAACAAGTGACTAGCTATGGGATCGAACCTTCCAGGAATTAATCAAATATTTCACGTATACAAATGCTTTACCTGCATGTATATCAGTGTACCATGTGCATGCAATGCCTATGGAGACCAGAAGAGGGCATTGGATCCCCTGGACCTGGATTTACAGATGGTTTTTAGCTGCCATGTAGGTGCTGAGAATCGAACCTGGGTCCTCTGCAAGAGCAGCCAGTGCTCTTGACCACTGAGCTATCTCTAGACCCAAGGTCTCCAGGTTTTATTCATTGTATAGTCCAGTTGTCCCAGTCCACTGGGGTGTGATGAGAACTTGGAGAACTGACCCACCTTTTTTCCAGGTCGTATTGGCAGGTGCTTTTTATCCCAACTATTTTACTTTTGGACAGCCGGATGAGGAGATGGCGGTGAGGGAGCTGGCTGGCAAAGACCCAAAGACTACAGTTGTGGTAGGTGTCATAGAGGAGCTGTTCTCAGAGGTGGATGTGAATGTTAGTTTCCAGGTTGGAACTGCATTTAGTGTAGCCAGTGCAGAGGGCTGTTCCCTTCTTGTAAGTGCTGTGTGAACTTTTCCCTAAAGTGCGCAGTAGACTTGTTTAGCCTTTCAGAGGCTCTTCCTTGCACCTCAGTCTCTTCCTCCTCTTTGTAGGAATTAACAGCTTAATTGTACACAAAATAAAGCACTATTGTTTGGCAGCTTAGAACTGTGGTTTAAAGAGCAGTGATTCACTGCACTTAATGCCTCACAGAACTACATAGAGCATGTTAAATTCAGGTTTTGAGGCCCTTCAACGTCTGCATTAGATAGGACCTAGGGCTAGTATGTGGAAGCAGCATGTAATGAGGATGAGCCAAAGACATGGACTTTTGGATCTACAAAGTGTCATCCCAGCAGCAGTGCATGGTGGCTGGAATCATGCATTGGAGGACTGGTCTTTCATTAGACTCCTTGGCAGGTGTAGACCTGAGTCTGATTCAGGGGAATGAAAACACTTGTAAACACTCCTAACAGACAGTACGTGCTCACTTTGGTCGTGGTGTTGTTATGCCACCTTTGTAACTGCTGAGAGCATGGAGAATCACAAGGGCAGAGTCTGGGATTCGAGAATGTTGCAAGTGTGGTTTTTGAAGGGAACTACAAGGGACAAGGATGCAGAGATACAGTCTATGCTGGGGAAGGGTTTCAGCTGAAAAGTAGCTGTGAGGACTGTTTGCTTAGACCCCATGCTTCTGTCACTTCTCACTAGAGAAAGCTCTTTGGTGGGCTTTCTCCTTCCCACGTTTCTCCAGGTGTCCTTCCTTGAGCTGTGCACAGTGGAAGGGCTCTGCAGGACTCTGCCTCAGGCACAACACTCAGCCCCAGACAATCTATTTATATCATCTGACACATGACCAACTGTGGAACACACGAGCAAAATCACAGCTGGCTTTGCTTAGCACTGTGAGAAGCCAGGAGCTTTTAAAATTCACTCTTTGAATCATTGATTTCCAACTTTACTTTGTGGTATGGCAGTTCCATAGGATTTGAACTTAGACCCCGATCCAAACTGTGCCCTCCCTCACCTGCTGCCAGCTGCAGTTGGTGTGGCCTAGGTCAGCAGGGCCCCTAGTGGAGCCAGAGTTCGAAACATAAGTGGGCTTGGTGTTTTAGAAAGATGTAGTTAGTTTGATTGTTTTAAAGTAACAAAAAGAAAATAGACACATCTTCATTTTACTGTGAGATTGTTGAACTGTTTTAGCGGGAGAAAACCTTTTAAAATTAAAATTTAGCTATAATTTAGAGTCATTCCATTGTTCAGTACACTGACAGTGTACTGACTTAGGCTCAGCTTGCAGACAAGGGTGATGAGCAGCCACTTCTGCTCCTGGATGTGGCGACTCTCCTTGCTGACGGCTCTGACTTGTTCTATGATCTGTCTTACAGCTGAAGCACATTCCTCCCTATGGATTTCTTTACTACAAACAACTGCAGTCTCTCTTTAGACAGTGTGGTCAAGTCAAATCCATTGTATTTGATGGTGCGAAGTAAGTAGTTCGTTTTTGTAATCAGCTATGGTAATGAAAGAAGCATGTTGTTTGAAATGTTTTTCAGACCCCTCAGGGCCAGGTGTGTGGGAGAGCAGGACTTCTGGGCTGATGGGGTAGCTCCTGAGATGGAACTTTGGTTTATCATATTGTCTTTTCCAGCTGTGTGTCCTAGAGAAGCTACTACAACCCAGAAAGGCTTCTGGGAGACACGGCTGCTGGGTGTGCTTGTTCTGGCCCTCTCCAGGGCTTTATTTCAGTGTCACATCCCCAGATTCTCATTGCAAGTCATAACTCAATGGCTCTTTATAGTCATGGGGTGCCTCCAAAGAGAGTTTATCTGTGAACTCTCAAATGTGTGTTTATTTATCATAAATAATTCCCAAAGACTCACCACACAGACTCTCAGTTAACTCGGCCCTATTTTATGAACAGGTCAGGAGGAGATGTAGTGTTACCAGGGGCTTTTATTTCCAAAAGGAAACACATGTGCACTCAGGATTACAGTTTTTAAATTGACTCCTTAATTTTTAAAATTAGAAATTTTCTAATGTTTTAAAGGTTTTGTTTAATTGACAGAGCTTTGTGAATTGAGCTATTAAAAATAACCTTTTCTTTGATTAGTGTTGGGTTAACTCAAGTTGGATATACTCAATCCATTTTCAGTTTGGATTGATTGCCTCCAGTATGTCAAGTTCTTTCTTTGCAGATCTCCGCATGCCTCATGAGTCAAAGTGGTGATCCTAAGGAGCCTAATGCTTTACAGCGTTCAACAGGCTTATAGATTTAGTGAATTGGAAGTTCAGTGTCTGAATTTTCTAGAGTGTAGTATAAACCAGTGGACTTCTTGGACACACTTGTGGTTCACTACTAGACATGTGCAGATACCAAGCTGCCCTGTTACTCTGAACTTGAAAAGTCCAGCTGCCTGGACCAAGACTCAGGTGTCCTCTGGCTACATATTTGTTCAGCAGCCTTTTCCACTGGGCTGGGGTCTTGTTTCATGTTCCTCCTGTCTGTGATTTCTTTATAGGTCTCCGATTGTATTTTACAGCAGTCCTTACACTGGGTAGTCACGATAGTCATGTCATACCAGGATTTCCGAGGACAGCAAATGTTCTTTTTTAAATTTTTATTGAATTTCTGTGTATTTCATATAGAACATCTTAATCATATTTATACCCCCTTCCTCATTGGCACCTGCCCATAGCCCCCAGTAGATTTCATCTGTCATTTGCATTAAGGCCTATTTTGTCAAGTTAGTGTTCCGAGAGGTCCTGCAGTGCAAGTTTATCCTCTGAGGTCTAGTCAGCCTATCTAGAGTACCTCCCTTTAAGAAAATCAGTTCTTCCTCACCCACCACTAATCAGCTGCCAATATTTCTTCGACTCAGATTGGGGCCTAATGACTGTTTCCACAGTCCTGTGCTGGGTTTTTTGTCTGCTTGAGTTTACATGGATCTGATGCATGCTGACCCCATAGCTGTAGGTTCATATGAGCAAGGTCCTAGGAGCCCATAGGACTCTTATTTCCAAATGGTCATGCACCTCCTCCCTGGCTCTTACAATTTTTCTGTCCAAATGTTCTTTTTGGTTATGCCATACCAGTTAGAGGCTAAAGGCAGAGGATGATATAAAAGAGTAATCAAGGAATAATAGCTGTGCTCCTTTGTCATACATCAGCCTGCTCTGTGCAGGATGTGTCAGTGTGGAGGCATATTTTCACAGGTGGCACCTGTGGAGTGTCAGGACCATTTAATACTATGGTCAGTATTAAATGCCAATAAGCTTAGTGTTGTTTTAAAGGGTCTCATTGAGATCATTGTGCTGTGCATTTGCAGGGTTTTCTGATTCTGTGCTTTATTCTATAATTTAAAAAAGAAAATCTGCCCTTCTGTTGTAACTATGACAATTGGCTGGAACTTCCCTGTGGACTTAGTTCTGCACTGTGTTGTATAAGGGTGAGGCCTGGATTTATTGTCTTGTCATTTAAGCTCATTTCCCTTAGATTTGGAGTGAAGTTATTACCGTTTTGAGGAGAAGTGTGTAGTGAGAATTTCTACCTGGAGAAAAAGTAATACCGGTTTTTATCAGATGCCTGATACATTATGTTTTAATTTGTATTTGTGGAGCAGAGCCTTTGTGGAGTTTTCACGGAATCCAACTGAGAGATTTAAAACCCTTCCTGCGGTGAATTTGGCAGTCAAGATGTCCCAGCTGAAAGTGTCCCTAGAGCTCAGCATTCATGCTGCAGAGGAGATCGAAGGGAAGGTGCAAGGAGGCTCGGTGTCTAAGCTCAGGAACACAAGGTATTTCCAGAAGACTGCCTGCTCTCCAAATGCTGTTCTCACCTGACTTGTTTGACCTTGGTGTAGCTGATGTTGCAGGCCATGGTTTTGTCACAGGTGGCTCTGCCATTGAATTCTGCGATTGAATTCTGATTTTACCTCCTCCTTGGGTGTGCTTGAGACCTGTTACCAATACTTAGCCCATCTATTCATTGGATATGCTATCTCTTGTACAAGCTGTCGAGGTGACTGAGTGAAATCATTTATCTAATGTGGAGTTTAAGTAGTCAAAAATTAAACCTTTGCTAATTTTTTCTTTAGGTTTATGAATTTCATTGTGAGAATTTTCTTTTTTAAGCACAGTAGAGTTCTCTTTTGTTTCAGCAGAGCTAAAGATGGGGCAGAGTAAAGGTCCATTTGAGGCCGCCGTTCCTGTCAGTACCCGCTGCTGAGGGGGTCATTTCCTCCATCCCATTGATGTGGGTCAAAGATAGCCCACATTGCCTGGGTGGCTCAGGGTGGAACACTCACATGGCGGCTGTTTAGCTTGTGAGCCTTTCTTTTGGACACAGTTTAAATGCCTGCTGGTATCTATGACTTGTAATCTTTCTGTGTCCAGAAGGAACCTGCAGGAATCTGAGGAATTGGTGAAGGAAGGGAAATGTGCTCATCTAGGTTGATCCGGGTTGTGTGTGTGTGTGTGTGTGTGTGTGTGTGTGTGTGTGTGTGGTTGGCATCATATGTCTTTCCTGGATAATTCTCTCTGATTTTTTAAAAACTTTTTATGTATATGAGTGTTTTCCCTGCCTGCATGTATATATGTAAGTGCACCATGTGTGCAGTGCCCATGGAAGCCAGAGAAGGGTGCTTGTTTCCTAGAAACTGGAGTTAGAGATGGCTGTTAATTGCCATATAGGTGCTGGGACCCCAACCTGAGTCCTCTGAAGAACAGCCAGTACTCTTACCTGCTGAGCCATCTCTTAAGCTCTCTTCTCTAAAAAAATTATTTTTATTTTTACATGTGTATTTTTCCTTGCCTGTGTGTAAACTCCCTCATTTTTTGGATGCAAGATCTCTCACGGAGCCTGAAGCTCATCCATTGGGCTAGGCTGGCAGGCCAGTAGGCTGTAGGGAGCTGCCTGTCTCTGTGTCCCCACATCGAGGTTACAGTTACTGCCTCTGGCTTTTCACACTGGCTCTGGGGGTCCAAACTTTGGCTTACACTGTTAGCACTTTACTAATGGAGCCATCTCCTCAGCCTATACTTTGCTTTCTGAGCATATGGGAGAGGAGTGGATTCAGTCCTTAAAGAGACCTGTGCAGCTTTGTCAGAGTCAGACTCAGAGTCGGACTCAGCTGGATCAGATCTCTCCTACAGCTCCCTTTATTTTAAGGATAAAGGTATTAAGAAAAGAAACATCATGTATATCAATTTTGTCTTTTGTAACCTAGAACTTTAGCACTTAGGTCCTGCTGCTGTCAGGGGTGAATGATGTGTCTCAGGCTTGCTGGATAATCCTGTACATGTTTAGTGGAGTATTGAGCTGAGTGTGGGTTCTGTTTGTTTAAAGTGTGTTCTCATGTAACCTAGGCTGTCCTCAGACTCATTACACAGCTGAGGATGATCTTGAACTTCTGTTCTTCCTGCTTCTACCACCTAAGTGCTGGCTTCACAGGCATGCACCACCATACCTGGTTTTATGCAGTCCTGGGAATCAGACCCAGGGCTTTGTGTATACTAGGCAAGCACTCTACCAACTGAGCCACATCCTTAGCCACAAGTTCTTCATTTTCTAAAATTAGTTTCCTGAAATCATAAGGTACAAAATATTGCAGGCCTTAGAATTTAAAACTATATACTTGAAAGTAGATCTTCTGTAGTGGATTTTAGAATATATTCTTGTAGAGTAGTACGTAATTATTAGGGTATGCACTACCTCCAGCACAGCTCAGGAAGCCACCAAAAATTCCCCTTTGAAGTTAGTTCAAATTTAATGTCTTGGACTATGACAACCTTCTATTTGTATGACAAATACCTGAGAAAATCAGCTTGCAAGAGGAAATGTTATGTTGGCTCATGGTTTCAGAAGTTTTAGTCCGTGGCTGGTTGATCCTGTTGATTGGGTGTGTGGCACACTAGCACCTTGTGACACGAGTACATGTGGGCAGAAACCACTCACCTCACAGCTGCCAGGAAACAGAGTGAAGGTAGGGCCCTCTTTCCCCTTGAAAGGTGCGCCCTACTGGCCTGACTTCCTCCCAGTGGGCCCACCTCCTAAAGATCCACCACCTCCCTAGAGCCCCAGAGGCTGGGCCTTTGGGAGGTAGTTAAGATTCAGACTCTACCACTGCTCAGGTGGTTCATTACAGTGTTCTTTCTTTGAAGAAATATTAGTGTAGGTCAAGCAATAATTACACACGTGTAAACATTTTTCTGACATTTGATTTGATTATTGCATTTTTCAAAATTCACATTACTTAGGGTGAATGTAGACTTCCAGAAGCAGACAGTGGACCCCATGCAAGTCTCATTCAACACACTGGACAAGCCCCGGACAGTTGCTGATCTCCTCCTGACTATTGATGTCACTGAGGTGAGAATGTGCCATTGTGTCTGTAGGTCCTTTTCCTCCTCTACACCTGAAGACACCTCGGGAATGGAACCAGTTCCCACACATGTACTTGAGTGCTTCACCGCATTCATGTGGTGAGGGCTGCCAAGCTTGAATTACTGTGCTTGCTAAATCAGAATGTGGCTAAAATGAAAAACAAAAATTTATTCTAGAATCAAAGTTAACTTAAAATTTTTTATTTTAGGAGTATGCGTGCTTTGCATGTATGTCAGTGCCCCACATGGGTACAATACTTGTGGAGGCCAGAAGAGGGCCTCCGATCCCTTGGAACTGGAGTTACAGACTGTTGGCTGCCATGAGGGTGCTGGGAACCAAACCCAGGTCCTCTAGAAGTGCTCTTGACTGCTGAACAATCTCTGTAGCCCCCAAAGTTAAATTTTTAAGAAATATTTATTATTATTTTATTTTATGTGTATCAGTGTATTGCCTGCATGTAGGTGGGTGCGCCCATGTCATGCAAAGCCTGAAGAGACCAGAGGAGGTGTCTGATCCCCTGGAACTGGAGTTATAGATGGTTGTCAGCCACCATGTGGGTGCTGGAACTGAACCTAGGTCCTCTGCAAGAGCAGCCAGTGCTCTTAACCACTGAACCATTTCTCCAGGCCCCACCCCCCAAAGTTAACTTTTAAAATGTCAACTATATTTAAAATGCTAAAATAAACATTTAGCAAGATAAAAATTTTAAAACTAGTGTTGGTACTGTTAAGATTTGGCTTTTATGTCTTTCAAGTAAAATTTCTATTAAAATACTTGTGTGGCTGAAGCTCTGGTCTAGCATCTTGAAGCCCTACCACAAAAAATAATCAGATGAGCAAGCTTATACCTTCTGATAAAGGAACAGCTGCACCTCATCGGGACCTTTCATGTAGCACTGTGGATCCCCGAAGGTGAGGCTCTAGGTGACTGTGACCTTGTGTCTGAGCAGTGGTGGAAGCTGCTCAGAGCGTCTCTATGGAATGCCCACTCTTTTCTGCCAGGCCTCACAGGTTGCTTTGGTTCACTGGGTTGTACGTTTGCCCAGCACTGGCTTTGCCAGCACCAGAGGCTAAACTTGGACCCCTGAGATCCTTGGTTCCTGGGTGAGCAGTGAGTCTCATGCCTCAGAGAGAGCAGGGTGTGTAACACTTCTTGCTTTCCTGACTAGAACCTCCTCTTTTTCCTTACAGAGACCTGTTAGTGGGGCTGGAGAGATGGCTTAATGGTTAAGAGTACTGCTCTTGCAGAGGCCCCGGGTTGGATTCCCCAGCACCCACATGGGGGCTCACAACTGTCATTGATATTCCAGCTCAAGGGGACCCGATGTCCTCTTCTGACCTCCGTGGGCACTGCATGACATGGGCGCATCCACCCACACACAGGCAATATCCTCTTACACATGAAATACAATTATACTAATAAAAAAGACAAAGACCTGTTAGAAATCTGTAGAGTCCATATGGGTTCGGCAGCAAGTGTGTGAAGGCTGGGGTCCCTCTGCAGTCTTACTTCTGCCAGGCCTCCCTTTCAGGTGGTGGAAGTTGGACACTTCTGGGGGTACAGGATTGACGAGAGGAATGCTGAACTTCTGAGGAAGCTGACGGTGGAGATAAACCGGCTGGAGCTCGTACCGCTGCCTGTTCACCCGCATCCGGACCTGGTCTGCCTGGCACCTTTTACTGACTACAATAAGGAAAGCTACTTTAGAGCTCAAATCCTTTATGTTTCTGGAAATTCTGCCGAGGTATGTTTTTCTGTTAGCAAGTCATTTTGAGAGGAAAAGGAAATAGCTCAGGGATTTATAAATAACTTTCCTGTGAGAAGTGGGAATGAAGTGAGAAGTGGCCACTGTGAGAGTAAGGGCCGTAGGCATCCCCTCATCGACGTGTGGGTCTGAGCACAGTCCCTGTGGTCACTGCATTTCCGTGCTCCGGAGAACACTGTGTAGCCCTTGTGCCAGTGTCTGTTATCTGTTGCTCTCTAGGTGTTCTTCGTAGACTATGGGAATAGGTCTCATGTAGATCTGCATCTTCTAAGGGAGATTCCCTGTCAATTTCTCGAGCTTCCATTTCAGGTAAGGTAGAAGAAAATGCTGTCGAATGAGTGTTTGTCGGGAGAAGGGAGCTGGCTGGAGGGCCATGGGAACCTCTACAACTCAAGTCTATAATGGAGAAGGTGCTAGGTCACTTTCTAGCCAAATCTGATCTCTACTCCTTTTTATTTTTTTAGTTTTGTGTGTATGAGTGTATTGCCTGCATGTATGTAACTGTCCTCATGTTGTGCAGTGACCTTGGATATTAGATGAGGCATTGGATCCCCTGGAACGGGAGTTAGATGGTTGTGGGCTACTATGTGGGTACTGGGATTTGAACCTGGATCTTCTGCAAGAGCAGTCAGTGCTTTTGACCACTGAGTTGTCTCTCCAACTCCGTGATCTTTACTCTTAAAAAATACATTGCATAAGTATTTTGGCCATTGTTGGTCTTGGCATGAGTTAGACTATATGGAGGACTTAAAACTTTGAGCAAAAGAAAATTGTTTTAATTCAGTGGTATCTTCGACACTTTTTAAAGGCATCTCTGTTGGCAGCAGAGAGAGCATGGGGCCTGGATACATGCCCACATGTGCCTTTTCGCCCACTGAGAAAGAATGCTCAAGGTTACTTTACACATGCTGTGGATGAAAAGTCAAGCCATGATTCTTTAGGAAATCTTCACTGTGCTGTGGTTTTCAGAGTTTTTCTAGAAACACTGATGAACAGAATCACATTTCAGGGGTATTTGGAGCTACTGTTTTGTTCATTTATGAAACTAATTCAGCAAGCTTTTCTGTCCCACAGGCTTTGGAATTTAAGATTTGCAAAATGCGACCTTCAGCAAAGTCTCTTATCTGTGGAGAGCAGTGGAGTGGTGGGGCCAATGGGCGATTTGCCTCCCTTGTCAGTGGCTGTGCTCTCCTGGTAAAAGTGTTCTCAGTTGTGCATAGTGTCCTGCATGTGGATGTGTACCGATACTCAGGTGCCCAGGATGCTGTCAACATCAGAGACGTTCTCATCAGGGAGGGCCACGCCGAGCTCGCTGAGGAGTCCTATGAGTCGAAGGTATGCAGCATTCTGCAGCTTCGTTCCTCATAGAGTACAGGCATGGGGGGTGTAGAAGTGGGTAGGGACATAGGGGAGGACAAATGGGGGTACTTTTCTTCCTTTCTGGGGACGGATGATGAATGGTGTTCTTCCTCGTTGAGTCTTTTTACCATCTAAAGTACCTTTCATATTTTGGAGACACTTTATGGCTGATGCATCCTGGTTTTGGTAGTTTCCTAGTCACATTTTTTCTTTTTGAGATGGAAATGAGATTTGAAAATGTTCTATGTTGAATTTTTATTTTTATTTGTCTCTAAGTATCTTTATGTGTATGAGTATACTTCGTGTGTGTGTGTAGGTGTGCCTGTGCCGTGCAGTGCCTAAGGAGGTCAGAAGAGGGCATTGGATCCCCTGGAACTGGAGTTACAGATGGTTGTTAGCTGCCATGTGGATGCTGGGAACTGAACCCAAGTCCTCTGTAAGACCAGCCAGTGCTCTTAACCACTGAGCCATCTCTCCAGCCCTGATTTTTATTTTTTCATGGATTCTAAGAATTAGTTCCATAATGGAAGTGTTCAATAAGTACTTCATGTATTTCAAACATTTCAAAAATTTTCTTTAATTTTTTTTCAAAATCGGTTGTAAAATTACCTTTCTTGGCCTGAAGGTTTCCGAGAGCCTGTTTTTGAGACAGATCTTGAAGGCCTTTTGTTATGCTTCCATACTTTCTGCTGGATTGGAAAGGGCAGTCTAGTGAGATATTAACTGAAGAGCTGGTTAAGTCTTCTAGTAGATGAAAAACCGGAATCATGGAAATTATCCTTATATAAAACTAAATTTTGTTTTTGGCACTTGGGATTGAATCTGGGGTCACAAGCATGCTAGGTAGGTACTCTGCCACTGAGAGCTATTCCCCAGCTCAAGACAATTTCTCTTATTTGTTTTTGGAGTCATGGTCTCATGTAGCCCAAGCTGGCCTCAAACTGGCCATGTAGTAGAGGATGGCTTCGAACTCTTGATCCCCTTTTACTTTGAGTGCTTGGGTGATATTTGTGCACTGCTGTACCTGGAAAACAGCTCTTTTGTTGTTGTTGTAAACATGACAGTATCTTACTACCATAGAGAAAAAATCAGAGTCTCTGAACTCAGACACAAGAATTGCCATATTAGTGAGGCCCAAAGTCATTGTATCATTTTTCGTTTTTTAAACAATTTCATAAGAAAGCTTCTGGGAACACATATTGCTACTGCACTGTTTGTCTTTCTAGTCCCTCTGTGGCGTTTCATCTCTGAAGTACTTCAGTTCTTTTAGATACTCTTTTATTTCAGCTTCTTTTTTAAATCCTTACTATTTTAAATTATGTACCTATGAGTGTATGTCTGTGCCCATGAATGAGGGTGTTGGATCCCCTAGAGTTGGAATTTTGTAAGCTGACATGTTGGTGCTGGGAACCAAACCAGGTCCTCCACAAGAGCAATATGTGCATTTAACCACTGAGCCCAGCCCTATTTCAGCTTCTTGAAATTGGAAGTGTCCTGTGCTTATATTTGTTTATTCAAAAAAGCACGTTGCACCCGGTAACATTTCCTGTATGTCTTGAGAATGCACAGGTGAAAAGGCAAAATCTCCTAACCGTGAAAGTCAGCCTAGGGAGAAAGGTAGTCTTGTTAATAAAGCATGAAGTAATGATCTCCAAACTGGGTATATGAAATGTGCCTGTAGCTCCAGTACTTGAGGCTGGAGACAGGATCAGAAATTCAAGATCACCCTCAGCTATGTGTTAAGTTTAACACCATTTGGGCCACAGGAGACCCTGTCTCAAATTACTTTGACAAATCCTCCCTTCTCTCATGCTGGTATTTATTGAATAAATTTAAGAAAACTTTCTGTCCTTCATGAGCCAGAGTGCTCTATAAATAAATCATTCCTAATGTAGCCACAGGTTTTTCATTTTAAATGAATTTTTGCAAGTTTCATATCATAAATTTTGAACATATTTAGACTCCCTCCCCTATTTATCCCCCTCCCCCAGTATCTCCTGCCTGATTTCGTGTTCTTTGTGGGGTGTGTGTAAAGCCTGTCAAGTCAAACCTGTGCCAACAAATGCCCTTTGGTTTGGGTCCATCCATTAGAGCCTGGACAGACTGGGCAGTGTTGTACCTTAAAGAAAATTGACTCTCCCTCTCTCGGCAGCTAAGTGTATCGGTTCTCTCCTGAAAAGCAGTTATTTCCTTTAAATTCTATAATGGCTGGAAAGGTGTTACAGGCTTTCTGATTTTAGGTTTGAGTTTTAAAGTGAAGTTGATAAAATGATCTCCCTGTACATTAATGACACTTTCAGAACAGAAATGTTTTCTGTGAGATGTTTTCATGTGAAATACATGCTTTTTCTTTAATTTTTGCTTTTTAATAAAACAAACTATCTTTTTGTCTTCAGCAAAGCTATGAAGTCCTCAAGGGTTTTTTTGCCAAGTCAGTGGACACTGTTCTAGATGGCTCTGTGTCCTCTCCTTTGAAGGAAGACGAGAAGCATCTCATCCGGGTTCTCTTGGAGAGCTTCTCTTCCAATAGGCTGGGAGCCCCAAACTGCAAGGTGACTGTAGGAGCTGTCTAAAATAAACACCAAAGTCTTCACCTCATTCTGCATTACTTGCTAATAACTGCAGCTGCAGTCAGTATGGGTTCTTTTTCCTGTTGGTTTTTATTGTATTAAATTATAATTTATTTTGTGTCTCTGTGTGCGCGTGTGGGGAGTGCATATGGCACGAAATGGATGTTGGTGCCAGAGGACAGTTTGGAGTGGTGGGTTCTCTCCTTCCATATGTGGGTATCAGGGATTGAACTCAGGCCATCAGGTTTGTTAGCAAGTGTCTTTACCCACTGACCCAACTCACTGGCTCTGCTTTTTATTTTTCGAGACAGAGTTTCACTCTGTAGCCTGGCTGCCTTGATCCTCTGGCTTCAGTTTCTGAGTGCTGCATCACAGGCCTGTGCCACTGTTCCTGATCTTCCTTGTTTTTTTTTATAGCCTTTGAGAATGAATGTGTGGGTGTGTCTGTATCCAGATGTCCAGGCACATGCTTGCTGCAGTGCACTTGTAAAAGGCAGAAGAGAACTTTTAAGAGTTGCCTCTCCTGCTTCCTGTGGGTCCCAGGGACTGAATCCAAGCTCTTGGGTTTTGTGGAAGGTGTCTTTACTCACTGAGCCATCTTGCTGGCCCTTTCCTGATTTAAAAAATTATTATTACAATATATAACTAATATAATAATATTCGTTTTATGTGTATGAGTTTATTGCCTGCCTGTGCATAAGTGCACCCATGTTGTGCAGTGTCTGTGGAGGTCGGAAGAGGGTCTTGGATCCCTGGAACTAGAGTTACAGACAGTTGTAACCACCATGTGGATCTGGGAATTGAACCAGGTCCTCTGGAAGAGCAGCCAGGGCTCCTAACCGCTGACCGCTCTCTAGCCCTGCTTTCCTGACTCTTAAAATGCTGTGTCTTCCACACTGAAGTCTGTATTTCTAAGAAGCCTTTTTCTCTGTCCTTTGTCCTCCTTCCTCCTGCTCTTCCTTCCCGTCTTCCTCTTTTATTCTCCCTCTCCTTCCTCCTCCCGCTTTCTTTTTATTCTTTTGTGGCATGGGGATCGAGTCCTGGGTTTTCCAGATGTTAGACAAGTGTTCCACTTCTGACCTATGTCCCCAGTGCAGAAATAAATTTCTCTCTCTTTTTTTTTTTTTTTTTTTTTTTTTTTGAGACAGTCTCACTAGGCTGTCTCACAGGCTGGCCTTGAACTCATAACCCTTTTGCCTCAGTTTGTTGAGTGCTAGATGACAGTGTCTGCCTCTAGACTTTGCTAGGATTGTGAAATATGAGTTGATTTTGTGACTTCCTCCATTTATATTAAGTAGTGGATTGCTTACTGATCACATGTATGTTTTGTGTGTGCAGGCTGTCCTCCATGGGCCCTTTAACCCTTACGAGCTGAAGTGCCATAGTCTGACCAGAATATCCAAGTTCAGGTA
The DNA here is from genome assembly GCA_035773235.1 of Eospalax fontanierii. Taxonomy (NCBI): domain Eukaryota; kingdom Metazoa; phylum Chordata; class Mammalia; order Rodentia; family Spalacidae; genus Eospalax; species Eospalax fontanierii. Next base: position 80,208,678 of record CM069536.1, read on the forward strand.
TGATGAGATGAATTTTCCTATGAAATATTTTCTTTGTGTCTTTTTATTTATAAACCTCATTATAATGAATCTTACTTTGTATCTAAAGCTGCAAGAATCTAATTGCTCTTAATTTCTCTCCCACCTTCAGAAAGGGGTAGTGCTTCCCTTTTCGGTGAAAGCAGTTCTGTTTCCCACACTTTGCGTTTCTTTTGTCACACTTGACTTCTGCTCTGGTTGTATCTGTCATTTCTCAGCAGTGGTGGGAACCCCGTGTTCCGGGGTGTTCGATGTTTTTGGAACAGTTTGGATTTCAGGGACAGTGGTAAACAAGATGGAGTTTTCATTTCATTATCTAGTGCTGACAGGGGTCTTGATAGGAAGCATCTGGCCACACTTTGAAGGCCATACTAGAGGTTTTCCAGAGCTTTCTGAGGCCCAAAGGCTGCAAGGTATTTACTGTGCTGTCGTGTAGGGAAATGGAGTGTGAGGGCTGAGGGGTGGTTCCAGTGACCAGTGCGAGGGCTTAAATTTAGAATTTTTACTTTGAGTAAGTTATGATTGGAGATAGGTGTATTTTAAAAGGACCACTCTGAGTAAACCCTAGCTTCTCAGACTTCTGAGTACCAGAAAGAGGGCATCCTTGGGAGCTGCTGTAAATACAGCTCAGGCTTATACAGTTCTTTTGAATGGGCAAGCCTCTTCACAGGTCTCCAGGAGACCTGCTGAAGCCAGCCAAGAATGCATGGATTTTGGTTGAAGGCTTGTCAGGCTGGAGCACACCTCTAATGCTGGTTCCCAGTGTAACCTGAGGCCAGAGCAAGAGGTTTGGACACCAGCAGCCTCAGGAGCACATTCAGAAATAGAACAGACAGGCTGGAGTTCAGTCAGAGCCAGTGATAAGAGACAAGGTGAGTGACGCCCTCATGGGGCTGCAGCCCTCTTGATGAGAGGAGGCAGAGGGGGAGTGGGTGGGCTGCACTCTGCCCCCTTGGCTGGAGGCCAGCAGTGACTGCATGGGCTGCAGGGCAGACAGCAGGGCAGAGAGCGGGTTTGAGAGACCAGATGTGGATGGTATAAAGAGGGCCTGGGACCTGAGTGTGGATCATGACATCACCTGTGTAGCTGTCTTTCGGAGATGCACTAGTGGGCTGTGCATGCCCATCTCCTGTGGGGCCAGTATGGCAGCAGCTTGTGTCCTGTTTGTTCTTCCCAGATGTGTCTGGATTGAGAAGGAGAGCATCAACTCTGTCGTCATTAGTGACAACCCTGCAGACCTACACCAGAGGATGCTGGTGGCAGCTTCACTCTCAGTTAATGAGACTGGTAATGAGGCAGCTTCTCTGCCTGCCATCTTCTCATTCATCTCCTTGATGTCATTGCTTGGAGCAGTTTAACCTGTAGTGAATGAATTTATGCTTAAGGGTTATCCTTTTAGGGTATTTCCTGAGTGCCATGCACAGTCACTTTTCCTTTTATACAAGGGTGTGAAAACTAATTGATCCCTGATCCTCCATGCTTATCTGCCAAGTTCTTTGATCTAAGAAAACCTGCTGGGATCTCGTAATGAGAGAGTGAAGAGAACAGTGACCAAATGAGTCAGTCATTCTCCAGTGAAATAAATGCCTATGCATGCTCATGAGTTTATCTGTAGGACAGGACACCCATTCCTTGGAGAGGATCCATGGGTTCAGACTCAGCGATAGGGGCTATAGATGAGCTGGCTCGACTAGGAGGGAGTGACAGTGAGCTCAGTGAGAGGTGGTCCTGATGCTGACTCTCACTCCACTATGTGACAGGGTCTACCATGCTGCTGAGAGAGACCTCCCTGATGCCTCACATCCCGGGCCTTCCAGCACTCCTCAGCATGCTGTTCGCACCAGTGATGGAGCTAAGGTAGGGGAGGCCTCCGTGCTATCGGTATTCAGGCTTTTGTAAATCGAGAATCTGGGTGGGAAAAGGGCTTTCCTTCCTCTTCCACAGGAGGGAGAACAGCCACAGTAGGTCGGACTGTGGCCCAGTGAGAGACCTGTGCAGCTTTCTCTGTGCTTCAGCATGATTCTGCTTTGCTATCATTGGTGAATGCATGGCCCCTGGCTTAGGCAGGTTGGACTTCTTGATTTTTTATTTTAGATGTGATACTTGTTCAGTTTCCCTGGTTAGTGATGCTGGGCGGCTCAGGGCTGCTCTGGTCAGCATGCCAGCCACATACACTCCGAGTGTATGTGGCTGGCATGCTGCAGTGTGCTGTGGCATTGAGAAGGCCAGATGCTATCAGTACATTTTCCACATGGTATTTTCAGAGTTGATTCAGTGTAGATGCTATTAATGGTTTGTTTGAAGTGTGTCCACCAGCTCATGTGGTGAACACCTAGAACTCAGGTGGTGCTGCGCTGGGAGGCTGTGGGGCTTTACTCGTGGAATTAGACCACTGAGGCCAGGCCTGGGAAGCAGATACCTGCTGCTGGTTCTGGCCTGCTTTCTCTGCTTCCTGACTGCTGCAGTGTGAACTAGCACCTGCTCATGCTGATTCCTACTGTGATGGACTGTCCTGCCTTTCCCCATCATTGTGGACTGCAGATCAACCAAAATTATGAGCCAGTATATCTTTCACCATTTAGGTTGTGTCTGTCAGGTATTTAGTCACAATGCCTGGAAAAGTAACCGATACAGATGAGCGCATTGGGACAGAAAAACACTGTGAGTGGAGGGGCATCTCTTCTTGTCGGATGCTTGTTCATAGAGTAGTTCAGATAGCGTGTGAAGGCACACGCAGGGGAGTTTAATTAAAAGCAGGCCGAAGAAATGGAGGTGAAATGTGGAGCAGTAAGCGTGGAGACGCCGTCCTGCGTCTGTGGGGAGAGGCCAAGATTTTTTTTTTTTTTTTTGGTCTTTTTGAGACAGGGTCAGTTGCTTCTAGGAACCCTGACAGCTTCTCTTCCCATGGGAACTAGGAAGCTGGGAAACGAACTGCCCAACAGAGTGTAAGCCCTTGTGTCAGGATCCAGCATGAATTTCTCTCAAAGATTTTAGTACAGAAAACTGTGGTGAGGCGCCAGGGGCTTTGTGGCCTCCTCTCTGTGTGTGCACGAGACACTGCATTAACTTTGGTCACTATGACAGCAAACCTGAGAAAACAACTCAAAGGAAGAAGGTTCACACAGTTCATAGTCTCAGGGGTTCTGCCATGTATGAATGACTCTGGTTTGGGACCTGTGGCAGAGCGGAAGTTTAGGCCACCAGGAAACAAAGAGACAAAGAAAGGGGCCAGGCTCCCAACAGACTTTTCAAGAACATAGCCCAGTGACCTCAGCTGCTTCTAGGTGCCAGCTTCTAAAGAGTCTTGTCTCCCAATAGCAGGCAGAGCACTGAAACAGCAACAGCGGGTCTTCTGAGGAGGCACTCAAGATCTGCACCACAGCATGATGCTTGGATTACTTTTATTTGCTTGAAACTTAGGACAGAAGCCAGGTTTCATGTTTATAAATTAATAACTGATAAGCTGATAAAGGAGGATTATGGGTTCAGGGCCAACTTTAGGCTGCATAACAAGTTCTCCTGGTCTGGGCTGTATAGTGAGACCCTTTTCTTTAAAAACAAAGCTGAAGTGCATGTGTTATTTCATGGGAGCAGCCAATTTGTTCCATTACCACTTTGTTGTAAAGTTCTAATAAACTTGATGAAGTTACCCCTGATTATTACCTATGTTCTTAAAACATTGGTATAAATTCAAATAATAAGTTATTATTGACAATGTAGCAGGCCTAATATTTAAAGAAACATTAAAGTTTTATTTATATGCTTGGCATGTATGTGTTACAGAATGTGTGTGGATGTAGAGGACAGTTTGTGGGAGTCGGTTCTCTCCTTCTACTGTGTGGGTCCCGAGGATTGAACTCAGGCTGTCAGGCTCGGCAGCAGGTGCCCTTATCCACTGAGCCATCTTTCTAACCTAAAAGAAACATTAAATTTTTGCTGATTACTTTGTGTGTGTGTGTGTGTGTGTGTGTGTGTGTGTGTGTGTGTGCGTGTACGTGGCATACATGTGTGGAGGCCAGAGAACAACTGTGGCGTCAATACTCTTTATGCGGAATGAACTGAGGTAATTCATTAAGCCTCTTTTCTTTTTCAGTCTTTTTGAGATAGGGCCTCCCTGTGGCCCCTGCTAGCCCCCTACTCCCTATGTAGACAGGTTGACCTTGATCTTACAGAGATCAGCTTGCCTCTGTCCCGAGTGCTAGGTCTAAAGGTATGTGCCACCATGCCAAGCCCAATAAATATTTTCGTGACTATTTTATGAAGTAAACAGCTCAACCCCTAATTGATAAATCTGATTCTAGGTTTCCATTCCTTGAGTTTACTTAAAAACTGAATTCCTTTCACTTGTGTTAAACTGACAAGGCGGTCTTCTCCTTTTCTTAACTGCTGCAGTGAGAGGTTTCTAACTCACATAGTAATATGAGTGTGTGTGTAGCCTACCATCCTTACAGTGTACTTAATCTGTATTTCTGTGTAAAACTGGAAGAAAGTAATAAAGTAGTTACTATACTTGTGCTGGAACACCTTAGGATGATTTTGTCCGTCACTTATCTAACCCTGAAATGGTGGTTTAACTCCTTAAATCTCTTTCTCAGAGTCGACCGGGACGGAAAGTGCTACACCGGGGTGCTCTGTGGTCTGGGATGGAGTTCGACCTCAGAGGCCCCTGTCCTGCCAGAGCACGACATCGAGCTGGCCTTCGATGTGCGCTTCAGCGTGGAGGACATCATCGAGGTGCGCGTGGCACACTCCTCGTGGGTGGTCACGCTTTCTCATTTTGATTTTATACCCATGAGACTTTGGGTCTGCCATGGTGTTTTGCATGGAGACACCTTTACATGTTGGCCAAGGTGCCTTCGGCTGGTGTAGAGGGAGTGCTCCTTATTGGCCTCTGTTGAGATATTGCTTCCTACTGGTGCTCTCTCTCATTTAGGGTCTCAGTGCAGGAAGTGTTGCAGAGCAGTCAAATGAAATTGTTTCAAAGCAGCAGTGTGGGCCTCCCTTGTGATCTGTTCCTTGCTGGTCAACATAGGGGAATGCAGACACAGACTGTCCCCATCACGTCTCATTGTGCCCAGGGCTAGTGCCTCTGCCCTGGAGAGCAGCCGCCAGTGAGCCTGGCCAGGTGTGACTGAGCAGGCCTAGGATAAGCTTTTAGAACATGTGGAGCAAGAAGTCAAACCATGTATTTTTTGAATCTGATAATGAAAAATGTTTACTTGTTTTTTCTGGTTTGTTTTCATGTGTCCTTGTTCTAGTAATTAATTATTGTTTACATTTTACAAAAAAACAAAAAACAAATCTCAAAACTGATCCTTCTTAAGAAAATGCTACTCCAGGCACCTTCCTTCTCAGCAGTTCTACAGCTACTGTAGCAGAGGTTGACCAGCTTAGCAGGAGAGTGGGGAGAGGAGGCAGGAGAACCACACTGTCCTCACTCCTGGAGCTTAAGGGCTGGTCAGTGTCCTCAGAAGCAAAGAACAGACCTGACACCCAAAATGTGTTTTCTGATGGGATCACCCAGCTTGAGAGCCATGTCCCTTGGAGAAACATCTGATCCTAGTACTGGAGCGGAGGTGTAGGTAATGAGCCTGGAGCTTCTTCTGGCACCAGGAAGGAAGGAAGGATACACTTAAAGCACATTTGGATGGATGTGTCCAAGGACACAGGAGCCAGTGAGAGAAAATGCTGCCAGTGGGCAGAGCTGGAACAGTGTGAGCAACAAAGTAAATACTGCAAAATCTGTGTGTCCAGATGGAGAATAAATGGTTGAGTAACTCAGTAACAGAATTCCCAGGAGTGTAGGAAGGTGCTGCAGGTCTCTGAGGGCAGGTGAGGTTCAGTGAACCTTCCTGCAGACTCCTCAGCTGCCCCATCGTGGCCACATCCCAGCAGTAACTTGTCATGGTGCAGGCATGCCTGTAGAGTGTGAGGGGAGGGCAATTCCTCCCCTTTGCACAATAGCAGACAAATCAAACTGGAGAACATGTTGCAGAATGCCTACCCAGAGCTCCTCCAAATTGCCAAGAGCCAAAACTACTTAAAATGAGAAAGTCTATTCTTTAGGCAGTCAGAAAACAAACAGAACCACCTAGGCAGTGCAGAGCATTGGGACCTCAGGGCCTCCCTGAGACGGGAGATGGGTGGCAGGTAATGGGTGGCCCAGTTCAGGGTATGTGTGTTTACACCATAGTCTAAACCTTTCTTGCTGACTTGTGAATTTGTCTTTGGCTGTTGTTTCTTTAGTCATGACAGTAATTACTGATGTGGTTTCTGTTGCTTCACTGATTATCCCAGAAAGTTTACTGATGTTAATCATGAAATGCAGCTTTGCGTATTATGAGTTATTTACTGTGGAGTGAAGTGCAGCTTCGTGTCACTGTTTATTTGCAGATTAATATCCTCAGAGCTGCTATTAATAAGCTAGTGTGTGATGGGCCAAATGGATCCAAGTATTTTGGGCCAGAAAGAATTGCACAGTTACAGGAGAGTGCTCGTCAGAAACTTCTAGGGTAAGTTGTGTAGATGTACAGCTAAGGTATGTGCCGTAATTATATATATATGAAAGTATACACATACACAAAGCTTGTTTTGATTTGTGGGTGTTTTGAATCATTTAGAAATGTGGCAGGTAAGTCACCTGAAGTGTGGGACTCCAGTGCTGAGGCAACCCTGGAGGCATTGGGATGTGGGTTCTGTGTCATTTGGAGGTGTGGGCAAGACAGAGTGAACCCCTATATGGGCAGCTTGTGGAAAATGTGGTAAGGGGGTTATTCTATATAGTAGAGCAGGACCCAGGGACCATGGTGAGTAATGCCACAACTCAGATTACTGGTGGCACCTTGGGGCCTAGAGCAGGAAGTATCGTCTCTGCTTTGGAGACTGAGTGGTCCCCTTACCAGCCTTCCCTTGTGCCTTGCACCCCCAGTGGGCTACCTCCGCCTCCCAAGAACTGGGTTCACAGGAGTGCACCATAGCACCCAGTTGGCTTTCTTTTTTAAAAAAACTTTATTTCTATTTTATGTGTATGAGTGTCTTGCCTACATGTGTGTAAGTGTGCCCATGTCATGAAATGCCTGCAGAGGCCAGAAGAGGGTGTCATGTCCCCTGGAACTGGAGTTACAGACAGTTGTGAGCTGTCCTGTGGGTGCTGGGAGTTGGACCTGGGTCCTCTGGAAGAGCAGCGAGTATTCTTAACTGTTGAGCCATCCCTCCAGCCCTTCTCACTCATGATGAGTTTGAATAAGAGGTTTACTGTGCATAAATTGCCCATGTACATGCCATAGGGCCAGCACCAGGCCATGAACAGTGAATGTCTGATTTCTTCATGCCTCTGTGTAGCACTGCCACCCCCCCAGCAGAGAAAATGGCCCCGATTTGTTCTGTAAGTTTGTTTCTTTTAAGCAGTTGACAGTTTTGTAGGGATTATACAGTTGTGCGTACCATCAGCACAGTCCCACTTTACATTTCTGTCACTTCTTGGTGTCCACTCATTAGCCATGCTGGCCAGTATCCATTCCTCCTTGTCTGTCTGAGAATGCTTTGAGGCCTGACACACATCACACTGAAGGGTCTAGAATGCTCACTGCCTAGGCTTTGTGCCTGTGAGCCCCATACCTCAGAGAGGGTAGATTCTTCCTGTGCCAGCATTGGAGGGGCACATGCGGTCCAGGGGGTCTTGCATTGGCTGTTAGAGGGGCCCACTGGCCGTGGCCCCAACACCAGTCTCTACAGCTGGTCTTACCCTTCTGTCCATATGAGGGAACCTTCGTCCCAGCCAGTTCTTGTGTGTTCCTCAGCTGCTGAATTGCAGCGTGCAGGGCCTCAGACTTGGGCTCCTGAGATCAGGCTGCAGATGTCACTTGCTCAAGAAATATTTAAAACTGAGTTGTGATGTTTATTCTGTCAAACAAATGAATTTTGTACCAAACTTTGGTCAACTTAGTGGTATGTAAACCATACCTCAGTAAAGCGGTTTGTGCTAACTCAAGTTCCTCCTGCCCCTATGCTGCAGTTCCTGTTCCTCCCCAGCCCAGTCCTGTTCTGCATCTGTTGACCTGTCTTTCTGAGGTCCCTCATGCGGCATCGTTCCTTGTGCTGCATAGCATTTCTTCATTTGAGTGTGTCAGACTTGTTCCCACCTCACCAATTCTGTTTCCAGCCTTTGGTTGGAACATGGTAAGAATGGTATACCATCTTCCTGGGAGCATGCACTTTGTCTTTTTGGTAGACAGCTGAAGCCAAAGATGGGGTGCAACTGGCAGATCCTGTGGGGGCACATGCCTTTAATCCCAGCACTCAGGAGGCAGAGGGAGGTAGATCTCTGTGAGAGCAAATTCCAGGCCATCTGAGGCTACAGAAGATACGGTCTCAATCCCCCCAAACACAAAGTAAAATCCCTGGCTTGCTTCACATTCATTATGTAGATGAGAGTGGCCTTTGAGCTTGCAACTATCCTTCTGCCTCGGTCTCTCAAGTGCTTGGGTCACAGGCATGTACTACAACAACTGAATTTGTATTAATTTTTAATGAAATGACTAAACTGGGGCTGATGAGATAGCTCAGCAGGTTAAAAATGCTTGCTATGCATGCCTGGCGACTTGAGTTTGATCTCAGAACCCACAGTGGTAGGAGAGCTGAGTCCTTGCATGCATGCTGTGTGCCTGCACATGTGCACTTAGACAGTGCACACACGCACACACGCAGGAATGGTAACATTTAAAATTATAATTTATATGTAAAGTGTGAGTGTTTCGCCTCCATGTATGTAAGTGCACTGGTAATGCCCATGGAGGTCAGAAGAGGGCATCACATCCCTTAGAACTAGAGTTACAGTGGTTGCTAGTCCCCCTGTGAATGCTGAGAACCGAACATGGTCCTCTGGAAGAGCAGCAGCACTCTGAACCACGGAATCATCTCCAGCCCGTAAGTAACACTTTAAAAATTAAAAAAAAATTGCCAAACCTTATTCAAAGTAAGTGTCTTTCCATTCCATGGCCACACTGCTTTAGTCTGTAGGTTGTTAGGCATTTGTATAATTATTTCTAAATATTTTAGTTTCTTGGTGCTATGGGGATGAAATTGTTTTAATTTTAATTTCTAAAAATTTAAAGATTTTATGTGTATATATGTTTGCAGTGCCCACTGGGACCAGAAGGAGGTGTCAGATCCTCTTGAACTGGAGTTATAGCAGTTAGCCTACATGGGTGCTGGGAACCAAACCCAGGTCCTCTGGAAGAGCAGCCAGTGCTTTTACCCACTGAGCTATCCCTCCAGTCCCTGATTGTGATTTTGAACAGTTTGTTTCTAGTGTTGATATATTCATCTCTTAGCCTGTGGCCCTGTTGGACTGATTACCTATATGCAAGAGCATCATCTTTGTTCTAAGTAGCTCTTCATCTGCAGCAGGAGCAGTTGACATGGGACTGTCCTGTCTGATGCCAGCATGGCCTCTCTGGCCTCTTGTGGCTCTTGGCCTGCTACATCTTTTGTGATCATACTTATGCTTTCTAAAATTTCTTTGCATATTTTTTTGTTTTAAACAGATACTTTATTTTTTGTAGTATAAACGAAAGTTTATCAGTAACGCAATAAGCATACCTTCAGTCAGCTTTTTCAAGTCCATAGACCTCTGAACTAAAATTTACATTTTGCCTTGAGTATTACAGACTCGGTCCATGTCAACCTTGAATTTTAATCTCGCCTGGTACTCTGGTACTTCTTCTAAGGGTCAATTAATCTGTGACCAAATTCTTAATTTTATCTTACTGATTCCATCCATTCCGGATGGTTCGGTGGATTTGTAATAAATTTCCAGAATGAAGGGAAATTTCCTCCTCACTGTTTGTCTGAAATCTTGGCTCATTTTTGTCTTTTTAAACAAAAATAAGCTCCAAGACCACCCACAAGTTCAGTTGTTGAAACTCATCTAGAAATCTTCTCTGACAGTGGTTTCATGGCCACTGTGGCCGCCATGGCTGAGGTATGCCACCCTGAAGCCTTTCCTGTATTTCAGTTAATTGCATTTGTTCTTTGACACGTTCATACATATGCATAATGCATTCTGTTTATTCTCACTTCCTACCTTACCTGTCTTCCCACCCCTGTTGTCCCTCCCTCCCTCCCTCCCTCCCTCCCTCCCTCCTTCTCTCTCTCCCCTTCCCCCACATCCCTATCCCACATTTGTGTCTGTCTTTGTTTTGTGACCCACTGGGTTTAAGACTAAGGCTGTTTCAGTGACCAGGTTTGGAACTGTTTGTTGGATCTTACTTTGCTCACCAAATACATCTGAAAACAGTCACTGTCCCTCTCAGAGGGGTAGTGCCCTATGACCCCCCATGATCCACGATCGGCCGTTGACAGGCCCAGTGCAGGCAACTTTGGCTGCTGTGTGGTCGTGTTAGAGTCGCTGTGTCATGCCCTGAAGAGAGTATTTCACAGCCCTCCAGTTCTTGGGTTCTCTCTGCTCCCTCTGATGCAGTGTTTCCTGAGCCTTACCACGAGTGTTAGGAGTGTCCTGTTTAGGGCTGAGCATGCAGCTGTAACTTCTTGCGTAGTTTTATCCTCCCTGTTTCTGCTCTGGAAGACATTACATTACACATGTGTACATGCCTTCCACGTGGTGTATCTACCCTACCCTGCTCATGTGGTGAATGCTCTACCCTCTGAGGATCTGATCATTTTCCTTCAGTCTTTTTCTTCTCTCTCCTCAGACTGTCTCTCTAACTTACCTTTTTTTATATCTTTCAGAACCTCTGGGGAGTTTCCATTTCAGGTATCTTACTTCTTCACTCTAGAGTCTCTGTCTTTAGCTTTGCATCTCTGCTAGGATTCTCTTGGCACTGCCGCCATCCTGTCTTCCTCTAAGTCTTTTGCTGTAGTCTGCTGTCATTCTGGGAGTGTCTGTCATGGTGGCTTTGATGTCTTTGTGCTCTGACCCTCATCTGGGCTGACTCGGTCAATCTGTCGCTGCTCTTTTCTCCTGACAAGGGTCCCATGCTCCTGTCTTCCACTTGGCATGCCTCCTTTTTCTTGAAAATTGGGCTTTTTGGGTCACATGTATACCAACGTCCCTAAAGTCGGTTGTGCCCCATTTTTTTGCTTTTAAATGAACTGTAAATTAAAATGTTCTCTGATTGTAGCTATAGATTTTGACATTTCAAGTCTATTGTACTAATTCTGAGAAATGTGTAGGATTTAAATGTATATTTTAAACGCACCGTACTATTTTCAGTTATGTATAAGATGTACAGTGAAGATGATATTCTGGATGTGGTGGTGCATTTAATCCCAGGTCAGGAGACTGAGGTGGGGCTATCAGAAGTTCAAGACCAGCCTGGACTGTGTAGCAAGTTTGAGCCTAGCTTGAACTACAAAGCAAAACTTTGTGTCAAAAAAACAAAGCAGACAAGCCAATGGGAAAACTGGATCTACTTTTTCTAAATTTCAGCTTGTTCTGTCGGTTGGAACCTCGAGAGAAGATTACTCCCAAGTGGCATGAAAAGCCCTACGAGTGGAACCAGGTGTGTGGGAGCCACAGGAGCAAGGGAGGACGGCTGGGCGAGCTCGGGCTCGGGCTCAGGGCCAGGGCCACAGTCTCCAGACAGAGTGCGTAGCAGTGGAACAGATAGATGTTTCTGAGTGGCATCCTCTGTGTAAGCCTTCTCCAGAGGCCAACTCCAGGCAGGGCTTATAGTCTGGATAACAGAAGTGTGAACTCCTGGGTGGTGGACCCTTCGGCTCTTGGTAGAGGTGAGGATTGCTTTGCCCTTCTAGCCCTGCTCTTTGGCTTGGGCGCTTGGGTTTGTGTGCCTGCTCGGCTACCATAGCAAAGCACATCAGAAGGCTGGCTCAGAACAGCAGATGCTTCTGTGAGATGATGTGCTGGCAGGGTTGGGCCTGGCGAGGACTTCCTTCTTACTGCCTTTGCCTGGTGTACATAAAGCACCATGAGTCCTCTGGTGTCTCTGGGCACTAATGTAGTATGCCCCTCCCCTGGCCCAAGTCACTTAAAAGACCTGGTCTGCTGACCTCATCACATCGCTGGCCCTGCCCTTCAGCTCAGTTGTGCAGCAGGGCATGGCTTGTCCTCGTCCTCGCTACACATCTGCTCTGGGAGGTGTAGAAATTAAGTTGTTGAGGTTAAGGAACATGGGACACAGTTTTAGTTTTAGTTCTAGAGCTGGGATATCTGTGAGTTGGCCGCTGGGCAGGCCTTCCTCAAGTCCGTTGGTCACGCTGTGTCCCCCAGAATGCGGTATTTACACCCCAGGTCTAAGGGCCTCCGGCTGCACTAACCCTGCCTCCCCATGAGCCCCGGGCGGCTTTGCTCTGTGGCCCCCTCGGGCCATCGCCGGGCAGCTGTGTGCAGGCTCTGTCTGCAGCTTGTCGGGTTTGAGCAGAACCCGTGCAGTTGGCATAAGTGGGAAGTAGTGTGAAGGGGTTTCATTTTAAAGTCGGTGTGCTTTGAAAATGTGACTTAAATAAGTGCACAGAAGTCACTGTTCTCATACACAGTGTGCGAGGTTTCTCAGTAAAGCTTACCCTGGTATTAAACATCAGTTTAAAAATGAGTGAATGAATGGCCGGCCTTTGGGGAAGGCTGCCGCCACACCTGATGACCTCAGTTTGATTCCCTGAACCCACATGGTGGAAGGAGAAAACAAACTCTTGCAAGTTGTTCTCTGTCCTCCATATGTGCTGTGGCATGTGCGTGCACACACACATAAAGGAAATTTTTAAAGTGAGCACAGTCTGTTTGATAACAGATGATCAGATACATAGCATTATAAGAGGAGAGAAACGTGCAAATAGTTTTTTCAGCTAGTGAAACTGCTCCTGCTATCTTGCATGCACGTGCCTTAGTGTGCATTTATTAATTTGGTGCCTAGATAAGTCCTGTCCAGAGCCTGACTGTTCTGTTGTCTGCTCTACTAGGTGGATCCAAAGCTGGTCATGGAACAGGCTGAGCGTGAAGGCAGTGGCGGGAAGAACGCGTTCCTGTACCAGCTTCACAAGCCCATCGTGCTCAGTCCATGACCAGCTTGTGCCCAGCTTCCTTGTGGGAACAGTAGAGGTCTGTTAGAGGCCCTCTGCAGTCCTTCCGGTTCCTGCTGCACCTGAGGGACCTCTCTACTCTGCTGCCTTTGCTCGGGGTGATACTTTGGAAAACATAACTCTAAAAGGCAGTATTTTGCTTTAAGTGTATGAATGTAAATCTAAGCAGCCAGTCTCAAGAGACAAGGTTCCAAAATGTGTTTGTATACCCTGTCTTGTCGTAGGGTTAGGCCTGGGGTACAGGAGAGGGGACAGGACTGCTGGTTTACACAGGGGACTGTGTACGTGTGTGTGTGTGTGTGAGAGAGAGAGAGAGAGAGAGAGAGAGAGAGAGAGAGAGAATATTTGTGTTTAAAACCATGTGGCATTTTTCTATTTTTTTTTCTCTCAATGAAAATTACTTAGTTTTGGTAAAACTTTAGTTTTGTATATTTAGGATCTCGAGTTAAGTTACAGTTCTTGGTCTATGTTTGGAAATCGAAAGATGACCTGGAAGCTGGCATATCTGTTAAAACAATAAAAGCATCAGGCAATATTTGTTTGTGGTTGTTTTTGGTCAGAGGGTATTATGTGTTTCATCTGAATTTATAAAACCGGTGAAGAGATAGACCACTTAGAACTCAGTCTTAGAGGGAGCAAGGCAGAACGTTAGAGGCAGCAGTCACCATCCTCTCCGAGACAGAAGAGCCAGTGGAAGGGGAGTAGATGCGCTGCATGCTTGTGGTTTAGGTTCAGCACTTGGGAGGCTGAGGCAGGACTGGGAGAGAGTTGAAGGCCAACCTTATAGCAAGATCTTGTCTCAGAACCAAGTGTCAAAAACAGCCCACCAAACTAGCTACTCTACTCATGAAATCAGTGACTGGCGCTTGCATAGGCTCCTCCTAGACTCTGAAAACACACGCTGCTGAGAGGACTGGAAGAGCGACCACAGATGGGACATCAAATAGTCCACCACTTGCACACATCCTCCTGAACTTTCAGAGGGTCTCCGCTCTCACAAGACTCACTCCGAAAGTGGGCCAGTTAGGCTCTGACACAGTGTGCATCTGGTCACAGCGTAATCACAGCCACAGAAGCCCAGAGAAGCCACACTGCTCCCTAAGAAGGCCCTCACAACACTGGAAGAGCTATTTGTCCTAACATGAAGGGGTCTCAGTGTAGGAACAAAGACGTAAAAAGACAGCATGGCTTCTCTAAAAATTGAAAATTCTCTAATAACTGCAAAGACACCAAAATGAATGAAATTCTGGTAAAGAATTTAGAAGTATGTTTTGAAAAATGATCAGTAGGGTGCTGGAGAGCTGGCTCAGTGGTTAAGAGCACTGGCTGCTCTCCAAGAAGACCAGCACCCACATGGTGGCTAACAGCTGTCTCCAGTTCCAGGGGGATCTGACACCCTTCTCTGGCCTTTTTTGGGGCTTTGCACATATGTGGTGCACCTACATGCAGGCAAAACAATCATACACATAAAATATTTAACAACAAAAAAAGAGCAAAATGATTAGTGCTTTCAAAGGGGATAAAAATAAAGCTGGGAATGGCCCACATCATTAGACCCAGCAGAGGCAGGTAGATCTTACAGCAGCCTGGCTTACAAGGAGAATGAAAGAGAATAAAAATAGATAGCTAAATGAATTACGAAGACAGCATAGGGCATGAAAGAGTAACTCTGAAAGAATAACTCCAGAAGAACCCAACAGATTTTGGAAGTGAAAAGCTTAGTAAACCAGAAAACTCAGTGGAAAGGCCTACCAGACTAGATCAAACAGACGTGACTCTCAGGACTTGAAGACAGAGTTGATGACCTGTCACAGAGTGATGTGTGATGTGATGATGTGATGACGGACAGAACAGGCATGATCTTTGAGATGCCACCAAAAGACTAAGCAGGTGGAGCGTGGATCAGGACAAGGAGCCATGGGCTTAAAGCTGTAAAAGACCTGTTTAGTGAAATAATGGAAGACTTCGTGGATATCTCGGGAGAGTTGGGGACATCCAGGTTCAGTAAGCATTTAGAATCCCAGACAGACATGACCAGAAACAGGCTTCTCCATGGTTCATAGTGAAACATTCAAAAATATAGACTAGTAAAAACTACAAGAGAGAAACACCCAAGTCCTCTATAAAGGCAAACCCAGTGGAGTAAGAGCAGGTTTCTCAGCAGAAACTACAAAGGCCAGGAAGTGTGGGGTGATGTATTTTAGCACTGGAAGAAAATTATCGCCAACATAGACTGCTGTACCTAGCAACGCTATCCTTCAAAATCAAAGGGGGAATAGACAGTCCAGTATAAATATAAACCAGTGGTACAAAAGGGCATAAAGGAATACCACATCTAGAAGAAAGTGGGTAAGTACAATCATGAGAGGAAAGAAAGAATAATCTTACTTAGAAGAGCAACAGGGTGGGCTGGCTCAATGGCTCAGGGCACTCACAGACTGCTCTTGCAGCAGACCCGGGTTCAGTTCCCAACACGTGGTGGCTGACAATTGTAACTCCAGTTCCAGGAATCAATGACTCCTGCTTCTGGATTCCACGGTCACTGAACACAAATGGTACACTTACATGTATGCAGGCAGACAGCCCTACACATAAAATCTTAAAAAGAAAGAGCAGATAAGCACATGTGAACTAGGAAGGACATGGATTCAGTAAGTCATCACACCATGGTAAATAAGAAAGAAAGCAACAAGATTATTAAATGTAACCATAGGATGGCAGAATGTCAGGAGCTGCAGTCATAACCCTGAATGTGAGTGGTCCAGTCTCCTGTTATAGACACACTGGCAGGTAGGCATTTGAAAAAGCCAGTAAGGTACTGCTTGAGAGAGCCTCACTGTCAGACTGGTGAGATGGCCCAGCATGTGAAGTGCTTGCAATGTAAGCTTGACAACCTGAGTTTGGTCCCCAGAGCTCATGGTAGAGAGAGAGAGAGAAGTGACTTCTGACCTCCATACATGTGCTGTGATGCACATGTACCTGCAGTCACATACACAGTAATAACAAGAGACCTCTCAAAAAAGAGACCTCACTGTCAAAGACCCACACAGAGAGCAAAAGGATAGAAAATGAGATTCCAGGCTAGGTGTCCTCAGTGGGCAGAGACAGGTGGATCTCTGTGAGATGGAATCCAGCCTAGTCTACATAGTGAGTTTCAGGCCAGCTGGGTCTGCAGGGAGACCCTGTCTCAAAAAGACAAAGAGAAAAAAGAAAATGAGATCTAAGGCAAACAGAGTCTAGAGCAAGCAGGGGCATGTGCACTCACATCTAACAGACGGGAGGTTCGAGGAGACAGCTCATTCCATGAAGGAAGCAACCCTCCTAGCGTATTCACCAGTCTAAGTATATATGCAGCAAAACCTCTGAGAGCCGAATTTTTGACGCAAATGGTCCTGGCCACTGGGAAAGGTGAGGCCCCATACAGTTAGAGTGCCTCCGTTACCCTGCCTCGCCACAGGTGGGTAATCCACACAGGCACTCCCAACTCCAGAGGCCAGTTTTACACTGTAGACCAAATGGACTTAGATGCCTACACACTCTTTTCATCAGATCCTAGAGACTTTTCCAGACTGGGCAGGTTTTAGGCAATAGGCTAGTGTTTAACAAACACAGATGAGTCCTGTGTCTGGCGGTTGTAATGGGGTCACTAGTGACAGCGGCAGGAGAGGCCTCAGGAACCACACAGACACAAATGAGCTCTGCAGTTTTGAAGTGGAATGGGTCATTGGAGAAGTTGGGGAGTCCAGAAACGACATACCAGAACATTCGGGTTACAACAAACAGTCCCAAGAGGGGGAGCTGACAGCTGTGCATGCCTACATTCAAAAATCTTGGAGCTAGGGGCTGGAGAGATGGCTCAGTGGTTAAGAGCACTGGCTGCTCTTGCAGAGAATGGGTTCCGATCCCAGCACCACATGGCAACTAACAACAGTCTGTAACTCCAGTTCCAGGGCATCCCTCTTCCCTCTTCTGATCTCCTCAGGCATTGTACAACACAGGTGCACTGACATGCATGCAAGTAATACACTCATACACATAAAGTAATAATAAAATATTTTCTACAACCCCTTGGAGCTGGAGAAGTTTTCGGCAGTTGAGAGCACTGGCTGCTCTTGCAGAGGACATGGGTTCACAATTACCTGAAACTGGTTCCAGGGGAGCCAGTGCTCTTCTGGCCTCCATGGCCACTGTAGAGGTGGACACAGAAGCTGGCACACACAAATACATAAATAAAAGTAAATTAAAAAAAATCAACTGGTCATGTATCTCAGGATCTTGAGAAAAAGTCAGATAAAAAACTCAAAAAGAAGATCAGAGTAGTAGATTAGCAACTAAAAGAGTGATAAAAAGGGTTAAGGAAACAAAGAATTGATTCTTTGAAAAAAGTAACAAGATTGACAGCTCCTTAGCCAGCTCAACTAAAAGAGAGAAAACCCAAAAACTAAAATTAGAAATGGAAAATCATTACAACAGATACCCCCTGAAATCCAGATAATCCTTAGGAAACGTTCTGAAAAATATTCCAACAAAAATTCCAACAAACTATTTCCTAGATGAAATACAAATTTCTAGAACACATATGATCTACCAAGCTTGAACCAGGAGTATATTAATAAATCTAAACAGATTAAGATCAAGCAGGAGTATAAAGCAGTGATAAAGTCCAACAGGGGTCCAGGCCAGCTGACTCACTGGTGAATTTTACCAGACTTTTGGAGTAATACCAATACTTCTTAAATTTCCCATGAAATACAAAGAGAAGAATACAGACAGGAGAAGGGCAGTCAGATTATTCCTGTTTGCAGATGAAGAAATTTAGCAAAGTCACAGGATGCAAACAACACAAAATAGCTTTTGTATACACCAGTTATTGACAACTGAGAAAGAAATCAGGAAAATAATCCTATTCAGAATAACCACAAGACGAGACAGCTTGGCATATATATTGGCATATATATATGTATATGTATATAGTGAGACAATATATATATAGTGAGACAATCAAGACTGGGCTAGGGAGATGGGTTAGTGGTTATAGCACTGGCTGCCCTTACAGAGGACTCAAATTCAGTTCAGTCCCCAGCACCTGCATGGTGGCAGATAATGGGCTGTAATTCTAGTTTAGGAATCCAACACCTTTTTTCTGGTCTCCTCAGGCATTGCATACGTAGTGCACCTGCATACACGCAGGTAATACACACAATAAAAATACATAAATAAAAACTTGAAAACACCCAGCAAAAAGACAAAATCCTAGGGATAAACCTGACCAGGCAGGTGAAACAAGAACAGCCTCGAAGACGAAAATTATATAATATTGAAGACAAATGAAGAAGGAAAGCCTTTATGGTCATGGCTGGGAAATGAGAATTATTGAAATGGCTGTACTAGCCAAAACTGTTCAGATTCAATGCAATTTCCATCGAAGTACCATTAAAATTCTTTAATTTTTTAGTTGTTTTTATTTTATGTGCACAAGTTTCTTGCCTGCATGTATGTAAGTCACCACATGTGTGCAGTGCCCACAGACGTCGGATCCCCTGGAACTGGAGCTACAGCTGGTTGTTAGTCACCCGTGTGGGTGCTGGGAACTGAACTGGGTCCTCTGCAAGAGCAGCCAGTGCTTTTAATAGCTGAGCCACCTGCACCCGCTTCCCACCATTACAATTCTGTACAGAACTAGGAAAACAATCCTAAAATTCATGTGGAAGTACAGAAGACCCCAAATAGCCTCAAAGCTGGAGGCATCATGCCTGATTTCAAAGTACACTACCAAGATGTGGTTAAACAAATCAGCATGCTGTAACAACAGAGACCGGGGGAAGAAAGCAAGACTCAGAAACCGCTTACCCATAGTCATTTCAGTTTTGACAAGCACACAAAGAGCACACATCAGAGAAACTGTAGCCTTTTAAACAGATGGGACTGGGAAAACAACATTGAAAATAGACACCCATGTCTCACCCAAAGTGAATTAAAGACCTTCAAGGAGGACCTGAAACTTTGAAAACAGCAGAGGAAGCATTCCAGGCCACTGATAACAAAGATTTCCTGAACAGGATTCCAGTACTTCAGGAAATAAAAGTAAGAATTGACAAATGGGATTACTTCAAATTAAAAAGCAAAGGAAATGACAGTGGTGGGGGGGCTGTACCAGCTATTTATCTGATAGTGTTAATATTCAGAATGTATAAAGAACTCAAGAAAAAATAACCCAATAAACGGTTTAAAGACATCAACAGACACTTCTCAGAAGAATTCAACCAACCTCTCACTGTATTTAATAAGTGCTCATCATGTTTTGCTGTCAGGGAAATGCAAATGAAGACTGCAATGAAACAGGGTGTGATATGTAATCCAGCCTGTGGAAACCTAAGGGGCAAGAGTCTCGAGGCGGGGCCTTCAAGAGCTACACAGTGAGACCCTTGCAAGCGCAGTGGCCCCACTCCTGTAATCTCAGCACCCGGCAGGGAGACTGAGGCAGGAGGCTTGCAGCTGTTTCAAAACCAGCCTGGGGTACAGACTGAAATCTTGTCTCCAACAAAAGCCATTAAAAGCCCAACAAAAAACTACCTTAAGATTCCATCTTCAGTCAAGTTAGCTATTACTCTAAAAAAATTATATATAAATAAAAATAAATAAATAAATGCTGGTGAGCTCTGGCGAAGGAGCCCTGGTGCACTTTGGAATGCAAAGTCGCCAGGCCGTTCTGGAAAGGGCTCGAATGCAAAAGGTTGATCTGCTGTGTGACCCAGCCACATCTCCTGGGTGTACCTCTGCGGGGACCTCCAAGGTGGAGACTCAGGCCTGGGCGCCTGCCAAGAGGCAGACAAGTAAGAAAACATCACAGGGGTATGCAGTGGAGTTTTAGTCATGAGAATAGTCATCTGCAGGAGACGCATGGAGCTGGTGATCACTGCGTTAAGCCAAACACAGAAAGACAAGGCCCCGTGTGTCCTCACATTGGAAACTCGGGGAGCGGGTCCCAGAAATGGAGATGGAGGAAGAGTGGTAAGGGAGGCTAGGTTTGGTAAAAGCATGCCGTACGCACCTTTGGGGTGCCAGGGTGGACCTCTTCACTTGGCACAATTAGTATGAGTTAATT
Organism: Eospalax fontanierii; assembly: GCA_035773235.1. Lineage (NCBI taxonomy): Eukaryota > Metazoa > Chordata > Mammalia > Rodentia > Spalacidae > Eospalax > Eospalax fontanierii. The sequence continues at coordinate 80,228,857 of CM069536.1, forward strand.
AGAACAAAAATGTTCATTTTCCCTCAAAAAAAAAGACAAGTCTTTGGCTTTTACCAGAAAACCAGCCACTGAGCTTCAGGTCATCAAGGATTCAGTGCTCCCCGGTTGGCTCTTACCCCAAAGCGAACAGCAGGCAGAGGGATAGCCTGCCGGGGCGGGCAGTAGGCACTTGGGAGGGAAGGTGTGTTTTGGTGCTCGGGCATCAGTGACTGTGACAGTCCTCATGGAGTCTGAAATGTATTGGGGAGCAGCCACAAAACTGGGGGCCCAGTTCACTTGCACTCGTGATACTCATCTGCCATCCAAATCAGTCAGCTCCGGAAGCAGCTAGAGGGATCAAGAGGGCGGGGCACACCATTGCATTGTCCACATAGGGTTTTAACCGGTTGCATCTGCTTCAGCCCTGAGACTGTGCTTCCCAGTCTCTGGCAGCAGGTGGCAGTCCTGAGCTTGCAGTGCACTCTCCTCTGCAGAAGTGGCCAACTGGGTTCAGGTTGGAAGGGAACCAGGTCTTTCAGAAGGATGGCTGGGTGGGTGGATCTTGAGTCTTGTGGACACTGGCCACCAGATCAGCAGCACAGGATACGGGAGAAGGCATATCTGCATTCTAGTCAGACTCGGGAAATGCTGTAAACTACAGTAGTCACAATAGGCTTATTAAAAACACCACACACACACACACACACACACACACACACACACACACATTCACGAGAGCTCGGTCTCTGTCCTAAGTTTTTTCTGCCATTGCTGCTGTCTTAAGTAATGTGTTCATTCATTACCAAGTAGATGCAGCCCAGCTCCTCACACCCTGCACCTTTGCTGTCTCCTAGCAGCACTAGTACTAAACACTAAACACTCATCCTACTTAATGGCACCGAGTTTGTCTAGCATAGATTTTTCTGTAAAAAACAAGTAGTGTGCTTTGATGGCACAGTTCTCTTACACGACTTTAATACAGAAAGTAATCATCCTCTTTTCATTTGCAGAATCTCTGGTCAGGTATTTCTAAATCATCTGTGGTCCTAGCAGGATGTTTACAGGATATCAAGGAACTTTCAAAAGAGGTCCATGGCAAAAGCTGGTCTCTCCCTGTCTCTAACCCAAAGCTCTTCAGAGGCTGTCACCTCTTCTGTCTGCACTTCCTGAGCACTTGCTGTGTTCCAGGCAGTATCTGGGCCCTGGAGATCAGCAGAGTGCATCCCTTCTGTGTCCTGTGGAAGCTCATTGTGCTGGGTGGAGGCCTGTAGCAGGTGCATCAGGTAATGGCAGAGTCGTCAAATCTGATTGGCAGATGAGAAAAGGTGGGTAGCTCCCAGTGTCAAGGACTTTGGGTCACACAGCCCAGCAGGCGTGGCTCAGAAGTAGCCAAAGCCTACCTCCAAAAGGAGCCAGTTGGTAGACACACAGCTAATCTACAAGAACAAGCTCCAGGCAGCAGAAGGCTGGCCCTGTAGTAAGGAGGCTCGGGGAGAGCCTTTCTGGGGGACATCGGCAGAGCCCTCTGGGTCATGTTCAGGTGCCCTGGTGGGCAGAGGGATGGGGTCAAGTGGAGAGTCAGGATGCTCAAGGGAATCTTGTCATTGGTGGAGTGGGGTAGTTGGCTCCGGAGGGTTGGTGAGAGAACACTTACTTCAGTGACCTCTTGAAGAGAACGCAGCTGTTTGGTGTAGTTCAGAGTGCAGTGTCTTTGTCTAGTAGGAGGGACCAGTGGGATGGAGTGTGCTGGAACCCGCAAGTGCAGGAAGTCAAGAGAGTGCTTACTGACACCAGTGTGGTAAGTGGCATCCCCCAAGCCTTGCCGCGTCCTGCCAACCCCGAACCCTCTAAAAGTGTGACGTTTTTGAGTAAAGGGTCTGTGTAGATGTGATTAAAAGGGGGATCTTAAGGTCATCCTGGATTTGTGGCAGGCCTCAAGCCAATGACAAGTGTCCCTGCAAGAGACACAGAGGAGGAGGCCACAGGAAGATGGAAGCAGACTTAGAGCTGCAGGTACTGCTGGAGACTGGAGGAGGTACAGACCTATTCCCCAGAGCCTGCGGAGACTCTGGCTTGGCGGTGTCTCCGGAGGACTCAGACTCTGGAGCCGCAAGGAACGCGTTTCTGCTGTGTGAGTTCCTCAGCTTGGCGCTGGTGTCTTCGTTCCCTTTCCTGTTGCCGTGATGAAATACTTTGACAAACAGCTTACAGGAGAAAGTGTTTATTTCAGTTCACTGTTCAAGGTAGAGTCCATCGTGGCAGGGACATAAAGGCAGCGGGAGCTTGAAGCAGCTGGTCACGTTGCATCCGCAGTCAGGAAGCAGAGAGACAGTTCCCGTTGGGATTTATACAACGGAATGGTCCTGCCCACAGTTAAGATGGATCTTCCCACATTAATTAGTGTAATCAAGATGATCTCCTACAGGCCCGCCCCAAGCCCATCTCCCTGGTGATTCCAACCCTGTCAAGTTGACAGCACTGAGCATCACTTCCATGGCCCATGAGGCTGCTCCAGCCGGCATCTTCTGTAGCCTCCATGGACGGCAGACACAGGTCTTACTTTCACACAAGCTTGGCTGTGTGTGCTGATCTCTACCTTAGTTCTCCCCTTAGCATTTGTGTGTGTTGTGCTTCTAGATCTCTGCACAAATAGTTGCCTTATGCTTTATAAACGCGTCAATACTGGATAGTCTCTAACCCCTCCTACTGCCACAGCGGAGGTCCTTTCAGACCAGTGTACTTATCAGAGAATTGGAATCACTGGCTCAAGGGTGATATTTGATTAACTCCGCTGGTTAGCCTCCTCTGGAGGCTGCTAATTCCCCAGAGGGCATGGCAGTGGTGCTGGTGAGTGTTTTTGTCAAATTGACATAAACTAGAGTCATTGGGAAGAGGGAAGTCAGCTGAGAAATTTCCTCTGTCAGATTGGCCTATGGCCATTGTGAGGCGTTTTCTTGATTGCTGATTGATGAAGGAGGGCTCCAGACACTGTAGGCAGGGCCATCCCTGGGCATGTGGGCCTAGGCTGTATAAGAAAGATAGCTCAGGGCTGGAGAGATGGCTCAGCGGTTAAGGGCACTGGCTGTTCTTGCAGAAGACCTGGATTCGAGTCCTAGCACCCACATGGCGGCTAATAACCGCCTGTAATTCCAGCTCCTTCTTCTGTCATCCTAGGGCACAGCATTACTTGGGCACACTTACACACATGCAGGCAATACACTCAACATGCATAAAATTTTTTAAATTTTAAAAAGAAAAGGAGCAATAGGTGAGCAAACATGGGGAGTAAGCATTCCTTTTGGGTCTGTGCTTCAGCCCCTGCTTCCAGATTCCTGCCCTTAGTTCCTGCTGGACTTCCCTGAAAATGGACTGGATGGTGGAAGGGTAAAATAAACCTTTTCATCCTCAAGTTGGTTTTGGTCAGAGTATTGTATCCCAGTAATAGAAAACAAACCAGGATGGTTCACACCAACTCCTGCTAGCAACAGGGGAGACTGCCCCCCTGCCTGCAGGGTTCAAAAGGCATTAATGATCCAAGAAGCTGATCCTCCCTGTCAGAATAGCATTTGGTTGTTTACGAGTGAGATAAGCATCTTTATATGCCAAGAGACTTTGGTTTTCACTTTTTAAAAATATTTGAAAGTTTTAATGTTTAATTATTTGTGAGTATCTGTGTGTGGGTTTGTGCATGTGGGTGCAGGTGCCTGTGGAGGCCAGAAGAGGCCTTCAGATTCCCTGGAGCTGGAGTTCCAGGTGGTTGTGAGCTTCGTGACATGGATGCTGGGAACCAAACTTGGGTCCTCCAAGAGCAACAGTGCCCTTAACTGCTGACCCATCCCTCCAGCTCCAGATCCACCTTTATGTGAACTGGATGTTCATATCTTTCACCAAGTTTTGTTCCTTATTTTTTTAGTGCTGGATGCTAACCCTATGGGGTGTGTCCCTATCACTAAGCCACATCCCCAGCTCTTAAGGGCTACTCACTGTGCAGCCCCAGCTGACCTGGAATTTACCAAGTAGACCAGGCTGGTCTTGAACTCAGAGAAATTGGACTGCCTCCAGGGTTGAAGGCATGTGCCACCACATGTGGCCCAAGAACTCTTTATTGTAAGAAATCAGCTTTTTCCAGTCTGGGCAAGAACCTATCTCAATTTTTAAAAATCAGTATTTGGGGGTGCTGGAGAGACAGCACAGTGGTTAAGAGCCCCGGTTGCTCTTGCAGAGGACTTAGGTTATGTTCCTAGCACCCACATGGCAGCTAACAACCGCCCATAACTTCAGTTCCAGGGGATCTGATGACCTCTTTTGACCTCTGCGGGCATTACATGACACAGGTCCACTTACTTACACACATGCAAGCAATGTATTCATACATGTAAAATAAAAACAATAAATGAAATATTAAAAGTAAATAACAAAACCAGGTTTTGTAAGGAGTTAAATTTCCTTCCTTTTTCATTTGAGTGTATCATATTTCCTTTCTCCATATAGATTTTATCTCTTCATATAGTCAGATTTATACATCCTTTAGACCTTTTCAGGAAGTGTCCCCTGAAATGTCTCTTGCTTTTAGAGCAGATAATGTTTTGTGGAGGGGCCACAGTCTCTTCTGTGGGGCAGCCACTAGTGAGGTGTCCGTGCTCCTGTAAACAACCCCAGTCAAGCTTATTTGGTCCCAAAAGATCCATGGAAATAGAAAGAGAGCTGGCGGGAGAGAGGGAGGGAATCGGCGAGGGAGAGCGAGGGCAGCGTGTGATGAGATGCAGGCATGTATGTGCATGCATGCAAAGGTCATAAGGAAACCATTAGTACAGAATGACTATATTCTATGAAATATTAAATTTTTCTTTTGTTGTTTGATGGAGGCATATTTATGGCTTATTTTGGTCTTTCATTCAAGTTTCTGATCCATTTCCGGCTCCATTATTTTTCCGCATTTCTTTGGTAAGGGGACTGTTGAGGTGCTAATGTGAGGTTGAGATTTATTTGTATAGTTTCTCCTTACATTTGTTCAAAATACTTTTTCCCTGCTGACTGGGTTTGTTTTTTGATCCTCTTGCCTGTTTCACTGATCTGGCTGTTCCTTTTGCCAGCGTTACACTGTGTTGGTTACTTTGTATCAGATCTTGAAGTACTTGGAATACTGTCTTTCACCCCTCAGGCTCTGTGTGATTGACCAGTGAGGTGTGTTTCTTGCAGACAGTAACAGCTGACTCCTATTTTTAATCTATTTAGCCATTTTGTGTCTTTTAATTTGAGAGTAGAGGTGACTTACATTAAAGTTCTTGTTGGGATGCATGTATTGATTTGTCCCTTTGTCTCAAGACATCCAAGTTTGATGAGTTAATAATGTTTGATCCCCCTCATCCTTATTTGCTCACATATTCTGCTAATGAGATTTATTCTTTTCTGAGCCCTTTGATTTCCTTCCTCTTCAGTATATAGCATTCCTTCACACATCTACAGTGCTGAGTGCAGAACCGGTCACGAATTGCTTCAGTTTGTGAACATGGAAGGTCCTCATTTCTCCTTTGATAAGTTTTTCTTGTTTTGTTTTCTATTTTTTTCTCCCTTGACATTATTAAAGGACAAGCCTGCTGGATATAGAAGTCTTGATTGGCAGTGATTCGATTTCAGAGCATGAACTATGGGATCTGTCTTCCCCTCATGGTTAGGTTCTGACAGGTTTGCCCCGTAAGTGGTGATGGTCTCTCTCCTCACTCTCAGCTCCGTGCTCTTGACACTTTACTGGGATGTGACATGGACTTTTCTTTTCTGGTAAGTCTGTTTGGGGTTCTCCTGCACCCAGATGTCCATGTTTGGGCACTCTGCTGTCACTTCATTGGACACCTTTCTGTGACTTTCTTTCCTCTGTCTCTTGGTTGCCTTGTTTATGTTTTTATCTTAGAGGTCTTGGATGCCCTGGTCATCATTGCCCACTTCCTGACTGGTCATGAATCCCTCCACCTCATCTGCAGTCCCTGAAATTCTTCCTCGGTCTGCTCTGTCGGTGATGCTTTCCCCTGAAGTTTTTAATCTCATTTATTGAGCTTTTCATTTCTAAAATTTTCTCTTTTTGGGGGGATCTTAGTTTGTTTGCTGAATTTCTCTTCTAAGTTGTTGAATGTCCCATCCAAGTCTCGAACTGAATCCTTTCTGAGGTCACTGAATTTTAAAAACTTTTGAACTCTTTGTCTGGTACTTCAACTGTTTTCCCTGTTCACTTGGTTATTGCAGAGGTGTGAACTCTGGGGGAGTCACATTGCTCGGTGTTGTTGTATCTCGTGTTTCTGTGTTTCAGGTTGCATGTCTGTTGGGATGAATCTCTCAGGTTTATATGACAATCTCCTTAACTAGGAACTTCATCTTGGGGCTGGATCCTTAGCATCATTCAGAGAGAGGAAAACGAGCAGCGGTCATTCAGAGCAACACCACCGGAAGAAAGTAGATCTAGAACTACAGTAAAAATCAGTGAAGGATAACTGCTACATCGCCAACGGCCATGGAAGACAAAGTGGCAAGACCAGAGTGTAAAGTTAAAAAGAATAAAGGTAAAGTAATCAAAGATGAGATTTATTATTTTTATTTTATGTGTATGAGTGTATTGCCTGCATGTGTGTAAGTGCACCATGTGTGTGCAGTGCTCTGCAGAGGCCAGAAGAAGGTGTTAGATCCCCAAGAACTAGAGTTACAGATGGTTGCTAGCACCATGTGGGTGCTGGGATTCAAACCCAGGTCTTCTGGAAGAGCAGCCAGTGCTCTCACCTCTGAACCATCTCACCAACCCCCAAGGAATGAGATTTTAAAAAGGGTGCAGAGAAAGGGAAGAAAGAAACAAAGGAAAAGAACCCTAGAAAGAGGAATAGAAGAGACCAAGAGAGAGAAAAACCTGATTGTTAAATAAGGAAAATGAGTAAATAAAAGTAGATGAAAGTAGGAAGTGGAACAAATGACTTTTTAACGTAGGTTCCAGGACCCAGATCTGGGGCTCCGTGCGTGTTTGATAAGCACTTCACCGACTGGCTGGCTCCCTAGCGCTGCTCATGTTTTTTATAAAAGTCATATAGCTTAAGCTTTTATATTGAGGCATCAGTCCATTTTAATTGTACTAACATTTGTAGAAGAGATGAGGTAAAGTTCCCAATTTTAGTCTAAGAAAAATAGAAGACCCAAATAGTTAAAATTAGAAATGAAAGCAGGGACCTCACCACCAAACTTCAAGTATAGGAAAGACCTGAAAGAGAACTCCACCAACTGAACCCCGGCAAATCAGAGTCTATGTGAAGCTGACAGAGCATCAGGAGGCAGGACCACCTGACGGGGGAGGCTGGTTATCTTAAGGCCGCCAGGAAACAGAGAAACAGAGTTGGGGGAGGCCGGGGACATTTCCCTTGGTGATCTGCTTCCTCTGACTAGACCCCAACTTCAACAACTTGCACGTCTGCTAGTGATGTCAAATTATGGCCCAAAAATGGATTCGGATTCGTCACTGATGAGGTCCAAGCCCTGGGACCCATCAACTGGTAGCCACGCCTTAAACACAGACACCTTTAGGAGACATTTCAGATTTAAACCATAACAGAATTATACTGCGTTGTTTCAGAAAATATCCATTCAGTGAAAACTTGTCACTGTTAATATGGTTTTGATTGATATACCTTTTTTAAAAGATTTACTTTTGAGTCACATGCATGTGTGTATGTCAGTGTGAGGGTATGTGCACAGGAGTGCAGGTGCCCTCAGAGGCCAGAAGAGGGTGGCGGAGCCTCTGGACCTGGAGTTACTTCCTGCCAGTGGGTGCTAGGGACTGAACTCAGGTCCCTTGAAAGAGCAAGAAGCTCTCTTAACCACTGGGTCATCTCTCCAGCCCATAATTAATATATCTTAAATTGTCAAAATAGCAAGAGGAGAAATTTTGGAGTCAGGATGCCTTGAGGCTGAGGTTTCTCAGCGTCGTTTCTCGGAGCCCTGTCTTCATGCACCCTCTGTCCTGTACCTCGGTTCTCTCCCCAGGAGCACATTAGGTCAGATCTGTCTAAATGGTAGCTGTGTGTCCATCCATATACGCCCTCGAAACTTGCTCCCAGCCCTGCCGCTGCCTTTGTTGTCCGCATTCTCTCTCTGTCCCTCATGCTTGGATTTGCCCTCTGGCCCTCTTAGAGAACCTCCTCTTCCTCTTCCAGCGCGGCCTCTGGGTAGAACAGAGCAAAACACATTTCCTGGGTTTGCCTACGCTCCCAGAATTGAGCAACACATTGACTCGACAAGCATTTTCATTGCTGCAGAGGGGTTCTGCTGTAGCGTTCAACTGGTGCTGGGCTCCCTGAGACAGGGTGGTCAGTTTAGCTGGTGCTGAGCCCCCGAGACAGGGGGTTCATGCCCTGAAGGTCTCTGGGGGAAGAATCTGTATGTTATTAGCTTTGGAATCTGAGTACCTGACACCTAATTCAGATGTAGTTTCAACAGAACTTGAGCAGCTGAGGAAGGAGTTGCTGGTGCATGGGCGTCTGTCAGAGCAGAGGACACAGCTTCTGGCACGAGTGGGGTGTGGTGCCCCGGGTGAAGGGTCGGTGCTCCAGAGGAAGGGCAGGAACTCTGCACAGGTACGATAGAGGCAGAGGTAGGCCCTTTCCCCAGGCCTGGACCCTGAAATCCACCCCAGCAACCCCATCTTGGGGCTGGTTGCTATGGAAATGTCAAAATGCTGTGTTCAGCTGTGAGAACGACCTGTTAAATATAAAAATGGAATGTGGAGTTGGAATGACAGCAGTTCACAACGACTAGCAAGTATAGAAATAAATTACTTCAAATGTGAATACTTGTAGCAGAAACAAAAAATCCTTCTGCAGGATTGTGTACTCAGGGTCTGGGGCTGCCAAAGAGAAGTCAGAGTCCTGTGCTCGAGAAAGCTTACAGTTTAGCCAGGAGACAGACACTTGGAGCACATGCCTGGTCAGTGCACAGCCATGGAAGCAGATAGCACAACAGATTTCAACCCATCCTTGACCTGCTTTGAAGGAAGTGGGGCTTGGTGGAGAACATAGGTGGGGATGGGGCGGAGTGAAATCCATGTTGCGCCTATCAGAAAGCTTGACGCGTGCAAGGGACCGACAGAGTATCTGAGCTGTGGACCAAAGAGGAGAAACTGGGGAGGAGAGTGCAGCGTGCAGTCTCGCCTCTGTTCTGGGGTGTCTGGTCTTGAACATCCAACCCCAAGCGTGGCTTCTGCCCCTCTGTGAGCAGTGCGTACTCCAGGAGGCTTGGAGGCATGGTGATCCCAGAGGCTTCAGAAGTGCCTGCAGACGGTCTTAAAAATAATGAGAATGTCCAGGCCTAGTGGTGCAAGCCAGTCATCCTGGCCACTTGGTAGGCAGAGATAGAAGGATCACAAGTTCAAGGCCAGCCTGGGCTACAGTAGTTTTTATGACTGTGAAAAATTTACAAACAATAGATCAGGCTTGAGGAAAAACTGGGATCATATTTTCATCATAATTTATTAAAATTGGTCATAAATAACACAGATTTAACCTCCTTCCTACTGCTTGGAAGCTAAAAGCAAAAGCCATGCTTCTAGATAACTCTTGGATCAAAGAGGAAATCAGAAGCATAATTACAAACAACCAGAAAGCAGTGAAAAGACTTTATACTAAAACCCATGAAATGCTCAGACTAGCAAAATACCAAATATTGCTCAAAAATTAGGCAAACAATTGCCAGAAGGAGAAGTGTATTAAAGACATGGAATTGGGAAATAGCAATTAATTGGGATAAATAAATCTAGGAGCTAGAGCCATAAATGTAAAACTCATAAGCCCCTCATGAGTCTGATTAAAAATCAAGAACAAACCAGACTAATACATTACAGTCCTAGCACTAGCAAAGCACCCAGTATCTGTGTGTTGCAGGAAGATCACCAGGCATCAGACGCTGGAAGAAGAGGGTCCAGCATCATCAGGCTTGGGAAGACCCACTAGCATCAGGCACCAGAAGAGGCCCTGCATCAGGCGCATTCCGTCTTTAGAGAACGGGCTTATCCAATCTTGACTAACTCAGCAAAAAACATGTAAGAAGCTGGTTCATAACTTTAACATCAGACCTGTTAGAGGTAGATCTAGACACTGACAATAAAGCTTACAAAGAGAGATGGGAAAAGATCATTAACAAATAGAATCTAGCGTTTAGAAAACAACTGTTCAGTATAAGCCTATACTAGGGAAACAAATGATTAACCAAGTCTAGTGTAAATTAAGTAGCTAAATTGTACGTTTTTATCAAGATGCAAAAAAAGCCATTTCATGAGATGCAGTGTCCATTCCTAACTCAAAAGAGAATCAAAATATTTTTAAAGGAGTGGGGGCTGTAGAGATGGCTCAACATTTAAGGGCACTGGACCCAGATATGAGTCCCAGCACCCACATGGAGGCTAACAACTGTCCATAACTCCAGTTCTGGGGGATCTGACACCCTCTTCTGACCTCTGAGGGCGTCGCACGACATGGGAGCACTTACACACATGCAGGCAATGCGCTCATACACAAAATTTAAAAACTTTTAAAAAGGGAAACAAAGTAAGGCAGGAGAAAGCAGCAGGCAGGTTTTACTTGCGTGGAAGGGACACTGAAGACTGACTGGACAGGCTGATGCTGGTGAGATCTCGATGATAACAAACTGTTCCACGGCTTTCAGTGCTTCCAAACAGTAAAATCTCCCGCTCTTGGTTAAGAACGTACGGGATCATGAAAGTAATACAACTAATTTACTTGGTGTACTTGCCGGAGCCTGCCGGCAGAAATCTAACGTACCTGAAGCGGGGAGTGAGGATTGAGAAATAAAGAGAGAGAGAGAAAAGATACATTCGGGAGGGCGCTCAGTCAATACTGAGGCCCAGACTTTATTTTGCTCAGCAGTAATTATACCTTTACAACTGTATGAGGAACAATACCACCGTCAGGGGTTCAAGCAAAAACAAACATGCATTTACATATGTGAAATTATTCAAACCACCTACATCTACTAACAATAGGTCCTCAGCCTTGGGCCCAAGGCAGACTTCCATTCAGGAGTCACAAGATTCTTGCATATCAAAGCATCCTGCTCCCACAGCACTTCCGTGACTGACCTCTGCTCAGCCCTAAACTAGGGCATAGCTCAAAGCCGACATGTACTACAGTTCAGTACATTAGAAATACTAAGATTAAAGCCTTTTCTCTCTCTGTGGGAAGCTTAGTGACCTTGCTGTGGCAGGTGCCTGCTCTGCAGCAGGGTGTGGCCTTCATGCACTGCAGTGACTGATCAGGAGCCACTCCGAGGGAAGCCTTTGGTACGGAAGGGAAAAGGGAATATACCCATGGATTCAAGGTTTCTTTTATGTATGTCTGGTACTGTTTTATCAATAATGACTGAATTTGTACTCTTTATACTTGAGGGCCCAGTATTTACTTCATGGTGGTTTTATGAATGCTTACTAAAATGGAGAACACTAAAGACCTCAAATCTCTCTTGAGGAACAAAAACTACAGTTGCTAGTGGAATGTCTGTTTACGGTCACCTTGCTCGCTAGGTGCCTGCAGTACATTCTGTACTTAAAGAATGTCTTGACCCTGCCCTTCATATCTGTCTCTGCAAAGATGCCTGCAAAAGGAATTTCCCCTCCACTGTCTTAGGACACGTATACATCTGTGCTGGTAGTCACACAGACTGCCAATATTATACAAGTTAAGATATGATTGGGAGACCCCATAAAACTGTAGAAAACTGTCACTGGATGCCCAGAACTTCAAAGTGTTAGCTCATCTGGGTCCGCTGGCATAAATCAACCTGAGTCCTCTCTGCCCCTCCCCCGGGGGTGCTTGGTTTCTCCACTGCCTGCTTTCTGCAACAGTGCCTGGACCCAGAGCAAATCCCATCTGAACCAAGCGAGGACAGCTGTCTGAGATGTGATGAGCAAGTCCGTGGCAAATGTTCCTGATGGCACTCTTTGCAGATGTGATGCATAGCTATGTGCTGGAGGTTCCCAGAGCACCCTAGGCTCAGTCATTCACAGGAAGACTCAGCTCATGACTAAGGCTGGTTGCAGCAAAGGTTATAAAGAGAAAACAAAAAGGGAAAAGGACACAAGCACAGTTCAAAGAAACCCAGGTACAAGCCTCCAGGGCTTCTCCCTGCAGACTGTGGGGTCTGGGACATGCTTAACTTGTCATTCAGCAGGGGATAAGAGATAATAATCCAAATATGTCAAATATGCATGACCATGGCCCACGAACACAGATTCAGGTTACCCCAAATTCCGTGTTTCAACGTGGAAGCAGTTTCACAAGGTTTTTATAGTAACAGAATTTAAAATGTCATAAATCAAGGCACTTTTCAAATACATTGTTGGAACCAGTAAGTAGGCGATCACAGCAGAAGCGAAGTCTCACCCACAGTCCTCAGATACTGTCAGATGACACTCAGCCCTGGGGTGGATGGAGGCTAGTGGTCTGCTGAGTTAGTACATCTCAAAAGGTTTTGTCTGTTAGTCACAGGATGTTAAGTCTGACACAAAGGTGGGCAAGGAATGGCAATTTGGGGAGCTAAAGATGGCCCAAGATAGACTATGATAGACTATAGGCTCTGAACCTGCAGCATTTCAAACTCTCCGCAATCATTAATATTCTAATCAGCTGATCAACCTTGCCCAAGGTTTAGTTTGAAGGTGCATTTTTTTCCTGAGAACTTCTGTTCACAAGTGTTATCTACCAGGAAGCTCGTTGCGGCTTGGCCATGTGGGCGACCCCTGCCTCAAAGGAGCCTCACTTCTAGACTCCCAGGTCAGCACAAATGACCTTGTTTGTTCAGTAGTATAAGCATCTATATGTATCCATAGGCAGATCTTACTGGAAGATAGAAAGCAAACCTGAACAGGGAAAGTATAATGAGAGGCATCATACATTAAAAACATTAATCATTGGGCTGGAAAGATGGCTCAGTGGGGCATTGGCTGCTCTTGCAGAGGGCCTGGGTTCAGTTCCTAGCACCCACGTGGTAGCTCACAACTGTTTGTAACTTTAGTTGCAGGGGATCAGGTGTCCTCTTCTGGCTTCTGCAGCCATTGCATACACATGGTGTACTAATAACACAGGCAAAACACTCATACCCATAAAATGAAAATAAATGATTAAAAGAAAAAAAATCACTGACTCTCCCAGTTGGCATGCGAATGTAATACAGTTTTAATTAGTATCCCAAGAAGTTGTCTTCTTTGGAATCATATAAAAGTATTCTACATTTGTATAGACGCGGCCCTCAGCGGTTGAGTAATGGTGGAAATCTGAAGTCCAAGCTCCCGGGCTCCCTCCAGGCTCTGCCTTGCCAGCAGACCGACCTAAGGAGTAGCCCTGGGCCTGTTCGTGCCTGTGCACAGCCCAGGACATCCGCTGCTGAAGAAGAACATATTGGCTGGATGTGGTGGTGCAGGCCTCCTAATCCCAGCATGTGGGAGGCCTCAGAGGCAGGCAGATCTTTGAGTTCAAAGCCAGCCTGATCTGCATAGTGAGTTCCAGGCCAGCTGGACATATTGATTCGGTGTTCTAGCTCCATTTTTGTTGCTGTGATAAAATATCCTGACAAAAGGCCATGAGGGGAGATGCAGTGTTCTTTGGCTTAGAATTATGGGTTACAGTCCACCATTTTGGGAGCGTCAAGGCAGGCAGGCTCTCAGCCATCAAGTCAGAGCATGTGCTCAGTCAACAAAGAGAAAGGATAAACACATGCTGGCCTGCTCCTCACCCTTCTCTCTTCTACACCGTTCAGGGCCCAGCCAGTGAACCTCTGCTGCCAGTATTCTGGATGGGTCTTCCCACCTCAATTCACAGTCAAGGCAACCCCCTGAGACATGCCTACAGGCTAACCACATCTGGATAACACCTCCTCGGGTTGAATAGACAGTAAAAACCAAGCAGCACTGAGGGTTCAGAGGCAGGGCCCAGGCTGCACTCGGAGAAAGGACCCGCAGTGCTGAGGAAATGGGACACCTCAGTACAAAGCATCAGCATGTGCATGGAGAAGGCAGATTGTACTGAAAGATAAAAACAAGACCTAGGAGGCTGGAGAGATGGCTCAGTGATTAAGAGCACTGACTGCTCTTGCAGAGGACCCAGGTTTAGTTCCCAGCACCACATGGTGACTAACAACTGTCCATAACGCCCTTTTCTGACCTCCATGGGCGCTGCACGACAAGGGTGCACTTACACAGGCAATACACTCATACACATAAAAAATAATTAAACAAGACCTAGACAGAAGCATATTTGAGGAGGTTTATGCTACAAGAAGCATCTACTTTCCCAAATTAACATTTCTGAAATTCAATTCTCATTAGAATGCAAACGGAGTGTCTTTAAAGTTTATATAGATGAATAAAATCCAAGAATAGAATCCTTTTCTAAGTATAAGGTGTGCTTTTTATCCTAAATTGGAAAATCTGAAGTGATATAAGAATACACAAGATAATTTGACCATATAAACATTGAAGCATAAACTTTGTTGGTGAGAGACACTGTGACTAACCATGGATATATGGATTGAGTAGACTGATTAAATGACGAAGGGCTAACATGTGCCACAGAGACGTCTTTTGAAATTGTTAACAGACATCCAGTTCGTGAAGTGCTAAGCTGTGGAATGAGTATTAAAAGTCAAAATTAGAGGCCAAACAAAACTGATTCCTTCTAGATTAAGTGCAGTCAGGAACACTTGTTTCCATGTTATTTATTCAGACTCACCTACATCCAAAATAACCCCTGCCTTAGGCCAGCTCACCACTCAGAGAGTCCTTTGGAAGCATAAGTAGAGAGTGGGTGTGGAGGCACATGCCTGGAATCAGAGCTGGGTGTGGGGGGCACATGCCTGGAATCAGAGCTGGGTGTGGGGGCACATGCCTGGAATCAGAGCTGGGTGTTGGGGCACATGCCTGGAATCTCAACTGTTGTGGTGGGAAGGTTCAAGTTAGACCAGCCTCAGTACACAGTGAGTTCCAGACTAGCCCAGGCTACATAATAAGACAGTCCCAACAAACAGATGCCTTCTAAGATAAGCACAAACCAAAGCCCTCCATGACTCCTGAGCCAGTGTTGCAGAGATACTTAAAGGAATCACACACAAGGGGTGGAAAGACAAACATGAAAGTTTCAGGAGAAAAAAATGCATTTCATGAGGGGAATAAATGGAAAAAGACAACTAGGAAAGAACCCAGCTAAGGTGGTGAACCAGCCGGCCCTCCTGTAAATGGAGGGAAACACAGCATTTGAACCAGCTAGGAAAATGACAGACGAAATTATGGAAACTGGGGCCAGAGATGGCTCAGTCAGTACGGGCTCCTACCACCGATCCTGATGGCTTGAGTTCCGTCCCTGGGACCCACACAGTGGTAGAAGAGAACCCACTCCAGCAAGTTGTCCTCTGATCTCCGCATACACTCTGTGGTACATTCATGTACACACACAATAAGTAGAATGTAATAATTTTAAAAAATTATAGGAACCAGCAAAATGGTCTCAATACTAAATAGCCCCAAATATAAATGTTCTTAACTCTCTAGTTGAAAAACACAAACTGATTGAATGGCTTAAAAACCAAGATCCAGGAGCTGGAGAGATGGCTAAGAGTGCTGGCTGCTTTTGAGGAGGACCAGGGTTCCATTCCCAGCACCATGATAGCTCACAACCATTTGTTGCTCTAGTTCCAGGTGATCTGACACCCTCTTCTGGCCTCCACAAGCATTACACTTACACACAAGCAGTCAATTCATTCATAAACATAAAAAAAAAAAAATCCCTTCACGGCCCACAAGATCCATCTTCGTGTTGTCTGGAAGAAACACACCTCACTGGTAAAGAGTCACACAGATTTAGGAGAAAAGACGGTGGTCTATCCCACAATAGAAGCTTCACAACAAAGGTAGCCACATGTGCATCCAGTAGACACTGAGCCAAATTAGAAGACATACTAATAAAGGAGACAATCAAGGAGACACAAAAATTGTCAGTACATATGTATCCAATTTTATAAAAATAAACATGGTGGGACATAAAGGGACAGATAGGCCCAAGACAATAATAGTGAGTGCCTTCAATAATCCATTCTCATCCATAGATGAGTCATCTGGACCAAAAAATCAAAAGCTTCCATTAAACTGTACCACAGAGCAAACAGATTGACGTGAAAGGGAAGAGAAATTGTAGACCCAATACCGATGCATGTAGATGGAATAGAACACCCTTGAATGATCAAGGACCATCAGAGAAATTGGAAATTTTAAAAGCCATAAAGTCAAATAGAAGCCCTGCCCACTCAGCTACACCCACTCCTAGGTATGTACCTGAAGGAATTTTGGGCTGGTGCTTGACAGAGACACCTTCGGGGCAGTGTTGGTTGCGGCACTGTTTACAGCGGCCAGGGCATGAGGCAGCTCAGGTGTCCATCGGATAAAGACAATGTAGGGTACATCAGTGGGGTTTTCTCCAACTCTAAAGAAGGAAAACACGATTTTTTTTTTCTTTTTTTTTTTGCAGAAAAATGGATGGACTGGGGGATGATCCTGCTAAGCAAAGATAAGCAGACCTGGAAAGATGAATATCACAAGCTTTCTCTAATATGCAAAGCCCACGTTGAAGACACACAAGTAGAAGGGGGCTGTTTGTAGGAAGAGAAGGTTCGGCAGCATGGGGAGGGCAGTGAGGGCAGCCAGGGTGAATGTGAGCCAAGAGCATGATGCACACACGTGGACATGCCATGGGAACACACTATTTTGTGTGCTCACTTAACTTTTTATAAAGGAACAGAAAATCCAGACAGGAGAGCTGGTCTGTGAGTCACTGGAGTCAAGCAAGCAAATACCTGTTATGCCTCTTCTTGTTCTGTGAAGTGTTCATGGCTTTAAGAGTGATAGAGGGACCGGAAAGATGGCTCAGCTGTTAGAGCACTGGCTGCTCTTGCAGAGGACTTGGGTTTGGTTCCCAGCACCCACATGGCAGCTAACAACCATCCTAACTCCAGTTCCAAGGGATCAGATGCCCTCTTCTGACCTCCTTGGGCATTGCATGCCAGTGGTATACTTACATACAAGTAGGCAATACACTCATGCACCTAAAATAAATAAATAAATAAAAATATAACAATAAAAAAGAGTGAGGTACAAAACCCAGACAGGACCCAAACTCAACATCATTGAGACTCAGAGAAAAGCTGGAGTGCGACAGCAGAGACCAGGCAATTGCCCACCTCTGGGGCCAGGGAGTGGGGGGGTGGAGAAGACAGCGCCTGCTTTTATGTGTGCTATTTTTTATTTTGTGGATTCCTTTTACTTTGGAATAATTATCTTAGTGTATTAGCTTGAAAAGGAGGAGAAAAATGCCTTTTTGGTCTTAGTGTTGTGTAATGCTGAAAGGCTTTGAAGGAGTCTGAAATTAAACCGTTCTGAAGACTTGTATTGGAAAGTGGCATGGCATCACTCACACAGTGTTTTCTGCTGAAACTGTGTTTTCCAGTAAGCTGCTTCTGGACCCCTTTCGAGAAATGCAGTCCAGGGAAGGTTTCCCTGTCATCCAGCCTGGTCCGTAGGATCAGCACTCCCACCTAGTACCTGCCTTCTAGCACTGCACGCCTGGCTGGGGCCTGGCAGTCTAGTCAGGCAAGGAGTCTGTGTGAACATTCCAGGGCAGTTATTGTAACCAGCACCTCAGACCTGAGGGGAAAACAGATCGATTGCAAACATCTCCAGCATCACACTGTGAAGGGGCCTGCGAAGTTTACACAGATGGTCAGCAATGTCAAACAGCTAGCCACACCCACAAGCTAGAGTGATTTCTCTGCTCCTAAACAGTTCAGGACCCCTGCCTAGGGAATGCTGTCACCTGCAGTCGGTCAGATTTCCCATATCAGTTAAGATAACCCCCCACAGACATGCCCACAGGCCAACCCATGTAGACAATCCTTCATTGACCTCTCTTCCTAGGTGATTCTAGATTGCATCAGGTTGACAGTTACAGCCAACCTTCACACTTAGTTTACAGTAGAACGGCTTTTGATATGGGCAGATATAAAAGCCAAGGTGAGAAAAAGAATTTCAGCACTGATACTTGTGTTGTTTCTTTTCTCATTACTGTGTCCAAATGCCCAAAACCAACTTAAGGAAGGAGAGGTTTGTTTCAGCTCCCAGTCTGAGGGTGCAGTCCATCGTGACGTGACGGGAAGACCTGGCAGCAGGAGTGTGAGGCAGCCAGCCACATGACGTCTGCAGTCAGGAAGCAGAGGGGACGACACTGGTGCTCAGCTCACCTTCTCCTTATTAAGCAGTCTGGACCTCAGCACGTGGGATGGTGCCATCCACATTTAGGGCAGATTCTCCTCCTGGAGTAATCCAGTCTGGAAACATCCTCACAGGCTTGCTCAGAGGCTTGTCTCCCAGGTGATTCTCAGCCCCGTCAAGACGACCATATTGACCCTCTTTTTTCACTTCCCCTCCTGTACCGTCCAAGGGGTTGGTCACACACCAGGGAGGCTGTAGGTCTGCACTGCCACAAAGTGAGCTGGGGCTACCCTGGCCCCCTACCTCCACCCGGCCAGAGGGTGTTCATGTTCCCACAGGTGTGTACATGCCCTCAGACCTCCCGTGGTCCCCTGTGGCTGCTGGGCCTGGCGGAATTGTGGTAAATGTGTAGTGGTTCACGTGAAGCAGATGAACCACTGCTTCACTGTAAATGTCCCATTGGGCAGGCCACTTTCCGTCAACAGAATGTTTTTAAGTGTACTGTGTTATTGGGTAACTCAGTCTTTGTCCTTTTGTAATCCACTGCACACGTGTGTCCAAGTCCTGTCCATCTTCCCAAGTGGGTGCTTGGCTTCCCCTCCTGCTCTCTATTTGTAATTAATGAAACTGCTAAGAACAAATCTCCTGAGATAAGTTTTCATTTCTCCTGGATAAACGCCAGGACTTGTGGGGTTACTTGGTCACTGACCAGAGGTGTAAGGTGGTCAGAGATCGCCACCTGTCCACGGGCTACAAAGCTTCTCTCAGCTCAGGGCCATTCTGCTGCCAGAGTGTGAGAGCTGGAGCCCACCGTTCTCTCCCAGAGTGCCGGCAGAGGACCCTGGAGGGACCTGCAGGAGGGCAGCTGTGCTGAGCCCCTCCTGGCTTCTTGCCTGCAGGAGGCTTCTCAGCAGTCTCAGCACTATCTGGTTCCCACTGGCTAATCCCCACAAGCCTCAGGCCATTCAGTGGCCTTGGGGTCTCTGCAGACACAGATAGGTCTGAGCCTCACCTCGGGGTGGTAGTGGGTGGGGCTGCTTAGGAGTCTGTTCCTTTTGGGAGTGTTATCCTTGGTCTTGCCGGAAGTGGTTGTGCCACATCCTCCCTGCCTCCTGTTTTGTCTTGTTCTGCTTTGAGACAGATCCTGAGGCTGGTCTGAAATTTGCTGTGTATACCAGGCTAGCCTTAAACAGAATCTTCCTGTCTTAGCCTTCCCAGTGCTGGGATTTCAGGTGTGTCCCCCCAGGCCCTTACTATATTATTTAGAATTCTCACCCATCTTAGGAGTTAATTCCCCTTTTCCAGTCAATAATTCTTCATATTTAAATTATTTAAAATCCCATCTCTTCTTAAGTGTCTATTTAAGTCTTATGCCACATTTTGGGGGGTTTTTGTTTGTTTGAGAAAGGGTCTCATGATGTAGCTCAGGCTGTCCTCAACCAATAGTCTTTCTGCCTCAGCCTCCTGAGTGCGGGGGTCACAGGTGTGTACCACCACACCAGTGAGATTGTGGTCTTGTTGAGTTGTAGTTCTTTATTCTCAATTCAGTCTTTCCTTTTTTGTTGTTTATACTAATCATTCCAGGGGCCATGAGATGCCATCTCACTGTGGTTTATCTTAAAACTTAAAGTTATTTATTATTATCCTGTCTAGGGGGTGAAGGTGTATGCACATCAGTGCATATATGGAGAGTAGATAACTTTGTGGAGTTGGTTCTCTCCTTCCCATCTCTACGTCAGTTCCCGGAGCAGAATTCGGCTCCTCAGGCTTACCAGGTATCTGATGAACCCACTGTTTCTTTAAAAATGTATTTTATATGTATGAGTGTTTTGCTTGCATGTATGTAAGTGCACCCATGTTCTGCAATGCTCATGGAGGCCAGAGGAGGCCATTGGGTCTTCTGGAACTGGAGTTACAGACAGTTGTTAACTTCCATAGGGGAGATGGGAACCAAGCCTGGGTCCTCTGCAAAAACAGCCAGTGCTCTTAGCCACTGAGCCATCTCTCCAGCCCCTTCTCACTGTGGGTTTTTGTTTGTTTTGTTTTGGAGACAGAGTTATCCCTATAGTTCCAGCTAGCCTGAAACTCACTTGACAGACCAGGCTGACCTTTATCTCACAGAACTCTGCCTGCCTCTGCCTCCCGAGTCTGGGATTAAAGGTACGCACCACCTGGTACAGAGCATTGCTCACTGTCTTAAATTTGCATATTCTTTCTCCAGGCACTTGGCCATTTTTAGATATAAATTTTGGAGATGAAATAATTTGGAGGCCATATAGTCTTTGGAGACACAGCTATGCAAGTCCTTTGCCTGTTTAAAAATGGTTATTTGACCTTTTGGTGTTGAGTTCTTCATGTCCCCGGGTGGTCACTCCTTTAAGACCACAGCTCAGCAGACATTTCCCCAGTGCTGGCAGCCGCCTTCCCTCTGGTGTGTCTAAACATTAAGTTTCTTGCTGATGTTTTTGGTGCCATGTCCAGGTTGGAGGTGACCACCAAGTCCCATGCCACGTTGTTCTTCTGGAAGCTTTGTCAGGTTGGATCTTGCATTTAGGTCTTTAATGTATTTTGAATTAGGTTTTGTATATGGTCTGTTCATTTTTAATGTGTTTATTTTTCTTTTTAAAATATGAGGTAGCGTCTCACTATGAAGCCCAGGCTGACCTACAACCTGCTATAGAGCCCAGGCTGTCTCACATCATTGTGTAGCCCAGGCTTAATTTTTTTTGATGAATAAGGTCCAGTATTTTGAAAGTTTGTTTTATTGATTTTACCTTTTTATAGCTGGTGCCCAGGGTCAGTTCTAAAACAACAACCCACACAGCCTACAAACAAACTCTTCATTGTTTTCTTCCAGAAACCCTAACTTCAATGTTTTCTCTTGGGCTTTCTGCCCAGCTCTCACTAGCATCTGTGTGGGGTGCTGAGATGGGATTTGTTTTTCCATGCCAATGTCTGGTGGTTGGTAGAAAAGACCTCCCTGCCCACTGAGTTGTGTGTGGGTCTGGGGGCCCCCAGAACAGATGTGTCTCCTGCTGCTGGGGCTGCTGGGTGGTGGCTTCAGTTGCTGTATTCTTTGGAGACTTTTCATTCTGAAGAGACAGTGCTTTGCAGAAGATCACACTGACCTTCAAAGGGAGGGAGCTGGAACCCATGACTGACCCACCTGTGTCTGTAGTTATGATTCTGCCAGAATATGACTTCTGAGTGCCCAGGTCAGAGCATGGGCAGGCTCTGGATGAATTCTGGATGTAGGAAGCCAGGGGCCTCACTCCATTGCTGCCCCTGTGCTAGTGGCTGGCCATCCAAGTGTGAAGAACAGGCCCCTCACACCTCCAGTGGCCTGGAACTAGGCACTGAGCTGTCTGTACTGTGTAGACCTGCAGACAGGGTGGAGATGGGACTCACCGCCATCCCCTGACTTTGTTTCTTTAACCTCCATTGGGCGGAACCTCCCAGATGACGTTGCTCTGTAAAACAAGGTGGTTGATCACTAAGGCGGCTGATAAGATCGCCGTGGGCACACGAGTCATGCATCTGTACAATTTTCATCATGCACTCTGCCACCGGACCTTCAGCTGAGAGTGTGTCCCAGGCCCCAATGCCCTCCACACCTAGATATCCCAGGCATTTTCCCCTGTGTCCTCACACTACCCCCCCCTTCTGCCCTTGCCACCCTGCCCACTTCCGTCAGCTACTGGAAATTGGAACATGGGTCCTGCCCACGTTCTGACTTCCACATGGTTGTTGTTGTGTTCACGTACTGTCAGCAGGTCCAGCTCCCTGCTCACTGCAGTAGGGCCTTCTGTGTGTCTCTATTCCCTAGCCTGCCTGATAGGGTGACAAGCTTCTGCCTCAGCACCATCATGAGGCTCCAGGGAGTTCACCACACACCAAGCAGCCACCACAGCAGCTGCCTCGGTGGGCAGCAGGAAAGGCAGTCAGGCTTGGAGGGTTAGGGTTAGGGTTAGGGTTAGGGTTAGGGTTAGGGTTAGGGTTGGGGTTGGGGTTGGCGTTAGGGTTAGGGTTAGGGCAGTTAGGGTTAGGGTTAGGGTTAGGATTGTTAGGGTTAGGGTTTTAGAGTTAGGGTTAGGGTTAGGGTTCGGTTTAGGATTGTTAGGGTTAGGGTTAGGGTTGGGGTTGGGGTTGGGGTTGGGGTTAGCATTAGGGTTAGGGTTGGGGTTGGGGTTAGGGTTAGGGTTAGGGTTAGGGCGGTTAGGGTTAAGGTTAGGGTTAGGTTTAGCGTTAGGTTTAGGATTGTTAGGGTTAGGGTTAGGGTTAGGTTTTGGATTGTTAGGGTTATGGTTAGGTTTTGGGTTAGGATTGTTAGGGTTAGTGTTAGGGTTAGGGTTGGTGTTTGGGTTGGGGTTAGGGTTACGTTTAGGGTTGGGGTTCGGGTTGGTGTTGGTGTTGGGATTAGGGTTAGGGTTAGGGTTAGGGTTAGGTTTAGGGCGGTTAGGGTTAGGGTTAGGATTGTTACGGTTAGGGTTAGGATTAAGTTTAGGGTTTTAGGGTTAGGGTTAGGGTTAGGGTTAGGGTTAGAATTGTTAGGGTTAGGGTTAGGGTTAGGGTTTGGAGTTCGGGTTGGGGCCAGGGTAGGGGTTAGGGTTAGTTTATTGGTAGGGGTTATGGTTATGGTTGGGGTTGGGGTTGTTTTTGTTAGGATTAGGGTTAGGATTGTTAGTGTTAGTGTTAGGGTTAGGGTTATGAGAGCTGCTCAGGCCTGGCTTCCCTCCAGAAACATGAGGCAGCTTGTTCAAAAGCACATCCACCTGTTACATGATATGTTTGTCATGGTATCTTCCCTCATCTGTGTGGTGTGGCTTGTGGCTGCTGTTGTCCTGTTAGGTCTCTAACTTCAAGGTAGAGTGACAGCCTGTGGCCAGTGGCCGGTGAGGACATGCACTGGTTTGGGGGCTCTTCACGGAAGTACTTCTTCCTGCCCGTCTGCTTCTGTTAGAGGTATGTGTTGCCCCGATATAGAGCTTTCTGATAGTCTTCTGACCACCAACAGACTCCAGCCTCCAAACTGGGCTGCTGCGAAGGGTTATTGCAGTGCCGTCTCAGAAGAAACACCTCGCTGCACAAAGCAGGGCTTGTTGTGGGGCCAGCAGGGCCCGCCTGAATCGAATAAAACGTTTGGAAAAGATGTCATCCCTCCCAAAACAACTCTCACCTCCAAGGGGATAAGAGTTTATTCTGGAGCAAAATATGAGTGACCATGGCCCCGGAACACAGACTCAGGTACTCCAAATATTCTGTTCCATTGTGGTAACAGTTTCATGAAGTTTTCATAGTAACAGGATAAAGAAAGCCATCAACCAGCATACTTTTCAAATACACTGGTAGCAACGTCAGAGAGGCGGGTTACAACAAAGCTGGAGGAGTTTGCTTCTTAAGGTCTTACGATACTATCTGACAGGCTTCTGAGCCCTTGGATTTATGGAAGCTAGTGGTCTGCTAAGTCAATCCATCTTAAGAGGTTTTATCTGTTAGTCACAGGATGTTAGGTCAGACCTAGAGCAGAGCAAAGAGAGGCTATTTAAGGGGCCAAAGGTGGCCTAAGATAAATTGTAAATTGGGCTCTGGACGTGCAGCATTCCAAACTCGCCATAATCATTGAAGTTCTAATCAGTTGATCAGCCTTGCAGTTTGAAGATTCAGGTTTTTCTGGGAACTTTCAGAGAAATGTCCTCCAGGACCGGATGATAAACTTTCCGTAATGTTCAGTGGGCCCAGGGTCTCCCCTTCCCCTGGCTTTGGCCACTCTTCACTGAGTGATCCTATTTTGTGTGCCCATGTTTTGTCAGTCAGGGCCCAATTGGACCAAGCTGGCACCAGCTGGTGCCCTATAAATCTGAGCTTTGGCGTGTGGGGCACATTAGAATTTGATGGAAGAGAAAGAGACAGTTGCCTTCTGGTCTAGCTGGAAGCAGAGGGCTCTGGTGCCTGAGGCCCCTGCCTGGAACTTGCCTCCAGGACTGCAGGCAGAGGGGACTGTAGCAGAGGGACTGTGGGCGGGGCAGAGGAGACTCGTTCCTGAGACTCTACACTTTGGCTATGAACAGAAATTGAATAGGAATTCAACTGTAGCAGTTTCCAGCTTCTGTAAGTAAAAAAAACACCCACCATTTCAGAGCCCATGCTCTGAGAGTCTGGGAGAGCTGTGATATTAGAGCTGCAGACTTGCTCTACAATGGAATGGGCCTGGCCATCCCAGAAGGCTTTATTCTATTTAGAGTGGAGAGGCCAGCTTTTCCCTTGAGTCATAGCTTGCTGGCCCCTGGGCTAGAACAGTGGGTCTCCTCGTCCATTTGTATGGCCTCCCCTGGAGAGTGCACCACAGTGTGGGTTGCTGGGCCCCACCAGGAGGTCCTGAATTAGGTCCATGGAGGTAACCTGGGCTCCAGTAGTCCTCAAAAGTTTGAGGCATTCCTGCTAGGTCAAGCCCTGCAGTTTAAGAACTGTTCTAGAAAAGTGAGTGTGAAACTAAAGAGAGAGGTGGGGCTAGAGACATGGCTCAGTGGTTAAGAGCACTGGCTGCTCTTGCAGAGGACCTGGGTTCGAGTCCCAGCACCTCGAACGACAGCTAACAACCGTCTGTGACTCCAGTTCCATGGGAATCCAATGCTTTCTTCCGACCTCCTCGGGCATTGCACGACACGGGTGCACTTCTATACATGCAAGCAGTACACTCAGCAGTACACTCTTACACATAAAATAAAAGATTAAAAAAAAACTAAAGGGAGAGGAGTGAGGTGGACAGGGTTGCAAGGCCAGGCAAGGCTATTATGGTTTGGATCTTATGTGTCCCTTAAGAGCTCCTGTGCTGAAGGCACAGCCCCCAGTGTGCTGGGGTTCAAGGTGGGGCCTCTGAGAAGTGATTGAATCATGAGGGTTCCGACCTTATGACTAGATTAATCCTTTCCTGGTTCGTAGCTTAATGGGGTTTGGAGGAGGGACGTTGTTATAAAAGTCCTTTTGGGCAGGAATTATGACTCCGTGGTAGAGTGCTTATCTAGTATGTTCAAGACCCTGGGTTCTATATCCAGTACCACAAGAAGATAACATGAATAAACACTTGGGCCTTCACTTTGTCCCAGCCCCTCCCCGTCTCTCTTCTTTCCCATCAGCAAGATCTGAGCAACTTTGTTCTCTACATGTTCCCTACGGTGATGCTGGGCCTCCCCATGGGCCTGAAAGCAGCAGTCAGCTGACCATGGCCGAAGCCTCCGAAGCCATGAGCCAAAATAAACCTTGTTTCCTGTTTTTTTTTTATTACAATTTGTTATTCATCTTTCATTATTATTAGTGTGTACGTGTGCATGTATGTGCATATACTTGAGTCCCACAACATGAGTGTAGAGGTCAGAGGACAGCTTCCAGGAGTTGTTCTCTCCTTCCATCTTGCTGAGGCAAAATCTCTTGTCTCTCTTTAAAAGTTTTCACTTATTTTTTATTATTTTATGTGTATGAGTATATTGCCTGCATGTGTGTAATTGCACCCATGTTGTGCAATGCTGATAGAGGTCATAAGAGGTTGTTGGATCCCCTGGAACTGGAATTACTAATGCTTGTTAGCCCCCATGTGGGTGCTGGGAACTGAATCCAGGTCCTCTGTAAAAGCAGTCGGTGCGCTTGAACACTGAGCCACCTCTGCAGTCTCAGGAGTCTGTGGTGTCTACCATGCTGGCCTGCCAGCTTCTGATGATCTCCCATCTCTGCCTTCCATCTCACAGTAGGAGTGCTGGCATTGTAGGTACACACCACGACATCTGTGGGTTCCAGGAATCAGAATCCAGGTCATCTGACTCGCACAGCAAGAGCTTTTACCGTCACTCTATCTCATCAGCCCTTTTGTTTTTTTTGGAGACAGAGTCTCATAATGTAGCCTAGCTTGATCTTGAACTCTCTGTCCTCCTGCCTCGGCTCCTAAGTGCTAGGATTACAGGTGTGTACTACCACACCAGCCAATCTTCCTTCCTTAGTGCGGAAAGCTGACTGACAAAGGGTCTAGTCTGGACTCTGCCTCACACTCTAAGCTTTGGCGCATGCTCTTGATGCACCCAGTGCTCACTTCCTCCTCAGCGGCCAGGACTGATCTCCAGCCATCTTCAGGGGCTTCCTGGGAGCCCCCACCCTGTACTCACCTTGCCTCTGCCTCACCACACAGCAGCAGAGGGTGGAAAAAGCCGGTCCAGGAGCTCTGCAGGCTGACTATTGTGTAGGATCTAGAGTGTCTGGTTCCATGCCCACCTACTGAGTGCTCCTGCCCCACTGGCACTGTGTGGACTCGCCATGCTTGTTCTAGTCCTACCTGTCTGACATGCTTGTGCTCTGCCTGTACTCTGCCCCTACTCCGCCACCACGGTAACCCTTCCCAGCCTCCTGTCACATACTGCCATCT
This sequence comes from Eospalax fontanierii, assembly GCA_035773235.1. Taxonomy (NCBI): domain Eukaryota; kingdom Metazoa; phylum Chordata; class Mammalia; order Rodentia; family Spalacidae; genus Eospalax; species Eospalax fontanierii. The sequence goes on from CM069536.1 coordinate 80,255,529, forward strand.
TCACTGAGTCCCCTTGTTCACAGTTGCCACTACCTGATCAAGGTGTTTTTATCTATGGCTGCCCTTTCACAGTGGGTTTGGGGGGCAGACAACACAGACTTAAGGAGGACAGGGAGCTGTGTCCCCAGAACAGAGATTTAAATACACATGATCTGAGCCAGAGAATGCCTCAGCTATGGGTGGACACAGAGAGAAATGAGAGCAGATGGAGTGGCTGGGGCTGCAGGTTTCCATTGAGTCTGCTATGCTCCTGCGTAGCTTTGCAAGCCAGCACCCGCTGCAAGCTCACACAGATCTGGAAGGAGAGCTCTGGGGCTGGGGTATCAGCGAAGATGGCCTGCCTCACCCTAGACATGGTTTCCTGGGTTTGTGATTCAGAGTGATAGTTTAGGAAGTTTTCCCAAAAGAACTAACAGCCTCAGTGGCAGATCAGGTGTGTAAGAGGTGAGCCTAGGTCTTCAGGGTATGGTTGGCTTGGATTTGGGTCCTCAAATTTACATGCTGACATTCCAACTCCCAAGACCTCAAATGGGGGAGTATTTGGAGACAGCCTTTAATGACAGTAATTAAGTTAAAATGAAGTGCAGAGGGTGAGACTAATCCCCTCTGATGGGTATCCTACAAAAGGGAAAATGTGGGCACTCAGAGAGGCACCAAGGACACAGCCAGTGATCGAGTCTCCCTGAGAGATTCTAAAGGAATCTTGGGCTTTGGGCCTCTGGAACTCCGAGCCCTAGGAAGGAGCACAGACGGGAAGACAAGGCCTACCAGCCCATCCCTGGACAGGCACACCTCTGCGTGAGGCTGTCTGTCTGGAAGGCTCTCCCTGGAGACAGTGCTCAGTTCCCTTGCCTGCTGTTCTATGCCGTCTAGGGTCCCTGGATCACAGGTGAGTGAGTGAACGTCTCTGGAGGCAGTTGGCCAGTGCTGCTCTCTTGAAGGGGTGGGCACAGAGGGCCTGGTTAGCACCCGGAGCTGTAAGGACTAAGGGGCCAGGAGGGCGGCTGTGGCTGGGCATTCTAGAAGTCCTTGGCCTCTTGGGCTCCTTGAGGCACGTGCTCACCCATCCTGAGCCAGAAACCCCTCCTCGTTCATGAGGCTCCGCCCACAAAGGGCTCTGCCCCACCCGGGGCGGACATCAACCCCTTGCAAGTGTGCACCCCAATTTGAAGGCTACTCCCACTACCCCTCTGCGGGCCACTCACCCGTCAGCTCGGACAGACCCCGCCCCAACAGGCCCCTCCGTCTTCACCCCCCACCAACCAGGCTCAAGCCCACCCCGCAGGCCCCGCCCACCCGCAGGCCCCGCCCCTGCAGCCCCCGCCCCCCGCAGGCCCCCGTGCTGCCGCGGCCACCTGCTGGCTGCACATCCCCACTGTCCGGAGGCGCGGTGGAGCCCAGCCATGGCGCGCGCCACCGGGTCCGAGCGGCGGCTGCTGGCCATCTACACCGGAGGCACCATCGGCATGCGGAGCGAGGGCGGTGGTGAGTTGGAGACCCTGTCCTGGGCAGAGTGGCCTCCGGGCTGGGCCACCCCTGGGATCCCTGAGCCCCTCCCCCGCGAGGCGGGACCCCTCTTATAGGGAGAGGGGCTAGAGCTAGCGGGAGCTGTCTGAAGCCCTGGCCTTGGCAGGACTGAGGGCCACACTCCTACCTCAGCCTCCTCACCCCAGCCGGGACCCCAGAAGCCTCCTTCCGGGCACTTGAAGGAGACAGGGAGCTGGCCGACTGGCCTTGAGCGCCTGGGGCCCTGAGGCAGGTGCTGGAATGCACCCTCTAGCCTGCGGGCACTCCCTTCTTCGGCTGTGCGCCTTTCCGCAGGGCAGGGCAGGGCCACCTCCGCCTCAGGCAGAGCTTCTCGCCCGCTCCCTCCCTGCACCGAGCTGCTCCCCCCTGAGGAGCTGGATGTTTTACTGTTGTGTGAGACGGGGTCTCCTTGCAGCCCCATTTAGCCTGGAACCCAGCTGGCCTGGCTGTGTAGACGAGACTGGCCTCGATCTCACAAAGGTCTGCCTGCCTCCCAAGTGCCGGGATTAAAGGTGTGCCCGACTTAGGGAGTGGGTATTTTTCTCCTTCCCTGTCCGCTGCTCTCCCTGCTGTGTTTTCTTTCCATCTGTGTTCCCACCCTTGTCCTCTGAGTCTAGTCCCGACTGCCCAGCTTTCCTCCAGAGCCTGTGGGTGGACTAGCTGGACTTTCTTTTTGCCAGTCTCACCCACATCCCGCATGCCCTCTGTGGCCTCTGTCCATGGCAGCCACCCTCATGACCCCCCCTTTCCATGGCAGCAGTGACTGTCCCTGCATCACCTACAGTCAATTCAGATACCCCCCCCCCCTTCATGTCCTAGGACACAGGCCAAGTTGTCCTTACCGGGCTTGTGAGGGGAGTGGGGGGGGGGGATAGAGCGCTCCAGGCTGTTGAGATCCTGGCCCCTGATGCATCCTGCTGCCTCTGATCACTCCAGAGTACTGTGGGCAGTTAATGCCCTGGACCCAGTGGGTGCTGTTGTGTTGTATTAGAGCTGTTTCAAGAGGCCTCCTCTGAGAAAGGCTCATGGGAAGAGTGACTGCTGGACCAGACAGGAAATGTGGCCAGAGCAGGAGCAGCAAGGGGAGGGGTGGGAGAGAGAGGACCCCAGCAGCGAGGAGGATGCCGAGCTCCCTAGAGCAGGAACTGGTGTCCCACGTCTTGACACTGCCCTCCAGGATTGACCCATGGGCAGTTTCAGTTCCACCGAGCTCAACACATAGTTCTGGAATGGTCTAAACTGAGGGACACATGGACTCTGACCACAGTCCCACTCATGAGAACATCATGTCCCATGCCCCTGAGTACTTCACTGGGTGCTCATTCATATGCTAATGTGAAAGACTTTAATGCCCCTGCCCCGGGCTGGTAAAGGTCTTCTAAGACCTCTAGGAATCATGCCCTGGTGCATGAACACTGGGGAGAGGTGGAGGTTGTAGGCAGGCACACGCCTTACTCAGAAGCGCCTTCCCCAGGGTGGCCAACATCCCACCAGGGGAGCTGGGAGCCAGCAAAGACCTTCCGAGTATGGTGGAGGCAGAGCTGGCTCCGGGACAGCATCTCCTGGCTCTGGAAAAGCCAGCTTCAGGCCTTCATGGGACCCCATAGCCCATAGCTGCTGACTCTCCTCCTCAGAACTTTAGGGAATCTTAGGCTTAGCCCTCAGAGGACAAGGGAAAACTAGACAAGAGGTCTGGCCTCCGCTGATCCCCAGGAGGGATCAGCACACATATATGAGCAACCAGTGCTGGCCCTCACAGTCTTCGCCCTGCTTCAGGTGCGGCTGAAGCCACCTATTCTTCAGACGTGAGGAGGTGGCTTGGCACCTTGACTTTCTCCATGAAATGTGTATAAAAGGAAAAGGCTTCCCAGAATAGGGGTAGAACCCACAGGCCAGGCAAGTTGAGGATGAGCTGAGCCTGGAGGCTGGGCCTCGGCATGCCCCAGCCCCTCTGCATGCCCTGCTAGGGGGGTTGTTGAACCTGCGGCTTCAGGCCCTGCCTGCCCTGGAGTTGCAGTCCCACAAACATGAATGATTAACCAGCTTGGCCCTGCTTATAACGGGCCCTGGTCCCCAGTAAGTGGGAGTGGTGACCTCAGCCACAGCAAACCTGTTTAGATTGCTGCTGTTGTGACAGCTCCTGTGCCCGCTGGTAAACATTGGCCTGTAGGGCAGAAGACACTGTGTGTCTCAGCCCTTTACCTCCCCATCTATGAAGATGGCACAAGTCAAAGGACATTATGCGTCTAATGATTCCAGATATGCCTCAATAGATACTTGGGTACCCAAAGGCTTCTGGTCAGCTGGAGTACCTCTTGCCTGTCACCCTTGGGGGCCGCTCCTTGCTGGCAAGCAGGGGAGCTGAGCTTCTGGACAAAGTGACCAAGGCTGTTCCTACCCTTGGCATCCTGCCCAATGGCCCCAGCTTGTCAGCCACAGACTCTCATCTATTGGGGTGATGTCCATGTCATTTCGGTGGCCACAGTGGTTTGTTTACAGGGGTGCGGTGGGGTGTTGTCCAAGGTCGATGAGGCTCGGCAACCCACACAGATGGCCTCTGTGAGTAAAGTGGTCCATTTAGAAACCAAAATTGGGAGTTAAAGCTGGTATTAGAACGAGAAAAGAAATCAGAATGAATTCTAGTTGAAAAGAACATCTGGACATTGTTGGGAAGCTCTGGGATGTTCTAACTGGACAGTCTTCTGGGATCTTGTCTTATGCTACCAAGTTTGCAGTTTCTTCCCAGAAAGAAGAGCACAGAGGAAGAGTTTGGCTGATATTGTTGGTGTTTCCCAACCCTTTCACCCCCACCCAATCAGGGCCTACACTCCCCTGGCGAGTCCATTGTCACCACACTATGATGTGCTATGTGTTCCCAGAAACCATTGCCCGTGGTCAGAGACAAAAAAGCTTGGCTATAGACAGAGGAGCTTTGCCTGATGCAAGCATGTGTCATAAACCCTCAACCAAATGCGCCCCATTCCAGCTCTCATAAGTGAGGCTCAAAGTTCTATAGATGCTCCAGCAGCACCTGCTGTCAGGGAGCTAGAGAAAGTGGAGGTCACAGTGTCCTGAGGCTGCCAACCAATCAGCACTGAAAGTCCAGGATCCATTCCCTCATTCTGGAGGCAGAGTTTGAAGTGCCAAGGCCTCAGCAGGGGAGAAGCCTTCCTGCCTCCTCCACCTTCTAGTGGCTGCCAGCTTATGGCCACATGCCTCCTGTCTGCAGGGCAGCACCCCCAGTCTGTCTGCCTGTCTATGTGTCTCACCCTCCCTTACCCTGCCACTTGTCTCTTCCTACAAGGATGCATCCAGCATCATCTCTCCATCCCAGGATCTTTGACATAATTATACCTACAAAGACTGCCACAAAGGGCAACAGCCACAGGTTCCTGGATTAAGACATGGATACTTTCAAGGTTCCTTCTTAACGTGCTAGCGGACCTGGGTGGCTCCTGACATCCTGGTCATACCTGGGACATATCTGGAGGCCCATGAGGCTGACAAACACACAGGATTCCAGTGTCCAAGCCACTGTAAACAGCAACCCCAGAAGCAGCAAACTGTTCCTTTATACCCAAGAAGTCTCAGGGACTTTGTGTTGGTCCAGGGGGCACATGGAGATATGGGGCAACTGATGAAGCCAGGGGAATGGCAGAGCCATGGGATCAGCTCTGAAGCCTGATCCCCTGTACCCAGGAGGTATAGAGGGCCACCTGATTTGTGGTTGTTGACACAGTCCCAGGAACCAGGTTTAGCCCAGCAGTGGGAAGGACCCACAGGCAGCAGCCAGAATTGTAAGCTAGATGAGTTGGGAACGTAGAGTGATGCTGCTATGGGAGGAGGAGCTGGCAGGACCCCACGACCCCATACAGTACCTGTGAGCACGGGGCCTCGTGGCGAGGAGACTCTGGAGATGTAAGCAGAAGAGGCAGAGGGAGCCTGGCCTTGAATATGGAGCGTGGAGCCACAGGTGGGAATGAGCCTGTTTACAGAGGCCCTCTGCCTGTAGCATGTGGGCCTGAATTCCGCAGTCCCAAGTCAGCTCTTGGACACAGAACCTCCAGTAGGAAGCATAGCCTGCCACCCAGTGCTGAGAGATGGTAGCCTAGTTGTTGAAATTGCCAAGATTCTTGAAGTTGGTGACAGGGCGATAGGAAGGTGTCCAGTCAGGAGAGGTTGTGGTTGTGACTGCGTGACACCCAGGACTGACCACCATTGCGTCCTCCTGAGATCTCATGAGCTCAGTCCTGTGCTTCTCTGGGGGTCCCTGTTTTTGCTGCTGGACCCCAGTGCCCACACATATGGGGAGGCTCACACAGGGCGGTAGAGTAAATGTGCCCAGAGAGGTTGGCCAATCTGCCCAAGGTCACAGAGCCAGCAGGAAGCAGCTTAGAGCTACAGTAGGACTTTATTCCTGCACTCTGCCAAACAGTCGTGACATTTAGGGTGTCCTAGGAAAAGAGCACTTAGTGTCTCCCTGGATCTACATTTCTGAGATTCTGATGCTGCAGGCAGAGGTGAGCTGGGTTGTGGACTGCCCTCCTTGGGCACTTGTGTGCTAGAGCCTCCTCTTCAGGGGGCAGCTCCATTTTGGAGGAGTTACCCACAGTCTGCACCTTCTGGGAGCTCTTGAGCTGGCTAGGGAGTTATGGGAAGGGTACTACAGCCTGGGTATCAGAGAAAGCTTCCTGGAGGGGTGCCTGAGCTGGGCCTTGGAAGGTCAGGGTTCGAGAGCCGCAGCAGACAGAAGGGACCAGAGACTCCGCTGGAAGCTAACAGAAACCGGCTTTATTGAGAGAAGACCAGATGGGACTAACTCCTCCGCACCCACGAGTGGAGAAATGCTAGCCCCCTTACCCCCATCTCGGGGCCGGGGCTCCAGATGGGGATGGAGGAGCTCCCTCAGGGAGAGTGGGAGAGGCAAGCTCCCCAGGGGAGCGAGCTCAGCCCAAAAGCCCAAGTCCCAGTTCCAGTCCCAGTCCAAATCTAAGTCTCGAAGCTGTCCCAGTCCTCAAAGCCTTAAAAACTCCTCAGCCCCCTCCTGGCTTTTAGGGGAGGGGGTTTAGGATTGCCATGACATCTGATTGATGTTTAAGGCAAGCTTCTGGCCAGGAAGTAGTCCTTTTTTACAGCTGTTTGTGAATTTTTTAGTTTGGAACCTTATCTGTTAAGGAAGCTCGGTGTCCTTTGTGAATTTGGAATCTGGAGTCTTATCTGAGCTATTCGCAGGGCTTGGATTTCTGAGGAGAAGTTGTAAAAGTCAGTCTTTCCTCATGCATGTTTTGTAAACTCTGGCTCCAGGTTTCCTTCATCTTCCTGAGTCTGAAACTGTTGGGGGTTTCAGTCACATCTTACAGGCCTTAACCTGCTGGGTGACGAGTGGGCCCAGGGTGGGCCTTTCAGGCATAGAGGGGTAGAATTGTGAATGCCCTTAGCAGCCATTGAGACAAAGCCTGGAGAGGTACTGGCCCAGGGGCCTCCTCTTGATGGGAAGTGCAGATACATTTGATATAAGCAGAGGCAGAATGGGGTAGAGCCTCTGGCGCTGTCTGGGCTTGAGACCTGGAATCAATATCAGTTCCAAGGGAAGAAGCCATGCCTTCCAGGCAACACTGCTGCCTGAGCTCCTGGGGATTCTTAGTGGCACCTGTGGCCCAGCGTTCCCAGCCTATAACATCCGTAAGTGTCCCGTCTGGCCCAGCCTAGGTCCTGCTCCCTGCCTCCACCCAGGGCCTGATACCCAGGGGAGGAAGGTATTTGACTGCAGGAGCTGGCTGTGGCCCTGACTCTGAACCCGTGCTCCCTGTGGACTCTGCCTGCAGTGCTGGTCCCTGGGAGAAACCTGGCTGCCATCCTGCGGACGCTTTACCTGTTCCATGATGAAGAGTATGCCCGGGCCCACAGCCTACCTGAGGACCTGCTTGTGCTGCCGTGAGTGCACGTTCCCCTGGGCTCCAGGGCAGGGTTGATGTGTAGCTGTCCTGGGGTGAGGGAAGGGAGAGGTTCTGCTAGCGTCTGAGGAGTGGCCTCTGGTGTCCTAGGCTTCTATGTGAACCATTTGCATGAGGTGTCTGACACCGCTCATGTTCTTGGGCTTAAAACTGACCTTCAGCCTCCTTCCACTGGAGCTGGGCCTGTGTATTGCAGTGTGCCTGGGGGCTCAGCTTGCAACATCAGCCTTCTTTCCAGAGCCCTCTGAGCCCACAGGAGCTGAGGTAGAGGCAGCACTCAGCAAGCACGATGTCATCCCTGTCTAGGGACCAAGGCTGTCGGCAGAGGCCGGGCTGACCCAGGTGGCTTCTCCCTCCCCAGCATGGCCGCTCAGCCTTTGTTTCTCTACACAGCTGCCTGGTGCCCGTCATGGCTGGAAGGCTGAGCTGAAGTAGACCCCTGCTCCTTTTGAGCTGGTCCCAGCCTCTCCTTGAGCTATGGTGTGGGAAGCCCCAGGGGAGTCACTGCTCAAGGCCACTCTGGGCACTCTTGGAGATGCAGTCCCTGTTCCTGGGGGACTCAGGTGGAAGGGAGGCTGAGCCTGTACTCAGCAAGTGAGGCTGGCCCAAGAGGTTCACCTTTGTCTCATGGTTCCTCCCAGAACCCCCTCCAGCCCCTTCCAGGACCCTCAAGCCCCATTAGCACCCCAGCCCCTCCCATACCTGCTCCTCACTGGACTCCCCACCCACACCCTATCTGGAGAGGGCAGAGGAGGCTTTGGGTTAAGAGAAAGGCAGAATGGGAGACAACTTCTGCCCCCTGCAGCCCGGCCAGCCCTGACCAGAGGATCGTCTACAAGGTGCTGGAGTGCCAGCCTCTCTTCGACTCCAGTGACATGACCATCACTGAATGGGTTCAGATTGCCCAAATCATAGAGGTAGAGAGTGGGGGTAGGGTGGAACTGAGGAGGACTGGGAGGGACTGAATGTATGGGTGGGACTGAGGCAGGGCTCAGGGCCATGGGTTAGACTGGAGTATGTGGTGGGGCCAGGAGGCTGGGTAGAGTTGAGGGTAGGACTATGGGCTGTGGGCAGGGGATAAGTCCTGAGAGGAGCTGAGGTGGAGGGGGACCCTCAGTCCTGGAGTTTCCTCTTAGTGAATTTAGGACTAAAGCCTCCAGCTCAGGGCCACTGGTTGTAGCACTGAGGCGGAAGCCTTACCCTGGGCTAGCCCTCCATCCGCTTTCCTCTTATTTTTCCCCTGCTGTCCCAGGCCTGGCTTCTAGGCACAGGCCCAGACACAGCTGCCATCCCTCCGGGCCCCAACTTACCTCCCTTAAGAAGCCCCTGTTCTCATGAGTGGGGTCACTTGGGCTCCCCATTCCTAAGTCACATGCTTGTCTGCTGACCGCAGCTCTTCTCAACTGTTGGCTGCCTGGGACAGTGTATAGCCCTGGATCTGTTCCATTTCAGGACTGGGCCAATAGTAGGCACTTCTGGCTAGATTGTGGTGGCCCAGGACAGTCTGTCACCTGTGGTTGGCAGGGCCTCCCAGCCAGACCTGCTTTGCTGAGGTCCAGATGGTTCCTACAGCAGGTGGGCCACAACATAGCCTCTTGAAGGCGTTTAGTCACTGGCCCAGCTGCTCCGCGCCCTTCATGGCTAGTAGGCTGAGCGGCTACACTTCATGTGGCCAGCAGAGGGCACACCGCCCCATGAGACATCTTTGCTCCTAGGCTCTGCCAGTAGGCCAGGAGAGCCTAGTATTCCTTGGAGCCTCCTGCATTCAGGCCCTTTCCTCTTGTCCATGGCCTGTGAGGGGACAGGCTACTAACCCTACTTGCAGCCATGTGCCCAGGAGAAGGCCTGTGGTTTAGAGGCCTGGCCTGCCCTCAGTTCAACTTCTCCTACAGAAACACTACACACAGTACCAGGGCTTTGTGGTCATCCACGGCACGGACACCATGGCCTTTGCCGCCTCAGTGCTCTCCTTTGTGCTGGAAAACCTGCAGAAACCCGTCATCCTTACTGGTGCGCAGGTAACGTGGCCCACGGTCTTTGGAGTCAGAGAACTCCTGAGGCCACAGAGCCAGGCCGAGGCTGGCCCGGGGCTTCTTGCTCAGGCAGCTAGCTGCTGCAGGCATCACACCTGCTGCGTGTGGACAGTTAGGGCTTGTGGACACTCTTGGAGGTGGCCCTGCGTGGCTGTTTCACTCCTGCTGAACTGCCCGATCGGCTCCTACCAGTTTCTGGGCTGAGGATTCACAGGCTCCTGGGGGTCTTGTCCAGCCACGAGGCCTCAGGAGTCCAGCCACTAACAGCTCTGGCACATGAGGCTTTCCTTTGTCTTTCCTTTCCTCTTCTCTCTAATGGGCTCCATGTCCGCTGTCCACTGCCGAAGACTCAGCATTGGCGGCCACACAGAGCAGCTCCTGGGAAGACAACTCATGTCCCTCTTGTTCCTTTTTCTTCCTTCTGATGTCTCCAGCAACCTGGGCATGACATTGCCTCCTCTCACCCTCACCTAGCATGCCTTCCACCAAACCAAGGTCAACAGAATGTTGGAGAAAACGTCTGGATCGGAGCAGAGGCTAACTTGGGGCCCCAGTTGCTCATGGATCGTCATTGGGGCTGATCCTCCCTGAGATGAAGCAGCCATTGTTCTATTATGTCCAGGAAGAAACTGAGGCCTGGAGGCCACTGGCTCTCTTACACCCATGCCCCAAGGGAGGAGCCTCCCTCCAGGCCCTTCACTGGCCACTCCCTGCTGACCACTACCCAGCCAGACCCTCCTGAAGCCCTGGCCTCCACATATGTCACAGCAGTCCTGCCCAACTGCGCCCTCCTGGGCCAGAGCTGGGGGAAACTGGGCACTGCTCAACCACTGCAGGCACTCTCTGTGGAATACTCAGGCAGTGGGAGGGACAAGCCAGACTACTCTGCACGCCTCAGGAAGGCCTTCCACTGCAGCTTAGCCCTGGAGTATCGAGGGAGTTGGAATAAGCCATGTGGGCTAAGGGGCAAAGCTGAGCCTGGTACCTACTGGGCACTTAACCTTTATGGTAATCAAATAGGGAAGGCAAGGCACCCAGTGCAGGCTGGCATTGTTGGAAGGAATGTAAGTGGTTGGCAGTGTTGGAATCAGGATAACTCTCCTGGTCTAACTTCCCGTAGACCCCACTCCCAGCCCAAGCCTGCCTCAGGCCCTCCCTCCCTGGCCAGGCCTCAGGTGTTTGCCTGGAGTGGGGTGCTGGATATGTCCTGGCTTTCTGAGCCTCAGCTGCCACCCTGACTTCTTCCTAGGTGCCCATCCATGCGCTGTGGAATGATGGCCGTGAGAACTTGCTGGGGGCCCTGCTCATGGCTGGGCAGTTCATCATCCCTGAGGTACCTAGTCTGACCATGTGGGGGTCTGGGTGGAGGGTGGGCTGGGGGGCACCAGAGCCTGTTGTATCCAGGAGCTGAGAGGAGGATTTGTGGGTATGGCAGTCAGTTGGACCCACAGGCCAGGGGTTGGGTAGTGCTTAAAAGACTTCTCCCTCACCGTATAAGTAACACACAATTGCAGAAAACCTGAGTTGATAAAACCAAGGAAGGAAATCTGCCCAGCCTCACCACCAGATATCCCTGTCAGTAGCCAGGCTTTATGTTGTGTGCATTTAACACTTGGGGTGTACATGCATGGGTATATGTCTGTGGAAGAGGCTGTACCAACCTTAGGCTTGGAATCTGTTATGTCCCCACACACAGGGCTCTCTGGCCCACCTGGAAGACCAGATAGACCCGTACACACAGGCCAGACTGAGAGCTACTTTGTCTTTAGGGGTGCCCTTGAGGCAGATGGGTTAGGATTAGGGATTTATGGAAGGGCAGTGGGCAGGCCCCCACCTTATTCACCCTGGAGGGAGGTCTCTGGAACCACTGGCTCCTTGTATGTGTGGGCTGAGCTCACCAGAGTTGGGGTAGTGGAGTGGGGACTGCCCAACAGTACAGGTCCTCCTGCAGCTAGCCACCTAAGCACCCAGTGCCCAGGATGCCTGGGCCCCTGAGACTCGGGGTCTGCAGTGGGTGAGTACTGGCAGGAGGGCACCTGAGTGTAGTTGCTGGTTGTGGAAACCTGGGAGGAAACCTATCTGTTCATCTGTTGGTTACCTGAAATAGGTGGGAGTTTCCAGCTTTGAGGGTCTGGTGTGTTGATGATGGGAGGGTGCTGGGGGGTATCACGGGGCCAGCTCTGAGCTGCTGTCCTGCTCTCCCCAGGTCTGCTTGTTTTTCCAAAATCAGCTTTTTCGAGGCAATCGGACAACTAAGGTGGACGCTCGGAGGTTTGCTGCCTTTTGTTCCCCCAACTTGCCCCCTCTGGCCACTGTGGGTGCAGATGTCACAAGTACGTACTGAGTGCAGAGACCACTGACTTCAGGTGTGGCAGTGGGCCCTGGGGTCTCACATGGAGGTGGGAGCCCTCAGCAGGCGACAGGCTTAGAGCCTAGGGTCTAGCTGAGAGGTTTGGGGGATGTTCCCCACCATGTGCGCCCCCAGTTGAGAAGTTCCCTGTGATAGTCTGTAGCTCTGCCATACACAATGTTTTTGGGGGTTGTTGGTGTGTGTGTGCTATAACATATTTTTTAGGAGTCCCAGAGGGTTTCTTTGTCCTCTGGGCCAACTAATGTTTCCAGCTGATCCTAGTCCTCTGGCTTCCATGAGGCCTCAGCCACAACCCCCTCCTGGAGGTGCAGAGTGGTGGCCTGTTCGGTCAGTGCCCTAATCAGGCTTTGGCTCTAATGTCCTTCATCTTTTTGTCTTAGATGTGCAACGTGCTGGGGCTCCATCTCCCTGAGGTGTAGATCCAGGCTCGGGGCTCTGTCCCCCTGAGGTGTAGATCCAGGCTCTGGGCTCCGTCCCCCTGAGGTGTAGATCCAGGCTCGGGGCTCCGTCCCCCTGAGGTGTAGATCCAGGCTCGGGGCTCCGTCCCCCTGAGGTGTAGATCCAGGCTCGGGGCTCCGTCCCCCTGAGGTGTAGATCCAGGCTCGGCTTCTGTCTCCACCCTGTTGTCTTCGGATTTCCTCCCCAGACAGGTCCCGAGGGAGGCTCTGGTAGAGCTGGGCTTTATTTTGGGGGTGTGTGGGGATCCTGACACCTGGCGTGACTAGAATCCTGGTGTGCATATGGTGCAGGGCTGTTGGTATAGAACCAAAGCAGCTCTTCTCGCCCGACAGCATGATTGCAGTGCCCCAGCCCTCTGGGAGGGTGGAGGCGGCCCTCACCCGCACTGTGCTTCCGCCTGGGCTCAGCAGGCCCTGTGAGTAAGGCATGGTGCTGCTGGGACCTACAAGAGGCCGCTCTTGGGAGCCTCCTGTGCCCTAGGAGCTGCTCCACCCCCAGGTTCGGGAGGAGCAGGACATTACTTTCTAAGAGGCCCATCAGAGCCCAGACCTGACTAGGGGGCTCCACTTGCCCTGGACTCCACCTGCATCCTCTTCTGCTCACTCCAGTATCTTCCAGACAGCGAAAAGCCTCAAGCCTATCAGTGTATCTACAATTGCTGCACACTGAGGCTCCAGGGAGCAGGGGTGCACTTGTTCCCTGGGGGCTGGAGAGGTTGAAGGCTTCTTGGAAGAGTCCGCGTCAGCTGGTACCAGTGGCGGTCTGGGTCCCGACTCATGCGGGATTAGGGTACTGTCGGTTAGCAAGGCAAGCTCCGTTCTCTGGACCTGAGTCACTTCTTATTTGGGTCAGGTCTGGAGCTTCTGCTGTGGTCAGAGAGGCCTTCGTCCAAGGACCTCTGCTGCACTGGGACACATGGGCTACAGGCTAGCTCAGTAGCAGGTTTCCTGGCCCAGAGCTGAGTATAGCCCTTAATTCAGCCCATACCTTGACCTACCGTCTCACATGTGTGGATGTGTGGAAACCTGTGCCCTGCCTGCTCACTGATGTCAGGCAGCCCAGCCGGTTCTGACACCCTATGTTGAGAAGGCCCGGGTTCTGCCCAGGGTGTGCCTGTGGGCTCTGGGGAGAGTTTGTGGGGCCCTGCATAACATGTGCCTGCTTCCTGCCAGCCATCCACAGGACAGCACCCTGATTGTACCATGTAATGCTGGCCTCTGGCAGGCTGTCACTCACTCTTCACCGACCTATAGGAGCTGAGGGGAGCAAGGGGATCATTCTTAGTGATAGACAGGATGCAGCTGTACAGCTGCCCGGTCCGCTCAGTGTTGAGGCAGGGACACAGTGGAATTTGGATAGCTGGGGCTTGCTGGCCTGCTCATTCCTTCCCACTGTTTGTCCTTGTTCCCAGCTCATTCCTGGCCTCCAGGCACAGACTGCCTCCCAGCCCACCACAGCAGAGGAACTGTGAGAGGGGACTCTGCTGGTAGAAGAGTTGTAGTCTGCTGGCTTGGAGACTGCTATGGTTCCGAAATTCAGTGCCTACCTTGTAGATGGGAGCCACCTGCCTCCTAAGATGTCAGGGCCATTTCAAGCCCTGAGGATGAGGCCAGTTCCTCAGCCTAGAACAGGGCAGTGGCTGTTAGGGTACCGAGATGGCAGCCTGGCTTAGTTACCACTGGTCTCCTCTCTGTCCCCAGCCTCTGAGGAGAGGCTTCCTGGCTTGTTGGGAGGAGGCTGACCACAGGGTGATCTTTGTTTCTGTTCATCCATCCTCTGTAACTGTCACTCCTCCAGTGGCAGCAGCTCCCCACCCCACCAGACCTTATCTGTCTAGCCAGCTGAGATGCTCATCCCTAAATTAAAGGACATCTTACACTGCCATTGTGTTAACTGATGGATGCTGTGACTGGGGTGGGAGATTAACTGCTTGAAGACCCTGCTCCATTGCCTGACCCCCATTTAACCCCCTCAGTGTGTGTTCAGAATATTATCTAGTTGATTATCACATGGGCACTGCTCTGGCAGACCTGGAAGGCAGGTCATGAGGGCCCTTGCATCCCCCTGGGGTTAGGAGGACTGTGTGGTAGGCAGAGGAGCCTTGGAAGAGGAGCCTGGATCTGGGGTCTTATCCTGGTTTCTGTATATAGCACCTCAGGCATGACCCTTCCCCTCTCTGGGCCTTAGATTCTCTGGGCTAGACTAGAGGGCCCCTTTGGTGTCATTTAATAGTCATCAACAGCCTGTTCTATTAGACTGGAGGCCTCTGTGGCTTGGGAGGGCTCACAAGGTTCAAGAGCTGTTTTTCCAGTCAGTCCCTGCCCACCTATGGTTGGTGGTCTGGGTATTGGCAGCTCAGTAGCCTTTGGTTTCTCAGAGGAGCAGCTTGCCCACAGGTGGGCAAGGAGGGCTCAAGGGGTGCTGACCCCAATTCCTGCCCCTGTTTACCTTCCCCATGCCTGGGATTATGCTGCCACCCAGCCTTTGTGTCGGGGGCGGGTGATGGGCATTGGTAGGCCTCTAGAGTTTGGGGGTGAATTGGATGGAGGCGTTCACTCTGTAGAGTTGAGAGTAGAAATTAATTTAATTATTTGATGGAAATGGTCATAGTAGACACTACCCAGCAAAGGCTGGACAAGCTGGGCTGTTTGGTCAGAGGACACTGTCTGGGATCAGCAGGCTGCTGCTCTAGCCTTTGCACATTCTATTCCCTCTGCTTGGAATTCTGTTCCCTCCCTCACATAACCCTGGCAGCTTAGCCAGACCTGTGTTTGTGAGTCCTCCTCATCCTTGACTGTGGTTCCTAATCCCCAACCCCATTACCCTGGTCCCCTGCTTGGCTACTGATCTTTCTCCCAACATCTCCTCCCAGGTGGTGGGCTTGCTGTGGGTCCTGGCACAGGCCTGAGGAAGCTCTGGGCTGGGAGGATTTGATTCCTGGAGGGAGGCAGGGCAGGGGATAGGGACTGAGGCCTCAGTTGACCATGGCTCCTGGCTCAAACACTTACCCTCTATCCTCAGTCAACTGGGAGCTTGTGCGGAAGGCTGGCAGGAAGGACCACCTGGTGGTGCACAACAGCATGGAGTGCAACGTGGGCCTGCTGCGCCTCTACCCTGGGATTTCTGCCTCTGTGGTAGGGATGGCTTTCTTTGAACCCGCTGCTGCCCAGTGCCCCCCAGTCTTTGTGCTCCCCTGGGAACTCCAGTCCTGCACTCCTACCTCCCTTTGTCCCAAGCCCTGCTCAGGCCCAGATCTGAAGAAAATGAGTCTAAGAATTCAGGCAGCCCTCTCTGCTGAGCTGGCCCTTTTCTGGGTTAAAGTCTGGCCTGCATGAAGGGGTGTAAGGCCGAGCACCCCCCACGATGGCCACCTAGGCTGATGCTTTGGAGCCTGCTGGGGATGGATCCCCTATGAGGTGCTCATAGGAGCCAGGTGCCTTCCTCGGATGTCGCTCTGAGACCAAAGCAAGTGGTCCGGGGCTGCTTTCTCCCTCCCCTTTGCAGACAAGGCCTTGCTCCGCAGCCCAGGCTGGCTCGGCACTCGCGTTGCTCCTGTCTCACCCGCTGCTGGGATCTTTTCTTGTCACTGTCTTTTGACCCTCTTTGCTTCCTGTCATTGGCCTCTCAGCCCCTGGCTGTCCCTGGAGTGATTGTGGCACTTCCCTTACCTATTGTCTGAGATGCTGATGGGACCCAAGGCTGTCCTCAGTCCTCTAAGTGAACTGGAGGTGTGGACAGGGCTGGGTCCAAAGGTCCCCAAGTGCTTGTTAGTATAGCATCCTGTCCCCAGCTGTTCCCTATAGTCTTCTGCTAAGCTCCAAGCAGGCCAGGTGCTTGGGCCTCTGGAAGCCTTGTCCGCTGCCTGCACCTTCCTTGAGGTGTTCCACACACTGTCAGGGGTCCTGCCTCTCTGGGGCTAACACTATGGAGGAATCGGGGAATGAGGGCTCAGCCTCTCTTAGCTTTTCCCACAGTCAGTTACCATAGATAACATCAGAGTCTGGCCACCATGGGAGGGAAGCCCAGGATAAACTTTGCTGCTGTTGCTTGCTAGAGATCCCTCACCCTGTACTCCACCTGCACAGGTCCGTGCCTTCCTGCAGCCCCCACTGAAGGGTGTGGTCATGGAGACTTTCGGCTCCGGGAACGGACCCACCAAGCCAGACCTGCTGCAGGAGCTGCGGGTGGCAGCTGAACAAGGCCTGGTCATAGTCAACTGCACCCACTGCCTTCAGGGGACAGTGACCTCAGACTACGCATCTGGCATGGTAGGGGTGGAAAGTGGGCCTGGGGAAAGTGTAGTTTGATGGACATGTATCTCGGCTCTGCTTCCCCACAGCTGGGGGAGGTTCCTGGGTCAGGGCAGGGGTACTTGAGGGGGCTGTAGACCAACCTTGTCTTCTAGCCTGCTTGTTCTTCCCTCAGGGTATGGCAGGAGCTGGCATTGTCTCAGGCTTTGACATGACATCAGAGGCTGCCCTGGCCAAGCTGTCCTATGTGCTAGGCCAGCCAGGGCTGAGCCTCAGTGACCAGAAGGAGGTGTGTTGCATGCTGTTGCAGGGACTCAGAGCACATGCAGGTCTACTGGCTCCTGGGAAAGTCAGCAGGGATGCTTATGTACATGGTTTGGAAGGAGCAGGGAGGAGGGACTCCCTGTGGGAAAACAGTCTCTGGGGAACCTTGAGTTCTGAGCACTGGTTCAGCACCCCTCTCCCACCACTCCCAATACCCTGTCCTGTCCCCTTCCCGGGTGGGACACAGACATAGCCTGCTGGCCCCTCATTGAAGTCTTGGAAGACCTGGTGCTTGTTGGATGGGAGGCAGGGCTGGCCTTGTGCAGGACTGCCAAGGTCACACTAAGCCCATGCATGGATGGAGCACGAGTGTAGTGTCAGGCTGGGACAGGCCCTTCTCCCGGCCCTGGGGATCCACGCTCTCTTGGCTTGTCAAGACCCCTGGTCTGGTGGGGGCTGAGCTCCCCAGACACCATGTTCTCCTCTTCTAGCTGCTGGTCAAGGATCTTCGTGGGGAGATGACGCTGCCCACGGCAGACGAGGGCCAGTCCCCGTTTCAGGGCAGCACGCTGGGCTGCAAGGTAGCGCGGCTCCTCAGTCTAAACGGAGGCCAGGTACTGCTTGGGGTGTACAGGAGTGGCAGGGCCCGTGCACCCTCATTCCAGGACCCACCCGTCCACTGCCACTGCCATGCTGGCACAGGGGGAGGGACAGGAGGGAGGTGTGGGTGGATGGTGAGGATTTGGAGGGAATCCCATGGCAGCTGGGGAAGGGGACCTGTCCAGTGTGTGAGATGGGGGCAACCAGCAGGGCTTCTGTGATCAGCACTGGCCTGGACTGCAGAGCTGGGGTATACGAGAGCAAGGTGGGGATGCTGTCCAGCCTGAGTGCTAGAGCCAGGGCCGTGTGGGGCTTTCTCAGACTCTGAGATGGGGTTCCAGGCCCCACATCTGTACCTGGGCACGTGTTCTAATCTTCCTGCCTCCCTCTGCCTTCAAGACTTGAGAGTCAGGTTCCAGAAGGAGAGGGGAAGCTGAGGCCCCAAGACCACCTGTCTCAGGAGCCCGACAGGTGGTTAAATGCTGCCCAGCCAGGGCCTCCAGGCCCCGTACAGAGCTGCCTTATGAGTCAGGTTAACTGCTCCCTGCTGGGTGTGGGTGGTGGCCAGTTGAAAGGGACTGGGTATGTGGCCTGTCATTAGGGTTGCTGCGTGGGGTTCCCAGTCCCTTTAGGGGCCCAGCAGACCAGCAGCTGATCACAGGCTTTCATTAAAGCAGCCATGAATGCCGGACAAGGGCCTTCTGAGACCTTGGAGAGCTCCTGGGCAATTGGGCACTGGGGCAGGTGGGCCTTCTAGAAACTTTAGGCCTGTGTAATCAGGCCCTTCCCTTCTGTGTAATCAGGAAAGGAGAGGTCTTCACTGCTTCCCATGTCCCCTCAGGGGATGACTTAGGACGCTAACCCCGTCATTTAGTGGAAAATGAACAGACCTTGGAGGTCAGTGGTCGGCCTAATACACAGCTGGCATGGAGGGAACCAGGAACGGCCTGGTGACCTGGTCTTTGTTTTCAGGGCATGGTGGCATGTGGGCCTGTTGGAGGCCAGGGAGGCTCCAGTCAGAGCCCTCCAGTGGGGTGGTTTTGCCACTTTCCTCACTTTGTGGGGAGGTGGGGCTCGCATAGTGTGGGGACTGCTGCTCTGTCCATTCTTACCCTGGGAATACCAAAGGCCCCATGGCAGGGGCTCAGGTTGCCACTACTGTTGCCCCAGGAGGCTGATGCCCTGCAAGACATCCTGATGCCTAGCTTGGCCCTGGCTGCAGCCCACGCTGGTGACCTGAACACTCTACAGGCCCTCTTGGAACTGGTGAGCCTGATCTACTGGGTACAAGACAAGGGACTGGGCACTGTTCACATGGGCAGAATGTTCTTCCCAGGGCCTCCTTGACCCTGCTGAAGCGTGCTGTGCAGTGGGTCTGCAATGCTAGCCCAAGGGCCTTGCTGGAGGTGGGTGCAGTGGCTGTACAGATCCCACTCTCAATATCCCCAGCCCCTCTGCATGACCTCTCTAGCCCTGCCCAACGCCCTCTCTGGGTTGTGTGTCCTTGAATCACCCTAGGACGGAGACTTAACCCTAGAAGACTCTAGTGGTCAAACCCCATTACATGTGGCTGCACGAAGGGGCCATGCTGCTGTGGTCACCATGCTGCTGCAGAGGGGTATGGATGTGAATGCCCAGGATGAGGATGGCCACAGCCCGCTGTTGCTGGCCGTGAGGGGCAGGTACCAGGGCCCTGGGCATTGTGGTGGGTGTGTGAGCAAGGGGGAGTGGAAAGAGAGTATACCTATCTGGTGTGAGCAGAGATCGGGTAGAACATAAACAGGGCCAGTCAGGGATTCCTGGCTCTGTGGGAAATCCAGAAGAGCTGCATGGGGGAGGTGACACCTGAAGATGCTGGAAAGGAGAATGCCACTGAAAAAGCACAAGGAGCTCCAATGTCCTGTGCATACAGAGACGGGACAGGGAACAAGCAAGCAAATGTGCTATGACAGGCACAGGCATTCTGGGAGAAGGGTACCTGGTCCTCACCCCACGCAGAAGGTTGGGGTGCATGACTGGAAGTGCCGCCCACTTCCTCCCATCCTCTCCACCTCTGCTTGACAGTTTCAGGCCAGCCAGGCCCTGCCCTGGAAATGCCCAGAGCAGGTGTGTGGGCATTACCTAATAGCCTATGAGGGAAAGGAGCCAGGATCCTGTGGGTGCCCTCAGGCTTGCCAGCTTCTCCTGTATCATGCAGGGGGACTCAGGCCATCCCAGAATGGCACCAGGTGTAGAGGGCATGCATGTCCAGTATCTGTGGAGGCAGCCTGGCAAAGCACAGCAGGGGAGCAGGGCCTCTGACGCTAAACTTTCCTTCCAGAACAGGCCCCATGGGCGGATGGGACCATAGGTGACCCCTGCTCCAGGCTGGCGTGACCAGAGCATGAGTGGATGGAGACCCTAGGCTGCCTCCCTAGCCTTGTGCACAAATGGCTCAGGGCCCAAGGGGAACTCTGCAGACTGGGACTCTCCAAGCCCACTACTCACATTCCTCCAGTGTGCCCTAAAAGTAGAGTGGCCATCTAATGTAGGGTGCCACTGACACTTGGCACAGTGGGGTGTGGTTGGGTGATGTGGTGTGAGAGTCCCGCTGACCCCCTTGCACTTGGTTAGGGAGATTCAGGTCTAGTTCTTTGGCCTTTCTGGAGCCTTTCCTTTGCGGTAGCAGGCAGCTCCCCTCTAGGCTTGACTCATTGAGATTGCCTTAGGAAATGGCACAGCCGTAACGTCCTGAGCCTACTGGACCCCACTGCTCACATTTGTCTGTTATGCCTTATCCCTGCCCTGTATCCAAAGGCAGAGTTGGGGTACTACTGACTGGGTTTCCTCAGAGTCTACCCTGAGCCTGGCCAGGGAGGTCATCTCAGGTGTGTGACACAGTGGAGGCTGACTGACTGGGTGTAAGAGACTGTCCTTTGGGGTGCTGGGCAAGGAGACTGCTTGTGGTGTGCAATTCTCACGGAATTGCTGCTCAGCCAGAGCTGACTAGACTAGCGCCTTCTGACTTGAAGTTGCTGCTGAACCCCGCTGCAGGCCCCAGATGGCTAGTTAAGGTGCCCTGGATGAATGCAGACCGTGGACCTTGAGATAGCATCCTCGGCCTGGGCAAAGAGTTAGAGGGCAGCCCTTGCCTGGGGCCAGGCTATGGGTGTCTGGGTGGGCAGGTCCTGGCCTTGAGTTACCTGCTAGCTTCTGCGGGCTGAGGAAGGTTGTCAGGGTTTGGGGTCACACTGACAGCTCTTTTTCACGGCAGGCATCACAGTGTCATTGGACTACTGCGAGCTGC
Source organism: Eospalax fontanierii (assembly GCA_035773235.1). Classification (NCBI taxonomy): domain Eukaryota; kingdom Metazoa; phylum Chordata; class Mammalia; order Rodentia; family Spalacidae; genus Eospalax; species Eospalax fontanierii. Next base: position 80,276,273 of record CM069536.1, read on the forward strand.
TGGAGCTTGCCTGTCTTCCCGGGAGCTGGAGGATGTTGGGACAGAACTGTGCAGGTGATATCCAGAGCACCTATGTCTGTGGGAATGCTCTTAGGCTCCAGGAGGCAGTGAGCTCCTGGGACTGTGAGGTTAGCCAGGTAGGGCTGAAGAGAGAGCCCACACCCAGGCGGCATTTCACTGGTTGGTTGATAGGCAGAAGTGTCTGACTCAAACCCAGTTATGGGAGTACTTGACTGAGAACAGTTCAGCAAGGGTGTGCACCTGGTCTCTGAGGCATTGGGGGTATGCATCAAGCAAGAGAAAAACAGAAGCAGGAGCTGAGCCAGGCTGTAGTAACTGATGGGAGCTGGGGTGGGGTGCTGTCACTGGTATGTCCATCCTGCTCAGGGAATGGCTATAGCAGTAGGGCTTCAGAATTTTTTGGGACATTTTCAGTTTGCTGGCCCCAGCCTTGGACCCCTGCACAGGTCTTCAGTATCTCAGGGTGTCCCCTGCTTGCTAAACACCCCCCCAACCCTTGTCAGTTGATGGAGGGATGAGGGGTGGCTCACAGAGTCAATGGGGTCAAGGTGGGAGGACCAAGAGAACTGAAACTGGTCTTAGCTGGCTTTGAAGGGACTTCTGGGTGGCTTGGTCCAAGACTGTACCTAGGCAGGCCTTGTTGGCTCCACTGACAGATGGGGAAACCGAGGCAGGAAGTAGGTCCCAGGCAGCTGAGGTTAGAGCCAGTCTACAGGACTTTGCTTTGCAGGGGCTGGGCCAACCTGACCTTCTGGCTGGGCTGGTGTGTGGAGAGGCAGTGTGGGTGGACTGGGAAGGCTAGAAGTGTACCCAGTCTGACTCATCCCAGAAATTACCCAGTGTTTCTGGGGGGCCGTGGCCTCCTAAGCAGGCTGGAGTTACTGGGCCACTTAGGCCTCCCAGCTTATGTAGGATGGGACTAAGCCCCCAGAGTTGGAGAGACAGAGCATAGGAGGGTGGGGACACTAACCAGGGCTCGAGTGCCTCTACCCTACCTTTTCTCTCCCGGCCAAGTGACCCCACACACGCCTTCCAGCCAGGATAACCCTGCAACCTGCTAGAGTGCAGCACCTCCTCAGACCCTGCACCTCCTGGGTCTCCTCCAGATGCCTGTGTTTTCTTCTTGAGACCAACCAGACACCTTGAAAAGGCTGTGTTGTGAAATATGAAACTGGCAGGGGGTACCTGGCAGGTGGAGGGCGTATGCACCTTCATGAGTATACGCATGTGCATGTGTATGTATGATGTGAGCGCAGGCCCTTGACCTGAGTCAGTCACACCCACTGGGTGAAACCAGACTCTAGGCAGCCCTTGGCTGAGACTCCTGCCCCAGGGCTAGGCGCTGCTGGGTCAGCTGTTTGGGACTGGCTTTGTAGGAGTGCCCAGAGTACAGGGAGGGTACAGGCAGGAGGTGGGTAAGTGGGGGGCCCAGCAGGTTCTGACAGTTTCTCTCCACCCCCAACCCCTCCAGGCTGGCATCCAGGGCCGACAGTGAGGGCCTCCAAGCGTGGTGGCAGGCAGGGGCTGACCTAGGACAGCTTGGCTATGACGGGCATTGTGCCTTGCAAGTAGTGAGTACCTATGTTTTGTGCCCTCGCTTCTCAGGTCCCTCCCAGCTTCTAGCTCTCAGGAACAGGAGCAGCCCAGCCTCCCTTGGGACATATTTCTCCCACTAGCAACTCATGGGGCTGGGCCTATCAGTCCAAAGGAGGATCCTTGGGGGAAGCTGGCAGGAGGGGCCGGGGCACCCTGGTGGGTGAGACCTGGGCTTCTGGGGGCTGCAGCTGAGGCAGCTGCCACAGATCTCTCTCTCTCCCACAGGCTGAGGCAGCTGGGAACGTGGCTATGGTGGCCCTGCTGCAGAGCTTTCAGGGCAGAGTTGGTACCAGCCCCCAGGCCCCCTAAGTCGCCGGCAGAGCTGGCGCCCCTCAGCAAGCTTCCATTGGTCTGCGGCTGGACCCTGACTCTTGGTGTCCCAGAGCGGGTTCTGGAGATAGCCCGATGAGGCCCAGACAGGCGACCAGACTATTCTGAGCTCCTCTTGGGAAGCCTCTGGAAGGAACATGCTGTCTGCAGATGGGTGCTGCTGGAGGGGCTGGCGGTCTTGCTTCAGGTGTCTGGAAGGGCCCCAGCTTTGCTCCATCTTGCTTCGGAAATAGGCCAGTATCCACCTGGCATCCATCTCCATTTCGTTATCTGGTAGTCCTGGAGTTTGAACACTGCCTGGGGTCCCCTTAACCCTTAGGAAGAGATGAACTTCATAGACAGGCTGCCCAGGTTGGGTAGGCCTGGGAAGCTCTGCCGCTGTAAATTACCTAGGCGTCCACGTGCTTCCTGGCATCCTACTGTAGTGTGAAACATTCCTTAATGCTGGAGGGACCTCGGGCACATACCGACCCCTTCTGCCTAGGATGGCGTCCCTTTTGCTGGGACTACTCCCAGATCTGTTTGCAAGACAAATCGGGAGGTCTTTGTTGGACAGAATGTCAATAAAGTGGTGGGGATAGTTGCCTCCCCAGGTCTCCAAAGCTGGCTCAGATGGGTCTGTGAGCTGTGACTGAGGCATGTGGGGAGTAGGCCTCAGGCTCTGGGGCAGAGCGCCATCTCTGCAGCAGATGAGTAGGCCACTTGGGCAACCTTCCGGAGGCTGGCCAGGCATGGTGGGGTTGAGCTGCCCGAGAGCCTAGGCGAGCTGATCTGCTCCACCCCCTTCTCAGCCACTTAAGTGGCAGCTTCTGTCCCACCTCTGCAAGCCTCATCTGGGGCTAAGTCACTCCTCCAGGCAGCCAGGGGACTGAGCGGGAACAACAGGGGTCCTTGGCACTCTGGCAGAGACCTCCCAGCACGGGGCATTCCAACCCCCAACCTGCTACCCTCTGTGACCTGGGGAGGCAGGCATCCCGCTGGGCCAGGCTGAGTGGGCAGGTGCGTGCCCTGATATAGGTGGATAGGTGCAGGCCTCACTTCATGGGAGTAGGCTCCTCCTCCGCCTTCAGTCCAAACTTTAAACATCTCTTAGGGATAATGCCCACCACAGGCTCAGGTCTCTTGTCCTCCCTTGCTTGGACAGAGGAGCTTCCCTTAGCCTCAAGTCCTGTACCTCATGCCTACACGATTGAAACCCTGGACTGGCCTTCAGAGGATGTGGGCTCACACAAGAGTGTGCATCCTGAGAATGGTGCGTAAAAGCGTGACCCCCGAGAGCTGGCTCTTGGCACTCAGGTGGGCCGGGATGAGGCTCCCCCGCCTACACCAGGCTCCTCAGCCTAGTTCCCAGGCCCCAGCAGGCACTGTTTTGGCAGCCTCCCAGCTCCTCACCCAGACAGGTGTGCCCAGCCTTGCACAACCGGGTAACACCACCTCAGCACAGCAAGGCCCAGAAGCCTTTGCCCGACACCCCAGCGAAGCCCTGGGAATGAGTGAGGAGGGACCACGGGGCATGAGTGCGAGGACTGACGCCGGCAGTGGGCTGAGACCTGCGGGGCACAGGAGAGGGTAGTGGGACAGACATGCTGGTGGAGGGGGAGCTCACCCTGATGTCCACACATGGCAGGACCTCACTTTTCTCCCATGAGACTGCAGAGTCATTGCTCAGGCCCAGGTGCCCGCCCCCCCATTCTCCAGGGCCCTCCCCTGCAGGTGACGACTGGCAGCTGTGGAGGCTTGGCTAAGGCTTTCCCTATTTGGGTCACACAGGCTCTGCAGAGATGCTCAGGGCCAAAGGGGTCCTTTGGGTCTAGGGCTGCAGCAACTGGGTAGGCAAGAGGGACTCCTACCAGAACCAGCTGCTGGACCTGGTGCTTGGGCCTCTCCTCAACACTGGTAGGATTCCACTCAGCAGACAGCTGCTGGATGGGCTTCTGGAAGGCTGTGGCCAGTTACAGGGATGTCTAGAATCCTTGGGGGAGGGGTGTTGTCTGGGGAGAAGGCAGACACCTGGAGAGTCAGTTCCTTTGAGGACCTCCAGCCTCTCACTGTGCAGGGAGAAGAGCCAGGACATGACACTTTGGGGTACCCACATTCTACCACCTTGGCCTTTCTGTACCCACTGAGCCCCTGAGGAGGGTCATTTCTCCATCTTCCATATGAGTAAACTAAGGCACAGAGTTGTCTAGGACCCTGGGGCCCCAAGCTATCTCCTTCAGAGCTGCCCCAGGACCAGCTTCCTAAGGACAGGGTGTGGGGCCCTATGGCCCTGCTCCTGTGTGGGAGGTGGCCTGGGCGTTTGCTGGTGCTCATACTGGTAATTTCCCTCTGGGGAGACCTCAACTCCTCCTAATGCCAGGGTTATCTCTCGGGAAAATCTCCTTTTCATCACACCCTCTATGTTTTCTCAACATTTTCTATTCTAGAATCAGACTCCACAGTTGAGAACCCTCCAGGCCACCCCCACCCATGTCACATATAGGTAAGCAGATTTCTCTAGCATGCAAGGAAGTTCCCCTTCTGGGCCTATTTCTTGCTGCTGGAGAGTCACAAGGACTTGAGTTGTCCAAAAGTCTCCTCTGAGGCAGAGACAGTGCCCACCTTTGCCCTGAGAAGGAAGCCCACTCAGGCTGATTGTACAGGCCGTTCGGGGTTTAGCACTGGGAACAGGGGAGGCGGCTGCTCCAGTCCAGGTAGTGCGTGCATGTGTGGGAGGAGGGAGGTTAGGGGCTGTCTAGAGAACCTCTTCTTGGTCATCTTCCCTAGGACCCCCAAGCAAGACCCTCTGATTCCACATAGAGCCACGGGCAAGAGCTGTGGAACCAAGAAGTCACTGCTTCTCTCTCAGCCTCAGTTTCCCCAATCGCAAAATGGAAATACAAAAAAAAAAAAAAAAAAAGGCTTCACTATTCACCCAACTTGGTACTGCATCAGTGAAAAGGCCTAGGAAAAAGTCTGGGTCCAGTCTGTGGCACCTGGGCGTCGAGAACACTGGTGGTGTCCCCTGGGCTGGACGGCCAGGATACGAATGAATTATGGCAGCCCCCTTTGGGCCCCCAGGGGAGAACTATTCCGGAGGTTCACTTCCCCCAAACGTTCTCAATCTCCTGAAACAGACCTGTCCTCCCAGTGGGCTGCCCTGGAGTGGCAGGTGCCCGCCACCCCGGGGTCCTCTGGGCTGGGGACAAGGGACAGGCTCCAGCGCCAGTGGTAGGCGGCGGCACAGTGGAACTCCGGGACGCGCAGGAGGACTAGGCTCGCGCCGCCCGCGCAGCCCGCCCGAGGAGGCCAGAGTCTGGGAAGCAGAAACTCGCCACCGCCCCCCCCCCCCAGTTTCACTTTCTCTCTGTTCCCTCCTCCCCCTCCCATGAAGTTCCCTTTGAAGCCGATCCGCCGTGCGGGCGTGTCCAGCTCGGGCGAGCCCCGCCCCCGCGATCCCCGGCGGGCTCGGCTGCGCATCCAGCCCGCGGGTTGCCCCTCCCCGGCGAGCAGCGCACCCCCAGCCCCCGAGCGTGGGACCCCAGAGGCCGCGTCCCCCGCGCCGACCCCGGCCGGGTGCGCCAGGATGGGCGCCGGGCGCGGCCGGTGAGTCAGGGCCTCCCCCGCGCGGGCACGCCGAGCAGGTCCCGGGGCTTCGAGCCGACCGGCCGCGCGACCCGCGGGCCCGGAGCCGCCCGGCCCGGAAAAACCGGTCGGGCCAGCGCGGCGGGCGCGTTCCGGCGCCGGGCTGGGCGGCCGCGCGGCATAAAAGGCGCAGGCACGCCGGCCGTCGGCGCACGGAGTGCAGCCCGGCCCCGCGGGGCTGGCGTCTGCGCGGCGCGGCGGAGCGGGTGCGGCGGACTCGCGCGCCGGGTCCAGTGGTTCTTAACAGTTCAACAGTTCTGTAGCGCAATTGTGAAATGTTTAGGACCACTAGATCCGGCGCGCCCGGCGGCGGCCACCGCAGCGACGGGGCGGCCCACGCGCGCCCAAGGTCAGCTCGGGGGCGGGGAGTGCACACGGGGGAGCGCGGCCCGGCCTGGGTGCGCAGCGGCGGCGACCCCGGGACGCACGTGCGGCGCCCGAGTTTGGGGACGCGCCGTGTCGCCCACGCTGCTGTATGCGGGGAGGCGCCCGCGTCCCCTGCCCTCGCTCCGGGTCCACCCTCGCGGATACCCGCAGAGTCCCCTGTGAGCACCGCCAGGCCTGGGGGTCAAGGAGCGCCCCTTGCACTGGGGCTTCCTGGGAGCAGCGACTGGGGCGGTGGCCGCCGAGCCCTTGCTTGTCGCGGAGACCTGGGAATTCTGCTGCTGTCCTTTCACCAGGGTCGGGCAGGGATCCCGAGCGTGCTTATCGGATGAGTATGGACGACCCCTAAGGTTCAGACATGGGCTGGGGAGAATGTGTGGAGAGTGGTGGAGAAGGCCCAGCGCCGATGTGGAGTTGGTGGCTGACACTTTGGGCCAAAGTGCCCCTCTTGGGGCCTCAGGCTCTCTGTGAGGCCGGACACACCTATGCGAAAGGTCTTGGGGAGTTAAAGTGATGGCCCTGAGCAAAGTGCGCTTTCCTCTTACACCTTCAGCGGGTCTGGACCTCTCTGCTGGGAGGGAATGGACTGCCCACAGGCCTCTAGGTTGTTAGTCTGGCCGCATGTTGGGGATGAAATGAAGCCACTTTGCCCCAATTAGGGGAGCGGCAGGGCGACCTGGGCGCATCCAACTTGGGTTTGAGGCTGGCTAGGACATTTTCGTCTGGATGGATCTCCGTGCCCTACCTGCACATGAGAGGTACCCTTCCCTCACAGGTGGTGTCAGCACACCCCAGGCCGCTGGAGGGCTGGATAGGAGAAGCCTGAGCTGGGCCCATCACTCAAGTGGAGCTGTGTACCCTCATGAGCATTCACCTTGGCTCATATCTTGTCCTGTCTGTCATCGTTGCCATCTCTCAGGGTGCTTGACAGCTGGCATCTCAAGCTGCCCTGCCTCGTGCTCCAAGGAGCCAGAGGACCTTCTTGATGCTCCACCACCCACTTGTGGTAGGGGTTTCAAAGGGGTTCTCCCTGGGGCAGCTGGGAGGAACCTTAGAGAGGGTTGAGAGTTCAGGTATTGGGTGTCCCCTGTCTGTGTCATCCACTTTGTTTAAATATGTATTCTAGGTTGATAAAAATAAACATATTCCAAGGCATCCCTGTGTTCTTAAGGCTTTTCATTCAGGCCTCCTCTGTTGTGGCCTGGTCCAGGCAGCCTTTTTCTTCTATCTCCTAACTCCCGGTAATGTGGCTGGTTGAGTGTGTGTGTGTGTGTGTGTGTGTGTGTGTGTGTGTGTGTAGGGGGAGGAGTCACTGTAACCTCCAGACTTGACTGGAGAGCCACCACCTCCAGGCTTCTGGGTCAAACACCCTCTCAGGAGTTTGAGCTGGGGCTGTTCTGAGCCAGGGTAAGGAGTGGGCCTGGCTTTCAGGACCTGGACTTCAGCCCACTTCCTGCCTCTCTGTCCAGGTCTCTTAGTTGGCTTCCTTCCACTTTTGACTAGAGATCATGGGGAGCTAACTCTGGGGACCTGGCTAGGGGAAAGGGATGGCTAAGGGCCTGGGGAGACAGACAGGTGTGGGGCCCCAGCCACAGGGGATAGGGTAGGGCTGGTGGTCAGGTGGATCTAAATGCAACTTTGCGTCCTATGAGCAAGCGACTTTGGCAACTAACTCCTTATGCTCTGGAACTACTGTCTGTCCTCTTGCAAAGAGGGGCAGTGGGGATGGATTGGGGGCCACCGCGATGATACAACTGGTTCCCCTGAGAATTCCTCCCAGAAAGCTAGAGCTCTTGTGGAGGGAGGCATTGCTCCATGGTGGGAAGGCTGGTAGCACAGCTCACTGGAAAGGGTACCTTGCAGTTAGGGCCTTGGAGGATCCATGGGAGGCCTAGGCAGCGTGTGCCTTGACAGGCAGAGACCAGACCTACACTTTGGGGGTTCCCAGCCCCCTGGACAACGAGCCTCTCAGGAGTTCCCAGGACCTATTCCCTTTGGTGATAGGGTTCCCAAATGTTAGCAGGCCCCTTGGAGGTCTTCTTTCCTAGCCCCTTCTTAGGCTTCAGTGTCAGTGTGAGACTTTATTCTGCCTTGGGGGGACGGCTCACCTAATGCTTTCTCTGCTTCTGGGTCTAGGGCAGTGGGGATACATCCTGGGCCCAGCACAGCATTCAAGGAGGATTGACCAACTCTTCAAAAGTGGCCTGAGACTCCCTTGGTTTAGCACCAAGAATCAGGTGCTCTGAGACCTCTATCTATTCTGGGCACATTGGGACGGCTGTTCACTTCGTCTTGGACCAGCTCACTGTGCTTATCACCCTTGCCAGTCAGACCACTTCCCCTACCCTCTGACTTTCCCACAGAAGTACACCTGTGTTTTCAAAGTCACTGTTATTCTGGTCTCCATTAAGGCTGCTAAGCCAGAATGCTGTCTTGGTTCTTAGGCTTGGGCCACTGACTTACCTGGAGGCCTCATGAAAAACAGAGGCTTGGGCTTCTAAATGAGGATGGCCAGTTCCCAGGTGGTTGTAAGTAAATGCCCGGGGCTGCAAACCCGCACCGAGTGGTGGGCCTCAGCAAGGAGAAAGGATTGCAAGAGGGGCAGGTCCCTGCACCTGTACGTCTGGGCTTTGGAGTCGGCCTGGGTTTCCTGTCTCTGGGGAATCCCATGGCACACAGGCCCCTCAGCATCCAAACCAGAGCTTCCCAGATAGGTAACCCAAAGGAGGCCAGGGCTGGACAAGCACCTGCACAGGCTCCCTGGAAGTCTGACTTGACAGGAAGAAAAGGAAGGATGGAGGCTGGGTCCTCATACTCTTTGCCTTCTCAGAGATTCTGGAAGCCTGCAGGAAACAGATCAGTCCCCTTGGAAAGGGCAGACTCTGGGGCTATCAGTGACTGGCTTTCCGAGGCTCTGCTTGGGGTTCTGAGAGCTGTAGGCATGGCAAGGACAAGATGGGAGGCACCCTTGGAATCAGGTCTGCTTGAGCCTTCCAGTGGGGTGTGAGGAGGCTGTGCTCATCTCTCTTTCGAACTAGATAGGAAATCTCCACTGAGATTTCCTTAGAGGTGACTCAGAAGTGTGTGGTCTCTTTGATCTGCAGATTTAGATTGACTAGATTTTTTAAAAAGGGGTTTATACATGCATATAATTTTAAAAATCAGACCATTGGAGTGGGGGAGATGGTAAAGGACCTGTGCTCAGATCCCCAGCACCCACATACAAACTTGGGCTTGGTGGCAGATGCCTGTAATCCCAGTACTGGGAGGCAGAGACAGGAAGATCCCTGGCTAGCCAGTGTAGTCAGTGGGTGAGATCCAGGCTCAGTGAGAGACCATGTCTCAAAAAACGGAGTCTTACAGGCCCCTGGGACCTTGCTCATATGAACTTACAACCACGGTGACAGCATGCACAAGACCCATGCAAGCCCAATCAGGCAAAAGCCAGCATAGAACTGGGGAAATGGGCAGCAAGCCCCAACCTTAGCCGAAGAACTGTTGACAGCTGAATACTGCTGGGTAAGGAAGAGTTGATGAGTTTTTTAAGGGAGAGACTCTAGATAGGCTGACTGTAGACTCCAGTGGATGAACTTGCACTGAGGAATGTCTGGGTACACTAACTTCACTCGATAAGCCTTAACATATATGGCAGAATGCATGAACTCTTGTTGGGGGGCAACAGGGGATGGGGGAGGGGTGTAAAGATGATTAAGATACTTTGTATGAATGTACAAAACTTCAATAAAAATATACATTTAAAAAATAAGATGGAGTCTGGGGAGATGGCTCAGTGGGTAAAAGCACTTGCCATGCAAGTCTGATATCTTGAGTTGGATTCCCAGAACTCACGTGACAAGCCAGATGCAGCAGCACACATCTGTAATCCCAGTGCTCCTAGAGGGAGATAGGAGGTAGGGACGGGAGAATCACCTAGAATCCCACAGCTCATCTGAGCCTGGAGTATGTTGTGCCTCGGAGGAAACAGACTGTCTCCGACAATACAGGTGAGAACGGACTGCTAAAAGTTGTCCCCTGACCTCCACAAATGCACCACAGCACACACATACACATCATACACAAGTGTGCACACATGCACACTTTCTTAAAGGTGGAGAGTGACAGAGGAAGACACCTGACATCAACATGTGATCTCCACATATGTGCATGTAACACACTCAGTCAAACCATTTCCCCCACATGCTGTCTCCTAGGCTAGTCCAGGCAGCCCCTCCTTCGGCCCCAAATACATTTCCCTTTCCGGTCCACGCCTCCTTGCCGCCCTGCAAACTTTTCAATGTACTGCCTAGTGGTCTGCTATACAAGATGAGCGTTTACATCTCTGACATTTTCTTTTTCTTTTATTATTTTTCTTTTATGTGAATGACTGTATTGCTCGCATGTGTGTAAGTGCACTGTGTTATGCAATACTTGAGGAGGCCAGAGCGGGCGTCAGATGCCCTGGAGCTGGATTTCAAATCCAGTTCAAACCTCTTCTAAATGGGCTCAAATACACCAAGTACTCTGTTTCCTCCCTCCCCTCCCCCTGCTTCCCCAGGCAGGTCGCACCAAGAATACTCTGAATGCTTCCTCCAGTCTGGACCCTTGGAACTTTAAAACAGTGAGTCTGGAACTCCTATTTACCACCAGCTTGGACTGCCCTTTGCCTCTTTCTTGGGTTGGATCCCATCTCCTCCATTCCATCCCTGTGTTTCCTTGATTTAGCTCCTTTGGGGTGGGGTGGGCTGGAGTGTGTGGTGAGTTCAGCTTCCAGAAAGTCCACAGGACACCCTTTAGATCTGTCCTTCCCTTCACGCTCAGCTGATGGCTCGGCTTGGTGTAGAATACACTTTCCTCCACTTTGAAAACTAGCTTGGGTTGGTACTGTGACCTGTGAGGTCCTCTAAAGCGCACAGGACCTTCTGATTGTCCTGGTGTTCTGAAACTTTACACGAAGCTGGCTTTCCGTCACTGCTCGTGCTGAGGACTCCCAGCTTTGGTCTGGGAGTTTCTTTTTTTCTTTTGCATTTCGCTCATTCTCCCAGCACTTCCTGTTCATCAGATATTGTACTGCATATTCTCATAGTATAGGTATTCTCTTCCTCCTTCCTTTACTGAGCCTTTTCCTTTATGTTTCAGGAGAGCGCTTTGGTTTTATCTTTTAGTTCCTCTTTATTTTTACGTGTTAGTGTTCTGTATGTACATGTGTACCGTGTGCAGGCAATGCCTGTGGAGGCCAGAAGAGACCCCTGGAACTAGAGATACAGGCAATTTTAAACCACCACATGAGTGCTAGGAACCAAATCTGGGTCCTCAGCAAGAGCAGCAAGTGTTCTTAACCTCTGAGCATCTCTCCAGTCCTGCTTGCTTGGTCTCTGTACTTACATTCACAAAATTCAACATCACAGCCTTACTTGCCAAGGACTGACCAGAGAAGCTTTGGTATCACAGCTCCTGGAGGGTGCAACTGTCCTCACTGTGGTCAGTGGAACTGCTTGGACCCCTCAGCACCATCTTCATCCATCCAGTTACCAACTCATGTTGCTATCATTTGCTCTGGCACACAAATGCTATTGTATCACATGCTCACATACAGGGCTCCAGTTACAGGACTGCTATCACATGGAGCCCTGGAGAAACTCCCAGGGGAGCACAAAGCACCTACTAGGACTTTTCAGGAAGCAGTAGACCATTCCTGGCACAGTGATGGGGTGTTCAGGTGACAAAGCTGTGCTGAGGTTTCCTGTTTTCTAGACTGTACCCTTAGTTGAAGTACCTAGGGAACTGAGGAGGACTCTGGCCCCCATGGGGTCCTTTCCACCGAACATCGCCCATTGCAAGATGGATATTGAGCTCAGACTTGGAGGAGAGGGAGACAGGAAATCTGGTCTTGCGGGGAGCCAAGGCCTGTTAGATAGGGAGGCATCAGAACTGGAGGCAGAAGCCTTAGGATCGGTGCCTTAGAACCCCCTTCATCCTATCAAATGACTAGGGCAAGCCCCTTGCCCACAGGTCCTCAGTTTCCCTGTCCACACAGGAGGGACACTGGACCAAGTCATCACTTTGGTTTCCTCTTGCCACAGGGACCGTGGCCAAGGGGCGCCATCTGCTGGCCTCATGCATAGTGGTGCTGAGCTGGTCCAAGACTCTTTATCTGTCTGGGCTTGGGTGTGGGAGGCTGGAGAACTGTTAGGAGTTCTGCACCTCAAGCAAGAGATGGAGGGGGAACTGAGTTGTAGAGAAGATTCAGGCAGGAGACTTGCAAGATTCTGGGGCCTGAAATTTGGGATGGGGTGGGGGTTACCAGGGAAAGGCTCAGAATCTCTGCTGGGACTGGAGCCCTCGCAGGCTTTCTGGAGGGCAGGGGCTCTCCTTCATGGCAGTGCAGGCACTGTTTGGGCAATTAAGGGTCATCCAGCACCACGTACATTTTCTTCTTGGGTCTGGTGCTGCAGCCATGCCTGGGGGCTGGGGGTGAGGCAGGAGCCATCAGCAGTAGGACCAGCACGAGGAGAGAGTGGTTCAATTTTGTTAGTGAATGAAAGGGTTCCTACTCTGCTGCAGGCCCGGGAAATGGCACGACTGGATGCCAGTTTTATGTTTGAGTCAGTTTTGTGATGGGTGATGGACAATTAAAAAGAGGTGAATTCAGTTTGTGTTAAGTAACAAGAAGGACACAGAAGCGTCAGAGGGGTCACGAGGAGCTAGCAGAGATGGGAACTTTATCCGGGGGGGAAGGTTTCACTGCTAAGGTGGTGGGTGTTTCAGGAAAAGGCAGGCATGGATAGATGTCTGTGGGAAGAGCCCCTTATCCCAGGCAGGGGCAGCAGCAGCCGCAGTGCAGTGGGTCTTCTGTTTGGGAGCAGCAGAGAGACCCATTGGGCTGAATCTGATCCAGGGCACTGTGGGAAAGAGGTGGCCAGCCTGCAATGTCCAGCCTTGGTGGGGGACATCGGAGCAGAGAAGTGGGTGACCTGCCGGACTCCTCCGCCAATCCTGGTTGTGTTGAAACAGAGAAGGGGGGTGTGGTGGATGCAGGGCCTCCAGCAGGGGTATTGGGGGATCATGGGTGGTGGTGAAAGTGGCTGGCGTCCAGTCAGGATGCACAGATGTGGGGCATCATGAACGTCATGAGACTGTAGTAAGAAGGCGGCATTAGGAACAGAAGGTCCTGATTGGGGGTGGGAGGGTGTCGGTTTAGAGTGAGCAGGAGTCAAGGTGAGTTGGGGAGAGCAGCTGGAGTCGGGGTGAGCAAATTCAAAATGCCTTGAAAGTGTCCTCCACCCACCCCTTCCCCAGCCCCAGTGGCATGCGCTGGCCAAGGTACTGAAGCCCTGTGTCTGCTGGGCCTGGGCCTTGCCTGGAGAGTGGAAGGCTTGAGATGGGGAGAGACTGGCCAAATGACCAGTAGGGGTCTTCATAACACAGCAGAAGCCTGACCGTGCTGTGTTCCTGATTGTCTGACCTCGGCCTGGCGTCTCCCCAGGGATCCTGGCCAGTGTGGAACCGACGCCTCCTCTCCTGCTTCTGTGCCTCCCAGGTTGGAGTTTGGTTCTTTTCCTCCTGTCCTGAGGCCAGGGCCTGGGGGTAAAAGGGGCCTGGGGAGGCAGCAAGACCCAGTGCTGAGAAGCCCAGACTCCATCCATCTGGCAAATGTCTTCACAGTTCAATCTCAGTCTTCTCATCTGTGGAATGGGTATTGTAATGACAACCTCTCCTGGCATTGTGGTCAGGACAAATGACTGAATATGGTCAGGGGTAGCACAAAGCCCTGTCTACAGGCACACAACCTTCCCTGCTCTCAGATGCCCTCTGAAGATCTCCCCAAGGCTGCAGCGGTCCTCAGAGCTGAGAAGTCCATCCCTGAGCTAAGGTCGCTTCCCAGTGGACAGGGCTGTCATCACTGCCTGTTCTCCTGAAGCACCCTTCCTTCCCCAACCCAGTGCCGTCCTGGGGTGAGTGAGCAGGGAGCCCAGTGAGTCACCAGATCTGCAAAAATACAGCAGGTCCCAAATGCCCCCTTGAATGAAGGGAAGATTTCCTCTTGCTCCCTTGATGTTTGAAGGTTGAGGATCTGTGGATGTTGGGTGTGGTCCTGGAGCCATGGACCTCAGACCCCTTTAACTCTGGTCTCGACTCCCTAATCCTTTTCAGTAGCTTTTTAAAAATTAATTTTATCTTATGCAGATGAGCGTATTGCCTGCATGTACCTAAGTGCATGGGTGTCATGCAGGCCTGTAGAAAGCAGAAGAGCGTGTCGGATGCCCTGGAACTGGAGTCGGGGACAGCTGTTAGCAGCTGTGTGGGTGCTGGGAAACCAATCTAGGTCCTCTGCAAGAACAGCCAGTGCTCTTACTCATCAGCCATCTCTCCAGCTCCCTCCTGCCCCCAGTATCTTTAATAAATACCCAAATGAGTGGTCAAAACAATCCATAAAATTAGAGCCTCACCTCAAATGTCATAAAAGCCCCTCCTGGTCTCCAAGAGGCATGCCCCATCTCTCCTGACTCTCCAGGGATAAGCACACACTTCCTCTAGGAGTACAGAGAGTGCCACACTGCCCATCGCTGGCACCGTCTCCATATGGCATCTAGGCCATCATTCCAAGAGCTCTCCCGTTCCTATCTGAGGTCTCCTCGCTGTCATGGGAGATGAAGTGTGGGGCCTGGCTGTGCTGTGTGCTCTGCCTAGAGTCTTGGGAGCAAGTTCAGGCGCCTGCCTAGCTCACCAATCACCAGCTACAAGTAGGTGCCCCTTTAAAAGGCCCAATGGATGTGTGTGGGGGCGGGGAGGCCACCATAGGCCTTGGCCCGGAGGCCTGTGTTGTTGTGTCAAGATTCCTTTTAGGGAGGGGGGCTCCTCCTCAGGTTGAGGGGCCCAGAGCCCCAATGCCCACTGCTGGACTATGACCACTGCAGCCTTCCTGAAATATCTCATGTGCTGCCTGATTGGAAGCCCAGCTCTGGCAATTAATCCAGAGGCTCCACTCAATTGCAGGAGGTTTTTTCTGTTTTGTTCCCTTGGTCTAGATTTCCCCAGGGACAGCTCTGCCCAGGCTTCGACCTGGTATATTAAATGTTAAAAAATCCTCACAGTGACTTTAATCAATCCCTGGAGGTGGCGGATGGCCTCCTCCCAAGGTTCAGAGGCTTGGAGCAGACTGAGTGGGGGAAGAGGAAGGCAGAAGGGTTTCCCCAGAGTCTCCTACCCTCAGGGAGAGCAAGGAGAGGGCAGGATGTTCTACTGGAGCCCAGACCCCTAAATTCAGACCTTTGGAGCCAAGAGGAGGGGGCTGAGGAGGGCCTCCACTCCCTTCATGGCTTGCCCTGATCTCTGTCCCAGGCTAGCAGGAAGCGGTTGTGGAAAGGAAGCAGACAGCTCTCTCGTTTAGAAGCCTTGGTGGGGACACACTGTTACAGAAGGCCTACTCAGTGTTCAGACTAGTGTACTGGAGACAAACAGAAGTAGAGAGACCATAGACTGTCAGCTGACATACACAGTTCATCAGCTCCGGCAAGGGGGACCCCAGCCAGAACTGGAGAGTCTGTCTCTGACTTGGGGAGTGTGAATCAAGAGATTTCAAGTTTCTGCCAGGTGGGTGGGGGGCGGGTGAGAGAAGGGTGCATGCACCCAGGTCTCTGAAGAGGTCTTCCTGTAGCTGCTAGCCTTTCAGATCCTAGTCCTGGATCATGTCCTCCTGGGTGATTTCCGATATCCTCTACCTCCAAAGACACGCCCCCCGCCCGGGTCTAGGTTATTTAGGCATTTCTCTGGGCTTGATCCTTTTTGCCCAGGCGTTCCTGCTTGTATCCTAGTAAAGCCTACCTGGGCTGCTGGGTTGTTGTTGGTGGAGGTGACATGCAGGGATTCCTGAGAACTATCCCAGGCCGAGACGCCTTGGAACGTGGACAGGGTAGGGGACACAGCGTCATCTGCCTCCCTGAGTGTCTTCAGAGACCAGGACCCGAAGGCTGCCAGTATCCAGGACAGACTGAAGCTGGAAAGGGTTGGAAGGATACCCCTTATCCGCAGAGGTTTCAGGGAGCCCAACTAGGTGGTGGTGCTCCTGCCCAATGCCAGAGTGCTGACTACTTGGGGCGCGGAAGGCGGTTAGGTGCGGACCTGGCCTGATCTTGGTCCCCCACTCTCCGTTGTACACCGCCCCAACTCGGTCCGCGTGTCCGGCTCGCCGCCCGGGCTGAGGGGGCGCTGTCGGCGCCGGCGGGCGGGGCGGGCGAGCGCGGGCGCGCGGCGCGGAGGAGCGCGGGGCTGGGGGGCGCCGGCCGCCGAGGACCCGGGCCTGGTGGGCCGCCCGCCTGCGCTGAGCGCGGCGACGGCGGGCGCGCGGCCGGGGAGCGCGCGGGCGGGGCGGCGGCGGCAGCGGGAGGCGCTCGGGGCCGCTGCCCGCGTTCCACTCCTTCATGGCGCTGCCAGGGTCCCCCGAGCCGCCCCGCGGCGCGCCGCGCAAGGTTCCCAGCCTGCTGGAGATGGGGGCGCTCTGTCTGGACTCGGACATCATCCTGGGCTTCACCAGCCACCTCCTGAGGCGGCGAGGCAAGGTGAGGGCTGGCGGGGCCAGGCTGGCTGCGGCGCCGTCCCGCGACTTTGCTGCGCGGCCTGGGGAAAACCGGCAGGTCCCGGGTGGAGTCCCGCATCCCGCGCGGAGACTCGCTGCTGCACTTTCCCGGGTTGGCGCTGCCCGCGTCTCCCCCTCTAGTCGAGGCTGCGCCTGGACCAGACGGAGCCCGGAGCATCCTTACCCAGGAAGGAGAGCGCAGCGCAGCTTAGGGATCTCAGGTCCGACGTTGCTAGGATGGGTCAGGAAAAGGCCAGGGGTAGTGTGCTCTGAATCTCCGAAGTGATGTTGCCTCGTGCATCCCCGGGTTCTGCGGGACCGTGTGTCTGTCCCCTTTGGGAACACGAGTGTAGAGTGTGAATGTGCAGGGAACTGAATGAAGTTGCGGGTGTGGCCCGCCACGAGCGCAGGGCCTGGGTTCCGGGCACTGTTTCTGAGTGTAGGTGTGTAGGAGTGGTGGTGGGTATAAGTGTGTGAGCGGCGCTTACAGGTTCCTAGGTGTTCCAGCGCAGTAGCCGCACCGGGCATGACGCTATCTTCAGGCTTTGCGGGGATGGGTTGGGGAGGGTGGTGTCTGAGTCTCCCGGATCCTAGGATGGGCCAACGCCTATCTTCCTTCATGAGGCTGAGGTGAGGAGAGAAGAGGGAGATCCCACATTCCTTAGTGCAAAGGGCCTGGAGGATTAGGGGTTACAAAGAATGGGGAGCCCGTCCTCACTTAATTCATGACTCCCCAGCGCATCTGCAGACTCATTTAAGTCATAGACGACCTGGAAAACCAGATCATTCACCCTACTTTCTTGGCCAGTGAGTGCGTAGGAGAGATGGGTTAAGTAAGCCGCAAGGGGGTGGGTGGGGAAGGAAAGTTAAACAGAATGTCAGGGTACTTGAACCCAAGCCCGAGCGAAGGTCTGATTGTGCGCTGGGCAGGTCTGGCCGGGTCTTTTCCTGAGTCGCTCTGGCTCAGCCCTAAGTCCCCCGGCTGTGCTTTGCGCACTGAACTCGTGGAGCCCTCGGTCCACGGGCGCACTGCTGCCGGCAGGTGGCGCTTGCGTCACGGAGAGCCCCACCGCTGCTCCCGCCTCGCTCCGACTCGGAATTTTCGGGTGGACTCGGAGTCTCGGCTCGGAGCCCCCTGCGACCTCAGATGGCGGTGACGTTTGGGGTCTGGGTTGGGCGAGAGCAACTGGTCGCCGGGGGAGGGGGGCGACCTCCAGGCCGGGGACAAACAGGCAATTAATTCCGGATCTAAGTTCCCATCTGCTAGGCCTGCTGACAACAGGTCCGGCGCACACCCCAGGGCCAGCAGCGCCACTTCCTCCGGCTTCCCAGGCCGCACAGCACGCACATCCACTTTCTGGCCGCCGCAGCTGCAAAGACACGCGTGCCGCTCGCAGACCCGAGTCAGATCCTAGTAGCGCACCACACTTCTCGAGACGCAGAGACCCAAAGGGTGGCCAGCCACACTGGAAGTGCACCAGGTGTGCAAGGGAAGCGGTTAGCAGTCTGTAGGCAGCGGCCCAGTGTCTTCCTTGTCCCCCACTTGCTGTGTGACCTTGGGCAGAAGAACTCAGTTTTCCCGCCTACAAAGTATCGAGTGGGTGGGTAGCGCACCCGGAGAGGCACCGAGACCCCGGCCTCGCGCGAGAGATGAGGCGCATGCGTGCGCGGAACTTGGGTCTCTTCAGGGCCCCCAGCGCCCCTCCCCCGACCGCACTCACCTAACAGGTCGGGGTCCCCGGAGTGGGAGGGGCCACAAAGGGGAGCAGGACCCCCGCCCTCTCAGAGCCGCTGGGCTGGGGGCGGTGCTCCGTCGCCCCGCCCCCTTCCCGCCCCCTGCAAGCCCCGGCCCGCCCTGGAGTACGGGCCGCCGCGCAGCCACCGCACGCCCTCCGCCACTCGCTTGCGCCGCCAACTTCCGAGCCGGGGGCCGGGCCATGGGGGCGCCCCCGGGCCGAATCACGTAGCCTCGGCACCCCGAGAGCCAACGCAACCTTTCCTGCGTCCAGGTCATGGTCGGCCGCGGCGCCTCTCTGTGTGCGGCGCAGCCCTCGGTATGCACGGTCCAGCCGGGAGCGGGCGGCAGGGACAGGCTGGGACTGGGTTCGGAGCCCGGGACAGCGAGGATCTCGTGGGGTGCGCGGCGCCCCCAGGAACGCGGCGCGGCGGAGCGCGGTTGTACGCAGGGCGTCGGGCTGGGGCTTCTTAACCGGGGACCTCCGGCGTTGCACCCGGAGGGTGGGCACCAGGTTTGCGCCTAGCGCCCTAACTTCTTCGAGAGCGTCACTAGGCTGGAGCGCCTGGGTCTGGAGTTGCCGGCGTGGGGTCCTGAGGTGGCGCGGTTCGAAGGCTTGGGTTTACTGACCCTTCTCCTCCTCCCCCTCCCCCCACAGGTGGCTGAGTGCGGTCCCACTCGGGAGCGCCAGCCGCTGCTAGAGGTATCTCCGCACAAGAGGCTGCCCGCCGGCCCGGAGCAAGACCCATGCGGCAGCCGCCCTGCGCCCGAAGGCGCTGGGGCCGGCGCAGAGCAGGGTCATACGGCCGGTGGGGGAGGCTGGTGCCGCCACTGCCACACGAAGCTCGTGGAGCTCAAACGACAGGCGTGGAAGTTGGTTAGTGGACCTGGGACACCCCTCCGGGTAAGTGACCCCCTCCCAAGCCATGCCTAAGGCAGAGCAGCCCTGGAACTTGGGAGAGTTTGAGGCTTTCCGGGAGTCTGGTCCCACGTGGGGCCTCTTGAAGCACCCAGCTAGTTTGTAACTCTCAGAGAGCGTGAGCTGGGGCCCCTCACTTAAGGAGTCCTGCTGTGTGCTGAAGGGGGCTGGGCAGGCTCCTTTCCCAGGCATGGCTGGAGCCGCTGTCTGTTTAGAAGGGGGAGGAAGGAGGAAGACTGGGCTTCACTTGGGGCAGGGCGCTAGCAGCCAGCGGTTACTTGCTGTGGGTTGGATCTTTGTGTACTTGAGCACTGCATGCCTCTGTCCAGGGGGAGTAAAAGGTGAGTGAGTGGGTGCTCTGCTGCAGCTGGGGGTTCCTGCCCCACCTTTGCTCCAGTTGTCATGGTAAGACTTGTGTCCTGCTCTGGACCTCGGCCTCTTGGGCCCAGGCCTGGCATGTGAGCAGTGACTGTTAGGCCTCTGGGTTTCCCAGGCTGCATCCTGGGACAAATGCCTGTGGGAAAGGGGTCTACTGGGCTTTCCGGCCAGTGGACTTGCCAGGCCTGGAAAGAGCAGGACCATTGTTCCAGGGAACAATGCTCCCTGGAAGTGTGTAAGGCAGGGAAGGTGGGGGTCTCCAGAGGAAGTATTCCTGACCTTCAGTCTTGGCGAAGGAGTTCCTGGGAAGGGCATAGAACCCCCATTCGTTTCAACTATAATTCTCCAAGCAGTGCTGTGGTCTAGAGTGAGATCCTTCTGGCCCAGGGCAGGTGCGGTGGGGTGCCAGTCAGGTGTGTTTATCCAGGGTACCTTTCCATGCCCCCTTGGCAACATCTAGGTGAAAATATTACAGCCTCTCTGGCCAGGGGCTAGATCTGAGGGTCTGGATGGGGTGTGGCTGGGCTTTTTCCTGTGGCAGCTAGCCATTGCCGAGCACTGCGCCCCAGACAGCTTGAATCTAGGTGCGAGGAAAGCAGAAAACCTCGAGGTCCCCAGCGAGGGCCCTTGGGATGGGCTCCTGAGGCTTTTCTTGAAGCAAACAGAGGCAGGAGTGCCTTTTGACTGAGTTGTCTGTCTTCCCCACTCGGAATGGGTTTTGGCCCAGTGCTGCTGCTGCTGCTGCCGCCTAGGCCCCATACCGGCTGGCCACAGGTGGTGGAGTCCTGGTAGAGAGCTGCATCCACAGTTATGAACTCATGGGACTGAGGTTCTCATTTGGGTGGTCTTTGTGGCACTTCCCTCACAGTGCCTTTGGCGTAAACCTTTGCTCAGCACTGCCAGTGGAGGCTCATTTGTCTTAGCCTGGCCCTGGCATTGATAGACCAGTGTCCTGGGCCAGGGCTTTGTGCGGTTCTAGGCCCCTTGCCTGCCGCATCTCCTCTTGTCGCACAGGTGACTTCTGACTGTTGTGGGAATTCTGTCCAAAATGCAGGGTGCCATGCCCAGGATAGGAAGGCTCTGCCATCTGTCTTTCTCCAAAGAGAATGGAAAGCCTCAGGGCACAGTTGTACACCCACCCTGGGACTTCAGTGGGTGTTATTATGTTACCTCTGTGGGCCAGGCCTTCCTCAGAGTCCAGGGTGAATTGCAACCTGTAGTTCTGGCCTGACCACTACGTACGCATACATGCACATGGCTTCTGCTTGGGGTGGGGGGCGTGAAGGGCAGGTGGGTGACACTGTGGTCATCAACTATGAATGAGCCCCAGTGGCTCTGTTCTCTAAGGCCAAGGGTGGTGCCAGGAACTTAGGGTTGTATGCTAGGATCTTCCCCAGAGGTCTGCTTCTTATTTTTGGTCATGGGGAGAACTCCCATGAGCACAGCACTTTACATCTTATAGGAAACTGCCTGAATCCCCCTGGCTTACATCTGGCCCTACACCAGGAGGTGGCCTGCTCCTACTGCTAGCCGTAGGGTGGAGCTGGGATCTTAGCCTGGTGGTTAGAGTCCTTGGCTTAGGAAGGTCCCTGCCTAACCTCAATGGTAGAAGGAGGTGTAGGGCCAAGGGGCAGCCTGGTGGTATCACTTCGAGCCAGCATTGATATTCTTGGGAGGTTTTTTGAGCTTCAGTTTCCTCCTCTATAATACTGGCCTCCTTTGTGGCTGTTTCGCAGGTGCTTAGAACAGTGTGGGCAGAGCTCTCACTCTCACCTGCTGCTGAGGTGGGTTTGGGGGTCACCTTGTTCCTGGGTCTTTGGCTGTTGGCTGCTATGGTTGAAACTCAGCGGGCATCACTTTGCTATGATCCCCTGCACCTCCTTCCAGTGCTCCTGCCAGAGAAGTGTCCCTTTGGGAGTGATAACACAGCATCCTCCACCTGAAGGCCAAAGCCAGGCCCTTCCTCTTTCTGATAGCCCCATCCCTTCAGGATCCACTTTCACTCCAGTGAACTGGCCACTAAGTTCTAGCAGACCCCTTCCTCATCTCCATTCTAGTCCAGAGTGCCACCCTCAGGCAGTGCCAGGACAGGCAGAAGGTCCAAGTCACATGGAAATGTTTGTTGGATAACTAAATGACCAGGCTTTGCCTCCCATACCTTATAGGTGGTCCTCTTGAAGGTGGGCTGGATTCTGTGACAAGGTGACAGCCCCACCCTCACCCCTGGAGGATGATAGTCCTCTCATACAAAGGATTGCTGTCTGTTGCTTAGGGACCATCCCAGCTGCTGCCCAGAGAGTCGTTCAGAGCTGGTGACTCCTTCAGGGCCAGTGACATTCTTTCAAAGTGTCAATATCAGAGCTGAATAGATGATCTCCCTGACGGGAAAATGATCGACTCGTGTAGCTCTTGTGGGCCTCCTGCTCATCTAGCTGGAGCTTCATTCCACTCCTCGTGGCTCTGGTTTCTTTGCTGCAGCCTGCCTGATTGAAATGATGAACAAGTTTGCTAGGGGCTGGGACTTTCAGTGCAGGTCCCTCTGAAGTACCTGTCCTGTGCAGCCCAGGATGCATTGCCCTGGTTCCGGGGCCTCTACACACACAGGGGCCAGCCCTTGAGGGAGAAGTCAGGAACCTTTCCTCCTGCCCTGAGGCCTGGCCTCCAGTGGCTTGGGGTGTGTGTGTCTGTGTGTGTGTGTGTGTGTGTGTGTGTGTGTGTGTTTCTCCCTGAAATACAGCATTTGTCAGCATGTCTGCCTTCCTCTGCTGCTTCTTTTACTTGGAGTGTATGCAGGGGCCCTTCCTGCTCTCTAGGCATCAATTTCCTCTCCTGAGGAGCCTTCAAGCCCTCTGGAAAAGCAGGGGCGTGCAAGCTCTGGCTTCACAGACCCCATCCCTGATTATGCTGTGATTTGGGAGTGGAGACTGAGTCTCTGTGCCCACTAAACAGGTTGTGGGCCTGGATGGACTGGACTGAGGCTGTCATCCAGAAGTTGCTCCCTGGGTCAGAGTCCCCCACATTGTTCTGGAACCCTCCATGTTGTTTGGAGCCAGGCCGGGTGTCCGCCTGAGGCCTTGCAGGGTGCGGCTCTGGCGTCAGCAGTGTTTCCCAGCTGAGCCCAGGTGTCATCTAGGGGAGGTGTGCGAGGGGCTGGTGCTCCCTGGGGCAGGCTGGCATGGGATGAGGTGACTCAACAGGGAGGTGTCTACTCCTGGGGCTGGACTGGAGGCCTCAGGAATCTTAATCGGACACAATAGTTCCAATCTCACCCTCTAGCTTTTGAAGGGCCTCTGAACCTTGAACTGGCTCCCAGTTCCCCGTGGCTTGGACTCAGCGTGGGAGGATGAATAAGTTTCTCCTGGTGTCCGTCTTACCTGTTTTGCTAGCCTGGGGTTTCAGGCATGGAAGAGGGTACTTGGGGAAGGACTTAGGCTTAAGGGTGTGATCCTTTGCTCTCCGAATCTGTGTTGGGTGCAGTGTTGGTAGTGGCTGTTGAATGTGCGTAGGGCTCCAGGTTCAAGCTTCATGTTCAGAGGGGTGTGTGTGTGGTAGTCCATCTGTCACAGGTGAACGTTGGCAGGAACTGAGTGGTCATTGGTCTTACTACCCTCTGCTGAGTCGTGTTGGCGTGAGGACAGGGAGATTGTTGGTCTCCCCTACACCTTGAGCCGCTCAGTCAAACTAGAGGGTCTTGTGGTGGTTTGGAGTGAATGAGGCCTTCCCCAGCCTTCTTCTGGTATCCTGGAACAGTCTTGTAGGTGGAAGTCAAAAGAGCCTGTTCTTGTTTTAAATAGCAGTGAAGGTCTAGCTCTCCTTTTCCTTGATCTGCCAGGAAGCTCACAACAGATCTGTTTAGCTTCAGACAACTCTTCTTTCCGGGGAGGTGGATCATTCCTTTGTGTTCTAGTTGGTACTGTTTCTTAGTCACATGGTTTTGTTTTCAATTTGCATTATATGGTTTCTGGAAGCCACCATACAGCCTTTCTGCTTGGGGCTCTGAGTAAGCGGAATCACAGGGCTGAGCATCCTCTGGCTGAGTCTCACTGTTTATTTGGCCCACGGAGCAGGGAACCTGGACAGTGCAGGACAGGTGGGTGAGACTGTGAGTTCCTGTTGGTAGCCAAGTGGGTTATGTGGCCTTTCTGTCACTGAGTTCAGCCTCTTCCTTACCACTGGGGTTAGCACTAGGTAGGGGGAACGTAAGGCAGGAGCCAGAGGCCTCAGTTTCCCCATTTGTCCTTACAGGGTCCAAAGTGGAGTCACCCTTGCTCCTCGCCCCTAGGCTGGGACCCCTTTCAGTGACATGGTGCAGTGGCTCTACTCATGACCATGCTGTATCTACCGGGGTAGCATCTCAGATGTGACCCTCCATGGCCGGGGAGTCCAAAGCAGGTTGTTGGATGTCTGGTGTCCTTTAAGAGGCCTTCAGCCTCCCCTCAACACTCTGGTTAACATCCTGCTGGAGATGGGGCTGGGTGGGCTCTGCAGGTCACTATGCTGGTGGATTTATGATCTTGTGTGGCCCAGGGCCAAGCCTGGCGCCTGTGGTGTCTGGGCTTAGATGGATGCTTCTACAGGCTGCTTGCACTGACCTCTGACTCCGGCTGCCTGTTTCTGGGTGGAGCGTACCGTGCTGGATCTTGTGTTCAGGGACATGGGCTGCAGGGTGGGCTCCTCTCTACAAGTCCTGCCTCGTACTGTCAGCCCAGTCCTTGGTGTAGCCCAACTCTGCCTCCCAATAGCCTTGGATTCCTCCTCGTCAGCCCATAGGCTTGGTCTGTCCGGAACCCCAGGGACTCTCCTAAAGCCATCTCTGCCTCTTTGTTCTCAGTGAGGCCACAGGTCTGCCGTCCTCTTCCTCCTCCTCCTCATTTGTCTTCACGTTCCATTCCTGTTCCCACTGGAGGAAGTGTCAGAGATCTGGCTCCCAGCTTTCTCATCCCTAGGCTCAGAAACTGGATAGGCCTGGGGCTTCCCCAGAGGGGGCCAGCCGGGAGGTGGGAAGCGGTGAGAAGTGGGAGTGGGGCCCTGGGGTTGGAACTCTAGCTCTGCTGCCCAGGCCTCTCTGGGCCTTCCCTCTACAAGGAGGGCAAGTTCTCGGTGGATGTCAGGCAAGGTGGTCATCTAGAGGTGGGGGTGGGGTGACACGGCCTTGTCCAATGGTGGGTGTTACATTCTGAGTGATACCAGGGGCCCAGACTGCCTGTCATTTCCTCTTTGTGGGTGATAGATGATGGAGGGCTGGCCTGGTCCTGCCTGGCAGCTGGGCTTGGTTTGATGCTGTGGCATCCTAAAAAGTTTCCCCTGGTGGGGAAAAGAACTTTGGGGCACAAAGTGGATTAGCAGAGAGGTCAGAACACCCCAACCAGACTCCTGACCATGCAGGGGGGTGGCCAGCCCTCTGGCTGTAGACCTCTGAGCATTCACACACGTGGCCTACCTGCCATGTTGAGTGGGGAGGAGATGGGGCAGAAGCATAAGTTACCCAAGGCCACAAAGCCTCTCAGCTATCTTCCAAGTCTGTGTCCTTCATCAAAGTGTCAGGAGCCTGGGAGACCAGCTCTGGGCAGGTGTGGCCCGTTGTGCCCACAGGTTACCATCAAACCCATAAGGATGGGTGAAGGTGACTGGAGGCTGTGCGTCAAAGCTTTGAGGAGGGCATACCTGGAGTTTATGCAGAGATTGTCATAGGTAACAGACAGGTATGGGATCCTAAACACGTGACAGTTCTTCGGGGCATCACAGAACAGCTGCACTCCCATCCTGGGGCCATGACTGGGGTCTGTGCTGTCCCAAGAAGTCTTTGTTAAGAGCCATAGGCCAGGATGTGCCTGTGACTGAGCCCTGTTGTATGGGACTGATGGTTGGGGCCCAACCTACATGCTCTGGTCTCTAGGAATCTGCCCAGGGACCAAGTAGAGACAAGAGTCTATTTCAGATTCTGTATATATCCCCTTCCAGCTGTTCACTGGTGAGTGTCTGCCTCCCTGGGTCTCAGTTGCCCCCAAGGGTTTCAACGAGCCCCATGATAGCTCGGTTTCAAGGGGGATGGTATACCTTAACCTGGCGGTGTGAACCCACTGAAGCTTCATGGGCTGCTTGGAGGGAAACTGAGGCACACAGGGCTTTGCACTTCCTCCATCCAGTCATCACAGCTATGCCACAGTAGGATGAATGCCCAGGACTCTTAAGTCAGGGGAGGCGCTACAGGTCCCCTCAGGTAGATTCCTGATGAGCCCATAGCTGAGGCTTCAGTGTCCTTCAGGTCTCCAGCATCCTGCAGGGGCTCTCAATGTAGAACACTGACGGGGAGACTGTCAATGAGTGGGTCTGTCCACTGTCCAGCTGGGATCGCCTGGTACAGGGCTGTGAGTGGTGTGCCAGTCAGTACTGGGTGGGCTGGATAGAGTCTAGGCCTTTAGTCAGGTGCCCAGCAGGGGTGGGGGCACTGGGGAAGCCTGGGTGTGCCTGTCAGTTTCCAGGCTGGAAAACTGAGCCCTAGGCCACCTTGCCAGGCTGCACGAGACACTGGAATGTCCTCGAGAGCAGGGCCTTTGGGAGCCCCTTCCTGAACCTGTTGTTAACTCCGGAAACAGTTGCTACACAGGGTCAGAGCCCAGCATACTTTGTTGGGAAGGAAGGGAGGTCGAGGAGGGCCGGGACTACAGCCACAGGGTCCTCACATTTAGCAGCTGATTGGCCTGTGCCTGTGTGGTGGAATGGTGGGGAGAGAGGACCCAGGGTCTCAGGCCTCCCATAAAGGTGTTCCTGTAATACTTTTCCTCTCACTGGCCCCATCTGGGGTTCTGGGATCTTCTTTGTAGCCTTGAAGAAACCAGTGACTAAGGCTCAGCGAGGGTTTCACTTGGCCAAGCTAAGGCTCCTGATTGTGTGGTTTCTTCACCCTGGGAGCAGGATTCCCTAATCTCCCCATGACCTCAGCTGGTGACCCTGGGTGGAAGCTTGGCCAGCTCTGGAGCATACAGCTCTCCTGGAACAGGCTGTGGAACTGCCTTTCATGCAGGAGAAAATGAAAGGATTACTTAAAGCAACTTGGGAGACTGCAGAAACAAAATAAAACCCGAAAAGTCATCATTTTTAAGTGGGGGAGGCCCCCTAAAACCCGTCGTGTGATGGGTGGGTTATGCACAGTGCTAAATTGAATCAAATTAAGAAAAACATTTTTGAAGTACAAGTAAAATGTCTGTTTAATTAGACCATAAAGAGGAAACTAAAAGTAATATTTTGCAGTGGAATAATTACTGTCTCTCTAAAGGCAGTGGGTTTCGGAGGGGGATAGGCCAGGGGCCAGGCTTTCATGGGATAAAATTCTGAACTCGAGGCCAGGATCTCCAGGGACTTGGGCTCCTGGACATCTGAACTGCTAGGTGGCTGGGAGGTGAAACTTGGTCCTGGGAGGGACCCAGCTGTTCCTCCTGGGCTTCCTTCCCCTCCCCTGGTGTCTGCTGAGCTCAGAGGCAGGAAGTCCAGGAAAGTGAGGTTTGCTGGTGGCTGCTGGGGGGCGGGGGCAGGAGGACCTGGTGGCTGACTGCAGGGCCTTTGTCTGCTCTGGGGGCCTTTCAGGGAACAGCAGGTGCTAAGGAGACCCTTCCCTCACTTCCCAGAGCCCCTCCCGGGAGTTCTGACTGGAAAAACTGGGCTCTGTTTAGTCTCCTTGGGTCTCCTGCTGGTCCTACAGCCAGGGAAGTCTGGGATCTCTCTGGAGTGGTTCTCAGTGACCCAGCTGTACAACTCAGTGTTTCTGCTTTTCCTGAACTCCCGTTCC
Organism: Eospalax fontanierii; assembly: GCA_035773235.1. Lineage (NCBI taxonomy): Eukaryota > Metazoa > Chordata > Mammalia > Rodentia > Spalacidae > Eospalax > Eospalax fontanierii. Next base: position 80,303,619 of record CM069536.1, read on the forward strand.
ATGCCCCCCACTGCAGCCTCGTCTGTTGGAGAGGCTTGTCATCCTGGCACTGCTCTCCTCTCTTCTATGTGACCAAGGCTGGAAAAGTGGCCCAGGTATTAGCTGACTGGGACATCAGTTTCTTTATCACTTGGGCAGTGGGGTGGTGAGTACCAAAATGCCAATTTGACCACCTGTGCAGAGGTGTTTGTCCCCCAACTGGGTCTTGGCCAAGGGTTCTGGCCTCTGGCTTGTGCAGCAGGACCTGGATAGGGGCAGCTGTTGTCTGAGATGCCCAGTGCTAACTACAAGGTGGAGCCAGTGACCGGGCAGCCTTTGACCATCTTCCCCATGGGGATCCGAATATGATGGGCTACCTTAAACCAAAATTAGAATTTGGGGAATTTTGGACGTGCCACAGTGAGCACGACAATTTCCCCAGTATGTAAATCCTTGCTGAGGAGTGTAGTGATGAAATGTGGTTTTTTAATACTGTGTGATAATATTTACATGACCTACCCGCTCTTCACCTCTGGTTCCTGCCCAGTGCCTGGTCTGAACCAGCCTCTTCTGTCTTGCCTGCTCTCTTGTCTGCCTGGCTTGTGGGATGCTGCATTTTCCTTTTAGTACCTGCCCTGTCTTTCTGCCTGGCTTTCCTTGTCTCCTGTGGTGGGCTATGAAGGGAGCAAAGGGGACTCCTCCAGAGGCCGGTGGTCTCTAAGACATGCAGGCCTTTCCAGAGGCTCCAGAACAAAGGGTGGCTGGGCCTGGGCCTCAGGCTGGAGCTGGGGATGGGCGGCCCCTTTCAAGTCCAGCTAATGGCTGCAGCAGGCACTTCCTTCCCCTCTGCAGCCTCCTGCTGAGTGGAAAAATCCTGCATGAGAGCCAGACTGGAAACAGGCCTGGCCACCCTCAGCTTGGGGCTGGGTGGGTCCTTGGCTGAGGTTCCCCTCCCCCATTGCTGTCCCTGGGGGGCCTTTCTTGCCTCTGCCTGAGCCTGATGAATTCCAGGGGCGCCAGCTAATGGGGACCCAGTCTGCCAGGCACTTTCCAGCTTGGAGACTATCCAGGCCTTCCGGAGTAGCCCACAAATCAGCCAGCTGGCATGCTGCTGGCCTGGCAGGCGTTGGTCATCCTTTCGTCTGCCTCAGGCTCTGTAGAAATGGGGCCAAGGAAAAGAGGTCTTGGTCATGATGGGGCTTGCCTCTCAGGGCTGAGTTGGCCCTAGCCCTCAGCATTCTGAACCTCTTAGGCATTGTGGGCACAGATGGCCAGGCCCTGGGCACACTTAAGGTATATGCCTGGGTAAATGAGACACTCTTGTGGGGTGCTGGACTCAGCCTCCTAGTTTGAGAAATGGGTAAGTCTGGGGAAGTTGTAGTGACCAGGAAGGTGAATATGTGGATTGGAGCCTTGTGGGAAATCCCTTGGGACCTGGGGGCTCCTGTGTGGTTACCTTACTGTTAGCAGGCTAACTAAGGCTGGGGCTGGTGGGTTGGTTCTCCAAGAAATAACTGTGGGCTCTTATCAGCTCTTATCACAGCTGGGTTGGGTTGGTGTTTGTCTAAGGGGCTATGCTTGGGACTGGCCCAGACTCAGGCTCCTTCCCTGCAGTGCTGTCCCAGGAGGGCAGGGCCCAGCTGGGCAGGAAGGTTGGTTCAGGATGGGTGTTTTTCCCTTGGTGAGGTCACTCTGAGTCTGGCCCTTGCTCTGTCTCCCTGTGGGAGTTATGTCCCTGGAGTCTGTCTCCCTGTGGGAGGTATGCCCCCGAGGGGTGTTGTGCCCTCTAGGGAGTGTTGTCCTCCCCCGAGATGGGGTGTTATCAGACTGACCTGCAATCCTCTTCTGGCCTGTTTCTGGACACTGTGTTTTGACTTGAGTGAGGCCCCTGGGCACTTCCAGCCCAGAGGCAGTTAGTCTTGCTTTCGTGCTGTAAGGGACCAGGACCGCTGTGCTCACTCTGGTGACTGCCAGATTGATGCCTATGGACACATCCACAATTGTGACACACTTCAAGCCCCACAGGCCTAACTGGAGACTGCAAAAGACAGGGACGGGATCCCAGCCTCCACCCCATGAGAGCGAGCTGGGTTGAAAGAAGTCCTGTAGGCTGCTTCTTGTCTGTCTCCCCCTGCACACCCTCCCCCCCCCCGGGCCCTGGACCAGTATCTTTGCCCACAAGTAGGTTGTTGGGGAGCTACAAACATCTTGTTAGTTGCAAGCCAGCATGGTTAATGATGGCGAAAAGGTGGGCGGCTGTCAAGGGCACAGGGAACCTCACTATTAACTCTGATAATTATTTTCCTGCTGGGCTCATGTGGATGAAATGGTTTGGGCCTTATTAATCAGTTGTGGATGGCGCTGTGCCGGCCACAACATGAGCTGGGATGATGGACTGCCTGTGTTGCTCCCCCTGCACCTGGGCGCTGATGGCACCTTTGTTGCTTGCTCTTCCCAGGATCCTTGCCTCTCTGCTCTGCTTCTTGACAAGCTCCCCGCACCTGGGGTTCAGCCGGCGTGCCGCCCTGAGGCTGAGAACCGCTGTGACGTATGCACTACTCACCTGCACCAGCTCACACGAGATGCCCTGCGCCTGTTACAGACCCCTGCCAGCCATGAGGATCCTGATGCCTCCCGAAGAGGCCTTATGGCCCCAAACCTGAGGGACCCACCTGGACCAGTAGGTCCCGCAGGGAGGCAGCCCACAATGGGCCCTGACAGGAGGAAGGCACCAGCTTGGCCATCTGGTCCCAGTGTCCAGGTGTCAGTAGCACCTGCCGGCCTTGGGGGAGCACTGAGCACAGTCACCATCCAGGCCCAGCAGTGCTTGGAGGGTGTTTGGAGCCTCTCAAGGGTCAACAGCTTCCTGCCACCTACCTGTCTGGTGAGTGCTCTGGGTCGGTGGGCTACTGGGTTCCAACTGGCTCCCTTCTAGGCTCCCAATCATACCTGGGTGTCCTAGAGCATGATATTAGTTGTCAGGGCCCTCGAATGGTTTTGGCTAGCCTAGCTGTGGGCTGATGGAGGGGCCCAAGATTTCCAGATAAGTCCAGACCCTCAGTGGGGGCTTGGGGTAGAGGGAGCATTTCCCTAGATGGGGCCTGCCATGAGAAGCTGTCGCTAGGGGCACAACTTAGGTGACACAAACCCGCTCCACGGACAGATGACAGAGCCCAGAGCACAAGGCGAGGCCCACAGTTGCTGGACTGGAGGTTTATAGGTTAAAGGAGGTCCTTCTTGCCTCCCCTTCCCTCAGAGCCTGCCACGGAGCTCTGTGGGGGTCTGGCTTCCCTTAAGCCAGCTCTGGGACCAGGGGCAAACACTTTCAGGGATGGGTCTAGCACATTCTCTTACCCGTGATTGCTCTTCCTCACCTCAGTCTTACTAGTTGGGGGTCTCTCTAACACCCTGTGTCCCCATTTTTGCATCTAGGACAAGGAGTCCAGGGTGGGCGTTAACAGATGGGTGCTAGACCTAGTGGTTCCCTAGGATGCTGGAAGGAAGGATTTGGATTTAGGGAGTGAAGAGGTTAGCTGTGATCAGGCCCTGTGAGGGCCAGACCCTGGAAGGGTAGAGCCAGCACACTGCATGTGCCCTGCGTGACCTTTTCTAGGGGCACCATGCTGAGGGCACACCCATCTGCTTGTTGAGGATCTAGGGCTGGCAATGTACTTTGTGCTGTTGGTCTGGGTTCCCCTGGGACCAGAGTGGGAGGGACCATCTAGGCAGAAGGGGTGACCAGTTAGAGCCAGGAGTTGTGAGGTGCTGATGGGGAGAGAGAGTGGAGAGGAAGGCAGAGGGGACAGGGGTAGGGCAGTTGTGACTCGTGTGCATGGCTCCGTCCACATGGAAGAGTCCCCAGGTTGCTCCCCGGAGTTCTGAGGGCGAAAGATCTGTGGGTGATCTTGAGGAACCATGGTTCTGTGTAATATGAGTTCTAGGTGTGTGTTTTGGGTACATAGCAGCCAGTGTACAGGCTTGGAGAGTTGCTCGTTCCCTATTGTGAGCTAGTGGGTCCTCGTGCTTGTTCTTAGGGCCCAGTGGCATTTCAGGGAGATGGGCAGAGGTGCAGGAAGGGCGTCACACCTGCAGGGCAGTGTTGATACAAGCACCCGTTCAGGACAGGCTCCTCCTGTTTCCTCTTGACTTTCAGCCTCTGAGGTGATCAAGACTTGCCGGTCTTTGTCCCTTGGTTGTGACCTGCACTGAGAATTCTTCCCAAGCTAGAGCTAGTCCCTGAGGCTGGTCTTTTGAGACCATCTGTCCTTGGGGTTCAAGTGTCTTGCTGTTCCTAGCACTCTGTCTTTTGCTTTCCTGAGGGGAGGCCAACCCCTCTGTCCTCCGGGGGCTTGGAATGGGCCCTCCTCCCTAAGGAATGGGCCATGGTTCCCAGGGATGGAATGCAGATGCCACTGCCTGCTCAGGTGAGTTTGGTGATTCCTAGAGGAGGTGGCATTGAGCTGGACCCTAAGGGAAGCCTTAGGTGAAGTGCCCAGACTTGAGATGGCTGGTCCAGAGGTCCTCCTCCCTTCCCATTTCCCCGGTCCAAGTGGCCTCACTGCTAGGCTGACTGAAACTCTGTGTCTGAGCAGACATTGAGCCAGGCTGATGTTGGTCTGTATGATTTGGTGCGGTGATGGGGGCTGGGGTAGTGCTGAGAGTATCACTGGCCTCTGGCTGGGCAAACTTGATAGTGGCCCGCATGCCATAAAATGTGGGCATTTAAAGTACCCGCTCCTCATTTTATGTGCATGTTGATTGTGTTCGGGAAGATGGGAATGGATTTATAATTAGGGAAGAGTCCTGGCAATCAATAGGGAGATTATTAGAACCATAAATAGGACGTTAGGCCGTAGATGAGGCGGTGTCCCCTGAAGCAGAGTGTCAATCGCTGGTGATAAAGTCCTGCTGGGGCACTCTGGTATTAAACACTTGTGGAGAGACACACTGTCAATCTGTCATAGATGGCCAGTGACCTGGCAAGCTGACCAGGTAGATTGGTCCCTGCAGAAGGGCCAGGGCTGGACCTAGTGGATTCTTTCATATTGACCGAGGCTAGTAGAGGAGTCTGGGGGAGAGTGGCTGCGCCTGGCCAGAGAGTTGGTCCTTAGAGTGGATGAGATGACCCAGGGCTCCAAGGATCCCCTGGAGCCATAGGCAGGTCCTGGAACATTCTGGGTGCCGTGGCCGAGCGCTGCCCTGGTAGCCCCCACCTGGATGTTGCTGTGGTGTGGCTACCTTTGTGGCCCTGAGTCCCAGTGGAACAGCCATTGGCCTACATGCCTTTAATCCAGGCCACTGTCACATCACATCACATCCATGAACAGAGGGGCTGTTTCCTGACATCCTGCCTGCTGAGTATGCTCCAGGGGGCTAGGGCTACCCTGTCCTTCCAGCCTGTCAGGTGGAGCGCTCTGCTGCTCTGTATGAGGGCTGCTTGTTGCAACTGAATTCAGGGTTGGTCCCTGCCCTGTCTGCCTCAAGATGCCGGGGAGTATTGATGTAAGATGTAAGGGGAGGGCTGCCCCACCTTGCCCTGGATCATTTCACTGGGGGCTGCTGCACATGCAGTCTGGCCAGCAGGAACCTTGTGGCATATCTCACTGACGGAAGCAGAGAAAACCTAATCTTACCTCTCAGCAGAGGCTGTAGGACAGGGCTCTGGTTTCCGGACCCCATTGTTGGTTCAAGGTGGCGCAGTAGACACCAGATAGAGACCTCCAGGAGTCACGTTTTCCCATTGCTGTGGTAGTTAGGTAGCACTGGATTAGAGGTGCTTGCTTGCCTCGCCTGGCTGCCCACCATCCACAGAGACCTTAGGTGGATATTGGAGGGTGGAGGAGTTCCTTCTGGGCTTTGGCAAAGGGTCTTCATGGATTTTCCCTAACTTGTTGGTACCCTTGTGTAGGTCTCAGTTTTCCCACTCATACAGTGGGGTCGACAGGACAGTCCCCTCTTCTGTGTCAGGCCTCAGTGAAACTGCTTTTGTGATGTGGGTGGGGACCATTCTCATAGGAATGGGACATCCCACCTTGGACTTCCAGGCCCTGGAGTCCTCTGGGTGATGAGGCGTGGGATGGGGGTGAGAGAGTGGGCGGGTGAGTAGGTCTCATTGAGGATCTAGCACTCCCTTTGGGATACCACCCCCTCAGGAGTAAGGCTGATTTCAAGCGCGGCTGCAAACCTCTGAGCTGCTTCTTCAGTGCCCTTCAAATAGTACCTGTTTGTGGGGGGTGGTCCTAGTGATTGCTGTCCTTCACATACCCTGTATCTTATAGGTGTAGAGGTCAAGCTTGAGGGCTGCTGAGATGGGCTAATCCTCGTTTCCTAAACTGGGTTCCACAGAACCCTGGTGTTCTGTAGAGGCCGTTTGCGCCAGTGGACATGGAGTAACTCTGCTTAGGCAGGTTCCGTGGTGTCCAACCTCCTGTGTGTGAACAGGAGTCCAGCCGTGAGCTCACAGAGGCAGGGTTCTGCTGGCTGTGCCTTGGCAGGTGCTCGCCTCACGCTCTCCTCTCTCCATGCTTTTCCTTTCGTTGCCGCTGTGTGCCTCCATCACGCTTTCTGTTTGGCTGTCCGCCCACCTCCTCCCATGTTGTGACCCCTCCCTTTACCCCCCACCACTGCTCTGTGCTCGCTTTGGGACGGCTTCTTTTGGCATGTCCGGGCTCTGCTTCTGGCAGGATTTGGCAGTGGCCGTCCCGATGGACGGAGCCGTGTCATGGCAGCTGGTGGGACGGTGGAGCCAAGTCACGAGCTGGACTCCCACGACAGGTCAGTGTGGGGAGCTCAGCTGTGCAGGTGGGTCAGCCGGCCAGAACCCTGGTGCTGCTGGGGATGTCCTGGGGTGGCTGGGCCCTGTGGGAATGGGTGGAGGGGCCATGTGGGGTGTGGGGCAGCAGCTCTGGCCCCTGTGACTCCTCCAACCCCAGTCCGCTGTGTCTGGTAATCAGGCAAGGTGTCAGCATATGATAGGGCACTGAGCTTGAGCCCCCTAACACTGCCATTACTTACTGGTGAGAGCCAACTCTAGGTACCAGGGAATCACAGGCTGGGCAACCCCTGTAACCTGTCTAGGGCCTCCTGACCCCAGCCTATGCCCAGTGGGTTCTGAGCCAAAGGCAGCTCTGCTCTGAAGGACTCAGACCACGGCTGTCAACCTTGTAGCTATAGAATTGATTCCTTCCTATGCCACCACACTCAGCTAAGGCCCTCACATCTTTCATAGGGAAGCATACTAAATGATTCAAAAGGAATTCATGGTTGATTTGAGGGAGTAGCTTAGAGAAGAGGGGCCTGCCTAGGCTGGGTTCTGAGGTCTGATTAGGAGTGCCTAACCTATACCCTTACAGGCAGGGGGCCTATAGGGTGTTTGGCCCAGTGCTGGTGAACCATTCCAGGTATATCCTTCTGCTCCAGGCTTGCCCTTCTCTTCTGTTGACCTTTCCTTCTGCAGTGCTGGGGAACCAGGAGGGTTCTGGGCTTGCATTGGCTCAAGGCTTGGACTGGGCTCTGGACTTGCACGGACAGAGAGAGTTTTGCTCCATCACTCAAGGGAGGTGGTGGTTGGGAACTGGAGCTCACAAGGGGTTGAACAGGGTGAGGCCTTCCCTGTGCCTTGCACTGCTGAAGCCTTGATACTTGGCCTCAGGGCTATATCCTTTGAGAGACCCTAGGGCCACTGAGCTCCTCAGGCCAGGGTTACCAGACCAGATCCGTGTCCCCACAGCTTGGAGATCCCAGTCTTCTGCCAGTGGTTACAGGTCATGTTGGTTGAGATGTTGACCTCCCCGTCAGGTGGAGTGGAGCAGGGTACCCCGAAGGGTGAGGGCCTGGGCCTTTCCAGGAAGAGATCGGCTACTTGTCCCGCCCTTGTGGAGGCTTGGGTCTCTTCCACTCCAGAGCCTGAGGTAGACGTTTTGCAGAAGCTATACAGGGAGCATTTAATTACATTTGTTGCTTCATGATGAGGCTGTCTCCCTTTCTAGAATTTATTTTAGCTAATTAGTTGGAAATGCCAGAGTTGTATTTCAGACAGTGGAGTGTCGTACGTTATCATGTGGGGAACAATTAGTGCTCATGCCAAATATTTATTGTGGTTTCTTGTCTAATTACGCCTGTGGGTGCTCCCAGATGGCCCAAGGGGTGAGGGGTACAGATCTTTCTGCCTGACCTCTGTGGCTACTACAGAACTGATGAGGAGGGCTGCACAGTCAGTCCCTGGTAGGGTTCTGGTTGGCTTCTCCCTCTGTGACTGGGGCAGACTTGTTGTACTCTGGGCTGGGGACCTGGGTCCTTGCGGCTTGCCTTGGAGGCTAGACCTTTGCTGATGGATCTCAGTCTTCCAGGGTCTTCCCAATCACACAGGCAGGAATTCACAAGTGTCAAGGGCCTAGGGGTATGTGAGGTCTTCAGGGTGCTTAGCCTGGGGCAGTGGTTATTGCTCTGTCCCTTGCCTGTTCCTCATGTGACTCTCTCCTTCCCTCCAGGCTGAGGCAGCAGTGGCTGCTGTGGCTGTGGCTGACACAGTCCGAGACTGCCCGCCCCCAGCAGGCCCTGATGGTATGTCCAAGGCATGGGGCCGTGGGGCAGCGTGTACATCGGCACTGGTTACTCCATCCCCAGGCACCTCGGCAGGAGGCTCCACAGGTCCATCAGCTGCGGCCTCCTTCTTTATAAGGTATGTCCTCAGAGGAACCCGCAGGCACTAGCTTCCACGGGGACAGCATGTTGGGGAATGGGGATCCTGAGTTCTATGGCCCCTGGTAGCCTGTGGGCTGTTCTTGGGAGGACTGTTATCTCCTTCGTGGCCCAGTCAGTCAGTCAGGAGGTGGGAGCTGTGGGGACGTAGTACTGAGCCCTTCAGCTCATGGCCTGGCTGGCCTCCTGGGTCCCTTCTGGGCTTAGGTCCCTAGAAGTGATAGACCATTCCCCATCTCCCACGATGCCTAGCTTGAGGACGTAGGCGGCATGGGTGTGGTGGTTCGGCCAGAGAGAATGGTGTGTTTCCAAGGGGGGAGATGGGAACAGAGCCTTTTCCCCTGTCTGGTCCGTGGGTAGATGGGGATCAGTTTCCGGCCTCAGCCGTGGGGCAGAGCCCTTGGTTCTGCAGACCCAAGACTGGAGTCTATCCGCACTCGGCAGCCCAAGGGACAGGGATTACAGGATGTAATCGCGGTAATGAGAGGTAATGGTAGCCAGCTGCGGGTCACTGTCCCATTAGCAGCCCGCATGGGCGCTGATAAGCTTGTCTGTATTATGCCGGGCAGTGTGCAGAGGACGTCTTATCAGCCCTGGTCCGGGGGGACTGCAGAGTCTGATGGGGGCGTGACGGGGCATGTGATTAGGGTATTGTCAGAGCTGGCTGATGAAGGCTGTTGTACTGTACTGCACTGCCTCCTGTGACTCAGCCACCACCCCAATTAGGTACAGAGAACCTGGCTGGGACTCTGCAGCTGGGGACTGGTGGAAGTCCTTCTCAGCCTTCTTGAGAGCCCCAGGTGCTAGTGGCAGTCAGGGTGGTGTGGGGGACGGGGGATGCTGGGCATGAGAGGCAGACCTTGCAGCCGGCCATGCCCCACCCTGCTTAGTTCTGATTTCAAGGGTCTGTTTTGAAGATTTGGTGGTCTATCAGGAAGCCATGCTACTGAGGCAGTGCTTGACAACAAGACTGAAAGGTGATGTGTGCCCCGCCCCCGCTCATTAGCTACCCGCCACCCTGATTCAGCAGCAGGCTCCTGGCAACCTTTTGTCTCAGCCCATGCTGTTGAGGCTCCTCTGCTTAAGCAGCACCCTGACCTTGGAAAGTTACCGTAGAAACAAAGAAACAAGTGGACTTGGGTGGGTTTCCCAAGGTGGGGAGCACTGCTGACTGCCTTTACTTCCAACCTGTCAGTCACTCTGAATCTCAGTGACTTCCTGAAGGCCTGCACTGGGTGTGGCTGTCGCCATGGGTGATGTCCCAGTGGGACTGGGATTGCTGGTGGGAGGCTCATACGGATGAGCTTTGGAACTCTGCACCAACTGCCTGGCATTGTGGGTGGGGGGCAGCGGTCCAGAGTGATGCTTGCCAGGAGCATCAGGAGGCAATGGAACCTTGGTCCCCACCCCCATGGCCTGTGGCATGTATTGATTATGTGCTTTGTTTTCACGTTTACTCCCTCAGAACTTGGAGGGGCATGGTATCCCTTGCCCATACCTGCCCCCCTGGGAGCTTGGCACAATGGGGGCGAGGGTGTGTCTTGTCTGTGAATGTGGTCTTGGATGGCAACTTGGAATTGGTAAGGGGCAGGGCAGAGAGCTGTCCTCCTGGGCTCTGGGAGTGGGCTTCAAGGGCCGAGGAGGGGTCTGACAGGTACACTTATTCCAGTAACACAGGATAGGGTGGGCTCAGTAGTTTAGGTTCTTGAATCTTAGAATCCTGGGGTGAGTTCCCCCTGTTTCCCCAGCCTCAGACTTTCCTCAGCCACTTCTGTGCAGCATATCACTCTATGGACTCCATTGTAGTTCAAGGGTACTTGGGAGCCCAGAGAGTAGAGCAGTATCCTCTCAGTTGGGCCTGAGTACTTGGGTACTGGGTACATGGCCCCAGTCAGAATTGTGAGGTCAGGTTGTGTGGACAGAGCCATGGTGATTGGGTTTTCTTCAAAGTTGTGATCTTGACACCCATGTTCTGAGCCCTCAGTGACTATGCATCTCTGTGTCCTCCAGCTCTGGGAGCACTCACCGTCACCAGTGTGCAGCCTCCCTTCTCTGAGCTGCTTCCATTAGCACTATCCTTCTGCCTTTGGTAAGGAGTGGGTTACCTCTGGGACTTAGAATCTAGATGTCTTAGCACCCGCTGAAGGAAGCTTCTGGGTAGGCTTCAGGCAGGGAGAGTGGTAGGGCTTCCTTCTGACACTCACAGGTCCCTAGCCTCTGTGAATACCTGAGTGTCTTTCTGGAAGGATGTCTGAGCCCAATTGACAGAGGTGCAGAGGCTCAGAAGCTGGGCCTGGGTCTTCAGGTGGGAGATTTTCACAGAGCAGAGCCTCTTACCCGTCTGGCCTTCAGGTAAAGCAGAATGAGCTGGTTTAGGTCTGGGAGGACTTAGGCAGCAGATACTTCCAGCCAGGATCTTGAGCCCCCTTAACTGCCTTATAGAGCCCACTGAAGAGCTCCCAAGATTGCCTTAGGCCCCCATGAGGCAGATCCTGCTGGTGGAAGACAGGTTCCCCGAGCTAATGGAGTCTTGGTATGTGGCCCTGTCCCACCTACCTGCCTCTCAGCCCGGATGGGAAGCTCTAGATTGGCAAGAACTGATCCGGGGCCCAGGCTGCCTTCTCAATTTTGGAGGTTCAAAGGTTTTGGTATTAAAGGCCAGCTGGCTAGCCTCTAAAGTACCTTCCTGTTTGGAAAAGGTGAGTTTTATTTGTGAAAAGGAAAAATATTTTTCTTTCTGTTCTCATGAATCAATGACCAGAGACAGTGAGGGCTCTGGGGTTGCTGCTCAGGCTGGCATTTATGAATTGGCTAATTCAAACCGTCAATCAGGCGTGTGCCAGGCTTCCTGTGAGCTGGGCTGGACTTGGCTGATGTATCTGCAGAGGCAGAGCTGTATCCTGCAGGGTCTTCGGTGACAGCTGGTTCCATGGTAGCAGGAAGCCCTGAGCTGGAGTCTACCTTAGGGTCTGGAGACAGGCTTTCCTGGAGGTGGTGTCCCCTGAGGGTGGGAGGGCTGGGGTATGGAGGCTCTTGCCTTCCTTAGTCTTTCCTGCAGGGGCAGACTGCTCAGACTTACCCACTTTCCCCTTCAGGTCTCCCCTGTTCCAGGGCTGCCACTTCCCAGCAGTGTAGTGATCTTTGGTCCTGAGTACGGCACCCTGTCTTCTCTTAGCCTTGGTGGGGCTCATGTTTTCTGTGCCCTTGCTGTTTCCACACAAATGCTCAGAACCAGGTTTGTACCTTTACCAGGCTATCAGGCTGGGTGTCCTCGGGGGCAGGCCCGACACCCTCCATGCTCCCTACCCCAAGCCCCCTTAAAGCCCCTGAAAGCCAAATCCTTGCGGCCATAGCCATGTGAGGTGTTAATGTCTGGGCTTCATCAACGAGAAAGTGCCTGTCTTGAGGCCTCTGTCTGGAACCTTTCATGAATCATACTTTGTGAGAGCCATAAAGCAGGCGCCTGAAAACTGGGTCTGCGCCAGCAGCTTCTGGCTCCCAACCTCTGGGGACTGTTAGTAGGAAAGGAAAGAGGAGGTGCATGCTGCAACTTAGGTTGGATCAAGGGGCTGGCCAGACCTTGTCCAGGAGGTGACTGGATCATCTAATGGCTGTGCTAAGGCCTCTGACTCCTGAGAAGGACCGCAAAGACAGGGCTGCCTAGTCTCGATGGCCTGGCTAAGCCAGCCTTGCCCTCAGCCTCCATCTCATTCTCTCTCCTTCCACCCCTGACCCCATGCCTTCCTCTGCAGTCTTGGTCTTCCACTGGCATCTACATCTCCTTGAGATTTGGGAGTGTGTGTACCCCTCATAGCCTTTAGAGCTGCCTGTACCCTGGCCCTGCCTAACCTATGGGGAGGGAGGGGCCTAGGGGATAAGACTTGGATGCGAAGAGCTGTTTCAGGGGGTTGTATCTTGGCTTCAGCTGTTTGCTGACCAGTGTGGGCACCTTGAGGGGTATGACCATGCCTTCCAGCCAGGGCTTATGCTGGCAGCCCTTGTGAATGGTCCTTTCCTGAATTTATGGGAGTAGGGGCCTTTGCATCCACTTGTAGGCAAGGACTCCAGGAAGCCTTCTTGTCCCTCATAGAGGTCCCTGAGTCCCTCTCTGCTCATATAGGATGGTTTACCTCACACTGGGTCCTAGCCTTGGGTAGCACCAGGCACGGGGGTTGGGATGGGGTGAGGTGAGGAGGGATCTGGAGGTCTCAGATAGGGCAGTGATAAGGAGAGCTCCTGAGCTGATGCCAAAGCAGGTGATGCGGCCCTGCCTGAGTTTGCCCTCCGGCAGCCTCCGTGTCCCCTGGCCGCCTCCACGGGAATGTGGCTTGGGTTTCAGGGTCCCTTTGACTTCTCACCTTTCGGGGTATGCGGCCATGCAGGCGGCAGTGTGGGTTTGCTACGTGCAGCTTGTACAAATGGGCCGAGAAACTCCCGAGAGTGCTTCTTTCCAGGGCTCCTTTTGAGCAATGCAAACACACGGGTTCAGGCAGGTACTGGGCAAAGGCTCAAGGCACCATTTGAGGTTTGAGGGTGTTCCAAGGTACAGATGCCACCACTGCCAAAGAACCTCTGTCCTGAGACCAGGACTCTTAATGGGCGGGGGCCCTGCACCCCCTAACCTTGGCTGGCCCTGCCTGGCGCACGTGGGTGCTGCTGCGTCTCTGTTAAGGGCTCCATTAAGGACTCCGCCGCACATCGTAGATTACTTTTATTTTCCATGATGACACCTCACTAGTAGGAAGCTGTCCCTGGGGCCTCTTAAAAGACAGCTCCTATTAAAGATGAGAGGAGTTACCAAAACGCCAGCCCTGGTGGTGGGGGTGTCTCTAGAGGGCCCCAGGCTCTGGACTCTTTCACATTGGAGGACAAATAGACTGAGGAGGCCTTTAGGGATAGATGCCAGAAAGCTGGGGTCTTTGGGATGCAGTGAAGGAATGGAGCTGGTGGGATAGCTTTTGGTCCTGGCTACCTGCTCCCACCTAGAGCTCCTTCTTTGGAAGGTAGTAACAGGCACAGAGAGACAGGCAGGGTCACCAGGGCGTGTGTTAACACATATGCTACCCTCAGGTCCCGGTGCCAGAGTTATGGGCTGGGACTGTGTAGCCCTGGTTGTCCACAGACAGGGTGTGAACCCTAGACTTGTCCAGAGAACTTTGCAGGAGTGGGTGTGTTGGAGGGTAGTGGGACATTTGTGGGGAGGGCTGGGGGTTGCAGGGAAGCAGAACAGAGAGATGATCTTGGGGATGTATCCCTGGAGTATGTTCAGCGTGAGGAAATGTGTGGAGGTGTGAGGATCTGTCCTATGTGTGCACGTGCCTGCCTGTCCATGCAGCTGTGTCAGGCGCCCTTGGAGTGCGTACTAGTAGTGACTGAATGTGCATTAGACCCCCCTCTGTGGTGTGCTGAGTCCTAGGTGTTGGGTGTTCAGTGAAGCAGTCTCCGTTTTGGGGACTGGGGTATAGTAATTACGGGAGTAGCATCAGTTGAGCTCCTCTGTATATAAATGCTGTGCAGAGTGCCCTGAATATATTAGCTCCTCAGGACCACATATATACAAGGGCTTCCAGGATCTAACCATTCCATTTTAGAGATTGGGAAACTGAGACACAGAGATGCTAAGCCAACATACCCTGGTCCTGAAGCCTGCACTCTTGCTGCCCTGTCCCTCCAAAGCCTTTGCAGGCTTAAGAAGGTGCCTTTAGGACCCAGCACAGGGCAGAGTGCAGTCCTATGTCCACTTGGCCTGTCTGCCACTGTCCTGGCCCTGGCCCGGGCCTGGATCCCACTTGGAGAATGAAGTTCAGGCTGCACACCCACAAGAATTTCTGGCTATTTTTTTGGAGCCTCTCCCCACATGACTGATGGAATTTTGAGGGTGGGGCAGCCTGTTGTGTGCCCAGACACAGTATATGGTATACCCTGAGCACCCTGTCTCTCCTCCCCAGGGCCGCCCAGAAGCTCAGCCTGGCCTCCAAGCGCAAGAAGCACCACCCACCACCCGCGCCTACCACTCGTGGCACATCCACCTATCCCACAGACTTCAGTGGCACCCTGCAGCTGTGGCCACCCCCGGTGCCTCCCTGCCTACTCAGGGCTGCCTCCAAGGCCAAGGAAAATCCCAGCAGCTTCGGAAAGGTAGATCCAACCTGAAGTTGGGTATCTGGTTGTGGGGGAAGCCAGGTGGCCTGGGTGCAGGGAAGCCAGGGATACCCAATCAAGTGTGGAAGACGCAGGGCCCCACTTCCTTCTCAGAGCTGTGCCCAAGAGGGCACAGAAGACCTGTGGAGCCAGGGCTGTGGGAAATGGTGGGGATCAGCCTGTCCTCAGGGCCCGGAGGCATGTGCTAGGGTAGCCATGTGTTAGCGCTTCAGAGTCTGAGGACAGGGGTTAATCTGAGAGCCTCTTTCTTTCCTTATCTCCACTGGAGGCTGTCTTGAAGTGGGACTGGGTGAGTCAGGGTGTCTAGGCAGCCTAGCCTGGATGGGTTTCATATTAACCGAGGCCTGGAGAGGGGGAGGCCCCTGTGGGCGATGGAAGGGGCTGACTGGCTCCAGATCTTTCCCCAGTTCTGACTGAGTTACTGTGGTTGCTATCCCTCTGAGAGGGGAGCAGTCCTCACATCCCAGCCCCAGCAGGGTACTCCTGTGGTAGGATTGTGCAGGATGAGGTTTGGTGTGCCCTATGCCCTTAGGGAAGAGACCTAACTCTTACAACTACTGGGGGCATTGCTGGAATCTGACCAGTGTTTCCCCCTGGTCTTCTTCCTGCAGCAGCCCTTTCTAGACACCCTGAGAGTGATGGAATGGAGGCTCTCATTCCTGCCTAGTGCAGATATCCACTTACTTGGCCTTAGCTCTGCAGACTTGGTCCCTACGAAGATGGTCAGGACAGGCTGGTGGGAGTGGACTCTCCAAGGACAGGGACTAGAGAGGCAGCCCACGTTTGCAGACGTTTCTTCTAGAAGACAGGTCTCCTGTGCTGGAACCCCACAAGAAGGAAGAGTCTTCCAGACAGGATTGCCCAGACCAGGGCAGGTGGGAGGAGCTGGGCTCCCTCAGTCCCAGCTGACTGCACTCTCTCAGCGTTGGGGGTGACTTTCTCTCTGGGACTGCCTCTTGCAGTGTGGGTTTGAACCATCAGTCTTTTCTCTTGGCTTCATGTCACTGTGCTGTGATGGTGGGGTTAGCTGGTGGGGCCCAGCTCGTGGGCCATTCTGTAAAGTCTGTCCTGGAGCCTCTGATTCTGTCCTACTGCCCAGCCTAGAGTCCAGGGGAGGGGCAAAGGCAGCCTGTCTCCTCTTAGGACAGTTAGTGTGCTCAGTGACAGGCGGCCCCTTCTGTGTCTGTGCTGGGAGGTCGAGGTGCTTCTCACCTCACTGCCTCTCTGTCAGGCCTTGGCTGCCCGACCTTGATATGAGCAGTGTTGGGTAGGTAAAGCTGGTGGCATCAGCCCTAGACTAGTGAGAGAAGGAGGGAGGTTGGGCCCAGGCCTGTCTGTCTTAGGCTCTCCAATATCCTCTCCACCCACCCCAGTTCTGGGACAGGTGAGTCTCACTGGCCAGGCTGCCACTGCCCCAGCTGTGTGAATGCAGCCCATTGGGCTGGGCTGAGACCCAAGGAAGAATGGCTGGAGGTCTAGGACCAGTCTGGCCATAGCCTGTCTGTCTACCAGTCTTCTCCTCAGGGCCTGTGGTGGATGTGGGCACCGTGTCTGCCTCTTGACTGGTGGGATAAGGAGTTACGGACTCCTCTCTGGACGCTGTACCTCAGGACTCCAGCTCTGTTTGGGCGGCTTGCCAAGTCTCAGCCTCCTCTTATAGCCAGCTCCCCCTCCACCCCACCAAGTGTTCCTGCAAAGAGGGAGGTTGTCAGTCTTCTTTCCTGTGACCCTAGACCATTCAATGCTTGCCTACAGACCAGGTGCCCTGGCCACTAGCCTGTTCAGCCACGCTGTGTCCCCTGCACCCCTACGCCCCTCCCGGGTTCTCTCTCTGTGATTAGCACTAACGTCACATCGTCAGAAGCGCCTCCTGAAAGGCGTTTAATATTGTCACAGAAAAGAAGTTAGATTACATTCAATTTCTGACATTAATGTGCTACTTAAGATAATTCATCATATCGTGGTATTAAAAAAGACATCTCTGGCGGTGGGTGCTGAGTGGTGCCCCTCCCCCTCTCCAGCCTAGGCCACCTCTGGGGAGCTGGAAGGCCTGCTTTTATGCAAAATGTGCTTCCCCTCCCCCCAGCTCTCCCGCAGCTTTGTGATATCTGCACATTTGGGGGACAAGGATGCTCTTGTCTCCTGAGAGACCCTGTTATTTCCCTGAAGTAATGACAGGTTCTCTGTAGACAATGGACGGGGGTGGGGGCAGTGAGGGGAGGCTGGACGGGTGCCCTGCTCATTCCCTCCCTACCCAGAGACTCAGTGTCTGTACTCAAGAGGCACCAGGAGACGTCAGAGCCCAATCACGGCTTCTCTAGGCCTGTCCTCCCCGCTAGGCATCCTCTCACATCTCCAGAACCCATTTGGCTCCTGAAGTGGTGAGGAGTTCATGCTGGAAAAGAAATTGCCAAAAATTACTGGGAAGTGCACATTTTCGTCTGCATTGCAGCAGCGTTCGAAATGAAATAGTTTTGTTCATGTCTCTGGGGAATAAAAGAATCGATTCTTGCCTGATGGAGGCCCAGGTTCTGACTAGTACAATAGCCAAGTGCTTCTTCCCTTCTCGCTCTCCCCAGAGTGTGGGACACTTGACTCCACAGGAGGCTCTGCATATCAATGTGCCACGTGGCCACACGGACACAGCTTACTGTGCTTGTTCAAACCATTTCCCCCAAACCAATTTTTCAACGTTATGTATCTGTCACTTACAATTAAATCCTTGAAAAATATTGGGTCTGAAATGAGTCTCTGGTAATTTGATTTATACCAAGTCACAGATTTCACTGGAGAGTGGATGGTGTGGCCTCCAGGAAAGGGGAGCCCTGACTCAGAGTGGCTCTTGAGGGAATAATGCCTGCCTGCTTCACACCTTCCCCCACCTCTCTCCCCCGAAGTCAAGGCATTTTTTTGTGTGCGTGTGGGGGGGTGATCCGTTCTCCATACAGGTTTGGGGGGCCTGCAGTGCCCCTAGCTCTGGCATCTTGTGCCCCCATCTGAGTTTTCTCTGAGGGTTTGGGGGCTGCTGGTTCAGGGCCTTCCTGACAGAGACATGGGCACAGGGCACACTGGGATCTGCTTTGTGTCCTAGAAACATGCTGTGGTTCAGCCATGGCCCAGGCTGACTAGCCACCAACAACACTAAAACTTGGACCCATCCCTGTTTCCTTCTCCACCTCTCCCAGCCTCAGTTTCCCCACACTGGGGCTTATGAGCTAAGATTTCAGAAGCCCCATCTTTTCTTGGCGCGGCTTCTCATTCCCCTGGGATGTGCCTGACGTCCTTCCTGCTCTACTTCTGCGCCTTCGGGGAGTTTTGAAAGCCTGGTGTCCTGGACAGGCTCTGGGCAGAAGCAGCAGGCCCGGAGCTCGTCCATACAGTCCCGCAGCCCTCTGAGACCCTCAGTCTTCCATGGGTCTGTTCACTTGTTTAGCCCACAGGTGTGCCTGTTGTCTTCCTGGGGTGCAAGGACATCTAAGGACCTTGACCCCAGGCTTCTGAGTGATGGAGGATGAAAGGCCCCGGGGGAGAAATGCCAAGGGGTGTGCCCCCCTGTCTCTGCCAACTGCTCCCTGGCTTTCCTGCCTTGCCCTGGCCCCTTCTCTGCTGACTGGCCATGTACCCCGACTAGCCTCACCCTGCCCTGGGCTTCCTTTTCTGTCTGTCCCGCTGACCTCATATGGGATCCGCTCCAGCGGCATTCCTGCCATGTCGGTGCCCATGCCGAGGCCTGGACCGCTGTCCTGACTCGTGCTTGTTCTTCCTGCCCTGTAATTAGCTGCCAGCTGGGTAGAGGGCGGCGCTCAGATGCCTGCTTCCGCCCACCCCTAGGTGAAGGTGATGCTACGCATCTGGCCGACGCAAGGAGCCCAGCGCTTGGCCGAGTCCACGTCCTTCCTGAAGGTGGACCCTCGGAAGAAGCAGGTGACCTTCTATGACTCTGCTGCTCGGCCCCCAGGCTCTACGGGCCTCAGGCACGTCCCCACAGCACCAGTTCCTAAGATGTTTGCCTTCGATGCCATCTTCCCCCAGGACTCGGAGCAGGTACAGTGGGGTGGAGCACCTGGGATCTGATCTGAGCTGTTTCTGTAGAGTGGGAGCCTAGGTGCCTGGTGGGCCTGCTGGGTCTGCAGCCCATCAGTTCCAGCTTGCGATGTCTCCTCCTCTTCTGCCTAGCTCTTCAGCCAAGTTTTGGGGGAGCACTAAGCCTTTAGTGCTTGGAACTAGGAAAATTTCTTAGTGGGGTGCATTGCCGTGGACACTAGGAGCACCGGGTGCCCAACTAGCGCGCTGCAGTGACCGTAATTCCTGTGGCAGTAACTTTCTGTGCTTGGTGGGGGGTCTGGGCAAATGCTTCTGGCCAGCACCTCCTGTGTGTGTTGCCTGTATCCTGTCTGCTGACTGTGTGTCCTGCACTTTCTGTGTGAACATGAGAGAGTTCTGTGTTCCTGATCTGTGTCTGTCAGCTCAGCTGCCTCAGGGGCTGCGTGCCTGCATGTGACCAGGACAGACAGGCCTTGAGTTTATAGATGTGACAGGAGGCAGTGGCCACAGCCCTTTGGCTCTGGCACCTGCCTGATCCCCACTGAATCCCTTCCCAGGCTGAGGTCTGCTCAGGGGCTGTGACTGATGTGCTCCAGTCTGTGATTGGTGGGGCTGATGGCTGCATTTTTTCGTTCGGCCACATGAGCCTTGGTAAGTGCTCTGTCACTCTGTGTCCCTGACCCCTTCTTCCCACTGCTCCTCTGTGTCCCTTCTTCCCACTGCTCCTCTGTGTCCCTTCTTCTCACTGCTCCTCTGTGTCCCTGACCCCTTCTTCTCCCTGCTCCTCTGTGTCCCTTCTTCCCACTGCTCCTCTGTGTCCCTGACCCCTTCTTCCCACTGCTCTTCTGTGTCCCTTCTTCCCACTGCTCCTCTGTGTCCCTAACCTCTTCTTCTCACTGCTCCTCTGTGTCCCTTCTTCTCACTGCTTCTCTGTGTCCCTTCTTCTCACTGCTCTTCTGTGTCCCTTCTTCTCACTGCTTCTCTCCCCCGTCTTTGTTGCTGTTCTCGTCGAGCCTTGTCCTGGCTGAGGGAGGAGGTGTTCTGTGTGTGGGGGTGCCAGTGAGGATTTCACTTGGAGGCTGGGGTGGGCAGGGCCGGAAGGCAGAGGCCTGGGGGTGGCTTGAAGGTCAGATTGGCCCTGAGGACCCCGGGCAGGTTGCTAAGTCTGATGGGGCGGAGGGGATGTGTTGTGGGGAGTATGGGTGGTCCTCATACGCTCCTGTCCCCCAGGCAAGTCGTATACCATGATTGGGAAGGACAGCTCACCCCAGAGCCTGGGCATCGTGCCCTGTGCCATCTCTTGGCTCTTCAGGCTCATCGATGAACGCAAGGAGAGGACAGGCACACGCTTCTCCATACGTGTGTCTGCTGTGGAGGTATGCGGCCGTGACCAGATTCTGCGGGACCTGCTCGCCGAGGTGGCCTCGGGAAGCCTTCAGGACGCTCAGTCTCCGGGCGTGCACCTGCGGGAGGATCCTGTGTGTGGGACACAGGTGCACAAATGCTGCCGGCCTTTCTGGGATTATGGAGGTGGGGAGCGCTATGCTCAGACCTGAGCCACTAAAGGCATGTGGCCTCCACCTCTCCTCCCACAGCTACAGAACCAGAGCGAGCTGCGGGCACCCACAGCAGAGAGAGCTGCCTTCTACCTGGACGCAGCCCTGGCTGCCCGCAGCACTAGCCGCACCGACTGTGGGGAAGACGCCCGGCGTAGCTCCCACATGCTCTTCACGCTGCACGTGTACCAGTACCGTGTGGAGAAGTGCGGCCCCGGGGGAAGTGAGTGCACAGGAGGCCCTGCCCACGTAGCTGCTTGCTCTGGGCCTGCCTCGTGGCATCTCTGCCTGCCTGGGTGGGCTGTGGAACAGGGTCTGGGTACCCGGACCCCAGCACCTGCTTGTACTATACTTTCAGTGTCTGGAGGCCGCAGCCGCCTGCATCTCATCGACCTGGGCAGCTGTGAGGCAGCTCTTGGCCGGAGTGGGGAGGCTGCTGGGGGACCCCTGTGTCTGTCTCTGTCAGCTTTGGGCAGTGTCATCTTGGCCCTGGTCAACGGGGCCAAGCATGTGCCCTACAGGTGAGTGTGGGTGTGTGGGCAGACACCATGGGGTGGCCTCAGTGTAGGGGTGGTGATGGGTCCTGGAGCATGGGGCGCAGGGAAAGATGGATGTAGGTAGGTACCAAGGCTGACCCAGACCTCTAGACATGGCCCCCAGCCCATGGAGAAGCCTGTCTTCCCTTTACCAGCCCTGTGGTTCGACCTTCACTCAGCCTCTTGCCTTGATGGTCCCTTCCTTTAACCTCTGAGCATCTTCTTGATATGTAGGGACCACAGACTCACCATGCTGCTGCGGGAGTCACTGGCCACTGCCAACTGCCGTACCACCATGATCGCACACATCTCAGACTCACCGGCCCACCACGCAGAGACACTCAGCACTGTGCAGCTGGCTGCCCGCATCCACCGCCTGCGCAGGAAGAAGGCCAAGGTGAGTTCTAGCTTCTGTTAGCCCACTGAGGGACCCCCAGCGCCTACATCCTCTATAGGCCCTGTAGGATGTCAGAGGGAGGGGACAGTATGTATGCCTAGGTAGGGTTCTCCTGTGCTTCCAGAAAAGAGCCCAGCCCCAAGATGCACCGGGTAGAGTTGGTTTGTGTTGTAAGGGGACATGGACACCATCCCTAGTAGGGAGCTTTACATGACTGTGGTCATGTGCTGCTGGGGGTGGGGGTCCGAGGAGGAGGAGGTGAGATGAGCCCTGTGCAGACAGAGGCAGATCTGCTCATGGGCTCTGTTGTGCTGCCCCCAGTATGCGTCCAGCTCCTCTGGAGGGGAGAGCTCCTGTGAGGAGGGTCGGGCCCGCCGCCCCCCACACCTGCGGCCCTTCCACTCACGGACCGTGACCCTGGATCCTGATCGCTCGGCCTCTGGCCTGCCTGGCGACCCAGACTACTCATCCAGCAGTGAGCAGTCCTGTGACACAGTCATCTATGTGGGTCCTGGTGGTGCAGCGCTCTCAGACCGTGAGTTAACTGACAACGAGGGCCCGCCTGACTTCGTGCCCATCATCCCTGCGCTGAACCGCCGCAGGCCTTCTGAGGGCCCCCGAGATGCCGACCACTTCCGCTGCAGCACCTTCGCAGAACTGCAGGAGCGTCTGGAGTGCATTGACGGCAGTGAGGGACGCCCTGGACCCCAGAGTGGCTCTGATGGAGGTCAAGCTGGTCCTGCCCGAGTGGGCAGAAAGCTCTCCCTACCTGAGGCCACGTCTCCCAGAAAGGCTGTGGGTCCCCCAATGGCCACCAGCACCCCTCGAGGCTGCCCTGGGCAAGATACCCAAAGATGCACCCCTGAGCTCTCTAAAACTGGTGCGCAGGGTGAGCCACCAGCCCCAGACAAGACCATGGCAAGTGGAAGCAGGAGGCCACTGCCCAGTCCGGCCCCTCCACCACCTTGGCAGCCCGAAGCTCGAGGTGCACCCGTGGAACCTGGGGGAGAGGGCCCTGACAGTGTGGTGCGGACACCCCCTGTGGGCATGAGTGGGCAGGTGGCCTCATCCCCACTGCTCCCCGACACAACTTCTTGTCCACCTGTCCGTGGACGTCATCTGGAGCGGGGCCTGCTGACCACCACAGTGACCCTTCAGCAGCCAGTGGAGCTAAACGGCGAGGATGAGCTGGTATTCACAGTGGTGGAAGAACTGCCCTTGGAAGGGCTTTCGGGGACCACGCGGCCCTCTAGCCTAGCCAGCTTGGGCAGTGACTGCTCCCTGCAAGCCCTGGCCTCAGGCTCAAGGCCAGTCAGCATCATCAGCAGTATCAACGATGAGTTTGATGCCTATACCTCCCAGGTGTCTGATAGCTCGGGAGGCCCTGGGGAGCCCCTAGAGGGAGCAGCCTGGGCTGGTGGCAGTCCTGCCTCATCCATTGGCTCCTGGCTGAGCGAGGTTGGTGTGTGCTTGACCGAAAGTCACAGTCCCACACCACAGCCTCCCTTCAGCCCTGACTCTGCAGCAGGGCCCGGTCCACCAGCGTTGCTTACCCCAGACAGCTCCCTGGAGGACAGCAGCTTCAGGTCCTCAGAGCACAGAAGACCAGACAACCCTGGCTCAGCCTGGAGCCCCCACCTGGGGGAGGCAGTTGCGGCAGCCCCGACCCAACCTTGCAGAGAGCCCTGGCCTGGGTCTCCACATGAAGCAGCCTCAGCCCAGACCATCCATTCCAGCCTCCCCCGGAAACCCAGGACTACCTCCACAGCCAGTCGTGCTCGCCCCATCCAGGGACCATGCAGTCCTGGAGGCCTGTTTGAGGATCCCTGGCTGCTCCGGGCAGAGGACATGCCCCAGATGACCTCTGTAGGGGGAGCCCCCAGCCCGATCCCAGGCTCCCCTCGCCTGCCTGAGGGCCAGATAATGCTGGCTTGTGCCCAGAGAGTGGTAGACGGGTGTGAGGTAGCCACCAGAGTGGCCCGTAGACCAGAGGCTGTGGCTCGGATCCCTCCGCTGCGGAGGGGAGCCACCACGTTGGGCGTGACCACACCTGCTGCATCCTGTGGAGACACATCAGTGGAGGCGGTGGGCTGTTCAGGAAGCCTGAAGGCCACCCCCAGCAGTAGGAAGAGTGTGGCTCACAAGGGGACTTTTTTTCCAAGGTCTAGCGGTGCAGCCCCCCCAACCCCGCCTGTGCGCAAGTCCAGCCTGGAACAGGGCACGGCTCTGACCCCCACCCAGGCCCTGGGGCTGACCCGGGCTGGGGCTACCTCTGTCTTCCGAGGGGAAGAGGAGACAAGGCCTAGTGGTCGGGCTGACCACTCTGGTCCCAAGGCCACGTCTAGTCTGAAGGCTAGAGCTGGGAAGACGGAGCTGACGCACCGTCCGACCGGCCACACATCCCTGGAGCGGTACGAGAGCCTGGCACACGGCGGCGGCAAGGTCAGAGAAGTCCCAGGGCGGCCGCCCCGAGCTGTGCCTAGGTTGGGTGTGCCACCCACTAGCCCCCCACCTGGACCAGCTCCTGCCTGTAGGGGCAGCCCAGCCAAGGGTGTGGGGGCGTCCAAGCCCCCAGCTGGCGGGGCCAAGGGCCGTAGTTTAGGGGCCAGTGCCTCTCGAGCTCTGGGTGCTTCAGTGAAGCCTTCAGCCCCTGTGGCAGGCAAGACCCCTGGTGGCTCTGTGCCAGGTTCCCGCACAGCTTCAAGAGCTGTGCCTGGTGTTGGGGCCAAAGCTGGCCGGGGCACCATCATGGGCACCAAGCAAGCGCTCCGGGCCGCCCACAGCCGTGTCCACGAGCTGGCAGCCAGTGGAGCTCCCCCGAGAGCTGGCCCCTCGTGGGGCTCAGCGGACTCCGACAGTGGCAACGACAGTGGTGTGAACCTGGCCGAGGAGCGGCCACCCACCAGTTCCGCCCTGCCCTCTCCCTATAGCAAGGTGACGGCACCCAGGAGGCCTCAGCGCTATAGCAGCGGCCATGGCAGTGACAACAGCAGTGTGTTGAGTGGGGAGCTTCCGCCTGCCATGGGCCGCACTGCGCTCTTTTACCACAGTGGTGGCAGCAGCGGCTATGAGAGCATGATCCGGGACAGCGAGGCCACAGGCAGTGCCTCTTCGGCCCCTGACTCCACAAGCGAGAGTGGGGCTGCCTCCCCGGGTGCCCGTTCCCGCAGCCTGAAGTCTCCAAAGAAGAGGGCCACGGGTGAGCGGTGGTGTGAGCCTCCCTGTGTGAGCACCCCTTCGCAGATTATAGACCTGGGACTGATTGACAGTGAACTTGGACCCCCTGGGATCCTGTGTACCCTGACCCTTCCCACAACTGGATCTTGTGGCCCCGTGTTTGGGGCACCCCAGCTGTATCCACGAGGTGCCCCTTCCTGGGTTCCAGGCTGTGAGCCAGACCCCTCTACTCTAGCACCTTACCTTGTGTAGTCTCTGGCAGTCTTTATGGATGCCAGGTGTGTTTATAAGCACGCCTGAGATTTCCCAGTGGATCCATACAGCCCTCTACAGTTTATAAACTTAGATAGACTGATCATGGCACGCATGGTATCTCCTGACAACTGGTTGTAAACAGACCTGGGGCTTTGTTGCATGCAGAGGTGCACAGCCCTTTACAATTTATAGGTACTTCCACTGTGTCCTCTGACCCCCACACCGCCCCAGAGGCTGTCAGAGAACTTGGGTGCAAGGACTTGGGTGCAAGCTAGGCATTGGGCTTAGGGCGGGACTCTCTCAGCCCAGTGTCCCAGCTGTCCCAGAGCCTGTGCAGCATTCTCTGGGCCCCTCCTTCCCTATCTAGGGCAGAAAGGATGTGAGTTAGAGCAGTAAGGACTGGTGCCCTGAGAGCAGTTGGTATGGCTATGTAGATGTGACTAGAGCTTGGAGGCTCTGCTTACCAGGTACCTGGCTCTTTGTTCTAGGCCTACAGCGGCGGCGGCTGATCCCAGCCCCGCTGCCCGATGCTGCTGCCTTGGGCCGCAAGCCCAGCCTTCCTGGGCAGTGGGTAGACCTGCCGCCCCCGCTGGCCGGCTCTCTGAAGGAGCCCTTTGAAATCAAGGTCTACGAGATTGATGATGTGGAACGACTTCAGCGGCACCGTCCACCCCCGAGGGAGGACACAGCCCAGGTCAGGGAGGCTGCAGTCAGAGGCCGGGAGCTCTGGGGTGGCTGGGAGGGCTATCCGATGGCTCTGTGGGCCCCAGAGATGTGGCCAGGCCGCCCCTAATCCCACCTTCTCTTGTTCATAACCTTCCCAGGATGTGGAGAAGGTAGGAACCAGCCTGGACCACCCCTGAGCCTGTGGTGGCCCTTGATATCCCTGCACAAAGATGGGTGGAGGGATTCTTGAGGCCACCACTGCTGTCTCCATGGAACTGAACCAGGGTTCAGGAACTCCAGGCATGAACCTCTCTCGAGTTCTGCCTTTCTCATCTTGGATGTTGGCTGGGTGTCTGTGCAGGCCCAGCAGACAACGGGGAGGCTATGGCTAAAGCTAGGGTCCTGGGAGAGAGTCCCTACCTTCTGTATCTGAACCTACCCTGCCTGTCCCCTGCCACCAGGGCCCAGTGTGCATCAGCTCCAAGCTGCGGCTGGCAGAGCGCAGACAGCAGCGACTCCGGGAGGTGCAGGCCAAGCGTGACCGTCTCTGTGAGGAACTGGCTGAGACCCAGGGTCGGCTGATGGTGGAACCCGGGCGCTGGCTGGAGCAGTGTGAGTGCCCATTCCCTCTGCAGCTGAACTGTGGGAAACCCAGCAGGTTCAGGACCTGGGACTCTGCTCCCTAGTCTGCTCTGCCCCCTATGTCCTCTGTTGCTCTCTTGCAGCAGATGGGGTGTATGTAGGGTCTGCTGGGCTGATGCCCCTCGCTGAGGACTTTGGGGAGTTTGGCTGCTGCCCTGGCCCCTAACTTAGCCCTGTCTTGTCCCTCTGCAGTTGAGGTGGACCCAGAGCTGGAGCCTGAATCGGCTGAGTACCTGGCAGCCATGGAGAGAGCCACGGCTGCCCTGGAGCAGTGTGTGAACCTGTGCAAGGCCCATGTCATGATGGTCACTTGCTTTGACATTGGTGTCACTGCCACCAATGCTGTGCCTGGGCCACAGGAAGTGGATGTTTGAGGCCAGGTGCTAGGCATGGGCGGGGACAGGCAGGGGGTGTGAGGACAGGATGTCAAATGGAATGAGGATGTGGAGGGGGTTGGAAGGTTGAGGACGCAGAGCGGGTCTATGCAGGATCAGGAGGTCTCAGAGAGGAGATGGAGCATGGGAAAAGGAAGGGCCAGCCGGTGGACAGAGAGAGCACAGAGACCGAAAGACTGTTGCCACCCAGACAGCCACGCAAGTGCCTTTAACCTTGAGTAGGCCTTTTCTCCTTTTCTGATTTGGTGCTACAGACTCAAGGCAGGGCTCAAGGCACCAGCAGAGTCTCAGCCTGGGCAGCTCCAGCTGCCGTAGCCAGGCTAAAGCCAGTTGTTTGTTTCTGATTTTGCCTTTCTTACAGCCAAGCAGTTTTGTGTAGCGGGGCGGACCTGTGCCGGCCAGCTCTCTTTTAGGACCAGGCTGCTCTCCCTTCGCAAGCAGCTGTCTCAGCACACCACAGTAGTGGTCTCTGCCAACTGCAGCAGTCCACTGAGTGGGGACAGTCTCCTCCCTTCCCTGAGGGCCCCACTCTGTCACGAGGACAGCAAGGGCTACAAGCAAGGGCTGGGCCAAAGCACACAATGCTTTCTTCAACGGCAGGAATTCTTACCAAAACCACAAGAAAAAAAAAAACAAAAAAAACAACAACCCCCCACCCCAACACACAATGGAACAAACCACCACCAACAGAGATGGGGTGGGGATTTTTGTAAAAGTTCTGTTAGTTCCATATTTTTGTATCTTTTTGCCTATAAACGTGGAATTTGCAGTGGGAATTTGAAGACAAATGATCTACATTTTTATGGTTTTCTATGGAAGGTGTTTCTAGGGCCTTGGCAACTGTGGGAGGCAGGCTGTTTCTGTGGGGCACCCAGGGCAGTGTGGATGGGTCTGTGGGAGGCCAGTCTTTGCAAATGCAGTTGAGGGGTGAGCCTGCAGCCTGTGATGTGGCCCACATACAGGTTCATGCTTTCTGACCTGAACACTGAGTATTTTATAAGCGTCCGGACCTTTGTACAAATGTGTAGATAACATCTTGCCACAGTTTTTATTTGTGAATAAAAGATACATTGATTATTCACTTGGCTCTGAGTTCATTGGATATCCCTGATGCACTGACGTTCAGGGGTCTGTGAGGGTCAATGGAGCAGCAGGGTTTTGTAGGGCGGTACTCACAGGCTCAGAGGGGTTCTGGGGAGCTGTACTGAGAACGTGCCATCTGCTTGCAGCCCCTATAGGAGAGATGGTGCCGTCAAAGAAGTGGCAAGGTGGCTAGAGGCAGGCTGGGGTTCAAGCCCACTGTTCCTCTCCAACGACTCCAGGCCCTCTCTTTGTGACCCCACCAAGATCTTGGATCCCAAGGGTCAAGTGTGGAGCCAGTATTGAGCTAGGCTAGTGAGAAACAGCATTTGATGTGGCTCCTTCCAACTGTGGTAGATTATCAGGAGAAATCACAACCCACGAAAGCTTTGATTTCTTTCTTTTGTTCCCTGTGTACCCTCCAGAGGCTGGGCACGTGGGAGCCCTCACTCTGCAGGGCTGGCTCCTCCCATGCTGAGGCAGCCCTGGCTCTGTCTCTGTCTGTTCTCTGGGTGCTCAGAGCTCATGATTCAGAGACCCTGCATCCCTGGCAGAGACCCTCCTTTCCAGCGTCACCTTCTCTGGGCTAAGCGCCCTCCTTCAGGCCTTGGCTTGTGCTTGCTTCCTGGCCTCACGGCACCCACTGGTTCCATGTCATCTGCTGAATCTCCCCCAAGTCTCTCCCTGTGCCAGACCTCCCTGTAGGCTCCCACCACTTCATACCTTCCTGAGAGCTCTGGGCTGTTTGGCCCAATACTTGCTTACTTGTTCCTGGCCCTGGGTACCCCCCCCACGCCCTCACCCTCCCTCAAGGGCTTCACCCCCTCCCGATATCTGGGGTGCCCCCTTCCCTGGCTCCAGGCAGTACCGGTGGGGTCCCCTCCTTGGTGGCCCTACTGCCAAAGCCCCCTCTACTGTGGCAAGTCACACCTTGTGTGGTCTTTGCAAATGTATCTCCTATTCTCCTGGGGCCCTGGGGTGGGGCAGGGTCTGAGTCATCAGTCACACACCCCTGCATGGTACAGGGCTGGGCCTGGGGGGCGCTTGCTGAAGTAAGGAATTGAATGAACAAAGTAGTGTGTCTCCCTTCGGAGGGCCCAAGCTGGGGCAGAAGATACCCTGGGCGACCTACCGCACTTCACAGTTTGCAGAATGTCTCTATTGTCCTAAAACAAACTGCATGTGGCCCCCCATGGGCCAGGCCTCAGGGCCATCCCCACTGAGGCTGCCTGGTCCTTTTGCTGCTGCAGGTGTGAGTGGCTGGCTTTGACTCCTCCAACCCCAGGTCTTCTGTTCTGAGGCCAGACAGAGCTTTGACAGCACTCAGACTTATGGGAAGATGAGAGTATTTTCAGCCAGCTAAATGTTATCCGAGTCCTTTGTCCTTGGATTTAGAGGTCATACAGGGCGTGTTAAGTTGGGGGGAATGGGGAGACTTTTAGGAGAGAGGCAAAAAGCCTACTTGCACCAAGTCTTCCAACTGACTTTCATGTCGACCTGCACAGAGGTGCTGTTTGCAGGGACAGGACAGTGCTGGTCAGGCAGGGCCCATGTAGAGCCTGGGAGAGAGGCCTTCCACAGAGCCCCTTGTGTGGGCTCTACCTCCCAGCAAGTACTGCAATGCTCCATCCGGACTGTGGGAAAATGGGTGAGGTCTGGGACACCTTAGCTACAGCTCTTATCTCTCCATCACAGGAGGGGGCCAGACCCTGCTCCCCAGAGGAGCATTTCTGGCCCCGATCTCCAGGCCTGTCATGGACCAAGGCCCTGTGGGCCAGGCGCCAACTGTTGATGGCTGGCATAGGGGCTGACCAGGTAAAGCCTACTGCCCATAGCACAAACCTGGAGAGGGCGGCACCTGCTTTGCTAGACAAGGAACCCACTGTTCTGGGGCCAGCCTGGGAGCCTTGAGTGGCCTTTCATCTTGAACATCAAAGCCTACAGCCCTGTCATTATAGGCATTATAGGACACACTGTGGGGAGTATGAGTCCCACTACACCCATTTTATGGATGGGAACACTTCAGGCATCTAGAACTCAGCTCTGTGATGGAAACTGAAGCCAGGGCAGCCTGCCTAATGCCTCCTACAAGGTGTCAGTGTATCCTGCTTAGGGGACAGTTGAGGAAAACAAGCCAGGAAGAAGGGGCTATTCAAGTCCCTCTTCCTGTTCCCCTACAGAGGGCAGATTGGGATCCTGCAGGGAGCATTCCCAGTAGTGTGAGGTTCAGGGAAGCCTGGAGCAGAGCTGTGCTGGGGGAGCGGCTAAGGACAGTGGAAAGGAGGACAGGGCCCTGAAGCCAGAGGGCCTGGGGCACCTGCCCAGGCTGTGTGGGGCACAGGCTTTTGGCAGCTCAGGCGTCAGATCTCGCAGGCTCAGAGGCTTCCCTGGCACTTGGCCACCAGCTTCCCCAAGGTGAGGTGCTCACCTGACTCAGCCAGCAAGTCCAGGCCTGTTCTGCCTGCCCTAACCACCTCAACCTTGGCATGTAAGCCATGTGCGGAGGAGGGGGGCAAGGGCTTTCAGGGCACATGGGGGACTAGAAAGAGGCAGAGCCAAGCTTGGGAGGGGTGCAGGCAGGGCAGTGTCTGAGCTACCAGGCTTCTATCCCTCGCAGCTCCTCATGACAATCACTATGAGTGCTGCTTAGTTCCTGTGCAGTGCCAGACCTGCTGCCCGCTGGAGGCCACCGTCCGCGTGCGTGCGTGCGTGCGTGCGTGCGTGATGTGTGTGTGTGTATCCTTTCTCCAAGGACTGGGCTGGGCAGGGAGGAGGAGGAGCCAGGGACCTTCATCCTACTCAGAATTCTACCATGGTTCAGAGCAGCATGGAGGCCTCAGAGCTTTCAAGGGAGACCTTGGAGGACAAGTGCCTGGCTCTGAGGGGTTCCTGTGAAACTTCTTGTGATCAGTTACAGAGGTGTGGAGGGACTCAGAAGGATGGCAACACAATGGGGTGGCCACAGTGCCAGCAGGCAGAGAGGAAGGATGGTGGTGTGTTGGTGACAGCCATTATGACCGCAGTGCTCTGGTTTGGTTTTTCTCTCCTTGCCTATCTGGTCTTTTTTCTGCCTATCTGTCTTGGGGTTCCAGCCTCTGTGAGGGACAGCTGGATGGCTGTCGGCCTGTTCCCTTGGGAAGCACAGTGAAGTCACACGGCCTGCTTCTGACTATGGTGGCCTGGGAGCCCAGCTGTGGTGGCTTGGGAGCCTGGGTGATAGAACCTAAATAAGCAGCCAGGGGTCATTACCCCAGGTGCCCTACTGAAGTCTAAGGCTGGGAAGGAGATCTGCTAGTTCCCATTTGTCTATGAGTCTCAGTTTCTCCTCTACCAATGTTACACCTATATGTGTGTTTATGTTACCCGTCCTGTCTTGGGTCTCGCCTAGTGCCAACTCTGATTATCTTGAGCTCAAAATACTCTGGGCTCTCTAGAAGTGGCCCCAGCTTTAGAGGACTCACCTCAATCCTGAGGTGACCACAATGCCCTGTGCAATAGCCATACTCTCCCAGGAGACCCCTCCTCAGCCCTGGAGACCTCTTGGGATGAAGTTTTCCTCCAGTTGTTCCTGTCCTAGGTGAGGAGCACTGGAACCAGGCACTGGGATCTGCTCCCAGCAAACAGGAAGCTTGGAGAGAGATCTCTGCCTCCTGATATTGTGTTTAGCAAGGCAGGATCCTGGCTAGTTTCCACACAGGAAGCCCTGGGGGTTAGGAGGGGCCGGGAAGGAATTCCCTGAGCTGCCAAGAGGCCAGTCTTCCTGTGGGTGAGGTGTGCTGGGGTCTTGGTAGGGAGCCAGGAGCAAGGCCAGGGTAGTGGAACCCACTCAGACCCCCAGACTGGTGACTTGGAAATTCTCAACTCAGTAATGTCTGGAGTCATAGTGTTCACAGCGTCCCAAGAGGCTGGGCAGGGGCTGAGCAAGGGACGTTTGTGATCTCAGGGCAGAGACCTCTAGAAGAGACAGGAGGGGTCAGGGCCTCCCTGGGTCCTTCTCCCCAGGGACTGCCCAACAGTCACCAGTTCTAGGCTTGGCTGCCCCTTCGGCTGCCCGAGTCCCCTTCAGGTGCCTTCCTCACCAAGGCTCTTAAGTGCTTTCCCACGCCTAAACCAGCTGCATCGGAACCCAGCCTATAGCAGGATCTGGGGGTGCAGGCCTGCCACCCTAGCCACTCGGAAGGCTGAGGCAGGCAGATCTGGCATTCAAGGCCCGTCTGAGTGAGACTGTTTCAATACAAAAAAATAGTTTGAAAAGGACTGGATGAAGCTCAGTGGTCACTTGCTTAGTGCACGCGAAACCCCAGGTGCAGTCCCTGCTAAAACAAACAACACCCGCCTTTTACTGTACTGTGTTTATTTCAAAATTCTTTTAAACTAATTAATTTTCTTGAGACAGGGTTCATGGAGTCCAGGATGGCCTTGAACTCACTCTGTAGCTAACAGTGACCTTAAACTCCTAATTCTCCTGCCTCCACCTCCCTAGTACTTACTGGTGGATGGGTGTGTCCTTCTTTGTTTGGTTCTTCTCTCCTTGCCTATCTGGTTTATTTTTTTATACTTTATTCATTCTTAAAGATATAGTCTCACTGTATGGCTCAGGCTGGCCTTGGACTCCTGAAGCTCCTACCTCAGCCTTCTGAGTGCTGGAATTACAGGTATGCACCTCTGCACTCAGGTAGGTACAACTATGTTTTTATTTTGATTTATTTTATGTGTAAGCACAATTCTGAGGCTGGCACAATACCTCCGTACTCCACATCGTTTCTCTTATAGTCTGTCTTCCATTACTGTGGCAGTGTTTACTACAACTGAAGGACCAGGATGGGTATCTTATGAATGACTGCAGCATGGCTGTGTCCATTACCTCAGTTTCCCCTCACGTCTTTCTTCTACTCTGGGATGCCACGTAGCGGGATCAGTTCTGCACCTCTGGGAGGAAAGAACCTGGATGTAAACAGCTTGGAACTCTGTGAAGGAGATATGTCTCCTTTACCCAACCCCCGGCTAACGTCAGTCTGGACGTGAAGCTCTTTATTTTCCGCTGTGGGTTCTGTCCAACACCTCCTAGTTCTGTAATGGAATCCTTCCAGCTCTGGCTGCCGGAAGCCCTTTCAGACAGCCTTTTCAGTGTGGTCCCAGACTGCCGCACAGTGACCACTGCTGGCCTCTTAGGGTTTATCAGGGCTGCCTGGACTCTGAGACCCTACTGACCTGCCCCACCCCAACACGATGATTTGGGGAGGGCACACTTGGTTCCAACTGTCCCACATGGTTCTTGGCAGGCTCCCTCCCATACCCTGAACCCACAGGAATGACAAACCCAAGAGTGTGTGACCCCGGGGGAAACTATAGTCTCAGAGAGCCCAGGTGGAGGTCAAGTCACAGCTGGCCTAGGCCCACCTCGTCCTTCTCATCTGTGTTCCTTGCACTGAGGGGCTGAGACCATGTACAGAAAGCTGGAACCCTCCCCAGGCTTCTGACCAACCCTAGGATATTTGAGCACTGATGAGCCCTTGAGACTGTTCAAGACTGGGTTGGGCCATCCTAAGCTGCATCCAGTGCCAGACGGTGAACTCAGTGGCCCAGAGTCAGGGAAGGGGTGGGTTGTGAGGTGGCTGCTAGCCTTTGGGGCAGGGTGATGCCAGTATAATTACTGGTGTGGTCTGGACAGCCTGTCCTGTCCCCGGGGCTGAGAGAAGGGGGCAATGACGTCCCTGAGAACCCACAGGGCGGTTCCAGGTGAAGTCACCCCATAGCCACCTTTCTACTGTCGTCATCGTCACCTCAGGAATGAGTTCACACTGGATCTGCTGCCCTGGCCCTCTAGGCCTTTTGTTGGTGGTCAGTCCGCTTACTCCAGCTGCCCTGGGGTGGGTTTTGTCCAGGCTGTTTCCTAAAGCATCCTGTGGACTGGGCTGAGAGGAAGCCTGGGATGGAAGGGTGACCAGGCTGTCTCTACTACCCAGTGGGGATGACACTAACTCTTACCCTCAAAGGTAGCACCTCCCACTGAAGGTCCGAGTTTCGCAGTCATGGGGAAGCATGAGGTCTGAGTTAGTGGAGATAGACAGAAGAAAGCCCCGGTCCACAAAAATATCCCTATGGAAACTCTTAGAGATATGAATTCCCCCATGAGGACCCTGCACAACTAGGCTGACGGGGATGAAGGAGGGGTTCTGGGAAGGCCAGGTGTGGGGCTCAGGACAGTCATGGCCCTGTGGGTCCTTGGCAGTCCCCCACCACCCTGTGCCTTGATTTCTCTTTCTGTAGAAGGAATGGCTGCCTGACTGTACCTGAGTTATCCCAGCCACAGACAAGGTTGATTGGAATAAATCTCTCCTTTCCCAGCACTGAGGGTGACAGGCTGTATTTCTTGCAGCCTCAGTGGCTGTTCTGGAGCTGATCCGCCTGGCAGAGGTGCTCACATCCCACCTCTACTAATTTGTGGGCCTCACTGTGCTGGTACAGGCTCACAGCATCTTTTCGAGGCGAAGGAGCCTCTGCTGAGACCTGGGATGAGTTGGTGTGATCTACAGCCTGGCTGCCCCAGTCTATTCTGCCATTCACTCCAGGGTCTCCAAGTCCCAGGCCCAGACCAACTTCTGTCTAACCCTAGGCTGAGGCGGGAAGGTGCCGGCCTCATGCACTGCTTGTTCTGGGAGCCTAAATTTGGCTTCAGAGAGTTTTCACAGGGCACAGCAGTTCAGTGAGGACTTCTTAGCTGTGCACATCTGCCTCGGCACTTGGTGCATAGGTAGCCATCGGGGTGATTCACTTGGTGACTCTGGGCTGGGGTGAGTGGGGTTGGGGATAAGTGAGAGAGTCTCAGAGTCTATTGCAGGAAACCTAGGCTTCCCGAGGTTCAGGGAGATGGCATAAGCCAGCAGTGCCCTGAAGGGAGGCTGTCCTGTGTTTCTGAGACAACGGGGCAAGCCATGGAAGTGGGACCTGTGAACCAGTTCCAGCTCAGCCACTCGCCTCCAAGCCTCTTCACCTTTTAGCCTTACTTGCACTGTCCCTGGGAAGGTGAATGTGGAATGTGGGAATTTCTGGGACAGCGACTCGGGCCTGACCACTTGGAGCCCGTGCTAACCTCTTCTGTTCCCTCCCCCTCCAGAGAACATGGTTCCCCAGGGGGGTTCCTGTGCTCAGGATTCCCAGGAAACCACTGCCCTCCTTCCCTCTGCTTCCGTCCCAGGTCAAGGCCCTGGCTTGTGTTTCAGATGGTTTCCCCAGAAGTGGTTACAAATTTAATGAAGGCCTGAACTGAGAGCCTCCTGGAAGAGCCTGGCTGGGATTTGGTTCTGGAGCCTGAGCCTGGTGGAGGTGGAAGGAGGGCTGTGTGCTGAGTTGGCAGCACTGGAGCTCGTGGGCTGAGAGAGGCTACTTCCTGTGGGGCCTGGGAGCAGAGTGAAGCCCTGAGTGAGAGCTGGCTTTGGTGGACATCTGTTCCCACAGACCCCAGGCTCTGGCACGGAGTCATCAGGGCTTACACTTGGCTGGTCACCATGTACCAATGACTGTTGTGGCCAAGACGTATTTGCAGTCATGGGAGTCTCCATGTCCGGCTCACTGACCCCTGAATTTGGAATCCCTCTGGGTCCCCGTGAAAGTCTTGGCTCCATTGGCTACCAAAATGGCTGCCTGTCTGCACCAGCTTCAAGGAAGACCTCTGACAAGGGCCCATAGTGGCCCCAGGCCTTTGGGGGTTTCTCCTTCCAGGTAACCTAGGTCTGTGTGTGCACCCTTGGTGTGCTACCACCCCAAGATTTAGGGAATCTCGTCTCTAAACCACTCTGTAGATAGGAGAGACCTGACTCTTGTCAGCAGTGAGGGACAGAGGCAGCTCCATGCCACCTTCATCAGCCCGAGGAGTTTCCTTAATCTTTTAGGGACCTCAACTCAGGCCAAACCTAGTCTTGTGGTTTCAGAAAAGAATTTCAGGGTTGTCTCTACGAAGCAGAGCTGGAATTTTATTAGAAACAGGAAGAAATGTGCTCAAGAACAGAAAAAAGTACACTCGAGGCCGTGGGTATGGGCTTCCCAAAGCAGAGTCACAGTTTGTTAAAAGACATTTTTGAACTTGGATTTTAAATATGACAGCTGAGAGGAAGCTCAGAGAAAGAATCAGATGTACCCAAGTGAAGGTGAAGGTTCCATAAGGGAGGGTTGCAGTTAAGTGTCTTAGCCTTAACCACGTGGGCTGTTTGGGTGGTTCTCAAGTTACACCTCAAAGGGCTGAAGGGGAACTTTTTTCTCTTCTTTTTTCTCTCTTTTTGATAAGTGAGATGATATGGTGGCCCCAGGGATTCCTTGGATGTGATTACAATGTGACAAGGCGCAGCCAGGAGTTTCTAGGGTTGCATAAGAGGGTTTGCACACATTGTTTTTTTTTTTTTTTCTTTCTTTCTTTCTTTTTTTAAATAAATGAGGTTTCTGGTGAGATTCCTAGAAAGCTGAAGGTTTTCAGCTGGAAGGGAGGAAGGCTTTCAGTGTTATTAACTGTGCTGCGGTTCTTGATGTTCAGCTGACACCTGGGCGAAGGGCTCCCTTCCCTTCCTGTGTTCCCGCCTCACTCTCCTCCTCACCCTTTCTGGGTGAGCCTTTCTTCAGGCAGGATCCAGGCTCAGCCAGCACAACTGTTGAACCCGTGAGAAAAAGTTGGGCCCCAGAAATGCCCTCAGCACCAAGAATATATTGTTACCCAAGCCTTGTACAGAACCAGGGATGCAACCTGGTTCCTCACACTTTTGTGTGACATGGGGTAACAGCTAGACCTCATCTGTCTCCAGAAGAGAAATGACCACCACGCCAGTCTGTGAGACTGTGAGTGCATTGTGTTGGGTGGGGAAGGACAGACAGTGGATATGGCGCCTATCCTGGCCCAGATACTGTCCTTCCAAAGCCAAATGGCCTCCCCGGTCTGTGTCGGGGCTTTCGGCCTCCTTGCCCCGTGGATCCAGGACTTTTGGGGCAGGCAGGGCCACATCTCTCTGGGTAATGAAACTCATTGTCCTCATGGTGCTTGGGATAGCCCACTGCTTTGATCTAGTCTTTCTAGTGCTCTCCAAGGAGCACTATGTGTGGGAAGACGAGGGATTTCTCAAGGACTGAATATTTCCTAGGCTCTGACCTGTGTTTGAGGAATGCTGGGGTGGCAGCACTCAGCTGAAAATGTACCCTGGAGCCTGGAAACCTCTGTGGGAGGGAGACAGAGGAAGTGAGTTGCCCCCTCCCGCCCCCTCTGGCTGGTGAGGCTTCTGCAGCAGAGACCTATTGTGTGCTAGCAGTCAGGCAGGCAGCACATTGCCAACCCCAGACAGCGGCTAGCAGTGTGTCCCCATCCATCTTCTTGATGGGTACCTGGGCTTGGCCACCTCCTGCTGGTAATTCTCCTGCCCTTGGAGGGACAACTGGATGGAGTGGTGACTGGGTGACTGTGGGGCTGTGGGGACTTGTCCCGCTGAGCCCTTTCTCTGTCTCTGTCTCCATCTCTACGGGGGTGGGAGGGGGCAGAAGGAGGTCTCTACAGTGGGCTGGCCTAGGACCCGGGAAAGGCAGTTCTTCAGAGCTGGCACTTACGTGACAGGAACCAGGAGGCAGTCCCAGGAGTATTAGTTCCCCCACCCCCAACCAGCCTTACTTGGTTAGTGCTGGGTGTGGCTCGGGCTCTCAGCCCTTGGCTGGGGATGCAGCTGGCAAGGTTCAACCAGGGTGAGGAGGTGGCCATTGTCTAGCCAGCAGCTGTATACCAGTGTTTGGTGATTTCCCTACATGCAGATTCAAGGCTAGTCTGAGCTGGTTAAGAAGCTGCCAAGGAGTGTAAAATGCTTCCTCCAGGCGACCAGATTCCTCACTTGGTGTGTGCATGCATACAAGTCCATCTGGGTCCACACACACCTGTGCCCCTACAAGTCTCTCGGGGCATGGGGGCTCTTTCTCCCCAGCACCACCAGCTCTTCCTGGTAAGTATCTAAGGACTAGTAACCCAGATCTTGGTTCTCACAGATTTAGGGTCAAAGGCGCAGGAGGGAGGAGAACCCTGTACTCTGAGGGGCACAGCAGCAGCTGCTCCAAGGCAGAGCAGGAGGGGGACACTGAGCTTATCACATGGGCTGGCCTGGACTTGGCCTCTTTCCTTATCTTTCTGGTTCTAGTAGGACAGTTGACCTGTGCCTCAGTGCAGGAATTAGAAGACAGGAGAGAAAGGGAAGGGCAGGCCGAGCTTCTGGCCCCAGTCCCGCTCTACACTGGGATCCAGATTCTTGACCAAGGAGTCATGCCAGGGCTCTAAGGCTCAAGGTTTTCAGCTGGGAGGATCTGGGGATCTGGGGTCTCACTCAGGGCTCTGGGCTGCTTTGAAGTCCCCTCTTGATGGAGTCTAGAACAGAGTATAAGCATTTTCTTCAAGAAGGGCCACCTTTGTTCTGCATAGCAGAGGCAGTGTCAGGGACTTGAAGGTTGGAGTACTGGGCAGAATGGCCCATTACCTCAGGGCCTCCCAGGGCTCAACAGAAGCACCCTGGGGGTGCTGGGGAGCAAGGGAGGCTCTGGGAGCCATGGGGTGGGGCAGGGACGGACGGACAGGATGGAGAGGTGAGGGCTGTGGTAGAGGGGGTGGTTGTAGGCCCTGCATTGTTAAAGCTCAGCCTGGCCACCCTGAGATGCTGACTTGTGTCTGGAGTGGGCCTGGCATTTCCATTCTGCATGCCCACACCCCTGCATCTGTAGGAAGGGCATAGGAGCAGGGGAGAGCTGAAGTCTGGTCCCCAGTAGGCAGGCATACAGGTTGACCACATTGGGAAGGGACCCTATCTACCAGTGATTTGAGGGCCTCTTCCTGGGAACCTGCTTGGCCTATCAGCCACATTGCCTAGAAAGGGTCTGCCTTTAGAATGGGAGCTCATTTAGAGTGACAGGGACACACAGGATGTTAGGTAGGCATCCCTGCCTGCACTGACTGGCCTTTCTGGATCTAAATTCCTACAAGCCATGTGACCCAGGCATGCTACTAAACCTCTCTGTGTCTCTATGTGCTCTTATGAAATGAACCTAAATAGTTGCTCCTGCTTTAAAAAAGGGAATTCCACTCACTTAAACATTTTTTTTATTATTTTAATTTTATGTGTATGAGTGTATTGCCAGCATGTATGTAAGTGCACCTGTGTCCGGCACTTACAGAGAAGGGTGTAAGATCCCCTGGAACTAGAGTTATGGACGGTTTTTAGCCACCATGTGGGTGCTGGGAATCGAACCCGGGTCCTCTGTGAGAGCAGCCAGTGCTCTTGACCACCGAGCCATCTCTCCAGCCCCTCTGCTGGCTTTAGTAAGGAACTTAGTCATGCCTGGCACAGTGTTAGTGAAATGAAGTTAGAAGGAGGTCACACAGACGGCAGGGTGCTGGGTGTCTCAGTCTCCCTTCAGCCCACATCCTGGCATGATTCCTGGGCTGGTATTCTGTGATGGTTAGTTTCACGTGTCAGCTTGGGAAGAGGGTCTTTTTGTTTGGTCTGTGGGCACTGTCTGTAGGGGACTGTCTTGACTGTTAAATGGAGGAAGAAGCAGCCCACTGTGGGTAGTACCATTCCCTGGGCAGGGGTTCTGGAGCCATATGAGACAGGAGAAAACGAGATGAGAGCACACATGGGCAGCAAGCCCCATAGGTGCATTCGTTTCTCTCTCCTCTCGTCTGTGAATGTGCTGTGACTGGTCGTCTGATTTTTTGCCTTGATGCCCCCCTCAGTGATGGCCTGGAATTGTGAACAGAATAAACCTTTCTTCCCTTGCTTTTATCACAGCAATAGGAATGAAACTAGAACACCCCTCTGAACTTACCTCCCTGTCTGGGAAATAGAAAAGTATTCTACTCGGGGCAGGGGAACTGGGAAGCCCTGGATGGTCTTCTGTGTGGCTACTGAGTCCCGTTGCCTTGGGTTTTAGTCAAGAACTCCCCCTGTTCAGGCTTGGCTGCTGTCAGTCATCCTGTTCCTTAGTCCAGAAAGGTGAGATCCAGTGGCCCTGGCCTGCCCAAAGTCAGAAGGAAAAAAGAGGCTGTCTGCAAGCCTGGGCCCGAGTACCTCTTCACCCCACGGTGAGATCAGCAGAGCCCTATCTATGGCTGTGAGGCCCAGCCAGCCCAGGACATGGGGTGCTGGCAAGGTTGCTTGGGGACAGCCGCTTGCCTGATATCTGCATGAGCTTGGTGTGCTTGTGAGCACACACATGTCCGTGTGAGCTCAGGAGTGCTGGGCTTGTCTGGAAGGCCCCTGTGGGGGTGAGGAAGCAGGGCTATAGTCCCCTGTGGCACCCCACTAGGGTAATCATCATGACCCCAAGGTCAGGAGCGGGTCAGAGGTCCTACCCTGATTGTGCAAGGTGGAGCCAGCAGGCCACTGGGGTCAGTTTATCCCTGACTTCACTCTGGCTCCTGAGACAGATCAGAGCTAAGAAGCCTTTGGACTTCCGGGTCCTCAGGGTCCCTCAGCCTCCCGGAGCTGGGTCAGCATCAGCCTGGGGACACTGTGGCCAGTGGTGATGCCTCAGCCTCTACCCAGCTGGGCTGCCTGCAAGGTTTGGCGATGGCTCTCCTCCATCCCTGTTCTGTAAGCAGGGGCGCTCTCCCAGCTGAGCTCGCACTACAGCTCACCTCCCTCGCAGCTGTGAAGCTTTGGGTGCTAATGTATGGGGTGTGAACATGCCAGAGTTGCACAGGGCAGTTAGACTTGCAAATGAGCCAAGAGCTGAGGGAGTGTGGCCTAGTATGGGTTGTCAGCTCTGCTCATAAGGTGTCAGCAAGGGCACCTTGAGCACTTTGCACTCTCACACCCCCAGGCCTCTGATGCTGAGACCTCTGCCAGGGTGAAGCCTGTGTGTCCCTCTTAGGAATCTGCTCCCACCTCCCCTTGTCCAGCTCCCTGCCTCCTGGATGCTCACTTGGAGGCCTTCAGTTTGGCCTCAGTTCCCTCTTTCCTCTCTTTTGAGGGGTCATGGCTTTGTATATTCCACAGGGCACTTGGTCCCCAGACCTCTCTCTCTGAACTCCAGGCCTGCACTTTCATGGAACCCTGAGCATCTTTGCCTTTGTCCCTTGAACTCCTCAGAGCCTCTGATCTGCTTCTCACCTTGTGCCCCATCCCAGGGTTCTGCTTTATCCTCTTCCCATAACTTAGGTGCCTGCTAGGCCTCTCTACTTTCATCTCTGGGGCCAATATGCCCAACCCTACTGCTAAGGACCCTCAGGCTCAGGGGCAAGTCCAGGAAGGACCCCCCAGTGCTCAAGAGACAGGGAAACAGTGGCTGGCTGGTGGTAGGGTGTCTAGCAACAAAAACCTTTAGTCTAAAGGTTCCTCTTTGCTTAAAATTCAGACAAAGATGCAGCTATTGATTTACCATGAAACTGGGCGTGGGCCATATCAGTGCTCCTGGCCATCACTGGCCTGTGTGTTCTGAATACTTCCCACTTTTGTTTGTTTATTTATTGTGTGTCCATGAGGGAGCACTCTTTATTCTGTGTGTGTGTGTGTGTGTATGTGTGTCACTCTCATGTGTCAGAGAGCACATATGGAAGGTGGAATTCAGAGGACAACTTAAAGGAATTGGCTCTCTCCCATGGGTCCCAGGGATAAACTCAGGTCATCAGGCTTAGTGGCAAGTGCTGTCATCCACTGAGCCATCTTGCCAGCCTTACAAGGGCATTCTTTTCTTTTAAGGAAACAAATATTTGTCCAGGAGTCAGTTCAGCCAGGGAGACTTCTGGCCAAGGCCAGGTGTTTATCAGGGGCAGGTGGTAAGGGGCAGAGTCTGGTGGGAGATGGGGTGGAGCAATGACTCTGCCACACATGGAGCACAGCAAGGCTGTGCTGTCCTGAAGCAGATGTCTACCTTGCTGATGTCCTAGTTGGAAACATGGGTCCTGGGTAGTGGGGTACCTGGCAGGAGGCCCAAGCATAGGTCCTGCAGTGGAGGGTTGGGCTGGGCCCTCTGTTCTGCCCTGGTGGAAACTAGTTATTCTATAAAATGGGAGTGATACCCTGATTCGTGGAGGATGGTATGAGTGGCTGGTATAATGGCCCTGTGTGCTTAGCCATTGGTGGACTCAACAGGCCAGCATTCCCCAGGGTTTCTTAAATTTCCAAACTGAAGCATGGCTGACAAGCAGGTGACGCCGGAGGGAGGCATCAGTCTCCGATCTGGAGCTGGTGCTGTCCCATTATGTGCCTATGGGGGTGTGCCAGTTGTATGTGAGAATGAAGGACCCTAAGGGTCCCATGAGTCAAGGTATCAGGCTGGATTTTGCAAAAGGGCCTGCCTTCAATGGCCAGAGGCAGTGTTTTATGCTGAGAGATTCTTCCTTCCTCTGTCCCTCTGCCCATCCATCAACCCTACCCACCCATCTACCCACCCATTCATCTACCTGCCCGTCTATCTATCTACCTGTCAATCTATTCATCCACCCACCCATCCATCTACTCATATACCAAATAATCCATCTGTCTACTCATCCTTCTACTTCCCATCATCTATCACCCATTCACCCACCCACCTACCAAGCCATCTGTATATCCATCTATCCATCCCTTGACTCACCCACCCACCCATCCATCCAGCTACTCATCCATCTACCCCTGTGTCCCACCCACACATCCACCTATATATATGTCTATCCACCCATTCATCCATCTTTCCATCCATTATCCACACACCCACCCATCCTACACCTTCACCCATCTATCCATTCACTTACAGTGGCAAATGGGTGTGGTGGTAGAGCCTACAGGGCACTGTTCCTTCTACTGCCAAGATGCAATTGCTAAGAGATTGCATGAGCCAGTTGCTAGACAGAATTGATATGAAATAATGTAGAATCAGCTCATGTCCTGATCTTGCCCCAGAAAGAAAGCTCACTAGAGTCTGTGGGGTTAGCTTTATATGACTGATAGTTTCTGTTGAATGAATTAAATCTGTGTGAGGGCTGAGGTCAATTTAACAGGGGGTCACACACATCACACTTAATGATGATGATTTTATTGGGAAAAGACACATGACTTCATTAGTTGAACTGTGTGAATGGTAGCCATGGGGCCGACCATGGGGAAGGGGCCAGGTGGGATTTGCAGTCTGTGCATATTCTCACTCTTTGTGAGTGTGTGCACACGGCTTTCATAGCACGAGCATTGGTACAAGGCTTTCTGCATCCATATGTATTTTCCCCAGAGAGCCCGTTGTGGAGTGTTTGCCAGCACTCCCGGGAAGGCCTACGTGCCACCTGGTGAGGTGAACTGGAGTGGGTTAGCATGTTTGAGGTGCATGTAGGCAGGGAAGAGGGGTGATGGGACAGGGCAGCGGGGGTGCTAGAATAAAGAGCCCAGGCTAGGAAAAGAGGGAATGGCCTGAGGTTTGGTCACAAGAGCACCTCAGGTGAGGGGCTCTGTCCTAGTTAGTCAGTGGCTTTTGGAAACTGAGGCCAGCTTACTCCTGAAGCCAGTTCTCTTTAGTCTCCCTTTGGGCCCTTTCTGTTTGCTTCCATCCTTTGTGACACATGGCAGGGCAGTGGCCATGCCTGCCCTCAGCCCGCCTTTACCTGACCTCTGTTGACGCGTGCTGTACTGAGAGTCAGATGTGAGTGGTGCATCAGGCTTGAAGAACATTACTGTGTGAGTCTGT
Source organism: Eospalax fontanierii (assembly GCA_035773235.1). Lineage (NCBI taxonomy): Eukaryota > Metazoa > Chordata > Mammalia > Rodentia > Spalacidae > Eospalax > Eospalax fontanierii. The sequence goes on from CM069536.1 coordinate 80,346,871, forward strand.
CCAGCTGTGCTCCAGACCAGATGCTTCTGGCTGCCTCCTAGACCACACAGAGCCTGAGAGAAAAAGCAGGTCAGAGCCCTAGGCTCCTTCTGTCAATCAGGAGGATGGTGGCCAAAGGGGGATTGCTGCTTCAGTCCCCACCCACCGTCCTTCCTTTCTTCTCTGCCCTCCTTCCCTCTCCTCCCTCTCTCTCCTCCCTCTCTCTACTTTTGGTGCTGTGAACTGAATCCAGGCCCCTGTGCATGCTAAAGCACATGGTCTACCACACTCAGACATTTGTTTGATAAATATCCATTGAATATTTGCTTGGTTCCTCAAGGATGGTCCTCATCCTTCTGGGGTTGGTGTTCAAGTTCATATGCCCTTCTGAATCTGTCCTTCCTCCTTCTTATCCTGTCAATTGCTTGTCAATCTTTTTTCTAATTCAGATGAGAGGTGCAGTGTGAGTTGTTTATTTAGCAAAGCAAAGTGACTCGTATACACCAGACAGCCTGAAATGAACCAACTAAAGGATGGGGGGCAGCCAACAGTGGACTCTGAATTGTGGATTTTTAAGGAATGTCACGAATATTTATAAGGTGGTTGGCATGTTACATGGGCATAAGTGACCCTCTTCCCTCTCCCAAGTTGTGGTGTACCAGGTCGCCCCTTTAGAGTATTTCTTCCTGTGATTCGATAACACAATGCAAAAGATAGTATAATGAAGTCAGGGTCTTTGGAGAATTCAGACCCTTCATTAGGATACGGGGAGCGGGCAGACTGGGAGACCATCCGGCGCCTGGATCTGAACCTGAGCAGAAAGCACCCCTGAACTCATCCTATACAGTGTCCCCAGCCCCAGTTTTCACATTTATTTTGACACTAAATTGTCCGTGCTGACTTTGAACTCATTCTGTGGGCCATGCTGCTCTTGCACTTAGGGTCATCCTGCCCTGCCTCCAGAGCTGATGGGATTCCAGCTGGAATCTTGAAATCTGCATTCAAATAGCCCAGGTTCCTGGTGCTAACCATAGAGGGCAGGGAAGGGCTACTTGGAGATTTCAGGAAGTCTCTGGTTGCCAGGGTATAGGAAGCTGGGGACTTAGGCTTAGCAAGCCATTCTCAGGGGCCTTGGTCACTCAGTGGCTCCCCAGACTTTAGGACCAGAGGCAGCAGCTTTCTATGCAGGTGTGTGTCCATACACCTGGCAGGGGTGGGTGTGTCTAAGGAGAACATTTCAGACAAGGAGTCTTCAGGAGAGGAGAGCAGGCAGAGTGGGCACCTTTGGCATACTCCATGGGCCCTGTTCTCCCTAGACACATTGTGGCAAGTGAGGCGACTGAGGCTTCTAAGCAGGGGGTGGCCCTGTGGTCTGACATCTGGAACTTGCTGTCTGCTCACTGTCCTGTTGGAGTGAGGGGTTCAGGGTGGGCGGTGGGATGGGCCCTGTGCTGTGAGGGTGCCAAGAGCCTGGCCTACACTGATGTCAGGCTACTTGACTCTTGGATGCAGGACCTCTGGAAAGGGAGTGGGAATTTCACTTCATGTGTCTCAGTGATTTGTGGGGACCCGATGCAAAGCTGCATCCTGAATCATGTTGGGCGTGTTGAACATGCGTTGCCAACAGACTCGTTCCTAAATTACCTTTTATGATCACCAGCAAATCTGCGGGCAGTGGGCATTTGTACCCAAACTCAACCGTTATTTGTGGCAGCAGACGCCACATTAATTATTGATGTGCCTAGCCACCTCCTCACCACCTCCAGTTAAAATTCATGGTCCAGCCACTCTGCAAATATTGATTCTGACCCAAGTTGATGTTTTCCCTTTAACATTATTATAATGAGGGATAAAAATCAAATTGCCTTCACTGACAATCATTCTTCTGTGCCATTCCTCATCGATCTTCCTTTCCTCAGGTTTTACCATAAATTATTCTATTCAATTAAGTAAACTCACACATAATGGCATTTTGCAAACTGAATAATTTATTGGCTGTTTGGCAAAAGCCAGGTTTGGGCGGGGTGGGGGGAGTCCTTCATTCCTTAGGTCAGTAGGGCCAGGCATAAAGGGCTGGTCTGGGTGGAGGGGGTTGCAGGGCCTCCGCCCCCATCCCCCCCGCCAGGGGACCTCTGGGGCTGTGGAAGCACAGGGCAGCTATAGGTGTGAATGTGTCCAGTGAGAGTGAGAGCTAGCTTGATGGGCCTCAGGATGGGAGAAAGGGAGAGGAAGTCACTTGGGAGGGACGGAGGGTCGTTGTCCTGCCTGTCTGCCAACTGCCTTGGCTTGAGTCTCACCTCTTGGGACCAAAATCCACCTTAGTCTGTTGCAGCTACCTTAGCAAAAGGCCACAGATGGGCCTGCTGCCCTGCAAAGTTGTGTCTTGAGGTCCTGGGGGCCAGAAGCCCTGAGCAGTGCTGGCTCCCAAGGCTTCTCTTCCTGTGCCTGTCTTCTGTGTCCACACCAAGCTGGGCTTCTGTGTGTGTTGATCCCCTATTCTCAAGAGAACACAGACTAGATGAGATCTGCCCTACTGATCTCACTTTACCTTAGACACCTCTTTAAAGGCCCCATCTCTCAATACACTCCTATGCTGAGGACCTGGGGTCAGGGCCTCAACATGGAAATTTGGGGAGGGGTCACGATTCAGACCAGACCAGCTCCCACTATCATCTGTTCCTCTGACTGGACTTTAGTGTTCTGGTCCAGCTTGCCGCTGTCAGATCTATCTGGCCTCCAGAGTAGCTTGTACACTGGAGACTGTGGGAACAATTCCCCTCTCATATGGGGGTCTGGCTGCTTCTTACCTCATCCATGCTAACCAAGTCTGTCCACGTCGCTTCCTCAGGGTCTTTGTCAGAAACAGATGGTGCTAGGACTAGAATAGCATTAGGACCTCTGGACAGTCTGGTTTCCTTGGAGGAAACTGCTCTCCAGTCAAGCATGCTTCTCAAAACTCTCACCTAGGGACCAATGAGCCTCCACAGTGTACCTTGGACTTAACTTGGGTCTCAATTATAACACACTCTAAATAGAACTCATCCCTGTCCCACCCTGCCTGACGAGGGTGGGGGTGACTCCATGTGTGTGCCCATGCTATTTAACCTGGATGTAGTCCAGGGGCAGCCTGAGGCACTGGGTTACCAATGCTTCCCTTCCCGAGCCTCTCATGTTGGGGCCTTTCTAGGCCCTGACAGCCAAATAGTGAGTGGAGGGCGTCTGGCCATGGAGGAGGGCAGTGGTCAGAAGCTCAGCCCATGGCCACGGAGGAGGGTAGTGGTCAGAAGCTCAGCCCAGGGCTGCTTGCCCTGAACCCAGGAGCAGGTTGTGGGCCCAGCTTCTATGTCTCGGGGATATATACATACAAGGTCAGGGAAGCTGAGAAGTGATCTGCAAGATGCAGAAAGTGCCAGTGGATATGAGTCTGAGATGCTGTGGGTGGAGGGCAGCACCTGTTTGGCAGTGAGGGCGGTGGAGGTCAGGGAGGCACACAGAGCCTGGGCTCTGTAGGGACACACCCTCCTCTACCCTCTGAAGGGGCCTTTTATAAATCTGGAAGGCCCATCTCCAAGGGGAGGGAACGTGAGGTCAGGGAGACCAGCATGGTGCTGCCCTCAGCCCAAGCCCAGGTGCCTGTGACAATCACGGAGTACCTGGGCCACCTTGAAGCTTCTCTTGGTGGCCTAGCATTGGGTTAAGTGGTGCAGGGTCTGTGATTGTGGGTAATTAGGATTAATTTCTCCTGCAGCCGCCAAGCTCTAGCTTAAAGCTGTTAGCGCTAATCACTTCCTTAATGCGTCTATCTTGGAGGGCTCTGCTGGCACTAGCTGGGGTGGGGCTGCGGCCTTTTCTGGGGCCCTCTCCTGCACCCTGTGGTAGCCTGAGGCCCTGAGAGGAGGTCTGGGGTGGGTGCTGAGGACCCATATCTCCTCTGCTGGCCCCCTTGCACAAGCCAGAGATCACTTCTAGCCTCCCACAGGGCCAGGTATCAGGCAGGGGCGCGTGGCCCCTCTACAGCCCTCACTGGCTGGGAGCCTGCTCTACTCTGGGTCTCCCAGTACTCTGGGTGGCTCAAGGATGGGGCATTCCAGGAAGGGTAAATGTGCGTGTGTGTGTGTGTGTGTGTGTGTGTGTGTGTGTGTGTGTGTGTGTGTGTGAAGACTGTATACTATAAGTCTCTCAGGCTGAGATGTCTGTGAAATGTTAATTATACAACATTGAGCTGGTGGAACCTCAAGCTGCTGTGCAGCAAACAGTGCCACATGGTGAGCAGGAGGCTGCCACCCAGTGGTGCCCTCTCAGGCCCAAGGAGTGGGATTTCTGCTGGTCACACCTCTCTGTCTGTGGACCAGGCAGACTGGAGAACCCTGAGACCCTGCCTCTGCCCTGGATAGTGCTCATTAGGATCCACGTCTCCCTCTTTTGAGTCCTGTTTCATCCTGGAACAGCAGCTGAATGAGGGTCATTGCAAACCTGATCCATTCCAACTGGGCCTGGTGCTGGGCCAGGGGGCAGGCTGCCCCACCAAGTGCAGGGAAAGACGTGCAGGTGGTCATTTTGGGGGTGTCAGGATATGATGGGGTATGTAGACCTCCTTACCCTACTTCACCCTGGATATCCTTGTGGCCTCCACTGTCTTGGTCTGACAAGCTTCACTGCTGGACCAGAGGTGTCTGCAGGCCCATGAGCTGGGGCAGGGGTGATGTCTGCCTGTCTCCTGCCTGAGACAAGGAGTTGGACGGGGCCCAGTACGCACTTGGGCCTTTTGTCATCAGGGCCAGGAACAGGGAGGGGTTTTCACCTCATTGTTGCACGTACTGTGGTGCGTGTGGCTCAGGTGCTGCCCATGAGACATAAAGGCACCCTGACTTATGGGAGACAAGGGCTTAAGGCAGAACCTCCGGTGGGGGTGGGGGTGTTATTTGCTGATGTCAGCGTATGTAGTTTGTGAGCCTGGAACATGCTGGGCCAAGAGCCTGTGTGTTCTACTGAACTTGGGGTAACACCTCTTCCTCTGCTTGGAAAAACAAAGCAAACTACCCCCTCAAAACCTGAGCGAGGAATTTCCCCAAATACTTGATTTGAAAAAAATATAAAGTTTCCTTTCTAATGTGCAGTAACACCCCACTTAGTCAGCTGACCTCCCACTCAACCCACTGCATCAACCCTTATGTAGTCTGAAGCACTGACCCTAGTGGACAGAGGGATTCAAGGAGGGCACGCTGGCAGAGGGGCCAGGCAGCCAGCACATCAGCTCATTGGTGAGGGGCAGGCTGATTGTGGGCCCCTCTGTCCCAACACCCAGACCTTTCAAAATTGATGAGATTTTATTCATGGTAGGATAGAGTTATAAAAATTTCTTATTTCCAACCCAAATGCTCAAACCTCCTAGAGCTGAGCCCTGGCACCAAAATAGAAAATTGGCGCTTGGATCACAGTTGGTGCGAGGATGCATGCCAGAGGAGGCTGGGCGGGTGCATGTTGGAGATGCTGTTCTCTCAGTCGTTACCATCATCACTTAATGGACGGCTGCTTGCTGTGGGGGTGCGGTGCATGCCAGGCCCATCCTAACAGCTCTTTGAGAGCCAACACGTTCATCCCCATGAAGGCTTGGCATCTAGGGGCAGGCTGCCCACTGATGGGGCTGGTTTGCCCAGCACAGTTACGCTCTCACCACATAACTCCTGCCTCCTTCTGCATGTGTGCTGTGGAGAAGGGTACTCAGTGGAAAGTCTACGCTCTGGGTGAAAAGGCCATCTGGCCTGGAAACTTCCTGCCGTCTCCAGGAGAAGCTGGTAGCCAGCAGGGTCACCTAACCCTGCTCCCTCTATCAGGTATCTGGGAGAGAATGGCTTCTGGATGCAGAGCTTAGAAGAGTTTTCAGAGGGCAGCGAGTTGCTGGGCAAAGCTGTGGGTGTGGGGCAGAAAGGACACTTCCCTAAATCTGTCTGGCCTGCCCTGTGGGTTGACTTTCCATAGGCACAACTCCTGACAACATGCCTTCCCTGGCTTCCCACTGTGTGCAGATTCCCAAACTGAGTTCCCCAAGTTCTCTTGCCTTCTCCGATCTTACAGAGGTTTGCTGCGGTCATTCTAACAAGGCTGCATCACCTGGAGGTTGTGTTGGGGGGGAGGGGCGGCGTTTCCGAACAGTTTCCTCTGAGGCCAAGGGGACAGCAGACCTGGTCTCTCCTGAGGCCTCTTTCCCGGGTGAGAGAGGCCTTTCAGCATCTCCCTGTGCCTTACTGCATTGTTCCTCTATGTCCTGATTGCATTTCGTGTCACTCTGGGTTAGGACCTACGCTTGTTACTTGTTTTAACTCACTAACCCTTAAAGGCCCAGGTAAAGGCAACGCTAGAGGTCAGGTCTGTATGATGATTAGATTCAGCCAAGTGGGGTAACCTGCTCCTCGCGCCTTGCTTCTGCACTCATGAGACACCTCTTCCTTCCCAGCTCCATCCTCACCGATGGGGTCTCATCCTTTCCTGGGAGCCTTCCTCGGTCCTCAGGCTGTGCTGAGGGTCACTACTTGTAGTTCCCACAGCCATCTGTTCCCTTGCTTGATCATGGAACTCTTTTTACCTGAGGTCACAGAGGAGGATGTCCAAAGCCTACCCCTCCTGAAGTGGCCTGGGCCTGTGGCTGGGTGGGCTGGAACCCCCGCAGAGATTAGACATGAAGCAGATACGTGGGACCTTGGTCCTGCCCACCTCTGAACTGCTGAAATTCTTCCTTGGGGGCGCTCTGAGGCAGCCTGCCCTCCCTGACGGGAAAGGCAAGGTGCTCATCTATTTGAGGTATCCTGCTTTGGGAGGAATGGGGTCGCCATGTGGCCCTGTCCCTGGTCAGGGGCGCAGTGCTCTTCCTTTCCCTTCATGGACTGCGCCCCTCCCCTGGGCAGGTTTGTTGCTGTTGTGGCCACTCCCCACTCCTCTGCCGCCTGGGAGCACCTGTCCCAGGAGTCCACAGAGCACGGCTGCCGTAGGGTGGAGGGTGGAAAAGGAGGAGGAGAAGGGAGTGACTTTTCCGGATGGCAAAGGACACATGCCAGGAACAGGAACACAGGGCTGGGCTTCCGGTGGACTGCTGGGTGAAGGACCATCCTGAAGGTGAGAGGCGGGCATAGAGCTGGGGCAAGGAGGGTCTTGTCTGACCCTCTCGATTCTCAGAGAAGGAGACAGAGGCCAGAGAAGAGAGATTAGACCACTTGAAGGTGGGCGTGGGCCAGGGCTGGGTTTCATGATGTGAAGGGTCTCCCAGCACACTTTCCTGCCCACCTCTAGCTCCCCATGCTATGGACACGGGGACCACAGTGTGAGGGACTTCTCTCTGGGCTGTGCCTGGAGGAGGTGGCAGCTGAGTGGAGTCTTGCCTGTGCAGCCCTACATGAAGGACTACTGTGCAGAAGGTGGAGACAGGTGGGATCTGGCGTACTGGGGGCGGTGGGGCCGTACTGTGTGCTGGAGGTGAGGGCGTCTGGGAGGAGCCATATCGGGGTCTGCAGACCCCGAGGCAGCCAGTGTACAAACAAGTGGCTGGTCTGGCCTAACAGTGAGGAGGTGACCTCCATGAGAGGAGGTGGGTATGCGGCTTGCGAGAAGAGGATCACTGAGGAGAAGAGAGGCTGGCTGAGAGGTGTGGAGAAAAAGAGGCCCTTGGGGCACTGCTGCCAGGGTAGGTAGAGGTAGGCAGGGATTCTGCAAGGTAGAAAGGGTTGCGGTGGCTGTGGCCCCTGGTGGAGGAACACCCTAGGGCCTGAGAGCCAGATGAGAGATCAGGGCATGGCTCGCCTGGCTGTGCGTAGAGACAGGCCTGGTGTTCCCTAACTCTGAAGTAACGCACTCTGGGGGTTTCTGTCTGCCTTGCCTTAGGCAGTTATGGGCCAGAGACCTGGACCAGCAGACTAAACCGTGGGAGTCACTGGATGTCACTGGGGTTGGCCTCCATGCCCTGAGCGTGTGACTGACCTGTAGGTCTGCAGTGTCCACATCCCATCTGGTGGCCCAAATGTGCCCAGCTGGGTCATTCCTGCGCCCAGGAAGGAAGACTATTCCCCAGGACCCAGGATGGACTTCCGTGGCGGGGATTAAGTTGTTCACGGTAATCAAGCCTTCAGCGAAGCTGGTAAGTGAATTTTACTGATGGATCAATTGCGTAATTGGCTGCTGGCCCTTCGCCCCTCACCTCAGTCTGTCCTCTTATCAGGGGTCCCCTTGTTCTTGTGGCTTGTGTCCTGTCGGGGGCAGTGTCCTGGGGGTGCATCCTGGGAGGCCATTCGGGAGTGCCTCCTGGCCAGAAAAGCCATTAAAGCAAATGGGTCTTGGACCATCTTTTGGTTTTTCCATTAAGTCCCATTCGCTTCCATTTCATAAAATGGTTTCCTAATCCTATTTGTGACAAGCCTGTAAGCCACAGATAAAAACAGGACATTTGCATTGGGGAAGCTAGTGGTATTGAGCCTGCCTTCCTTAGGGACAATACTAGTTCCTCATGCACTATGCTCCTGGGGCTTGAAACTCTTATATGAAGGTTTAAATATTCAAAGCCATGTAGGGCTTTCCCCTTCTACTGTTAGAGAAAGGTTAAATTTAAAAGATATTTAATTTGTCAGTTGTCTCGAGCATTAATGGAGGATAAATTATGCCTACGAAGGGGAACATGTCACCTTTGTCTTACTGTGCAAAGCTGCTCAGGTTAGTAACACACAATTACCAGTTCTGCCCAGCCTCCCCTCTGGGAGCCCTGGGAACATCAGTTACCTCTGTGGGGACCTTTCTTGGAGCTTTGCAAAGATGTTGCCTACAGAAGTCCCTGGAAGGCAGTGGGTGCTCAGGGGATCAATCATTGACCCATGTAGAGACTCTGGAGGGGGCAATGCCATGAGCGTGGAATCTACTGTGAGGGTCCCTGAATGGCTATCAAGGCACAAGTCCCAGGACAAACAGAGCCAGAGCCAGCAATTACGGTTTGGTTATTTTTTGTTGCACATGGTCACACAAATCCTATACCTATCTTAGCTCTCTCTCCCCTTGGCTCTTATTGCCTTCTGCGCAGGCAAGGTCATGATGTGTTTTTGGTGGAGCTTCTGAGCTGGTCCTCCAGGAGAGTGCTCCACCAGCGTAGGAGGTCGGGTCTCAGGTGGGAGAGTCAACCTAGCAGAGCAGCGTGGAGGTGAGCGGCTCCGCTGAACTCTTCACAGCGGAATCTTTTATACCCCATCTGGGCATTGTCTTCACAGCTGCTGCCGATTTCTTGTCTGTGGTCAGTCATCCGGTTATCTATGTCCAGTTCCTGAGAGCCACAGGTTCCCTATCTCTATCCTACACACACACACACACACACAGACAAGCCATTTTGGCCTTAGTTCCTATGTTCCAAACATTTTATAATTGTATTTATAGTCTGTGCGCCTTACAGGTAACTGCAAGTCACACAGTCGCAGAGCTGCCCTGAGCATCCTGCCAAGGCTCTGTCCCTTCTCTGTCCTGTGGCCCCCAGCACTGTCACCATGGCCAGAGGTGGGTGGGTTTGTCCTTGGCCTGGGAGAGGCACATGTTCCGCTATGGTCAGCAGTAGGGCAAGTGGGAGAGTTCAGCTGGGTGCTGGGGTGAAGGCTTCGGAGTGCCCTTCTCTGGTTAGAAGGTCAGTTCTGGCATCCAGGGAGTGGAGCTGGGGACAGAGTCGGGGGCAGAAGCCAGAGGGGAAGTATAGGTCCGGAGAACAAACTGGCCAGGGGCCTCATAGCGATCACTGGCCCTATGGGAAGAGTAGGCCCTGAAGTCTTGGGCTGATTGAACATGGGGCCTGAAGTGAGGCCATTAGGGGTAAGAGACCAGGGCTTCTTTTCTTGGGTGTTCCTCCCAACATGTCCTCTCTGGCTTCCTCAGAGAAGAGTGTGGGTCACTTAGGAAGGAGGATCCTCAATTGAGGGATTTCCCAATTTAGCCCATGGCCAAGAGGATTTGTCTTGATTGTTGGTTGCTGTGGAGAGGCCCAACCCACTGTGGGTGGTGCTACCTCTAGGCAAGTGGTCCTGGGTTGCATAGAAAAGAGAGCTGAGCATGTGCTAGAGGGAGCAAGCCAGTAAGCAGCGTTCTTCCAAGTTTCTGTTTTAAGCTCCTGCTGCGAGTTCTTGCTTTAGGCTTCCCTTGATGATGGATTGTAACCTGTAAGATGAGATAAACCCTTTCTTCCCCAAGTTACGACTGGTATAGTGTTTACTTCAGGAAGAGAAACTGAAGAAAAGCAGTGGGACGGGGCTTCTGTGGTGATATGGGCCGGGTTTCCCTTCCCCCACAGGTGGTAGGCCAGGTGTGCTGCCGGCCAGGAAAGGGACTGAAGCAGGGATTTCCCTACAGAGGGTAATTGCCAGATGCCCAGGATACTGGAATTATTGCAGACCCTCACCCTGGGATGATTAAGAAATGCCTAGGGCATTAACAAGGCACACGTCTGGGCATGTCTGAGAGTGTGTCCAGAGAGGGTTAACTGAGGAAGGAAGACCCACCTGAATGTGGACTGAAGAAAAGGGAACAATCAGGGAGCTGTGCGGCAGCGCTCCCCTCTCCACGTGCTGGTATGAGCGACGCAGCGTGATGGGGAGCCTCGAGTTCCTGCTGCCCTCCCTGACATGCTGGACTGTGTCAAAGCGTGAGCCCCAGTGCACTCTTCCTTAAGTTGGTTTTGTCAGCTATGTTGTCATAGCAATGGGAGAACAACTTATAGCACTGCCATTGCCGTCTTCTCAAGGCAGGGCAGGCAAAGCCACTCTGAACCCTTTGTTACAGGCTGTGCGGGTGGAGCAGACCAGGCCTGGAGGGTGACGCACAGGGCATGTAGGGTCCCAGGCCTGAGGACTCTACACTCCAGAGTCGGGGCGATGGTCCTGCCCCGCTCAGCCCTTCCTTCCTTCCACCTGTGCCCCAGGGCTTGGCACCCCTGGGAGAGCTCCTGGAGACCTGCCCCATCCAGACCTTCCAATTAGGGCCTGTTAGTGAGGCCCAGCCCCGGCCAGGCACCTGGGCGCCCCCGCCCCCGAGGGAAGGGATGTGGATTAGAGGTCACATTCAGCCTCATCTTTGTTGGGGGATCAGCTGGTGGGTGCTTTGGTTCCCAGGGCCTCCAATTTTAGCCCCCTTAGAAGGAGGGCTGGGAGTGTTGGAGGAGTCCCCAAGCTGTCTGCCTGCACCCCAGCCTGCATCTGAGTCCCATTTTGGATAGCCTCAACCCAGCCTCAGTCCAGAGAAGGGTGTGGCAAGATGCAAGGTGACCCCGCCCCCGGTGGGAAGTCCTGGGAAATCACAGGTCCTCTTCCTGGTTGGCACATCTGAGGCCTGGCCTTTTACCACACCCTCCCTCTGGACATGCTGGGCTGGCTTTGCCTGATGGAGTGTGGGGATGTGTGTGACTCTGAGAAGCTACTGGTGGTGCCTGTTGGCTCAGAAGGCAGGAACAGCTGTCTGTGCAAGGGCCTGCTCCAGGTCCACATTCGCCTAGGATGGAGATCAGTAACAGGAACCCAGGTAAAGAGGGCCCATCTGTGGCCATGGGGCCCTGCCCTGTCACCTGCTCCGTGACACCACTTGAGCCACGGTGTGTGAGCACCTGCTTCATTCCTTACCTCAGAGACCCCTCATCCCCTGCTCTGCTGACGTCTTTGTGACCACTGAGTGTGGCTGTCCTGGGAAGCAAGGCAGTTGGGATGCACGTGTGTGTGTGGTGGTGACGGTGGGCACAGCCCTCCAGGGAGGATGTGTGGCCTCTGCTCAGGTTTCGGTGATCCCCCACCCCGCCCCTCAGGTAGCGCCAGATGACAGCTGTCACTCTTTCTTCTTTGAACCGACATCTTCAGTGTCTTCAGCTGTGTCCTTCTTGCTATCCAGAGCTCTCCCTGACTGTTAAAGAGACGGCATTCCCTGGGTGGTCCGAGCAGTAGAAGGCTGGGAGGGTGCAGCTCTGGCCTGGAGGCTCCTAGGTAGGAACCCCCTGGGTCTCCCAAGGCCAATATATGAGCCCGCCGAGCCAGCACATAGCTGCCCCTGAGCAGGCAGCACATATGTGGGCACATACAGCAGCGCAGCAGGTGTGAGTTTTACGGGGTGCGATGTTGCACCCTCTCCTCATTGAGCTGGCCAGGGATTGGGGAGCTGCCTGCTAGCTGTTTACAGGGCTCCTGGCCAAGGCAGGCAGTTCCTCTTACCACATGGCTCCACACTCATGGGCACTTGCTGAATGCCAAGCAGTCTGGTGTCCCGGCCTGGCCGTTAAGGGCCTTATTTGCAACAGCCATGGCCCAATGCCAGCTTGTCCACCCTTCCTGATGACTGCCCTGGGGGTACTTGATGCTGCCTGTTTAGAGGTAGGTCGCCATACTCTTGGCTGCTTCCCAGCCTGTTGGTGGTTTTATGGGCAGTATCTGGAACAGGTGTGTGTGTGTGTGTGTGTGTGCGCGCACGCACGTGCACGCACCCAGGCTGAATGTGAATGGAAGGACAGGCGAAGGATGACAGAAGATGAAGCAGGTCACCTCTCAGTCTGGGGTCCCCCAGGTTGTGTCCTCCCCAAGATAGGAAATGGGCAAAAGACCCACGGGCTTGCCCCTGTGTTGGGGCTGGCTGGATCAGGAAACTGGGGTACCTAGGCTTCTGGGATTCATGGAGTTTGGGCGTGGGTAGGAGATGCTGGCACAGACTGTACTGATGAAGGAAGAGGAATCTGAGAAAGTCTTAGAAAGAGGAAGAAGGCACTGTTTTCAGTGACGGGAACCAGGAAAGCCCAGAGGAGGAGGAAGGGAGATCCTCTTTGCCAGGACTCATCTTTGACCTCCTGCATTTCTTACTCTGGGACTTCTGAGAGGGTCAGTCATAGGGAAGAGACTACAGAGGTCAGGGGCTAGAGGAGGAGGTGGGTGCGGTCCTCAGCGCCGATCTTCTCCCACTTCCTTGGCCCTGGCTGCAGGTCTTCTCAGGCTCTGTTGCCCCTGCTGTTGCTGTCTGCCAGAGCCAAACTCCTTCTCTCGAGCACGCCTGGTCTTTTAGCCATAGATCTCTTGCTGCTGGTTCCTCCAAAGCCCCCTGTTAAGAGGCAGTCAGACTGTGGGACATGCAGCTGCTTTTGGGCATTCCTCTGTCCTTGCCTGGAGCTGCGTGGTGGTCAGTTTGAACACGGTCCCCTGCTGGTGGAGGTGTGGGGGTTTCCCTGGTCCGATGACCCACTGCAGGGGAGCCACAGGAGCTGGAACAAGGGAACTAGTGACAAGACAGCAGGGCACCTTGCAGCTCCTGGTCTTGGAGTGAGTCAGCGAGACGGTCACGAAGGAAACCCTCCCCGTCACTGGGGGTTAGCTTTTCTTCATATCTATCTTCCCTCTCTCCTTTCGTTCCAGGTACCTGTCCGCCCATCCAGGTGCCCAACCACTCACTCATCATCCCTCCTTCTATGTTGGGATATGGCTTGAGTGTTTTTCTCAAGGATTCCTGTAGTGACATTTAATCCCCATTATGAGGTATTAAAAGGTAGAAACTTAATCCAACTACAGGGTTCAGAGGTGGGGCCTTTGGGAAATGATAGAATTAGTTATGGTCCCTGTGATTGGATTCCAGTGCGTTCATAGAAAGAGGAGAAAGACCAGGAAATACATGCATTCCCTGTCTTTGCTGAGTGATGCCTTGGGATACTATATGAAAGAAGGTCACCTCCAGACACGGTCCCTAAACCTGTTTCATCAAAACTCATCCATTCTATGAGGCTCTTACTGACCACAGAAAATGAGCCAGGCCCTTGCCTCGCCCTTCCCCTCTCTCCTCTTTCCTTTCCTTCCTCCTTCCACATTTGCTCAGTTTTGGTCAAAGGTTATGGGGTCCCACAATTAAGCCATTAATGCCTGGAGTTCTGGACTCTTAGAGAAGGAGGCCAAGAACCAGGAGGATACAGAGAGGGCGCTGGGACAGGCCGGAGCCTGGGCGGGGGACACGGCAGAGGGGAGAAATGGATACTGGGCGAAGTTTTAGGGGACCGTGTAAAGGAGGACAGTGGTGGGCATAAGGGAGGCTGGAGGGACGCGGTGGCAGGGAGGTTGTCCCCGCAATGGGACATCTTCATGAGGGGAAGCGTAGGCCTCCGTGCACCCACTTGATCCAGGCCTGGACATGTCTGGCCATGCTACTCACCGACAGCCAGCCCCTCCTCAGGTGTCATAGTTACATCTGCCATGAGTTTGTGTGCCAGAATTCATCCTGTAGGTAGGGTTCCTGGCTCTAGGCAGGTGTCCTTTGTAGTCTGTGAGGGTGGCTGCCAGCTGTGCAGCAGCAGCTGGGCCCAGCTGAACAATGGGCTCATGTTTTGAGCTGTACCAGCCTGTACCAGGGCCTTCACCATATCTTTCTGGTCCCAGCCTCCCTCTCTAAGGGCCTAGAACTTCAGACATTAATGACTTGCTTGTGGGACCCCACAAGCCTTGTCCAGAACTGAGCAAAAGGGAGAGAGGAGGAGGGAGGGAAGAGGAGGAAGGCAGGCATCAGCTTATTTTCTGTTGTCAGTAGTGGTTCTATAGAACTGCTAAGTTTTGATGAAACAGATTTAGGGGCCACTTCTGACGAGCTAAAGGCCCTCTCCACGGACAGGGCCTGCTGTGGGCATGCCCACCCTGCAGGTTCTAGCACCTCCCCCAGTTGACCCTTCCATCTCTGTCCCTTGTCCGTTCCTTCTCAGGGACAGAAGTACATGAGGCTCTCAGTTGCTGTCTAGAAGGACTGTATCCTGGAGGAGCACTCTGCCTGAGCCACAGATGAAGCAGGAAGCCACAGATGAACTGCATTTTGCTCTGCGCCCTCTACCTGGAATTGCCTGCGCCTTGACTTGATACGGTCTGACTCTTCTGGGGATTGCTGACATCAGAGGCCATGAGGTCAGCAGGCAGCAGGCCTGGCTGTCTTCACTGTCCTGGGGACACTTCTCTGCTCAAGCATCTTGCTGAGCTAGGTCACCAAACTGGGGGCCCTCACCCTTCCTTCCTGACTGGTGCTAAGAGCAAACACCCAGATATGTGTCCTGGATCTTGGGGACTTCGGGGATCCAACACCTCTAGGCCCCATCTGTATGGTCTAACATTAGTTTCCTGGGGGGCAGGGTCTGAGAGCATCAGAATAGAGACTAGGCTGAGTTAGGACACCGTCTCAGGGCTTCAGAGGCTTGGTAAGATGACCAGAGGCTGGTCTGGCTCTGTCCCTGCTACACAGTGGTTTGGGGACAGCCTTTTGCCTAGGCTATAGTAGGCCTTGGCTCCCTGTCTATTAATGGTGGTCACTCATTCAGTTGTTTAGTATACCCAGTGCTGTTTGGGGTACAAGAAAGCTCTTATGATTGGAGCAGATGGGCCCAGGCCCTGTGGAGGGGACAATCTGGTAGGTGGGGGTTGGTCAGTGAATTAGACATCAGGTTGCCTGCTGGGGACTGGGTCTGAAGGCTTCACACTACAGGATGAGGCAGGAGGGCAGGGAGGACATCTCAGGGCTGGGGACAGCTGAGTTACTGCTTGGGACTGTCAGGCCTGGGAGGACAGAGGAGAGCCTACAGCCCCGCCTGTCCTCTGGATGAAAGCTAGCCCAGCAGACCAAGTGCAAGGGAGGAGTCGGCAATTACAGATGAGCGCATGCTCCCCAGGCAGTCGCCCGCCCCTGCAGATCAAACGCTGCCCTCCTTGCTGTCTGCCGCAGCAGCAGAACCATGTCCAATTATGTATCTAACAGGGCAGGTGGTGGCCCAATGTGAATCTAGCCTTTAGCTGGTTCCCAGCAACTCCTAATGAGCACTGCTGTGTGTTCATGTGCACTCACGTGCTACACGCATGCAAGTGTGGACAGATATACATGTGGGTATATAGTGCAGAGCATACATGTGTGCATGTGTGTGGGTACACGTGTAAGTGTGTTGTATGTACACATGAGGAGGCACCACAATATAACCAGTCAACACGCATGCCTGGTGAGGTGAACTGAGTTCTTATCCTCACAGATAGGGTGGTCACATGCCTGCAGGACACCAGATAGGGGACTGGAGCTTGGCAGCAGAGCCCTTGCCCTGGCCCTTCTGGCTATGCTGCTGGCTTGTGGTCTGGCTCCTCCTGGGGCTGACCCTCAAGAGGGCTCTGCTTGCTAGTCTTGAAGGCCGTGTCAGCCTGGAGAACAGAGGGACTGGAGCTTGGGTCATGGGCTCAGATTTGGTGCCTGGCTGGGCCTGGCAGGGAGCTCATTCATGGGCATGTTTTAGCTGGTGGCTGGCATCCTGCCTTTCCTAGGCTCTGGGGACTGTCCAGTCCCCATAATTCATCTCTCCTAGCACTCCATCTACTGGGCTATGGGCCCTTATTGTAGGAGGTGTCACCTTAGCAGCATCATGGGGTAGATGACAAGTGTCCACAGGCGTCACACGATCCCGTGTCATTGGCTCATTTGCCTCTCTGTCACCTTAGCACCTGTAATCTGGGAGGCGCAGCCTTGGCACCCGGGTGGTGTGGCTTTGGACTAGAGACATCCTTTTGTCCCTGCCCTAGCTTGCTTCCCTAGTCCTGTAATAAAAGAGTGGCCGAAATCAACTTCGGAAGGAAAAGATTTACTGCATCTTGCACTTCCAAGAGACAGTCCATCTTTGAGAGATGTCAGGGCAGGAACCTGGAGCAGGAGCTGAAGCACAGACCATGGAGGAACACTGCGTATCAGCTTGCTCCTCTGGCCTGTGCTCAGCCTCTCTTAAACAACTCAGGACCACCTGCCCGGGGATGGTACTGTGCACGGTGGGCAGGGCCTGCCACATCGCTCAACCATCAAGAAAACACCTTGCAGACATACCCATAGGCCAATCTGATAGAAGAAATTCCGCCGTCGAGGGTCCCTCTTCCCAGCTGTGTCAAGCTGGTCACTGAAACTGTCCAGAGCAGTCCTTACGAGCCCTCAGGGCAGCCTAGTCTTAGCACTAAGCCCCTGTGGGTCAGAGGGATGCTTCCAGTGGACATCTTTCCTTCCTCCCTGTATGTCCACTCCCTGCCAGGCCAGATCCCCTTCCCCCGGGCATGCGCTGTCGTCACCCTTCCTTGCCCATTCTGCTCCTCAATGCTTGCACACCTCGCAGTGCCTTCCTCACAGTGTCCTCCGCTCCCTCTTTCCTGCCCCTGGCTTCTGCCTAGTCTGGAGAACCATGTCTCTGAGACTAACTGACTATGGGCCTCCACACAAGTCTCTCTCTTTTGGGCTGAGCTGTTTTGCCTCAGTTTTCTCAGCACTTAAATGGGGTGACCACCTGGGGTGGCCCCTCTTGGTGCCAACAGCCTCTGCTGCCCAGCTCCTCTGACAGCCTCCAAGCCACCAAAAAGCATGTGTAGGTGTCACACCATTTGTGTGGGGAGCTTAGTTAACATAGGCCATCCACCTCAAAGGCAGGTCTTTGCTCCCCTGGAGGAGTCCCAGGCCCTGTAGCTCTTTGTCTCTGGACAACTATCTGTCTTCATCCTTGAGATTTGTGACTCTGCAAGGGAAATTGTGGACAGGCTGTGTCTGGCTGGCTTCTCCCAGGGAGGGTCTGGGTCTAGCTAGATGCTGGGGCTGGGCATTGCTTCGTGCAGCCTGGGACAGTGGGTTCTCTGAGGCTTATGACCTCCTGAACCTGGATGCCTGTTTCTGAGAAGGGTTGGCTGAGGTCCTGGGGAGCCCCAGCAAGCCAATCAGCTCCAAGAGTCATATTCATTCGTTTGGGTTCTCTCAGGCCTCCCAGTCGCTTGGGGCATGTGTGTCACTCTGGATTTGTTGAAGGATGGAAGGGAGGGAGGGGTGGCCAGCCATGGCACAGTGCTGTCTGTATGTGGCCCCTCGGTCCAGGGTCTGCAGTTGTGGATGGGGATGTTCTGTTACAACTAAAGGATCTCCATGGAAACCCAACAAGGTCTAATTAGACACAAGTAAGTGCTTTCCAAGTGCATTTTAATTACAACTTTGCTGAAATGCTCGTCAGCTTGAGGATTCAATTGCTATGTGTCTGAGCCGAATGAGCCTCTCCTTGCCAGTACTCAGTGGTGTGTGTGCAGGACCTGGTATGGGGGGGCAGAGGGATGGTAGCACTGGGACCCAGAAAGCAGTGATAAGGGCCTGGGGCATGCAGAGTGAAGAGGACAAACCCCAAGGAGCACATCTGGAGGGGACAGCAGCAGCTGTCAAGACTAAGAGTGGCAGAGCCTCAGGACAGGGCTGGAATGGGGTGGGGAGGGCTTGGGCTGTGCCAGTCAGCCTGAGCAGGAGTGAGTCCTGGCATGGAACAGCAAACCAGACCAGGGGCCCAGGGAGTCCACATAGAGGCTGACAAGTCTGGGGTCCCAGTCAGATGAGACACCAACAAGAAGTATGAGGTTCCCCAGACCACCCAAGTTGGCAGCTCTGCATGGGGAGCCCCAGCCACATTGCCTGTGGTTCTGCAGCGTGGAAGAGTCCGGCAGGATCTCTGTGGGGGTGCGGTGGGGGTCCATATCCTCCCCAGGCCTCCCCCAAGGAAGGTTTGACTTGTTTCACCCAAGGCCCAGTTCTCCCTGGCAAGTGCTCTGACTCTGCCACACCTCTTGGTGTCTAGAATGAATCAGATCCCCAAGGAAGATTGGAAGGTTGGCTCAGCAGGATAGTCTCCGTGCCCAGAGAGGGTCTGTGCTGAAGAACTTGCTCCGCCTTGTCATCTTTACAATGTATAAGTCCCAGTCTTGAAGCTAAGCCCTGCCCATCCACTTGGAGGAGCTGAAAGGGACATTGAGGGCAGGTCACATGGGCCCGCCCACACCCAGGGTGGGGAGGGAGCTGACCACCCTGTATCTGGGTGAGCATGTTCTGTTTGAGTCCAGCAGGATCCATCTGTCCAAGGCCTCTCCCTCCCTTCCTCCCTCCCTCCCTCCCTCCCTCCCTCCCTCCCTCCCTTCCTCCCTCCCTCCCTTCCTCCCTTCCACAGTGCTGAGGATTGAACCAGGGCCTCAGGCATGCTGGACAAGCAGTCTATGGCAACGCTACATCCTCTTTTTAAAAACTTTAACTTGGAGACAGGATCTCACTAAATTCCCCAGGGTGGTCTGGAACCCACTCTAGCAGAGCAGGCCTCCGCCTCCCGGGTGCCGTGGTAGCTGGCTTGTGCCGGCAGACCTGGCATGGGGCCTCTCCACTTCTCACTGATTCTGTCCTGACTTTGCACACACTGTCTGGGTGTTTGGTTTTCTGACATGCCTGCCTTTCAGCTGGAGGTGGACTACTATGGTGACCCTTAGGTGGCTACATGTTTGTCAGGTCAGATCTAGTTTGTTCCTGCCTTGCCAGAAGCATTCTGGCAGCTGTGTTGTCCCTCAGAGTCCTTGTGTGTAGTTCTGGCATGGAGGGACCGGTTGGCAGTGGGGAGGGGAAAGTGATGTGAAACACAGTACTAGCTCTTCACAGGCCCCTGCCGCTTTCTGCTGGGATGCCTCTTAGCACCTTGAAATGAGCTGGAAGAATCGGCTGGCAGGGCCAGCAGGATGCTGCCCCAGCCAGCCCACTCTTGGGCTGGGAAGATGAGAGGTTCTGTTGGAGAGGCTTCCCCCCATGCTGGCCCCAGCTCCCCACTCCCACCCTGGAGCCTGCAGGTGGCACTGGAGACAGGAACAGGCCATGTCCAGAGTGTTAGGACCTGCAGGGTCAGTAAATGTACAAACTTACAAACATACTGTCGTCAACTGGGGAAACATGAGCCCACAGGATAGAAGGGTGTGAAGAGGCCAGTGTCTCCTCATGGATTCTGGCTGTCCTCAGTGACTGTCCCTAGCAGCTGGGCCACATGTGGCTCTGAGGCTCAGGTTGAACAGAGACAAAGGGCTTTCTGCTGACTCATCATGTTCCCTTGGGAGCCACAGGAGTCCCAGTGTGGGTGCCAGAATCCTGACCAGACTCCTAGCTGCTCTTGCTGTCTAGCTGCCCTCACACTGATCACACACGGTTCCCTTCTCCCTACTGTTAGGGGTCTGCTGGGGTCTTGCTCAGCTCTATCCCAGAAGAGGACACAGACAAGAGGCCCTGCATCTGGTTCTGAGAGGAAGATAGGAAGATACTCTTATTTCACTCTCCCAGGCCAGACAGTCCTGGAGGAATGGGTGGGATGGAGGGACACAGGGAACCCTACCTGGTTGGAAACCAGACTTACTGAGGAATCTGAGGCTACTCTAGTCTGGGACTGACTGTGTACATCTTGAGACTGAGAAGGTCTGGGGCTGGAATGCAGACCTTTGGCTCTGAGTTCTCTGTGACCTGCATGGTGGTAGGACTGAGTCGTTTTGGCAGAGGGGAATCCCAGAGGCAGGATCAGAGGCCTGGTGGGTACCCAGGAGAGCCTGGATGTGCAGCTGGTTGAGAGATCAGCTTTCTGCACTCCAGCCCCTGGCTTGTATAAGGATTGGGGCTGTCTCTCCCCTCTGTGGGAGAGGATGGGCAGCCTGAGTTCTAGGGCCTGTCAACAGACAGATGGGCCGGGGGAGGGTCAGTGCCCATGTGGTTGAGCTGGGTCACTGTTATCAGCTAATTCCTAGTCTTCAAGAACATCTTGGGGGATTAGCCTCAGACACAAGCTGTTTTCAACAGCGGGCCTGGGGCTTTTTCACCTGTGGAACCCCTCTGGGGTTCCGTTGTGGAGGCTCCATGAAGCCCAGAGCTGGAGGGTGGAACGGAAGTGGCCCAGGTCTGTGGGGAGCGACGTGGAGGTCAAGCCCTTGTGGCAGATTTGAAAGCACAACTCTCTGCCTCTTTCCTGGGGCCTCAGGAACCACATTCTGAACAGAAGGGGTTAGTTTGGGGGGTAAAGGAACACAACAATGCCTTCCTTGACTCTGTCTCTTGGGACTGTGCTGGAGTGGCAGGGGTGCGGGAGCGTGTGAACACGTGGCTGTGCTCAGTGTGTGTGGAGTTAGGCCAGGGCACCTGTGTATGGATCAAATTAAGGCCGTCAGGCTTGGTGACAAGTGCCTTTTTCCACTAAGCCATCTCTCAGGACCCAAGCAGTTGTTTCCTAAGGGGCACCAGAGACTTCACCTTTTTTCTTTGAGTCAGGGTCTTGCTTTATAGTATTGGCTGATCTTGAACTTGCAATCCTCCTGCCCTACCTCTTGAGTGACAGGATTACAAGTGTATACTTCCAAGTCCAACAAGAGTCCCACTTTTGATAGTGTGAAGGGTTTTATGGCTGCCCTGGAAGACCTGCCTCAGTCCAGCAGATGTGGGTGTGTAGAGTGACCCAACCCCAGATATGAGACAGGAAAACAGGGGAGAGCAGGCTGCATTTAAGACCAAAGGAGGTAGCCCGCAGGAGGCCCAAGGCACTCAAGGCAATGCTGCTAGAAGGTCAGAACATTCTGGAAAACCCTAACCCCAAAGGTAGGCAATCTCTGAGAAGCCTTTTCAACTCTCCATTGCCTCAGGTGGTTCCAACCTACAGGTCCAGGCCACCTTGGGAGCGGATGGTTCAGGCTCTACCCTCTCTGCCTAGTCATCATCCTTAGAGAATCCTAATGTTTCTGGCCTTGAAAGCCCGTATTGGAATTTGCTTCTGTGAGGAGATTCTGAGTAACATATTTGTCATCACTAATTTTAATTATTTGTTGTGCAAATTGCTTTCAAGAATAGAACACAGTGCGTCTGTTTAAAAACAACAAACCCACCATGCACGGTCTGGTGTGGCTGTCTCTTTGGTCTGCTCTGGCCCCTCCCTAACTCCAATGCCTGTTTGGGAGTCCAGGCCACGTTGGTTTGAGAACTGGCCATTGAGAACTCATTTGCATCGTGCTCTGCCCTCTACCTTTATCAATATTTGATGACAGGCTTCAGCAAGCTTTTAGTGGCAAGTCCTTCTGGAGTCCCTTCTCATGCGACAGTGATGGGACAGAGATCTCAGCAGGGGCCACATCACAGGTCACCTTCTTCCTGAGGCCATGGTGGCCAGTGATTGGCTGGGCAGCCGTGGCTGGAGCCAGGGGAGTGCTGTGAGAATCTTAACAATCTGGGAAGGCCCTGGCAAGCCGTGGTGCAATTAGCAGCCTGTGGATGTCAGGGTGGGTTCCAGACAGAGGCAGGGTTGGGGCTGGGCTGGGGGCGATGTGTTTGGAATGCGCTAGAGCCAGAGTAATGAGGGGCTGCTTGGCAGGTGGATAGGGAGGTGCATGGCCCATCACCTTCTGGAGAGACCCAGGGAGGAGCTGGTTGGAAATTAAGTCCGGCAGCTGCTTGGAAACCACAGTCATGCCAGAGCTTGCAAGATGTCCCTTTACAGGTTGCAGTGGTGGGGGCCCCTCCCCGCCCCAATGGCACGAGTGACTGCTCGCTCCCACAGAACACCAGCCTCTGCAAAGTTCATCTTCCTCGGTATCCATGAAACTATGGCTTTGGCAGTGAAGCCGCACTGTCTGGTGACAGGGGCTGTCGGTAAATAAGAGTGTAGCGACAGGCTCTGGAAGCCAGGGATGAATATACAATGTCAGTCTCCCACCTCGTCCTGGCTAAATAGGAGGGGCGACAAGGCAGGCGAGCAGGAGGGTCAATTTGTGGCTGCTGGGTGTCTCTGGTCTGGATTCCCAGTCCATAAATAACTAAATGCCTTCAGGAGGCCAGGAATGCTAAGGGGGGCTGTGGGGGCCACAGCTGACCATGAAGAAAGCTCCACTGGGCTGCTGACAGCCTGTTTCTCTGATATACAGATGTTCCCTGGCTTGGGGAATCTTCTAACTCTGGATTTATAGCCCTTCGGGAAGGCAGCCTGACATTCTGTTGACTCAGCCCTAAGTACTTGGCTTTGGGGCTGGAGGGTGGCCTGGACTTTCTTCACTGGAGGTTGACACTTAGAGGGACTTCCAGAGCTGGCTCACTCACTTGTAGGTGGGATATCCCCAAGACCTCCTTGGGACATAGGAAGACCCCACAAAGGATCTGATGACAAAAGTCCATTTCACATTCATCAGCCTGGACTGGCTGGAACATTCACAGATGGCCTGGTGCCCATCTCTCCCCTGCCTCTACCCACGGTGGGCCCAGAATGGCGGGGACAGCAGGCATCCCCATCCTCTGTAAGCTGTGTACTCCCCAGGAATGTCAGGTAAGGGCCCAGAGATAGTCCTCTAGAGGGAGGGGAAGGATGTTGATGATGGTGGGATGTCCCCTGTACTCTGAAGCAGATCTGAATCCAAGGCCTGGCACACAGCCTGGGGTCAGAGGGCTGCCCTGAGACCCTTTGCTGGACCTGTGACACTGAGGGTCACTTCATGTTTGGTGGCTTGGCATTCCTGTCTGTAGGTGCTCAGGCAACTGCATCTTGGGAAGAATCCGAATACAAAGTTTCTGAGAACCTCCCAAGCTCCTCTCTACTCAAGATGTGGCATCTCCCTTCCTTGAGGTCCCGGAGCTGTGGCTCAGGGTACATGGTCCCTGTGAGGCCCTCCCTGAGGCAGGTCTGCTCTCATTTCTTCCCAGT
Organism: Eospalax fontanierii; assembly: GCA_035773235.1. Lineage (NCBI taxonomy): Eukaryota > Metazoa > Chordata > Mammalia > Rodentia > Spalacidae > Eospalax > Eospalax fontanierii. The sequence goes on from CM069536.1 coordinate 80,370,350, forward strand.
CTCCTCTTAGGTCCTGTAGGCCACTCCATGCTTGCCCAGGACATCCCCAATTTCCTCCCCCCAGGTTGGGCTGCACTGGAGTGGGGAGGAGGGTGTAACTGGTCAGAGTGCACCTATCTGTGAATGGCATCCCCCGGGCCACACAGCGGGCATTCTGGAGGCCCTTGTATACTCAGACATCCCCAGGGTGATGGCCAGCTAAGGATCCCTGGTCCTGTTCAGTGGAGCTCACGTTCTCTAAGTCTCTATGAAGTGCCAGGTTCTGGGGCCTCAACCAGGGGCAGAGAGACAAAGGCTCCTGGGTGTACACTGGGAGGTGTCTTAAGAGTTCAGGGCGCAGGGTGAAAAGTCAAGTCTCCATTCTGTAGGAGAGGGGACCTATCTGCAAGGATGGGTCTAAGACAGCCCTCTCGGGCAGTGGTTGGCAGGGTGGCCCATTAGTTTTTTGATTTGGACCAGGTCAGCTGCTTTCTGCAGACAAGGGCCAGGCTGCAGCACCCCTCCAAAGCAAATCCAAGATCAGGTGCAGTCAAACCCAGGCCTGATCGCTTTTCACAGAACTGCCTCAAGAGACTACACAGAGCAGTGCCTTTGGGCCTGACAAGAAAGATAAAAATGATGAAGTGTTTGTTCTCTGACACAGAAAAACTAGGCTCCTGCATTTGGGGTAATTGGAAAAAGATCTCCTAGACTCCCTCGGCACACTGCAGGTCAAAGACCTGTTTTCTAGTCCGTGCCTTGGAGCCTCCCTGCCTTTGTGGGCACAGCTCAGCAGCCTTGGTCAGGTGCCGTGGCTGGCTCTGCCTGGTGGAGTGTCCGTGCTGGGGTGTATGGTCCTTGTCCCCTGGGTTCTGTGCCCAGCCTCTGGGTCAGGTAGCAGGAACCACTGTCTTGCTTTGTGATTAGAATCTCTGAGAGATTTGTGGCATGCTTCTTCCAAGTACCCTGAGCTGAGTATCTGTGAGCTTGGGGCCACCCTGTCACCTCTCCTGGGTCCCAGCCCAGATCTCCGGGTCTGGCATACAGAAAGCTTCAAGAACTTTGGATGAAATGAGTTGACCCAGAAGAGGCAGCCGGAAGGTCTGCAGGAATGCTGTGTGGAGGTTGGTGGTACCATTGCAAGGCTAGTCAGTGCATGCTGGGTAGCCGTCTCTTAAAACCCAATGGCACAATCCATCTGCAGCTTGGGCCGGTCTCTGAATTGCTGGCTCATACCCAATGAGTTCTCCTTAGGGTCTTGGGTGTTCAACATCTGCTCTGGGGTGCCTGAATCTCAGATGGCCAAGTCGGGGTTGGAGGAAGCCTGTGTACAGAGGCTGGATATGATAACTGACTGGAATGCCATCGAAGAGAGAGGTCCAAGTCAGTCACCACAGAGCGAGACAAGCCTGGCGCCTGCCTCTCTGTTCCTCAGGAGACTGCAGGCGATGCGATGCCAATCATGGCCACTCACTTGAGGCATCTGAGGACAAGGAGTATGTGGCCAGACCTCCCTTAGGCCTTATGTTGAGTTCCTTAGACAAGTGCAGGCCAGGGGATGGCAGTCTGCAGCCCAGGAGGCGTGTGTCATACCCCGCCCTGCTCGTCTCCACCCTCTCTACTCTTCTGCCTGCCAAGCTGAGGTCTTGAAGGAAATAGTTTCTTCTCTTGGTCCTCTCAGATCTGGCCCTGCCATCTGGACACAGAGGCCTTTTCCCTCCTCTTCTGCACAGTCTGGCTGGCTCCTGAGTTTCCTAACCAAAGCCTCCTCTGGCCTGATGGTGGCTGTGTCCCTGGCAGTGAGTCAGGTGCAGCCTGTTGGGCGGCCATATGCCCATTCTCTTAGCTCTTCACCATGGGCCGAGCTTCTGCTCTGGTCACACTGCTCACCAGCTGAGGGGAGCTGGGGCAGAGGGCACCATCCATACCCAGACCCCTGACCTGCATTCTCAGACTGTCTTCTTCCTCCTCTACCCCTGGCCAGGTATCCTGGGATGGTTGCCTTGGAGACCCAGGGGCTTTGAGGACGGTGGAGTTGCCCAGCCACCTATCTTGGTCATCCATGGCGACCTCAGAGGTAGGGAGGTGGGGAGAGGCTCAACCTGACTGCTGGGGTGCACAGGGCTGTCTGTCTGTCATGTTAAACTCACCTGGAGCAGCCACTGAACTGGGTGGGCAAGGCATCTGTGGAACTGACTTTGGCTTTGATAAAGGTTCTGTTGTCAGAGGCCAGCGGGAACCCTCTATCTTGGGGACTCCTTCCCCCTCAGGAAGGGTCTCTCCCATCTTCAGATCTCCTGGGCACAGGCAGGAACTCAGGTAGAGCTGAGACTAATGTGTTATTAAACACGGGTGAATTTTCATTATTATGTTAGCATAATAATGAAAGGACCAAGAGAAGAAACTATTTCCTTCAAGACCTCAGCTTGGCAGGCAGAAGAGTAGAGAGGGTAGAGATGGGCAGGGCGGGGTACGACACATGCCTCCTGGGCTGCAGACTGCCATCCTCTGGCCTGCGCTTGTCTGCAGTGTGCTGCAGACTCAGGCCCAGCCCCTCCGCAGCCCCTCCACTCTGCAGTAGAGATGCTGGTGGTGTAATTATTGTCTTGCTAATCAGCTTCCCTTTGGCTGTCTGCATTTTTGGGCCTGCTCTGGGAACCCTATTTCCTGTTCCCTTCCCCTGTGTTCCACCCGGTAACAAGGCTGTGATGCCTGCCCTCTGGGGAACAGCTCCAAAGAGGTTCATGGAGCAGCCTCTGCTCCGCAGGAAGCTTCAGGGGCAGTAGGCCCCAGAAACAGGCCCAAAGGCAGATCTGAGCAGGGCCATGTGGCAGATAAAGGTGGGGACAGGCCAGACCTGGGGCATGTGGTCTGAGATGGCCTGAGCAGGAGCATGCGATATGCACCTGGAGGGGCGCACTAGGAAGAAGCACAGACCTCCGTATGTTGGGCAGAGCCACCGAGTCGCCCTGTTGCCAGTGCAGGGACATGGCCACTCACCCAGTGTGACCTTGGCTTCTCCTCTGGGCCAGAGCTGTGGCCCCACCCAGAGGGCTTTTGCCCATTTTCAGGCAAGGGATGGGGCTCCCAGAAGGTGGCTCAGCCTATGGCAGGGCTTACATTGGAAAGGGCATCTGGCAACATGTATGGACAGCCTTGTGGGCAGGTGGGGAAGGAGAGACTCAGGGGATGGAGGTGGGTCTACTTTCTGTGTGTTTCCTGTGCAATGTGCCATGGTGGGAGAGAGGTGGATGAGGTGACCTGGGCCATGGAGTATAGCAGCCACTTAGGGGTCAGGGCTTCCTTAAGGAAGAAATTTAAACATGGAGACACCAAACTGGTTCCAGAGCCAGTGCAAGCAAGGGGCCTGAATATACCTCTGTTAGGTGCTGAGAGAATTCTCTCAGGGTGGTCAGTCTGGACAGGTAGCTGCCCCTGGGTGGCAGAAACTTTCACAGAGGAAGCTGTGGCTGCCCCCTCCCCGCCCCTGGAAAACAATGGACAGTATCATAAGGGAGAAGCATTTGGGCTGGGTCCTGCAGTATCAATAGGAGTTCACTATCTAGAGTTTGTGAATGATGTAACTGTGGAGAAAGGTATGGAGATTCGGAGTTTCTGGGAAGAATGGTTTGTTCAAGTTTGGCACCCCCCCCCCCCCCAATCATAATGGTTGTAGAGAACAGAGAGTCAGGTGAGGCACCAAAGGACTTTGTACCGTAGTGAAGAAGCGAAGGGGAGCTACACAGGAGGAGTCACTATGGTAGTGGGAGCATGGGGACGCTGTTCACCAACGAACCTGTGTTGGGAGGGAGCTGGTCATGGGGAGCTCACATTGCACTTCCAGTGTACAATCCCAGGCCAGGCACTTGGATTCACATCCTCCAGGGAGGTACTATGGTGCCCCCTTTTACAGAGGAGTAAACTGAGGCCAGATGGGTACATTGTATTCTGTCGTTGACCTCTGCATCTCTCCACCTGAATTCCTGAGGAATGGCCAAACCTGAGAGAGGCCAGGCACAGAATGATGCTCCCTGAGAGGACAGCCAGCAGTGGGCATGGTGAGGCGGCCACAAAAGCAGCCTCCACAGGGTACCAGCCACAGTGGGATGGGAGCAGCAGCCAGCCAGGGCATCGACTAGGGTGACCCTCCCTGGGGGTAACGAGTGCTGATGAGGGGGACCCTATTTCCTGCGTCCTTCCCCCACATTCCTCCCAGTAACAAGGCTGTGGTGCCTGCCATCTGGGGAATAGCTCCAAAGAGGTTCAGGGAGCACCCTCTGCTCCTCAGGAAGCTTGAGAGGCTCCCTGCTTCAGGAGGAGCCCATGCTTGTCCTATGGCCAGGCTGTGTCCAGTCCTCCTGCCTGCTTTCCACATAAACCATTCATTTGGGCAGCACTGGCGTGAGACAGGTGGCCGGTGGCAGATGATGACCCCATAGCGGCTTGGCCACCGTTACCCTAATCCTGGGCCATGAATTGTGCCTTGGAGGGCAGGTCCTCACTGAGCATCGTGGGATCAGCATCCCCATTTAGCAGAGGCTGGCCCTTCTGCACCTCTGAGGACCCCTCAAAAACAATGAGACCAGTGAGACTGGGACAGGGTATTCATTGTCAACCAGGCTGGGCTGGGAAAGAAGGGAAGGGTCTGTCCCTCTGCATGTTAATGCAGGGACACTCATTCCCCACCCCCATCTTGTGTCATCTCAGAGAAAGGCCAGGCACACTGCACACCCTGCCTGCTCGCCCACCCTCTCTCCAAAGCACCTGCTGGCAAACGGCAGTTGCTTAGCCACCAGGTCTAATCGAGCTTCCCAGGGGCAGGAAGCGTAAATTACTCTGCTGGAGGTTGTCTGAGGGTGTTTCTAGCCAGGCCTGTTATTTACTTACAGCCCATAATGTAGTTGTGGCCTTGGACGGGCAGTATTTATGGTGTTTGATTGGCTTCCAGTTGCCGCCTGTCTGGGAGCATTTGCTGGGATGTGTGTAGTGCTTCTGGGGACCCACATGCTGGCACTGGGACTCCCAATTGGCTCTGATCCCTACACAGGGATGCTGGCACCTGGTATACAGGGGGTTATCTTTAGGGGACACACCCTGCCGGTCCTGCTCCACGCCTGAATGGGAGCAATGCAACAAGACAGATGCTAACAGCTGCATCATCATGGGGACAATGACCCCGTTAAAGGTACTGGACTAGCTGCACTCTACTGAGCACCTACTGTATACCGGTCTTAATATCAGACCCTTGCTCTCTGCTGCCCTTGAGTCCTCGTAGTCACATAAAATAAAAACAAAATTACAAAAGAGAGAAATGATTGGATGTAGGGCGATGCTGGAGAAAGCCCTCTAGGAACGCCACAGAACAGCTTCTGCCTCAAATGAAATGGACCAGCCAATGCTGAGCTGTGTTCCCTTTCCTGCCTCCCTTCTCCTTTCCTAGAAACTCCTCCCCCCTCCCCTTTCCTTCCCTCCCCTCTCCTTCCCCTCCCCCTCCCCTCTCCTTCCCTCCCCTCCCCCTTCTTCTCCCCTTCTTCCCCTCCCCTCCCCCTCCCTTCCCCCCTCCTTCCTCCCCTCCCCTCCCCTTCCCCTCTTCCCTCCCTTCCCCTCCCCTCCCTCCCTCTTGTGTATCTGTGTACACAGAGAAGCTTCCATTTGTTTGGGGAGAGCTACCGAGGTGATTCCACACCAGCTAACAACCAAGAAGCAGCTCAGCAGCACCTGGCCAGATGAACTGGATACAAGGCCAAGTTGGAAGAGAAATCCCAAGTTTATTATGGAGACAAAGCTAGGGTGGGTGGATGTGTGGGGCAGCTCCGCCAGGCAATGGGCCTTGGGGATGGCAGGGCATTGGGGTTTTTTAAGAGGCCTCCACTCATGTGGGAGGTAGGGCTTGGGTTAGCCAGGCAGCCGTGGGGGAGGGGCAGGCCATGTGTCTGTGGGCTGCGGGGGCTGGGGGGGTGCGATCGATGCCATCGATTTGCATCTTTCCCTGCAGTGATTAGGAGCACTATGGAGATGAGGTGTGGGAGGAGCTGGCGGGGCCTAGGAAGTCTTTCATGTTTTGGGTCTGAGAGCCTTGAGCTTTGTCCAATGCTGGCAAGTATTGATCGGTATTAGAAATGATAATGAGTTGATCAGACTGACTGAGAGGCCTTAACCACTTCGCAGCTTGGATGGTTGGGGGTAGTGTGAGCTGAAGACCAGTCTCTAGCTCCCACCTTGGTCCTCTGTACCAGGTCTGCGGCTTCCAGGTCTGAGTTCAAGTCCAGGTGTGTGTGTGTGTGTGTGTGTGTGTCTTGGAGCCTACAGCCAGGAATGCCAGGTCGGGACCCACAGGCTCCCCAGCAGTCAGGAGGTCTGGCCTTCCTTCATCGCAGTCACCTGCACAGAGGGTGAGAGGTTCTAACAGCACAGAAGACAGCTTGAAGCAGGGGGCTGGCTGCCTCTCCAGCACTCCATGTTGTCTTGGGACCTACCACTTGCAGAAGGAACTCTGCCTTCTGTGTAAATATTGAGTTCTTCAGGGACTCGTTCCTTCATCAGTAAAATGGGATCCAGGCAGGTTGAGGGAATCTAGAAAATGATGGTGGGGGCTTTGAATACACCTACCCAAGCCTTGCTCGGCTGTAAGGACCAGTCAGAGGTTAGGCTGACCATAGTTTAGCTCTAGCTCTGGCTCAGCAGTAACATTTAATGTCGAGACATCTTGATTTGCTCCTCTGTGGAGGAGGAATGACATTCGTCTGTCTTTTGCTTTTGCTTTTTTTTTTTTTTTAATTTTGAGACAGGGTTTCATTTAGCTCAGGTTGGCCTTGAACTTCTGACCATCTTGCTTCTCCAGTGCTGGGATTATAGGCGTGAACCACCTTCCCAAGTGTATGTGGTGCCGGGAATTGAACCCAGGGCTTCAAGCGCATTAGGCAAACACTCTTCCCACCAAGCAGCACCCCCAGGTCACCATTTAACTTTCTAAATCATTGGAAGAATAACATGAGTAGATGTGGGGGGATTGCAGCATGCACAAATAGACAAAAAAGAAGGTTGTTATCAAAATCCTTGACCTTACCATCACCAACACAATCCCCAGTATTATCATCACTATTGTAGTCGCCATGGGATCATTGCCACCATTATCAACACCACACTCAGCTCCATCCTCATCCTCAGCCCCATCCTCATCCTCATCCTCAGCCCCATCCTCATCCTCATCCTCAGCCCCATCCTCATCCTCATCCTCAGCCCCATCCTCATCCTCATCCTCATCCTCAGCCTCAGCCTCAGCCTCATCCTCATCCTCAGCCTCAGCCTCATCCTCATCCTCATCCTCAGCCTCAGCCTCATCCTCATCCTCATCCTCAGCCCCATCCTCATCCTCATCCTCAGCCTCAGCCTCATCCTCATCCTCATCCTCATCCTCAGCCTCAGCCCCATCCTCATCCTCAGCCTCAGCCTCATCCTCATCCTCATCCTCAGCCTCAGCCTCATCCTCATCCTCATCCTCAGCCCCCTCCTCATCCTCCTCCTCACCCTCCGCCCCATCCTCATCCTCATCCTCAGCCCCATCCTCATCCTCATCCTCAGCCCCATCCTCATCCTCATCCTCAGCCTCAGCCTCATCCTCATCCTCATCCTCATCCTCAGCCTCATCCTCATCCTCAGCCTCAGCCCCATCCTCATCCTCATCCTCATCCTCATCCTCAGCCCCATCCTCATCCTCATCCTCAGCCTCATCCTCATCCTCATCCTCAGCCCCATCCTCATCCTCACCCTCAGCCTCATCCTCATCCTCAGCCTCAGCCTCATCCTCATCCTCATCCTCATCCTCAGCCTCAGCCCCATCCTCATCCTCATCCTCATCCTCATCCTCAGCCCCATCCTCATCCTCATCCTCAGCCCCATCCTCATCCTCATCCTCAGCCCCATCCTCATCCTCATCCTCATCCTCAGCCTCATCCTCATCCTCATCCTCAGCCTCATCCTCATCCTCAGCCTCAGCCTCAGCCTCATCCTCATCCTCATCCTCAGCCCCATCCTCATCCTCAGCCCCATCCTCATCCTCATCCTCAGCCTCATCCTCATCCTCATCCTCATCCTCAGCCCCATCCTCATCCTCAGCCTCAGCCTCATCCTCATCCTCATCCTCAGCCCCATCCTCATCCTCAGCCCCATCCTCATCCTCATCCTCAGCCCCATCCTCATCCTCATCCTCAGCCTCAGCCTCATCCTCATCCTCATCCTCATCCTCAGCCTCATCCTCATCCTCAGCCTCAGCCCCATCCTCATCCTCATCCTCATCCTCATCCTCAGCCCCATCCTCATCCTCATCCTCAGCCCCATCCTCATCCTCATCCTCATCCTCATCCTCAGCCTCAGCCTCATCCTCATCCTCAGCCTCAGCCTCATCCTCAGCCTCAGCCCCATCCACAACCTCAGCCTCAGCCCTGTCCTCAGCTCCACCTTCAGCCTCATCCTCAGCATCATCTCCCCTTCCATCATCACCACATTCTCTGTCCCGTCCTGAGCACCATCTTTATCATTATTTTAAGCCCCATCCTTATCACCTTCCTCATCACTGTTACCATCACCTTCACCACCACCATCAGTCAGGGTTCTGGGGATGATGAACTTGCCTCCTTTAAGTTGCTATGTTTAAGGGTTACAATATGTTCCTGCCCCTCCAATGTCTGAATACAGTTTACTTGTGCATTTCTTCTAGTGTACTGTCACCCATGACTGGAAGATTCAAACTTTCCAGGGACATGCAAGGGGGTTAGAAGATGATGGAGCGAGGTACTGGTAAGCCACAGGTTGACTTGAGACCAGTGGGCAGGAAGTAGGTACATGACAGGCCATGGGTCAGTGACTTGGAGGCCGTTGGGGCGGGGATCAGTTGTGAGTCACAGCTGGTGAAAGTGGGAGATATGCACATTGGTGGTCAGAGAGGGGGGCTCTAGAAAGCTGGACATGAAAGGTGGGATGCTGATGATGACAGACCGAGCTGCGGCTGTGGAGGAAACAGTAGTCACTGGAGTGAACCAGCCATCACACAGATGCTCAAGGACAGCATCAGTCAGCAGCAAGGGCTGCTGTAACAAAACAAATTCGTTTTCTCGTGATTTTGGAGGCTGAATTCTGAGGCTAACGGTGGTCAGGGTTGACTTCTCCTGAGGGCCTCTCCTTGGTATATGTGACCTGTCCTCACTTTGTGTCCTCTCTCTTCCTAGAAGGATACCAAGCTTATGGTACTGTACTGGGTCCTTCCTGATGACTTCATTTTATCTTAGTCCCCCCTTTAAGGATTCTACCACCAAATTCAGTCTCATCTGAGGTCCTTGGAATTAGAACTTTAGCACAGGACTTTGGGGAGGGGACACAGTTCCTCTTAAGACAGTAAGGCACCAAGTGCTGGAGTCTTCAAGTGATAGGGTGGCTAGGTGTCTGTACCCGTCAGAGAGGGTGGTCAAGAGAGTGGACTTCAAGGACGTTGGTGTGTCGGAAACATGGTTCGGCAGCAGCAAGGGGGGGGGTGAGGAGGCCGTGCAGGAGGCAGGACAGGCCTGTGGGAGGCTGTGGGAAAGGAAGGCATCTGAGGAGAGCCAGGCTTCAAACAAGTGAGAAGGGAAGGAAGCGCAGGCTGCATATCTTCAGAAAACGGGCCACGCTGGCACTGCTTGGGCCTCAGACCTTGCTATTCATAGGACGGCTTGGGGCTAGACATTCCACAGATGAATGCTGGTCACACACCAGGGACCGTGTGGTCCAGGGAGGAGTCGGTGTGCCTGCTTGACCAGAGGCACCTTGGGTGACCCCTTGCTGTGGTGTGTGGAGGTAGTTTCTTTTTCGCCACGTATGTGCTGGGCCTGACTGTCCCTACTTCCCCCACTGTTCTTGGTGGGACTGGTAGCTACTGGGAACGCAGCATCTAGATGACGTGCCCCAGGGTTAGAAAGTCCATCTCAAGCTGGTGGGGCCTGACCCTGTCTTCAATCACTTTCCCTCAAGCCTGGAGTCATAAAGTAGCATCTGGGGGCAAGTCTGTGCCAGAGTCTGTGGTGCGGCGTGGGAGTGGGAGGCAGAGGGCACTGAAAGGTGTAGCGAGCTGAGAGGACACAGGGCGCATGCCACCCGGGGCTCGGGGAAGACCCTCATCTGGGCAGGGGTGTGTGCTGGTGGGTCTTGGAAGGCTTCAGGGGTGGGCAGGGCTATCAGTCAGTCCTGTGGAAAGGGAGGGGAGCAGAGGGTGAAGAGCAGGTGGAGGGGAGCCAAATTGTGAGGGGTACAGTTTGCAAGGCAGCATGAGTGAGGCCTAGAGGACGCGTCTCAGGGCTGTGCTGGCACCTAGCATGGCAGGCATGGCAGCTGTGACCAGCTTGGAGAGCTCTACCTTGGAGAGCCCATTTCTACAGGAGGAAGGTCGAGGAGAACAACTCGGCTTCCGGCAACTTCAGCAAACAGCTCCTTGTCAGGTGAATCGAGAGCTTTTTACTGTTCAGGTTATTGATCAGTGGTGCTGTACAGGCTCAGGGCTGCTTCCTGTAGTCCATGCAGGGCTTCTGCCTGGACGTTAGCAGAGCTCAGAATACCAGGGGTGATGTGACACACATTAGTCATCTCCCTCTGTGTGCCGGGAGCGGGCCCAGACACATAGGATGGGCCAACATGGGGTTCTATCTGCATGGAAAGGGGTGTCAGATGCCAGAGGGTGGCAGTGCCCCTGGGGTGACTGCCCTAGACAGAACTGTGTGTGTTTAGTGGCCTGGGGCCAAGGCTCAGCCTGGACCTGGGTGATGTTGGGCAGGCACCTCAGCCAGGGTGTGGGGGTTGTGGCAGCCTTGGACACTTGCAGCCATTCCAGGGAACGAGGGAAAGATGGACCCAGGAGGTTACTGTGCTGTGATTTGTGTTCCAAGTTAGCAGAAGGAACCAAATAATAGAAAAAGGCCACTCTCCTCATTTTTAATGCTTATTTTTATTGTAACACACACACACGAGGAAAAGTGCCTAAATCACAAATATGCAACATAACCAGGGGCGATAAAGCCAGCATCTATGAGGCCATCATCCAACCACTTAGATTAGGCAGGGTTCTCTAGAGGAGCAGAACCCATAGAATGTATATCTATATTGTAAGAGTGTATTTATTAGACTGGCTTACACGCCAGGGGAGTCCAACCATAGCCGTCTGTATGATGGAGGGGTTGGTAACCTGTTAGCCTCTCAGTCTACAAGGCTGAACATCTCAGCTGTCCTGATCTTGTACTGAAGGCCTCGCATTCCCTGGAGAGTCACTGGTATTTAATTCATGTTGGAAGGCTCAAGAGGTTGGGACTGGATGTCAGTGGAAGATAGCAGCAACAACATGATTAGACACTCAATCGGGAAGAAGTGAGGGCAGGCAGGCGCACGCCCATGTGATGATTTGGGTGAGTGTCCCCCGTAGGCTTCAGGTATTTTAACATTCGGTCCCCAGTTTGATGGTGCTGTTTGGGAAGGTCACAGGACCTTTAGGAGGTATGGCCATGCTGGAGGAAGCAAGTCTCTGTGTCAGTGGGAGGGCTTTGAGAGTGTGTGTCATCCCACTTCAGTTTCTCTCTGTTTCCCATGTGTGCTTGAAGATCTGAGTGCTCAGCTTTCTGTTCTAGCGACCTCTGCCACCATGCCTCCCTGCCATGGTGGGGAGCTCACTGGGGGCGGGCTCAGAGAGTTCTTAATCCTTGGCAGATTCCCACTTTCACTGCCTCCTGTGCCTGCTTGAAGATGGGATTGCTTGGCCCTTTGCTCCAGCGACCTCTGCCGCCATGCCTCCCCGCCATGGTGGACTCTTACCTCTGGAACCATAAGCCAAATGAACACTTCCTTCTTTAAGTTGCTTTGGTCATGGTGCTTTACCACATCAATAAAAACCTAATACACTGCATTTCCCTCAGACCTCTCTTTATTTGGGTCGCCCAGTGGAAAGCATCATCCACTCGGAGGGCAAACCTCCCCACTTAGTTCTCTTCTGAAGAACCCAAAGGTGTGTCTCCTAGGTGATTTGAAATCCAGTCAAGTTGACCAACCATCACACCACTCCAGCCCCAGTTTGTTCCAGCTAGCACCGCCCCCCCCGCCGCCCCCCTCCACTCTCTCCACCCCTCCCACCCTCTCATCGCCAGCACCATCGGTCTGTCGCTAGGCAGCACTGGCCTCAAGCAGTCCTGCGAGCTTGTGTAGCTGTCCCTGCTGGGATTGAGCTTGATTATACTTGTGTTTCTCATTCTTTTACCTGCTCTTTGTTATGATGCCCAGCTGGTCTTCCTGGTGGCACGTCTCCAGGGCCATAGACTCGGACCATCACTTGGGCCAGCTGATGTTGTTCTTTTTCTGGCAATATTGCATTGGCTTTCATAGCTGCCATGTGCTTCACTAGGCAGACATAGTACAGTCAGTTGTTCCTTTGGCTGGTGACGAAAAGATGGACTCTTCTCCAGTGTGACTGGTCTGACCAGTGTTACTCTGAGCATGCTCTTGAGGGTCTACAGGTGCACCCAGTCCCGACTCTCTAGGCTTCTCCTGAGGGACTGAATTGCTGGGCCATAAGGAGTATGTGTCTTTAATCCTTTCAGATAATGCCAATCTTGTGGGGTTTTATTTTGGTGGGGAGCTGTTGTTATTTTAAATTTAAAAAATTATTAAAAAATTTTATGTGTATGAATATATTGCCTACATATGTGTAAGTGCACCCTTATTGTGCAGTGCCCGGGGAGCTCAGAAGCAGGTGTCATATTCCCTGGAACTGGAGTTGTGGACAGTTGTTAGCTACCATGTGGGTGCTGGAAATCAAACCTGGGTCCTGGGCAAGAACAGCCAGTGCTCTTAACCACTGTGCCATCTCTCTAGCCCCTGTTGTTTAATTTTAATAGAATATATTTTAAGAAGTTTTAGGTTTGCAAAGGAACAGAGCCAGAAGCATGGAGCTCCTGTCTGCGCCCAGTCTGGTGGGAGTCAGAAGCATGGAGCTCCTGTCTGCGCCCAGTCTGGTGGGAGTCAGAAGCACGGAGCTCCTGTCTGCGCCCAGTCTGGTGGGAGCGGCCCCTTTGGAGCAGCTGCAGAGCTGTGGCCTGACCGGGCTACCACTGCGGTCTGCGGCTCGCTTAGGGCTTGCTCTTTTTGCAAGGTTTTCACCAGTCAGCCTCAGCCCCACCCCTGCCGGCATCATACAGAATGACCCCGGCCCTGAAAGCTCTGGTGTACTGCCTATCTGCTCTTCTTTTTAAAATTAATTAATGAATTAATTATATTTAAAAAATCATAAGTGACCTTTGTGTGTGTGTGTGTGTGCATTTCTCATGGCACATGTGTGGTCAGAGGATGACTTGTGTTAGTCGGTTCTCCTCCTGCTGCCGTGTGGGTTTCAGCCATCAAACTCAGATTGTCAGGCTTGGAGGCAGGAGTCTTTACCCAACGAGCCATTTTGCCGGGGCTCCTACAGTCCTTTTAAGAGGATGCTCCAGGTGACATGCTTGGCTGTGAAATGAGGGGTGGGAAGCCTGATTTCAGAGCCCAGGTTTTCACTAAATCAAACAGCACATGACAATTTACCAATATAATTCATCTTATGGCCTGTTGGAACTTTTATTGTTATTTTATTCTAAATTTAGTCTAATATGTGTGTGCCTGTGTGAATTTATTTGCCTCATATGTGTGCAGGTGCCTATGAAGGCCAGAAGAGGGTGTTAAATCTCCTGGAACTGGAGCTATAGAGAGCTGTGAGCTGCCGTGTGGGTGCTGGGAACCTAACCAGGTCCTCTAAAAGAGCAGTGAGTACTCTTAGGCTGAACCATCGCTCCAGCCCCTGTTGAGCCTTTGACTATGTTTTCACACAACTTGGATTCTAGGTCTGTCCTGGCTGTGTCTTTGGCCCTGGATGTCTTTTCACTCTTGCAGTGGGGTCTGCTTGGAACAGAACTTCTTTACGTTAATGAAGCCATATTCATTAACCTTTCCCTCTGTTTAGTGCTGGACTTATTTTGAAAATTCTTTTCCTTGCTGGGGCATGGTGGCACAAGTCTTTAACCCCAACAGTCAGGAGGCAGAGGCAGATGGATCTCTGAGTTCAAGGCCAACCTGGTCTACATAGTGAGCTCCAGGCCCGCTGAGGCTACAGGGAGACCCTGTCTCAAAAAGACCAAAAAAACCCAAAACACAATCAAAATAAACGCTTTCCTTCTCCTGGGGCCAGGAACAGCTCTGAACCTTGCCTGTACTTAGTTCCTGCTTCTACTTAGAGCTGCTTTTGCTCCAAGTGTGAGCAGAGTTCAAAAGCCTCTCCCCCAATGGCTAGTCAGTGGTTATTTGTTGAAAGGATGCTGCTTCAGGCCGACCTGCCACAGTCACAGTGGAAAGGCTGGCAATTTCAGCAGATTTTCCCTGCTCTTCATCCTTGTGGTGCTGGGGCTCAGGGCCCTGTGATTCCCTGCATAATTTGGGGTTAATTTATTAATTTCCTACAGACACAAAATCAAAGCCCCTGGGACATTTTGGTTGGAATTTTGTTGAATCAAAGCAGCCTGGGGAGAAATGTCATCTTCATAATATCCCCCAATATGTGACCATGATCTATCCATCTATCATTTATGTATCTATGTATCTATCATCTATCTACTTGTTGTCTATGTATCTATCTACCTACCTACCTATCTGTCATCTGTGTACATATGCATCTATCATCTATTGTATACGTATTTATGTATCGATCTGTCATCTGTCATCTATCTGAGATAGAGTCTTATTATGGAGCCCAATCTGGCCTTCTCCTGCCTCAACCTTCCAAGTGCTGGGATCATAGGCGTGCACTGCCTGGTGTGTGCAGTGCCGGGGGCTGGACCCTGGTGTGTGCAGTGCCGGGGGCTGGACCCTGGTGTGTGCAGTGCTGGGGGCTGGACCCTGGTGTGTGCAGTGCTGGGGGCTGGACCCTGGATTTCATGCCTGCCATAGAAGCATTCTACCAACTCAGACATTTCTATTTGGTTCATTTTCACATCTTCTCTGATACATTTTATAGTTTTTAGTCTCTTAAAGATGTTTTTGCAAGTTTTATCCTTATACTTAGTAAGCAATATGATCTCATCTCTTCTAATGAACTCATCCAAACCTTGCATCTTCATATATCTTTTCCTATTGTTTCCTCTGTTTTGGCTCTTGACTGTGGAATTTTGTTTTAATGTATGTGAGATTAGGCATTGTATTTGAAAATGTAGCTATGAGAAGGATTTGAGCCTTAGGATGACAGCAATCTACATTGGTGATCTTTGTGTCATTGAGACCAATTACAAGCCCAGAAGGTTTGGCCTGCAGAGGCAGAACACTGTGGTGGTGGGAGTGGGTAGGGAAGGAAGCCTTCGCCTTACAGGCAGACCTGAAGCAGGGAGAAGGGACGGGTCCAGGGACCCACCTCCACTGACTGACTTCCTTCACTCTCGCCCTACTTTGTAACGTTTCTAGAACCTCTCAAAATAATATCATTAACTAAGGGTCAAGCCCCTGACACATGAGCTTTAAGGAGACACTTTCTTTCCAATCCTTGCTTTAGAGCAGACCCTGGTTTTCCTTTTCTGGACACCTGGGACCTTGTTCCAGGGTATCCCCATCTAGAATGATGGTTCAAGCCATGAGGTCTCCCCTGAGGCCATTGTCATCAAGGCACAAGGACTGATTTGCTTCTCCTGACATGCTGCCTGGTCCTTTTCCGTGCTCCCATCACCCACTGACGTCACCCTCAGAAGGTTCTAGTGCCTGCCAGCATGGCATTGGAGAGAGATGCTACAGTTCCTTGAAGTCCTGGGAGCTGGTCCCAGCCACACAGGTTCTGTCTCCTCTGCATGGTGAGGGGACCAATTGGTAGACAGCCATCTGCTCAGTTGCCATCTGCTAGGCTGCCATATTCTGTCAGGCACAAGGAGCACTAGATTCTGCACTTTCTGGAGGGAGGGCTCTGGCTTCCCCTGAGGTCTGCGCCTGGCAGAGAATTCTTTGCTATCTGACTTCCATGCTTTGAAGATGATGCAAATTCAACATCTAGCCATCTTTGCTGGCTGTCTTCAGTAAAAGGGTTGGTTCTGGTTCCCTGGCCTGCTGCCTGCACAGTTCTGCACACAGAGGCTAGTATTGCCTGTGTGGGATACAACACCCGTGGCAGCAGAAGTCGACGCCTAGAAGAGAGAAGGGGGCATCATCCAGTGTTGCTGCCCAGTGAGCACGGCTGACATATTGGGGAATTTTCCTCCAATCTTGTTATCTGTGTGCCTAACAACTGGTGCTATCAACAGAGCCTGGCTATAGACACTGGCGAGTTACTGTGGCTAATGGTTGCAGCAAACTTGCCAGACCTCTCTGAGTTTCTAAACTCCAGCTGTCAAAGGAACAAACTTGCACTTTCCCCAGCTGCTGAGGGGAGCTTTGTGAGGCTGGAGTTGCCTTTGGGCTGTGTGGTACTGCAGATGCAGCTGCGCCGTCGTAAACGGGCTGCCCCGCAGCCCTGGATTCCAGGGATCTGGCCAGCTGTCTGCCTCTTTGGAATCTGAGTTTATGGGGAGCCCGGGCCTCATAAATGTCAAAGAATGCATTCTCGGCAGCCCAGGAATTGGAAAATGTGTCTCTGAGGGAAGCATCCTCCCCTCCCCCGCACAGCTGCCTGGCTGCCGTTTTTTATCCTTGAGCCATAATTAGTCCTCTTGCCTGACCCTGGATTCCTGCTTGGGCCAGAAATACACATGGCCCCAGTGCTGTGGCCCCCGACTCTGTGCCCCCCAGTGCTGTGGCCCCCGATTCTGTGCCCCCCAGTGCTGTGGCTCCCGACTCTGTGCTTTTTTGCTACTTTTCTGTATCCACAGCAAGTGAGAGAGGTGAGTGGAGGGAGGAGGGCAGGCTTGGTGGGATCTAGAAGCAGCAGACACTGTGGGGGCTCTGAGGATGGTGTGGCTTCAGGGGGCCCTGAGCTGCTGGCTCCCAGCCCTCCACATCAGCTCTGCTAATGGGACTGTTAGCTTCCTCAAGAGGTGCAACCAGACCCGTGATGGGAGACTGGGGACCAGTGGTCTGGCCTTCCCTTGCAGGGTGGCTGCTTCTGCCCAGAGCCCTGTCCCTAACCACATGCAGCCTCCCAGTTCACATCCTAGGATGTGGCTGGGTGTGGTTCTCTCTGTGGTCATGTGAGGCAGACAAGTCAGCAGGAGGCTGAGGCAGGTGGGTGGGGTACAGGGACTGCTGCCTGTGGCCTCCTCTGCAGTAGGCTGGTGGGAGACACATTCCGTTGTGTTCTGCAGAGCAAGTGGGCCCAGGACAGCCTGTCGCTGGGTTTCCTGCTTGCTCGCCAGCTTCCCTCTTCCCTTTAGCTGACAGTGGGCTACAGTTGGAGAATGCACCATGACCAATCCTTGGCCTCTAGTCTGGATGGCCAGGCAGAAGCCTTGGGACACAGCAATGACGGAGGCAGCAGTATTTGCCACCGAGCATCGGCCTACTCAGGCAGGGGCCCGAGCTGGGTCCACAGAAAACCCTGCCTGGTCTCCCAACAGCCTGTGGGCAGTTCTATTCTCTCTTGAGGAGGAAAATGAGATCACAGATCTTCACAGAGGCTGAGGCAGGAGCCAGACAGCTTCTGACTGGGGAGCACAACTCAGACCTTGGCTCTGAGCTAGAAGCTACACATGCTCGCACACTGAGTGATGAGATCAGGCTCACCCTCACCCCAGATCCACCCTTGAGACTTCCACTCCTGGTCCAGAGTCCTTTCCTCAGGGTCCTGGAGCAGTCGTGCTTAGTGTGCAGTGGCATATGTCGTATCCTGGGTTCCACCAATTGCTGAAAGATTTTTTGGATAGAGGGAAACCCCATTTTCAGGGAAAATGGAGGCTCAGGGAATTGGTGTCAGGTTTCTGGGTTCCAGGATGTAAAGTTCCACAGTTATACTGTACACAGGTTGAGAAAAATGTAGGCACCCTGGTGAGGCTCAGGAGACACCCTGCGTAGAACGGTAGGTGCAGCACGCACTTCTATGTATGTGTAGTCCATTTTGCTGATGAGGTCTGTGCTTCGTTCAAGTTATAGATGCATTAGTGGATCCCCACACAGAACTGACCCAGCTCGTGCACTGTGTCTCCAGATGACAAAGAACCCAGGCAGAAGGCTAGAGACACTTGTTTGATGCTCTGAAGTACCAGCTCAGGTCGCGGGGACAAGCTGCAGTCACCTTGAGGAGAGAGGTGAGGGGCAGTGAGAGGCAGGCACTGTGCTACTGGACAGAGACAGTGCAGGACGTAGCTCAGAGGCAGCCCAGGCTGTGCAGGAGGAGGGCAGACAGGTGCTGGACAGCGACCATCTCTACTCTTCTTCGGAGTGCTAAGGGCTCCATGAGGTATGTGGGGTTTGTGATGAAGACTCCCTTCCCAGGTTGAGCCTCCTGGCTAAGGCTCAGGGACAGTCACAAGGAAGGGACCCTCAAGTACACTACAGTATACAAAGCAACTCTGGGGGTCCTGGGGGTGGGTCCAAATGAGTTAGCTCCAGAAGAGCTATGGCTGTGGGTGTCCTGATAGGGTCTACATGCCAGCTCTGTGATGTTCCTGACCGTGTCCTGCTAAGTAGAGTGTACACATGCCTGTGAGTTTGAGTGTTCCTGGAAGAGCCAGATATCTGAAGGTGGCTCTGCTCTGGGACTCTGCAAAGTATGAATTTGTTCAAGGTCTCCAGGATCTATGGGCTGGGGCCATGCAGTCTGGCAGAGCCATGGACATTTGGAGGGCTCTCATCCTCAAAGGGAACCTGGATGCGGCTACTCCTTGTGTCTCTTTCCGAAGAGCCAGGCCTTGTGCTGGGGCTGTGTGCCTGGTGCACGAGCTATCCTAAGTCCTCATGGTGTCCCTGACTCCCATGGTTGAGGTGGGAAGAGATGGCTGGAGAGAACACAGAACCATGGAGAAGTGTTACATGCAAGACTGAAGGGTGCTGGGCAGGAGAATTGGGGTGGCAACTGTGTGGGGCTCAGAAGGAAGGAGAGTGGGGTGCCCACCACCTTTGCTGTTAGCCTACAGTTAACTTAAGGGATCCAAGAGTAGGGCAGCCCAAGCTGACTGTGAAGGGCATGGAGGGACAGGGATACCACAGGAGCACCTGCTCATCCGGGTTCCCACATGCAGCCGGGGAGGCGCTGCCACCCAGCCCTCTTCTACTGAGGGTTGGGAGGGGAACAAATCTCAGCAGGCTGATTTGCAAGTAATCCATTTTTTTGTGGAAGCACTATCCCTCTTAAAAGCCCGAGTAAAAGCCTTGGAGGGAACGCCACAGTGAAAATCGATAGCCCGTTTGTTTCATTGCCCAAAGCGCTGGGGCCTGATGAGAAATCTGGGCATCATCGAAACCTGCAGATCAGAAAGCCACTGGAGGCAGCTGCCCACTGAGAGCCTGAGGCCGGGTCTGAGGGACCTGCTGGCCAAGCAGGGTAGAAGGGACTTCACAGCTTGGGTTCCAGGCTGGATAGGCCTGTGGGGCACACAGGGAGAAGTCACGTCCTTTTAAGGGATAAGGCGCAGCTGTGGAGGAGGTAAAACCTGGGGAGCTCCCATCCCCCAACTCCTTAGTAGTGAGGAGGGTCTGCTAGTGGTGTCCTTGGAGACACCTGCTCTACGGAGGCCAGCAGAAAAGCCTCTAGAAAAAGATGACTTCCTGGTGGTTGTTCAGGCTTGGGGACTCAAGGTCATCAGCTCAGGAACCTCTATGCCCTCCTTAGGTGTCAGCTTTCAGAGGACCCAGGAGACTGGCGCTTTTAGGGAGCTAGTGGCCAGGGCAGGTCTGTGTTCCTCTTGAGGGACACAGATGGGAAACCTGTCCCAGGACCCCCAGTTGTCCACTGTACAATGGGGCATAGGTCACCATATAAAGATCCACAGGCTGTGCCCATACACAATAAAATTTCTTTGTCTGACATGCAAGCCCAAGACCCAGGTGTGGCTAGCTGGCTCCCTCTGAGGCCTTTCCGCCTGTGTTCTCTCCCAGCCATCCCCTTGTGAATCTATGTCCTGACCTTTTCTTGTAAGGACACCCGGAAAACTGGATTGTAGCCCATCTCGGTGGTCCTCGTTAACCATAATCACGCTTTAAATGAAAGGCCCTGACTCCAAATTCAGGCCCTCTAAGGGCCGAAGGCTTCATTCAGCACAGGCATTTTGGGAGGTCAGATGGGTAAGGTCCCTGCTGTGCCTGCAGTCTGTGGGACTGGCTCCTGACCTGAGGGGCCCCATGGCATCCCCGCCGGGTCCCTGTTCCTGGCTCCTGACCTGAGGCCCTGGTATCCCCATGCTGGGTCCCTGTTCCAGCCTCCCCTGTGTCTGCCTCCAGGCCAAGAATATTCTTTTACTGTGGAGTTGTTGCCCTTAGGGCTTCTGACGGGCCACTCCCAGACACAGGGATCCTTTACCACCTTCATCATTGATGTTGTCACCTCAACTAACAGAGCTCCTTCTAATGGCCGTGTGTACCCAGGCGGGTTTCTTCTCATTCATCAGCCCAGATGATACCTCTCTTAGCCCTGGAGATGGTGCTTCCTCACCCGCAGCCCTGTGGGAGGAGGGCTAGTAGAAAAGTCACTGTATTCACAGTGGCCCAGGCCTTCTGAGGATGGGCCTGGGCTGAGGTCCAGCTCCAGAACCATAGCCTGGGCCCAGAGCCTGTTGTAGGAGACACTAGCCACCCTCTGAGGCTCAGGTGAGGTTGGCCTTGTGGGCAAGGCTGTAGAGTGGTGGCCTGGTTCTAGGAGACTCAGTCACCCACCCCAACCTGCCAGTGAGGAGGAGAAACAAAGAGTCATAATTAATGACCAACACGCCCTCTTCTTGCCCACCAATGAGCAGGCTAGGCAGGATCCTAGCTTCCTTACAGCCAATTAAGTAGATATAAAAGTGTCTTTTGCTGAGCTACTTTTCTAAGCAGAGACAAATCAGCCACCTGCTCAGCTCACGACTGTTTGGGGGATTATGTGTTCATAGATGCTCCCCCTGGAGGGCAAGGGAGCTGGGGGTGAGGACGGGGTGATAGGCTTCATCTTTCCAGGTATCCAGGGAGTTGAGGGTCACCCCCACCCCCTTCACGTGGGTTCTGCTGACAATGGAGGGCCTGCTCCTGGGGGCCCCTGCCCCATGGGGGGCTGCTTTGAGGGAGTGATGGAGGGTTGGAGGTGCCAGGGGTGAGGAGGTAGGACATGTTCTTTGCTGCATATGCCTGGCATATCTCATAGGATTCCAGTGGGGAGCTGTTACTGCACTTTCCAAGGTGAAACCAAGACTTAGAAGTTGGACAGGAACTTCCACACCTGATGACCAGCAGGGCAGAGGTGGGCTAGGGCGGGACTTGTGTATCAGGATGGAAGTCCACCTTCCTGTCCCACAGTCGGGCTTCCGGCGGAAGACACCAGCATGAAGGAGGGACCAGGTGAGCAGGGTCTGGTGGGCAGGAGATACTGTGCAGATGAGATGAGACACAGAGCCTGTGGGGAGCAGCCAGGACTGGCAGGGCGTGTGTAGGTGGTAGCCACGGTGGGCTATGCAATAATAGCCCTCCACTTGTACAACTGGAGTGGGGGTCTGGGTGCTGGGTCCTTTGTAGTTCCACAATGGCTTGGGCTCACCCTTGAGGGAGGATGACTGAGGCTATTTGAGGTCACCCTGCTATGGGACTGGAGATGGGTGAGGGCAGACTGGAGTTCTGTGGGAAGAGGGTCAGAGAGTGCTGTAGGGGAGGGGAGAGGGAAGACAGCTTAGACTGAGGGGCCCCCTTCTAGGTGGGGGTGTTGTGGGGTCCTGAGGGCTGGTCTAGCCTTCCTGGGGGAGGGAAGACCATGTCCTCACCTGAATGTTCATTTGTTCATTTATTAGTATAATAAATGTTAGTACAATAAATATAAGTAATATTATAAATGTTTATTTATAAACATAATATAACGACATAATAAATAAATAAACATAGTAAACATTCATTTGTTCATTCTCTTGCAGTCTCACTGATGCTCATGGGGTGCTTCCATCACTGATGGGTTGGAGGGCTGGTGGCTGAGGAACCCCTGGACCTTGACTTCTCCCCAGAACAGTTGCCTGGCCAGGCAGAGACCTGCGGCAGTGTGACCAGGCAGGTGGGGTGGGCCAGGTCTCTCCACCCCACTTGCAGAGCTGACCAGAGGTGCTCAGGGCCCTCCACTCCTTCTTTGTTCCCTGCATTCCAAGCTGCTGGGCTCCTGCAGCCACCAGCTCCTTTCTTCTCTGATCTTCTCCAATTAATGCCTCTCCACCCGCAACAGACACCTTAGAGCAGGCCCAATTATCGCCCTCACTGGCAGGCCCGCCTCCCAGGCCAGCGCTGCCCTCAATTTACAGGCAAGCCTTTGTCTGGCGGGCTGGCCACCAGGAGATGCTGGGCCCGGTGGGGGAGGGGAGGGTGCCAGTGTGCAGCTGATTAGCTCTCAGTTCGCTGTAGTGTCTCTGCTTGATGATGCAAATGCACTTTCAAGCACCTCAGAATTCCAACTCTGGGGAAGTCCCCACAGCTAGAAGGCCCCTTCGGAACCTTCCTGGGCTGATGCCTGCCTCAGGACTCTCTCAGGCTCTGGGGTTCTTGGTATAGGGGCCTGCCCCTCTGCACAAACTGCTGTCTCTACTCAGCCATGATCTGATGCTCCACCAGTGACAGGTGCATGTGGCTGCTGACAGAGCTGGTCAGGAGCCACCTAACATACATCCTACCTGTCATTTTCCGACAGGGGAGAGGCGGGTGGCTGGAATCTCGCCACACCTGATACGGGGCAGGTAGGGTGTGATCTCCAATGCTGGCTCCTTCCCACCTTGACTTCAGAAGGAGCCTTGATTCTGAGCTGCTGTTAGTGGTGTTCAGGGTCACCCACCTGCACTCAGATGCCAGCTCTACCATGTAGAGGTCATAGACACAAAAAATACCAAAAAAAGATGGCAAAAGACATCACATCCTGGGCTGGGAGTGTGGCTCAGTGGCGGAGTATTTCCTAGCACACACAGGTCTGGGCTGCATCCCCAGCACTGGGATGAAAAGGAATGTCTCTGAGCTGCAGAGTTCCCTGTCTAAAAGTGGGCACAGGTGAGTCGCTGGGAGGGTTGAACGAATCCTGCCTCTCATAGCCCTCAGCTGAGGTCACTGTGTCCCCTGAGCCACCTCCTGTCAGTTCCTAGCTCCAACTACCTCCTCAGTTCCTGCTGACTAGGCCGGTCCTTCCGCAGTGGGCCCACTCACCCTGCTCTTTGGCCTCGGAGCCCTCACACTACTCGCTGTGGCCTCGGGATGCAGCAGATGACCTGGGCTCATGGGTCTGGGGCTTTTGACCTTCAGTGGCATGATTAGAAAAAGAAGCCCTCCTCAGAGGCCACCTTCTGATGGAGGTGGAACCGCAGCTGCCCACACCCAGCCCTGCTCTGTCCTAGCACCAAAGGCGTCAACTGGGATATTGGGGTCAGCTTGGGCTACGATTTCAAGAGAAGCCAAAACTTGGTCTCGGCTCTGACACCCATGCAGAAATGATGATTGCAAGTTCCATGTTTCAAACCAGGGCAGTATGGAGAAGGCACAGGAGGAAGGACAGCAGTGAGGGAGGAGGGGCTCCGAGGGCTGAGGGAGGAGGGGCTCCGAGGGAGGGAAGCAGCAATGGACATGCGCACAGAGGCATCTCAAGATCCTGGGGTTGTGAGCATGAGTGTGCAGTGTGGAAAGCCACACTGGCCCGACCCCAGGCCTGACTGCCCTCTTCAGGAACCTGAGGAACCACACACCACCTGTCTTCAGAGCGAAGTGGGTAGGTGTGCAGACTGACAGGCCCAGAGGCCAGAGGTTCTCCTGGGAGGTCCCTGCAGCAGGTCATAATGTCCAGGTGGAAGCAATTTCAGTCTTAATCCCCACAGCTCCATGTAGCAGAGGGAGGGCCTGTGCCCATCTGTGGTGGGGAGCAGGGTGGTCCCGTCTGTGCTTGCACATAGTACCTCCAGATTATCAGGCTGGGACCCAAGGGACCTCGGAGCAGGCCCTTCAAGGGAGAACGTGGATATGGTCAGTGTCACTCACCAAGGAGAGCACTTGGATGCTGAGTTTGTCGGTGTATGTGTGTGTGTGCGTGTGTGCGACAGAGCAAGTGGGTACAGGTGTGTACGCGGGGGGAAGGGGTCAAAGTGGATGTTTCTGTGTTATCTCTGTGTACAAGTATCTATGCATGAGTGTCAGTATGTATATCTGTTTGAGATGTACCTGCTTGTGTGTCTGCTAGCTCAGTTTGTGTGTGACTGCATGAGTTAGTGTATTATCTGTGCATGTGTAAGTCACGTGTGCTATCTGTCCCCATGTGTGTATGTGTGTCAGTGTGCTTCTGTGAGTCAATGTATCTGTCCATATATTGTCTATGTGTCACTGTGACTCGGTCTGTATCTGTGTCCCCATGTGAGCCATCAGTTATCTGTCCCTGTATGTGATGATGCTTTTGGCAGGCTGTCGGTGGCCCACTAGCCAGCTTCAGGTATGGGAAGTGGGATGTCTGTCCCTGCTGTGGGTATGTGGGCAAGGGGACAGCAAGGTCAAAATGGGAGGTCCCGTCATCTGTGTGAGCTACCGTCAGTGACACAGATGGGAAACTGTCAGCCAGACTGGGAGGCAGAAGGCAGGAAGTGATGTGACTGCTGAGTGGTTAGAATGTCTTTAAAACCTTGGAAGTCACAAAATCAGACAAGTCTGATCATGAAGGAAAGGGCACTCAGAGCCCCTCTGCTGCCCTAGGACACCCAGTGGCCCCCACCAGCAGGTAACAGGGCTCAGTTTTCCCTCTGGAGTATGGGTGTTTGGGATGCACTGGCCTCAAGGAGCCATTTTTCACTCTCTCTCTGGGGTCCTCGTGTGTGGAGAGGACAGGCACCCTGAGCCTGAACCAGGAAATTCCAGAAAGGTGGGAGATGCCCTTTCCACATGGGCATTCAGACTCTGCGAACACTGGTGTGCCCCTCTGACCTTGCCCTGTGGAGCTTGCCTGACCTGTGGGCTGGTCGCTCACAGTGAAATACACTTTATTTCAGTCACTTCTAAGTGTGCAGTTAAATCGCATTAAATACACTCACAGTGCTTTGCAGCCATTGCAGCCATCTGCATCCAAAACTCATTCAACATCCAAAGCACTCTGTCCGGTTAAATACCGACTCTCCCTCCCCTCCGCCTCCAGCCTTTGCTCTGCTCCTTCCCCTGTGGTTTTGACAACCTCGGAACCCCATGGCACGGGAACCATTCGAGGTTGCCCTTCTCTGTCCTACTTATGTCACCAGTATGATATTTGCACCATTGTGTTACATGCATGGACTCCTATTCCCTCACTGTGGATGCCACTTGTTTGTCCTGGGCACTCAGGGGCCTGCCACCATCTGCTCTCACAGACAGTGCTTCTGCAAACATGTCTTTCAGACCTCACTTTCAGTTCTGTGGGCAAATGGCTGGCGTGGAACTGCAGGGCCACATGGGAGTCGTACATTAACCTGTCAGAGAGCTGCTGGACACGGACCACATGGGTTAGAGTGCCTGCTGCCAAGCCTGGGGATCTGAGTTCGATTCCGGGATCCACACTGTGGAGGGAGAGAACCCACTCGAGCAAGTTGTCTTCTGACCTCCTTATGTGCATGGCACGTGTCCCCCTGCCAAATAAATAAATGTGAAAAATAAAAGATAAAAGAATAAGCAGATTATCAGTGAATTTCAGGAAAACATTGATTAGCCTCAACTATTTACTGAGTCCATGAAGAAGAGAGTGATGAGGACAGAAAAGGAAGTAATGATGCAATATTTCCCATATATGGAAAGGATAGAGGATAGCTCCAAGACCCACAACCAAGCCCAAGGACGAGAAACTTGAAACAACATCAGGCATCTCACAATCAGATGGCTCGAAACCAGCAATGAGGACAAAGTCTGGCAGCCAGAATGGAAAGGCAAGATTTGCACAGCGGACCCAAAGCAGGGATAGCTGCAGACCTCTTGCGGAACTCAGCCATGCACATGAGGAGGTTAGAAGACAACTTGCTCGAGTCAGTTCTCTCCCTCCACAATGTGGATCCCCAGAATCGAACTCGGATCCCCAGGCTTAGCAGCAGGCGGGCTGACACCAAACCTCAGCTCCAACAAGTAAAAATATTTTTCAGAAGCAAAGTCGAAGTAAAGACTTCTACACACACACACACAGCTGACAGGACATCTCACCAGACTGCAGGACACACTGAAGTGGTTGGAAAGCAGAACACAGATCCACCTAAAGGATGAAACTCTGGGAGAAGTATGCTCTGGAAGGTAAGATTCATGTTTGTTATTCAAGCTTCTTGTAAAGGAAAGGTGCTACGTGATGTCCTTGTGCCTGTGGAGTAATCCAACTTGAAGGGAGATGAGGCTCAGTTACCTGTGTACACTGTAAGCCGTAAAGCCATAAAGTAAGTTACAGAATAGACAATGTTAATAACCAACAGCACTGCAAAACACGTCTGATTAACCCCAAAGAAAGTGGGAAAAGTATAAAGGGAGAACTGGCTTTTATGAAACACTTTTCCTAACAGCAACGGACATTGCTAGTACATTGTTCTAGTACACAAAGAACATTTACTAATAGAAATAATACTCTGGATCATAAAATAAATCCCAAATTACAAGTTCCATGTCATGAAGAATATCATAGGATTACAGTGGAGTTTAAGTAGAGGAGCTAGAAAGATTTCTGGAAAGTGCTCCTGGATTTGGAAACTAAGATAACAAACTGCTTCATAATAGGGAAAAAGCAAAGCTAGATTTTTGAACTGAATCAAAATGAAAATATCAAAATTTGTGAGTTTGCCTATAGCATAATACTTGAATTAAAAGAAGAGTTCAAATCAATGACCTCAGCTTGCACCTCAGGAAGCAAAGACCAAGAGAAACCAACTTAAGAAGACAGAGGTGCGATTCAAGTAACAGTGAGCTGTGGTGTGGCTCCGAAGTCAGTGCAGCCCAGATCGGTGAGATGATCAGTCTGAAGAGGGAAACCTTAGTGAGGTGGGTCAGGAGAAGAGAAAAGACAGGTCTCACCCACCTCAGCAGTGAAGACAATGCCGTCCAATGGACCCATAGGGCATGAGCAACTCTGCCAATGAGCTTGGTTACATAAAATGCCCATATTCCTCGAAAGACACGGGTTGTTTAGGTGCATGCAAGCCTGGGCCAGATGCCAACCTGTGGCTCTAAACCTTCCTGCAAAGAAAGCTCCGGACCATACACTTCCTGATGCCTCCCACCAGAGGCAAGGAAGAAAAAGCCACCCAGCCAGGCACGATCTGCAGATGGCAGCATGCACAGACAACATTCAACCTTGTCAGTCAACTGAGAAGCAGGGACTAGACCTACTATGGGACAGCCCATGCCTGTCGGCCTGGCTAGCTGTAAATGATGGACGGCATAGAGCTCTTGAGAGGGTGATGGCAGTGGTGGGGTGCGTGGTCAGGCAACGGGCAGGTATGTACTATGCCCTATCACCTTGGAAACCAGCCTGGAAGTTTCTTATCACACACACACTCACCACAGAATCCAGCTAATCCACACCATGAGGGACAAAGGCACAAGCTGGGCTGGTCAGTTTTGAATAACTTAAAAAAGGAAAACATATTTTTGCTTGTGTTTTTAGAAGCTTCAGTCTGTGATCAGCTGGCTCCATGACTTTTAGGTTGAGGGTTAGGCAGAAAACACCACAGCAGAAGGGTGTGGCCTAGAAAACTAGCCTCAAGGCAGGCAGGAGGAGTGAGATGAGGCAGGGGTGGGGGCCTGCCTCCAGTGGCCTGCCTCCAGTGGCCTGCCTCCAGTGGCCTGCCTCCAGTGCCTGCACCGGCTCCAGCTTGGCAAGTTTCCACCTTTTGCAGAGTTTGCCAGTGAACCAATGCATCCAGGAGCTGCAATGGACCATCAGTTCCCCAGAGCCCCACCTCTGAATGCTCTGCATTCGGAACCAGACTTTTCACACAGGAGACTTTTGGGGAACATATATCCACAGAGTTGTGCGTGATTGCTTCCCATTGCCTGTTCTAGTCTGCTTCTCTGTTGCTGTGATAAAACTGACCAAAACCCTCCCGAGGAGGAAAGGGTTTACCACATCTCACATCTCCCAGGTCACAGTCCATCACCGAGGGTAACCAGGGCAGGAACTCAGGGCAAGAACCTGGAGCACTGACCATGGAGGAATGCTGTTTACCAGCTTGCTCCCCTGGCCTGTGCTCAGCCTGCTTTCTTATACAACCCAGGATCCACCTGCCCAGGGTGGGACCACCCACAGTGGGCTGGGCCTTCCCACATCACTCAACAATCAAAAAAGTGCCTCAAAGAGATAGCCATGGGCCGATCTGTTAGAGAAAATTCCCCAGTTTAGGCTCCTTCTCGCCAGGTGTGTCAGGTTGACAGCAAATCCGACTGCAAAGAGCACAGCGACTGCTTAACAACTCTGCGGATACCCAGGGATGACAACTCTGCAGATACCCGGGGATGTGTCTCAGCACGGCTCTTCCTCAGCAACAGGACGCAGCAGACACACAGCAGTGGACAGAGAAGCTGGTCGCAAAGGGAGATAATTTATGATTCAATGAAGGACTGATAAAAAAATTCTAGAAAATTCACACTAATGAGTAGTGACAGAAAATAGTCTCCGGCTTTTTGAAGCCTGGGACCAGGGACAGGGAGTATTAGCAGGCAGGTGGACAGAGGAGCACAGAGAAATCCTCGGCATGGTGGGATCCTCGTTGCCTTTCCTCTTGGGCTGCAGCTGCTGGTGTGTGTTCTAGTTTGTGTTCTGATGCTGTTATAAAAGCGCGGGCAGGAGAGGGTTTATTTGGCTCACACTTCCAGATCACGTTGTTGAGGGGAGTCAGGGAAGGAACTTAACAGGATCTCCAGCAGAAACCACGGAGGAAGGCTGTTTTCAGTTCGTTCCCTTGCTTACTCTCTGGCTCGTGCTCCGCTAGCTTTCTTTTATGGCCCAGGCCCATCTACCTAGGGATGGCACTACCCAAAGTGGGCTACAACCCTCTTGTATCAATTAGCAATCAAGAAAGTGACCATAGACATGTCCTCAGACCAATCTGATCTAGGAAACTCCTCAACTGAGGTTTCTTCTTTCCAGGTGACTCCAGCTTATGTTATGTAGACAACAAAACTAACCAGTACAATGAGTATGTTAAAACCTACCAATTGTGGGTCTCAACACCCACAGTTTATTCTCTGGTAATTCTGTCATAAAAAATCTAATGAGTAAAAGTGGGAAGCTCCAGTTCTTCATCTACATCAGCCACATTTCAAGAGATCACTGGCGCTGGCAGCCAGTGGTGATGCTGCTGCACAGCTCGGATGGACAGCATGTCAACATGGATGGGGCTAGTCCAGAGGGACAAACAATGAACACAGTGTGGGCTGGTCACTGCCATGGGTGAAAATCCTGGCAGAGAACACCAGACAGAAGGGATGGGAGGATCTTGGCCACAGCCGGTGCTGCTGACTGTGTGTCCAGGCCTTGGGTTACCCTGGTGCTGAGAAGACTCCTCCTCTCCATGCTAACAAGGGCAGAGGTGTTGATGGGCCCTAATCAGGGAGGTGGCAATGCTAATGGCCGTGACAGAGAGGAGTCTGTTGCCATAGAAACAAGGCATGGAAGGCCTGGGTCGGGCTGAGAGAGGTGGGCGGGAGTACAGCTCTTCCAGAGGCCGTCTTGGGCAGTGTCCCAATTTGCTTTTCTGTTGTGATCAACACCATGACCACGAACAGCTTAGGGAAGGGAAGGAGTGTTTGACTCACACTGCAGGTCATATTCCACCCCTGAGGGAGGTCAAGGCTTATTCTCTGGCTCATGCTCAGCTAGCTTTCTTATGAAGCCCAGGACTACCTGCCTGGGGATGGTGCCACCCAGAGTGGGCTGGGCCCGCCTACATCCATCAGCAGTCAAGACAGAGCCCCGAAGACACGGCCAGCTGGAGGACACTGCTCGCTTGAGTTCCTTCCCCCTTCCCAGGTGACTCTAGTTCGTGTCAAGTTGACGGTAAGAACTAACGGCAAGTGGGGGGGTGCTGAGCTGGTGACATCCTTGGTCCAATTGGGCTGTGACCCTACTCTGTCTACTTTCTATTAGTTGAGAAAGGGGCTTCAAGAGGGGTTGTAAGGAGAGGGTCTCTGGGCGATACCTGGCGATCGGACCTCACCAGGAAAGGTGGTATCTGTGGGCAGAGTGGGAGCAGGTGTCAGGGTCTAGCGGAAAGGTGGTATCTGTGGGCAGAGTGGGAGCAGGTGTCTGGGTCTAGCGGAAAGGTGGTATCTGTGGGCAGAGTGGGAGCAGGTGTCAGGGTCTAGCGGAAAGGGGGTATCTGTGGGCAGAGTGGGAGCAGGTGTCTGGGTCTAGCGGAAAGGTGGTATCTGTGGGCAGAGTGGGAGCAGGTGTCAGGGTCTAGCGGAAAGGTGGTATCTGTGGGCAGAGTGGGAGCAGGTGTCTGGGTCTAGCGGAAAGGTGGTATATGTGGGCAGAGTGGGAGCAGGTGTCAGGGTCTAGCGGAAAGGGGGTATCTGTGGGCAGAGTGGGAGCAGGTGTCAGGGTCTAGCGGAAAGGTGGTATCTGTGGGCAGAGTGGGAGCAGGTGTCAGGGTCTAGCGGAAAGGTGGTATCTGTGGGCAGAGTGGGAGCAGGTGTCAGGGTCTAGCGGAAAGGTGGTATATGTGGGCAGAGTGGGAGCAGGTGTCAGGGTCTAGCGGAAAGGGCGTATCTGTGGGCAGAGTGGGAGCAGGTGTCAGGGTCTAGTGGAAAGGGGGTATCTGTGGGCAGAGTGGGAGCAGGTGTCAGGGTCTAGCGGAAAAGGGGTATCTGTGGGCAGAGTGGGAGCAGGTGTCAGGGTCTAGCGGAAAGGGGGTATCTGTGGGCAGAGTGGGAGCAGGTGTCAGGGTCTAGCGGAGGAGAGCTGCCCTGAGGAGCAGCTCCATCAGTGCCACCCAAGCACCTGCCTTTGCCTCCTTCTTAGCCGTATCTCAAAGACCTTGACACACAGGGAAGAGACTGAGCTCTGGGCAGGGACTCTAGGCACCTGGCTTCCTCTATCTCCATTACCATCCCTTCCAGGGCAAGCGCCAGCTCTGAGGGTTGAGTACTAGGGCATGGCAGGCATCAGTGAGTCACTGCTTAGCCTTAGACCCCTATATGGAGAGAGTGAAGTGATGAGACCAGCAGACAACAAGGCCAGTCAGCCCCAGAAAGAAGGAACCTGGTTGTATTTGGGGGTGGCTGTGGCTGAGGCCACACAGATATTGGGTTTATTCTGGATCCCAGGTCAAGGACTAGGCTCAGCTAGGCCCCACCTGGAGGTGAACATGTCCCCGGGAGTCCAGCCCAGGAGGAGCAGGAACCTGCCAGGGAGTGGCAGAGCTCTGTGTCTGGCTAGGCAGGGCCTGGGCAGACAGAGGCTGGTAACACCTCTCCTGGGCCTGTGGCCTGGCCTTGGCCCGTCCTCCACTTGGAAGGATGTGTTTTCTCCTTGCTCTGTGCCATCCGTCCCCTGGGCGAGATTGAGCAAACCCATAAAAGCCAATGGCTTTGATTGCAGAGGACGGTGCACTGCCCAAATTGCATCGTGATGCGCGCTGCCGAGTTGATAAAAATGTAATAAGTTCCAACACAAGATCTCCTTGATGACAGGTGTGGCGTGGCCATGTGTAACTACGCTGACGATTAATCGACTTTCCATGGCGGTCATTTACAGCCATTATTTATGGGGCCAGGCACAGTGTGGTCAGAAGCCACAGAAGGGAAGTGTGATTGACTCTGGTGTGAGGTGCCCCTGGGCAGGAAGGGCGTCTTGTGCGGCAGCCTGGCAGGGCCCTGTGTCCCTGGTGGAGCTTGCTCTGCAGGGGCCTTGGAGGCTCAGCTGTGGTGCCGTAGGATCATCCCCTTCGTGATTGGAAATGATCGTGTTTGTGGTTTGCACAGAAATTCTGCAACATATTGATTTTTCAATTACACTGGGAAGAAGCAAGGATGAGATGGAAGGATTGCTCTCACTCCTGAGTGGCTGCGTAGAGCTGCCTGCAGCTTCACAGTGGTAACTCCAGGTGGTCTCTGGGACTCGGCCTTGGCCAGTGACCTCAAGTCAGACATCATCCAGGGCCTCAGTTCTGCAAGTGTCTTCAGACACACAGACACACAACCTTTGTGTCGCTGGGGAAACAGCCAGGATGGAAAAGGGCCTTGCCTATGTGGAACTAGTTTAGGCAGAGGTGGGATAAGAGTCTGTGCTCAGTACCCGAGGCCAGGACCCTGCCCCTGGGGAATATCTGTGACCAGGAAAAGCTGCAACTGTCTATGAGGATCTTACCGAGCCCTCGGGGTCTGCAGGAGCAGTGTAGCCCAGGTGAGGATTCAAGGATTCACCAAACTTATCCCAAATAAGGTCTATGTCTCCCAGTCCTGTCCTGGGCCACCGCACACTGTGGACTCGTCACTGTCCCCTCCTGAAACATCTTGACCAGTGTCTTTTCCCTTCTTTGGGATCCTCTAGGCCCTCTGTCTCCATTGTACCAACTCTTTATTGCCATCCTGTGGTGAGTCTGGCTAGTCCCCAGTTACTAAGGGGTTAAGGATGAGATCCTAAGACATGCTGGGCCACAGAGGGTGGGAACTAAGTGTGGTATGGAAACTGTAAATCAGGGTGTTGCTAGAGTCCCCCAAATAACAGATTGGTAAAGGGGTGGGGAGAGGCTCTGGTGCTGGGGTCCTGGATATTGGCAGGTACTGAGACCAGAGGGGTGGCTGCAGATATGTGGGCCACACTTACCCCTGCCACCTCCTCCTGCCCAGGCCTGGTTCCCTGAGCCTCTGAGTTGGTATCAGAGTGCCAGAGCCAGGCTGAGCCAATTTGGGAACTTATGCGGGATGGAGCCTGGCCAGATGCCAGAAGGTCAAGGCTTACATCCTGGAGGGCCCAGCTCACCAGGGGCTTCCTGAGGGAGGCGTCGGCCTGGAGCAGGGCAGGATTGGTCTTGGTCTTCAAACCTTCTGCAGTTAGGGTTGGGGCCAGTTAGGTTGGGGGGAGGTGGTGCTGTCACCAAGCTGTTGGCAAAATGAATGCTTCTCCGAGGCTTGGTTTATATTGGACTTTAATTGGAAAATCAAATTCTTATTTGCTCAGAACAGGCTCTGCTCCTCGAAGCTGTGTAAAGCCTTGTGGCTGCCACGATCCCTAGTGAGTCTTCTTCCTTAAAGAAGTGGAAAGTGTGCAAAATGGACCACATGCCGATCAAGCCAGCTGGCTTCTTCCACAAGGGAGCTCTAGGTGTCTTGCCATGTGGGTAATGCCTCCCTAGCTGGGAGTCCAGATGCATGGGGCAGCGGGACAGTTCTGTGGAGGCAGGATGTGTGGCAGTGGGTAGGAAGGGGCTCCTGGGATCAGGGACACACACTCTAGCTACCATACATCTGGTTTCCTGTGGAGACTGTGAAGAGTTCTGCCCTTCCTCCCACCCAGGTCAGATCCTCCGTCTCTCTCTTCTCTCTGAACTTTTGAAGCCTCACTGGGCCTGGTACCCAGTGGGCCTGGTTCCCCCCTCTGGGCCCCTAGCATGGGACACAGCTCTAGGCAGGAGTCAGTGTAGCTCCTTAGGGACCTGCTGTCCTCGTATGATCCTATGTCTGGATGCAGGCTGGGCTCTGTCACGGCCCACGCTTCCCATTGACCATCTCTGCTGCTCTCAAGTTTCTGGCACCGGAAGAAAAGGCAACACAACCCTGCTGGGTCTGCTCTTTCCTAAGAGGGCTCAGGTGTGAGGTTGGCCTGCCTTCCCCAGCTTCAGCCAGTGTTAAGGTCCATAGCCCTGGAGGGGTGTTCTTGGGCTTCCTGAAGCCCTGGAGGACAATGGGCGGGAAGGAGGGTCCCCTGCGGAGGGCAGAATGAAGGGCTGGACAGAAAGCCTCTTAATCCTCTGACCCAGGAGTTGGGCACCCAGCACTCAGGTAGCAAATCGGGCTAAGGACTGGCATGGCAGGCAGGAGCTGAAATACAAGATGGCATGGCCGACGGAGGAGACAAGCCTCAGGCAGGTGGTGAGTAAAAGGCCCCACAGCAAATTAGAGGTGTGCGGGGAGACAGCATTGCCCTATGTGGGTCCTAAACTGGTCCCACCCCAGGCTACCTCAGGAAAGGAACAGGGCTAACTTGGCCTCTGCCCCATGACTGTTGGGTTTGGCAAAGGAGAGATACTGAACATGTGCTTCAGACCACGGTTCACCCGGTATGGTCATGCACGTCTCTGGAGCTCATAAATAATCTCACAGGTAAAGGATTTAATTTTCTCTCGTTCGTCCCGTGTTCTTGCTGCCTCGTAAATCACGGCCGTTTATGGCTCTCTCTTCGGCACTTTTGCAATGGCCGATAATGGCTGAGTAAGTGGCAGAGAGGATGAATTCTGCAGCAGACTTTAAACAAACGTGCACGTCGGAGCCATAAATAACCTTAAGCAGTGCTGGAGTGGGGCGCCCCTCGCAGGCCACCCCAGGAGCACAGCTGCCATCCTGGGGAACCCCTGCTCTCTGGGGTTCTGCCTCCTGTCAGAAGGGTCCCTTTTAAAAAGCAGGACTTTTTTCTCTGAGTTCTTTAGTTGAGATGTAGAAGACCCTTCTAAGGCCAGCATGTGCTTGTGAGTTAGCATGTGTGTGAGTTGGGGGAAGAGTATATACTTATATGTACATGTGTGTGCATTGTGAGAGTCTGTGGAATCCCCATTCCATCCCAGACGCATAACCCAGACACGAGGCTGCTCTTTGGGTCTGGGGCACCGCAGAATGGGTGCCGTGCCTGCCGTTAGGCTGTGGCTTTCGGCATCTTGGGAAGCGACTGAATGGGGTTCAGCCTGCTCAGCTTCTGGACCCAACCTTAAGGGTTGTGGCTCCACTGTTCTGAGCCAGAACTCCAACCACCTTTGTGTGGTCAGTGCTTTCCTTTGGCTCTGGTGTCTAGTCCTACTGAGGACAGCAGGTGTGGTTGTGGTTAGGAGACCCACGGAGAACTCTGGGCCTGAGCAGAGCTATCCTGGGTTTGGAAACCCAGAAGAGGCTGGAAGCCTAGGGAGTACTTGGTGGGGCTAGCTTTTGAAGAGCCTCATCTGCTCTTACAGGGGTCATGGTGGCTTCTCCCCATTTCCCAGGTATCTGCCTAACTTCACCCTCTCTTTCCCAGGACTGTTTTCTAAGGGGAAAGCAATCAACACAGAAAGCATACCATCCAGCACAGGCACACACAGGCACACATAAACCTACAGAAGAACTTAGGTGCATGCACACATAGACATGTAGAATGGACAGATGCACACATGCATGCCTACTTCCTGAGTATAAAGTCCCCAGATAGTCCTCCCCTCACAGCTTCTCGGACGACATCTGGGTGCTGCGAACCTGTGGGTTCTGGGACTCTGAGGCTCCCATTGTTTGTTCTTTGCCATGATCTGCTTTGCCAGCAGCGGGCTTGGGCACCTCCTCACGCAGCCATAAACGTAATTGATATTCTCAGCATTTCGAGAAAAAAATATGAGTATTAAAGATATACAGTACACCTCATAAAATTCGCTCATATTTCTTCTTTATGGTGGGTTCTAAAATTGGCAAAATAAATTCCCTAAAACCCATTACACACTTAATGCAGAGTGTGTTTTGGAGGCAGAAGGCACGGAGCTGGGGGCCTCGGGCTCCTTGTGTAGAGTAGCACAGCTCTAGCCTGGCCACAGGGCCCTTTTCCCCAGCACTGGATGAAATGGGAGCAGTAATTGCCTTGTTCACAGCCTCCGAGCATGGCCCAGTGCCCAGCAAGCTTAATCTCCACACTGGGGCCGTCTGTCTTTCTCCAAGAAGGGAAAACGCCATTGAGGCTCCCCACGCAGCTCTGCCGGCTCCAGGGCTGGACTTCTCAATGGAGCTGCACCTTGTGATTATGCGGGTTTCCTCCCTGTGGGTGCACGAGCTTAGGCCTGGCATCCAGGTCACCGTGCCCGCCGCTGGCAGCAGAGGCTGTCTCTGGGCCCTATCTGTAGCTCTCTTGCTGTAACTGAGGCATCCATCTCCTCAGTTTCCTTGTTGCTCCCTATTGGCTTAATCGCAGTGAAATTCATAACCCTGGTTATAGATGCCTGGATTTTTTCTTTATTATTTTTCTCTTTTATGATACCAACTTCAAAACAGGAGCAGGCCACACTCCCCCCCCTCCAATGCTTAAAACCAATTTTATTGAGGAATAATTTACAGGCCATAGAATGCACGTTTTAAAATTTTTTAGCAAGGTGAACTTGCGTCAGAGGTGGTTCGGCAGGTCCAGGTGCTTGTTGCCAAGCTCGATGGCCTGAGTTCAATTCTAGGAACCCACATAGCGGAATAAGAGAACCGACTGCCGAAAGGCGTCCCTTCACCTTCACACAAGTGTGTGCACCCTTGCACACACACATGCAAATAATAAGTAAACGGTGAACTTCATTTTACAAACTGGTTTCAGGTTTACAGATAGAGAAGAGAAACCAGACAGCACAGAGGCTTCCCATGTGTCTCTGTGCTGATCCTCACACTAGCTGGATGCATTTGCCACTGTTTCGAAGACCTTGACGGTTTTGGGGAAAACCAGTCAGGTGGTGTCCCCCACCCCACTGCACGTCTGCTGCTTTGTCCCCGGCCAGATAGGAGCTGTGGTGTTGGAGCAGCAGCAGACACCACATGGTCTTCCCCACAACCTGTTGAGGGTGCACATGTGGATGAGGTCACAATCAGTGTAGACCTTGATCTGGTGGCGGAGGTGGAGGCCGCTGTCTCCTCCCTGATGTTTCTCCCTTTTTGTGCTGCCCCTGTGATCCCAAGCACAGAACGAACTCGTCAGTGGCGTAGAGCCCTTCTGCAGGGGTCTCATTCGTGTTAGCATAGACTCGGGATGCTAACTTTACGCTCTGGGCTGTAACTTAATGCGACATTATTTTGTTGCTCAAACCACGCCATGGCCGCTGGGAGCTTCCTTTTCTGACTCCTGAATCCTCTGACTTGGCTTTCCTGTGTGTACACACTTCCTTCCAGGAAGCTCCAGACCTCGTGCATTTCCTGCCTCGGTTTCCCCATGGAGCCCTGGTTCCTGTCCTGAAGGATCCCATTATACACCAAAATCTGGGTGCTGCATGCTGCAGCTGAACCTTGCCACTGGCTGGCTGTCAGGGAGACCAGAGAATTAACAACCTGCTATCCATGTCTGTGTTAAGCTCAGCACATATGCTGCTGATGTCTTCAGTGCCAGGTCACTCACACAGTCTTCCAACCCCTTCTGTGGCTGCCTGGGACTCCCATACCAGCAACAAAGGACCTGGCACCCATCATCCTCCCTCCATTAGCAAACTCTAAATTCCAGCTCATCTGGGCAGCAGAGTCCATGGGGCACAGTGTCCCTTGTCAGTGCCTTTTGCTGGATGCTAACGGTTCCTCTTATCCTTGGGGTGACCTAAGACAGCTTCTCCTCAGCCCTCCGAGGAGACTGGCTCCATATCTGGGCTGTGGTGAGATTCTCTGGCCAGTTTCTTCCCTTCTTCCTGGGATCCAAACTCTTTAACAATGCTTTTAAAACATGCATCTATTAAGGTCCATTCTTGCTGTACGGCTCTGTGGTCATGGTCATGATAAATGTATAGTATCCTGTGTTACAGTTTGGATCTGGCTCTGTGGTCATGGTCATGATAAATGTATAGTGTCCTGTGTTATAGTTTGGATCTGGACTAACCCCAAAGGCCCATAGAAGAGCTGGTTCTGAGCCTGGTCTTCAGCCTGGAGGCGGTGGAGCCATTGGAAGTGCCTTCTAGAGGCGTGAGGCCACTGAGGGTGTACCCTTGACCAGAAGTCTGAGCACAGGTCTCCTCTGTTTCTTGTCCCAGGCCGCAAAGTGGAGAATTTGCCCACTACGTACCCCACCGTGATGTGCTGTACTGCCTCAGGTGCAAGGCAGTGAGGCTGACTGGACACAGATGGAAATCTCTAAAGCTGTGAGCCAAAACAAGCCTTTCTTCTTTAATAGGCTGATTGCTCCGGGTTTGTTAGCTCCCGGGGAAGCTGGCTAATACACTGTATATCCACCAGAACAGTACCACGCGGGACGACCTTATCTCAAAGCCCCCAAATCCCCTGTGCTTCACACGGTCATCCCTGCCTCACCCTGACCCCTGGCCACCAAGGCTTGTTAGTTTGTTTGTTTAACCATTTCCGGAGTTTTTCTTTTGTGGAACACTGAACTGGGGGAACCATGCAGCACATAGTTTACAGACCAGTGTCTCTTACTCTGTAATATTCCGTGCAGGTTTCTCTGTGCCTCTTGTGGCATAATTCATTTCTTCTTAGCACTGAACAATAGTTCATTGCATGAACGGATGTACCAGAGATTGCTTATCCAGTGACCTACTGAAGGACATTTTGGTTGCTTCCAGGTTTTAGCAATTATGAATAATGTTGCTGTAAACATTTGCAGACAGGCTTTTGTGTGGACATAAGTTTTCTCAAGAGTTGGGTAAACACCTAGAAATTCAACTGCCAGATCATATGGCAAGATTATGTTTAGCACTATGAGAAAGTGCCAGACTGTCTTCCAGAGAGGCTGCCCCATTCTGCAGTCCCACCAGCAGAGAATGAAGCTTTCTGCAGTCCCCACATCTTCACTGGCCATGGGTGGCTGTGATTTGGAGTCTGGCCATTCCAGTATGTGCACAGTGACACCTCACTGATCTGCACGTCTGTGATGAAAAAGGATATTGAGTGACTTTCTGTGTGTGGGTTTGATATTTACTTATCTTCTTCTGGATGGTGTGCTCGTTCAGACCTTTTCCTCATGTCTAAATTGGATTGTCTGTTTCCTAACTGTTAGATTTTGAGAGTTCTTTGTATATTTTGGACACATGTTCTTTATCTACTGTATATGTGTTCTGCAAAGGCGTTCTTGCAGTCTGTCACTTGCTCATTCTCTCTGTGGTATTTTTCCCAGGGACAAAGCTTTGAATTTTGAAAGTTTCAAGCTATCGGTTTTTCCTTTGGTGAAATGTGCTTTTGTTGTAATCAAAATGTCATCATCAAACTGGAGGTCATGAGACCTGCCCCCCCCACTTCCTAGTTCTACAGTTTACATTTTGCTCTACGATCCATTTTGAGGTAAATTTTGACTTTTCTAGCCTGTGTCTAAACTATTAGTAACTGCATGGCACCCTCTACTCAAGAGCCCATCTTTCTTACGGATCACCTTGCTCTTTGTCAGATGACCAGAGTAATGTGGGTATCTTGCTGCATCCTCTGACCCCTCTGTCTACCTTGTCACACGGCCTCTCTGTGGTGGTGTTGAATCCTGGAACTGGGGAGTTGCCCTTCTGTGCCCAGCTGACTCTTCATTCTGTGTAAACTCCAGTGGATAAATGCAGAAGAACTTGCTTCGTTTTCAGTGACTGTGCAGTTCGCAGCCAGAGCCACAGTGCTCAGTCTGAGTCTTTCTGTTTGACTGGGGATGGATTTTCTGTTTAGTTGGACATTTTTGATCTCTGTAGTTCCCAGCGTGCGGATCTTACACAGACTTTGCCAGCTTCAAACCCAGGTATTTCTGTTCAGGGCATTTGCTGTAACTAGAATTTTAATGGTTTATTGCTGGCGTTGGGGTTCTGCACATGGGCTGTGTGTCTTGCAGCCTGAGGGACTCACTTACTTCTTCCAGGATACAGATTCATTCACTCGTTCATCCAAAAATTGATTTTCGAATGTGGGGATTCTATTTGTGATAAACCTCATGTGGTGTTGAACAGGCTTGGATTTGATACTGCTGGTGATTTTTAGATCTATGTTTGTGATCTGTACTTTCCTTGTGATATCTTCATCTGGGTTTTATATTAGGAAAGAGTGGTCTTGTAGGGTGAATTAGGATGTGTTCTCTGTGTCTATTTTCCACAAGAGAGTCTAGAGAAATGGTAACTATTCCTCAAGCAGCTGGTAGAACTCATGGCTGAAGGTGAGCCTTCTGATTTTCGTTTCTGATTAATGATTATTTTCATTTTTAAAGTAGGCTTTCCATCTCCGTGACAAAAACCTGAGAGAAAGTTTAATAAAAGACAAAGGTTTATTTTGGCTGACAGGTTCCAATCCAGAATTGGCAGACTCCTTTGCTGTGGGCCTGAAGGGAGGCAAAGGGTGTCTGACGTGGGAAGGGTGTGATGGGGTAGACAGCCTTACTCCTTGTGGTTAGAAGCAGAGACAGAGATGAGCAGCACGGTATTCCCTCCAGGCACTGCCCGGTGACCGTTCTCCTCTGACTGCTCCCGTCTTCCATTGCCTTCTGTAGTCCGTTCAGATTCCATTTTGTGTGTATGGATGAATGTAGGTCCTCCACAGGCACTCTACCACTTAGCCACATCCTCAGCCCTATTCAAAATTTGAATCCATCAATAGATTAATGCACTGATTAGATCAGAGCCCTCTTCGTCTGATCCTCTCTGAAAGAAGTGTATTTTTATTGGCTCCTACGTGTCTCTCAATCCAACCAAACTGACAATCAAGATTAACCACTGCATGGTCTGTTTAGTTTCTCTGTTCCTCCTTGGGAAGTTTTGGTTCTTTTCCTCTTAAATTTCCAAATTTGTGGTGTGGAGTTGCTCGCTGTGTTTTATTGGTGCTCACGGTGTCTGGGACTGTGTGGAGATTTCCTTTCATTTCTGGCATTTGTCTCTCAGCCTGGTTGGATACGTGGCACTTTTATAGATCTTTTCAAAGAACGAGCTTTTGGTTTCATTGATTTTTTTTCTAATGTCTTTCTCCCTTTACGTTCACTGACTTCTGCTTTAATTTTTTACTATTTCTTTTTCCTGCCTGTTTGCCATCATCTTCAATGGTTCTGTTTCTGGTTTTCTGAGATGGAGGCTTGCACTATCTATTTGGGGCCTCTCTTCTTATCTAGTGTGCACATTAAGGCTGTCGATGGCCCCGAAGCTGGGCTTTAGCTGCTAGCCACCAATTCTGATGAGGTGGATGCTCATTTACATCCCGAGACTTTTCCTTGGACTGCATTATTTAATCTTCAAATACTTGGGGGCTTTCCAGATGTTGCTGAATTCTAGGCTCACTGCACTGTGTGGTAAGAACACACAGGACGTATGCTTGTCTCTTAGTGCATTATAGTGTGCTTTGTAGCGCGTTAGTTGTCCGTCCTGGTGAGTGCGCCTCATGAACATGAGAAGAGTATGCACTCTGCTGTGTTGGACAGAGTGTTCTGGAAATATCCGTGGACCAAGCTGATGGACAGTGCTCCTTGTATCTGCTCTGTCCTCTCTGACTTGTCGATGACTGACAGCTGGATGGGTCTCTGGCTGGAGCAGCGGGCTTTCTGTCCTGCCTTTGCAGCCATCAGCTTTTGCTCACTTGCCCTGATCTACAGAGGAATGACAGTGAATGTCTGCTGAGGCTGAAGGCCGAGTTTAGAAGGTTCCAGAGCTCTTTGTCTCTCCGGCTGCCAAGAAGTCCTTGCTATACCCAGGATGCTGCACATCTGCCTGTGGAGTCCATTCCCTCTCCCCAGGTCCCTGTTCTCTACTTCCTGTCACAGGCGTTTACCCTTGTCTCTCTCCAGGCACTGTCCCAGTGACCGTGGTCATCCCTTGGCTTGGGGAGGCAGGCTTTCTCCATGAGCATGCAGCAGTCTGGGGAGGCTGCCAGCCTACAGGCCATGGTGGGCACTTTTGCAGGCCAAAGCCAGCACAGCCTGAGTGGGAAACATTTCTGACGGCATTCACAGCCCAGACCTGGACATTTCTGGGGCCAAAGTGCTGCCCGGCAGCTGCTGAGCTGTGTGCATATGGAAACTGGCACCTGCAATGGGGTGCTTCCACGTACAAACTCTAAAATCCGAGCTTGGCTGCTGCCAGGCAGGGCAGAGGGAGGGAGCTGTGATGTGGGGTTGGAAGCCATGCTTCTGTGTCAGAGAGACATTGGACAGATCTGGCATGGGAGGTCGTCTGGGGGGAGTGCCAGTTTAAGCAGTGTTGCTGGCACCTCCGGCAGCTGTCGGAGACAGCGGGTGAGGCACCCCAGAGATGGGCTGTGACCGCGGGGAAGGAGACCAGAGATGGGCTGTGACCGCGGGGAAGGAGACCAGAGATGGGCTGTGACCGCGGGGAAGGAGACCAGAGATGGGCTGTGACCGCGGGGAAGGAGACCAGAGATGGGCTGTGACCGCGGGGAAGGAGACCAGAGATGGGCTGTGACCGCGGGGAAAGAGACAGTCTTCTTAGCTCTATGAAATGGAACAACCCTTTGCTCAGCAAAGACTGAGTAGACCCAGCTTGGTGACTGAGAGCTGAGGGAGAGCACAGCCACCGTCCCGCAATCCCCTCAGTGTCATGAAGTTCCTCTAGTCAGGCACAATCCTACAGGAAGATCCCCCAAGTGTGCTGCTTTCCTAGGAAGTCTAGGATGTGGCTAAAATGCTTTGGCTGTGACTGGGGCCCAGGATGCCGAGGCCGAGGGCACGTGTGGTACTGCTCAACCGGAATTCACAGTGAGGTGAAGGTGCTCGGTTTAGAGTGACACTGGGGCTTTTGAGCTCTCTTGAGGAGGACATGAGCGTGCATGGGCAGGCACTCTCAGGAACAGACTCTCCTTACACGGGCTCTAGGAGTGGACCAGAGCCCTGGTGAAAGGGAAGAAGCTCCCAGGTGGAACTGAACAGAAAGAGCAGGCCCTGGAGCCGCCCAAGAGAGCATGGCCATGGACCACAGGGGCCATGAGGACATGTACTGCTGGGCACCCCGCCACCTGCCCTTCTTTAAGAGAGGGGGTTTATCCCTCACTCCATCTCCTTCCCTCTGAGGCACTCTGCTGTGAGCTCCCTCCCACTCTCAGGTGTCTGGATGGAGCTGTGCTGTGGGGCTGTCATTGGAACCTGGGCTTTAAGCAGAGTGTAGTGGCCCATGCTGTAATCCAGCACTTGGGAGACAGACAGGAGGATCATAAGGATTGTGAATCAAAGCCAGCCTGGGCCACAGAGTAAGACTGTCTCGAGAAACAAGAGAAATGAAGGAGAACCTGGACTTTAAGCTTGATATCATCCTGGGCAATATGGATGGACACAGAGGGGAGCTTCCTCCAAACACCAGTTCAAGAGTGCTCCATGGTCCTGCCAGTGAGAAGCTCACTGTGCGTTGGAAGTCACTAAGAGTCTGAGGATGTTTGTTACCACTGCAGAACCTGTCATCCGTTAACTGACGTAGGCTGTTCTCGACTCCTCTCCGCCTTCTCTTTTCTACTTCTGTTCTTACACTCACATCCGTTCCTCCCTCCTTCTGTCCCTCCCTCCTTCCCTCCCTCCCTCCCTTTTTTCTCTCATTTTATTTCCTCTCTCCCTCCTTCTTTCTTTTTTCTTTGCTTTTTTAAATAAACAATTAAAATATTTTATTATTTTATTTTATGAGTGTGAATGTATTGCCTGGATGTGCGTAAGTGCACCTGTGTTGTGCAGTGCATGTGGAATTCAGAAGAGGGTGTTGGATCCCCTGGAAATGGAGTTATAGACAGTTGTTAGCCACCACGTGGGAGCTGGGAATTGAACCTGGGTCCTCTGCAAGAGCAGTCAGTGCTCTTAATCACTGAGCCATCTCTCCAGCCCCTTTAGTTTGCTTTTTCAAGACAGGATTCAGCTGTCCTTGAACTCAAGATCCTCTTGCTTCAGGTTTCCCAAGTGCACACTACATTCAACCTACATTCGTGCCCTTCCCACTTAGGCCATTGACAAGGACACAGTTCCATCCTTCCCTTCCACCCTCTCCCTGCTGGCTGTGTTCCCTAGTGGGTTTCTAGCCAACAAGTATTGAAATATGTGACTGTGACAGGGACCCAGGCTGCCTCTCCGCCTCGGGCCCTGTTCCCCGGCTGGGCTCCTAGCTAATCTCTCTCCCTTACTAACTTATGC
The DNA here is from genome assembly GCA_035773235.1 of Eospalax fontanierii. Classification (NCBI taxonomy): domain Eukaryota; kingdom Metazoa; phylum Chordata; class Mammalia; order Rodentia; family Spalacidae; genus Eospalax; species Eospalax fontanierii. The sequence continues at coordinate 80,414,364 of CM069536.1, forward strand.
ATACAAGTGGACGCAGGAGCCTGGGGAGACCCTCGCCAGGTTGGGCCTGGCTCTGACAGGGGAGAGGTGGTGTGGCCCAGGCAGCACCAACAGCAGGGCTGGTGCCGGGCTCCTGGACGAGTGCTCTCAGCCTTCCTTCTCCTTTTGCCTCAGTGAGTTCTTTTAAAGTCACTAGTTGGAGGGTTTCTGCCCTGATCTTGAATATGCATGCTTTAAAGTACTTTGCAAATTTGAGGGTCTCTCACGTTATTGCAATCCTCCAGCTATTAGGGAAATCGGGGTGTCGTACAGATTAAGGAAAAATTACTTGAGGAGATGGAGGTAGAAACTCAAGCGCTTATCTGTACAAATAAATTCAGCGCAATCCACAATTAAGCAGCATTTGACATTTAAAAAATATTTGATCCCTGTTTTGGCTTCCAGAGCTGCTTCAGGGAGCGGCGATGTGTAAATTACATTCAAATCAGTGTTAAATATAGTTCTCAGAGAAAGATTGTATGATTTAAATTGCCTAATTATTTGGGGGAAAAATCTGTTCTCCAATAATTAAGAGATGAGGATGCTTGGCTTGCTGGAGAGACACAGAACTAGATATTTACCCCGTGCTGCCTGAAGCCACCAAGCCCCAGGCTGGTGTGCGTGGATGGAGATCCAGCCAAGCAGCCCTGGGCAGGGAAGGGGACCTTGATCTGGCTCTAGCCAGCCTACCGAGGTCTGTGGTCTGACAAGACAGCTGGAGTGAGAAGGACCAAGACAGGGACCTGAAACTTAGGTGCCAAGCAACAGGGGCTGGCAGCCATGCCAGGCAGCAAATCCAAGCCAGCTTTGCCTGGCAGGGCTCACTGGCATATGCGAATACCCTTGCTATGGCCAGACGCAGTGGGGTGGGGGATCTGGCAGTTCTGAGAGCCCACAATCAGTTAATTAGGTGATATTTCTTAAAAATCATGTAGGGGAGGCCTATGTATGGCTGCCTGCCTTCTGAAAAAAGTCCAAAGCAGAGTAGTCCCTCCCAGAGCAAGAAGATGAGGCTAGCCCAGCGCAGTCCATGCTTCATATAAGCTGGAAGCAGACCTGTGACTTTGGGCACGTCAGTTGCTTTAATCCCTGTCATCTCATCTGTGAAATGGGCAGAATTATCACGCCAAGCCATGAGGAAGATTCAGTGTCAGTGTAGACAATGGGCTGTGTAGGATCAAGGACCAGAGCGGCACCTGGCCCTGCTGCACTGCTGTGTGACCTTGGGTGGGCCACTTCATCTCTCTGAGCCTTAGCTCTGCACCGGGAAAACTGGATAGTGTAGCAGCAACGACCTCCCAGGCTGTTGTAGGATCAATCACATCCTATATTAGTGAGCTGCTATTTATGACTCGAGGTGTGAGCTTGGGTGGTGTCTGGCAAGCAGCAGGCACTCAGCTCTGATATTGCACAAATATTTACCAAGCACCTGGGAAGCCCAGGCTTTGGTCCAGGTGCTGGGGTTCCTGGGGGACAAATGAGGTAGGAGTCCTGCTCTCATTCTAGCCTGGAATTAGATGGCTCAGGAGGAGACGGGATCGTGGCAAAAGGGAACTTGTGGTTTTAAAACTGATACAAGAGGCAGGGAGAGGGCTGGGAGCACGAAGGCGGGCGGGGCGCTGTGGGTACAAGAGACGCCGCCACTCAGGGATGGGGGCAGGGCTTCAGGTGCTGAGGCCCTCAGGAGGCCTGCCTTGCCCTGGAACTGCAGCTGGGCAGACAGAGGCTGCCCTGCGGGACGGAGGCTACCAGTTCTACCAGGAGAAACCAGTTCTGTCAAGAAGGCGAGATGCCATGGAAGGCCTCGCAGGACCCGGCTATCCCGCCAAACTAGCTGGGTTCTCAGGTGTGGTGTGGAGCTGCGCAGGGACTGGACCGAGGGCTGGTGAGGGAGCGTGTGTGTCCGGAAGCCTCTGTGTAGTGCTCGACTGTCTGACTCTGTGTGGGGCAGACCAGCCCCGCTGCCATCACACGCCAGGAGGATGAGGACAGAGGGAGTGGGCGGTTGTGAGTGTTGACAGAGAGGTGTGGACATGCTGGGCCTGGTCAGGATCCTCCATCACACATGAAGGGCTCCTAGGGCCAGACCATTCAGTCAGAATCCCGATGCCTAAATGGGTTTCAGAGTCTCTTTTAACTGTCTCCTATGGAGCACAGAACACATCACTCAGTCAGACTTTGAGATCCTGGGAAAAGAAGCTAGAGGTAACCTTGGCCTAGGTACCCTCCTCCCAGACCACATTTATAGGAGAGAAGGGAGGTGCGCCAGCTGGCTGTGTCCCCCTCTAAGTGCGATGAGCCGGGCTGGTCTTATAAAACCGGTGGAGGTAATTGAATCCTGACAGAGTCCTTGACAGAGCTGTTAAATGCAGGAGCAGATCAGGCCTAAGTTTATGGGCTCTTGTCCTTAGGGCCTCTCCATAAGGGCCAGGCCTGAGCTTCTGTAGGCAGCCCAGGGGCAGGGGATGGACACGGTGACTTCCCACCATGACAGGCTGTGGGGACCGGCCCAAGAGCTGCCAGCAGCAGCCTCAGATCGACTGTTCAACCTGAACCCTGGAGGTTGGATACTTTGTAGGTGAGGGGTGGTCCCTGGACTGTCCAGGCTTCTAGCCTGAGCACTGGCCCTGTGCAGGCTTGGGGAAAAGCCTGTGCTGATTCTGACCTCCTGGACTTGTGAGGAGATAATGGATAGTATCCTTCCAGGGTGCTGTGTTCCACGGAGGTAAGAGTCCCAAGCAGACAGCCTTGGCCTCTGGGCCATCAGGTTTTCCAGAGGCTGGATGGTCAGAGGAGCTGCTGCTGCGGAGGGTAGGGCGTGGGGTGGGCGCTGCAGACAGGAGGTCGGAAGCTGTCCCTGGGATGGCTCAGCACACCGTGGCTGCACCCAGGGAGAAATGCCCTGTGACCTCAGGAAAAGCTGTCCAGGCGACTGGAGGAAGCCATTCGGTATCTGTCCCTGTTTGGGGCCTCTGCCCTCATGACCATGGTGCTGTCTCAGCCTCCCAATAGAGCTGGAGCTCAGTACACCTGGTGGGGATGAGGTGGGCAGGCTGGTGAATTATTTAGAATTGCCAAAGGTGTCGAGTTAGCAGCTAATTAAAAAAAAAAAAGCCTATCCTCGGTGAAACACTATAAAAGAATCATAAAACTCCAATCTCATTTGTTCCACTCAGCTCCTTGGGTACAGAATGCTCCATAAAAGATGCAGACGTGCCCACTGTCTGCTTTCGAGTGGCGCTCTGCATGGATGTTTCCGAGAACTGGGTGGGATGAGGCCTTTTGGCTCCAGGGAGGGGCAGGGCTGCCTGGGCCTGTGTGCTCGCTGTGGAGCAGAGAGAGACCAACAGCACCGGGCCGTAGTGGGGTTCAACTCCTTTAGAGTGTACCAGGCCTGCAGCTGCTATGTGGGTGCCAGCCAGCCTGTAGATGCTGGATCCCCTGGGGGGCTGTGTTGTGTGCTCCTTGCTGGGACAGGCTTCTTGGTGCCACCCTCCAACTCACCACCCACCCTTGCATTATCTTGTGGACTACAGGGGAGAGGATCAGTAAGGCTGGTATACGGGCTATGGCCCCAGGAGACTTTGCTGTGCACCTACTGTGCGTGGGGCAGACACAGAGACTGAGGGGAGGGAGGTACCTGATCTTACCCAGGGTCATGGGGCTCAGGGCGGGGGCTGCATTTTCATACATCCACCTCAGCTCAGACGAGAGCCAGGGCACCAGATCTTTGCTTTTTCACTTGGGAAGGGAGGAGGCCGGTCAGTAGAGGAGGGCACGCTGATGCTTCTGAGGTGGTCTTGACCCAGGAGGGCTGGCTGTGCAGGCCAGGCTGAGGTATGGGCCCTAGCCTCGGTGCAGCCCCACAAGTTGGCCTTGGCTCCGAGGCCTCATAGTTCCAAAATCTCTGTGAGGGGGCACATGGCTCCCTTATCCAGGTGGAGGGGCAGGCACCCTGAAGTTGACCAGCGTGATGACCCCTTTAAGGCCTCTTCCCATGACATCCTCCTGGCACTGTGGCTACCCCAGCAGGTTGCCTACTTGACATGTGAGTCCCAGGCTACTTGGACTTTAACCAGATGAGCAGTTGTGGCTAAATCAATTTAGCATTAGAAGTTTGAAGCTGGGTTCTCTGTAGCTAGACAATGAGTGTGCCTCCTGGCTCTTCCCCATTGGTTAGGATCTTTAGCTCTCTGTGCCTCTGTTTCGTCATCTACATAATGTTTTGCAAGGATGGCTGTCTTGTTTTATATTTTATTTAATTTATTATTTGTATGTGTATTGCCTGCATGTCATGTAATGCCCATGGAGGTAAGAAGAGGGTGCTGGATCCCCTAGAATTGGAGTTATAGATGGTTGTTAACTGCCATGTGGGTGCTGGGAACTGAACCTGGGTCCTCTGCAGCAAGTATTCTTAACCACTAAGCCATCTCTCCAGCCCCTTAAAAATTAATCTGTTATTATTATACATGTGTGCACGTGATGTGCAGGTGTGCATGACATAATGCACATGTGGAGGTCAGAGGACAACTTTGTGGTATCAGTTTTCTCCTTCTGCCTGTATGTGGATTCTGGGGCTCCCATTCAGATGGTCAGGCTCGCACAGCAAGTGCCTTCATCAGTTGAGCAATCTCTCCAGCCCATGCAGTGATGGATACACAGCTCCCTAATGTGTGACCAGCACCCTGCATGTACCTACAGAGCCCTGACCTGACCTGGTGTCTGTTCACTCTCCAGCCCTACAGGGCATTGACTCTTCAACACAGAGGGAGTACAGATGCTCAGAGTTCCACAGCAGCTGGTCACCTGGGTGACTCAGAAGCCTGGCCAGGTGCCATGGAGGCTACTTTTCAATTTGGAGGCCAAAGCAGGAGCAGACGCAGATGATATACACCAATGTGGACTGTGTGAACCCCTTAACAGAGTGCAGGCTGACACTGGGATTACAGGAGATGGGCCGGTAATGTATGCACCTGGGCATGAGTGGGCACCACAATGTACCGTCATCAGCTTGGGTCTCTGCAGTGCAGCGGTGCGGACGCTTTCCTTAGATGATGAGCCCAGCCTCATCAAGAAAGCTCAGTGGGGGTCAAGGTGAGGCTCTTCTTGTGACTGTGGACCTGCACATCACCCTGGGGTTGCTTCTGGAAATTTCTCTACTGGGGCTAAACTGAAGTCTGCCTGGAAGGCGTGTATCCATTCAAGTCTTCCTCAGCAGCTCAGTGTCTGTGCCTCTCTGCTAGACAGAGGTACTGTGCTTCCAAGTCCATGCAGCCAGGACCGCGGCGGCCTCACCTCAGAAACCCTTTGTCCCTAGCACTCCCAGCCAAGCTATTACTAGAATCCTCTCTGTGGGCAGACACCCTGCTTATGACAGCCCTTAAGCCAGTGAGCAGTCCCAAGCTGCCCCCAGCTGCAGCCCTTGCAGAGAGTATTCCATGACATAGAGACTGAAAAGGTCTTCTGGCTCAGGATTTTTCTTTCTAGGATAGTGAAATCCCACTAGGTCCCAAGTCCTCTGCAGTCACAGCCATACAGAGTGTTGTCCTGCCCCCACGCAGATGCTCTGGACCAGCTCAGGGTCCTAAGGTCTGGGTTTCAGGTATTAGGAGTCCAGCGACCCTGGCTAGTGACAGCTGTCCCCGGTGCTCCTCAGAGCAGCTGTTCTGAGTCATCCATGCAGTGTGCCCACTTGACCAGATTACTCTGGTTATCCATTTACGTCATCTGCAAACACCAGGAAGCCCTTTCTTCGTTCTTCAGGTAGGCTCCGATGTGGCCTTGTCTGGGGCAGGCGAGAGCCAGGAGTTGGGTGGGCAGTGTGGTAGTGGCCTCGCTTCCTTTCCCCCTCACCCCAGAACCGCTTCACTGCCCCAGGATGTGAAGATGATGACCCAGAGCTGCTGTGCCATCACGAGATCTAAGGAATTCGGTGGTGTGGCACAGCATGGTCCTCTCTCTGCCGTTAAGAACGAGTGTGTTGGATTAATTCTTGTAACTAAAAGTGATGGGATGTCCTAGTACTGGCCACGTGTGAGGGGCACATTCCTGCAAAAGTGCCAGCCAGGATCACTTGTGCCTTATGAGTTCTTTGTCCCCAGGAGACCACAGGACAACTCTGCAGCCCAGATCAGATTTAAGGAGAAGCAGGCGAGTGGGAGCTAAGTGCAGAGAGTAGAGAGGGAAGGGGTCAGTCTTAGAAGGGCTAAGTTGAGGTTCTGCAGAGGTGGAGTGGGCAATGGTTGGATGGAGCTGAGCTTGGTTTCAGGGAAACCAGGCTTGAATCCAGGCTATCAGGGCTCTCAGCTCTTAAAGTTCTCTCAAAACAAGGGTGGTGGTAATGTCAGGCCACGTGGCTGGAGTGCGGGCTGCTTGGGAACTACTCAGCCACGCAGCGGTCTGGGGACCTCGGCTGCTGCTTCTCAGGGAGGGCGTTGTCCAGAACACAGCCAGGCCTGGAGTCCAGGCTCCCGGAGGTCCACAGAGACGTGGCCCCGACCCGCCAAGTCTGGCTCTTATCCGTCTCTGCTGTGCCCTCCCCAGGGCAAGGCGGCTCCTGGCCCTGGAAGGGGCACTTCTCTAAGCATTCGGGATGGTGCCTGACTACGCTGTCCTGCAGCAAGCGAAGGCCTCTCTGCAGTGCAGATTAGCTCAAGAACTGTCTGCTGGTGAGAGGACTGACCCAGCATCTCCCTCCTGCTCAAAGCAGAGGCAAAATCTGCTCAGCTCATGAGCAGGACTCAGAGTGAGTGATACCGGCCAGTGGAGACCATGCTACAAAGCAATGGCCCCGGGGTGATGGAACACCAAGCTGGGGAAACTGTGACGTCAGAGAAAACTTCCTGGGGCAAGGAGAGGAGTGAAGGGTTGACATGAACTCCAGGTAATCTCACCCCCCACACCTGAGAGAGCCGGAAGGGAGAAGGGGAGCCCTACATGGCTGTGGGGACACAGGATTGTGCCAGGTGCCGGTTAGCTCTCATTGTTGGAGCACCAGAGACAGACAGAACAAGGCTAAGTACAGACACGGCCAAGGTCCCAGAAAGATAGATGAGGAATAGCCATAGCAGGTGCCCAGCACCCAGCAAGGGGGCAAAGGGCACCTGGCCTTCACTCTGTGCTCCGCTCTGGAGACTGTGGCCAGGCAGGAGGCTGTCCTCGCTCATGCAGTAAACCTCACCATTTGCAGCTATTGACAGCACGACTGCGGCCTACTGATCCGAACTGGGGCGGGCCTCACAGTGCACCCAGGACCGGGCTGCGGCAGCCCACCATGATGAGCTGGCAGATTGAGGGCCACAGTCTCCTCAAGTGATTGTTTCAGCGAAAATGAGAAATAATGATCAGGGGCCAGAAACCAGTTATTAAGAAAGACTTCCAGGGACTTCGTGTGTCAGGGTGGCTGTCCTAACTACCGGCTTTCCCACAGAGGCAAGAGTCAAGATAATTTTTTCCCCAAGAAGACAGGCTGTGGTATGATGTTCATAAAGACCTCATCATTGTTGTGGAAGCGGAGGCTGTGGCAGGTATGTGGGTGTCACAGACATCTGTACCCTCCCTCTGGGACTGGCTATGTTGCCCTAGTGGGCTGGGTGGAGGCTTCCTTTTTTGCCATCTGAGGAGGCTCTGGATCTGCAGGTAGGCCTGGGGGAATGAGGAATTTGGGGTAGTAAGCTCACAGGAGATTAGCTCATGCTTTGCCTATGCCCATCTGCCCACAGCCATAGAGAGAGAATCAGCCCAGGGGAACAATGGGTAGATTCTAGTTCTTGAGCCTTGAAGCTTCAGACATGGTCTAGGGTCCAGGTGAGCCAAAGGGAGAAAAGTCCAGACTGAGTGGATAATGCTTGAGTGGTTCTGGAGGGGCCCTGGAAACCTAGCCAACTCCCTGCCTTTCTCCTGCAGGGGCCACCCTATTATTCTTCAGTGGCCCCCAGGCTGGGTAGAGGGCACAGAGGGGCCTGTGAGCTCCTCTCATCTTGGGGAGATCCCTCTTAGAGACGCAGAAACCAGTAAGGGGTTAAAGCAGAAAGTGTCTTCCAGGGCCTTGCTCAGAAAAAGACATTCGGCAGTTTGACGTCATGCTAATTCCATTTCCAGGGCATTTAATCTCATTTGCCCAATGAGTAATCCCTGGCCTTGGATGAATTAACATGTGGCCCCTTTTCGGAGGGAAACAGGACCTTTTCAACGGAGACATAGCGTCATCCTGTCCTGCTGCTTGGCAGGCAGGGCTCCTGGCCAGACACTTAGGAGCAGCCCTGGGGTGAACGCCTGATCCCTGAGTGAGGAAGGACAGCTTGGTGTTTCTTTTCCCTTTAGAACTCTCCAGAAGTAGAGCTTACCTTTCTCCTTCACACCCTAGGGTAGAAGATACTACTCAGGCTGGAGATAAAGTTCCAGAGTTGGGTGCTTTGAGACAGGAGCAGGTGCTGAATGGAGCAGCTGTCACTTGCTGTGCGAGTAGCAGTGATCTTGGTGCTAGAAAAACTGCTCAGCTCAGACCATCCAGCAAGGCCTCAGCAAGGTGCAGTGGCCAGCAGAGAGGGCCGCAGGAGGGGGGCTCCTGCTCCACCCAGGACTTTCTCTACAAGCCCACCTTGTATGAGCCTTCAATCTTGTGGGGACCAGAACCCCCACTCCACCTCTGTGTTTTCAGTGACCACTGGATAGAGGACCTGTCTGCTAGGCAGGGGAGCTCAGTGGGCCAGTGAGCAGGGCCATCTTTGAGAATTAATGGTGGGTCCAGGAGAAACTGCCTGCAACTACATCCTGAAAAATCTCTGGAAAAACCCCATTCCCAGGGAATTTCAAGCTGTGGGAACCCCAGGAGGTGAAGGGGAACTGATGGGTATGGAAAGGCCCACATAGCATCTTGCCTTTGGGCAGTCCTGGGGTTGGAGGCTTTTCAGTCCTCACAGTCAGACTGAGCATGAACCCCTGAGTCTGCTACATCCAGTTCAGGGCAGAGGTTTTGTGGAGAGCAGAGTCAGGTTTGATGTGGTCCCTGTGCGCTTGCTAGCACCCTGTAGGACTACATGAGGGTTTCTGACTGTCCCATGTGCTCCTGGACCTGGTGCTCACTGAGAAGACAGATCCTTCCCTCAAATCAAGTCCTCTAGACTTTAGGGGCCCAGAGGCCTGGGAGGGAAAGGAAGTAAGATTTAAATCTTGGAGCTGGGGTCCTGGAGAGTACAGTGGCTGGAGATGTGGCCGCTGGTGTGCTGTCCTCCCACCTCCGTCCGGCTTCCCCTGTGGACCTCCACGTTTTCAAGAAACTTCTGATAGTTGTTTTAACTCTCTGGCTTGGGTGTAGCTGAGCTTTGTGGAGGGGCTACACCCATGAGGGGTACCCAGGCTCCTTGTACACTGTCTGTGTTTATAGGCTGTGGAGGACTGCAGGGTGGATGGCCAGGGCATAGGCTCAGGTGGTCTGGCATGACTGTGAGGCTGCGCAGGGGTTTAAGTCACATGTCCCTCATCTAAGTGGATGCGGAAGGGTGGCCTGAAGCTGCAGCTTTTGGCACATCTGGGTTCTCTTTAGAACGAGGGACCTCCAAGCTCAGACCCCACAAGCCACCTGAGAGACAGGGAGGCTCAGTGAGTTCTTTCTGGTGGACAAATCCACAAACCGAATGGCTCCTGTTTTGCGGAACTCCTAGCCTGAGCCTGGAAGAGCTCCTGTTTAGCCTTTGGCATTTCTCAGATGTTTCCTTGGACATTCCATCAGCAACCTGGGTCCCTAGAGGCCATAAAAGCAGGGTGACTGGGGAGGCCACAGACACACACAGGTACACTCCTCAGGGAGGCCCTGTGTGCAGAGCCAGAGGCTCGCAGTTGGAGTTGCATCCGGTGCTGGGTGACCTGGGCAGGTGCATTGCAGGCTTCCAGCAGCTTTAGTTCTCCTCTTCCTTAGCATGCAGAAGATGCTGAAGCCTCTTGGTCAGCCCTCAGCTCTCTACTCTGGACCTCCTTGAGCAGGTGTCCCATGAGAGAGCCTCCTGGAGGGCATTGCCCTGGCCTGGCCCCAGTAATCTGTGCAGTTGCAGGAGGGTCTGGATCATTGGAGGGAGGTGGGCAGGGTGGTGTCCTCCAGGTCTTGTGGGGAGCTGGTGCTCCTGTTACTGGATTATCTCATTTGCAAACAATAAATGTTGACAAGCAGAGCCCTTGTCAGGCTCCCCTTCCAGGACGCAAATGTAGCTTTTGTCTGCCTCTGCCCTTTGTTAAAACAACCGCAGTGCCAGGCAGATAAACAAGACAATTAAATGTAAATGATGTCATCTCCCTCGTTCATTCGCATTAATGAGAAGCCCAGGTCCTGGCCAGTGCACTGGCGGAAGCCAGAAGCTGATGAATCCTATTAAAAAGCAACCAAGAGGCAGTGCTGACCTTCTGCTTTGAATGGTTGACCCAGCGCCCAAGAGCCGGTTGTGGCAGCTGGGACCAACGGCTCTGATTTTTACAAGGATTGCATTTAAATACTGAATATTTACCATCTCCCTATAATGAGCAGCCCCTTGGCGCTGCCCCTTGGCGCCACCAGGGAACACGGAGGGCAGGCATACTATGGATGGGGTCAGATCATCCTCCACTACCCCATGCTGCTGCCTCCAGGCTTGAGATGGCCCTGAGGCGAGGCCTGTAGAGACAGAGTGAGCCAGAAGAAGTGCCAAGGCCGCAAGGCAGTGCTTGCTTCAGGGCAGCCTGATGCTGGTCCCCAGTCAGGGCTACCCCATGAGCAAAGTCTGATTGCCAGAGCCTAGAGCCCCTGGTGTTTGCTGGGTCCTTGAGCCCAGCCCTGTGGGTGGTGGTTCAGGAGGGGCACAGTGGGCTTCTGAAAAAAGCAAGGCACGCTAGGCTTGTGGTGCCACATCTCTAAAGGCTCATTTCCTGCCCCACATCTGTACCGAGGAGGTGGTAGACACCCAGGGAGGGGCAGCGGCTCTGGCTGGGCCATGGCCACTACTGCTGATGCCCATGGTTGTCTTTGGGTGCCCACAGGCACAGGCTCCACATATGGGAGGGGGCTGCGGAGCCCAGGCGGTCTATTTCTTGAGAAAAATAAGCCCAGGATCTCAGTGGGACACTGAACTGAGCCAGGGAGGCAGACAGTGTGAATCCAGTGGAGCCGGGGAACTGAGTGAAGTCTCTTTTTCTCTCCCTAAACCAACCCAAACTGCTGCCCCTTCCCACACATTCTTTGCCCTGGAGGGAAAGAAGTGGTTAAAATGTAAACACCAAACCCACAGGCCTGGCTCATACCCTGGCTCTGCCTTGTACCAGCTGTCTGGCCTTAGGCACCATGCTTCACCTCTCTGAGCTTCTGCTTTCTGGCAGCCCGTCTGCCGGCCTCCCAGGTCAGCGTGCCGCAGGAATGAAGCATTAGGCTAGGCCCTGGTGAGCGCACCACGGGGGGGTCTACCACTGCATTACGGCAGAGGAATGGGCAGTTCCAATAATTCTGACATTAAATACGCAGTTTGCTCCACCTTCCCAGAGCTTCAGATGCTCTGGCAGCACCAGGAAAGAGCATGTCACCATCAGGATCTCCTTAGGACACCGATGCTGGGCCTCAGGAAGCTGCATCTTGTACCCCTGGACCACCATCTTCTTGTTCTTCCCCACCCTGCAGTCCACCTGTAGGCTGCTGTCTGCTCTGGCCATGTAAACCTCCAGGCAGGCCGTTCTTGGTCCCTGAGGCTGTGGAAAGATGAAGGCTGCCCAGGCAGTGTTTATCGGGTGCCCGAGGTGGTGACTGGTATTAGGCAGTTTTCAGGCTCTGATCCTGAGGTAGAAGCAGGTAGAAGGGTTCTGTAGACCCTGACCAGGAATCTTTCTGAGTGCACATGCCCAGCATCCTTGCCTGTCTCCTCACACGCACCTCCTATGGGCCCATGACACTGGGTACTGATTAGTTTTGTCAACCTGACAGAAACTAGGACACTCGGGAAGAGGGAGCCTCAGCTGAGGAACTTCCTCCATCAGACTGGCCTGGAGACATATCTGTGAGGAACTTCATCAGACTGGCCTGGAGACATATCTGTGAGGCATTTTCTTGATGATCAGTGGAGGTAGGAAAGCCCATACCACTGTGGGTGGTGCCGTCCCTGGGCAGGTGGGCCTGGGCTGTAGACGAGGTAAGCGGCTTTCCTCCACGGTCTCTGCTCCAGTTCCCACTCCTGCCCTGACTTCGCTCCATGGTGGGTTATGACCTAGAAGTGCAAGCCAAGCAAAGTTGGTCCTACCCAAGTTCCTTTAAAATTTGTTTTAAACATTTTATTTATTGTTTTTATTTTTGTGTGTATGAGTGTGTTGCTTGCATGTGTGTAAATGCACCTGTGTCATGCAATGTCAGTGGAGGTCAGAAGAGGGCGTCAGATCCCCTGAAACTGGAGTTATGAACAGTTGCTAGCCAGTTGTTAGCCGCCCTATGGGTGCTGAGAATCAAACCCATGTTCTCTGCAAGAGCGGCCAGTACTTTAAGCCACTGAGCCATCTGTCCAGCTCTCCTTAAAAATATTTTTAATTATTTTTGTTTTGTGTGTACATGTGTTTTGCATGCATATATGTAAGTGCGCCACCTGTGTGCAGTGCCCATGAAGGCCAGAAGAGGGAGTTGGATCTCCTGGAACTGGGGTTATGGATGGTTGTTAGCTGCCATGTAGCTGCTAGCAACCGAACCCCTGTTTCCTGCAAGAGCAGCCAGTGCTCTTAACAGCTGAGCCATCATCTCTCTCCCCAAAGCCCCAAGTTGCTTTTAGTCAGTGTTCTACCACAGCAACAAAAAGCAAATTAGAACACACTGATTTGTAACAATGCTTATTTTTCAACTTCAGGTCAGACACCTGACTGTTTTAATAGACTGACCCCAGTCAGGCCAGGCCAGGCCAAGACAGGTAGGTGTGCGGCGTTTACTGAGTTCCAGAGCTGGAAGGAAGGGTAGCAGCACCATGTTCCAAGCACTTTGCATGGCCCACAATGGAGGACCGTGAAGAGAGCCCTCCTTAGGGAGTCAGGTTGCTGGGGCTGTGGGGCAGCTTGATCAGCAGAGATGTGTTCTTGCATAGTCCTGGAAGCCTAAAGTCTGGACTAGGGGGGCCCTGGGTGTCCCCGTCCACTACCGCTCCTGTAACAATCACCCCTTCTTCCTCCCAGGGTGCGCTGTTGTCTATAGGTCTCCTCTTCTTGACTTGTGGGCACATCACTAGGTCTCTGGCTGTCTCCATTGGCGTCCTTACCTGTGTGGCTGAGTCTAAACCCCCTTTTTATAAGGACATCAGTCATGTTGGCTTAGGGCCATGCTAGAAGCCTCATTTTACCTTAATCGTCTCTTAACCAGGTATGGCAGCTCATGCCTGAAGCAGGAGGTGCCTGGAGTTTGAGGCCAGTCTGAGCTGTACAACGAGGCCCTAACTCACGCTTCCTCCCAGATTAACATATGTAATAACTTAATTACCTCTAAAGATTCTGTCTCCAACTACAATCACGCTCTGAGAACCTTCAACCTTGAATTTTGGGGAATAATATAATCCAACCTGTAACTCCTACAGATAGAAAACCTGCAGGGGGTCAGTCTTGGAGGGAAAGGAGGTCATTCTAAGTGTGACCCTCCCCTAGGGGCTGTCATGGAGTTCCAGTATCTTGGGGCTTCTGTAGGGGGTGGGACTGCTTTTGCTGTGAGTTCTCGCCTCTGAAGATGGAAAGGGAATGCCCAGTGTGGGGAGTCCAAGTTACGACAAGCCGAGTTCCTGAGGACAGCCCAAGACAGGTTCACCAAGGGACTCAGGAGGGAGCACAGAAGGATGAGGTGCTCTGCAGGGAGAGGCCAAGCACAGGGCTTCAGTCCTGAAGTGTAACCCTAACCTCGAGGGACCCAGGAAGAGGATCATGTCTTAGAGCTGTCCTAGTCAGAAGCCAATAGGCTTCAGATGGGACCTCGAGTCCCTCCAGGGCTCCAGCAGATTGGAGCAGCTCTTCAGAGCTGCTGCTGCCACGGGGAGCTCGCAGGAGCCAGCCCAGCAAAGGGGAAGGACCTAGGAGAAGGATGGACACTGTGTCCCCTCCTGGTCAGGCAGGTGCTTGGAGTGGGGATGTGGGCTGGAATCGCCGGCTTTCTGTGTTTCTATGGACTCGCAAGCAGCAGAAGTGGTCTTCTGGAGGTGGCTTTGTGGGTCCCCTCTCTCTCAGTGCCTACCTTTCCCTCCTAGCCTTGGCTCATGATTCCTTCAGGAGCATTTAGGAGCCCTGCCCTGGGCTTCCTGCCAGGCATCTAGGACTTGGGACAGACAAGTGGCTTAACAGGCAGAGCGGGGAGCCTCTGGATGGCACAGGCCTGAGACTGTCCATCTGGGATCCCTGGGTGCACAAGGCCCTCATGGCCCTCTACTTACTCAACTCCGAAATAGGCTGTGAGCAGGGCTCTGAGTGTCTGAGCGGTGCTGGGATGGGGTGTGAGGCTGGGCGGGGGGCAGAACTGTAGCATGTGTCATGTGACAGGATGGACCCTAGTTCTGAGCCTGTCAGGGCACAGGGCGCCAAGCGGTACCATGAGCAGAAAGCATCTTGTGAACTCAGCTAAGGGAGGTCAAGAAGCAGAGGCTAGCCCCTCCCTGCCAGAGGTACATGAACAGGGCAGGGTGTTGGGTGTTCCCTCCCCTCCCCGGGGCACCAGTTGAGCAGAGGCTCTGCCCCGGAACCTCTTGTTTCCGTCTAGTCCCCTCCCTGGCTTCCTGGCAGTCCCCTCCACCTCTCTCCGCCCCGCCTTGGGTATCAGAGCTGGGATTGTTTGTGCAGCCAGGCCCAGAGGAAGCAGCCTCGGAGACAAGCAAGAGCAGCCGTCAATCACCCTGGAGATCGGAAGTGAGACTCTAGACAGCACGGGGGCTGGGTGGACCAGTGTAGGTGGCAGGGGGAGCCTGGGCGGCTGTTGAAGTTGTGCCTCTCCTCCGCCCCAGGCCCCCTTTCTGGACCTTGTAAGCAGCCCTGAGAACTCTGGTCGGCACACAGGGCACAGGGCAGGACAGTGGGGCTGTGGTGTAATCCTAAGATTGCGTGGTTATGAACAATACCTGAGCCTACCGAACATAACTGAAGGTGAACTTTTGCCTGGGGTCTGAATGGGTGATTGGAGGTTTGCCTGTCAGAGAGAGGTGCTGCTTTGGAGTGAATCTGTCCTGAGCAGGACCCTCTGGGTCAGCCCAGTGTTGCTATTAACTGCTCTGAGCCAACTTCTCCCTCAGGACTCAGCCTGGCTTATGCTGGACGTATGTAGGATCCACCTTGGCTCTGAGTATTTCTCAGGTGGATCCAGAGTGCTGGAATAGGCACAGGCTGATGCTGCAGCCACAAGGCCACAAGGGACCGCCGGTCTTCTGGCAACATCTGTGTTTAGATGCCTCTCTGTAGAGGCTAGCCTGGTCATTGGGAGAGAGTGCTCAGATGGGCCTACTCTCCTGGGCTGTGATTATGTCTACAGCTCTTCCCGTCACCTGGCACGGGAACACAGAGTCACACAATGAGCAAGACCCGTGGCTACACAGGCCACGTCCCACATGCGGGTGCTCATTCCTTCCGGGGGCCAGAGGAAACAAAAGTGTGACGTTCAGGCCCTGATGTCCAGGACTTCAGCTCAGGGCCCCATCTTGCTGCTCATCTGAAGGGAGCAGCTGATCAGTCCACACCTGCCAAATCCCCAGGGAAGGATCAGGTTTCAGGTCCCCTGGGCCAGCAATGGGCCCATAGCAGCCTCTGCGGAAGCACCAGCCTCCCAGTCAGGGTGCTGGTGTAGTGCTGTGAATAGCAGGTACCCTGAGGGACACTTCAGAGAGGCAAATCTGTCACCACTAATTGGTAGTTCCATAAATTAGAAGTAAAGACAGATGCTGGGAGCTCTGGAGGAACGGTGTCAAATAACCCGGCTGTTCTCACCAGAGGGCCACGGCTTTCTCTCTGTCAGGCAGAAGTCCTGCCTGTCCCTGCCTCCTAGAGGTGTGTCTGAGCAGGCACAGGCCGGAGGACCTGTGCTGCCACGGTCTCCACAACCTTCAGGGGTCCAGGCCTCCTCGCTCCCATGTGTCCCTGCAGAACCGCCTCTGAATCCCCATACAGCCGCTATCGCCCAGTCTGCGGAGTCTTCCACTCCCTGGACGCTCTTTCTCATCCTCTCCAAGCGTTTTGTCATCCTGGACCCTCTGTGGACGCTTGCCTCTGCAGGCAGCCCCCTGCCTCCTTCGTGTGGATTTCCCCACTGCAGTGGCCGTGCCTGCTCTGTGCTCTTGAAGTATTGCTCACAGAACCATGTGTACCCATCTTGGCGGCCTCTGTCCCTCCCTGACTCTAAGCAGGAAACAAAGACACAGCAAGCAGAGGGCATCCTGGGAGCATCTGTGCTGGTGGGAGCATCAGATTCCATAGCTGTAGATTCAGCATGTGTGACTCTCATCCTGCCAGGGCTCAGGCAGCCTCCTTGGGGAGGACCATCTCTAAGTCCACACAGGGCCTCAGGGGACAGCCTCTGTCCTCCCTGTAGGAGCTAACTCTTCCAAGTGAGGACATCCCCTCTGCTTTGTTTGCGGAGGATTCACTGTGATTGGGTAAGGACTGAATGTTGTCAGATGACCGCCTTTAAAAGTTTTTATTGTATTTGTTTTTTTATTTGTGTGGGTGTATGTGTATACGCATGTGCCATGCGTTCATGTGGAGATCAGAGGACCGCCTGTAGAGTTGTTCTCTCCTTCCACCACATAGGGTCTGGGATGGAACTCAGGTCATCAGACTTGGCTGCAAATGACTTGCTGAGCCATCTTATTGGCCCCAGATGACTTTTCCACATACATTGAGATCACAATGTGGTTTTCTTCTTTAGTCTATTGAGACTGACTTGGAACAATCGGTTTCCATGAGTTACACCAGCCTGGCATCCCTGGTCACAGTGTGCCATCCTTTTGCTAATTTCTGTGCACAAGGTTTTGGCTGAGGACACCCTGCTGCATCATGGGAGTTACGAGCTTGGTGCCCTCTCTTTGCAGAGTACTTTCTTGGCTTTTATTTTCCTTGAGGTTTCATTCTTGATCTGTAATCTGTATTCTATTAAAGTAGATGACCTTGAACCAGGCATGCTGGTGCACATCTATATTCCCAGCACATAGGAGGTTCAGCCTGGCCTGGGCCAGCCTGAGCTACATAGCAAGACTCTGCTTCAACAAGTAAATAAGTGGATAAATTAATGAAAACTTTGGCCTTGTTTATAACAGCATTGCTGTTGAGGGCAAGTTGTTCTGGATTCTGGACCCAGGAGAAGAGCCCTGGTTTCTTGGAAGCTTCAGGGTCTGCTTGTGGCTTTAAGGTAAATTAATGCTGGGGACACAATGGCCAGGCTTTCTCTTTCCTCTTGGTCCTTCCCTCATGTGACAGGGAGATGGATCTGACTGGGTCCCACAGCCTGGGTGACTTGTGGAAGGAGAGTGGGGAGAAACAGGCCAGCAGACAGACCTGGAAGGGCAGGGAGAGCCCTGGGGTAACCTGGGGAGCTGTCGTACCGCCTTCCTTGCCCCCTCCCTCCTCTGTCACTTCCTCTCTGGATAGCACATAACCCTGAGATGACTTCTGATACACTGGTTTTGCTGGTCCATAGGCCAGGCATGGCCCTTTTATAGAAGGCCAGAGATTTGCGCAGTCTAATACCAAAGGGAAGACTGGACAGAGGTGAGAAGGCTCACCAGGAGGCGACTGCCAGCAAAACCTCTCTGGGGCAGGGAGTGCTGTGAAGGGCTGAAGAACAGAGGGGTCAGAGACACAGCAAGAGGGGGCTCAGGAGGGAAGGGGCAGCCCGTTCTACAACTCAGCCCATGTATCCACAAGGAAGTCCCAAGGGAAACAAATGATCACATACAGTACAAATTCAGAACACTGCAGACTAATGTCCCCTGTGGACACAGATGCAAAATCCTTCATAAAACAGAAGCAAATAGAGGTTGACGTAACCACACACCGTGACCAAATGACTTTGTCCCAGGCTGTAAGTCTGGTTTAATATGTGAAAACCATTCACTGTAATCCACCATGTTAACAGGCTAGAGGATAGAATCACATAGGAATGTAAATCTATGAAGAAAAGTTACTTGAAAAATTTCAGCACCCAGTCATGGCAAATTCATAATAAACCAAGGACAAAGGGGATATTCTTAATTGATAAAGACCACAAAACTCACTGAGAAACTCTACTTCCTGTCTGTCGTCACTATTTTCCTTGTTGTTGTGATAGGAAGCAGCTCAAAGGCAGGGAGATTTACTTCGGCTCACATTTTGGGGGTATAGTCCACATGGCAGCAGGCAGCTCTGTGGCAGCGAGAGCACAGAGGACTGCTTGCATCTTGGTGGACCGGGAGGCAGACAGAGGGCGACGCTGGTGCCCAGCTGGTTTCCTCCTTTCCGTCTTTGTACTCAGACCCCAGAGCCTCCCAGCACATCTTCCTGCCTCAGTTACTTCCCTCGACATAGTCGCACAGACATACCTACAGCTAGCTGTGCCTGGCTAGAGTCCTAGGCATTCTTTAGTCCAGTCCCACTGACGGTCAAGATTAACCATCACAATGTTAGCAGTGTATAATTACTACTGAACTCTTCTCCATGAAGAACAAGTCCAGGGTGTCTGCTTTTGCCAGTTTTTAATAATTAAATTTATTATTATTTTAGAATTTCATACATGAGCATTGTATTTATATTATTTCTGCAGCTTTCTGTTCCCCTCTGATTCCTCCCGTGTCTCCCACTCTGTGAACTTCTTTGTTAACACACACACACACACACACACACACATGCACGCGCACACACACACACACACTCACACAACCTGAGCCCATTTAGTGTTGTTCATATGTACATGTTTAAGCCTGACCACTTGGGATTGAATAATCTGTCAGTTAGCTCTTTCTGGAGAAAACTGGCTCTCCTTCCCCTGGTAGCCGTTGATTGCCATAGTTCTTCATCTGGAAGGGGACCCTGCGGAATTTTTCATTCATGTTGGCATGTCAGTGGGTGTGGTCATTGTGCAGGTCTCATCTAGGCAGCCATATTGCTGAGATTTCATGGGCACAGCTTCCCTGCCATGTTAGAAGATACCACCTAGCAGTGGTTGTCCTGGGCCTCTGGCTCTTACAGTCTTTTAGGCTCCCTCTGCTGCAATGTTCCCTGAGCCTTAGATGTGGGCATTGCTCGTTGGATGTATCAACTGGGGCTAGGCCTTCTGCAGTCACTTATTCTCTGCGTTTTCACCAGTTATAGATCTCTATAATGGTCTCCATCTGTTACAAAAAGAAGCTTGTTTGTCATGAGTGACACTTACCTGTGGTACTGGGAGTGGCTGTCATCACTCGTATTCAACAGTCTTGAAATTTCTAGCTCATTATGTAATAAGACAAGAAAAAGAAATTAAAAAGGCCGTGGTAATCTGAAAATAGCCACGATAATTCTTACTGCAGATGACCTGACTGTCTACATGAAAAATGCCAGGCGATCTGTAAAAACCCAGGTGCTAATTCAGCTCACAGTCAACAGCATAAACGTGCAAAAATCAGCTGTTTCTTTCCTAGACATGAAGGAACAATACCATTTACAAACATCCCCAAATGAGATACTCAGGTATAAATCTAGTGAAACACACAGATCTGTGCGGACCACCACACAACCAAATTTCTGGAAAGGACTGTGCTCGTGGACTGGAGGACAGTGTAGTGAGAATGTCGTTTCTTTCTGAAGTTCACCTATTTCTGTGAACAAGGCAATTATAGAATTTGCATGAAAAGATGGAATGATTCTGAAGTGAAACAAAGTTCCCCTCTACTCTACTTGGGGACTCGTTGGCTGGCTTGTCAGGCGCCACTTTGTGGTACTGACCGAGGAAGACCCATGGATGCATGGAGCAGAACTGAGAGCTCAGACAAACATGGCCACCTGATTTGTGACAAAGGTGCCAAGTAACCCAGTGGCGGAGACAGCGTTCCGTGACTCGGTTCTGGCGTAGGGCTACAGAGAGTGTGGTGATGCTCTGCTCCTGGGGGAATCCTGTCTGGACCTGAGTGACTGTAGTCACTTGGCAGATGTGGACAGGGGGATCTCAGTATTCTCCCAGCTGCTCATGAGTCTGCATATCGCAAATAGGCAAATCAAAGCTGTCACCTCAGTCTCACATATACCAAAAGGTGGTCAAAATAGACTATTGGCTTAAGAGTGGAAGTTAAAATGAAGAAACTTTTAGGGAAAAAACTTTTGATCTAGGGCTAGGCAAAGGGTTCTCTTAAAGGAAGAAGTGATATTGGACTTCATCAGATTTAAGCTTTAGCTCTGTGAAAGACCCTAGTAAGGGAAACGATAGAGAGGGCAAAGCGCGTGAAACTGTAGACCAGTGCAAAAAGACCAGTGTCTAACACGTACAAAGCACTCAAACATCTCCACACCCTGAACCAAATCATTCACTTAAAAAGTGTAAAAACGCCCCGAAGAGAGGATTCACTGCAGAGAATACACACATACAACCAAGTAGGTGTTTATCAGAACTGGCCATTAAGGAATAGAAATTCAACTCCTGATGAACACCCTATTCACCTATTGAGTGGTTGAAGTCAAAAACTGTGCCTGTATCTCATGCTGGCAAGGATGTGGGAGGACCAGACCTCTGGAACTTTGCTGATGAGAATGTAAAGCAGCTCTGCCTCTCTTGAAAACAACCTGGCAGTTTCTTTAAAAGTCAAACATGTGGGGTGCCATCTACCCAGACCCCTCTAGAATTTTACTGCCCCATGGCCAGAGCAGTGTCCTATTGGGTGACTCAGGCAAAGTGACCAATGCATGTCCTGTGGACACCTAGGCTTTCCTAGATGCTATGTACCCTACTTGGCCTGGCCACTGGGGTCCACCCACCCCACTGTGCTTGGTCATGCTACAGTGCCCACTTGAGGGTTTTAATTGGAATGCCCTATCAAGGGTTTAAATTAAAAATCAAATACTCAGAGCACCAGTGCTTTTCAGATGGCTAAAATTAAAACCTAATTGAATTTTCCAAGGGAAAAATATCTTGTGGAAATTTAATTACGGAAGCAAAAGACAACGTTTTTAAAAATAGATATATATGGTTTTTAATTCAGGGTTATTTGCAAAGCAAATTAAAAAAAAAAAAAAACAACAACCAAGCTCTGCCTCTGAGGAGGTTGGGTACAGACAAAGGAGCTCAACGAGGCCTCTGCTTGTGCACAGAGCTAGCAGGGGCCTCAGACACCTGGTCTGGCCACATGGCCCTACACCTACTGGGACAGGCTTCTCACACAGGCTGGGGTAACTGCCTCTACCCCAGGACCTGGTGTTGGGGTCAGAGCTAGAAGTTTCTCGTGTGTGTGTGTGTGCGTGTGTGTGCCTGTGTGTGCATGTATGTGTGAGATTATACATGCACATGTGCCCATGCGAAGGCCAGAGTCAGCACTGGGTGTCTTCCTCATTGCTCTCTACCATGTTTTTTGAATTTTAAATTTATTTTTATTTCTACTTTATGTATGTGAGTGTCTTGCTTGCATGTAAGCTCACCTATGTTACACAATGCCCATGGAGGCCAGAGAGAGTGTTGGATCCCCTGGAACTGGAGATATGGATGGTTGTTAGCCACTATTTGGGTGCTGGGAACCGAACCCTCATTCCTCTGTAAGAGCAGCCAATGCTCTTAACCACTGAGTCAACTCTATTCCCTCCACCTTATTTTGAGATAGGGGGATCTTACTGAGTCTGGGGCTTGCTAGTTCGGTGATTGGCCAGTGACCCCCCAGGGCCCTTCTGTTGTTACCTCCCCAGCACTGGGATTAAGATGTGTGCTGCTGTGCCTAGACTTTTACCCACGGAGCCATCCTCTCCCCAGCCCTTTGTCAGCCTGGTTTTGCTTTCCGTCTTTAGACTAGATGCAAGGGCTAGGTCCTCTCTCTGCCACAGACTCCTCTAGGGGGAAACCAGAAGATTAGCTGGCTCCCCACAGCCTAGAGCCTGTGTTCTGCCACCTGCCATGTCTACCTGGGGACAGGACACATCTTTGCTCTCTTTTCTTCTGCAGGATGAGAGTGCTCTGGAAAGCCAGAACTCTACACCGATCAGAGCTTACAGAGCCTCTCATCCCAGTATCTGGCCATGGGCTCAGCCTGGTTCCAGCGTAATGGGCTGCTGTGCACTTTTGGTCACAGTGTGGCCAGCTTGGAGACATGGGTTGAACTTCCCACCCCTAATTTGCCTCAGCTGTTAAGATCACTGACTCCGTGAAGGACATGGAAATGTTCCTATCCACCACATGGAGGCTCTGGAGAGTTCTGGGTGGGGCCAGAATGGCTTTGCTGGCCTTCCGTGGTGAGCGTGGGTCAGAGGGAACTGGCTCTCACAAAAGTGAAGGCTAGGATGTCTTTGAATTTCCCATGAGCCTAAAGAAGGCCCTCTCCAGAGTCCTCCGGGTGGCCTCTCTGCCTTTATGCCTGGTGCTCCTGCCCACAGCTCCTCCTAGGAGTCAACCCCGTTTGCCGATGCCTGGCAGTGGGACTGTGCAAGAAGTCTTGGTTGTGGAGTGGAACCCCCTGTTCCCCACCAGGCCTGTTTCTTGATCTTCACAGGGGGTTGGGGTAGATTTGCAAACTGTGTTCTGCTCTAGCAAGGGGCAGCAGGCTCTACTCCAGGGCTTGTTGCAGCAGGCCAGGAAGCCCTGCCCTGACCCTGGGACTTGCCAAGGACGAACCCCACGGCTGACTCGGCTCTGCTCCCCTGACACTTTGCTTCTACCTGGCAAGTGCTGGGGAAGCTGCTGCGTCTGTAGGCTGGTAAAGCACGCAGCACCCACCGCCTACGGAGACTGCACCAAGGTCATAGGAGTCAGGTAGGCGGCCTCAAGGGGCTCAGCAGCAGAGATGCTCCGGTAGTGAGAGCTGATAGGTGCCTGGGGAGGAGCTATGGTGCCCGTGGCTGCCTCGCCACCTTCCTCTGGGTGCTTCCCTCAGCTGGAAACACAGCTAATCCCGACAGACAGGGCCAGGAGGCCTTGGAGCAGGACTGGGTTTCTTGTCCTTCTCCTGTGACAGGGGTCTGGGTTCAGGCAGGGACTTTGGAACCCTGTCCTCCATGGGCGGGAATGTGGAGAAGTCAGAGAGCTATTCCATTCTGGGGTACACGAGGAGAACCCCTAGGACTTGAAGCTGTCTGCTTCTTGGAATTAAAAGGATTTCACAGTTTAGTCAGGAGACTTACCTGGCACAGGGGCAGGAATAGTCTCCCAGCACCTTGGTGTTTATTTCTGAGAGGCGCGGTTGTGACAAGGGGACGGTCTAAAGCGGGTTGCTATGTCCCATCAGGAAGGAATTTTGGTTATGATGATAAACCAGGTGCTCCCCAGTTTGTGGGGGGTGGGAGGTGCAGGAAACACCAGTGTTCCTTTATACACCTCTGGAATAACGTAGCCTGGTGGGACATTGGGAGAAGGAGGAGTCCGGGTTTGAGAGAGTGCCCAGCCTTGCTCTGGCCTGCTATGTGACCTTGGGCAAGGTACCAAGCTGCTCTGTGCACCCCAGGTACCTCACGGGACAAACAGGGTCTATGTGGACATCTGGGCCAGGACAGGTAAATGCCAGTGAGGGGCACTGTGGCTAACAGTCCTCCAAAAATCACGCCACATTTCATTGCCAGTGGACAGGACTTTTAGAGGTGACCAGGAGTGGCATCTCATGAATAGAGGCAAGCTGGTACCTGTGTGGACTCCTAATAGGACAAAGTGGGCCACTCCTGTCCCCCCTCCTGAGGACTCTGTTGTTCTACTCATGGACGGTGCCTGGAATGAATGGGTCACAAGATGAGGTCTCCTGCTGTGGTCTTGTCAGAGGCAGTCAGGGAAGACAAGGCTCAAGGAGATGAAGATGGATTCGTCATCTAAGGAGGTTTGAAGATGGTGACCTTGGAGTTCCAGGTACGGAGGCCATATTTTCAGGCTTCAGGATCTAGAACCTTTGGACTCCGTCACCCACTGCGGTTGTGATGGTGCTGCCAGGGCACCCTGCCGGGGCACCCTCCTGATATGGACAGAGTAGCGCAAGGAAGGGTCACGTAAAGCCCCGGGGCACAGGGTGTACCAGCATCTTTTGGTGCTCTGCAATGGAGGCACAAAGATGGATGCCCATTTCGGGGTGCATGTGGGTGGGCCTGGGCTCTCCTCACCATCCCTCTTAGGTCTGGAGTGGCCTCCTTCCTGCACCCCGTTCTCCTGCTGCCTGGAGAGGTGGCGGTCTCTTATGCTCTGGGTGTGCCAAGCGATCAAATCTTAATGTGAAAGAAGCAGCAAGGCCACCCATCGCACACACAGTGGGCACTCTGGGGCCAGGCTTCTGGCCCTCTGCTTCTCTGGCCTGCATTCACACACGCTAGGCTTCAGGTCAGCCGCTTGTGTGGGAGCATGAGTTCCCCATCCCGAAAAGCCCTTAGAGGCATCTGTGGACTGTATCTCCACTGAGTCTAAGAGGTGGGGAAACAGACTCAGAAAAGTGAGCTGGGCTGTGGTCCAGGCCTCACTTCTCCCATATCCCAGAGCCCTTTGCCAAGGCCCAGCCAATCTCAAATTCATGCTGTAGGACTGTGGGGGTGGGACATGACAATTGTCAGGGAAGATGCCCTCGCTCCTGAGCTAGCCTGTGCCTTTGTCCTCCCGTGCGGCCCGTGGTACGCCTCCTCTTCTCCGTCTGTGCTTCAGGACTTGGGCCTTGTTCACTTCTGCTGTTAGCCTTGCTGGCCAAGGTCGGTGTGAACATTCCTTGGCTGAGTGAGTTTCCCAGGGTGCCAAGTGATGCCGTGTTCCAAGGGAGGCCGGCAGAGCGCCAAGGCCTCTGGGTAAACTGGGATTCAGCTAAGCAGAGGGCCAGGGTCAGGATGCTGCATGTCCTTCTTTCTCTGATGTCCTATGAGGCGCCCTGTGGACATCTCCCTGTGTGAGTGGTATTCTGGCCTCTGAAGGCCAGGTTCCTCTCTGACTTGGACTCCTTCCGTGGTGGGCTGCGTAGGCTTGTGAAGTGGCTGCTGGCTGGGAAGGGTTCTTTCTGTTCCATGTCCAGGTTGGGGGCCAGGTCAGCTGGGGTGGATGCCCTCTGGCTGGGGATCCCGGGAAGCTGGCACTTCCTTCCTGTGTACACAGAACTCCATAGACCAGACATGCTGAGCTGGTGAGATGCCATGTCTCAGCCTGAGTGGAAGGAGACAGGGCTTCAGCATGGTGAACAGTCTCATCACTGAGGATGTTCCCACGGGGAGGTGGTTTGATCCCTGTCACTAGTGGAAGGTCATGAGGCCATGGGCATGGGCCTGTGAGGTGCAAACCAAGAACCTGCATAATGTCTAGGACCTGTGTGCAGAACCAGGGGCTATGTGTACAGCCCAAGGCTGTATGTAAAACCAGGAGCCTGTGTAAGGTCACAGGACTGTGTGTGAACAGAGGCCCTATGTGCAGATCCAGGGCCTGTGTGTGGACCCCAAGGCCTGTGTGTAGATCCCAGGGCCTGTGTGTGGACCCCAAGGCCTGTGTGTAGATCCCAGGGCCTGTGTGTCGCTCCTAAGGTCTTCATTTGGATCCAGGGCCTGTCTGTAAAAATCCAGGACTTACATGTGGCTCTCAGAATTCTTGTTCCTCTGGTCACTCCGTTGTAAAATCCCCCAGGTCTCTAGTTCCTTGCCCTTGTGGGGTGGCCACCTCAGTTGGGGAGCTTTGCTTACTCCCTGGGGCCCTGTGAACCAGAAGATGGTGAAAACCCCTCCTTGGGACCTCTTGCAGCTCCTCTCCTAGGTCAGAAGTCAGAGTTGAGCAGGACCAGGGTCCCTAGAACATCCCTGTCAGCAGCCTTCCTCATGTTCTTTGTGCCCCTGGATAGGCCTGCTTTCCCTCTGCTGCCTAGGCTGGCCACTCAGACTTGCCATCCTGTGGACAGATAGGATGTACCAGTCCTTCATCCGGTTCCCAGGTGAAGGGACATCTCAGAGCCTTCCCCAGAGGCATAGGGGAGGAAACAGAACAGCAGCATCTTGGGAGAGAGGCTCTGTGGGGAGCGTTTTGTGTCTGGAGATTCAGAGGAGAGTACTGGAGCCCAAGTTCACCACCCCCGCCCCGTCCCTCTCCTCCTGAGCACTGCCTGTGTCTTTTAGAATTCATCAAGCTCCCGAACTTTAAAGTGCAGAAAGGAAAAAAAAAAAAGATTTTAAATTAGTGAAACCTTCTTACAAGGGACATCTCTCAAGGGTAATCTTTAATTGCAAATAAAAAGATAAGGAAAAAAAGGCCCTCTGAAGGCCAGCCCTGTGGAGGTCAGTTTGACTGCACCTGCTCTCACAGGAAGGAAGGAATGATGGGACATCCGGCCCCAGAAAGTGGCCTCTTGAGGGGCAGGACCCAGTGCCCACCCCCAGACATCTTTCTTTTTGTACTGGCTGGGGTCCAACCCTTAGTCTCCCATGGGTACCCAGCACTGCTCAGCCCTCCTAGATCCTTAGGAGCAGAGGCCCAGATGATGGGAGGTGAGTCCCATAGTCAGGAAGGTGTGTTCAGAGGAGGGCTGAGCAGTGCCCTGGGAGCAGGACCTAGGAGCCACTCAGGTCCTGGTGACAAGAACAGAGGGAAGGTTCTGGTCTTCAGGCCCTCTGAAAGAGGCCAGGATGGGAGTGAGTGGGGAGGCAAGGGTGGGCAGGCTGGAGCCCCCACCCTGCTGAGTGCCTCACTGGTCAGCATAGTCCACTTGCCACCAGCAGGAGCTTGGAAACAGAGGCTTCCAGAAGGGAGGTGGGCCTCCTTTTCAAGCTCTTTCTTAGCAGGGTCAGGAAGGTCCTGAACAGCCTGAGCAGGCAGAAGGAGACCTGTTGGCGCAGGGGTTTCCGGTCCTGGGGGTCCACACTATCAGGCCTGTCAATGGGTCTCAACGTATTTTTTGCAGAGCTTGTGGTAGAGATAATGACACCTCTTAAAACGTGGTAATTGAACTCCTGTCTGCACACGGTGATAAATCCACACGGTACAACAATGACCTTGCAGATGGGCTTCATCAACGCCGAGCCTCGCAGGCGCCTTGTCTTCCTGGGGGCCGCTCAGCTGATGTTGTGTGCCACTGCTGGGTCAGCACCTGGAATCTGCGCCTCTGGGGTCTCCTCCCCACATTGCTGACCAGTGCACGGCACTTCTCTGGTGCTCCATTAGGGGGCAGGAGAGTTTGTCAGAGCAACTGAGGGTCATCCCAGCGGTCTGAACTCATTTTAGAGACAGATAGGAAGCAATGGTGTGTGGTCCCCTCACCCATCATTATGATGATACACGGTTGTCATTGAACGCTGGCCTGCCAAGAAGGCACAGTGAACGTGCCAAGTGCCCTACAGCCTAACAATCTGCCTGCGGGATGTGGGAACTTCCCTTCCCGGATGGGGAGCAGGCTAGTCATGGAGGACAGGGGACTGAATGCCAGCTTGGTGATGGGACGCTACAAAAACAGAAGGGACGGGCCTCCAGGCTGGAGCGGCCTGGGAGCTGAGGGCTGGCTCAGCTGGGCCAGTGGGTGGCCTGTGAGGACTGCATGCTCTAATGCCCTCCAGCATTTCATAGATGACTTCATTCAGGCAAGAGCCACGTGGCATGCACTGCCCAGAGCAAGCACATGCTCACAGATACTGGCAGCCGATGTCACAGAGCAGTTCAGATCTCTGTTGTTGTTTGAGACAGGGTCTCCCTGTAGCCCCAGCTAGCCGAGAACTCCCTCTGTAGACCAGGCTGGTCCTCAGTCTCTCAGAGATCCACCTGCCTCTGCATCCCAGTGCTGGGATTAAAGGTGTGCACCACCAAATCTGGCTCAGATCTTTTTCATCACCCTGAGCAGAGCTGTGCTGAACATCACTTCTGTCCCTGCCCTGTCCAGACAGCTACTAATCCCCCTGGTTCCACAGATGCCCCTGCTCAGGACTTCCAGTAAGTGAACCTGACGATATGAGGCCCTGGGTGGGGCCTTGGCCACGGCAGCAACAGCACGTGTGTTTCTGTTTCCCTGCGTTTCAGCTAGTGGGAGTGACATGGCATAATTCTTGTGCCGATTCCTACCTAGGCAGGCTTCGTCATGGCGCTTATCACCCAGCCTGCACACACCCAGCCTTTTTACACCACTTGGCAGCTGTGGCTAGTGCTTCTGTGAACATTTGGGCACACAAGTGTGGAAGGGTTTGTGTTTCTCCCAAGGCATTACCCAGGCAGGCAGTGGCTGGGCCTGGGCTTTGCCCCCAGCTCCTGCCACTTTATCTCATTCACATGCGATTCTCTTGATGCCAGATGCCTAGGAAGCTGATTCTCCTGCAGGTGAGACCTTCCACAGAGTCCCCAAATCAGGTTGTGGGTGCCACCCTTGCCTCCACAGTCTCTTGGGATGAGAGCCTGCCTGAGAGCCCCACACTTGTGAAACACCCGCCTCCCCACCCCGTCCTCTTCTGTGGGAGTACGCATGAGGTCTTTTAAGTGGTTTAAGAAAGCACGGAGGCTTAATGTATTACAGGAGTTTAATTGTATTTTTATTGCTCATTACATTCCAAGTTAATTACATAGCAACTGAATCTATGCTGTGTGACGTCGCCTGAACCTGCCTGAGCATCCCTGGTCTCAGGTGGGCTTCAGCCCACACATCTTGGGCTCCAACAGCATCAGGACCACCAATCAATCCCAGAGCCATCTCACTCCACACCAAGGGGATCCCATGACTGGAGGGGTGGACACAGAAGGGCTATATCTTGGACTTCAGGGTTCACTCTCCATGTCACATCTCCACGAGGGCTCTGCCTGCATGGGTCTGACCTGGCCATAGCCCATCTGGCTCGCTGGCCCTCACTTCCCAGTCTTTCTTCTGGGACCTGCTTTGGGGTCTTTCCAGAAGAGGAACAGAATGCCTGCATTTTGACTGCGGAAATCAGGAGTGACACGGGTTCCCAGGCTGGCTGAGAGATGGAGAGGGTGGTGCACCCCTGAACGAGGGATAGTTCTTGTCACCTTAGAGACATGAATGTCAGAGGTCTGTGGTGAGCCTAACAGCAGACACTGACCACTAGCAGCCTAGCAGAGTTCTATTTTACTCTCAAGACCCTTGGTGTCCAAGGACCACAGTCCTCTAACAAGTGTGTTTCCTGCCCCAAGTCTTTAGGGCAGCTGTGCAGAATTGGTTCCTTTAGCGAGATGGCTCCTTCTAGAAACCTCTCATTCTGAGCATGGCAGCAGAAGAAGCTGTACCCTACCCCCGGTGGTAAACACACAGGAGCAGCGTCCTTCCGAGGCTGCTGCCAGCATTTGTCCTGGTAAGGGGGGAAGAGTCTGGACTCTTTGCTCAGAGGGACCTAGCTGACCTTCCAAGACTCCTGGCAGTCATGACAAACCTGGAGCTGAGGGAGGGAGCGAATCACCAGTTCTGGCTGGGTCTGGGTCGGACTGGAATGGTGTCCTTCCCAGAGGGCTGCTCTTACCTGTCCCTCCTCCCCTGGTCTTTCTGGGCTCAGGGATGCCCAACAGCCTGATGGGGATTCAGTAGCCCTGTGGTACCTGTAAAGTGCTCCTTTGTAAATTATCTTCTTCCTTTAACCCCCAAGAAGGCAACCCTCCCTGCTGAGACCCTGATTGATAGACAGAATCCCATGTGTGCCTGCTAGTGTGGTAGAGTGACAGTGTGCATGTGTATAGCATACAAGTATGTAAGACTGCATATATACAGTCTATAGCTGCATCAATAATCGCGAGAGAGTGACTGCAAGTGTATGCAAGAGTGGAAATGCACTCACACCGGCAGGGAATGTGTGTGAAGGAAACCAGTCGACCTCACCACCCCTCCTGTCATCTGGAGTGTGTGGAGGAATCTCAAGGGGCCCTCCTTCCATCGCTCATCCTTCCTGAGTGTCCAAGTCAATCGTAGTGGAGACACATTCTTCGATGATCCCCCCAGGCCTGAAGGTGTCTGCCTGGAGCAGCTTTCCCAGCCCAAACCACCAGCATGCATCTGGGCTACACCTGAGCCCTCCAGTTCTCAACTGCCCATTTCTGTTCATTGTCTGCAGAAGGAACCCCTGGGATCCAGGTCTCAGTGACCTGCTCTGAGATCTGCTTTCTCTTCTGTTGTCCACTGGCCTGCACTGTGCTGCCTTTCTGCCCTAGAGCTGAAACTCAAAGGCAAACTCCACACCAGAGTCCTGGCTCACGACTGATCTGAATGTTTTGCTGTGGGGCTTTAAAAAATGATATACAGGCAGCTTCTTGAGGGCCGGACCCACCTCTCAGCTTCTGCACAGTTGGCAGCCCAGCAGGCTCTTTGAAGGCAGATGGCTCCTGTCTGAGTCCTTAGTAGGCACCTTGCAGAGATCCTGTGGCTATGAATAGATGCCCAACATTACTTCACCCACCACAGGAGCTACAGCTCCTCACCCCACTGGCAGGAACCCTTGACACCTACCTGTGTGTCTGAGGTGGGACCACAGGAGCTGACAGAGCTTTGACTGACCCATGGCCCAAACCCCCGTGTCCTTCAGCAAAGGGTCCCAGGCCTTTCTCGGGCTATATGTTGTTGAGATGGGCGCTGTAACTCTCAGATCTTTCTACTTCTGCCATGAGCTGTGTCCTGGGGAGCTTGTTTGTCCTGCCCTCCAGTGGTAATGTCCAGAGCCTGCCCTCTGGCATGGTTGGGTTTGGTTCAGGATGTGTCAGCTTGCTGCTTTTACCCTGTCTCCTCCGTCTCTCCTCACATGGAGTTGGGATGGGTTAGTACGTTTGCGGAGCCAGCCTAACTGTTCTGTGGCGTTTCCCACAGGCTTTTCACTTGTGGTTTAAGTGGCCAGTGAGGATTAACACTCACCCGCTTCTAACACACGAAGGCCATTCTGTGCTACTGAGGCCACTCTCCTCCCTAGCTACTGGCATACATTGCTTAACCCTGGGGTTAATGCATGGAAAAGCCTCCATGAAAAATAGAGTTGTTGGAATGTGCTGACACAAGCCAAAGCAGCTATGACATCAGCAGATGTTGTAATCTGATGACCCAGTGGCTCACCCTGTGGCTGACTGAAACATGGTTCTCCAGTGTGTGGCTGTGTCTGGGTACCTGAAACTGGCAGGTACCAGTTTCTTCCTTCACTTTGCACAACTGTGACAGGCACAGAGTGCTTCCGAGGGGGCCTTTGGGAGGTAGAGGCTGGGAAGGTGGTGAAGGGACTTTGGGGGTTGGAAAAAGAGTGACTCTTGTCACAGGAATAAAATTGGCAATGCCATCATCTACAGTAACTTGGAAGATAAGAGACATACACTCCCAGTGTAAGATCTGAGTAAGGTGTCACAGAACGGTGGAGATGCAGGTTATCTCACTGCTGCAGACAGTTCAGGAGGAGCAAGGGCCTTGGAGGGGACTCCATGCAACTCACATTCAGAGGTTAAAGGAAGAAGCCCAGGATGTGCTTGGTTGGAAAATGAATCTCTCCAAACAGGCATTCTGAGGTCAAAGATCAAGTTAAAGAAATCTTGACATTTATAGGTAAATGGATGGAACTAGAAACTGTTATGCTAAGTGAAGTAACACAGACTCAGAAAACAAACGATGTGTGTTCTCCCTCATTTGTGGACCCTAGCACCAAATCCCTGTGTATGAGCGTGTGTCCTGATGTAACGGCAGGGGCCAGGAGCATGGAAAGGAACCAGGGAAGACAGGGAAAGAAGGAGCCCGAGAGAGAAGAACAGTAGGAGGCAGGTGTTACCCAGGGAGAGATAGATAAAATGGGAGAATGTAAACAGGAGGAGAAGGGAGGGTTACACAAGGAACTGTGGGAATAAAGAAGGAGCTTGAGAGAGGTGGGGCCACAGGAGACTGGTGTTATTGAGGGAGAAATGGGGAAAATGGGGACACTAAATAAAAAAGGCATGGAGGGAGGGCTAGACAGGGAGGGAGGGAGGGAGGGAGAGAGAGAGAGAGAGAGAATAATGCCTAGCTAGTGTAAAATACCAGATGGAATCATATTAGTCTAACAACCTAATGACACATACACACACTATCTCTAAATGAGTGCCTGTACATAGCTGAAGGCTACATAACAAGAAACAGTACCAGGCAGGAGAACCTTTCCATTGAGCTGGTGGCCAGTCCAAGAGACTCCCCAAATCACACAGGCTATTGCCACAGCCCTTGATTGCCTCCAAGAACCTGAAGGTAAGACCATATTGCTGAAGACAGGACATAGTTCAGAGATCGTATTTGGAACAATGGAGCTGGAACTGACCTGGAAGCCACTTCCTCTGAAGGCTACCTCTCATAGCTCTGGAGAGCACCATGCAAGCTGCTAAGGGAGAACATCAGTCAATGGCCCAACACTGGCTTCATGACCAAAGAACCACGTCAATGACCGGCACAGCCCTCGACACTGGTGCGGTAGTGGCATTTGTATCTCGGGGGCAATCGACGGCTACCTAATTGGTCTTAAAGACCACTCAATTGGAGGAAACCCATGTGTGGTACTGTTATCATAGTCAAATACACATGACTGAACAGATCATAGATCTTAGAGAAATCCCCAAGGCTGTCACGTCCCTAGGCTAATGTAATTTCTTACTAAGTGCAAAATTTGTAGCCTTATAGTTGCAGTCAAGAATTGCAATCACCACTCAGCAAAGAAACTTCTTTGCTCCAGATCAAGACTATTACAGAGTACCACAATTGGTTACACACAGACATCGTCTGTGAATTGCCCATGCCTAAAAGGCACATCTACACTGCAACCTCAACACCTAAGGCTCAGGCAACACAGAAAAAGAGGTAAAGAAGTCACTAATGAATCTCTCAACTCTGGTTAATGAAGCTCCCTCATGCAACAGTGTGGGTGGGTCTCCATCTCCAGCATAGCTGTTGTGCTCCAGCTGTCCCAGAGAATGGAGGACGATCGAACAGGTCCTCAGGTGGCTCAGAGTGTGGCGGGAGGAGTTCCTGGGAGACTGCGTTGGTGGGCAGTTCAGTTATTGAAACCAAGGCAGAGGTTTATATAGGGAGGCCCTTCTGGCTGTTATAGAAGGTGGGAAAGCTAAAGGTTGGGTCTTTAGGTAAAGGTTGTAGGGCTGACGTGGAAATTAGGAATGAGGAAACAAAACCCAAAAACATGGTTCTGGTCTGGGGTGATCTTTGTCGGGGGGAAAAGATAAAGCAACTGCTGAGGTCTGCAGTGGCTTCCTGGGACCTAGGTTATCGCATAAGGCAAAGCAGGCCAGACTCCTACCGTCTCTTCAGGGGATCCGGGGTTTCTTGGCTTGCTCAATACCTTTTACGATAGACCCAGACCCCACACAACAGAGAGCCAGGAACACAAAAGGTCACAAATGGCCAAAGCATGGAGATTAGGAGTCTGCAGGGTGTGGGTCACAGGACAGGACCCAAACTTCACTCACCTAGGGTTCAGGGACCATTTCTGAAGAGGGGGGGAAAGATTGTAAGAGCCAGGGAGGAGGTGCATGACCATATGGATATAAAATCCTACAAGCTCCTGGGACCCTGTTCAGAGGAACCCACAGCAATGGTGTCAGCATGCTCAAGACCCATGCGAACTCAAGCAGACCGAAACTGGAGTTATAGATGATTGATAGCCACCATATGGGTGCTTGAAATTGAACCTGGGTCCTTTGCAAGAGCAGTCAATGGTCTTAACTGCTGAGCCATCTCTCCATCCCTGTAATATGCTAAATATGGATCCTTGTATTTACAGACACGTATGCCAATAACCACTCATTAAAGATACTTCTTTTGCAACAAATGGAGACTATTACAGAGTTCCACTGTGGGTCACACACAGAGAATAAGTGTTTGTGAGATGCCCAACCCTAAGTGACACATCTACAATGGAACCTCTACACTTAAGGCTCATGGAATACAGTGGCACAAGGCGTAGAGAGACACTAACGCATCTCTCACCTCTCATCAGTGAAACTTCCTCATGCAACAGAGGGCCACAAAAGGTCACAAATGGCCAAAGTGTAGAGCATAAGAGTTCGCAGAGTGTAAGTCCTTGGACAGGACTCCTTTATTAAGCTCCACCCACCCAGGGCTCAGGGACTGTTGTGGATGAGGGGGCAGAAAGATTGTAAGAGCCAGGGCAGGAGATGCTGCCCATTTCCCCAGTTCGATGCTGGGTTTTTGTCTGCTTGAGTTTGCAGGAGTCTTGTGCATGCTGTCACCATTGCTGTAGGTTCATATAAGCAAGGTCTAATGCGCTTGTAAGACTCCTGTTTTCATATGGTCATGCATCTCCCGCCTGGAGGTCATGGAGGCTTTGGGACCATGTATTGGAGAAAGGTGTGTAGAGCCAATTAAGATGCTTTATGAGAAATACATAAAAATTCAATAAAAAAAAATACAAAAAGAGCACTTGTTTTTTTTCCAGAGGACCTGTGTTTGACTCCCAGCACCCACATGGAGCCTAACAACCATCTGTAACTCCAATTCC
Source organism: Eospalax fontanierii (assembly GCA_035773235.1). Taxonomy (NCBI): domain Eukaryota; kingdom Metazoa; phylum Chordata; class Mammalia; order Rodentia; family Spalacidae; genus Eospalax; species Eospalax fontanierii. Next base: position 80,448,897 of record CM069536.1, read on the forward strand.
AAGGCATCTGATACCCTCTTCTGGGCTCTATGGGCATTGCACACATGTAGTACACTTACATAAATATAGGCCACACATTCATACACATAAAATAAAAATAAATATAATATTAAAACAGAACTACAGATATAGCTTTTAGCATATGAAACAATTGAGTGAATAAGATATCCGTCAAATTTTGTTTTATGGTTTTCTTTTTCTTTTATTTTTTTGAGAAAAAATCTCACTATGTATCCCTGTCTGGCCTGGAATTCACTCTGTAGATCAGGCTGGTCTAAAACTCACAGGGATCGCCCTGCCTCAGCCTCCCCAGTGCTGGGATTAAAGGCCTGTACCACTACACCTGGCTAGAAGCCCACCAAGTGTTAAAGAGAGTTGTATTGGACTGAAAGGAGATGGAGAGTCCAAAGTGAAAAGGGAGAACAGAATAAGAACGTTACACAGCCGAAAACACGGGCCATGTGTTATGGGAGAAGAAAGCTGTCTTGGAGGATGCAGGCAGCGCACAGGAACACAAGACTCCCGTGGAGGAGGACTAGTCCTTGCCAAGGAATAGTCTTACCCTGGACTGGAGAGCAGGACAGATGGCCTTTTTGAGAATTCTACGCAGTGGCGATCATGCAATAATGCAGCTTTTCAGACAAGCTTCTCCCACTGAGTCCCTGCTGTGTCCTTCCTCAGACTGAGTCCTTCCAGCTTCTTGTCATTGAATGAATTCAATCATCTGGATGTACCACGATTTAACTATCTACCTGCTGACTCGAAGGACCTTTTATTAGCTTCCAAGCTTGGATCACTCTGGATTGAGCAGCTATAAGCATCTGTGTGCAGGTTTTGTGTGGCTGTAAGTTTTCTGGTTACTTGGAGCATATGTGCTGGGATGTGTGGTAAGATCATTCTCGGCTTGGAAAGCAAATGGCTGACTCAGAGAGGCTGCATCCTCTTGCTTCCACAAGCAGTGGGGGGACTTCCCGCTGGTAAAAGTCCAAGCCAGCCCCTGGGTGTCAGTATCCTGGGTTTTGGTCGTCCTCACGGTGCCTCAGAGGTGCCTCATTGGTGCTTTTGTAGCAGTTCCCTGCTGACACCAAACTGAGTGTTTCTTCATAGAGTCTGTGGGGGTTAATATTGCCAACTTCGCAGGATCTAGACTCACCTACGAGATGAACTCCCAAACATGCCTGTGATGAACTGTCTAGATTGGGTTAGTAAGAGGGGAAATCCCACCCTAACTGTGGGTGGCACGATCCCAGGGGTTGAAATCTGGACTAAATAAAACAGAGGAAACTGGGCTGGAGAGATGGCTCAGCAGTGGACTTGGTCCAGTTCCCAGCATCCACATGGCAGCTAACAACTGTCTATAATTCCAGTTCCAGGGGATCTGCGCCCTCTTCTGGTCTCCACAGGCATTACACATATGTGGTGCACATACAGACATGCAGACACTCACCCACATAAATTATTTTTAAAGAAAAAATAAGTGGAGCATACCCTTGATCCTCTCTGCTTCCTGACAGCTGCCTCATACCCCATTGCCATGCAGCACTCTTCCCTTGAGCCAATGATGAGCCATGTGCTTGAGCTGTGAGCCCTTCCATCCTTGAATTGCTCTGCCACGCATTTTTGTCACAGAAAGAGCCTCATCCAGACTCACTTTCCACTGACCTGAGGTGTCTGTTCGGATCCTCCTGGCTGGGCTGTTTCTTGTCTTCTTACTGTTCTGTTTGACATGTGCCTGTGCATCCTGCATACCAGTTCTTTGTCAGTTCTGTGTTTTGCAAAGATTTTCTCCCCATCTGTGAGTTTCCATTCTCCTCACAGTGTTTGTAATAGAGCAGAAGTTTAATGATTTAGTTTTGTTCATAATTACTTGAAATATTTACAAGATTCTGAAGTCAAACCACAAGGAAGGGCACATCCAGACTCCCAGAGAGGCCAGGCTTTCCCCTCCGCCCCTCCCTCCCCTTAGAGGCGACTGCTTCCACCTCGGCTTGGTTGGTTTGCTCTTTTTCCAAATAAAGGGGTGAGGTATCCCATGGCTCCCGTCTGACTGTCTGGCTTCCAGTTCTGCCCCAAAGAGCAGACAGGAACAGGGAACTCAACCTGCAGACCTAGCCAGTGCAAGCTGTCCACAGCGGGAAATGCCAGGCCGCAGCACAACCCTGGGAAGACTCCTCAAAGCAGGTGGCAGTCGGAGGGGTCACGTGCATTTTCTGTCTGTGAGACTTCTCCCCTCTTTCAGGGATGTAGCCCCACCATCTGTGTCTAGATTGCCATTAACGTTCCGCTCAGGCCCAGGAAATCAAGTTTCTTCCAGTGTGTCTTGGGGCCATTTGCATTTTGGTGTCATGAAATCTGCTCGAGCACATGCCAGAGCAGATGTTTAGACCCCACAGTGATGTGGAGACAGACTCCCATCCCAACCCCAGGCCAGCTGCTTCCTGCTTCCTTAGGTGTCTTAAGGAAAGCCAGGAAGTCCCAAGATGGGCAGATGTGAAAGGGCTACAGCGGCCTGGAGGGGCGCGGGACAGGGCTGGGGAGAGGGCTGGCGACGGGCCTCACCTGGCCTTTCTCCATGGCAAGCCTCATTGAATGAGTGGGAGTCTGGCTTACCAGTGTGCCGACGCAGACTGTGATGGCAGGAGCTTCACAGAGGTGTTTCCCAGTCTCTCTAGCTCAAGCGGTGACTCAGATGGTCCCTGCAGGACACTCAGTGGGCTGCAGCAACTAGCTGACTAGGCTCAGACCACAGTACATAGAAAATCACTCAGGGGGACTTCCAGTACTCAGCCTGTACCACTTGTGACAAGGAACAGGTTCTATCCTCAAGACTTTTAGGACGCCATGGGAAGAGAGGCAGAGTGGGGACAATAGTTCTTGGAGCACCAGTGGTGGGAGGTTGGGAAACAGCAAGGACTGCCTATTGTGGTTGGAGGACAGGGACCCTGTGCTCCAGGAGGATGCGGTACAGCCAGGGGGCTGTTCCAGAGGTACCATGATTAGTGGGAGGTGGAGTGTGCTTGAGAGTTAGCATGTGCTCCCTCATAGACTGTCCATCATGTAGGCTCCTGGACCATCTGTGTGGAGTGGACACCGCCACAGCAAGGTTTGTAGTGAGACACAGTGCTGAGGCAGGGCGGGGAGTCAGGAGTCAGGTGGTAGGGTAACCTATCCTCCCAGCCTGACGACATGCTTCAATTCAGGTTTCAAAGGGAAAGTCATGGGGGAACCTGGGACAGGCCCAGGAAGCTTGTCCTGGGGGCCTGAGAGAGAATGGCAGAGCTGAAGGTAGACAGAGTTTCTGTCTGGATTGAGGCCTTAATTCTGGACTAGAGTGACCCTTCCCTCCAGAGACAGTACTTGGCCACACAGGCCTGGACTGGGTGCCTTCAGGCTGCCTGTCTGCTTCCCATGCCAAGATAGTGAGATAGTTTATCATCCCAGTGGCTCTGGGGGCAAGGTCTTACTTGTCCTCTTGTCCCAGTCCTGTCATGACTAGTACCCCAGCTACATACTTACTTGGCCTGTGTGGATTTTCAGCCCTAACTCCTGGGCCCTGCTGGGCTGACACCTCCTTTAGCCCATTGTTATTCTGAAAGGCTCATTCTGTGAGGGGTGGGGCAGGTCCAGCCCTTCCTGCCCTGTGCATCCGGTTTCCACCAGGTGAGTTCAGATGTCTGCCTATGGCAGTGTGTCAAGAGTAGATATCCAACTCAGGGTGGCCTGGGGTGCTGAAGGCTCTGTGCCAGCAGGGGTGAAGGAATGGTAGCTCCTGGTGGCTGAGGCCTGTGCTGGCTGAGCCCTAGGTTGGCAGAGCTCTGTGTTTGCAGAGCATGGCAATAGCAGAACCTTGGGCGGTGCTTTGTGTGGTCTAATGAACCTGTTGTACCTTGCTCGGTTGGTCAGGTGGGGGTGCTAGCATTCACACCCCCCACTCCCCCCCGCATCTCAGTTTTTGATGGAGTTAAGTCTTTGACAAACCCTCCCCAGTCTAAACACCGCCTCTGCTGGCCCTGCAGGGACTCCCCTGTTTTCCTTAAGTGTGAGTGTGGGGAGCTGGGGCCATGCAGCTGGCAGGCAAGCCTGGAGCTCTAAGTCCTTGGATCGCTATATCTGATTCCTCTCTCTGTGGGGCTTCCTCTCCCACCCAAGGCCTCCCCTGGTGGCCTTCTCCTGGGCTCTTTCCAAAGCCTCTGTAATTCCTGCCCTCAAGACTCCCCTCGTGACCTCCCCTGTGGTCTGTCCAGCATGCAACCACATTCTTCCTGTGTAGGAGGCACTACCTATCTGTTTACAGTCCTGGATGAGACAGGCCCAGTGTCACTTTTGCTATATATCCCCTTGGTCAAAGCCAGTGGTGGGGCAGCTCAGATTCCAGGAGTAGAGAAGCAAGCTCCTTCTCCTCGTGGAAAGGTAAGGTGTTGGCAATATATTTCATAGGCCACCGGTATGTCTCCACAGAGCATAGACATCTCCAGTGCCCTGAGTACCACTCCACCCTCAGGTCACTCAGTTGAGCTGCCTGTCCCACCAGCACACCTGAGCGGGGAGATGGAGTCCTTCCTATGACAGCAGCCAACCCAAGCCAGACCTGGAGGCCAGAGCTGCTTCCGGGGCCCTGGGCTCCAAGGCACAGGGTAGGTTGGTGAAATGGCTTCATTTTACAAAGAGCTGCCCTTTTAGACAGAGGGAGCTGCAGACTGGCTGCAGGGACATGGGAAGAGGGGAGCTGGGAGGGAGATGGGCTCATAGTCTCACCACAGGGTACAGGCCCCTTCCTGCCCTCCTCTTGGGATCAAAGGCAGATGGGGGTCCTATGTTGCTCTCCCAGTAGAAAGGTGCATGACCCTGGAAGGGTCATCATTGTGTCTGGCCAAACAGAGCAGTGCAGGAGAGATGGGTGACAGTTGGTTGTTCCCCACACACTGGACACACATTCTTTATATATTTTTTAAATTTAAAAAAGTTGTGTGTGCTTATGAATGTGACTGTGGTACATACATGTATTCCTGGGCTAGAGTTTGAAGCTGAGTGTCCGACTTCACTCTATCTCCATCTGAGTTCTTCCTTTGAGAATGTGTCTCTTGCTGAACCTGGAGCTAGGCTGGTGGTCGGCAAGCCCTGGCGATCCGACCCTCCTGTCTCCTCTGACTCCCACAACACTGGGGTGACGGGTGTGCACAGCCACGCTTGGCCTTTCCCCCGGGTGCTGGGATTCAAACTCAGGACCTCACACTTGCAGGGCAAGCACTCTTACTAAGCATTCTCCCCAGCCCCATATTCCTTTGAAATTTCTGGCCATTTAGATTTATTTGGAAAACAAACCGAAAAGAAGTTTCTTTGTGTAACTTGCAGTTCCCACACGTATCTAGTGACCGACCACTGTGTGATGACCCTGAGGACAGCAGAATGCAGCTGACTCCTTCATGAGCAGGGCTGAGTTCTTTGGGCTTTAAAGTGGAGTCACTTAGGTCTCCACAGCCTTTGAGGCAAACCCCCAGGAAACCAGCATGTTGTGTGGAGGGAAGAATGCGACAGAAGTTCGCAGTTGGTGTTTATGAGCTTTATTTCAGCAAATGTGAATCACGGATAGCTCACACCAAGCACTCGGGTTTCATACTACTTGAGGAAGAGCGCAGAGCCATCCATCTAGAGCTGAACCTAATCAACGCTTGGGATTGGTTAGCTTGTACCTCCCTTTCAAAACCACAACTCTGTGGTACCCTGCTCTAAATCCCCAGTTACATTCTCAAGCGTGGCTGGATTTGAACCTCGGGCCAGTAGCACCCCTCCCACTGCTGAGCGAATTAGCGGTAGGGAGAAGCAGGGGTGCCTGGGCCGCCGCAGGGCCTCCTCAAGGGACCCAGAGGATGGTCCTGCCAACAGAAAGGCCTTTAGTTCTGGACCTGCAACAGAACCCTCCAGGGATGTGTGTGGGTGGCCCAGCCTGTAGGGCCTCTTTAGTGCCTCTGCCCACCAGCCATCCGTGCAGAGGACAGGCCCAGGTCAGCCAACAGATATGTTGCCTGAGACACCATTATCTCCCAGGCCAGCAGCCGTCTCTGAGCAGCCCAGCAGAGCCCTGGCTGCCGTGTAATTGGACCATTCAGAAGTAAATTATCTGCAGCTGGAAACAAGACACTGCCTTTTAACTCGGGCATTATAAGGTCAGGACTCCAGACATCTCGGGGAAAAGCATTTATTGAAAAGTGATGGGAAAATGAAATTTAAAATTCAAAGTCGCCATGGGCGGGGGGAGGCAGGGATGTGGGGGCTATGGGCTGCTCAGGCCCCCAGGAGCCGGGTCAGGGGATTTATTTGCATCTTTATTTTGCTGATGCTGGAGCACACTGTGTGAAGTGACTGCAGCTGGGTCTGATGAGGAATGAGTCTTGGAACAAAAGCTGAGAGTAGTGAGTCCAGAACCGGGGAGTAGAGAAAGCCTGGCAGCGGGCTTCGGAACGTGCTCACGGGCACCTGTGTCAGTTCCTTGACTTGGAGGCAGCCCGTCCAGTCACCTGTATCTGCATGGGCAGTCACCAGTATCCCTTGGTACATCCATGGCTTTCCGGACCTGCCTCTTCAGGCTGCCTGCTTCTTGGCTCACAGGTCTGTCCCACCTCCACATCTGTGTACAAGGCCACTCCAGTTCTGGGATTCTCACTGTCGTTCACGTAAGTGGGCCCTCTCTGACCTCCCTGTTATGTTACGTGCAAGTTCTGGGTACCAACTGGACATATCCACCTGAATGCCTGGGCCAGTGCTTCTGTTTCCAGGGCCCTTAGACTGTTTGATTTCTATTATGGGAAACAGGTTCAGAGTCTTCAGAGGACCTTCCCAATGTCCCACTGTCAGACAGGTAGTGTTCCAGGATGGGACAGGGCTCAGGCTTGCCTTGCTGTGTTCTTGGGCTCCAAGGTCCCCAGACCATGGCACGCAGCCCCAGCTCTTGCACATTTCACTTATCTTCCTCTTTTCCTGTCTGGACACAGAGCCCCATCCAAACCAGGGCTCCAGGGAACGGGAAGTCTCGGAGATGGGACTGCCCACCCCATTGCCGCAGCCCAGCCGGGGGGCCAAGGGAGGATGGGTGTGGTGGGACAGGTGGGCAGGTGAGACACACAGCAAAGTGGGAACATCCCCGGAGGAGAGGTGGTCCCCAGCTCCTCTTCCGACCCCCGCAACTGCAGGTGTTTTCTCTGCTGCCGTGAGTAAGCGGACACAAGACGGTCATTTCTCTGGGCCTTGGGCAGGCTTGGGAACAGCTGGCTGAGCAGATGGCGGAACATAGCTTTACTGAGAGAGGCACAGAGATCTGAGGAGCTTGGTCCCAATGGGACGGCCTTTAAGCCCAGGGGACTAGACACAAGAACCAGCCAAGCTCTAAGCTTTGGTGGCCTTCTGTCCCCAGATGCTAGGACCACAAAGAGGGACACTCCTCACCTGCCTGCCAGCATCCTGTCTGTCCGGACCTGGCCTGCTAGAACACAGAAGGGAAAGTCTCTGTGAGCAGGAACAGAGAGAGGCTCCTGCTCCGCGAAGGCACACTGTGCAGTGCTAAGTGAGCTACGTGCCCTCCAGGGACCCAGTTTCCCCTTCTGAGGGAAGGAGAGAAGAATACCGGGAGCCATTAACAATTCTGCGTGACCTAGATCTGTATAGGTAAGAACAGTAAACATATGTGGGGACATGTGCTCCCCTTAAAGATCAAAGACCTAGTACCTTTGCTGCTGGTTTTCAGAAAGTTTTCTGCTGTGTTCCATCCATACATGGAATAAAATGAGGCTCTGCTGAATACAACACAAGTTTCCAAACAATTGTGGCTTCAGTGCAGGTCTCTGTGTATTTCAAAGAAGAGAGTGAGGGCAGGGCTACTGTGGAGCAGTCAGTGTCAGAAGTCCTGGTTCCTTCACTCTTGTTGCTGAACAGTGTGTGTGTTTTCTTCCTGTGGTAACAGCATGGTCCAAGATGGCTGTTGGTGCACTGGTTGCCAGTTTATGTTCCAGAAAGCATGAAGAGAAAGAGAAGAAAGGAAAACCTCTTTCTCAGTAAGAACGCTCCGTGGGAGCTGAACACAGAAAGCCCGCTTCCCTAGCCAGGATGTAGTCACACAGACCAACCACACTGTAAAGGGCTGGGATCAGTCTTGATCATGGCAACTACGGATCTGGTCTGCTAAACTGTGGGTAACAGGCCTCAAGGAGAGAAGAATACCGGGAGCCATTAACAATTCTGTGTGACCTAGATAACAGAAAGCATAATTCCTACTAAAGGTGGAATTTTGGGGATGGAGAGATGGCTCAGCAGTTAAGAGCACTGGTTGCCCTTGCAGAGGTCCTGGGTTTGATTCCCAGCACCCACATGGCAGCTAACAACCATTCGTAACTGCAGCTCCAGGAGATTCAACGTCCTCTTCTGGCCTCCCCCTGGCATCTCGAGACATGGGTGCACTTACACACATGCAGGCAATACATTCATACACATAAAATAAAAATAATAAATAAAATATTTTTTAAAAGTGGAAAGAATGTGTCACCTACAGGCTTGGCTCCAGGAAAGAAGTAAATACTCCAGGAGGGAGCAGAAAAAAGGGGACGGAGGGAAAGTCCAGGTGCAGAGCGACATGGAGACTGCAAGAGGCGGACGAGGACATGGAGCTCACTGAGGAGCCGAGGCGCTCTCCGTCAGGTGTTGCTGCAGAGGAGAGGAGAGGACTGACTGCAGAGCTGCTGCATCTGATCGTCAGCTGTGTCAGGCAGAGAAGCACCTAGCAGACAGCACCCTCTGGGTGTGTCTGTGAGGTCTCTGGAGGTGACCCACTCTGAGAGCGGGCAGCACCGTTCATAGCCTGCGGACCCAGAGGGAGTAAATGAGGGAAAAGTCGAAGTCCGCTATGCCTGGGCATGCTTCCTCTCTGCCCTGCCCCGCCTCGCCCTCACGCCTTGCCAGGATACCCCATACGGGCAACCTCTGAAGTGTGGGCCCACATGCGACCTTCCTTTCTCAAGTGGCTGACGTGAAATACATTGTCACGGCAGCAGAAAGCCCAACACAATTACGCTTCCATTTATTTTCCTGTTGATCGCTTTAATTTATTGATATTTTAGACACCCTATAGAGTATTCAGAATATATGTATGTATAGGATTTAAAGAATAATAAGGCTGAGCCTGCACTCCTCATGGGTATTGTATCTCCAGTGCCTCAGCAATCCACAGACCACTTTTTTAATTAAATAATTGTATTAATTCTTTGAGAATTTCGTATGATGTATTTGATCGTATTCACTCTTAACTCCACCCAGATCCACTCCCCTCCCTAGCCTCTCCCAACTATGCGCCCTCATTAAAAAAAAATTAATAACCCATCAACTCTTATTTGTGCTGCTCAAATACTTCTGGGTGTGGGGCCACCTACTGGACTGAGATCAAGCTTCTAGGAGCCACACCCTAATGAAAACTGACTCTCCGTCCTGCATCAGAAGCCATCAGTGATCTTCCTGAGTTAGAGGCTGAGGTTTGTGAACCCCTTCTGCCTCCACCCTGGAACGTTGATGGCCTTGATCTTCTGCAAGGCCACTGAAGCTACTGTGACTTCATCAGTGCCACTGGTCCTCGCCTGTCCAGAAGATACTGATTTTGCTCTGGTCTCCTCTGACCTTTGGCTCGTAACAAACTTTCTTCCCCCTTTTCCTGGACAGTCCCTGAGCCTTGGGGAGGGGGTGTGATGTGGGTGGACAGCCCACTTCTTGCTAATCTTCTTTTCTTATTCCACAACGCCCTGAGGTAATAGAAACAACTTGTGTTAATCTTCCTTCACCTTCCCATTCACCTTTTGCCAATTATATGAGTCGGGGACTCGTAATGGCATTGTTTTGCTGTTGCTGCTTTCAGACTTAATGCCCTCAGGATTGTCCCATGAATAGCATCTGTGTTGCATGGCCTCCGTTGATGTCAATTGCATTTCCCAAGGAGGCTGCTACTCACGAGCCTGTACTTGATGTCCTTCTGCTGTGTGGACGGTAACCATTTGCCTTCAGGTCCATTGCTGATGGGCAGTCATGTGCCCTCCAGATGTCCTATTGCCATGACGCCAGGATCCCGGTGAGACCCTCCAGGAGTACTTGGAGCCTTTGTGTAGATGGAGTGCTGTGATTGTGGTGCAGGGATATCTGGACAAGGGACTCCTGCTGAACTGGAGCAGCTGATTGGGGGATGGGCAGCCTGGGCCCTGGACCTCTTGTCCGGCCCCACAGTCTACAGCAGAGTGTGCCATACCAGGACATTTTCTGCCGAGACAGGGAGAAGACTGGGGAGTCTCCATGTAAGAAAGCCTTGGTTCATTGGCTCTGTCACCTTTTTGGGACAGGGTCTTTCACTGAGCCTGGAGTTCCCCAGTTTGGCTAGATCGGCTGAGTAGCAAGCCTGAGAGATCCTCCCAAATCCAACACTCCAGTTGCTAAGGTTACAGGCGTGCCTAACATACCCAGCCATCTTAATGGGTGCTATGAGTCGAACTCAGACTTCATGCTAGTGTAGCCATCTACCAGACACTCTGCTTTTTAGTTTTTGCAAACTTGATTATAGTAAAGAGATATCTTCTTGTTTTATTTTGAAAATCTAGTTTTATTATTATTGTGTGTGTTGGGAGGGGATAAGCGGCACAGTGAATGTGTGTAGGCCAGAGAACAACTTTGTAGAGTCATTTCTCTCTTTCTACCTTTATATGGGTCCCAGGGATGGAACTCAGGCCATCAGGCTTACGTAGCAGGGGCCCTTCCCTGCTGAGCTGGCTCCCTGGCTCCTTCTCATTTTATTTTGAATTGAGACATAAACACAATTTAACTCGGTCCAATCTAATCAAGTATATATTATTGAATATGAATATATATTTTAAATCAAAATTCACAAGCACTAAAAGGATTGTAACAAAATAGAGTTCACTGCTCTCTCCCAGGAGGCTCTAGGCTCCTTTCCAGAATCAACTATTTGTAGCTTTTAAAACACTTTGTTTGGCTCTCTAACATTCACATAGTTCTAAATAGTATGTATACATGGTTAACTTCTGACTAATCAGATTAGGACATTCTTTTAAAATTCTCCACTACAGTGAAATGAGGATTTAGTCTTCATATTCTGCCGTCCCCTTTGTCTCGCCTTTATTCTCTCAACATAGTAAATTACATTTTTTGGTTAAGCCATCTTTCCATGTCTACACCATATCTGTTTGACATTCACGATTCAGTCTAATAGCACAGTCCAGTCAGTTATGCTTCCTTTCTGCTTTCTGTGTTTCCTTGTGTTCTGAATTGCGTCGTCGATGTGTTTTCTAACGTAGGACTCATTCTTCCAATGCCCCTTTCCCATGCACCTTTCTTCTTCACTTTTCCAGAGACGTTTTTCTCTTCTGGTCTGGGCTGGCCTTGTGCTCCACCCCAGATCCTTCCTCTGCAGATCCCTTTGGGGGGATCCCTGGTTTCTGTATCTCTTCCTGCCTTTTCTTTCTTGGTTTGTTCCCTTGCTTGGTGGGAACTGTTCTGTGGTTTTCTCAAGATGAAAACATGGTCCAACAACAGAAAGCCTGGTGACGACAGTCCTTCGTCTGTTAGTTCCTGGGAAGGTGGCTCCAGTCTGGACTGGTTGCTCTGGTCCCAGAATCTCCCTTCCCCTCATCCCTCCCTCTTTCTCCCCTGGCTTCTGGATCTTATGCCTTCCTCATTTGCTTCCAAGTTTTTCAGGAGCATTTTCACCTCTGGTTAATTAGGCAAAGGAACTGGGAGGTAATTATCCTGGAGAAATGTGTATCTGAAAATCATTTTATCCCATCCTCATGGTTGCTGAGTGACCCTCATGCAAAGCACTTAGGACTGGAAATGCTTTGGCTTTCAGATTCTCAGATCTGCCTAGTATTTGCCTAAACTTTACAGGTTGAACATCTCCAGTCCAAAAATCTTTTTAAGCATCATGCAAGTACTCAAAAAGGTTCATGTTTTAGAGCATTTTGGATTTCATATGTTCAGAGTGGGGTTGCTCAGGCTACAGGGATTGATTGGTTTAGCTGTGCTGACAGGGGTTGGAAGTCAGTTTGCGTGGAGAGTCACGAAGCTGCCTTCCACTATTTTCCTGTCTCCGTGTCACCTTTCCAAGGCAGGGGCTGCACTGGGTCCCAACACGTCACTGCTGCACTGAGTCAGCTGCAGAGCGGCCCCGTCAGCCTGTGGCCTCCCCAGGAGTTCGTGAACCAGCCATTTGCCCCTTTCATGCTGGCTGCCACTACCATATCGTAGGACATGTTATTTGCTGCCAGGTTTGAGGTTACTGCAAGCAAAACCTTAGAGAATCACAGCGTGTAGACTTTCAGGTGGATCGAGGTTTCATTTGCAGGGCCTGAGTGACCAGGCATGAAGCTGCTAAGTCATGTGGATCAAGGATGGTGGTGGTTTTGTTTTTGTTTTCAGAAATTTTCTGGAATGACTACACAATTTTACATTCCCCCATCACTCCCCAGGCAAAATATGTCTGGGTGGTTTTCAGTTTCCCCTTAGCCCCCCACCAAACATGTCAGAGTAGTTTCCAGTCTCCCCATATCCTCCCCAGCCCTGGCGTCATCGTGGGCTTTCATTTCTGATGTTCTAAGGTGTGGAGTGAAAGCTTACCGTGAACTGAACTTGGATTTCTCTGACAACTAGTGACAACTTGTAACTGCTGTACTGTCATGGACTGTGGGCCCCTCCTGGGCATCCCAGGCTCTGCCGGGCCTCTCCTTTCCAGAGACACCAGCTGCCACCAGCTCTGGTGCCGCTGAATGTTCTTGGGAACAAACCAGGCCTGTTCACAGCTTTCCTGGCTCAGGATTTGTCTTTCTCATGTCTGCTAAGGCAAACACACGATCTGCTTTTCAGCTTCTGAAATGTCGTGTTTGTTTGCGCTGCTTCCTGTTGCTGTTTACGGCTTGGTCTGTCGTAGAGGATGCTTCTCACCTTCCTTTTCTGTTCCAGCTCTCTCCCAGAGCCTTATCTCTCGAAGAACACCTGGCTCTTGTCATTTCAGTAGGAGCTTGGGAAGAAATCGGGATGTGTTTGCTCAGGTTATGACCTCTGTCAGAATCCCTGGAAGCTTTTCAAAGGAAACTCCTTGATGACCAAGAGCCTGGGTTTCCTCCCTGTTCTTGTACACCTTCTCTATGAGTGTATCACCTGCCCTCCTTTCCCAGGAGGCACCTCTGTCTTCTCGCATCAATCTGGGTATTCTTTGTTCATTCTGTTGTCAGATGCTTTCTTCCGCCCTGACACATCTCTTTTCATAGCTAGTGGCTTCTTTTGCTGAATTGAATTCCTTAATTTTTAGATGAAATTGTCTTTGTTTCAACCTTTCTCTTATGATGAGTTCTTTTTGTGTCTTCTGTGGCTTTTTGTTTCTGCCTTTTATGTTCAATGACTTAGGATTGATATGTAAGTATGGTGTGAGGCTGGGATTCATTTTCACGACTTCTTACAAAAGTCAAAGAGCCAGTTTCCAAACATCTTATTAACTCCTTCTCTTGGGCTGGAGAGATGACTCACCAGCTGGGCACCCACTGTTCCCATAGAGGACATAGGTTCAGTTCCCAACAGACACATGGTGCCTCACAACTGCTTACAACTCCAGTTTCAGGGGCTCCAAAGCCTCTTCTGGCCTCTTTGGGCACCTGCATGCACATGGTGCACATAAGCACGTGCAGACAAATACACAGACACACAAAATGAATATGACATGGAAATCCTTCTCACACAAATCTGTCTGTGCTTTTTTTTTAATTTCACAAATCGCACTTTAACTTTCCACAAACATACTTTTCTGTGCCCTCAGTTATGCTCCAGTGCCTTCTGTGTCCACATGACACCACACACACCCTACTGACTTCAGTTCTGTAAATACCAACATCTCCAGTGCATGGCATCCCAGCACTAGGTCCTGCAGAGTTCCTCAAGCCTGTGATTCCCAAGGACAGCCGGTATGGGCCTGTGCTGTCTGTGATCCGGGCCTGGAAGATCTCCTGGCTACAGAATTCTCTGCCAAGAATTCTGAGAGAAGCAGCCGCCCAGTTATAAAGCAACACAAAACGCTATAAAAAGAGTTTAATCGTGCACACGAGGCCAACATTGCAGTTAATTTATCGCTCTGCAAAATTAAAGCCGTTCTGGGGTTTATCATCACTCATGAGGCGGGGAGTTATTTATTGGACACTGTCACAGCTGAGAAGATCCAAAATTCAGGTCAGGGAAAGTCAAGTTTTACAAAGGCCTGTCTGAGTCCCCAGGGTCCAGATGGCTCAGGATGAATTTCCTAGTCCCTCTTACCACAGAGGCGGACTGGGGAGTAGTTATTGTGCTCAATTCCCTATGAGAAAGCCTAGGGTCTGGGTGGCAATAGAGTCTGTATGTGTGTGGACTGCTGCAGCTTGGGGAAATCCATGGGGTTGGTGTGGGACATTGTCCACCCTGTCGGGGTTGAGTAGGTGTGAAAAAAGCTACCACAGAGGACTGGCCCAGAGTGAAGAAGCTGGGCAGCGGCCTCAGCAGGCCCCACAGATGTGGCCTTTCATGCACTGGCTGAACACCAGGACTGATGGTGGGCATTTGGGGTGGGGCCGAGCCTCTGGGCCCTAATTAGCCAGGTAATAAGGCTGTGTATGTCGACATGCTGGGGCGACAGGCTGGCTGCTCAGTAGCTGCCTGACGAGGTAGGGAGCTGGCTGAGGCCCAGTGACTCGCCAATGGGCCGTGGAAACCCTTGTGCTCTCCTCTGTGCGGCCCAGCAGAGGCAAGTGGAGGCCGAGGCAATGGAGCCGGAGCAGGAAGGCACGTGGAGTTCACTACCCCCACAACACCCTTCCAGGGGAGGCACCCTATTACTTGAGCTCATTGCAGTTACTAGGCAACTTCCAGGGGTCAGAACACCCCTATTCCAAGCCCGCATTCTCACAACCGGATTCTTTCCCGAGCCCAGAATTCTTTACTGTTTGTGGGATCACTCGGATTGAAGTCCTCAGTGCTTTTCCCAATCCTCTCTTCCTACCTCAGCCTGACCACAAGCCTGAGGCTGATGCAGTTTCAGGGATTTGTTCTTTGGTCCAAGCTGGTATCATCTTTTTAAAACCCTTCAGGGATCCTGCAGAGTATGCCAGTCAAGCTGCTGAGATGGAAGCCCTGGACTGTACTTTCTCATGGCACCCTTGATGGTCAAAAGCCCCTGTGTGGTAGGAGGTCTGAGGGATGCAACCTTAGGAACTGGAGTCATCTTCAGGTTATCTGAGAACAGAGGTGAGACATTGCCTGCAGTCTCCCTGAAGCTAGACCAAGCCCTTCCATAGCCCTGGCTTGCAGCCATATAACTTTGCTCAGAGCTGTGGTTCACAGGAAGATGTTCACTGAGAGCTTGGGGTAAGGCAGTTTTATTTTTGAAGCCAGCAAGCATTTGCTTTAAATTCATTGGCATGTGGAGTGCTCCAAGCTTAGCTGTCTCTCCCTTCCTGTGTGTTCTACTGCCCACAGCAGGTGTGTGAATCTGTCACTTGCCCCGCCTCCTGGTGCCCCAGATGACCAGCAGCCTTTTTTCTCCTCTGTTACCACCAGTGGGTAACTTTCTGTAGCCTCTAAGAAAGTTCTTGAGGACAAAGAGCCATCACCAGCGGCCACGCGAAGTCCAGATCCACAGAGGGATTTCTGCAATCAAGCTGGCGGCTGCACTGTCTACGCGCTGCCCTCATTTCCATGTGCGGCAGGAGCCTGAGAGCCTCGAAGTGTGGTAAGGGTGTGTAAAGCGGCGTCACAGCAGTGACCCTGGACTCGCCCACCCTCTTTCACTGCTTTGTTCCTGCGGCCGTCTCCCACTCCCCAGGCTTCTTGTTCCTGTCTCTGATAGATCCCACAGTTGTGGGAGATCATGGGATTTCACTATTGTGCCCTCCTGGTCTGTTCATGGTGCTGCAAGAGGCAGGATCACCTTTTTAAATTAAAAAATTCATTATTTTTATCGTATGTGTATGAGTGTAGTACCTACATGTCTGTAAGTGCACCTGTGTCATGCAGTGCCTGTGGAGGTAAAAAGAGGGCGTTGGATCTCTGGAACTGGAGTTACTAATGGTTGTTAGCCACCATGTGAGTGCTGGGAATTGAATCCTGGTCTTCCATAAATGTGGCCAGTGCTATTAACCACTGAGCCATCTCTCCAGCCCCAAGAATCATCTTTTTATAAAGGGCTGAGTAATTTTCCACTGTGGGTACACAGACTGCAGTTTCTTCACCCATGTGGCCACTGGTAGGCACAGGCTGGTTCATATTCCAGCTGCAGTAAACAAGGGAGCAAGGAAGTCTCTCCCACATGCTGATTTCATACCTTTGGATACAAACCCAATAGAGCTGCTGCACATTGTGGTAGTTCTATTTTATTTCTTGAGAAGAAGCTACTGCAATGGTAGTTCCTTTGTGAGAAACAATGGTTCCCACTTCATAATAAGAGCACTGGAGACTTGGAGTAGTGAAATCTTGGCAGACTATTTTAGACTTTGCAAAGTTGAGTGTCAGCCTAGAGTGGCAGGTGCGTTGATTGAGTACAGAGAACAGCTTTATCCACCTCAAGCACGTGATTTTTCCTTCCTTTTTTGAATAATCAGAAGGGTGCAATCTTACTCATCATACAGGGCATATCTTTCCCTCCGTCACTAAGGTTTGTCTTCTCAACAAAAACCCTGCATGGGTTCATCTCTACATTTTGCCTCCTGTTTATTCTAAAACTGATCAGAGCATGACCTTGCAGGCAAGTGTGGCTGTAATTTTCTACTCTCAACCTCTAGTGTTTTGAGGGGGAGTCCCTTAGTAGAGCTTTAGGAAGATAGCTAAATAAGCAGGCATTAGCGGGATCTAGTTTCCTGGTCATCAGTGTAAGGTTCAGGGTTTGAGAGACGCAGCAGACAGAAGGGACCAGACTCCGCTGGCAGCTAACAGGAACCGGCTTTTTGAGAGAAGACCAGATGGGACTAGCTCCTCCACACCCACGAGTGGAGAAACACTAGCCCCCCTTGGGGGCTAGCCTCCCTGAAGAGATGGGGGGAGGCTAGCCCCCTCACCCCCATCTTGGGGCTGGGGCTCCGGGACCCGGGCTGGCGTGCCGGCTCCAGATCGGGATGGAGGAGCTCCCCCAGGGAGAGTGTGAGAGGCAAGCTCCCCCAGGGGAGCGAGCTCAGCCCCACAGCCCAACTCTGAGTCTCAAAAGCCCAGCCAGCACATTGTCCAAGTCCTCAAAGCCTTAAAAACCTTCAGCCCCCTCCTGGCTTTTAGGGGAGGGGAGTTGCCATAACATCTGATTGATGATTAAGGCAAGCTTCTGGCCAGGAAGTAGTCATTTTTCACAGCTGTTTGTGAATTCCTTGAGTCCTGAATCTTATCTGCCCAGGAAGCCCAGTGTCCTTTGTGAATTTGGGATCTGGAGTCTTATCTGAGCTATTTGCAAAGCTTAGATCTCTGAGAGATTGTAACTCTGGCTCCAGGTCTCCTTCCATCTTCCTGAGCTTGAAACTGTTGGGGGTTTCATTCACAATTTACAAACAGTAGCTGGACAAAGCTGGCTGGAGACGCCTTTAAAAAGGAACCATCAGATTTTGTTTCTTCTCTCTGCATCCTCACTGGCTCTCACTGTCTCCTGCCTTCCTAGTGGGTGGAGTCTCTGTGTGGATCGGTTGTCATTGCCCTGACAGCTTAGGAGGCGAGGGTTTCCTCGAGAACCCTTGGCATCTGTGTGTTTTCCAGGCAGAGGCGTCTTTTCAGGCCCTCTGTCCACTTTTTCAGTTGGATTTTTTTGTTCTCTTCTTGTCCTGTTGGTTTCTTCTGTATTTTGGATATCAACCCCTTGCCGATGCCTGCCTTGCAAACTCTCTATGTCTTCAGACAGGCTTTTCATTTTGTCATCATTTCCGGTGCTGTGCAGAAGGCGTTTGGCTAATATCAGCTCACTTATTCTTCCTCCTCCTCCTGCTTCTTCTCATTATTTTATATGTATGAGTGTTTTGCCTGCATGTGTGTAAGTGCACCTGTGTCATGCAATGCCCATGGAAGTCAGAAGAGGGTGTGGGATCCCCTAGAACTGGAGTTTAAACAGTTGTTAGCTGCGGTGTGGGTGCTGGGAATCGAACCCAGAGCCTTCTGCAAGAGCAGCCAGCTCTCTTAACCGCTGAGCCAACTTTCCAGCCCTTATTTATTCTGTTTTTGTTGTCTGAATTTTTCATGTCAGGTGCAAAAAGTTGCTCCTACGGCTGCTGTAAGGGCCATCCCATGATTTCCTCCTAAGAGCTTTTTGTGTTCAGGCCTCACATTTGTCCCTAATCTGTTCTGGATTGCGGTGGGTGCATGGCGTAATGGTATCTATGTAGCTTTGGTTGCAGTGGCAACCCAGTAACTTCTGGGCTCCCAGTTGAGTTTCTCACTGTGATGTAGCAAGTTAACCCGGAAGATGCTTCCTTAAAGCACCTGTTATCTGTCACTTCAGGTTGTGAGTTAGATTTTTGGAAAAGGCTCGGCAGGGAGGGCTTTGGATCCACTAAGCATACACCGAGGCCATCACTTCCAGGGTCACATCTCCGTTCATGCTAGGGGCCTTGGACCAGTGGTCTTGCCTTATTACCCAGGAGGCTTAGGTTCTTCCCGTGGCAAAGGAGGAAACATCTGTCATAACCGCACCCCTGAGTCCCAGACACTTTCTGGTCAGCTGCAAGCTGCAAGCTTCTTAGGACTCAGTCTCAGAATAGCCAGGTGAGACTTCCATGTTCTTGAAACTGAGCAGGTTGCCAGCCAAGGTCAATGCAGACGGGGAGGCAGGGATTCAGCCCCACATGTGGAGAAGCAGGACATTTGCTACACCCTGAGTGTGCTATGCTCCTGGCTTTCCAAGCCGGGTTCCAGCTTCCTCAGTTCTCAGCTGTCTGAGCCAAAGGCCTCCAGCTCACTCCAGAGGTAGTTAACTTGGATTGATTACCTGATTGGATTAAGAGACAACGAGAAGATTGGAGAGGCACACCTTTGCATGTGTCTATGAGAGTGTCCCCAGAAGATTATTTGAGGGGGTTAGACACACCCTGGATGTGGATGGCTCACCATGGCCTGGTTCCAGACTGCATACAAAAGGAAAAGGAGGAGCGAAGTCAAAGCAAGCCTTCACTTCTTTTTATTCTTATCGGATATTTTGTCACAGTATCAAGGGAATTGGCTGACACAGCCCAAGAAGATAGGGGTCAGCTCCACACCTGCACCTAGGTCAAAAGTTGGTCCTTGGGTGGTTTCTCCCAACCTAGCCAGTCGCTCCCCACATGAGCCTCTCTCTGCCCAGCCTGCACCAGCTCTGCGGCTCCCTGTCTTGTCCTGTTGTCCCCAGTCTCCCCTCTAGCAAGCTCTTTGTCTTACAGAGGCCTCTCTAACAGTGAGCTTCCTGGCATCAGCACACAGCAGCCGTGCTGATGGGGAGGAAGGGCCAGGCTGAGCCGCTGGCCGCTGGCTGTCATGCGGGTGCAGAGGCTTGAAGGCGACCTGAGCGTGGGAAGGGGTTCTTGGGAGGAGTGGGGACTCAGGCAGACAGGTGTCTAGCCTTACTGCCTAGGGCTGGCAACCTTAGACTTGCACTTCACCCCTCAGAGTCTCAGTTTACCTATGTATAGGATAGACAGGGGCCAGCCCTACCTCTCAGCATTGTTGGAAGACTGGGTATCCTAAATCTGTGGGTCCTGCTCCCAGGAGGTCCTGGGAAAGAGTCAGACACTTCCTGTCTTATGTCCAAGTTTTCTAGTAGGGGGAAACACAGAAGTCTGGCAGAACTTGGCACTTGTAACAGACACGGGCACGGGGCTAGACCAGCAGATGTCAGGTGAGGCAGTGAGCATGTGCAGGCCAGGCTGTGTCATCAGTCAGGGTGACTTGAGACTCTGCTTGCTTCTAAAACGTCAAGGAGGAGATATCATAGCTCTGAGAAAACAGGGTTGGAGTACTTGGTCCAGGACAGGGGATGGGGTCAGGCAAGCAGAGGGGGAGTCCTGGGGCCTGTGGGCTGCCATGGAGGTGACTGTCCCAGGTCTACACGAGCCAGTGAGTACCTAGAGCTCTTAGGGCATGAGCCTCGTGGGGTACCATGCCACTCGTCCTTCTGTAGTGGATCCCCTTGGTGAACAGTTCCAGTGTATGTAGGGAGGATGGCCCAGGTGCTCACAGTGTCCACTGGCCCTCGATGAGTCCAGGAGCCTGCTGGGGATCATCCAGGGACATTGTTGTGCCTGGTTATTGTAAGGTATGACTGAAGGAGGTCCCAACCTCCCCCCCAGCAGTTCTAGGACAGACACCTTGGTCACTCCAGCCAGACTCTCAGAGCCCATTGAGATCTGAGAAAGGAACTGACTTTTACAACTTCTTGAACAGATAAGATTCCTGACCCAGAATTCACAAACAGCTGTAAAAAGGGATTCATTCCTGGCCAAAAGTTTACCTTAAACATCAATCAGATGTCACGGGAACCCCCTCCCAAAAAAAGGCCTACCGACCAGCTAGGTGAAGCTAATGGCTTATCTCTCTCCTGGAGAGTTAGCCTCTTGCACTTGCCCTGAGGGAGCTTCTCCACCCTGATCTGGAGAAGTTAAGTCAGGCTCGCCAGCCTAGTCCCCACAGCCCCAGCCCCACCAAGATGAGGGGGCTAGTATTTTCTCCACTCCCGGGAAAAAGCTAGTCCCAGGTGGTCTCTCTCTTTCCACAACTTGAGAAGCCAGTCTGGTTCTGCCCTTAATAAACCGGCCCTGTTAACTCTTCCAGCAGAGTCTGGTCCATTTTCTGCTGCATCTCTCCAACCCAGACCTTACAGTGATGGCACTGGAAGGCTGGAAGAAGGATGTGACATTCAGTACCCAGGAAATTCATTGTTATCGCTGTACACTGAATGTCAAATGAATCTGTAATGGCAGGTAGAGCCGAGCTAAAATATTGTCCCTGTTTCAAATGACTTGGATTATAGAAACCCCATGTGGGTGAGGGGAGGAGCGGCTGCACCCACAGACCGACATGTGTCAGGGACAGTTGCCTGGTGGGAGAGGAAGGGATGGAAGTAGAGACAACAGGTAGTCGTGCACAGGCCCAGCTCCAGGCCCAGCTCTAGTCTGGATTCAGGGTCAGCTAGGGACTTTGGTTTCGCCGGACAGTAGCCTAACCCTCAGCCTCTCCACCTTTGTGCTCACTCTCTGTCTTCCCCAGCGAACCCACAGACATGGGAGGTAACCACCTGTGTGGGGTCATTATTCCCCTGCAAGACCCAGGTTTGCCTCCAAGAGGCTCCTTCTGGCTGTCTAGAAGCTGGAGCTATGGGCTCCATCAGCCCCGCCACCAAGCAGCACAGGCCTTGTGCCACCTCCTCTGCCTTCTGCCCACTGCACCTCTGCCCAGGTTAGCCCCAACACCTACAGAACCCAGTCCTGACACAGCCCCACAAGCAGAGCTGGAGAGGGGCACAGTAAGCCCTGTACAGGGCTGAGGGGTTTGTTCAAAGGTTGACGCTTGAATGCTGGGCCCTGTTGCAATGTTTTGGAGGGTGTGGTGTTTAGGCAGAGGGGTCTAGCTGATGAAGTCGGTCACCTGGAGTGGGCCTTTGCAGGTCACGGCACCCTACTTCTGGCCTGTGCTCTGCTTCCTTCTTCTGAAGTGTTCTGCCTCAAGTTCCTGCTGCAGGTGGAGGTGTTGCTGCCACTGTGTCTTCTCCATACAGTGGACCCGAATGCCTCTGAAACCACAGACCAAAGCAAACCTCTCCTCCCTTAAGCAGTTCCGCCTGGCGTGTGTCACTGACTGGGACGGCACCAGCACAGGGCCAGTCCTCCCTGCCCCATCAGAGGGCGCTGAGACGGAGGGGAGCACCCCGCGCCACGCCTAGCACCTGGCCAGTTTGGCTGCCCTGTGGTTCCTGTGGCCTGCAGACATATGTCAGTTGCAAGTGGCCTTCTGTCTTCTAGCCCTGCCAGGGTGGAGGGTGGGACAACCTTGGGGAGATGTGGCTGAGGTGTCACCTCCTCTAGGGGGCGACAGCTGAGACAGAGAGCAGCGAACTTTCTGTTGCATGTGTGTTGTACTATTACTTGAAGGTGACTGTGGGGCTCCTGACTGTACCCCCAGAAGCGACTGTGGGACCCAGAGTCTTCCCCCGCCGCCCTGTGCACCTGCCAGAGAACAATGCCCTGCCATTTCCGTCAGTCACCCTGAGCCCCTTGACCCCACTTTGGGGGACCCTCCATGGTGGTTAGGAGCTGGGTGGTTAGTGCATGGAAGCCTGAGCCTGGGGTCTGATCTCCAGATCAGCCACGGGGATGACCATGGGGGAAGGCAGGTCTGCAGTTCCCTTTACCTAGGGGACCCCTGCTTCCCCTCTGAGTGGCCCTGAGGGGAGGAGGGGATGGCCTCTGGCTGGAGGCTTGGTTTGAGACAGTCCTTTCCCGTGAGGCCTCCTGGAATATCTGTCCTCTCTTGTCTTGTCCTCGCTTTGTTCCCTGTTCCTCTTCTCTAGCTCTCCAGAAGGAAAGGTGCTGGTCTTGGAGGACCTGGACTTCCACCGGAAATGAGGAGATAGACAGAGGGACCAAGAACCTTTCCTTGCTTTCCCCACCTGCCCCTCTCTCTGGGGTCCATTGTGCCCTTCAGCAATTTTAGGCCCTTTGTCCTGGGCCAGCTCCAGGGACATTCTGGGCCTCACTGTCCAGGCTGAAGGAGGCATGGCCACCTTCCCATCACCAGGGCAGGATGGGACACTGCCTGGGACCCACACATAGATTCATTCCTGAGCCGTTACTGAGTGCTGAGGAAATCGTTCTGCATGTGACATGTCTGCAGGGGCCATGCTCAGCTGCTCTAGGAACAAAGGCCACGTGAATATGGCCCCCATCACACCCTCTGTGCAGGGGTGAGGCTCAGAGACACTGAGCAATTCCCACAGAGAGCATGTGGTGTTGGGAATCTTGGGCCCCGTGAAGAAAGATCAGGAGGTCAAGATCATGACCTGGAATCACCAGAGGATCTGAACCCCGGCCTTCTCCCAGAGGCTATGTGAACTCCACCCCCCGAAAGGGAGCCTGTGCTCGTGTCTTCACACTCAGAAGTGACACTAGGACCCCAAGTTTGTGGATTCCTATCCCCACAGGTCGTCTCCAACCCTCTTGGGTCACACTGTACCCCAGTCCTGAGCATGCCTCCCCACAGGTGGTCCCAGTCTTCCACAGAGAGCATTGGGTCCCTGAGGCCCAGCTTCCTTCCCCAGATGTACAACTGAATGGTTTGCTTTTCAGCCCCATTGTCTTGAGCCCAAGGCTATAGGTGACTGTCCGGGCTGGCCTGGGGTGTCCAGGTGGGAAGGCCTCTGCCCTCTGAGCTTGTCTAACAGAGGTGGGCCAGCTTGGTTCGTAGCAAGCAGTGGCTCTACAGACTGCCGTGTGGGGCTAATGTGGGGTGGGAGGATGGGATGGAGGGCGGGCTGGCTCTGGGGAGGAGACATTGACCAGGGCTGGGACCTGGGGATGGTAGGAGTGGGCTCCCAAAGACCCAGAAAAACTCAAGGGAAATGTTCTGGGCATGGCCATGGGTCTGATCACTTTGGACCATTGGAGGCAGGAAGGTGGCAGTGAAACCACTCTGTTTTGAAGTTAACTTGTTGTACCAGGTTCTGGGGGCTAGACAGGCTCTAAGGAGTCCCTGCGCCCAAGGGAGCAGGAAGTACAAAGTCTGCTGGGTCCTGGCTTTGAACCTGGGTGCTCCTTCTACAGATGGTGTCTCCCGCAGGTAAGTTTCCTTAGGCTACAGAGCTGGTTGTGGTGCTCCTCAGGTGGAAGGGGATGTGAGTGTGAAATTCATGGCCACGGGCTCCACTGCGGAGTGCTCAGTGCCAGGAAAGAATGAAACAGGACCCCTGGTTAGGCCACAAGGAATGACCAGGCCACAAGGAATGACCAGGGGCCACCTCACGGTGACTTTCAGGAAATGCTGTCTAGCTTGGCACTCAGTTTCCTCATCTATAAAAGGGGTTACAATACCTTTGACCTCGTAGGGTGCCACCCAGTGTTGGCCTGGTTTCTCCCCCACCAAAATGAAACATTCATTCCCAGCATGGCAGTCAGAGTCAAGGGTGGAGTGCTCTCTGCTGCTATGAACTTGTCCTGCAGACAGACTGTCATCCCTGCCATCCTCCATCAACGAATATTATCCACTCCAGGGCTCTACCGGTCATCGGAGAAGCTGGGGACCACATACTTGGGTCTCCATCCTGACTGTATCACTTCGTATTTTGACAACCTTGAGTTAGTGAAGCAGATATTCCCTGCCTCAGTTTCCCCACCCATAAGTGATAACACAGTTTGTGCTCCTTATTCAACCAGCCATGGATCAAAAAATACCAAAAGAAATTGAATCTACTTAAACAGGGCTTTTCCCTGTCATTATTCCCAGCAGAATACAGCGTGACAAACACACAACAGTTAGCTGTGTTAGGCCTTGTTAGAAATCCAGACACAATGTCACGTCTATGGGAGAATGTGGGCTCTGCAGATGCTCCATTGCCTCTTTATGCAAAGGACTTGAGCATCTGCGGCTCTGAATATCTGTAGGGGTCTGCAAACCACAGTTCACCTCAGATGCAAGGGACAACTGTACCAACTGTCCCTAGCTTGAGACAGTGAGATGGACAAAACCTTGTGACCTTCAGGAAACGCTTAAGAAGAGCCTGTTTTGTCACAAGAGCTGCATGGAGTCTCAAGCCTCCCCTCTCACGGCTGATGCAGAGAGAAGTGCAGTGGCCCACCAGGAATCCAGGAAGTGCCCCAGGAGGAGATGACATTTAGTCTGCCACTTAGAGGATGCCCACTGAGTCCCACCTGCCACAGCTGAAGGAAATGAATCAAGATACAGAATGAGCTGGTGCGTGAGCATGGGCAGCTGCCACCCATGCCACATTCTCTCCCGGGAATGCAGGCCCCAGCTCTCAGAACTTACTGCCTTTCCCAGTGTTCAGAGAAGCCTGCACAGTCTAGGAGCCACAGATGCCTGTGACATGGATGGCAACCTCACCCAGTCCCCGTCTCAAGCAGGGGGCTGGAGTGTAACCAGCACTCTGTGACCCAAGAGGCACAAAGTCACTGTAAAGAGGGTGGGCCTTGACCTTTGTGCTTATTGCCACTCAGTTTCTGGCTGTCCACGATGCCACAACAAGACTGCATCCATGACCCCCAGCTGCTGACCTGCACATGTAGCCCAGCTGGCCAGGTTCAACCTGATCTGGAAGGTGTGACATGCCAGAAGCTAAGCAGCACTCCCAGCGGCCCCCAGCCCTGGGGTCTCGCAGGCTCCTGGACCGACCATGCAAGGTGGTCACCCTCGGTGCTGTTTCTGCTCTTCAGCACCAGTCTGCTTGGTCATGGACACTGTAGGCCTGCCCTGTTGATACCACCAGGCTGCTCAGAATACCGTGGTCGTCAAGGTGCTGGCACCACAGTTATCCTAGCTTTCGGGTGGTCTTAAGAGCAGACAAGGTCACCCCCAGCGCCCCATGTAAAGGTTGTAACCTGGGAAGGGGGTGTGCCTTTTCCTGTTCTGGAGCCTGTTCTTGGTGGGACACATTCTTTGCACCATACAGATTAGATTCTGCAGTTTCTCCTACCCTCTGGCTGGGCTAGGCCTACAGTATCCACAGTCAGTTTGAGAGTTAGGTCAGAGTTCTCAACTCCAGCATTTTTGCCCCCTAAGAGACATTTGTTGCACAATGTCTGGAGATATTTTTATTGTCACAGGTTGGGTCAGTGGGAGGGGTCAGGGCTACACAATCCCACCCTGTGGTGCATCACATCTCCAGCAGTTAATGCGTCCCTCACACTGTGAGGACCACTGATAGAGCACAGCCCACTGAGGAGGGTGGTTACTCCTCGACAGCCCCTAGGGGTAGACTCAAGCAGATGCTTGGATGTTCAGCCATGACAAGTGAACTGACTTGGACAAGTAGTAGGGACCCCTTGCCAACTGGCCCCTCACTGGCCACTCCCTCTGGGCAGGGTCTCTGCCCAGCCTGGCCAAGGCCAGTGAGGGGGTGTTGAAGCTGTCTCCTTGCCTGCCCTGTGACTTGGTGTGCCTCGGCTCCTTTTCCTTCTCCGTGAGGACAGATGTGCAAGGTGCCAGCCTTCAGGGCATTGGTAAGAGGGACACATTCACTCTTACCCCACCTGCCAGCCTGTCAGGGTCTGGTTCTGCCCAGCTCTGATTCCCCTGGGCAGACCTCATTCATCTTTTTCTAGACCAACCATGACGGAGCAAGTGTTGGGGCTTCACTGGGTTCATTTGGGGGAATGTTGGAGTTTAGGGGGGACCTGAAGGCTTGACTGGGTCACATAGAGGTAAAGTCAGACTTTTGAGGGACCTCTTAGGAGGCTAAGGAATGTAAGTGCTGCCCCAAGACCCTGGATGTCCCAGGCATCATTATCTGCAGACAGGCAACATCCTTGCACCCCTGTAAACCACATCTGTGCTGTATGCCATGAGTGAAAGAAAACAGCCAGCTTGTAGTTTGAGTTCATCTCAGAGGAAATCAGCCTTAGAGAGATTTCACCCCCTGAGACCACCTGTAGGTAATGTTGACAAACTCAGCCTTTGATTCTTGTAACTAAGCTCCACAGGGATGTCCTTGGGTCTGACCAAATGGCTATCTCACCTGAGCTAAGTTACAAGCAGGTGCCAGGGGTTTAGCACTTCCCTGGTTCAAAGACCCTGCCTCCCCTTTTAGTGCCATCTTCCTAAAAGGCATACAACTTCCTGGTGGGCTTTGAAGGTTAGAGATAGTGCCTCTCTGTTAATTACCATATTGCTGTATGGATGTATCTGCATTCCTGATTCCCCAAGACTATAAGTATGCCCTGAAACAATAAAGCATGCGGCTTGTGGCTTGCAGCCTGCCTGTAAAGCCCAGGTTCATCCATCCTCATGTGTCTGTCTTGTCTGTCTCCACTGTCCTGCGTGTTCCCTCTGTGTGTCTCCATTCATTCCAGGTTACTGGGAAAGTCTCAAGCTCACCGTTGAAACCCGCTGGCGGGACAAATGGCGCCCGACGTGGCCTGAAACCCTCGAGATAGCCTGGAACTCACTCATCACAAAGAAGAGGGTACCCTGCATTGAAACTACCGCGCCCACGGTGGGAAAGCAACAGTTTCACGTGAGATCACCACTAAAACTTCATGAGATAGATCCGAGTTCAGTTTCTGAGTGACGAGGTAAGACTTTTTCTTTTTCCTTCTTCTTTCCTCTTTCCCCCAAATCCGCCTAACGAAGCGAGACCCCCCAAATCCGCCTAACGAAGCGAGACCCCCCAAATCCGCCTAACGAAGCGAGACCCCCCCCAATTCCGCCTAACGAAGCGAGTTATTTTCCTTTTTTCTTTTCTGATCCACCTTACGAAGTGAGGTTAAACTTTACCAGGAGACATACAGAATCCTTTTGTGTCTGCCTTTAAAACAGGCTCTTTAGAACATGCAAAATAAGGTTAAAATACATAACACTTAAGACTGTGTTGTTTACTGTTTATATGCTTGTAAAACTAATAAGACTTCTTTCAATGTTAATTTTAAGTTTTTATTTCACTATGGTCTAAAAAAAATATACAAAGTTGTTTTAGTATTTTTCAATGTGATTCCCTAAAGACACCTTTCCAGCTTGTCTCTGCCTCTCCCTTACAGCTCTGAAAATAATCTCCTCACCAGGCACCCATTTCCCTAAACAAAAAAGCTGCCTGGTAAAACAAAGCCTTAAGAGCACCTCCTAAAGCTCTTCCCAACCCCCTCTGCTTGGCCTGCATTCCTACTCCAAAAGCAGTCATAGTTCTTCTTCCATCCTTTTTCTTCTGGTCTGAGCCCTCGCGTGGGACTGGTCATGTCATAGAGGTAATTGATGCTTTCTGACCAGGGCGACTCTCTGGTGTTAGCTGAAGGCTTCTATGTCCTCTGTCCAGCCCATTTGGGTGTGGACAAAGACTTCCTATCTAACTCTAATTAAAAACCAAACCTGGTGACGCAACAACCACTTAAAAGCCATCAGGGCGGTTGCCAGTCTCTTAAATTGCGGCAAGGCTTGCGTGTTCCTGCTGGCTGGAATCCCCCAAAGCCGGTCCACGGATCTGGGAACGTTGCTCCTCCAGGACATGCTTCTTTCCTTTTCTATCTAGCTGCAGTTGGGAAGGAACTTAACTTCATTACTCAGACCTACATTACCGCCTTAGTGGGTAGATTACAACAGCTTACCTTACTGCCCGGTTTAAAAAAAAAAAAAAGAGGGGGAGAGAGAGAGAGAGACAGAGAAGAAAGCAGCTAAATATCCAAAAAAAAAAAAAATATTTCCACCACTTATTGGCCAACAAAACCTAAAGTTAAGTTGTAGTGTTAGACCCCACTCTCAGCCCGGGGACTCGAACCCCAGTGGGCCGCCTGGGTGACTAACGTCGGGGAGCCTCAAGCCCACTGACCTCCCTCAGCCCAGGGGACTCGAACCCCTGTAGGCTGCCTGAGAGTCAGTCCCAAGAATCCAGACCGTCAGATGCAAAATGCAAGAAGTAGGTTTATTTCACTTGCGCAAGTGGGAGACTCAGTCTCGTTCATGAGACTGAGCCCGCCTGCCTTCTGCCAGGCCAGGTTTTTATAGTAGGAACTCACAGTATTATCATACATTTATCATATAGGGCACTTGTTACATTTGGATTGGCTTTTGGCCTACAGACCAGGGTCACAGAGAAGACAATTTTACATAGTCCAACCTTCTCTCAGAAATGCCACATACATTATTCTGCAGTTCACAGGAGGTAAACCTTCCCATAATTTATGGATGGGATGATGGAGACTCTTCCTGTGGAATGTTAAGCCCACAGACTTTATCTTGCATACCAAGGGATGTTTACACAACTCTTGAATTCCCTGGGTCTCTTCTTAGTTGTTTTTCTAATTAAGGGGGAGGGGGGAGGCCGAACTCGTATCACCGAGTGCCTCATAAAACAAAATGTCTCACAGTAGAAAAAATATTAAAAAAAAAAAAAAAAAGACATCCACAGGACTTGATTTGATCTCTGTCCTGGCAAGTTACTGGAGCAGGCTCTTTCATTTGCTAATTAGCCTGGGTTTTGTAAATTATCAATTTCACACCTTGCCCTAGGGTGCTTTACTTCTCAGCATAGAACAGGCCTTTTACAGCTTTCAGTCTTCGGCAGTGGGAAAATGGCTTAATCATAGTGTATGCCTGGGCAATAAAAGGCTATGAGTTCGATCCCAGCTTCTGAACTCTGTTTACATTTAAACAATACAAGCACAACTAATCTTTTCCTAGTCAAACTACTGTACACTTAAAAATTTCTATGCTATAGTATTTTACTACACAGCAAAAGTAATAACAAAATTAAAACAAATGTTTTCATCCCTGCTAAGTAATTGCTAAACTTAACAGCTCTTCTGTCCCATGTAAACCACTGAGTTTAAAAAAATAAAATAAAATAAATCCTTATATGTAAATTTTTAATAACACTGAGAAATTGACTCTAAAACTGAATTGGCCCCCTGGTTTTAGATTCAATTCCACTTCCAAATGTTCTTTAAAACTCGTTATAGGCTAGAGCTGGCCACCCTACCTTATAACAAGTAAAAAGACTAAAAACACAGTCTCAGAGTAAAGGACATTGTGCTGTTAAAAATAATTAAGGGATAAACTAATTTCAACAGATTATTATTCATCTTCCTTGTATACTCAAGGTAGCACTGGCTGCCGCTTTAAATGTTATTTCAACTAGAACTAAACATTTTAAAATTTTGTAAACAAAAGAGTCAAATAAAATACAATATAAAATATGTAACTGGGTGTCCTTACTAGGAGAGAAAAAGCCATATGGTCTGATCTTCATATTTTAAGTATGTAATTTCATCAATATGATAACAGTCATGGCCTAACTGCCACCTTGGATAAAAGTTTTTCCAAAAGACCACACCCAGGAATTTACTAGTTCTGTAAAACTCCAAAAAATCATAATAATCTAAAAATCTCCTGGACCACAGGCATTTAATCACAGGTCCTAATCCTATTGCAATTTGTTTTTGTTTGGGTTTTCATTTTGAATTCTTAATAAAATCATAAAAAAAGCAAAAACTTTTCTCACAGGGCTTTTGTAATAAGGTTAATATTTATTTCTATAACAAATTAAAAAAAAACAATGTCAACATTTTAATATCATTTTGGTCTACTTCTAACAAAGTATTTTAAATCTTAACTTTTAGTATGGTATTTACTGATTTATAAAATAACTCTTTTTACATTGTCTTATGCATTTACTGGTTTTTATAAAAAACTATTTTAAGTTCTAATATTTGTTTATATAACATCATTATCTGTTTTTAAAGGAAATTATTTTGGATTTTAACATCTTTATATTTGTTAATTTCTAAATGTGATTATTTAAGATCTTACATGGTTTAAAAAAAAAAAAAACTTAAAAAGGTTTTTCTAGCCATAAGCCTCCAAAAATAACTAAGTACAAAGTAAAGTAATATTTTATAATGACTAAACCTAAAAAACTCATAAATTTACAGTACTCCAGTGCTAAACTTTGCAAAAAAGGCCTACTACAAGGGCATAGTTACAACAATAAAATAAAATAAAATAAAATAAATGGCCTAAATAAAAAATAAAAAATACAACCTTCACTGGTTTTAATTCCTGCCTTTTGCAGTATAATCCAAGGCCTGTTTTTCTAAAATGGAGTACTGCTCCCGCTGAGGTTTGAACTCAGGACATTCAGATTATAAAACTGTTATGCTGCCTACTATGCTAACAGAGTATTTCCCTTTTTGTTGGCTTCAAATTTGCCTTTCCATGTCTTTCCAGGTTCCTTTTAGGTATATGGTTTTTCTAATTCAAACAAACAAAAAACTTAAAAAAAAAAAAAAAAAAAGTACCCTGTTAACAACAGTCTTGCCTCTTGTTTAGTTATAACATAGACAAACTAAGTAAATGTTCTGTTTTAATTGATCAACCCTTGTTTTAAATTAAATAACCCAACAAAATAAAAAGGCTCACCTGCGTTAATAAATATATATAAATCATAAGAAAAACAAATGTTTTTATTTGCACTGGTAATAATTAAACTTAAAAAACTGTCCTGTGTAATGCAAACTATAGAGCTACATCCTAAAAACAAACAAATGCCTCTTTAAGTAAATAATATTAATAGATCATTATATACTATTTAACAACAACAACAAAAAAAAAACAGCCATTCTACTAAAATAAATAAAATAAAAAGTATTTTATAAAGTAAAATGTTATTAAGGTAATGTTACACAGCATTCCTGAGTCAAATAACTGCCATCCTCATGACTTCAGCTATGTCTATTTACAAAAGTTCATCAGCTGCATGTAATTTTACTACAGGTCACCTTATACCTGCAAACTTTAATATAATCAAGCATTGGTTTAATAATAAAGCCTTAAAGAAAAAAAGTAAAACATTACATAGTACTCCCAGTAAGACAATTCTAATGTTATTACATATTATGGTATTAATGGTTTAAATGGTCTAAAAAACAAATATATGTATAAATTAATAAAAATCTTACTTTCTCCAGTGCTTTGCCACATTTGCCTTGCCCCCAAAAGTGGAGGTCTCACAGCCCACAGGGACAAACTATCATGGAACACAATTACAAAGACAAAAGGAAAAATAGAGAGTCTGTGACCCCCACGTTCAGCTCCAACTAACATTGTTTAAAATTTGCCAAAATAGAACCTAAATTTGTCAAACATTGGAGTAAACAAAAACAACAACCAGAGGTTGGCTCTGTGCTCCCTATGGATGAGCCACACGCTTTTTGAATCCTGGCAAAAAAATTTAAAATATTACAAGACCAAAGACCAAATAAATCTATTAAAAAAAAAAAAATCTAACCCCTTAGCCCAGGAGGCAAGAACCCCCTGAGGCCTATGTTTTCCTTTCACAGGTTGCCACAGCTGCCAAAAACCTACTATGAATAATGGTGTTCAGCCTGGAATTGGACAGGACAAATATCCAACATCCACCAACAGGCTGCAGTCCAATGGAGAGTCCGGCATCACCTCGAATAGCCAGCCAGACTACTGCCTTCAACAATGGACACTTGGTGGCCTGACTTACTTGGCCAGAAAAAACTGGGACATTAATAATTGGACAGATGTGGGCAGGCAAAATGCCTAAACCCCCAAGAGACTAAAATAATGTACAAAAACAAACTTAACTCCATGTATTAATGCAAACCTTTTTCAGAAAAAAAAATAATTTCTATGTATTAGTAATAATACTGCCAGAGTTAATCTATGTTTCTAAACAAAAAATGACAATCAGTTATGTTTAACAAGCTTATGGGTTTTATCAAAACCTTTACAGAACCCACAGGTTGGTTTTTTCTCTCACTCTTGGCATTTATCACTCCTGATTTCCATCCTGGACCCCTTAATTGACTTACAATTGGCAATTAGTTTGGTCCATGGTTGTTTAAAAAACTTACAAATTTTATAAAAAACCAGGTTAAGGAAGCCACAACTTCCACTTAAGTGCATTATCATCGCTTGGCACTTGAGGACAAAAAATTGTCAGGTGAGCGGCTAGAGCAGCCCCCTCTCCTGAATGGGCCAAGCCTCGCCCGCAGCTGGGACTCATGCCTCTGACAATCCCATGGGTGTTAGACAAAGTACTGCAGAGAGAAGGCACAATCATGCCTTAGCGGGTTCTCTTAAAGGCAAACTTAATTTGCAAGGAGGTTCATATCTTAAAGAGCCCTCCCCTCACAAAAAGACATGTACATGTATAAATGAGGAATTAAGCCAATGCCTTTCTCATGGTAGATAGTCAAGGTAATAACTCTCTTTACCTGGTCTTTCTAAAATAAAACAAAAATGGAGGAGATGCTGTATGCCATGAGTGAAAGAAAACAGCCAGCTTGTAGTTTGAGTTCATCTCAGAGGAAATCAGCCTTAGAGAGATTTCACCCCCTGAGACCACCTGTAGGTAATGTTGACAAACTCAGCCTTTGATTCTTGTAACTAAGCTCCACAGGGATGTCCTTGGGTCTGACTAAATGGCTATCTCACCTGAGCTGAGTTACAAGCAGGCGCCACGGGTTTAGCACTTCCCTGGTTCAAAGACCCTGCCTCCCCTTTTAGTGCCATCTTCCTAAAAGGCATACAACTTCCTGGTGGGCTTTGAAGGTTAGAGATAGTGCCTCTCTGTTAATTACCATATTGCTGTATGGATGTATCTGCATTCCTGATTCCCCAAGACTATAAGTATGCCCTGAAACAATAAAGCATGCGGCTTGTGGCTTGCAGCCTGCCTGTAGAGCCCAGGTTCATCCATCCTCATGTGTCTGTCTTGTCTGTCTCCACTGTCCTGCGTGTTCCCTCTGTGTGTCTCCACTCATTCCAGGTTACTGGGAAAGTCTCAAGCTCACCGTTGAAACCCGCTGGCGGGACACATCTGAATTCCACATCCCTGGGAATGTCCTTCCTCTGATCCATGCCCAGATCAGACTCCAGTCTCAAGAGCACTGCTGGTTTTGTTTAATTGCATGCCACTGCCTGCTTCTTTCAAACGGGCACAGGTGCCACTCAGTGGTAAAGGACTTCCCCGGTGTACACAGGCCCAGCACCATAAACAAAACCAAATGCTCATAGAATGCCCTGGTTTAGCAAACAAGAAACTGCCACTAATCTTATCTGCCTTCGAAACTGCTGCTGCCTCTGAGACTGCTGCTACCAACTTTATTCATCAATCACACCGGATGGACCTAGAACTCAGAAGGAGCTGCTTGAGACAGCCTATTACTAAGACAGCCTGTCCTGCTTGAGCAAGGGGGCCCCAGAAAATGAGACGCGTAGACCCCTGAAGCTGCATCCGCCTCCTCATGCCTAAGGCCCTACATGAGCTCTTACTCTCCCAGACATAGTGTGTTTGCTTCCAGCATGTGGGAAAGCTGCTGTCATTCCTGGGCTTGAATGAAACACAGTCCCATCTGAGGTCCGCTATGGTTTCTTTCTTTCTCTCCTATTATTCCTGTGCTCTGTGCCCCCAAACCTAACAAGCACAATTCCTTCAAAAGGGGTCTTCCTTTAAACTTGCAGAATTTGGGTGTGCTGACTCTTCCCCATCCCTTCCACCTGCCCAGCTCAGAGAAATTCAATCCATTTAAATGGTTTTATTAGAAAAGAACAAAGCTTAAAACTAATGGGCTAAGCATGTAGCTCAATAAACTGGGAAGAAGGGACCCAAGAAAAGATGAGGAGCCTGGGGTGATGGCTCAGGGATTAAAATGCTTGCTAAGCAAGCATGAAGACTGAGGTCCAGATCCCCAGAACCAACATAAAATGCTGGGTGGGTATCGTGGCCTTCCCATCATTCCAGAGTTTGGAAGCTTCAGAGAGCAGCTTGGTGAGCTCCAAGTTCAAGAGAGAAAACTTGCCTCAATGAATGAGGAAGAACATCATGTCAACATCATATCTTATAGATATTAAAATTCAAGAGAAAAATCATAAACACATAACATGAATCAGCTCACTCTGTTCTCAGTTTGAGGGTGCGGTCCACTGCGGCAGGGAAGGCTTGATGGCAGGGGCTTGAGGCAGCTGGCCACATGGTATATACTGTCAGAGCAGAGAGAGAGGAATTCTGGTGCTCAGCTGGCTTTCTCCTCTTGATAAGGACCCCAGCAGCTGAATGCTATCTCCCACATTCAGAGTTAGTCTTCCCACCTCAATTATACCTTTCTGGAAATACCTCCATAGACACCTAGAGGTCACTTTCCATGGTGATTCCAAATCCAGCCCAGTGGACAAAGATTAACCATCACAGTAAAATTCTAGGATAATACATTTCTCATTACTCAGCACTACAACATGAAGAAATGAAAACCATGAGAAAGTCTTACTCTGACTATTAAGAAGTTGACTTTATAAAGTAGAATCTTCCCTCAAAAGTAAACCCCAGTGTCAGAAGTTTGGCTTAGGGGATGGGAAGACAGTTTAGTTAGTACAGTGCTGGCCACACAAGCAAGGGGACCTGAGTGTGATCCCTAGGACCCATGTGAAAAGCTAACCATGGTGGCTCCAGCCTGAAATCACAGAAGGATTCTGGGACCCTTGGAGCTTAATATAATCTACCAGGCGAACGTTATCTTAGTAGGGTCCAGAGCAAGCAGCAGTTTCTGAGAAGGATCCACCAGACCCAATGGCCTGGAGTTCAGTGTTCTCAGTGGATTTCAGTTAAGCGTAAACCCTTCAGGCAACCAGAAAGTTAGGAGGTGTACTAGGAAGAGATGGAGGGTTTGATACCCAGCTGAGGTAGCCTTCCCATGCCAGGAATGCTGAAGATTCTGAGAATTGACACTGCCATCCTCCCTCCTGAAGTCCAGTGACTGGGAACAAGGGCAGAACATTCTGGAAAGGAGGGTGGACAATTAAAGAGAAAAATTTCTAAACCGTTTCCAAGTGCACAAAAGGAAAAACGGATCTTTGCAAAAAGACTGCCTGCTCTTCATGCTTCCTCGGCCCTCCCACCCATCCCCCTGTCTGGGGCGAGCCCGCTCTGTGCTGGGGCAGAACAGCCATGGCGCAGACCCTGTGCTGGTTGGTTTGAACTGTCATCTTGATACAACCTAGAGTCCAGAGAGGGGAATCTCAATTTAGGGATTGCCTAGGCCAGGCTGACCCCAGGGCATGTCTCTGGGCCATTGTCTTGACTGTTCATCGATGTAGGAAGGCCCAGTCATAGGCAGCACAGTTGCCTAGGCAGAGGGCCCTGAGGGCCTCCTGGACCTCTTTTCTCATTGACAGATGGGACAGGGGTAGGGAGAGTGGGCCTCTTTTAT
Organism: Eospalax fontanierii; assembly: GCA_035773235.1. NCBI lineage: Eukaryota > Metazoa > Chordata > Mammalia > Rodentia > Spalacidae > Eospalax > Eospalax fontanierii. The sequence continues at coordinate 80,484,830 of CM069536.1, forward strand.
CTATCACCCTGCAGAAGCAGGGTGCTCTGGTCCCAGCAGGTGCCTGGGTCTAACGCCAGCTGCATAGCCCAAGGTTAAGCTGTCCCCACTGATCAGCTGCCTAGACCACAGTGGTTGGCTTGCTCTGTAGACAATCACTGGATGCAAGGGTAGAAGGATCCTTCAGGCTTGGTCTTCAGGGTTTTGGATCTCCAGGGTGGGCACACTGCCCATATCCTCCTAACTCACAAACTGCATGGTGACAGCAGGATCCTCAGTGGGCCTCCATCCCCCTGACTGCCTCAGGACCCCAGTCCCTCCTGGTTGCTGCCAGCAAGTGTTTGCCAGGCTGGGGTGGGCATTGAGGTATGCCATCACCTTAAACCTGGGATCCTCTGAGCAGCCTCAGGGGTTCCTTGGCCTTCATATCCAGAACCCCTCCCAGAGAGACTCAAGGTGAGCCAGTGCCCTCAGGTGATAAATGAAGGAGGCACTGCCTTAGCTCCCAGCCAGCAAGTGGGATAAATCTCCCCGACAAATGGCGTCTCCGAAGCTGGGAACAAAGGCCAGTCAGTGTGTTTATCCACCTCAAAGGCAGCACAGACGGCCTGGGCCCTGGAAAGCCAATCGCGCCTAAATTGATGGCCTACTCAGAATGTCTCATTTATTACCGAGATCTGATAGAGACACAGACAGGCATGACCAGGACAAGCTGCGGCCGCACCAGAGGGGGAGGTTGGATGGCTACTGCCTCTGCCACTCAGGGTTCTGGTTCCCCTTCATTGCACAGCCCTCACCCCAAGGACAAACGGGGTCAGCTCTACCTGATGAATGCCCTTCCATGGTCGACCGCCTCCTTCTAGAACCGTCTGTCATCCTCAGCTGGCCTGCTAGGTGCTGAGATCTTCCCCAGTTGGGGAGATACCTTCTATCTGACATCTGTCCCCAGAGCACCAGGCTCCCTCTTGCACCCACTTTTGCAGCTTGCATGTGTGACTTACCACTTTCTCCCCTTCCTTTCTTGACCTCATGACTTTAAAGGTCTTTGATTTCCCTGCATACCAGGTCAAGGCAAGGCACCTAGCTCCAAATGCCCCATGGTAATGTGTCAGGGACAATGGACAGGTGTAGGAGGACAGATAGGACCAGAAACCAATAAGGCTGTTTGTAGACCCCTCCCTGCCACGAGGGGGTTGTGTTGAAGTCAGTGATGGAGGTTTAGAAAGATCCTAGAAGTCCCTAACTTTTTAAACACACAGCCAGCCTCCAGGAGACCTGGCTTGCCATCAGGACATTTAACAAACCAAGGGTAGAATATGACTTGAGCCAAGAGCCCATGCAGTCTTGTGTGTGAATGTGTGACTGGAAGGAGTGTTGAGGCTGTGATAGACGTAGAGGGGCCCCAAGGCCTCCGCCTTCTGCTGCAATCTTTTCTCTGAGTGTGACAGGAGATTTGGTCCAAGAGAACAGAATGTTGCAGAGCCTTGGGACCAAGTTCTGAAAGTGGTGGCTTCTGTTTTGGGGTGTGCTTTCTTCCTCGGGGTTCCTCCCTCTCAGTCCTTGCCTTGGGGAAACCTGCTCCATGTTACCAGGCAGTCCCGTGGGGAGTCCCATGTGATGAGGAGATAATGGACAGACCCTGACACTCTGACCAGGTCTGATCCTTCCTGATGAGCCTTTGGGGGGCAGCAGTCTTGACTGACACCTTGGCCACCTGGTCAAGCGGTAGAGGCGCAGGCTGAGCTGCGTCCATAGTCCTGACCCACAGAGGCTAGAGGCAGCATGTGTGGGGTGCTCCAGCTGCTGAGTTTGGGGTGACCTGCTACGTGGATGTGGTCTTTCCATAACGGAAGATGCAAGGCTGAGGACTGCATCTCCCTGGGGCAGCAGGGCACACGGAGGTCCTTGACTCAGGCAGTAGGGACCTGCTTTCTCCTCTCCCGACTATTCAACACAGCAGGCCCACCGTTTCACTGGGTCTGCCTCCCTGTAGGGAAGGAGGCTTGGGCCTTTGGTCCCTCCAGGCCATCTGCTCCTGGAAGCCATGTCAAACCCCTGCTTCCCTATCAAGGCCTCCTCACAGTCCAGACCCAGGGAGCCAGCGGGGAGCAGTGTGGATGCAAAAATCTCTGCCAGCAGGAGCTTCATGCAAGCTACAGAGCAGATGTCCTCGTCTGGTGCGGCCCATAGGTCATCTACGTGTAGACAGGGTTACCAGCTGACCGGCATCACTGAAGGGACCAGAGGCTCTGACCGAGCTCTCAACCTTCCTTCCTCTTCCCTCCCCGTCCCTCCCTTCCTCTCCCCCTCCTCCCTTCCTCTCCCCTTCCCCCCTCCTCCTCCCCTCCCCTCTGCTCCTCCCCTTCCCTCTGCTGTTGGAACCCAGGGCACACGAGTTCTCCGTTCACTGAGCCACACAGTGGGGCCCCCTTGGGCCCCCACACTTCATCCCTAAAGGGGCAGGGCTGTCACCCCAGAAGGAGCCTGGGTGCAACCAGGAGCCCAGGGTCTCTAGGAGACTGAGGCCTCAGTGTTGGGGCCAGGAGGGCTCGTCCTCAATCCTGCTGGGAGGCTGCCCTTGGGTCTCCTGGGACTCATGGGTGCACCAGACCCGTCTGGCCACCTGCCTGCTGCCCGCCATCATCTCTTGAGGGCAAACAAAATGCTCTTGGTTCCTGTGGTGTGGCTGGTAACAAAGGTTTCTGCAGATGTTCCTCTGGGAACCTTCCTGATTTCTAGCTGCTAGGCCCAGCAAGGTCTGTTTGCAAGATGAACTCATCATGAGGACACCAGCTACTGCTTGGCTCTAACCCACGACCATAAGAGCAGCAATTTCTCAGAGACAATTTGACATCTAATGAGAGGGATTCTGGTGGGAGGAGGAACTGTTCTGTGGCCTGGCAGAGCCAGCAGCCAGTATGGGACGCTCCGGAAGGATGACTGACTGTTTCAGTGGCTGTACCATGAGACACCACAGGAAAAGGACTGGCAGGTCCTAGGTATCAGCCTCTAATAGACAGTGAGTCTTTCTCCATGCTAACCCATGTTCCTTTGATCAAGTCATCAAAATTTGTGTGTTACAATGAAGTCAAGCAAACTCCAAGTTAAATGACTTGTGATAAGAATATTAGACACATTACAACTATAAGTTGAAATCTCATCAACGAAAGGCACTTAATTATTTCTGAGTAGAAATATCAACAGCTGTAGATTTAACCACCAAACTGCTTAACTTCCACCAATTTCGCAGATCATTATTCGCTCAGTTAACAGTGAAGCTAATTGATGAAGGCCTTCCAGACTGCTCTAGGAGGGGTGAGCTGGTGACAAGTCCCTGTTGGAGGGAGACAGAGGGAGAGGGATTCACAAGGGGACCTGGGGGGCTTTCCTCAGGAAAACATACTGGGGGTGTGCTGGATAGCTTTAGTGTCAACTTGACACAGCTGGGTAGAGTGAGCCTCAATTGGGGAATTGCTTCCATTGGACTGGCCTGTGGCCATGTCTGTGGGGTATTTTCTTGGTTGTTGAGTGCTACGGTAGGGCCCAGCCCTGTGGGCAGTCCACCCCTGGGCAGGTTGTTCTGTAAGAAAGCAGGCTGAGCATGGGCTAGGAGAGCAAGCCAGTAAGCAGCATTCCTGTTTGGCCTGTGCTTCAGCTCCTGCCTCCAGGTTCCTGCCCTGAGTTCCTACCTTGGGCTCCTTAGGGATGAAATGTGACCCAGGAGATGTGAGTCAAATAAAGTCTTTCCTCCCTGAGTTGGTGTTGGTCACAGTGCTTTGTCACAGCGATGGAGTAGCAAACTAAGAGAGGGGGTGAGAGCGAGTTGTGGAGCAAGCACAGGAGACCAGGCTGCTGCGGTGCAATCCCGTGGGTAGTCCCACGCGCCCACACTCAGCACTGCAGGCTGGCTCTCTTAGTGGCCTCTCGGGGAGTGGGAGATCTCTCACAGCCCTGTCTGGCCTCGCTCGCAGACTGTTGTGCTAGTCAGAGCCTTGCCGGTTGATTTCTTGCTCCTCACACCGTCCACCATGGAGGCCTTTCCTTCTTGTTGCTCTGACACCCTCTCCCTGTACAAGGAGCAGAAGAGCAGACAACAGGGGTGGAGGAGGCACCAACTGTGGCCTTGGGACCCGGGGGCTCTATGAACTCAGCCAACCATAGACTGAACCTATCAGGAAAATAATTGTGTTTATACTGAACAAATTCAAACTTTGCATCCTTGTCACTATTCTCTAAGGGATGTAGACGTGTGACGTGTGGCACCTATCATTACAGCCCTTACCTCATGTTGGGTATGAAATCTGGAGACAACTCAAAGTACAGGAATGAGGAGGGTGTGGGTAGGTGACACAGACACTGCCATTTTAGAGCAGAGACCTCAGCACCAGTGGACTCCTTGTGAGTCAGATAGGCACCGAGGGATGACACAGGATCTCACAGGTGGACGGAAGTGGAGGATATCTGGGTCCTAATCCTCTGGATGGGATCCAGGAGAGTGGGTCTTGATGGCTGAGCTGAGGATCCAACAGTCCCCAGCTGCCCAAGACTGTGTCGGATGGAGAAAGCAGTCCCAGGACTACAGAGGGAAGGCTCAAGGTCCCAACTGAGGAGGACACCTACGAAAGACCTTTGTGCCAACCCAGTGATGGGCCAGGATTGTGCAGTGCAGGTCCTTCAGGACACCTGCCTGTTGTTCTCGCAGGGGAGACTTGAAAGTCTTTCTTCCTCCTGGTCTCTCTCAGGCCTGACCCTGAGGAATCCTTTCTCCTGGGTGTTGGGTGGCCTTTCCCATGGTCAGCATGGCGGGCAAGTGTTCTCTGCTCCAAGCAGCGCGCCCTGCTCCTGCCACCTCACCCAGCTGCGCCCAGCCACCCGCCTGATGTTGTTTTTATTTATATACCTGAGTCCTCCAGCACAGCTGCTTTATTGGGATTCACCAGTCACCAGGCTTAATTAAAATAATGCTGCGCATCTAACTCAGCGTGGATCACCAAAGCAAATATTTGTTTTGCTACGTCAATTAAGCCTTCCTGTAGAAGCAGCAGTGCCCACATGGCTCTGACTCAGCCCCTCCCTGGGATGCAGGAATGGGGGAGCCCTCAAAGGCCTCTCCTACTGCTTGTGGGCAGGCCTTCCGGGGTAGACCCGATGGGAGGGTGGGCAGGGCTGTGAGGGCTGCAGCCTCCCGGTGTCTACCCCTCCTTCTGTCCTATCTTGGATGGTCAACATAATCCCAGCCGTGTGTGTGTCGGGGGGAGTCTTCCATGTTCTCAGATGGGAACCCCCAGAGACTGCCAGACAGATGCCTGGTCTCTGGAGGCAGGGCCCTGTATGCTAGCCCTGTGGTGTCCTTGGCTGGGCAGAGTTGGAGTTACCAGACACAGTAGAGCTGCCCGGCTATGTCCTGGCAACTGTGTGCCCTTGTGTCAGTTTTGTACAGGATGCATAGGATACTGTAAGTCTGCTAAGTGCATGGAGCCCTCTCAGAGCCAGGCACCTTGTCAGGACCCCAGAACCAAGGATGGCAGGTAGGATTCCAGAGCTGGGAGCCCTGTGGCTGCTGTCTGATGTCTCTCACACCAACTCTGAAGTTATGGGGACCCCCTAGGCTAGGGCTTGGGGGCCAGCCTCCTGTGGGGACCTGGAGGGCAGGTGCTCACCCATTTCTGTGGTTGGAAGGGGAGCTCAGGTGAGACACTTCATTATCAATTTGACTGGATCTGGAATTGCCTGGGAGATGCATACTTGTGACGGCATTTCCAGAGAGATTTTTAAGAGAGGGGGGAAGACCCATTCGGAGAGTAAGCACCATCCCATGGGCTGGAGGCCTTGACTGAATGTAAAGGCAAAAGTGAGCTGAGCACCAGCTTTCATCTCTCCACTTCCTGCCTGCAGACCCAACATGGCCCGCTGCTCCTGTGTTCCCACAGCCACGCCCTCCTCCTAGTAATGGGCTGCACCCTCAAAGTGCATGCCCAAATAAGACTTTCCTTCCTTAAGCTGCTTTTGTCAGGGAATTTGGCCCAGCAATGAAAAAAGTAACTAATATACTTGGCCTCACGAAGTCTGAGCACCTTACTTCACCAACATTGGTAACAGTCCAGAGCATACAAGTTCCACCTCCTCCAGGAAGCCTCCCTGCCCTTCCCAAGCCAGTCAGTAGGGACCTTCTTGTTTTTACTCCTTGTGTGTCCCCCGTCTCTTGGACCCTCATAGCTCAGGACCTTAGGTACTCCAGTCTGTGTCTGGCAATGACGTAATGAGAGTCGGTTGCTAGGCAACCCGCCTCCTCTCAGTCAGGGGAATCTGCTCTGGTTTGAAGGGCCCCTGCCGATTTCTTAAAATATCAGCTCTCAGCACACATCTCATCCTGGAGAAGAGAGGCAAATCCAGTGAGTTTTGAGAGCGCTGGCAAGCCCTGCAAGTCTTTGCTCCCCACTACACCGGCTTCTGAGAGCTGATCATGTGAGACTAACCTCATTGTCTTTTCTTGTCATGGTCCTTAGCCCGCAGAAGAGGAGCCTGTGATTGCAGTGACTTCAGCAGCGTATGCAGAACCTGCAGTTCCGGGGATGAAATGGAAACACATCCCAGATGATCTGCTAAGTGAATGTTGCCTGTTGTATATAATTATAGACAAAGGCGTTAGCTAATGGCCCCGTGTCACCCTGCGGGGAGGTCCACAGCGCCACAGGGGACTGACATCACTCCTGCCTTGTCTGATATTCTTATCAATGATGTAGGTGAGGAGATGAAAGGCCTCCCTGTCAAGTTGCTGTGAAACAAAGAAAGGAAAGAGTCTGTGAGGCAGAGCCAAGCTCAGAATCATTCTGATGTAAAGATGGCTTGAAATTCAAGAAAAAAATTCTGATTGGAATGCATCAATGCTATTCATAAGGGGGTGGGGGAACTGACCAATTGGACATTACCATCAAAATGTCTGCTCACCAGAACCAAAAAAATGAGCCAAGAAGTCAGGCTTGTGTTATGCCTATTTGACAAAAGACTCACTCAGAATTAAAAACAAAAACAAAACAAAGAACAAAAACCCAGCATATAGTTTTCAAAACAAGGGTGAGACAAATCAATAGAAAAGCGGGAGCAAATATTGGAACTGAAACTTCACAAGATGATGTATCTATTGGACCCAGTACAGGTAGAGAGAGAGAGAGAGAGAGAGAGAGAGAGAGGGATCAATCTTGGTTCTAAGGAGGACCCAAGGTGCGAGCATGCTGTGACATGGCCTCTATAACGAGTGGCCAAAGGAAAGGGAGACAAAATGTGAAGGTGGTCTATGTCATGTTCGCCATGCCGGTGTCGGGCAGTGATCATTCAAGCTGAGCAGACACAGCCCCGTGTTCCCACCTTTAAGACTCATTCCCACAGAAAGCCACACACAGCGCGTCTAAAATACCCATTCAAGAAGTTTGAGCTGTTTTCAGTCGCTGCAAGCCAGAAGTACTCAGTGACTCTGAACAGTCCTGGAGTGCGGCTAATGTCCGCACATAGTGGACCACCTGCTGTTATACGCAGCACCTGGTGGACACCCACAGGCACAGGTGGCCTTAAGAGGTCAGATGTGGAGGACACACTGCCGGGCATGCTTCTGTAACAGAACAGTCAAAGCCAGGGAAATCCAGTCCTGCTGGGGTCAGGGTAGGACACACAGCCTGAGGCATCTAGGGTGTCTGTGCTCCCCCTGAGCTCTGGCTGCATCTGTGTAAGCCCATCATTGCCTCTGGGGTGCACATCTGTGAGTGTGTGTGGTAGGAGGTATGCCGAGACCCAGCGCCTGCATTTTTGTGTCTTTCTTCAGTGCTGAGGATTGAACCCGGACCCTCAAGCAGGTTAGACCAGTGCTCTGCCACTAAGCTCCAGTTCCAGCTCTCTTTTTTCTTCTTACAATTTTGACAGACTCTCAGTAAGTTACCCAGGCTGGGCTTGAACTTGTGACCCACCTGCCTCAGCCCCCAGTAAACTGAGATTATAGGCAGGTGCCAACACAGCTGTCCTGACCATGAAAGGACCAGCGTGGACATTACTTTGGGATGAGCAGTCGCACAGCTAAGTACAAGACATGAGCTACTCCTTTTGGACAGTGGGCAGTGGACTTGGGGCCCTGATTCCTGACAGAGGGAGGCAATGAATCTCCCATTAGAGGAATTTTCTGGAATGTGGGCTAGGACAGAAGGCTTCAGCAGGCATTGCAGCTTTGCTGAGGAGTTGGTGAGGACTGGCAGGGGAGACTAAGGTAGCCAGAACTTATAGGTAAGTCACCAAGAGGAGAGGAGCTGCTTCACAGAGCAGGTCCCCACTCAAGCAGGATCCCCTGATACCTGTGAGGGAATGAGGTGAGGCTCCATGGGGCCAGGCAGAGGACAGAGGAGACCAGACAACTTCCGGAGCAGACAGGACAGCCAGGGTCTGACCAGCAGGAGGGAGGCCCTCACAGGGCTGTATCAGCCACACAGCCCTTCCTGACAAAGCAGCAGGGGGTGGCTTGCAGGTGGGGGCTAGAAATCCGTCAAGCAGCCAGCAGATTTGATCTGGTGATTGCCCACTTCCTGACTAGTAGTTGATGTCCTCAGTGAAGGGCTGGGAAGAGTGGGCAGATGGAGGGAGGAAATGGTGTGTGTCGGGGTGTGGAGGGGAAAAAGAGAGGGAGAGAGGAGGAGAGAGAAAGGGAGAGACAGGGAGGGAGAGAAAGAGAAGGAGGGAGAGGTAGGGACAGAGAGGGAGGAACAGAGAGAGGGGGAGGGAGAGGGAGGAACTCTCACAGAATTAGAACCTTACCCTTCTGACCCATTTAACCCTAGACCCTGTCTCCAGGCCGTCCTCTGAGGTCAGGGCTTCAGAAAACTCTGGAGGGACACAATGCAGGGTCTGTCTACACCTCAGGTGCACGGCGGAATGGGAAGGGCCACACCCTTCTTGCAGGACATGCTAGTCCCAGAATAAAGACCACTTGGGACCACCACTAACAACTCTAAAAACCAGAGTTTTGACTCCTACAAGCAGTCAAGTAAATTCCTGTTAGACTGATTGCTGGAAACATCGGGCAAAGGATAGATCAGTACTCACTGTGGTTCTGGAAAGCAGCCCAGCGCTGGAAGGTTCTGAGGATAGCACCTAGGCAGTGGTCAGGTGCACCAAGCAGAACGAGAACAGAGTTTGAAGCCTCCAGCTGCAGACAGGTAAAGGGACAATCCAAGGAAGGAAAGGCCGAAGGAACAAATCCAAGACTGCACGTAGATCACCACACTCCCAAAAAGATCCACGCAGCCCAGCTCAGGCAGGTGAGACATCGGAATCAAGTGTGACCAAGGGGAGGACAGCGCCATCCAAATCACACCAGACTGAGAGTCTGTTAAAACTTGCAGCCTGTGCCCTTCAGTCAGGGGACCTGCAGCCTAGATACGACCTGAGTCACTAGACTCCAGGGAGCCGGAAGGGACTCAGGCAGCTGTCATTAATACGCCCAGAGCCTGGAAAGAAGTTCTCTTCTCATTGTTGAGGTGACCAGGCAGTGCAGGAGAGAAACAGGGACTGCTAAAGATCTGACCCCCTGTTCCACCTCAGATCTGAGGATGCTAGAAGGCTCACAGCTGTGCTCTGCAGAACAACGGAGCAGTATGTAGAGAGTAGTCTGCGGGGGGTCCCAGACCAAGAATCGGAGAAAGGAGGGAAGAGGAAGAATTACAGGGGAGAAGAGGATGGAGGAGAATTTAATTTTAGAAATCAGAGCTAACAATGACCTAACATTGACAATTGACACCAGTGGACAGGAGTTCCTGCTTGTTTGGAAACAGGGTTTTTCGTATGAGTGTTTGCCGACATGTATGTAAGTGCACCCACGAGTGCAGTGCCCTCAGAGGCCAGAAGAGGACACCGGAGTTACAGATGGTTGCTAACTGCCATGTGGGCACTGGGAAATGAACCCTGGTCCACTGTAAGAGCAGCCAAAGCCCTTAGCCACGGAGCTGTCTCTTCAGCCCTCCTTTTCATTTTCTTTAATCTGAAAATTTCCTACTTTCACTTTAATCTATTAAAAAAAATTTTTAAATATATTATATTGGTTACATATGACCATTTTCATACCAGTATGTAAATGTACTCATTTTCGTTATTTAAGAAGTGTTTTGCTAAGCCAGGCATTGTGGTACATACCTGTAAGCCCAGCACTCTGGAGGTAGAGGCAGGAGAATCAGAAGTTAAAGGTCATCCTCAGCTACATGGAGAGTTGAGGTTAGATCAAACCAACAAACAAAAGCCAAAAATAAAAGACAATGTTTTTGCGCTTGTAGGTCATCCCCTCGGCCTCTGGGCTCCTCTAGTACGAGGGCGGCATTTACTGGAGCCTTCCTTCCCTGGTTCGCAGTGTAATTCTCCTGGGGCTACTTTGCCATGGACTTGGGACTGTCTGTAAATTGGGCTGGGTGTGGGGGGCATAGCCCATGATCCCAACCCCCAGGGGTTAGAGACCAGCCTGGGCTACATAGGGAGGGTCTCTCTCTCTCTCTCTCTCTCACACACACACACACACACACGTTACACAAAAGCTTCACACACACATGTACACACAGACTCACTGACTGCTGTCTCAGTCTCTGATTCCCTCTACCATGGGGCCTGTGAACAACTGTTCTCATTGTCTGCTTCAGAGCTTTCCAGCTCATCCTGAGCTCCAGGGGAAGGGGAGAGAAGGCCAGCCTGGACCAAACTTGGACACACACTTTCAGACCAGTAGTCCCAGAACAAGCATGCACTGGCCATGCCATGTCTGGCCACAGAGGTTGGGTGAGGGACCCTGCGGCTTGCTCTCCGTGCCGCACTGTGGAAGGGCCCAGCTGCTCTCCAGGCCCCTGAGTACAAATGACTGAAGGGGTGAGGTGATTCTGGGGCCAGACGCAGTCCTGGGATCAGAAGTGTGGGAACAGCCCTGCAGCTCCATGTAAGGTTCTGGGTTCGAGAGATGCAGCAGACAAGAAGGGACCAGAGATTCTGCTGGGAATTAACAGGACCCAGTTTTATGAAGAGAAGACCAGATGGGACTAGTTTCTCCGTACCCACGAGTGGAGAGATGGAGGAGGCTAGCCCCCTCACCCCCATCTTTGGGGCCAGGGCTCCGGGGAATGGGGCTGGTGTGCTAGGCTCCAGATTGGGATGGAGGAGCTCCCTCAGGGAGAGTGGGAGAGGCAAACTCCCCAGGAGAGCAGGCTCAGCCCAAAAGCCCAAGTCCCAGTTCCCAGTCCCAGTCCCAGTCCAAGTCCCAAAGCCTTAAAGCCTTTAAAAAAAACCTCAGCCCCCTCCTGGCTTCTAGGGGAGAGGGGTTGGGGGTCCCCATGACATCTGATTGATGTTTAAGGTAAGCTTCTGGCCAGGAATAGTCCCTTTTTACAGCTGTTTGTGAATACTGGGTTGGGGACCTTATCTATTCAGAAGTCAGTTCTTTTCTCAGATCTCTCATATCTCAGAGGCACCTGAGAGTCTGGATTGGAACTGCTGGGGGGAGGGATTGGAGGGTCCAGTCACACCTAACACTCCAGGCTCTCCTGTTCTTGGAATTCACCAAGAGGTAAGAAGCTGAAGGGGCCAGGCTCAAGGTGACGTTGGCATCTTCCCTGGCAATCACAGACTTCTAGGATGCCTGTGGCCTGAGGGCTACCCTGTTTCCAGGGTCAGAGCTCATGCATCAGTGACCTATGCCAGGGACATCTCTGCCCCACACACCTGCTTTGTTTCTGCTGCCACCCACTGTGACTAGGGACTCTTCCTCTGGAACGTGCTGTGCTTGTACCCACTGCTTCCCGGCTTAACTCCATACCATCCCTCCTGGCCTCAGTTCCTCTAGTTCCTAGGGACCAGCACTATCTCTTGGCCCCAGAAGCAGGGCTTCCTCCGTAGAGAGGATATTGACAGTCATAGGGCTGGCGGGCCAGACTTAGGAGGGACGCACTTGGGGGGCTGACTCTTCACCGTTCTGCCTCTGCCTCCCAGCATAGGCTCGCCTGTGGTCCCTGCCCAGTGCTTGAATATGGATTTTGCCTCAGGACAGGAGGCACAGGCTCAGCCCTAATTAGGCGTGATGAGTGTGTGCGCCTGGAGTGAGCATCAAAGGGGGACAGCCACCCACCCCCAGTCCCTTCCCTCTCCGCTTCCAAGGACAGCATCTGCTTCCTCCCTCCCAGAGCAGGCAGCTCTGACAGCAGGCCCCGGAGTCCTTGCGATTTAATTAGGACGGAAGTCCCTTCAACCAGGGGAATGGATTTAATTTCAATATTTCCTTTGTTGAGCAGAGATCCTCCTGCCCTCCACACCAAAGGTCTTTCGTAGAGGCTTGGCCCAGTCCCTCCCTCTTACTAGGTATCAGAGCCTATCCAAGGGAGCAACCAGGAGGAGCCAAGGGCTGGGGGATGCAGGGGGTGTTGGCTTTTGGCCAGCTACATGTAGCAGGGCCCTTGGGCCCAATGAGGTCTGTGGCCAAGTCGAACCCTCTGTAGGCATCTGCCAGCAGACTGGGGCTGAAGGAGCCTTGCTGATCTCTGACCTCAGACTGTACTCCTGAACCTCTGGATCATCCCTAGACACATAAGTCTCTCTCTCTCTCTCTCTCTCTCTCTCTCTCTCTCTCTCTCTCTCTCTCTCTCTCTCTCGTGTGTGTGTGCTTATTTTATTTACTGTGAACTTCAGTCTAGCCTGACCTGTTACATGCACATATGTGTGAGAAAGCATATGTGTAAGCGTGTATGAATGTATGCATTCAAGTGTGCTCTTGACAGTTATGAGTGTGGCATGTGCACCACATATGTGCATATCTGGCTCAGCTGTGTGTCACACATATCTGCATGTGTGTGTACATTGTGCGTATTTGTACATATGTATGTGTGCCTATGAGCCCAGATGATTGGGTGTACCCGGAAGTCTGAGGCTGGCTTCTGTCACTTCTCTCTAAATTACTGAATGCTCTGATCCTTGGCTAAGCCCTTGGGGCCAGCACCAGCCTAGACACAAAGCAGGTGCTGCGTAAGTACCTGCAAGGCAAATGTACAAGTGCTCAGTGAAGCTCACTGAACACAGTCCCCACACAGCCCAGGCTTGGGAGTGGGAGAAAAGGCTCTAAGGTCCCTCAGCTTGGGGACAGCAGGCTCAGGTGCTAGTGACAGTATCCCGGCCTCTCCAGACCCAGTTTCCCTAAGTGCGCAAGCCTCTCTAGTTAGGGAGCTTTTCTGTGGCCCCAGGGAGTCAGCTGTCAAGTCAGAGGCCTTTTCCCACCAGCCCCTGGCTCTCCAGCTCTGGTCTGTGCTGCCACCAGCTCCCTTCTACTGTCCTCTGTGCAAGACAAAGACCAGTTGAGGCCTGGCTCTCAGCCCAAGTGGCCCTCAGCCCTGCGGAGACACTAATGAGAGATGTCAGCCGGTGGCTCTTCAAGGGGAGCTCGTTGCCCTGAGCAATTTCTTAAAAGGAAAATTCTAACCTTAAAGAGTCCTTTGAACACGTTGTGAATGAGCAACGAACACAGCCCAGACAGCTTCTTAGAATTACCGGGGGCTGCAGATTCGAGAAGGAGAGATTGATTTCCATTTGGTCTCTTGAATACATTTCCCGCGTTCTTAAGAAGCTGTTTATCACGCCTTGTACTAAAGGTGAGGTGGGACCCTTGGCTAACAAATTATGATCATTGGTATTCTCCCTCCCTTTCCCATCCCCCCACCTGAGAATTTATGCATTTTCCTGACAAAACGTGCTTCGGCAGACAGCGCCAGCATCGTCTTCACGGCAGTCAAGTATCGACGGTATTGATCGTGCAGTCCCCAGCACACACATGTGGATGGATGCCTGCGGCCCTCGGGTGATGTGTAGCCTGTGGGAACCTGTCCCCAGTCCCTCGCTCCCTCTGCTGCTCCTGGCTCACTGTGGCTGCCCTAAGCCCATCCAGAGCCCAGCCACCAAAGGTATTTAGTGCATGTTCATCTATCCCCTCTAGTCTGCTACCCCACCTCCTCCCATTTATACTCTACTCTGGCTCCTCACTGCATAGTCAGGTGACCTGTGTCTACACGGTAGTCCAGGCCTGCACACAATGCTCACTCAGTGGACACTTGATGTGTACAGGAATAAATGAGTGAAAAAAACAGGTGTGCGTATTTTGAAAGCAGATCAGGGTTGGGAATCTTAGGCAGTGAGGTGGATGTCCCCTGTCCTTTGGAGACAGTCTTTGGATTGGAATCTGGTATTTGTGGCTCCAGGTTCCCCTCAGGGCTCCTTGCCATGCCCTGGCCAGCTAGGGGCCAGGAGGGACTCTGTCTCTGTGCACCCCAGGCGTGGCACTGTAAGAGCCCTGTAGCCGGGCTGATTCAAGGCACCCTGGTCTCCTGCACCCGCACCAAGGCACCAGGCGCCTTGTCACCACGGCCTCAGAAGGGAAATTTACAAGGAATTTCCTGAATTGCTTTCTTTCCTGTTTTATGAAATACCCCTCTAAATGTCTGCATATAGCTCTCTTGAGGGATGGAGGGAGAAAAATAGCAATTAAAGTCTTGTCATCCAACTTGTTCAGGCCGTTAAGTTGTTCAATCTTGCATAAAAAATTGGTGCATGTACTTGATGTGGGCGGGAGCACCTGGTGAGGCCGGAAATGTAAATCATGGTGTAATGATATGCGCACAGCCCGCTCAAGGCAGCCTGGCCTGTGCTGTCAGGCCAAGATCATCTTCCCCGTATGCAAGTGGAGTTAGATGGGTCCTCTAGCTGCAGAGGAGCACTGCTCCAGGTACTTGGTAGTGCCATGGCCCTAAATGTCTCCCCTTCCCAAGCCTTGCACAAAACTGGAGTCACACACAGGCGTGGCTCACAGGGCCATCTGTGCAGACATCTGGCCAGACTCCTGGACATCATCACCAGGACTCTGGGGCCATGCCAAAGTACCAGGCAGCCACCTTGCAGCCTCAAGTGGCTTGACAGTACTGAGTTCAGGCTGGGCACCCATGGGAGACAGTCATGCCCAGGGATATTACCTGAACCTGGCCTTTGAGCTGGAGCATAAATGTAAGTTGCCACAGCTCCCTGAGGTGCACTCAGCCGCCTCCAGGCAGGCGTCCTCTTCTGGTCTCCTCTTGCTGCCTGGAAGCCGGCTCCTCACTGATGTCCCCGTTTTATGGCATCTTAGGAGAAAGATAGCTCAAGCTGCGAAGATTTATTCCCCTCTGCAAGAGGGTCGTTTATTTTGACACGTGGTTTAGTTTCAATTATTTATCATAACACTGGAGAGAGCCATGGTAAGAACCCTGAAGTGTTTAACCGCAGCCACAGGTGCGATGGGCTCGTAGGGGAGGCCCCTGGGGAGGTGAGGAGGGGAGGGCATGGTGTGGACAGCATGTCTGGCTCCCTGGGGAGTTCTCTGGGCTGGAAGCATGGTGGCAGTGAGATGCTGTGTGCTGCCAAGCTCAGATGCGACGTCTTGTTCTAACCCTGTCTGAAGAGGAAGCTGAACTCCTGATGTGCTGGGATGAGGTATACTCTTCTCCGTCTTCAGCAGCAACCGCAGCAGCCAGAGCACAGGGAAGAGTCTTTGGCAAGTTTCCAGGCTACTGGGATCTCCAGCCTCAGACTGCACCTTGGCAGCAGACACGTATCTGTTCATCCATCCACTCACGTGGTTCTGCTTGTGACACATTTTTCAGCATAGGCTCTGCTGTGAGAGCTTGTGGCCAGGGACAATTGACTACTAGTAACATGTGACCACCACTAGGCATCTGCTGTGCCTCGTTACTGTTCTAAGACCCTTGAGAATGCATTAGGACTTCAGAATAGCCCCGATGACTCTCCCGGGTGGACAGCTGAGGTTGCTGAGGCCCCAACAAGTTGACTAATCCAGAGCTGAATGGATGGGAGGAGGAGGAAAGGAGACGATGTCACCTGAGATGGAGCAGGAGAATCAGCTGTCCAGACATCTCCTACTGTCAGGACAGAGATGGAGGCTCCACAAAGGACCAGACTGGCCCAGGGTGCACAGCAAGGCTCCTAGTCCAAGAAGCTCCCTGTCCAGGCTTCTCCTTCCATTTCTCAGCCAACAGTGTTCACCCCAAAATGAGCTGAGCTGAATGTTTCCACAGATGGTTATTTTAGCCATGTCTAGATCAATTGCAGGGCAGCCCTGACCCACACACCGTTGTGCTCTGATTTACAATGTGAAGGAGATGGTTGCCTGCCATTGCCTGGTTCCAGTTTGGGATTCTGTGTGATTCTCTGCGTACCTCAGCCCAGCATTTATTTACACCACTGGAGTGTGAATTCTATGAATAAATTTTATTATCTCGGGGCTTCGTGATGACAAAAACATGAAAGTCGTTGGAATCGTGAGATGCCCGTGCTTCCTCATTATGCCCGCTAGGGCCATGGGGAGGGGCCTCCTGGGAGCTTCATTTAGATTTTAATTAAACTGACTTCCCCCAAACAATCTGCAATAAATTAGTGCCAACCAGGGCTCACAGCATCCTGGCATAAGGCATACTGACTCTAGTGTGAGGTCACGGCATGAGCTCTGCCTTGCTCGGCCTCGGGTTTGCAGATATGTGAAGACCTGGTGTCCTCATCTGCCCAGGCCCAGCTACACTGCACTGGCTGGGGAGCTGACACTGGATGGCCATGGGCCTTGCACCTTGTGCCCAATCTAGTCTGACCACCCTGTACCTGGGCGGTCAGAGAAGCGTACTCCTCAGGCTCTATACCAGTCAAAGCAATTCTCCTGAGACACCTGTTTGGGAAGCAGCAGTGAGGCCCCAGGAGGCTGATTTGGGCTCTAGTTTAAAGTAGCCCTGGCCTCACTGAGTCTAAGGACAGGACTGGGACCATCCTCCAATGGGCTCTAAAGAGGAAAAGGACACATGGTCTTCCCTAGGCTGGCTCTCAACACCTCTGGCACCTATCTCCCAGTACCTCCATTCCAGAGAGGAGGAGAGCTATGCTCTGATCCCCGAGGAGTCAGCAACTACCCACTAAATTCTCACAGCAACTTGGAGAATCTGATGTCCTCATCAGCCCCGCTACAGAGAGGGACACTGAGACTCACAGCGCCTAGTCTGGTTCCATCTCCCCAAGTCTGGCTTCCTGTGGGCTCCAGGTGGCCCCTAGACCTTGCTCAGGCTCTTTGGTCATCAGATAGCCTATGTGGGTGCCACAGCCCAGATGAGATGACAGAGTCTGGGCTCCAGCTCATGCCTCCCTGAGCCCTCCACTCAGCTGTGAGCTTTCTGATTCCTAGTGTGTCTGAGGTCCAGGCTGTGGGTGGTGGCTGCTCTGCGTCACAGGTCTGCTGTCCGCCCCGAAGGACAGGGTTCTGAGCTACTGATACAGGTTCCTAGGTTCTATAGGGCCCTTGGAGCCAGCCCTCCGGAGGCTAAGAGAGTTAGTCTGTGGTCCAGGGGCCAGGCTCTTAATGGGGGGCCTATGCAGGCCCAGGCTGGCCCCAGGAGGCCTAACCCATGTGCTGGGGTGACAGGAAGGCCTTGGTGCGTCAGCTGTGGTTTGGGGTGGTCTTCTTCCTGTTGTGGTGATGGAGTTGTGTGGAGCCTTAGCAGACAGAGCCAGAGGTCCTGGTCTTGTGTATCTGGCATTCTGAGAGTAATTCTGAGGGTGTCAGTTACAAGGTGCCAATTTGGGGTTGTACACATCCAGACTAAATAGCTAGAGTCCAGTACATGAGCCAGTATATTACACATAGGAATGTGTCCTCCTCACCCATGTGAGCATGGGGGCCGGGCAGATGAGGACACTGGGAATTCAAGGAGCCCGGTCAGCAAGGGTCACTCCCTCCCTGGACCTACCATGGAGAAGGAGCACCAGGTAGCAGCCGGTGCGTTTCCAGCTGCTGGCACCACCGGGTGAGTCCAGAAAGAAAGCTAGGAAGGTCAGAAGCCTGTGATTTCAAGAGAACAAAGTACAACGAACTGAGCGGGACCGGAGGGTAGCCATGGCCCACGTCTACCCCGGTGTTGGCCCTGTCCCAGCTGGAGCGTCTGCCCCTGCAGCTGGTGCCCGCCTCTCGGTGCGGCCAATGCCTCAGCACTGCAAGGCAATAGCGTCTCACTACAGTTTGGCTCTTGCGCAGTCACAGCCCATCGGCTTTATGGAAACACTCTGAGTTTACTTCCCGAACAGGGAAAAGGACAGCTGTTTGGCAGGCACTTGGAGGAACACCTTGAGGGTCTGTGTGTTAATTAAGGGGGGAGAGCTGTTCCTAACAAGCACCTCTCTGGATGTCAGTTGCTGTCATGGGAGGCAAGGAAAGCAAGATCCCCACTGCTTCCTGCTGCAGGCACGGGGTGTCCAGAAGCCCATTTTCCTGGCATGCCTGCTGCTGTGGTGTGAGGGGTAGAGCGTCTTCCTGGAGTGATCATGACGGCCTCAGCAGTGAAAGGTAGTATTTACAAGCACCATGAAAGGAGATGAGAGCCCAAAGACCTGAGCTGAGCCTAGCTGTTCCCCTGACCTTCTCTCTTCACCCCAAACTTGCTCCTGCCTTTTCCTTCTGGACCACAGCTGGTGTCAGTCAGGGTAGGAGCAGGAGCCGAGTCAGGGTGGAGTGGACCGAGGTGGGTCAAATGAGTTCATCTGCTCCTGGGCGCATCCCATTTCTCTGTGGCCGTGGCTGGCCTGAAAGCCTGCGGCAGCCACAGAGCTGGCCTGGCTGTGCTGCCCGGCCCAGCTGCGAGCTGCAGACTCATTGTGTCTGGGCTTGCGACAGCGTTAATAGAGCCCACACCCTGGCTGTCTCTAGGCGCAGCAAGACCTCGATGCCAGCACTTGGCTTCAAGTGTGACTCTTCCCATCACTGGCAGTTTTACACAGTGGCTCCCAGGCCTGCAAGGCGCGGCTGGGCCCTGGGCCATCTCTGCCAGGCATTGTTCTGTCTGTGGGAAAACCCTGGCTCCTTGTCTGCCCATGCCACACCCCTGCATTACCCTGCGCACGTCTCTCCTGCAGGTCTCTGTCTTGGAACCAGGCCTGCAGGAAGGATCAGAAGACCTGACCAGCCACTTCTGCTTGGCCTCTGCATCCAGATCAGTTGGTCAACTAGCCAAGTGGAGCAGGAGCCTGCAGGCCTGAGCACAGTTAGAGCTGGGAGAGTCCTTCTATGTGCGGAAACTGAGACCCAGAGGAGGCAAAGGACATCCTGTAGCAGCCCAGCCAGGAGTTCAGAGCTGAGTGGGGATCCATGATGGCTGAGGACAGAACTTGCTCATGAGCCCTCAAGCTGTGTGTGAGCTTGGTCAAGGTCTTCAGGTGCCTTCTGTCTCAGCTACTAGCTGGACAGGCAGACAGTGTGGAGTATGCTGGACATGGTTCCTGAGCATATGTCTCAAGGGATGGTCACTCTGGAGTCATTTCAATGCTCCGACAACTTTAGGGGTAGGTGTCCCCACTAGATAGACAAAGTTGGGGAGCAGACCAAGAAAGGAGCTGTGGGCCTCCTGGATGCCAAAGGCCTCTGGTCCCAGGATCAAGCATACTACCAGAACCCCAGATGCATACTTCCTATATGTATCCATGTGTGCACAGTGTGTGGACAGGTGTGTGTGCAAGCGCACATGTGTGTAGAGTCTTCAGAAGTGGAGGCAGGATCACCGCACTCACTTCAGATCCCCAGCCTCAGAGTGCTGCCTCCTGCTACCCCCGCAGATCTTGCCACCCATCGTGCTGGTGACGACTCTCTGCCAGCTGATCTTGTCCCTCCACCCACTTCACCATAGTCCCTCCCAGGCCTCAACCTCTGCCTTCCAAGCTGATGTTCTTGATCTCCAGGCCCTAGGCCAGCCTGCCAGGCCCGACAGGAGGGTAGCAACTCTGTTCAGCTGTTGACAACAAAGAGAAGGTATGCCTGTCAGCAGGGGGTCTCTGGAGAGGCTTGGGTGACCTAGAACCAGCCAGCCCCATCCAGGACCGGCCAGGCAGGTGGGTTTGTGTGACAGGAGGCTTCCTACCTTTGCACTGGTGTTCACAGCTCCACAGCCACAGAGAACAAAACCTGAGGCTAGCCCTGTGACCTGAGCCCATGCCAGTCCCCACTGCCCTGCCCTTCTAGGCCTAGCCCTGTGAAGCTGGCCTTCCCAGGGATCATACAGGCAGATGCTCCTGCAGGGTCCCTGTGAAGCAGCACCAGAAGCTCTGAAATCCTAGGTTCCTGCCACTGGTGTCAGAGATTGGTTTGCAGGCGAAAATGGGGAGTAGAAGTCACCGCCCCATGAGACAAAACTAATTTAATAGCTGCCGTCCAGTGGAAAATGGGGCTAGTGCCTAAACCGAGAATGAACTGGCAACAGCCTGCCAGGAAATGCTTTGATTGTCCTTGATCATCAAGCAAAAAACATCTTTGGACCAGGGCTGGGGAGGTGGATGGGATCTGTTACAAGGACAACACATCAGATGCTTCATGTGCAAACAGTGCCTCAGTGAACGAAGTTGGGCTGTGCAGGGCCAGCGCCACAGCAGCCTTTAAGGCAAGAAAAAGCATGTCCGAAGTTGTCAGCCTTGCCTGAGAACATGTATCAGCTCCCAGCAGGAGGGGAGCCCCATCCAGGGTCGGGTGGCCCCTCTAGGATGCTTCCAGTCGGGTGGCCCCTCTAGGGTGCTTCCAGTCAGAGGCACTGAGGAACTGGATTTTATTATTCGTCTGAGTGGGGAGAGTTTGGGCAGGATATGATTGATCTCTTTGTGAGAGTCACTTGGCTGCTGAGAGGATTCACTGAGTTCATTGAGGGGCCCACTGTTGCTTTACTCCAGGAGATGGCAGTCAGGCTCAGGGAAGCTCATCGGGTGTGGGGTGGATGGTCCACACAGGTGCCAGCTCATCGGGTGTGGGGTGGATGGTCCACACAGGTGCCAGCTCATCGGGTGTGGGGTGGATGGTCCACACAGGTGCCAGGCATGGTACCAGTGTAGAGACCAAGAATAAGCTCATGTTTCCACCCTGGCGTTCGCTGGCTTCCACAGGGTCATTCTACCCACAGGAAAAGGTGGGTTCACTCATGTGTTCATCCATCACTGTGACACATGCCCGAGATAAACCAACTTATACAGAATAAAGGGGGCACACCTTTAATCCTAGTGCTTTAATCCTAGGCAGAGGCAGGTGGATCTTTGTGAGGCCACCTTGTCTTCATAGTGACTTCCAGCTGGGGCGGTAGGTAGACCATGTCTCAGAAGAAGTAAATAAACAGTAAGGTCATCCGGGCTCATCCTTTCGCGAGTTCTGTGCATGGCCGGCGGCCCTGTTGCTTGCTGGCTACACAGTTCGTCCTGGTGGGAGCGGGCTGTTCACTTCTTGGCAGCCAGGAAGAGAGCGACAGGAAGGGCTGGGATCACAAAGCTCCCTCCGGGACACACCCTGTGACCTCACTTCCTCCCACTAGGCCTGACATCCACATCCCAGGGACAAAGCTTTCCATAGGCAGGCTTCTGGGGAACTTTCCAGATCCAAGCCACCTGTGGGTTTATTTATTGCCTGCTGCCCCCTGGTGGCCACATGACACCCCAGGTGAGCAGGGCCTGTCCCTAGTGCCCCAGGAGAGCTATGTGGACACCAAACCTTAAAGGTCTCCATGGAGTTACTAATGAGTGACTACACTGTTGTCAGAAAATACCCTAGGCTGGGCAACTAAAAAGCAGTTCTCATGGTCTGGAGGCCAGAGGTTGATTCTTACTAAGGAGCTTTTCCTTGGTTCACAGCGGCCTCTTTCCAGCTGGGTCACGAGAGGAGGAGTGGCTCTGGTCTCTTCCCCCCCTTTAATTTGGGGAGCAGTCCCACCCAGGGACTCCATACTCAGAGTTCCCCTAAACCTCATCAGCTCCCAGAGGCCCCACCTCCAAGCATCATCACACTGCGGTGTGGGATGTCCACAGGTAAGACTGGAAGGGGGCACAAACGTCTGGCACGTCAAGGTGAGTGAACAAGCCGTCATGGTTTCTTTGTGACAGGTCTCAGGTTTCTGAGCAGTGCGGACGTGTGGAGTCAGGGATTTCTTTCCTCACATTGTGTTCTTTGTAATAGCATACTTTAAACACATTCGCAAAACCAAAAGGCAAAAAGACCCATTACTGGGTAAAGCAAATGCCTAATAAGGTGTCCTTGCTGAGGGTGGGAAGAGACAGAATTCCCCGGCACTGAGTGGGAAACACCAGGCCTCCAGCTGTGCAAGAGCCTGGGGAAGAAGGCCCCTCAGCGCTAGGGTGCCCAGGGGAGGGGCAGTCCTCCCTGCCTGCAATTCACCTTGTTCCCACCAACCTAGAGCCACACCCACAGTGCCTGCAATGTTGGCAGTGGGAAGAACTTGATGCACAAAGAAATGGCAAAAAGGAAGAATGCAGGAGCCAGTAGTAGGCCAGGATCGGAGAGAAGACAGGAAGGCAGAAGCGGCGTGTGGGAAAGCTTCACCTCGCAGCACACCAGGGCCCGCGCCATGGACATAAAAATGCCTGGAGATGAAGTTGGCTTCTGAAGAAACACCTGGAGAGCAGGAGCTGGGGGTGGGTAGGCTGGACTTGGGAAACCCATCTAAAGAAGAGCAATGGTGGGTCAGAGAGGTGGTTCAGTGACTGAGAATGTCCTCTGCACTCACAGAGGCCTGAGTTCAGTTCCCAGCACCCACATCGGCCTGCTCACAACCACCTGTAACCCTGGGTCCCAGGGCTCTGGGACCCAAAGCCTCTGTCCTCTGAAGACACCTGCACACACCTACCCACCAGTACACACACACACACACACACACACACACACACACACACACGTAATTAAACATAAGATAAAGAAAGAAGAAAATGGTTACAGAGAAGCTGCATCTGACTCCAGAACACTGGAGGACCAGACACTGCCCAGACTTGGAGTAGACATGGGATCGGGCTTGGGAAGCACGAGAGAAACAGAACAGAGCAAAGGACAGAGGAGGGAAAGAAAGGCAAAAGTGAAACCCACCCACCCAGTCACCCAGTCACCCACCCAGTCACCCAGTCACCCACCCACCCAGTCAAGGCCTCCTGGAGGAGAGCAGAGAACACGCAGCTCGACAGAAATACTGTGAAGTTAAAATTCAGGGAGAGATGTACCAAAATGTTTAACAGCAGATGCAGGGGACAGTCCCAGTCAACGGAAGGGGAAGCCCATCATTCAGACTCTCCAAAGAGTTAACTCACACCCTCAGAGAAAGAGGAGGCAGTAACCAAGAGCTCTCCACTAGGAGGCTCAGAACGCAGTAAAACTGTCAATCAAGTTCAACCGTAGAAAGCATTTCCCCAAATACTCAGTGTTCCAGTTTGCCTTCAATCGCTGGGACAAAACACTGACCAAAAACAACTTGGAGAGGAAAGAGTTTATCGGCTCACATCTCCCGGGTCACAGCTCATCACTGAGGGGGCCCGAGGTGGGCACTCAGGACAGGAACCTGGGGGCAGGAGCTGGAGCACAGGCCATGGAGGAACACTACTTACTGGCTTGCTCCTCTGACCCACGCCCAGCCTGCTTTCTGAAACAACAAAGAACAGCCTGCCCAGGGGTGGCACCTCCCACATCACTCAACAATCAAGAAAATACCCCACAGAAATGGCCACAGGCCAGTCCAATGGAGGAAATTCACCAGTTGAGGCTCCCTCCACCCAGGGGTGTCCAGTTGACAACTAGAGCTGTCCAGTACACTCAGGAACCCAGGGAGCACTGTCTACCCAATCAGTATAGAGTGGTTTTCAGTCAGCACCTTGGTGGGTGGAGAAGGCAGTAACATAGCCGCTCTGGATAAGGTCTAAGGGCAAACAATAGGGCCCAGAGCGTTAAGGACTACATGGCCAGTGCAGCGTGAAGGCAGCTCTATGGCATCAGATCAACCTCTCTCAGCCAGGTTTCCTGCCTGTGGACCCATCAGTGCCGCTTCTCACTCCTCCCAGGAAGCTGCACCCTCCCCTGCGTCCCTCTGGTCTTTTGACTTCTTAGCTCAGAGGGATCTTCTAGTTCCAGTGTGAGTCTCAGGTGCGCTTAGTATCTATTCCTGGTTTCTATACTAGGCAAACCCTGAGGTAAAGTGTCCCTTACGCGTCCGTGAAGGTCAGGCTGGGGGCAGGGACAGCCCCTCTTCCCACTGTCCCCTCCCCAAGGGAGTAGCCTCATGAAATTGCCAGTACCAAGCATCTGCCTTGAAGAAGCACATCTAACATCTAAGATCCAAAGTCTCTCAGCAGCAGCACCAATGCCTCCCACATCCAGCCTACACGTAGGGTCAACGTGGGGTCCTGGCACATGAAGAGTGGATGGACGCAGCTCCCATCAAGGCCTAGGGAGCAGTGGGATGGAGAGAATTTCCCGTTCCAGTGGTGCACACAGCAGGGCTGCTGGGTGGAGTGAGGCTGGTGACATTGGCAGTAAACAGGATGGGACAAAGACCCAGAGCCTGCATGACCTGCACACTCCCATCCCCCTGTCAATCACCATCTCTCTGTCTGGCTCAGGCCTTTTTGGCTTGCTATTATCCCTATTCTTCAGTGGGTCTCTCTGTGCATCTCCCAGGCAACAGAGGAACTGGCTGAGGCCTCGCCGCATGGGTCCTAGCATGGTCACGTGGTCACGTGCCTGCCGCTGCCTTCCGACCTCAGCTGTCACAGAGCGGCCCCTTATCCAAGAATGCAGTCTGGAGGTAATTAGCTCTAACGACCTTAAAGACACAGTGCAGGTGGCTGCAATGCGAGGGCTCCTTTCCCAGAGAGGTTGGCACCCATGGATGTCACCAACAGATAAATGTCATTCATAGAAACACACACAAAGCAAGTCCCATAAGATCTACAAGAATTCAGGAAAGACTCCACATGGTGTTCCTCAGAGCTGCTCAGATTTACTATAGAGTGAGGCAGAGCAGTAGGCTAAAAATAGTCTCTCCAGCCCATTGGTTGAGTACCTGATACCTTGAAACCCATCAGTGTTCTCCCACGGTCCCGGTATTTGTGAGGTCCCCCATAGGGGGCTATGCCCAGGCACAGTGGCTCCATCCAGAGGACACAAGTTGTGCACTACTTTAGAGGAAAGAGAGGAGATGGGGAGGAGGGTCACCCACGCCAGGCAGATGTGAGTCCCAGTCCAGCTGCACATCCCAGGAGCTCACCCCACAAGGAGCAAAGACCAGAGCCCGGCACTGGAAGCTTCCAATCTAGCTGGGACCCTGGGACGTAAAGCTGAGGATGGCAGGCAGAGCAGGGACAGAGGGGGGTGGGTTGCCTACAGAGGGTCAGGACCCAGGACAACTGGCTGGTGGGAACGTTTGAGCAAGGCCCAGGGTCCAGGAGTTCTGGGGTCGGGGCGGGGCGCCTAGTAGGTGGCACAAAGCAATTCTGAGTTCCTGATGAAACCCAGGCAGACACAGCCTGGGCCACACACCAGGACTTGCATGATGTCTAGAAGAAATATGGGTTTGCTTTTCCAAAGATAGAAAAGATGAACACATTTCTGATCGACTTGAAGGAGAAAGGGAGGGGAGAGGAGGGCTAGAGATACAGCCACCACAGTTCAGAGCAGAGCCCGGCTCTGCTCAGCCGCACAGAGGGCAGCAGGGGTCGCATTCGGAATCAGAGTCCGGATCATGTGCTGTCTACAAAAGACACTTTCATAAATTCTGATGCTGAAGAACAAAGGGCGGATGTGAGTGTGACGGGATGGCCGGAGGAGTGACGAAGCCAATCTCAGTCAAAATGACTCGCAGCAAATCACATGTTAATAGAGGTATCAGACCCAGCCCAGCTGTGACAGGCTTAAACCTGTATGTGCTCAGCCTCTGACACACACACTCACACAGAAAAACTGTTAGATGCATAAGGAAACCAACCAGACCCAGCTGTAATGGAAATTCAGCACAGCATTGTTGATATCTGGTGAGGGAAGAAAGAATACAAAAATAAGATGTGGGGACACGGACCTGCCATTCGGGATAGAGAGCCACATGTGCCATACACGGCACACTCTCTCTTGTCTGGAAACACTGCGTACTTCCCTATTAATCGGAGGGATGAATAAAAAGTCAGTTGATTTCATTCATCAGGGAAATGTAAATCTCTAAGAAACAAGACCTGTTCTTCCAGATTAGCAACACTCAGAGCGCTCTAATTACCAAACATGGTGATGGAGGGGTGGGTGCGGATCCCAGACAGCAGCACTCTGTGGGACCAGCGACTCGTTGTGGTGACTATGTGACTTCTGTGCAGAGAAGTAGTGTGTCCACCCCCCTGGGCTTTACCTGTAACCAGCAGTGACCCAGAGAGAGAACAAGGGGCCTGCAGGCTCAGGGTCCTGGTGAAGTCAACCACTGTGACATGAGGCGGGTGGCAGAGTGTCCCGACTGCCAAGACTTGTGACCACAGCGTACCCGGTCCTCTGTGACCCATGCAGAGGACAATTTGATAGTTCCTATTAAGACTTCTGGTGGCTAAAGTATGAACCTGCAAATCTACTCTAAACCCTTGCCTGATGGGCCCAGAAACCCCTGGGCCTCCTTTGAACCTCTTTGAGCCTCTTTGAGCAGCTTCCTGTGGAAAACAAGTGCAAAAGCCAGGCAGACCAACCTCAAGGAGGGGGCAGGATCCCAGTAACAGCAACCAGTCGCCACTCTGCCTGATAGGCCAAGACCAGGAGAGCAACACCCAGTTACAGGGTCAGCACTGATTTAACCTGAGGACACATTGAAAGGCCTTAAACAGCCAGTGAGATCTGTGCAAGAAAATGGAGGCTAAGAAAGTACGTGAAAGGGACAGAGAAGAAAATGGAATGTGTATGTGTATATATGTAAATGAGATGGAAATTCTAAAACCAAGGAAATGCGATGATGTGTCTACCTGTGATTGAGCACCCGCTAGTCAGCCTCTCCCTGCCTCTCCCTCCCCAGCCTCTGAGAACCCTCTTTCTGCCCTCAACTTCTATGGGATTAGGAGATAGACTTGCAGCGTGTAGGCCATGCAGGGCTGGCCGCTCTGCGCCTGGCTTATTTCACTTAGCACAGTGACTTCTATCTCCATCCGTGTTGCACAGATGACAGGACCCCACACTTTCTGTGTCGTTGCATAGCATCCCGTTGTGTCTATGAACTACATTTTCTTTACCCGTTCATGAGCTGACAGACACTTAGAGTGTTTCTGTTTCTGCTCAACTGTGAACAGTGTTTCAATAAACATGGGGTACAGGTGTCTCTTTGAGGCTCTGATTCACTTCCTTTGGATAGACCCCCAGCGGAAGGATTGCAGGATCCCATGGCGCTCTGTTAGTTTTTCCAGCAGGCTCCAGTACTGCTTTCCACACAGACTGTGCCCACTTGCGTCCCCACCCAGAGCAGGTAGGGACCCCTTCTCCCCTTCTCCATGCCCCTGTGTAATTTGTTATCTTTCCGACAACAGTCAGAGTAGCAGGTGTGAAGTTCCACCTCACTGTGATTTTGATTTGTGTTCTCCTGATATTGAAGTTGTTTTTTCAGGTACCTGTTGACCATCTATTTAGGTCAATTGCCCAGTTTCCAATCGGATGTTTTGCTCTTGAGTGGTTACATTCTTTACATATTCTGCATTACCTGTCCATCAGCTTCCACTTGGCAAACACTTTCTCTCATTTTGTAGGATGTCTTTTCATACTATTGACGTTCCCTCCCCTGTGCGGAAGCTTTATCTATTTTTTATTTTGTCCCAGGGTCATCACCTGAAATGAGACATTGCCTGTTCTAATGTCTTGAAAGCTTTCACTTATGTTTTCTCCATAATTTCATAGTCTTACACAGGATGCTGCAGCATATGTAAGTCAATGAACGGGATACAACCCTTGACAGAGGAAGACGAATCTACATGATCGTCTCAATAGATACAGAAGAGGTGTTTGCTAGGATCCAACATCTGAACAAATTAGAGAAAGTAAAAAAAAAAGTGCATTGGTATGGTAACATCCAGATATAGCAAGCTGATTGCTGATGTTACACTGAGTGTGGGAAGCTGAAAGCTTTCCTTCTGAGAGCTGACCCAGCTTGACAATGAAAAACAAGAAGATAGAGCACTGAAGGGACCCAAAGGACTAAGGAGGAAGTAGAAATGTCACTGCTTGGGGATGACGTGATCTTATATGTAGAACCCTCCCAAACTTGCTGAAAACTACCACAACTAATAAAACCAGAAAAGTTGCAGGATTCAAAATCAGCCAATAAAAGTCATTTGTCCATCTGAGAAATAATACAGTAAGAGAGTAAACTCATTTCCAGTTGCTCCGACAGTAAGGAGACAGTTAGGAGTAAGCTTAGCCAAAGAGGTGAAAAGCATCACACACACACGTGCACACACACACACACACACACGCACGCACACGCAGCACACACACGCGCGCACACGCACACACCTACACACGCACGCACACATGCACACACGTGCACACATGCACACACAAAAGCGCAAAACGTGAATGAAAGGAGCAGAATAGGACACAGAGGAGGGCAGCAAGATTCAGCCACAGACTGGAAGATTCAATGCCATTAAAACGTCCATGTTCCCCGAAGCAATCTGGATCCAATGCAGCAATCCCAGTCACAGTACCAGTGGAATTCTTCATAAAATAAGAAAAAAATAATCCTAAAATGTGTATGAAACAACCAAACAACAAAAACAAAATAGACCTGAAACAAATCCCCAAGGCCCAAAAGGAGGCATTCCACTCTTGACTTCAAAATATGATACAAAGTTCTAGTCACCAAACAGCATGGTATTGGCTTTAAAATAGAGTTACAGATGGTGGGACAGAGCAGACAGCCAGAAGGAACCATGCACCAGCAGACAACTGACTCACTAAAGGTGCTGAGATTGAAGACAGACAGGTTTTTCAATAAATGCTGCTGGAGAAGTTGGCTATTCACCTGCAAAAGAATGAAACCAGTCCCCCATGCCACCCGCTGCAGAGACCAGCTCTAAAAGGAGGGTGTGGGACCTGAGCAAAGACTCAGGCACAACAGACCTCCGGGCTAAGGACTGGATGAGTAAAGTAAAAAGCATCAAAACCAAGCACAAAGGGAAGGGAGAGGAGAGGAAGACAGGTGGAGACAGACGTCCCTTGAGTAACTGTGGTCCCGGAAGAGCGAGATGGGAAAGCAGTGAAGCCTTGTTTGGATGATAACAAATAAAACCTTCTCAAGCCAGAGGAAGGCTGCAGTCCGCAGATATGGAGCGCTCTGCAAGTCCAAACATGAGGAATACACCCAGATACCCTTACAGAAAACCCACTCAGACAAGAAAAATCCTGCAGGGCTGGGGGGATAACTTAGCTGTACAGTACTTGCTGAGCATTCACAGAGCCCTGGGTTTGAATCTCAGCACAGAGGGGAAAAAACCCTGTAAAAATGGCCAGAGAAATTGATGCATCATTATCTTTCAAAAGCGAAAATAAGATTGAGTGGAAATGAAGGAAGGAAACTAGAAGTCAGTGGGGTGTCAGTCTAAAGTGCAGAAATAGAGGTATGTCTGCCTGGCGCTCCCATCAGTAGAGACGCTCCAGGCCAGGCAGCTCTCGAGAATTCATCACCACCGATTCACCACCACAGGCTTGCACTCACGAGATCCTAAAAGCAGCTTTTCCAATGGAAGACAATAAACCCCGACAGAAATGGGGAGATGT
The DNA here is from genome assembly GCA_035773235.1 of Eospalax fontanierii. Classification (NCBI taxonomy): domain Eukaryota; kingdom Metazoa; phylum Chordata; class Mammalia; order Rodentia; family Spalacidae; genus Eospalax; species Eospalax fontanierii. The sequence goes on from CM069536.1 coordinate 80,514,462, forward strand.
CAGAAAGAATAAGAGGCCCGGAAAGGTGCATCTGTCAATTGAGACAGGAGTTGCTGTGTGTTACACACAGTGGAGGAGCCTGGCCAAGTCACTCTGTTACACTTAAGCACAATACCTCAGTGGGGCACGAGGCTGTGGAGAGATGGAGTTCACTATTAGCAAGTTCTGGCAGCCCAGGAAACTGGCCAAATCTGTACCACACGGAACTTCGGTACGTTAGCCAAGGATGAGTGCTGAGGTTACCAGAATAACCACCAGGAAAAGCGAAAGTGTATACAGCTAGCAAGTCAAGACAGGGAAAATGGATCAGAAAGATTTAATTAATCTCAGAGAAGAGGAGTGAGAGGAAATGGAACACAAATCCGGAGAGTCAAATGGAAAGCAAACGGGAGATGACGGTTAAGACAGAACCTTCAGAGATAATGCCGCGGCGTGGCCCAGGGAGAAGGCCAGTAAAGTAAGACTGGATGTGAGAAATAACACCCAGCGCAAGGCACTTAAAAGGGTGCTCCTTGATCTACAGGCATAAAAATGGGCTGAAGGAAAAGCAGTGGGGAGAGACGGTAACACCGGCCAGAGAGTCAGCTCCGCCAGCCTGGCAGGTTAGGTGGACGCACACAGGTGTGTGCCAGTGTCTACCGAGGACCATTTTAGAAGGCTATTGCAGCCCCAAATGAGCGTCAGTAACGTAAAATACATGGACCAGAAGGTGACCGGACTGAGAGAAGAGAGAAACCCTTACTCACACAGGGAGACTCCCCGGCCTCTGGGTGGCTGACTTACTAAGCAGTCAGTAAGGAGGTGGATTCCAGCATCAGAGCATTGCAGCTGACAGCCTGACCTAATTGACAAGTGAAACAGACTGCTGCACCCGCCCAGCAGATCTGCATCCTTCTGCATGGAGGGCAGTTGCTGGTGTTACCTTGTGCTGATTTGTAAAGCTGGTCTCCCCAGCCCAAAAGGTTGCCACCTTCTGTGTGAGGTCATCGTAGAATTAGGTCTAGAAACAGGACTAGAAAAGTCACTTGGAAATTATGCCACATAATTTTCTGAATCACAGAAGAAAGAGTAAAGGAAACTGGAAAACTCTGGTCTGGTTGAGCCAAACCATGTGAAAACTGAGAGGGCGTGGAGCAACGCTCAGAGGGAGAAGCAGAGGGAGGTGGAGCAGCACTCAGAGGGAGAAGCAGAGGGGGTGGAGCAGCACTCAGAGGGAGAAGCAGAGGGGGTGGAGCAGCACTCAGAGGGAGAAGCAGAAGGGGCTGGAGCACTGCTCAGAGGGAGAGTTGTGTCCTGAGACGTTCATATCTGCAATGAGAAGGCTCAAAGCCAGTGATCTAAGTTCCTGCATCTAGAGGCCAGACAAGGCTGGACCCATAGAAAGCAGACAAAGGAAAAGATCGAGATACGGCAGGAATCAGTGAAACAGAAAACAGACGCGCGTAGGGGAAATTCCACAGCTGCTGGCTTTTGGTTATTTAAAGGGTTAATAAAGTGGCTACTTCCCTGATCAAAGTGATCATGGCTAAAAGAGAGAAAACAGACAAATGCTCTCAGGGATAAAGAAGTCTCTGAAAACAGTGTGGATATGCTACATAACTTCAATAAAGTCAATCAATTACATTACATAGACAAATCTCTCTCTTTCCCTAAAAACACAGCTTATCAAAATTGACAAATGATGCTTTAATATGATCAATTTAATGTTTATTAAATAGTGTCTGTTATTAAAATGGTTTCCACCAGGGAAATTCAAATCTCAGTTATATCAGTATGCTTCCCCAAACATTTGATGATGCTGAACTTAGACAAATATCCTGGGAACAGGAGAGAAGAGCAGGGGCTCTAGCTCAATACGTGAGGACAGCTTCCCCTTGACCTCTAAGCTGTCCACAGACACTGGGAAAAGGGAGAATAAAAGACCATACCTTCACAAACATGCACAGGAAAGTACTGGCCAGCACAGACACGTGAAGGTAATGACACACATAGTCATGTAGGTCCGTCCTGAGAACGAAGAACGAACCCATGTGATAAGAATCCAGCATATGAAAGTCATACCTCATGAGCTCATCCCAACAAATGGAGCTTGTTACAAATCATTTACACAAAAGCTCAAAACCCAAAACTCCAAACCTCGGTAGTTGGAAAAGACATAGTTGATCCTACTTAAAATGATGGCAGCTGGGGAGATGGCTGAGTTGGTAAAGGGCCTGCCTTGCAAATACAAGGACCAGAATTTGATCTTTAAAACACGAGTGTAACCCCAGCACTGGGGAGGCAAAGGGACCCGCCGGACAGCCAGCCCAGCTACTTGGTGACTTTCAGGCCAAAGAGAGATTCACTCTGCCTCAAAAGGAAAAAAAAAGAAAAAAGAAAAATTGATCACATCCAAGGTTGTCCTTTGGCCTCCACATGCATGTATGTACACAGACATGCACACATACGGACACACATGCATTCACACACACACAAATGATGGCAATAAACCAAAAACAGAGAGTAGCAAGCATGAGCTCTGGATGGCTAATCTTGACTGACAACTTGACAGGACTTAAAATGACAGACGACAAACTTCTGGACCTGTCTGTGAGGGAGTTTCCAGGAAGACTTAACTGGGAAGGAAAGACTGCTCCCCCCAAGTACCGAGGGTACCTTCCCAGGGCTGGGGTCCCGGACAGAGTTAAGAAGGATAAAGAGAGCTGAGCATGGGAGTTATCTCTGTCTGCTTCCTAGCTTTGGATGCAATGTGGGCAGCTGCCTTAAGCTCCGCTGACCCACCGTCCCCACCGTGATGGACTGCAGCCTCAAACCACAAGCCCAAAGGAACCCCTTCTTCCTTAAGCTGCTTTTGTCAGAGCAACAACAAGGTAGCAACAGTGGGCGACGGTGGGCTGTCCCCCAAACACCGTGTCAGTGGGACAGCCACGCCTTTAAAGATGTGTTTGACCCTAACCTCTCACCTTATAAAAATCAATTCCAGATGAATGGCAGGTCAGGACGCAAGCAACCAGACCAACCAGCAATGAGAGAAAGAAAGGCAAGTGGTACACTGCAAGATCGAGACTAGGCAGGTATTCCTGGGATAAAAACGGCAGAACATTAACGACTTAAGTCCATAGTTGGACTCTCCTAAAATTAAAATTCCAGCTCATGTACAGACTTCATTAAGCGTGGGGAAGAAAGTGGAGTGGAGCTGCTGTTCTCAGGAGCCTCTGACTCGGCCTGAAGTCCGGAAGTGTCAGGACCCCCACACGCCATGCAGAGGGCGGATCGCCCGGGGAAAAGGGGAATAGGACTTTAGCAGGGATTTCAGAGAAGAGGATAGCCACATGGCCAATAAATACAAGAGAGAGTCCGCTGCCATTTGAGGTAAGAAAGTGGGAATTAAAACCAGTCTCAGCTAGCACACCACCAGTCAGCCAACAGAATGGAGCGCACCGCTGGCTGGCATGTAAATTGGCACCAAACTTTGGGAAAATGTTTGTCAGGATCTAGTAAGGCTTCATACAGCATTTACACACAGACCCAACAGAAACGGGCAAATATTTTTACCAGAAAGCACCAACAAGGATGATCATAGAGATACTATTTACAACGCCAAAGTAAAATGTCTGCCGGGGGGTAAACTGAGCCTGTAATTTATGGAACACTCACATAGTGCATGTGGGAGATCCAGACACAAATGAGCTACAGTGAAGCAGAATGTGGACAAATCTTCAAAGGACTTGTGAAAAGCTTACATTACCTGAGTTTAAAACTGGCAGATGCATCCGCGAGAGGAGTCAGGCCTGCATCATGCTGTAGGGGAGCAAGGTGACCAGCAAACATGCAATCCAGGAAGTGCAGGTGCCACCAGAATCTTGCTTCCACAAGGTAGATGAGGGAATGAGGGCAGAGCCACGGACAGGGTGCTCACGGCAATACTGCTCATAGAAGAGAAACATAAAGAGCCTAAGTGTCCACCTATCTGGAAATGATTTGATCAATGACTGTTAATATCACAGGACAGTGGGTAGACAGTGGGAGGAATAAAACAGATTTAAGTAAACTGAAAGTGTAAGCTGTTTGTGAGTAGACACACAGGCTGTGGTGCCATTTACACAGTGGCTCAGCTGTGGACAAGTCAAAATGACCTTTCTGTAGGTTGTGTATCTGCGTGAAAACATATACAACAATGTTTGGAAGAAAGCACAACCACCGTTCTAAGGTCCAAATGCTGACATCTCTTCTGAATCATTATGTTGGAACCCACTAAAGTGATTGTATTCAGAGGCCAGCCTTTGGGAAGGAGTGTGGCCTGAGGGATCAGTCCTCAGGAGTGGGGTTAGCGCTCCTGTCACCTGGTTGATGTAATCTTCAGTCCTTCTGCCTTTCAGGATCTGCAGCAGGTTCCGTCTCCTAAGCAGCCAGTCTTCACCACGCCCAGAACCTGCTGGCAGCCTGGACTCCTGAACTTCAGAACCAGAAGCAACACATTTATTTCTGCTGCTTGCAAGTTACCTCATCCAAGTGATTTTAGACAGTGGGAGTGGTTTTCCTCTGAGGGAGGAGGAGTCTAGAGCTTGGGGTGGGGCCCAGGGTAATGTAAATATATTTGTTATTTGTCTAGAAATTAAATAATATTTCAAAGGGTGACAGATTTCAGGCATATATTATACACATAACTTTATGTACAAAAGTCTAAACTTGTACAAATGGAATCATTTCATACCAAAGCAATAAAATGATAATTTATCAAAAAAAGTCTAAGTTAAAAATCCTTCCCAAGTGGTAATCAAAAAGTATTGCTGAAAACATATGAGGGACAATGGAAAAAGAAACATTTAAATTCTAAAGTATCAGGAAAATAATGAAATTGCAAACAAGAAATGAATTTCTACATTCTCTCCTCAGAGATGAGGTCCTGTCTTCAAAGGCTCGCATCATCAAACGGGAGAAAAGAAGGTCAGGGTTTTCAGGTCAATAAGGTTTTAAAATGCAGTTCCAACGAAGTCCACAGAAGCGCAGATAACAGAAATTATTAAATTAGAAAAAAAAATGAGAAGCGGTAAATTAAGAGCTAAAATATAAATAAGAAGCTAAGTGGGTGAGACCCACAACAGAGCAAACCCGCCGATCCAGTTACTACAAAGAAACAGCCATTAAACAGAATGCTAAATTATACAAGATGAGAAGCAGCAATTTAGAAAATGAACAAGGAATTACTTGCATGATTATATGCTAATAAATCTGAATAAAAGCACATACATTGTAAAAGTTGGCATCCAAAAAACCAAATGACGTGAAAAAAAAAAAACCTAATTCCTGGAAAAATTAATGTTTTTAAGTAGAAAATAATTATCTCCCAACGTGGTTCCAGAGTTAGGCACTCTTCTTGAGACATTGTGAACTTTTAAGGAATGATTCATTCCAAAGCAAGTTGCTCAGTTGTTGCTTTGTTTGAAACAGAGTTTCATGTAGACCAGGCTGGCCTCAAGCTCCATATATGTACAAAGATGACCTTAACTCCTGGTGTGAGGAATACAGGCACAAGCCATTACGTCCAGTTTGCACTGTGCTGGGGATCAAATTTGCAGTGCACAGAGTAAGAGCCTCCCAGCCTTGTCTGGCGCAGCTGAGAAGCGTTTCCTCCTGGAAGCACATCCAAGCATAGCTTCTGGGGAACAGCCCCTGGCAAGGTCTGCTACAGAATATTCAAATGCATGCAAATCCCAAACTGAAGTACTAGCAAAGAAACTCCAGCTGTATGTTCAATCAACAGTCTACAAAGGGTTAACACAGCAAGGAAGGAGTATAATACAGTTATTGAATGCGGGAAAGGGTGGTTGATTGTAATACAGTGTGTTTCTTTGAAATATAGCTCATCAATAGGTACTGACATAGCACCTTGGAACAGGTGTTAAAACATTACCCAGGACATTTTTAAAAATGCATTCTACTGACTCATAGGTAATTTAAAATTGGAAATTAAAACACATTTCTAATAAGTCATTGGTAAAGTTTCTTTAATGCCTCAGGGCACAGTCTGTACAACTATTTAAGCATTGTGTGCCAAAAGTGCACAAAAAAGAGTAAAATTCTGAATGCTTTTACGAGCAAAGAGGTCTTTATCATCACCAGAGGGGCTAGAGAGATGGCTCGGCAGGTAAGAGTAAGTACTATTCTTACAGAGGTTCCCAGCCTCTACCCAGGGGGTTCATATCCACCTATAACTACAGCTCCAGAGGATCTGACACTCTCACCTGACTCCTAGGACACCTGCACTCACACGCACACACACACACACACACACACACACACACACACACAATTAAAAATAAAATAAATCCTTAAAGGAAAAAAGAATGATCTCCAGAGATACCATCTTCTTCTACAAAATCTGCAAAGAGCAACTCATAAAGACACAAATACAAACCTAGCAAAAATTATGAAAACGTGTTCAGCCATGTTACAATTGGAGAAGCGTGATATTTAGACCATCCTTCTCTTTTAGGTTGGCTAACTATGCAGTGGAAAATAGCAGAAGGGGTTTGTGTTAGGTTAATCCTCCTGTAAATAGCAAATATGAGCTCAGTCAAAATATAAACAAGAAACCTGCAAGACAGCAGAGCCGGGAGAAGCTCTAAGCATGTGGGGAGATGTGAGAAGAGAGCGGTGGCTGAGGCTCAGGCTCGCACACCCTTTCCCTAGAGAAACCCAAGTCCTCACACAGGGTGCAGGACAGTGAAGACCGAAGCAAAAGGCGGTGAACTCTCACCAGTGAGGGTTGGAGACAACAGTCTGGGGCTGCCAGAGCAGGCAGGAGGGTGTGTGGAGGAGAGAGAGACACTAAACCCACAACCTGCATATAAGCGTGATGGAAATCTGGCTGGCAGGTGCACAGCCCAAGAGCAGATCAAAAACACCACGGAGCCCACTGTGAGGCTGCGGCTGAGGCGGAAATAACCAAACAGATGTTAGAGCTGCACCCCATGGCGGGACAGAGTTTGAAGTTTATGTCTAGAAAACACTCATCAGTGCACTGCAGAACACAGGGTAGACAGTAGGCACGTCAGAAGCAATGTCCAGGAGAATGCAGTACGTATGAGGACCACAAAGGGGAGCAGTCACTAAGCCAACCGGAAGGGGACTCAGAGGTTGTGAGCAGCAGAAAGAAACGTTATAACAGCAACTGTGAAATATGTTTAAGGACAGAGAAGGAAACAGAGTTTCAAAGCTAAACAGATGGCAATCTCAGTAGGAAATGGAACCTGACTCAGAACTGAATAGCACAGTGTCTGAGACGAAGATCTCACTGGGGGTGGGGGCGCACCAGGACGGAGACCACAAAGTCCAGCAAACTTGGAGGTTTCTCTCTAAGAATGACCTAACCTGGACAACAGGGAGAAATGTGTCTGGCAGATAGAACCTAGCAGGTGCAACAGTGTGGTCTGAAGAAGGAGGAGCTAGCTTCCAAGGACACTGTGTCTGATACTTCTTGTTGCTGTGGTAAAATAACCAACAAATGAAACTTAAGGATGGAAAAGCTTACTCTGGCTCACAGTTCACCATGGTGAGGAAAGTGTAGCTTGAGGCTACTGGCGGCTTTGTATCAGCAGTCGGGGATCAGAGAGAGCTGGTGCTGGGGTACAGCTTGTTTCTCCTTTGTATTCCGTCTAGGTCCCCAGCCCATCAAACAGTGCTGTTCACCTTCAGGGTGGGTCTCCCTACAAAGTTAAACCTTTCTGGAAACATCTTCATAGACATATCCAGAGGTATGTTTCCATGGTGATTCCAAATCCTGTCAGATTGATTATAAAAATTAGTCATCACAGGCAGTGAAGACAGGATTGTGTAAAATGATGGTTTTTCAATGACAAATGTTTCTGAACCCAGTAAAAAAGATGAACTATGATTCAGGAAGCTTAGAGAATTTCAAGTGTGATACATACAAAGAAAACCACACAGGTAAATAATTCCAACCACTGAAAAGCGTGCATGAAGAGCAAATCTTGAAAACAGCGAAAGAGAAAAGAGACAGCTTGAGGGAGTTGACTGGTCGTGGGAACCAGTGGCAGCAGAAGACAGTGGACCAACATCTTCAAGGACTGAAGGTCCTCTAGGATTTAGTCCCCAGAAGAGTTATCTGTCAAAATAGAAACAAAATTGAGACACTTCCAATGAGTGAGTTGATAAGATTCTCCCCTGGCGACACGCACGCATCACATGCACAGGACGTTCTCTTGGTTGCCCCAAAAGATGATTTGGATCTATTTTCTTTCTTGTGTGTGCATGACATGTGTGTATGTGTCTGTGTGGGGGTCTGGGTGCACACATGCCACCGTGCATCTGTGGAGCTCGGAGACAGCCTTGGGTGTTGACCTTGTCTCCAGCGTGTTTGAGGCAGGGTTATTCGTTGTTCACAACCATGTATCCCAGGCTCACTGACCTCCAAGGACTCTCTACACCTCCCATCCCACCACAGGAGCACTTGAATTACAGATGCACATTACCATATCCTACTTCTATATGGGTTCTGTGGATCTGAACTCAGGTCCCCAAGCACTTTACCCACTATAATAGTTACCTTTCTTTTGCTGTGATAAAGCATTATGACTGCCAGGTATAGTGGCATACACCTTTAATCTCAGCACTCAGAAGGCAGAGGCTGGTGGATCTCTGTGAGATCCAGGCCAACCTGGTCTCTATAGTAAATTCCAAGTCAGCTGGAGCTGCTGACTTGAAAAATAACAAAGAATTCACCATGACCAGTACAACCTATAGAAGGAAGAGCTTGGGGCTTACGGTTCCAGACAGAGAGGAGTCCATCGGGGTGGTGGAGGCATGGAGAGCAGAATGCAGGGGAGCAGAAGAGCATTCACATTTTCACCCATTTGCAGGAAACAAAGAACGACAAACCAGAAAAGGGGCAATGCTATGGGCTCTCAAAGCCCGCTCCCCAGTGACATACTTCCTCCATCAAGCACACACTTCCTAAATGTCTGCAAATAGTACCACCAACTGGGGCTAGGTATTCAAATGCTAAACCCACAGTGGATATTCCTCATTCGAAGCACCACATTCCACTCCCTGGCCCCCATAGCTTCTTCTGACACTCAAGATATTTTCTTAACTGTAAGCCCATGTAAAATCAAAAAGCAAATCACGAGCTTCCAACACACAATGACACAGAAGACACATTCCCATTCCCAACAGGAGGGATGAAGGAAATGGAGGGCCAAAACCAGACCAAAGAGCAAACACCAAATCTGATATCTGGGACTTTACTTGCAAAGAGTTTAGATGGCTCTGCCCCTCCAGCTTTTCTGCCTGCAACATACATCTCTCCCACGCTGGTTCCACTCTGCATGCAGCTCTCTTTGGCAGATGTCTCATGGCTCTGGCATCTCCAACATCTTGGGTCTCCACTGCAACCTTCACAGCTTCATGCAATGACATCTCAGGGCCTCTTGGTCTGTCATGGTCTTCTTTACATAGCGACGTCCCTGATACATGCTCCCTGAAACAGCAGAGGAAGAGCTGACGACCCCGCTTCATGCTTCTGAAGCCAGTCAAGGGATACCATCAAGTTTGGCTACCAGCTTTGGGGTGGACCTTGGCTCTCTCCAACTAAATCAACAGGGGTTTTTGTACATTGAAGCAATTACTTCCTAGGAGTCCAAACCCCAACTTTCTCTTTTCACAAGTAAAAAGTTTAGCTGGGGGAAGTCTTGATCCAAAGGCACTCTTTCCATTGCTACAGTGCAGAGCAGGTGACCTCCCCTTAATGTCGCTAATTTCCTTATCAATTATAGGCTCTCTTCCAGGACAAGCCTTGGTCAAAAATACTAAACTTCCCAGCGCTTTCTTTCTCTTCAAACTGTACATTTGTATTTCTTTCTGCCCCACCTGTTTTTATTTCCCCATTGGAATAGTCTCCATCTGTTGCAAAAAGGAGCTTCTTTGATAATTGGTAAGAAGAACACTTGTACCTAAGGATTTGGAGTCCATTACTTTTTTATTCAACCTCAGGTAAGTTCTTGGCCTTGGGCAGAAGGCAGCCAAATTCTTTGCCAAAATATCACACAAATGATCTGTAGCCCAGTTGCTGTTTAAGGTCTTTGCACTACTTTCTTCCAGGCTCCTTCTAGAGTCAGCTCTGTTTACAATGTCGTTCAACCTGTTTTCCAGTCCAAACTTCCAAAGTCAGTCACATTTCTCCAAAAGACAACAGAGTTGGATTCATGACGGCAAGAGCCCGATCTCTGGGACCAGCTTCTGAATCACTACTTTTCTGTCCCTGTGGGGGACACCACCAAGGCAACTTAGAGAAGGTGGAGTTCATCTGAGCTTTTGTTCCAGAAGGCTGAGTCCATCACGTGGGGAGGCATGGCAACAGAGGCGGCCGGGCAGAGAGCTGAGCATGCACATCTCCAATCACTCGCAGGACGCAGCGGGAGGAAGTTGAAAGTGGGGCAAAGCTGTGAACACTCAAAACCCGCCCCAGTGATGTGCTCCTCCTGCAAGGCCACACCTCCTGAACCTCAGCAACCAGCACCACCAGCTGGAGTCAAGTCTTCAAATGCTTGGGGCCTATGAGGGACATCGTTATTCAAACCACCACATCCACTGAGCCTTCTCCCCAGCCCCGCGTCTCAGATCTATAACAAGGTAGAGGTAGGGACAAGAGCAGCCGATGTAACAGTAAGAGTAACTGTCTTCTTTCCTTTCCTTAGTTTTTTAACATGACAACTCCTTAAAGCAAACATTGTATTTGTACTAGTAACATACTCAGATGAACAATCTGTGGCAGCAACAGCACAGATGATCGAGGGATGGGAAGGAAGGTTCACATGCACATCCACATCATGCATACCCACATGCGACTTCATATAATGGATGGAGTAGATTACATTGATAAGAAAGAAAACTGGGCTGACTGTAAAGAAGGCAGGAGACAGGACACTGAGGAACATGCAGATGAGGGAACAGGCCCAGCAAAAAGCAGTGAATTAAGACAGAACCTGTTGGGCATAATGCAGAGTGGGCCTAGCTGGGCCACCTACCAGGAGGAATGGAGGAATGGCTCTCGTGGGTGTGGTGCTCCACATTGGTTGGTTGTGAAGCCAGTTTCTGCCCAGCACCTGGAGGGAACCTGATCCACCTGGGAACAAACTGCGATTGACTGTGGTCAGGACCCCACCCCATAAGGCTATTGGCTAACAAGACCTATAAGACTCTGCTCTTTCTTGAATAAATGAGTTTGCAGCAGACCACCACTTCTGGCTTTCGGCTCAACTCCCGGAGTCGGTGTCTTGACTCTGCGCCTACTCCCCCCTCCTCACAGTAGAGATCCTTCGGTGTCCCTTGGGCTGGCCCCGAGTGCTGGGACCCCGCCACAAGAACCCATCAGGACAACATAGGAGGCACATGTGATCAGCTTTCTTCTTAAAAGGCAGAGCTTGTCGCACAGTTGGTTTTGTGGTGCTAGAGATGGAATCTAGGGCCTTGCACTGTTCCACTGATGTACACCTCCATCTCAGAAACGTATTTTAATCATTGAACTCATAATCACAAACATCCCACAAGGAAAAGCCCGCTGTGACTCCTTGACTGAGTTCTGCTAGACATTTCAAGTAGCCAGCAGCAGGCTCTCAGGAAGCAGGGTGTGGCCCTCATGTCCACTTGCCACAGTGCAGAGCCCAGCAAGGATGCCACAGTAGCCATTTTCCTGTGGTTGTGACGAAGCCCCTGTCCAAAGGTGCCTGGGGAGTCAAGGGTTTGCTGTACTCACACCTCCAGTCCCAGTCCATCACCGAGGGCAGCCAGGGCAGGAGCTCAAGCTGGATCTGGAAGCAGAGCATGGAGGAGCATTGCTGGCTTGCTCAAGGCTCCTGCTTAGCTGGCTTTTCTTATACAGCCCAGGCCCACCTGCTCCTGAAATGGTAACACTTACATCAATTAAGGCAATGCAGACCATCCATCACAATGTCTGCAAAACAACCTGGTACAGACAATCACTCAGCTGAGACTTTTTTTCAGGTTCTAGTTTGTGTTCAAGTTGATGTCAACTAAGGCAAATACTGTAGCTATGTTCATTGACCGAGTCCGGATCGGCAGAGGGCTGCAGGTTGAATGAAACACATAAGACAGAGACACAGACACACACACACTAGGTAGGAGGAAAGGAAAATGACTGAGTTTATTGAGAGGCAGCAAGCCTTATATACCCTGAGGGCGGGGCTTTGCAGGAGGTTCCTCTACTGATGACACACAGCTGTAAATAGGAAAAAAGAAGTTGTGGTCCGGCTAGCTTAAAGGTCAAGTTGTTTACTTCAGAACTGCAACTGACAAGATCCTGCTAGCTCTCTGCCAAGAGCCTAGCACTAAGAGAGAAGGGAATGCAGGGGGGCCAGACCCTACAAAATACCACCAAAAAAAAAACGAAAAGAAAAGAAAAAACAGAAATGAGCAGTAAGAGGCACCCCTTCCCGCTTCCTGACTTGTGGACACGGTCTGATTGGCCAACTCACACTCCTGAAGCCAGGTCTTCCCTGCCATGATGGACTGTGTCCTCAAATCAAAATAAACTCTTCCTCCCTTGAGTGACTTTCGTCAGGAATTTTGTCACAGTGACGAGAAAAGAACGAATGGCCACCATCTCAAATAGGAATGCAGAGAGAAGGCATGTGACAAAATTCAGAACCAGAGCCGAGGACGGTAGTGCACACCTTTAATCCCAGCACTGGGGAGGCAGAGGCAGGCAGATCTCTGTGAGTTCACGGCCAGCCTGGTCTATATAGTGAGTTCCAGGCCAGCTGGAGCTACAGGGAGACCTTGTCTCAAAAAGACCAAAAAACAAAACAAAATAACCCTAAAATTCAGAACCTACCGAGGCTAATGTGAGAAACTCCGCAGTGTGCACATGGTGGAGGCCATTTACTAAGGACTGGAAATAACACACATCATCCTTACCGTGAGCCAGCGAGCAACCTGCCTGAGACCCACAGCACTTTCATCCCACCCCGTGCAGGGGGCTGTGTGAGGGACAGGGCAGAGGAGGGAAATGAAGGTTGACAGCTCCGATGGAATGAGGTAAGTGGCCGTGCTCACAGATGTGATCTTTTCCTTCTTAGCATGTGTTTGCTTTTACATCCATAGTCTTTGTATATATGACGCCCTTGACTCATCTTCTTCATTCCAATCTCCCCTCTTGTTGGACATGGGTTTTCACCTAGAAAATCCTAAAGAATCTAAGCAGTAGTTACTAGAATGAATCACTGGATTTCATAAGACTCGGAACTCAACATCATTGTAGAAGAGTCAGGTCATCACTGTATGTTTACAGGGAAAGATAGGAATTCAACTATCAATTCTATTTATAACACTGAAACTCTAAATGTTAGGAATTCATCAAAAACTATGCCAGATCTGTACACTGTAGATAAAGGTCGTTAAGAGAGTGCTTGAAGTTGTAAATAAACTGGAAGGAGAGGTTGGCATGGCAACAGATCAATATTGTTACAGAACCAATACTGGTAAGGAATCAATTTCTCACTAATTGAACTTCAGATTCAATGTCATCTCAATCAAAGTTGCAGGGAACTTTTTTTTTTTAGAAACTTTAAGGTTAGTTTTAAAATGTATCTAAAAGTGCAAAACAAAACACAAAAAAGTAGAATTCTGCAAGAAAAGCAGAGTTCGAGGACTCTTTCTGACTTCAAAGTGTAATGTAAAGCCACAGCCTTTTGCTCTAAGAGTAGACCTTGTCAGGGCTGCAGAAATAGCTCAGTGGTTAAGAACACTGACTGCTCTTACAGAGGACCCAGGTTCAGTACCCAGTACCCACATGGCAGCTAACAACCAATCATTTGTAACTCCAGCTCTAGGAGATTCGATGCCCTCTTCTGATCTCCACAGGCATTGCATGACACAGGTACACTTACACACATGCAGGCAATACATTCATACATATACAATACAAATGATAAATAAAATATTTTAAACAAGTAGAACTTTCAAATGGAAAGCAGTCACAGGCCAGAAGTAGACCCATGTGTATACCAGCAATTGTCTTTGAGAAAGATGTCCCAGCAACTTAATGTAGAGACAAAAGCCCTGGAGCAACCTGAACGCTGAATTCATGAACAAGTCCAGCCCTATGTGACTCCTCCCACAGCAGCTGCTGTCAGGTGGATTTATATGTCAGCCTATAAGCTAATGCACAGATATTTCAGGACAGAAGCATACGTTGTGCTCCCTTTCCTAGGGAGACATGAACAAATATCTATTCACGCCAAAGAGGCACTGGAAACAGGGGAAACTTGGGATTCTTCCCAAGTCTAGCTTAGTGAACCGGTGAGCTTATTGGGGTTACAGAAATGTGGGTGCTCAAAGGCAGCTGCATCACCAAAGAGCCACTCCAAATCTGCATCCTGCAGAACCTGCAGACAGGTGCCCCTGCTGGAGTGCCCCTCCTCGGCAACTGCTTGCTGCCTTTATAACCTTGCAGAAGGGCCTTGTGTATCCTGTAAGTTTCAGGCCTGCTCTGAGCCCTCTAAGCTTTGTTTGCATCCTCAATCTTGGGAGTTTCTCTCTCCTTCCAGCGGGTTTCACTTTGGAGAAAACAGTTTAATAGCAGCAGGTTACTATCTCTTTTTTCCATGTGTATTTGCATGTGTGTCTGCATGTGTGGGGGTGTTCCAATGTGTGTGCCTGAAGTTGATGTCGGGTGTCTTCCCCAGTCACTTTACTATGTTCAGTGAGGCATAGTCCCTGAACCTGGAGCTTGTCAATTCCAGCTAGCCAGCTTGCTCCGGGTACCCCCTGACCCTCTCCAAGTCTATGCCTGCAGAGGGCTGGGGTTATAGGCGACCCCCATGTCTTCCCAGCTCTTACATGGGTTCTGAGGGTTTGAACTCTGGTTGTTAAGCTTGTACAGCAAGTGCACTGCAGGATCATTATCTTGACCTGGAACAGGCAAAGACTTAGACAGAAAAACAAAAGAAACCAGACTGTCTTCTAGTCATCAGACGTTTATGAGAAACTATAAGTTACAAGGTTACAAGGCCCACACTGGGAGGAACCGTCTGCAGTCCTCAGATCTGGGAGAGGCTCTCGCACCCAGGATGGACAAACCAGTTATACGAGGATAAGAAACAATGAACAGAGGACAGGATACCCCAGTAAGATGCTCTTCACGTGCAGAGTTGGGCGGCACAGAAACCATCAGGAAATTTGAATGGAAGCCACCATGACCAGAAAGAAGTCACTCCCTCCCTTGCAGACACCTGGGAATAAAGGGTAGGGTGGTCAAGTGCAGCTGGCGGAGCAGCAGAGCCCCCACTTGTCTGCTGGAGGGCACCGGAAGGTCCCTTTGAAAAGCAGCACGGTGACTTATGATGAAGTTGCACTATGTCCCAGAGAACTTCATGATCAAGAACCATGAAATCAAGCTACAAAAATAAAATGTTTTAAAAGCCATAATGTTTTAAGTTGGATGACTTAAGTTGATTTTATGCTGGGTTGCATGCACAGCTGTTCCCTGGGTGGGGGCTGGGCACCCTCTGCCTGTACAAGAGCTAATGGTTTAGAAGTCCTGGCAGGGGAGTGGGGGGCGTCAAAACATGAGATTAGTGATCCAGCCTGCCTGCTCCTAAGTGTTTCCCTAAACCCAAGAGAAACAGGGACAGAGTCAGCAAAGACCGACGAGGGTCTCCAGCAGCCTTTCAGCACAGCGGAACCTGGAAGGAGCCCAGCTGTCAGTCAGCAGGATCACTTGTAAATACCGAGAGTGTGCCCACCGCAGAACCCACACTGCCATGAAGGTAAAGTGTGGGTACACTGAGCAGTCCTGGCTTCAGAACTATCCTGTTGATCAAAAGGAGCCAGGAAGCACATGTGTTGGCCCACATATATGAAGCCTGCAGACAGACCAAACGAGCCCATAATGGCGGAGATCAGAGCCATGCTGCCCGCGGCTGGAAATTGCTAGAAAGGAAAGACAAAACACTTCAGGGCGTGATGAGGGCGTGATGAGGATAAGCTGATCTTCACTGGGGTGATGGCTCCTTGGTATGAAATGCTCTTCAGAAGTCAACAGATACTTCCCCTGAGCATGAGGCGTGTCACTGAGTGTCCTTTCCCATGTCCTCTTCCTCCATCTCTTCTTCCTCTTCCCTCCCCTCCTCCTCGTCTTCCTTTCTGTTCTCCTCTCTTCCTCCTCCTTTTCCCTCCTCTTCCTCCTCCTTCTCCCTCCTGGCCAGAAGCAGCTGAGCAACAGGACAAGGAGTTTCTGGACTGAAGGGCGGGACACTAATTCCACCTTTGGGGCATTTTGATGGAGTATGTCGGGTAAGCACAACGGTAACAGCTTCCTGGGAATGTAGCAGACATAGGGCAGGAGCCACTTGCCAAGGTGGAGCTCCAGACACCCACTCTCTGCTGAGCAGAGTGCTGGGGGAAGGGCAGCAGTTCCAGGGCCCATCCACTCTGCAGCCCTCCAGTACCTGCATAGAGAGGCCCAGCAAGCACCTACTTGGCTATCCAGGGCCACGAGCCAGAGGGCAGGAAAACGGCAAAGGGACAATCCCTGATGGCACCCAAGACAGAACCTGTTGCCCACACGGGGGGGGAGGGCCTGAGATAGATGGGTATCAGAACAAACACTGCTTTCAGGATATCCCTGAGCTCCCTGGGGTTGAAGGTTTGACGGATATCCCACCTGGGTGCACCCCTGACAGCTGGAAGTGAGGAGGGGCCAGGTCGGACAGGCAGGAAAGGCGTCCCCTGCTCTCCTCTACACCCTCCTCGTCTGAAGAACGGGGAGTGCAGGCATGCACCCTGCCCAGTCACTCAAAGGAACAGCTGCCCTTGGAGGCAGCTTGAGGCTGTCCCCAGGTCCTAGAGAGATCACCCCAGTTGATGTGGAAGTTGACTGCCCCTCCCAGCCATTTCCTCAAAGGCCCCACTGCTGCCATGGTCGGCCAGGCCAAAGAGGCTGAGGATCACCTAGAACCAGGGCAGCAGGGCACACTTTCCAGGTGAAGCACAGATTCCCCGACTCTGGGCATTTGGAGCATCAGAGAAGCTGTGCACCTTGGGCCTCAGGAAGATACGCCAGAGATCTTTCTTCTCCTCAGGGAAGATGGTCTGGTGAAGGTGTATGCCTGAGCACTTCGTGATATACACACTGGGAATCACCGCCAGAGCTGCCTGCCGTCCCTGCCACCTGACGTTTTCCTCTTAGACCGCAACTTGCCCTCCTTACCTATTTGAAGTCCAGCCTGGAGACCTGGCCACCTGCCAGCCCCACACTCATCTCCCTGAGCAAGTCGGTGACCCCGGACTTGGCTGCTGGGGTGCCCCTCTGCTCTGCAGGCAGTGGGCTATACAAACGCCAGTTTACGGGGTCTGTTGACACGGAGCAGGCTTCTGGTGGGAGAATATTATGCTTCCCGAAAAGCATCCAGAGAACACCAGCCCTTTTTGGCAACAGCAGGGAAGTCCTGTCAAAGTGCTTCTCAGCCGGGGACAACTGCCTAACTACCAGGGCTGGCAAGGGCTCCCAGGAGAGCGTGGATGACTGCTGAAGCAGAGACATTTTGAAGGAGGGAGGAAGGGCGTCTCTCCCACAGCCAGAGGGCCGGCTCGGGACCAGTGTCCTCATGCTCAGAGGTCCTGCTCAAGGACCAAGCTAGGACTCCATCAAATTTTATTGAGTGATAAATGAGCAGTTTCAGCTGCCTGGAGGGACACAGTGACCACCTGCTGAGCTCCCAAGGCCTATGAAAGGCAGTGCAGTGGAGCACAGCAACTCCATTAGAGGATGAACTTGGCTGTGCCATGGGAGGATAGCTGGGAGGACATGATGACTGGCAAGGCAAGAACCAGACAGTCCTTAGCACCCCTGTTCCCTGGGCACAAAACCCTGACCAAGGTGCCCAGCTATCTTATGACTGAGTTACACACTTCATTGTGAAAGCTATGTCAACTGACATCCAAAACAGAATTAAGGGGATCAAGGTTGGCAGGCTCTGCCCTCAGCACTACAAGGCACCAAAGTCTGCTGTTACTTCAGCAGTCCTGCCCCTCCTCAGAGAGGGTCCTAGCATGCTGGTATCTACTCCCCGGTGGTCCTGGGAAACCACCCCACCTCAACTAATTACCTACAAAAACGGCAGTGTGGCCTTTTGCCAAGTGACAGCACACATACCTCTCAGATAGCTCAGATAAGACTAAACAGCCTCCTGTCACTTACAGGCCTGGTTCCGTCCAGCTCCCAAGGGCCCTTGTCTTAGCCCACCTGTGATGGACAGTAGTGATCCCATCTATTTCTGAGACGATCACTGAATTGAGAGTCATTCTAGGATTCTTCAGGCACACCTAACCAGGCTCACCCAGCACCCCAGCTCCTGTGGCCACTGGGCTGTGGCTGATGATACTAACCCAGTGCAGAAGTGGAGAGGAGTCCCAGGTGCCTACCTTGGTCAGGCACTCGATCAGTGTCTTTGACCTCTCTGAGCCTGGTAGGGTGACCGGGCCCTCAGTGAGGCACTGCTTCCCAGCACATCACCAGACTCTGGCTCTATGAAGTTCACTGGAATGGGCACTGTGGGCACCTGCAGGTTGGAGGAGACAGGCCACGGCTGGACACGGGCTCCCATGGGGTGCCTGGCAGAGGACATGCAGATGTGCCAAGGCTGACTGGGGAGTTCTGGCCATGAACTAATCCTGTGCACACGGTGGGTCAGCAGCCTTTCCCTCTGCTCAGGCTCCTTCCTGAACCCTTAAAGCAGGAATCTGCCAACATGGTCCCATGAATCAGGCCGTCGGTCTCCTTCTATCTGAGTTCTCAGGCTCCCGCCAGCTCCTTAGAGGAGGCTGCTGGGTCCTGGCCTGGCTCCTCACCTGACTGCCACTCCTCACAGCTGTTCATCACGTACTGCACTTTGAGGCTCCATGGGCCCAACCCCAGGCCTGGCCCTGCCGAGCCACTCCGACCGCCCTACTTCTTCTACTGCATCCCACTGCAAATTTCCCCGCTGCCTGGGCCCAGCCTGGCACTGTGCAGCCTTGGCTCTACAGCTGCACCCCCGGGACGGACTGCCCATCTCGGTCCACAGGGGAGGTCTGAGGGTTCAAAGAGCAGACCTGCATCTCCCCTGATCACCTCAACTGCCTGGAAATTTCTTGTTCTTCTCCAGAGACTGAGAGACCAAGGGATTGTCTGCATTGGGAGAGTGAGGCGGGCTATGGCCCAACTGAGGGATAGACCCGCCCCTCGGTCAAACCAACCAAACCCAAGGGCTTCGAAGAAGACCTCCAGCTGGGAGAGGGTCCAGAGGAGGGAGGGGCCCTTGGAGAGGCCCTAGAGCACAGTCGAACTCTCTCTTCTGCTGGGATTTTGTGCCTGGCTCATCTCGGAGCAGGGCATCTGAGGCAAAGGCAGAGGCCCACATGGGGCAGGGAAAGGTCCCCAGCAATATGCCTGGAGGCCATGGCAGCTCTTGGCAGGAGTGACAGGCAGCTGATGTCCAGGATGCTCCCCGACTGCAGCCAGGCTTGGAAAAGCAGCTGGGTGAGATGAAGCTGGCACACAGACACCAGCTGGCCGCCAGCCCATTTGCCCTCTGTCTGTTTCAGCCCCCGCCTGGGAGCACTTGCTGAAGGAGCCCAGGCAAGAACACAGCTCAGAAAGTGCTATTTAAAGATTTAAGAGCTTGTGGGCAGGAGATTAAAGGGCTTGTGGGTTTGGGGTGGGTTAACCCTCTCTTGCCCACAGGCAGGGGTAGGGCAGAAGCCGCCAGGCTGCAGCTCATCCCACGGAAGCTGGAGGGAGGGAGGTGCCGGCTTTCATTTTCCTCCTCACTGGAGCAAATCGCCTAGGAGACTGCTCTGTGTGGAGACTGCTCAGGGCTCTCTGGAGCAGCTGTGCCCTACATGAACCTCAGCTCCTTTTGCTGGATCCCCTGCTTGCCCTGTTTGCCAGCATCCACCCCAGCCACCAGCCTCCAGCCTGGTCTCTTCAACCCACCCTGAGATGCCAGAGCCTCACCACTCTTGAAGGTTGTCCTGAGGGTCCATCCCAGTGGTCACCTCCCTGACTACTTCAGAGGAAAGATTTGGTCCCCAGGGAGCATCCTATAGGTCCCCCGGGTCCCCAGGAGGCAGAGCCTGGAGCATAGACGCACATGGAAAGAGCCCTGAGCAGGACTTAGGGATTATAGGCAGGACCTCTGAGGCCCCTTATAGCCTCAAACCCGAGATGGTCTCTGTAGGCTAGTGGGCATGAACAGTGGAGTGTGTACATGTGGCTGTGTACATGCCTTTTTGAGTCCAGAGGCTGTGTTCCAGGATCCCGCCCCGAGCTGGGCAGGTCAGCAACCAGAATCCATAGCAAAGGGAGAAATCACCAATCCTGCCCTCTCCTGCTGACGTATCCAGGGGCCAACCCATTCAGTTGAGTCCTACACTGGTCCAGGGTGAGTTGGGGATGCAGGTTAGGAAGGTGCCAGACCTCACCACCTGGCCTGGCATGAGTGACCCGGCTCTAGCAGTCCCTGTCCAGGGGCCTTGTGACCGTCCCAGTAGCCTGAGGATTGAACTTTCTGCCACACCAGGATTCTGGAGGTTTCTTGAGCCTTTGCTCCCATGTGGTTTCCATGTGGCATTTCTTAATGTAAGTCTGTATGTTTGCAGATGTGTAGACTTCATAGTTAGAGCAGGGGTCTCTGCAGGTAGGTGTGAGTCCTACGGGAATGTGTGCACGTGCATGTCCACGTGCTCTTGTATTTGTATGCACAAGTATATGTGTATGCCAATGCACATGTGTGTATATAACTGTGCCTGTTGTGGACACACCTGTATATACCCACCTGTATGTGCACACAATCTGTACACAGTGTATGTGTGGGGCAGAGGGCAACACATTCCTTTCCTATGGCCATGTAACAAACCACCATCAGCTAATGGCTCAAAATAGCCTGTATGTGAGCTTTTGCGTGTAAGGATCTGCTTAGCTAGGCTCTGCCCAGTGTCTCACACACAGGTGTCCTCCTTACGTTTTCGGCTGGACCAGGGCCTCCCTCTCAGGGCATTCAGCTGGCTGGCAGAATTCAGTGCCCTGGGGGGTAGGTCTGTTGGGGCTCCTCTCCCTGGACTACGGGACGCCGCGTACCCAGGTCTCTGCCTCTTTTCCATAGACTTGGAGGCAGCAAGTGTAGGTAGAGACAAGTCCACCACTCAGCACCTCAGATCTCTGTTGTGCCACACTGGATGACCGCGATGATGAGTCAGGACATGTCAGGGTAAGATCCTTTCCCAGGCCTGCACTCCTATGCCACTCCCCTCCTCTGCTCAGCTTTTCATGCCTCAGTTTCCCCAAATACAAAATGAGGAATATAGTGCCCAGCTCAGCAAGCGGTAGAGAACTCCCTGGCTTGCCTGAGAATAAGGGTCTGGCCCCATAAAGGATCTAACTAGGCTCCCAGATGGTCTTCCATGACCCAAGTAGTAGCTAGCCACATACTCAAGTCCAGATCATTAAGGCTCCTGGGTCACTCAGAGTCCCCTCAAGACTGCTTGTGTCATCATCCAAGTACCTGACTAGCACATGCCTGGGCCGTCAAAATCACTGTCTCTTGCAGGTCATGAGGTGGTTTCTTCGGTCTGTGACAATGAACTCAGTGTGTATTCCTCACAGCCCTCCACCCTGGGAGCCTCCCCTTCCTTTGCACCCCACCCAAAGCCTTCCTCCAATGCAAGTTCTCCCTGAGGCATCTGTTCTGCTCTTCCCAGACCAGGTGCTGGGTTGACTGAGAGTGGGATGGCCGTGTGGAGCTGTGAGCAGGTGCAACTGCAGGAGACCAAAGGCCGTGGAGACCCAGCTTCCCCTCTCTAGCCCCTCTTTCCTTGTCTATAACCTGGGGTAACTGTCCCTGCCATAAAGCTGCATGTGGGGTGAGAGAAGCCTGTGGAGGCCATGTCTCAAGGGGCCCTGGGAACTCTTCCCTGCTCCTTTCCAAGGGAAAAGGCAGGCTTGGACCACAGGTGAACAGTAGCAGTCTACTACTCTTCCTGCCCAGGACCCTGGGCCCTGCCATCAAGGGCATCTAGGCTCTGGCTCTATTAGCTCCTGTGCAAAGTGGTCATTTAGAAACCCCAAGAGGCCACATAGAGCCATTGCACAGGACACAACTGTGGCTCATCTCACCACGTGGAGGCCCCAGAATCTCCCAGTATGCCCCACTCACCAGGCCCCGGCAATGCCATCGTAGAATGGGAACTATTCCAGGCTCAGGGAGCGGAAGTCAAGGTGTGCTGAGGGAGGCGGATTCGGGCTGCCTGTTTCAACAAGGCCCTTGGGTGTGGCTGCAAGCAGAGTGCATGATAGACAGATTCCCAAGCATTGTTTTCTTGGCTTCTGCCAATGGGCACCAAATCCTTGCGTATATGCAAATTTCAAACACTCATAAAAGCATCTGGGATGGTAGAGTCAACCTCCTGTCCTCAACAACCGGTACCCGTGGGGTCTTCCCTCCCTTCACACGCAAGCATTTTAACATACTCTTTCAGGACGGTAGACTGCCGAGTGAGCACGGGGCCTTCTCACAACCCCTCCCTGTACCGACATCTTCACTGTGTGCTTACTCATTGTTAACAAAAGTCCACATCTTGTCGAGACCTTTTTAGTTTTCTAGATGTCTATTTTCTGTTCCAGAGTTCTGTCCAGATGGTATTGGTCACCCCATCTCCTCTGGTACCCCTTGGTGTGACATTGCAGCCTTGCCTTGTTTCTGGGGACTTGACAGGTGGGATCCCTGGTCAGGTGTTTGCAGGGCCACCTTCAACTGGATGTGCAATTGGACCCCAGTGGTGGTGTGGGAGGAAGACTTCAGAGGCAAGTGTGTCAATTTGACCAGCTTTGGAATCGCCTAAGAGACAGACCTCCAGGTGTGACTGTGAGGGAGTTTCCAGAGAGACATAGTTGAGTGGGAAGACCTGCCCTGGGTGTAGGCAGTGCCATCCCATAGATTGGACTGATTTAAATAAAGAGGAGAAAGCGAGTTGAGCACTGGCGTGCGTCTCTCTTGCATCCTGACTGTGAGTGCCTCAGACCTCCACCACCATGATTCCCCATCTTCATGGACTGTGTCCTCAGACTGAGAGCCCAAATCAACACTTCCCCTTAACTTGCCTGTTGTCAAGTATTTGGGCCACACACCCTCAGCACAAGGCTTGACTGCTGGGGGTGGGTCCACATTGGGTTTTTGGAAACTTTAACGTGGCCAGTAGTGTTTTTCTATTAGCACATTTGGACCACCTGCCCTGGTGACCACGCATCTGTGGCCCAAGGCCCCTCTTCCTCCTGGCCACCGTGTCTCTCCAGCATGCCACCCTGGCTGCCTCCTGAACATCTGCTTGCCAGTTTCCTAAGCTCTGGATGTTATGAGCCTTGCACAGCCACATGCTGTGGTTTCTGTAACCCCTCGCTGCGAATCCTCATGTGCAGGAGCATCTGTATTTATGAAGGCGCACATCAGTTTCACCAGAGCAACATCTATGCTGTAGTGGGGCAGTCATCAGGCTTCAGGAGACAAGTTTGTCCAATACAGCTTTGTGGAGTTCCTGTCCTTCCAGAGCACGTGGAGGGCGCCACCTTTGAGCAATGGGGAGGTAGTGCCAGTCTTTTGAGAGCAAGGAAAGCAGCTCTGTGGACTGAGTGAATGTGTGAGTGTCTTGTTTCCTCTCCAATCATACCACAATGGGTTGGTCTGCTGACTCAGAGGTCAGCTGCAGGTGGAGCCAAGTCTCCGGGAGGATGACTGCCTGGATGGTTGAAGATGCCATCCATCAATCTTTGCCAAGTCTTGGAGAGGGAAGATCCCGCCTGCCGGTCTTCCTGCCTACAGAGCCCTGTGGGTCTGAGCAGTCAAGTAGTAGAGCATAGGCAGAGAGACACGTGGGTTTGAGCTCTTCCAGTACCCAGAGGGGGAACCCAGAGATGCTAGGAGCTTTCCTGAGACTCCACTTTTGTGAAGGACACGGAAGACATATAGAAAGGAAGGGCCACCAGGCCTGTCCACTGTCCCACTGGGATGGACTCAGCCCCCTCCCAACCACCTAGCTGAGCAGCCTTTCCTAAGGGGGTTCAGTGACACAGGCCAAGTGAGCACAGGGCCTTCTCACAAAGGCTCCCCAAAGATAAGAGCCTTCCTGTCTGTATGGAAGCCTCTGAGGTCCATCCCTCACTGCAGGTGGAAGAGCCAGCTAGTGCTGTTCCAGATCTCCCTCAGTGGGCACAGCCTTGGTCTGTTCTCAGGGATGGTCACGGTTCCCTCTCAGATCACTCCAGTGTCACCAGAGGACCCCGGAGTCCATCCTGGGGTCAGGACTGGGTCTGGTGCTGCACATTCAGACAGCATGAATGGCAGTCCTACCTGAGAAAGAATGATCACTCACAGAGATACCTAGGACATGTTCAGGCCACGTCATCCTCAGCAGGAGCAGGGAAAAGGTGTCATCCTGCTGAGGAGGAGCATCTGGATGGGCCCCTGCATCTGGAGGAGCATCTGGATGGGCCCCTGCATCTGGTTAGGCTGACTGTGTTCTGCCTCCTGGGAACTGGGGATAAGTCAAGGCTTGCCAAGTGGGAAGCCAGAGAGACCTGGAGCTAGGAAGAGACTCTAAACCTTTGTGAACTGCCCAGGTCACAGAAGGTCAGCCTTGGAAGTATACCAACCCTGTCCCATGCAGGGAGACCAGGCCCCTGGAGGCTCAAGCGCTGCAGAGATGACCCTCTGCCCCCAACTCCTCTCGCCCCTGAGGCTGGCGCACACGTGCCTCCCTGCCTGCTGACTCTCCTGCCTACTTCTTTAACTCCCTTCCCCTGCAGGCCTGGCCTGCAGAAGGCCTGGCTGGCCCCAGCCCCAGGAGGCCGCACATTGGCCCTGAAGAGCCCGTAACAGCAGGTAGCAGCTGGCCTGTGCTCATGGAAACCACTGTGAGACTCCAGGTGGCTCTGCACACCCTCAACCGGGGAGGTGCGGTTTTGGGTGGAGTAATAGTTCAGTCAGCTTGTGCTGAGATGGCCCCAAACCCCCTCTAGGAACAAAACTCTGTCTTCCAGGGAACTGGAGCTGAGCTTCGAGGCAGATGGCTCCCAGCAGGGGCCTGTCTGGTGACCTGGAGCTGTGGATGGAGTGAACAGCTCAAAGGGGGATCATGAACTGGGATATGAGTCTTCCTCATCTGTGGTGACCAGGAGGCAGGATGCCAAGCATGAAATATGCCCACCCCTGTAAGAGTAACTCTGCCCTAAGGGTCCTGGCTGCAGCAGGCCTCCAAAAGCTTCTGCCTCTGATTCTCTGAAGCTCAGCCTCTAATCACAGTGGCTCCTCAGAGTGCAGCCCAGGCTGGTAGCTGACTCTTCCCTTCCTCCCACCGTGAACTGTGGGTGTCTCAGCCAGTACTGCTCCTTGGGACTGTGACCACTGAGGCCGTTTCTCAGACATGGTCCCTCTCTCATGGAGCTGGCAGCCAGCCTCCTGGCCAGCAAACCCAGACCGAGCCAGATCTTCCTCAGATGTGCCACTATTACCCACCTGCTGGGTGCTCCGGGGGAGGAGGTCCTGCTGGTCTCATTTCAGTGATCTCCCAGGCTGGTGAGACTAGAGGAAGAGATCAAGCCTGAAATTACGGTCATTACCTGGCATGACTGAGCTCCAACCACTTGCCAGGCTCAGCCCCGGGGCCCCATGGCACCCCAGGCAGGCTGCTGACCTTGGAAGGTGGGTGGGTGCAGGCCCTGGAAGAGCAAGGCCTTGAAGTTGAGAGCATGGCCAGAGCCGGCCTCCTGTACCTCTAAGAGTGCGGTTAGGACAGAGGGAAGGCTGGCGCCCAGGCAGCAAGCCAGGCCTCAGAAGCACCTGACTCTCTGGAAGGCTGACAGAGAGTACGGGGAGGCTCGCGCTGCCTGGCAGCAAAGCTGCCTGGCAGATCTTCCGGAGTTCCCACCTGGGTGATTCCTAGAGTCAGGGGGACATGGGAGGGTACAGGGTGAGGGGACTGACTGCTTGGGACCAAGAAAGCAGGGGCGAGGGAGTGGGGCCTGGAGCATGCGGGCTGAAGCTGTGGCATTGGGGACGTGGGTGGGGGTTGGGGGTGGGGTCATGGGAGCTGAGACATGTGGGTGAGCATGAGCTGCTGGGGTTGGGGTGAGAGTCCATCTAAGTGGGGACACCTCATCTCAGCGAGGCGTCGGAGAGCAGAGTCTTGACCTTAATCTGGTGAGATGCATGAACACCTGTGAATGTGGGGAGTCTGTAAGTGTGGGGTGAGTTTGGGTGGATTGATATAACATGTCCCTGGGTGTGTTTTCTCTCTGAATTAACTTGTACTTTATCCAGGACCTGGCACCACCTACTTTGGGGGGTGGGTGGTACAGCAGGGGGTACCACAGGCTGGTAGACCTCAGTAGGGTTCGCCTCTGTTAACAAACTCCAATGATCTGGGTAGTCTCTACTGCCAAGGAGGCCCTCAGCTGACAGCGAATGAGCCAGAGTAGCAGCAGCGACAGCCAGCGTGGGGCAGCTCACCCATTAGCTCAAACTGTGGACCACAGTGAGAGGCCCCCAGCTGGAGTCACCATCCTGTATACTCCCACCAGTCCTGACCTGAAACCTGATTTCTGGACCAAATTTCCTGAATCTCAGGATGTGCTTGCTCCCATCTGTCCAGCTGGCCATTCTTGGAACAGAAGCCACAGTCAGCTGCCTGCTGGGTCCCTGTGGGAACCCCTGCCTGTTCCAGGGTCCTTCCTTTCTTCCCACCCCCACTCTCCCTTCCATCTGCCCAGGAAGACTGTTTTCTACCTTACAGGGGAGGGCTTGCATTCAGCAGCCGGACCATGCTAGGGCAAATGGGCACAGGCCAGGCAGCCAGGGATCCAGCTGATGGACAGGTGGGCTGAGAGGGCTTCTTGGAGAAGGGTCTTCAGAGCACTAGCTAGGTGGGCTGGGCCAGGCACTAAGGGTTGAGTCCAGGAGCAGCACCTGGAAATGGAGACCCCCAGGTCACCTGGCTGGCTGGCACCAGGATAGCCAAGTGGGCAGGGGACAGGCAGCAGCATGAGAGTGGTGACTGGAGCCACAAAGGTGACTCCAGCCAGGGTCCCAGCTGCAAGATTCAGGGACTGCACATGGACTCTATTGTCCCTTTGACGTAGCCAGCTCCAGCCAGGGCTCCCAGGCTCGGCTCTGCCTTGCACACCCAGCCTGACATTCCAGGAATGAGACCCACGGGCCACAGACCCCAGAGAGAAGTCAGCAGCTGCACCACCCGCTGCCCTCCCAAGTCCCTGTAGGAAGTGGAACAGGTCTGATGTTGTGGGTGGGTTTGTCCCAAGGTCCACATGCTAGGACAAGGTCCCCAGGGTGGAGGGTTCGGGGGTGATAGAATTCCTAAAAAGTGGGCCTTGTGCAAAGTGATTGGGTCACTGGGGTTCCCTCAGAAGGGACTGAGCAGTTCTTGAGAAAGGGTCAAGTGTTCCCTCCCTCCCTCTCTCCTTCTCTGTCTCTGTCTCTCTCTCCCTCTCCATCCCTCCTCCTGTCTGTATTAGTTTGCTTTTCTGCTGCTGTGATAGAAACTGACCAAGGGAACTTATAAAAAGAAAAGTTTATTTAGCTTACAGTTCCAAAGGGGCAAGAGTCCATCCTGGCGGGGAGGCGTGCGGCAGAGGTGGCTGGAGCAGATGCAGCAACTAAGCATTCACGCCTTCAAGCAGGCACAGGAAACAGAGTGACTGGAGCTCTAGCAAGGCTTGAGAACTCTCTACACCTGCCCCCAGTCACATACTCCTCTAGAAAGGCCACACCTTTTAACACCTCCCGAAACAGCGCCACCAACTAGGGACAGAAGGCTCAAATACTTAGAGCCTATGGGGGACATTCTTACTCAAACCCACCACATCATCCTTACCCTCCCTTACTCTGTCTTATCATGTGATATCTTCCTCTTCTTCCCGCACACATTAACATTGTCTTGCCTTCTATCTGCCAGAGGTCCTCATCAGGGCTAAGAGGATGCTAGCCTTATCCCCTCGAACCTCCAGAACTGTGAGATAAATAAATCTCTTTTCCTCACAAAGTAGCCAGCCTTGGGTATTTTGCTATAGGAACAGAAAATGGACTAATTCAAGGTTCCAGCCAAAGTTGAGAGCTGCTGGGTGAGGCCTGTGTTGGACCTTCCCCAGACAGCCCTGCCGGCTCCTCCCTCAAGGCTCAACTTCTGTTAACTTCACCAATCACAGCAAAACCAAGGTTGACGCAGGGCCTGGAGGACAGCCAGCCTAGCTGGGAGCCCTCCCAGATGCTACTTACACACCCTGTACTGGACACAGCTCGATGGAAAGCTCAGGAAAGGCTATGGACAAATGGCCTCATGGAACCTGTTTTCTCCTCCACAAAACAGGCCGGGATGAGTCTGCCTCTGTCAGGGTCTGTGTAGGGCCAGCTCTACATCCTGAAAGCATGTGAGAATAGATATGGGGTGAACGAGTGAATGAGATGGCAGCAGAGGGTGAGGGGTGAGAGTCCACCCCACCAGCTCCTGTCCTCCCAGAGGATGGGGGAGGCGGGACCAGGAGAGGCCGTGAGGGCTGCTCACACACCACTTGCATGGGTAACCTAGGTAACTACCGCTCAGGAGTCAGTCTACAGGGCCAGGGATTGTGGAGCGCATCCTCGGGACTCCCTTTCTGCAGGAGGTCAGAGGCCAGATAACCACCAGGATCCCCATCCCCGGGTTGATGCAGTTGTTTGACTGCAGCTTGATACCCAACCTGCTCTGACGTAGACCCCCACCACTACCTTCTTCCCAGGTCATAAGAGGCAGAGAGTTTGCACCCAAGGACTGGGGTCAGGGGCTGCTCGTTAACCTTGCCCACACTGCAGTTAGAGCTGACAGGGTCTATCCATGCTGGAACACTGTGCTACAGCTGGGGAAACGGGCCCAGTCCCTAACCTCTCTCATAGCACATGACAGGGCAACTCCAGTAGGACCCAGGTATTCTGATATCAATTCTGAGACAGACCCAGTCACTGGGCCCAGAAAATTCTCTGAGAGTAGATCTCAGGATGACAGCTTTCCCAGGGCACCTCTCCTCAGAGTACCTCGGCTCCCCAGGTCTCCCGTTCCCCCAGAGAGCCCAGAGAAGAGCAGCGGGAGCACAAGGACCTAGGTCTTTCTTAGGAGACAGGTACATTCTAGAACTGGTGTTGAGGGCGGCGGGAGGGTACAGGCCAGGTCTCCTGACCTCCCTCTAGGAGGTCTGGGCCTCTGCTAGCTGCTGAGATTCCAGTGCATTCCATACTACACTGTGCTCCTAAGTAAAGGGCATGCTATGCAGGAAGGATTCTCAGAGCAGTTTGGACCATGACCTGGTGGAGCAAGCAGTATCCATCCAGTCTCCCATTGGTGACTCATCACGGGTATCCCCGAGTGTGCGCGAGGCAGCACTGATTACTGGAGAAAGGAGACAGAAGGGAGTCTCGCCTCAGTTCCCCCAACAGCGAGGAGAGAAAATTAACCTAGAATGAGAGGAACCCTGGGCCTCCTATAGTCTGTGAGGGGCCACAGAGGCCCCAGGGCGGCAGAGCTGATTCTTCCTCTTCCTTCTGCTGAGGAAGCCTAGAGCACCACCTCTCTCAGCAGAGGAAGGAAATGTCTTCATAAAATATTGATTGCCTTGCACAAGCCTTGGGTTGTCAGGGCTAAAGGATGGAGAAGCTTTTGCATGTAAATTAGATTTGTTGGGTGCTTCCTTAACCCTCTCACACCCAGGCACTGGGACACCTCTCTGGATCCCAGCACTGCCAGCAGGATGCACCTGGCAGCTCAGACTCCGCCATGGGGCAGGTGTGGCATCTGTCCTCAGTCAGACTCCTGGGGGTCCTCCTGGGCTCCTCTTAGCCTCTTCAACACTGCTTGTTCTTCCACTGTGCCTGTACCCCCAGAATGAGGCCAAGTCAGCTCATGATAAAGCAAGCCTGATTTCAGCCACAAATGCAGACTCCCAGGGCTCCTAGCCAGTCCTTGGCTCTGACCCATCTGGCAAGGAGCCACTCTGAGGCTGATGAGGGGTTTGCCTTGACTCTTGCATGGTGGCCTAATCCGCCTTGCACGGCATCCTGGTACCAAGAGAGGTATTCTGACCTGGCTCCTACATCCAGGACTCTGGGAAGAAGCAGAGAAAATACCCTCTGGACTCAGTTCCAACATTTGTTTTATTTTCAGAATTAATGAGCCCTGTGGCATACTGGGACAGTACCAGTTCCAGGGAAGCGCTTGGTGACGTTAACTGTCATTTACTCCAGGCACATGAAATAGCAAACCATGCTGTTATCATCTCCTTCCTTTCCCTAGTAAGGAAACTGAGGCTGGGGTTGGTGGAGGTTCTTGCCCAAGGCCACTTGGGAGTGCAGAGGGCAAGTACTCAAGCCCACAAAACCAGTGAGGCCATAGCCCTTGAAGAGGGACTTGCGTTTGAAGGCCTGTAGCCATCTGTCCCATTCAGCAACCCTTTATTCAAGTATTATTTGATTTTTTAATTGTGTGTGTGTGTGTGTGTGTGTGTGTGTGGTGTACAAGCATTTGTGTACTGGTACATGTGTCTCTGCATGTGTGGGTATCCTCCTCTATCACCCTCTACCGTATTCCCTCAAACAGTCTCTCAGTGAACCCAGAGCTAAGCTGACAGCCACCAGGCCCCAGCAATCCTCTCGTCTCCACCTCCCATCCCCATAGCAATGGAGTTCCAGGCCACATTAGGCTTTTTATGTGGGTGCTAGGGTTTGAACTCAGGGCCTCGTGTTTTCACAGCAAGCACTCTTACCCACTGAGCTATCTCCCCAGCCATTTCCACATTTGTAAAATGGTAGGTGGTCTTTATCTTCA
The DNA here is from genome assembly GCA_035773235.1 of Eospalax fontanierii. Classification (NCBI taxonomy): domain Eukaryota; kingdom Metazoa; phylum Chordata; class Mammalia; order Rodentia; family Spalacidae; genus Eospalax; species Eospalax fontanierii. The sequence goes on from CM069536.1 coordinate 80,545,398, forward strand.
CTTAGGATGTGGTTAGGGTGAAATGGAGCCATGTGTGCCTAGCACAGAGCCTGGCAGACAACCTGGTCAGGAGCCAGAGTCTCGTTAGAGTGAACGGAGGGAAGGATGGGTGATAAACGAGGGAGGAAGGGAGGAGAGGGTGAAGAAATGACTGAGGGAGTGACTGAGTGAACGAGTCACTGAGTGGGAGAGTGACAGCACGGGAGAACCGAACAAATGAATGATGGGCCAAGTGCCCCACAGGTGCCAGCTGTCCTGCAGGAGACACTGCAAGAGCCTTCATCCAGCCAACCTCTGCTCCACAGCTGAGCCCGGCTGCCTGCCCTGGCTCCCCTGCAGCAGTGTCCCATCACCCGGTTCCTGTCTCTGTCTCCGGGCCTGGCTCTGCCCTTTGCTCTGCTCCTGTGCAGGGCGCCTGTCCCAGGCCTGTTGAGTCACTTTCTTGGGCCCCTCTTATTCTCCTAGGGAACTCTCTGTTTCTCTCATCATTGTGGCACTAGGTGGGCTCCCAAAGCTGTGCCCATCCTTGTTCAGAGATCTGGAAAGTAGACAGCTCCCAGCCTGGCTTTCCCTGCCACCAGCACGTGGAACATGGGGCCTTTGGTGGCTGGGGCTGGGGAGCTTGCTGGCATCCTTCAGTGATGTCTGTCTGTCACAGTTCTTCCATCTCAGCTCACCTCTCCACACACTCGGCAAACTCGGAGAACCAGAATGCCTTAATTCTCCCAAGTAACTTGGACTTAGTGAATTTAATGGCTTTTGTTCACTTTTTTGTTTTGCTTTCTCCCACACGGATGCAGAAATCAGCTGGGACTGACTCAGAATGCCGAGGTTTGTTCCATATGCACAGATGCATGGCAGGTCAGAAGGCCTTTGGGAACAGTGAAGATCCAGCAGAAAAACGAGTTCCAAGCTGCCCTGTGGTTACTAACCTGCATTCTCCCAGTGAGCAGAGGGACGAGGACAGACAGACGTGCTGTGTAGCTCACCGCCGGTTAGTCTCCCTTGTACCTCTTGTGAGAACTGTGACTGATGCGTAGTGTCTCACCTCCATCCTCCCTGTCATTTTCCCTGCCCTTGTCTACACTGGAGGAACTTCCAAACAAGTCTGGAAGATGGCTCTGAGGAGAATTAAGCACACACACACAAGCACAGTGTGCACATACATGCTCACATATACATGCACCGATGCATAGATGCATCAGGAACACAGCATAACCAGACAAGTATGCTTAACATGAGTATGTGCATCCTGGTTACTTAAGTCGCGCTTGTTTCTTTTGGGCCAGTGCAGTGTCCTTTCTTCTGGCGGGGCACAGTTCCGGAGGAAACCCTGAGCCGGGGCCAGGGAGTCAGGCTTTAAGCAGCACCTTCTGTGACCTCCACTTCACCCTTCCACACAGGACTTCACCCTTCCTAGACCAAAGATGAAAGACTTGGACCCACAGACCTCTCTTAGCCCTTTGGGGCCCAACCATCAGGGCACTGTGTTTGCAGATTTCTCTCAGGCTTCAGTAGGGGGTGAGAGACGGTAAGTGACAGCTGTCACCTCAAGTTCCTATGACAAAGCAGGAGAGCAGTATGGGATGGCTCCTGGCAAGGGTAGGAAAGCTGCAGCAGTCAGGCCACTTCCTCTGCACTCCCGTCCAAACGCCCTGAAATACAGCACAGAAACTCTTTGCTTATTTTTAGAGCCATTCCAAGAAACCCCAAATAAGCAACCCATGTTTTATTTCCCAGTTTGCTAGTTTTTGACAGAAAAAAATATTTCTCCTCATTTTATAGGATAAAAATCAAATTCCCGGAACTGGAGAGATGGCTCAGTGGTTAAGAGCACTGGCTGCTCTTGAAGAGGACCCAGATTTGGTTCCCAGAATCCATGTGGCAGCTAACAACCATTCTTAACTTCAGTTCCAGGGAATTTGATGCCCTTTTCTGACCTACACAGGCACTGTGCATATGTGGTGCTCTTACATCCATGCAGGCAAAATACTCATACACAAAATAAAAATAAATAAATAGCTGTCCTTTCATTTTGTATTAGTCACTTTTCTGTTGCTGTGATAGAAACACTGACCAAGGGAATTTATCAAAAGAAGAGTTTATTTACTTTACAGTTCCAAAGAGGCAAGAGGCCACCATGATGGGAGGTAGTGGCAGAGGGGGCGGGACTGAATAGAAGCTAAGTGCTCACATCTTCAAGCAGGCACAGGAAGCAAAAGGCGAACGGAGAGCCAGGAAGGCTTAAGAACTCGCTAAACCTGCTCCCAGTGACATATTTCCTCCAGCATGGCCACACCTTCTAAGACCTCCCAAAACAGCACCACCAACTGGGGACAAAATGTCCAAATACTTGGAGCCTATGGGGGACGTTCTCATTCAAACACCCACATTCCACTCCCTGATCCCACAGGCTCATGACCACATAAAATGCAAAATGCATTTAGTCCAACCCAAAATTCCCATAGGCTTTACCAGTCTCAAAAATATTCAAAGTCCACTGCCCAAAGTCCCTTCCGGGACTCAGGACAAACTCTTAACTCTAGACCCTGTAAAATCTAAAGACAAATTACATACTCCCAACATACAATGGAACCTAATACACATTCCCATTCCAAAAAAGAGGCGCAATGAGGAAACACCAAACCAAAACAAGACCAAAAACACGGCAAACACCAAATCCAGTAGCTCCAGGTCCGACGTTGGGGATTTCACTTCCAAAGGGCTTCAATGGCTCAGCCTTTCCAGCTTTGCTGTGGGCAACATGCATCTCTCTCCTGGACTGGAACCATTCCCAGTATGCAGCTCTTCTTGGCAGATGTCTCACAGCTCTGGCATCACCATCTCTAACATCTTCACCTTCACCTTCACGGCTTCACGCCATGGCCTGTCAGCTTCTCTATGCAGGGACGTCCCTGCTTCAGGCTGCCTGGCCTCAGCAACTCTCTGACATGGGGGAGGAAGAACCCATGACCCTTCACTCTTGCATCTTTCACGCCTCTAAAGCCAGTACCAGGTGGATGACGCTGCCAAGTCTGGCTGCAGGTTTGGATGGACCCCAGTGTGCTTCCGCCACTTTTGAAGACTTTGTCTTCAGTGGTTTTCTAGTAGAAAATTCTTCCAGCATTTTCGATTCACAAGTGGAGGCTTAGCTGGGTGTGGTCTTGCCCTGGGAGCACTCTTTCCATTGCTTAAGGGCAAATCACTGGGCCTCTGCTTAATCACTTTAATCTCCTTGTCAAAGGGATCCTCTCCTGCAGCACAAGCCTTGACTCCAGCATTAATCTTCCTTGTGCTCCTTTTCAATCCAAACTGTACATTCTGCATATTTGTTCTTTTTCACTGTAGATCAGCATAATATTCACCATTAAGACCCATACCACCATTCGTACATCAGCTGCCTTGAAATGTCTTCCACCAAAGAAATTAGTCCATTGTTTTTCAAATTAGCCTCAGGCAAGCTTTTTTGCCATGGGCAGACTCCAGTCAGACTCTTTGCTAAAATATCCCAGTTACTGCTTAAGTCCTTATTCCCTTCTGGAACTACATTGTTCTCAGCACTACTTCCTTCCAGGATCCTACTATAATAACCCATTAAGCTCTGCTTACAGAAATCAACCACTTTTCCAGCCCAAACTTCCTAAGTCTTCTACATTCCTCCCCAAACCCACTTGGTCAGGTTCTTCACAGCCAACACCCCACTCTCTGGTACTAATTTCTGTATTAGTCAATTTTCTGTTGCTGTGATAGAAACACTGACCAAGGGAACTTATAAAAGGAGGAGTTTATTTAGCTTATGGTTCCAAAGGGGCGAGAGTCCATCATAGTGGGGTGGCATGAGGCAGAGGTGGCTGGACACAGGAAGTAGAGACAGACTGGAGATCTGGCAAGGCTTAAGAACTCTAAGCCTGCCCCCAGTGCTTCCCCCAGCGTGGCCACACCTCCTAAGACCTCCCAGAACAGTGCCAACCGCTGGGGACAACAGGTCCCTATACTTAGAGCCTCTGGGGGAGTAGTCCACAGTGAAAGGCAGAAAACAGTGGCCTGTGGGAGAAGTTCAGATGGATTCCTGTATGTACAGTCAGAGTCCCAGGGAGAACATGAGGAGGAGGGACAGCTTGAAATCATAATGAACACTTCCTAAGAATCTGAGTGAGCCCCAAAAAGAAGTAAAGCACGAAGAAGGCACTTGCAGCCCAACACCCCGGAATGCTCCCGAGGAGAACATTCAGGGAATAGCACGGAGAACAGGCTTCCTGTGTTGAGGGGACAGTGCTGAGTATTCAAAATCTAAGGCAACTACAATTTGGAGTGGGGTGGGGCAGACGGTCTGTGAGGGAGAAATGCACACAAAGGGAAAGTGCCACAGAGAAAGGCTCCAGACGCGGAACAGAGAGCACGACCTGCGCGTGTATAGGAAGAAGGTGTCCAGGCAAGCAAGATGCCCCTGCGTTTCTGCAGCATTGGACGCAGTTCAGTCTTGCCCAGTGCACAGGGGCATAGGCACTGGTCACAGGGCTCAGAGGTGCATGTTGGCCTGGGAACAGAATCAGCCTGATCTAAAGACTGCTCTTGTCCCAACTGTCAAAGCTTACACAGAAGCTGTAAAGAAAGCAAGGAATAAAAATAACTGTATCCCAGAACAAACTCCAAAAATAGGAAAAAGACAAAAATACCCAGAAGCTAGGAACATAAAAACCACCACTTCTGGCACCCTCTCAAGATCATCAGACATCGGGGACTAGAGAGAAGGCTCAGCAGTTCAGAGCACTGGCTGTTCTTGCAGAAGACCTGGATTTGAATCCCAGCATCCACACGATGGCTAACAACCATCCAGAAGTCCAATTTCAGGGAATCTGACACCATCTTCTGTCCTCTTTGGGCATTGCATGACATGGCTGTACTTATATACATGCAGGCAAAACACTCATACATGTAAACTAAAGATAAATAAATACATACAAATCACCAGACATGCAAAGAAACAAGAATACACAGATCAAAATGACAAGAAAAGTCAGTCCACAGAAACATCACATGATCACAGCTGTAGACAGATATAATCCATTTACTAAAGGAGGAAGAAAAGGTGTGAACATGTTAAGAAAAAGGATGGAGGAGATAAAAAAGGTTGATATGAAACTTCAGCTGACAAGAACGATTACTTGGTGGGAAATGTGCCAGGGACCGAGGGGATGTTAGACACTGCGGAAGATTAGTGAGTGAAAGGAGGGGGATTTCCACGTGAGATGCAGAGAAGAGTGGCCTGTGGGAGAAGTTCAGATGGATTCCTGTAGTCAGGGTCCTAGGGAGAACATGAGATGGAAGGACAGCTTGAAATCATAACACTTCCCAAGAAGCTGAGTGAGCCCCAAGAAGAAGTAAAGCATGAAGAAGGCACTTGCAGCCCAACGGCTCATAGCCAGGGACCAGGTGAAAGCTGCAAAGGTAGACAAAGAAGAAACACATTGCAGACCGGGACCACAACTCAGTGGTGGAGGACTTGCTTAGCATGTGTGAGGCCCTGTGTGCAATTCCTAGTGCTGCAAAAAAAAAAATCAATAAAATTTTAAAAGTTGCATACAAAAGTATAAGCATGTGTATTAAATTTCTTAAATGTCAGAAAATATTTTTAAAATACAAGGTAGAGGGTAGAGTAGACGATGGTATCAAACAAGTAGCCTAGAACTCTATACCCAGAAAAATAACTTTCAAAAATTAAGGCAAAAGAGAGATGTTTCCAGATGTTAGAGAGGTTGGAGAATTCATCAAAACCAGGCCTGCGAAATGCTGAAGAGGGAGACACGACAGTACATGGAGATCCAGATCCACACAAACAAGCAACAGAACGGTCTCGCTGTGAGCTGAAGAAAAGCAGCTTAAACTTAGTAGGTTCTTTAATACAGATAATCAACCAGAAGAAATCAATCACAGTGCTGTAGGCTTACAACAAAATGCCTGACAAGACAAAACCCCAGGAGGCAGAAGGGAGAGGGAGGAGAGGGAAGAGAGGGAGGGGAACGAGGGGGTGGAGGGGGAGGGGGGAAGGAGAGGAGGGGGAGGAGGGGAAGGAACCCAAGGGGGGAGGGGGAGGGGGGTGTAAGATGTGACTGAAACCCCCAACGTTTCAAACTCAGGAAGACGGAAAGAAATCTGGAGCCGGAATTTACAAACATACATGAGAAAAGACCAACTTTTGCAACTTCTCTGCAGAAATCCAGGCTCTGCAAATAGCTGCAAAAAGGAATTAACTCGGACAAGAATCCAGACCCAAAATTCACAGTTGCAAAAGGGACACCACACTTCCTTAACAGATAAGATTCCAGACTCAAAATTCACAAGCAGCTGTGAGAAGGGGGATTCCTTCCTGGATAAAAGTTTATCTTAAACATCAAACAGATGCCAAGGCGGTACCTTTTCCCTATGAAAAACCCTACTGACCAGCTAAGGACGGGCGAGTGCTTTCTCCACTCCCGGGAGAAACTAGGCCGGGCTGGCCTCCCTTCCTGACTGGGAGTCAGTTCCATGCCCCAAGAAACCGGCTCCGTCAATTCCGTCTCTGATTGATTTCTGCTATGCCTCAAGAACAAAAAAACCTTACAGAGGGAGGGGCAAAGCAAAGTAGGAACCTCAGGCTGTCTGTAAAGTAAGGTGACAACCCTTGCTGGTAGAGTTCTACAGGCTGAGGGTATACCCTACAGAACCCCAACAGGCTAAGGGAACATCCCACAGAACCCCAACAGGCTGAGGGTACACCCCACAGAACCCAAAGAAGAACATACAATGACTCCAATCAGCCAATGAAAGAGAAAAATCAGAACCATACTAAACACTCATCAACCCAGATGAAAAGAGGAATACACAGAGAGGTCATGATACAAACACGCAAAGAGGAATGAGGAGAAAGAGCAGGCGGACAAATGAGAAATAGACAGCAGCATAGAAAGTGAGAGCTGAAACTCCAGCAAGTGTGCACAGGTCATTTGTGGGGTCATGGCCATTGTACGCTGCCTAGATGCGTTCCACTTTAAGTATAAAACTATACGAAGATTAAAAGCCTAGGGAAAGTTAACACACATAAACACTAATCTAAAACAGTTGGAATAAAAGAGAGCTTCTTTATTCCCCATAAAAAGGAACCCCAGTGACCAGGGAACCCTAGTGATCAGGAAACACCTCACAATGACAGAGGATGGGTTCCTCAGGATAAAGAACACACACTGAAATCAGGGATACACAACGGAGGCTGCACAGCTGATGAAACAGCATGTGGAAGTAAGATCTCAGTTACAGACAGACTTCAACCTGGACTCTCACTAGAAACAGATTGGAGCACAAGGAGCACAGAAAATAGTTCAACCAGCTGACCTAGCAGACATGAACTGACCAGTCCCACAGCAGAGCGTGTGAGCTCCTCAAGGGCTCATAGAATATTTGCCGAGATGGACCATAAAACCACTCTCCACAAACAAATACGATTAACGTTATACCAGTCACATTCTCAGCCAAAATGGAGGTAAATTAGAAATCAGTAACAGAAAGACATCTGGAGAGCCAAAATATTGGGAAATCAAATAGCATGTACTTCTAAAAATAAAAACTTGAAATAAATCAAAAGGGAAACTAGAAGGTTTTTTTAGCTGAACGAAAATGAAAATATAACACAACAAAACTAAGGAAATGTAGCTCGTATATGCTTAGAGGGAATTTAAGTACTACATTGTAGGGATGATGCAAGGTGGGCCTAGCCAGGTCACCTACCAGGAGGGAAAGAGGAATGGCTTCCGTGGGTGTGGCGCTCAGCTCTGGTTAGCTGTGAGACCAGCTTTGCCTGGGTTCCAAACTCAGGGGTTGTAAACCCCATGTGATTTCCCCGGAATGAACCAAGAAGGGAGGGGCCAGCACGGATCTCAGAGACCGTGAGGCGGTGAGTGCTTCCTTTGGGGTAGGGAGACAAACACAGGAATGGGGGACAAACAGAGGGGGTCCCTGCCCACTCTCAAGGACCGTCTGCACACAAAATACCGGGGGCCTATTCACCTACAGTCAGACTGGGGGCATCTTGCCAGTCGGGGGGAGTCCCTGTTTGGGTGCCAGATGTCACGGGTCCCAGTGCCGGGGGCTGGCCCGAAGGGACCTAAGGGTCTCTGCTGTCGGGGGGGGGGGCAAGTAGGCACAGAGTTAAGACACAAACCCTGGGAGCTGAGTGAGAAGCAGGCAGATAGCACTGCAAGCTCATTTATTCAAGGACATGCAGAAGCTCTTACAGTCTGTTCAGTCAATGGCCTTATGGTATGGGGTCCTGAATACAGCCAATAGTGGTTTGTCCCCAGGTAGGCAGGTTCTTTCCAGATGCTGGGCAGAAGCTGGTCTCACAATTAGGCAGAGCAGAGTGCCACGCCCACAGGAGCCATCCCTCCATTCCTCATAGCAGGTGAACTGGCTAGGGTTAGGGTTAGCATTATGCCCAACACTACATTAGCCCATTTTCTGTTACTATAACAAAATACCTGAGCCTGGAAACTTTTTACAGCACATATATACACATACCTGACACTACATATTAGTGTGTGTATGTGTATAATTTATTTTTGAAGACTGAAAATTCAATATCAGGCAGCGCCAGCCGTTTGACCTCTGGTCAGAGCCTTCTGGCAGATGGCAGTATGGCCTGAGCATATGTAGATGAGAGAGGTCACCTGGTAAGACAGAAGCCGGAGACTCAGGAGCCCTTTTATAACAACTCTTGGGCCTTTGCAGAGCTACATCAACCCCTTCCAAGGCACCACCCCAGTGATCTAATTACCATGCCCCAGGCTCCACCAGCTCTCAACACCACTGCACTGGGGACCACACTTCCTCCAAGTTGAGCCTTTGGGATGCAAACCACATTCAAACTGGCGCAGGCTCCAACTAAAGCAAGGTCTCAAAGCAATAGCCCAAGCTTTCAATTTAGAAGCCAAGACAAGAACAATGAAGAAGATAAAGAAAACAATGAAAAGCATGAATCAATGAATGAAAAGATGGGAACCTAGGAAAATTATGTGTGTAATTCAGCACCTCAGGTTTACCAGGTGATCACCTTTATCTGATGAGCCCGGATTGTTTCTTTAAACATATGTTTTTATATGTACGAGTGCATTGCCTGCATGTGTATAAGTGCGCCCATGTTAAACATTACTGCTGCATCATCCTAGGGCAAGCCGAAGTGTCCATTCTAAACACTGTGCTAGCAATTCTGCTTAAGGCAGCACAATGCGAAAAATAAGTAAAAGTCATATAGTCAGGAAACAACACGGTCCTTGTTGTCCATAGAGAACAGCTTAGAGAACCCAGGATACAAACCCCAAGATTAAAAGTCAAGCTAGCAAAGTGGCTAAGTTTATAAATATACACAAACCAATTATATTTATACATACTTAAAATAAACAACCAGAACTGACATTTTAAAGCATTTGCAGTGCCACTGACATGAAATGTTTACTCACAAATCTAACAAAAGATTTATAATATTTGTACATTGAAACTATAGGAATGGACTCAGCAGGTTATAAAAAGGAAGACAAGAGGCTGGGGGAGCGGTTCTGAGAAGAGGCAGGGGAGGAGAGGGGATCAACACACAGTATTCACGTATGCAATTCCCAAAGAGTCCGAAGAAATATTGCATCTTTAAGACTGTAAAAACTACGAGTGGAATGAGAGGACGAGCTTGAGGGGAATGTGGGCCACATTTGTGGATGGGCAGCCAAGCTCTCTCACTTTGGAAATCAATGGATCTCAACCCAAACTCTACCATGTTCCTTTTAGGTAAAGATTGACATTGGACCCTAAAACGTTGATATATCAGAGAATTCAGAAATAGATTCATATATACACCAATCAAGTGATTTTTGACAAAAAGCAAAGACTGTCCTATAGAAGGCATGATCCCGTTGGTAAATAGTGTGAATTCTTCCCCAGTTCCACTCCTTGGAAATAAAAGCACATATCCATCAAGATATGTGCAAGTGTTCATACAGCTTTGTGTGAAATGTACAGAGACTGGAAGCCCTCAACTATTGCACATCCACACAACTGAAAACTCTCCATTCATAAACATGCTGAATCTTGAACAATTTGCTGGGGGAAAGAAGTGAGACTCCCCCCAAGTGTGGAGACACACTCTGTCAATGATTCTATTTATATAAATTGAGGGGAACAATCCTGAGTGGTCAAAAACTTGGCAGTGGTTCCCTTGGGGCAAAGCTGAGGATCAGGAAGAAGAGGGAGGATTAAGAGGGCTGAGGCAGGCGGGGGTGGTAGGTGTGCTTGCTGCTGCAATGGTAGTGACGACTTTACAAGATTAAACTCATCAGACATGTCATACTTTATGCTTTCAATAGACATAGTTTGGGGCTGGAGAGATGGCTGGGTAGATAAAGTACTTCTTGAGCAAAAACGGGGAACTGAGGTTGGAGTCTTGACAGCCATGTAAAAACTGGGCATGACAGTACACATCTGTTAACCCCATGCTGATGGTCTGGAAGCAGGCAGACTTCAGGAGCTAACTGGCCAGTCATTCTAGCTAAAAACCCAGCCAGGTGAAGGTGAGAAAATGTCTCAAAAGATAAACTTGAGAATAGAGAAAAACACCAATATCAACCTCTCTCTGTCTCTTTCTCTCTCTCTCTCTCTCTCTCTCTCTCTCTCTCTCTCTCTCTTTCTCTCTCACATACACATACAATATGAAGTTTATTTCATGTCAATCATCCTTAACAACATGCTTTAAGAAATACTATAATTAAATTATGAGTTTAAAAAAATAACAGAAGAGTAATTTGAAAGAAAAGTCATGGCTATAAGATAGAAGTCAACCCATTCACTGCTGCATAGTCAAGACCACACATGGGGACAGGATCTCCCAGGTATGAGGAAACAACACTCAGGAACCTAAGACCTACGAGCTGGACTCAAGAGACAATGAGAGAGGAAGAACAGAGCCCAAGCATCCTAACAGATTGTCCTACCGAAGACTTTCACATGGCTGGGAGGTATGCTTTGACCAAAAGGAAACAGAACTGAACACATGAGCCAGAACACATCAGGTCAGCGTGAGAAAAAGAAATTCGAGAAAATACAAAGCTCCCCTGCATGTGTACAAGGACAGCAGTGCCGAGAGCTGAGAACAGAGCCAAACACTCCTCAGGGGCTGAGATGGCTCAGCAGTGAAGAGCACTTGCTGCTTTTGCAGAGGACTCGGGCTCAGTTCCCAGCACCCACATGGTGGCTCACAATCACCTGTAACTCTAGTTTTGGGGATCTGGGCCTTGCACACACTTGGTGCATATCCATATATGCAGGCAAACACTTGTGTACATAAAAATAAAGTAAGTCTTTTTAAAAAAATCTGCTCCTGAACCTAAGCATTGGGAACCACAGATACTAACATAGGATCTGAGGGGAACAAATCCTTTCAGCAATCTAAGAACACAAGAACACTTCTCTAGTCCAGCAATGAAAGCATGATCTTGCACGCTTAGCCCAGCACCACCCTTTAACATCAATGCCACTCATACCGTCTGCGTGCTGGAGAGTCCAGCAGCACACTGTGGCAAGACAAAGAAAGGGGAAAACTAAACTGTTACTATTCTCAGGCTACTTTTTTAAAGACTTGCTGTATCTTATGTGTTGAGTGGTTGTAAGAGCACCACATGCATGCAGTGCCCACAGAGTCTAGAAGGGGGCATCAGATCGCCTGGAACTGAAGTTACGGACAGTTGTGAGCCACCATATGGGAACCAAACCCAGGTCCTCCTCTACAAGAGCAGTCAGTATCTTGACTGCTGAGTCATCCCTCCAGCCCCATCTCAGGCCATTTTTACTGAGAAACTTCAGTATAATCTACTGAACGTGATTAGAATCAATTAAAGTCCAATGAGTTCAGAATTTAAGTTCAACATAAGAAATTAGTAGTAAAATTAGAGAAGATATGTCTTAACATGTCGGCAGAGAAAACCAGCAAGACTCCAAGGACGCATGTGGTAGTAACACGTGAGGCCGTCTGGTGGAGGGCGCGCCGTACCTAGTTAGAGGGCGTGAACAGACAGAGGAGCAGTCCGTACTCGTGAATGGCAGGACTGCATAGTGAGATTCCCTTTAGGTTGCTATGTAGATGAAATGTGTTTCTAGTCTGCATCCAAATCGAGTATTCAAGCCGGCCCACAACACAGCAGAGGGTCAAACTTGTGGCAATGGTGATATCGATCACAAGACCCATGCCAACTCAGTCAGACAAGGGCCCAGAGTGGGACGAGCAAAATGGGCAATGGGCTGGCCCTAGCCTGAGAATTTCTGGAAACTGATTACGGCTGGGTGAGGGAGAGGAGACCTTCCTTAAGATCTCTAGGTAGGCTGAATAGACTCCAGCGGATGAATTTGCACCAAGGGACATCTGGGAAAAATACTTTTAGCATGTATGCCAGAGTGAGTGTGTGAGGCCTGGTGGGAGGCTGTGGACATGTGGGGGGAGAGGGTCTAAATTTGATTAAGAACTGTTGTATGAAATGTACAAAAGCTCCATAAAAATATTTTTAAAAAATAGCTAAGACACACTCCAAGAAGAGAACGGCGGTCTTTCCTCACGGTTGGCAGCACCTGCTCAGGGGGTCTTCAGCTCTTGGGGTTCACGTGCACAGACTGCTCTGAACAGCACTCAGCATGTTACATAACAAAGCTACAGTTCTTAAGAGAACAAGTTATGGTTCAGGGACAGGCGAATGAAACAAAGGAACTGAACAGGTCATTAATACACATGAACTTGGCATGTGATATGTCGGCTCCGCATTAGGAAGGCGAAGACTCGCTGGCTCCGAAGCACCAGCACAATAAGAAATGAATCTCACTTTGCACCACGAGGTAAAATAAATCCCAGGTGGGTCAAAGCCTGAATGTGAGACTACGGGGCAGCAAAAGATACCCTAACGGTTTATGCCAGCCTCATAGAATGTAAGGGAACCCTGATGCAGCGGACACATGAAAATTTAAAGTTCTGCTCGGCAAAGACACTGTCAACAAAGAGAAAAATACAAGCCTCAGTCTGGGAGGATATATTTACAACCCACATAACCAACAAAGAATCACTACTAAGATACATAAATAATTTCTGAAAATCAATAAGAAAACAGCATGTGGCCTCTAGAAAAATGAGGAGATGATAAGAAACAGGAGATACAGAGCGAGGACCGGGTGTAATAAACATGTGAAAAGACGCTCGGCTTCAGGGCCAACTCCAGAAAACACAAATTAAAACAACAAGATGCCATTTTTCACCCATTAGAAGGTAAAGAATTAGTAAGCCTGATGTCACCCAGTGTTGCCTGACTTTGTGGAAAGAGAAGATGCAGTACTGGCTAGAGGTGGAATCGGCATAGCCATCAGGACGGCCACTCAGTGGAGACAATATACCACGCCAGTGGTGCTTACTGAGCTCTTGTCAAGTGCCAAGTGCTGTTCAGAGCTCTGTCCACAGGAAGCCCAAGATCTAAAGAGACTCCCCCAGTCAGCGCTTCCATCTAGAGGGGCTGCCTCGATGGACCTGAGCAGCTCCACCTGGGACTGGACACCTTCCAGGCATCAGATCACAGCTTAACGGGCAGAAGGCACAGCCTGAGAGCTCCTTGGTGGGGAAGGGTAAGAAACCACACTTCCTTGACTACCACAGTCAGCTAACGCAAGCTGGGTGCCGTCAGCCATCACCAACACCCGTCAGGAAGTTGATGTCGAATTTTTTTTAAAAGTAAGTTGAAATTTTTTTCACCATTTTGTCACTTATGTAAATTTTAAATCCCATAAGTGGTTGTGGGTTTTGCTCATGTGTGAGTGTGGAGGGGGACACACCAACCTTCAGGGACTCAGCCTAGGGAGTGGCAGGGGCGTCTCTGTACCCAAAGGAGTTGAGCCAACCCCAGGCGGGGCATGCAAGCCCTGGAAAGCAGGATCCAGCCACAAGGAGCCAGAACCCTTAGGGAAGGGTATTCGAGGAATTCAAGGGCAGCTGACATTTGTAGTCTCCCAACAAACGCGTTATAATTTGTTTGGGTAGAAAAAAACAGAGGCTCAAAATAGCGCATGCGGAAGTAGCACTCGCTAAAATTCCCCTTTCTGCCGGCGGAGGACTCCTGGCCAGGCGGGAGCAGAGGGAGCTCAGGGAGCACCTCTGGGAGCAGAGGGAGCACCTGAGTCTGGTTAAAATCAGGTAGTGAGACGGCCGCTCCCACTTCCATCCCTCGTGGGTTCAAGTCTGCACAGCATGATTTTAAGAGCTCTTGGTACCAGAAAGGCAGCAGCAAGGATGCCACAGTTCACTGACAATATAATTGGGAAAAATCCCAAGGGAAGAAAAACAATAAAAAACTAATCAGAGTTCATGATGGAGACCAGCCCTGCACCCACAAACCCACCCCTTTCCTAGAGACACAGCAGCAACCATTTAGAAGAAGTTGTCTGTTTACAATGGCTAGAAAAGCTCCAAGACACCTTGAAAGGAAAAAAAAAAATTAAACAAATTGCATACAAAACCCATGGGTGGAAAAGTGTAAACTTTTTTGGCAGATACAAGACAACCTGAATAAACGGAGCGAGAAGTGTCTGGCTCTTGTATGAGACAATGCTGTAAAACGTGGTGGTCTCCTACAGTGATCTCTTCACACGTCAGAATCCCAGTCAAGCTGCAGTCGAATCTCCTATGGAATTTGACAGGCTGAGTGAAATTCCAGGAAAACAGAATGCTTGTAAACATTGTGTTCTGACAGAGGAGAGCAATGAAAACTGGACTTGCAGACAAGGTCCAAGTGACAAACAAGACCCAGGCCGGGGGACACATGTAGAGGACATCTGGTGAAAGCTGAGTCTGAGGGCAGACTGCCCAGTGGGCCAAGCGAAGGTGGATTTCTAAGTCATGAACGTGGATATGCTCTGTGCCATACAGAGCGACATCTGAGGATAGACAAACACAAAGGTGACACTGGCTTCTCCATTAATCAGAAGGACACTGGCGAAAGCAATGTGAAATATTACTTTTCTCCCTTAAAAGTGGGAGGAAAAGATAAAAGACTGGCATTTCTCACCGTGACAGAGACATCAGAAAAACAGGAGCTGTCCTGCATGGTGGGTGGGGACTCCGACTCTGGAGTGCGACAGGCACCTGCTCACAGAATCCCTAACCTCAGCGTGCCTCACTGCTGTTTGGGTAATGGGGGAAAAAATTAAAAAGGAGAGAAGCAACTCAGTTCTTTCTCAGCAAAGGAGAGCTTGCTCCATGGTGGCGTTGTCATCCATAGGAGGAAGGAATCTGCAGCTATCAAAAAAAAAAAAAAAATGAGGTCGGGCTACGTGTGCCAATGTGGAAGCTCCCAAGATACTGTGTTAAATATAAAAAGCAAGTTGTAGACAGCCTATGAAATATGTATGACTTCATTTGTGCAAAGGCAAAATCGCTAGACAAAACTGTATGTTCGCTTCCACGTTCATGCTGGCCACTGTGAAGAAGACAGCGGTCCAGGCGTTAGGGAAGGTCTGGCTCAGGAACCGTGCTCAGTACCGTGAATGGCTGTGGGCAGAGCATCCCCCAGGCTCCCGTCCATGAGCCGTTGACGTAATTTAACAAATGACTGAGATGATAAAAAGAAATTAAGATAGACGACTGAATATACAGGTTGGGAGCTCAGGAGGGAAGGAAATTGAAGTGTGAGACTCTCGTGTCATTGGTGGGTAGATAGCATTTGAAGTGGGGGACAGCAGATAGCACAGGGAGAAGAGAGGAGCACATGCAGGTCCCTGCTCCAGTGGAGGAGGGGAGCACTGGCAGGTGAGTCAGGATGCAGAGACCATGGGGCAGGTGAAACCCACAAGCGTGGGACTGGAGAACAGAAGGAAAAGCTGGACCGGAGGTAGGCAAGCGGGGGGGGGGGGGGGGGGCAGGGTCCACCAGCTGTAACCCTGAGCGGTCAGCTTCAGTGCTCCTAGGGGTACAGCCCAGAACAATAGTGGGCAGGGAATGAACAGGAAGGGAGAAAGCTGGCCTGTATAAGAAGGAAGGACTGGGAAAGGCCGAGCAGACCCGTGGAGACCAGGGAGGTCTGTGTGTAAAACATCTTTGGGGCTGAGTTCAGTGAGAGCCCACAGAGGGAGAACTGGCTTTGCGACAGCCAGACGAGGCAAGGGACTTTGCTGACAAGGAAGTATGCCCTGTACTCACAGGAGATGGTGGGGTGGGGACTGGGCTTCCCTGCGAGGAGACATTGGCTCCTCCGAGGGAAGGAGAGGGGAGAGAGAGGTCTGGAGGAAGACTAGGGGCTAAGAAGCCCAGTTGGACGAGACCAGTCCTGCCCCACAGACAGGGCCAGATGCCCTTTAACATGGTAGGCTGGCTAAGCTATATTTGGGGCCTGTGGAGTCGGGGGTGCCTGATGACCTTGTGGGATAGTCTCTGACTGCTCGAGGCCTACCATGGGGCTGGATCTCTGTGGCTGCCAGCTGGGTGTTTCCAAGTCAGGGAACGAGTTGAGCCCTTGGACAATAGGCTGGATAGGCACCCAGGGACACGGCAGGAGGAGGAACATGGAGGGGTCAGTGGCTAGGGTACTGAACGTGTGGCCATCAATTGGGGCTCACCCACAGCCTCACCACCTCACTGACGTGGCTTGTCTTTGCTAAGGAAGGAAGTGATACAGTCCCTTCAGGGCACCAAAGTGCAGTTGGCTATGCTTTGCCCAAGTCATGGTGCCCCCCAAACCCCAGCTTACCGTGCTACATCCAAGAGGTAAGCCTGCCAGCCTGACCCTCATTAGCCTGAGATTCAAAGAGGAGACTACTCTCTCACCAAACACCTGCTTGGAACCAGAGCTGAGCTCACGATGTTCTGCCTATGAAATCTGGGACTCTTCTATGCTCACAGGGATTCCCCATTCTGATTGGCAGACAGGGGACCCTTAGGGAAAGTTCAGACAGTGAATTAGTCAAGGCTCTCCAGGAAAATGGACCCAATGAGAGAAAGTCATGCAATCACGGAAGCCAGAAGGCCCACACTCTGTCATCTGCAAGTTGGAGGTGCAGGAAGGCCCAGTGTGTGGCTGGGTCCGACTTGAAAGACCTAAGGTACAGGAGCATCACTTTTCAGGGACAGGAAATGGGAGACAGAAGTGGATTCCCCTTGCTCCTCTTTTTTTTTTTTTTTTTTTCTCCTCAGGCCCAGGTTACGCAGTCCTCGGACCCTGAATGTCAATGTCCTCAGACCCTGAACGTTAAGATCCTCTGATCATGCCCGCAAAAACATGCCCTAAATGGTACACTATCATAGACATGGCCATATAGACACGACCAACTAGAAATGCCCACAAACACACAGCCTCATAGACCGCAAAGACAAATATCCCCTCAGAAATGCCCCCAGAGACATGCCCACATGAGCATGCCCACACATATATGCCTTCAGAGACACACCCATGTATGTACACTCTCACAGATACACCCTCACAGACACACTCATGCATTTACATCCTCACAAATACATACTAAGACACATTCACAACCCACACAGACAGCACAGCCACACATATGTCCAGATGTAAAGACATCTGAGAAGCTGAGCACCCTCAGCCCAGTCAAATCCACCCATAAATTCCCATCCCTGTACGAAGATGGCAGGAGTCTGACTGTGGGAAGGTGAGGACCTGTCTGTGAGCAGGAGCCTGCCTGATCTCAGGAACACTCAAGTAGGTGCATGGCAGCTGCCCATGACAAAGTACCAGGATTTAACTTGCATTCAGAAGTGAATCTGAACTCTATCTCCTGAACCTATGCACATTTCACAACCTGAACTCATAATACTAAAAAAAAAAAGTTAATGAAAACTAAGTTTTCAACCTGAAGAATGTGGCTTCCACGTTTAAAGTAACAACAGAAATAAGCTTTCTCCACACTCAGAGTTGTCAAGCTCTGGGAGGTGCAAAGGCTGGTCACCGGGAAGTGAGGCGAATGGCCAGCGTCTGGGCCCCGGAGCCACTCAGAGTTCTAGGAGGAAAAGACCAGGCCCGTCAGTACTGACAATCACAGTGACTAGGAGCCAAGGTGCTAGGTGGGGAGGTTCTAATTAGTCTTCGTCTGGAAAGCACAGAGTCAGATGAGGACACATCAGAGCCCATCCCTCACCAGAAAGAGTAATCAGAATGCAGGTCACCACCAGATACTGCAATGGCTTTAATATCAGCAACTCCCCTTAAATATTAGATGCACCAAGGAAATATTAGCTAAATTATCACAGACTAACATGATCAGTTTCCTCTAGGATAAAATGTGATAAATGGGTTTTAATAAACAGAGGAGAATTATATGTATCATATTTGTGGTCCCTGTCAATTTTATTTAGAGTAAAATGCCATTGTGATAATTAGTTGGTTTTTACTGTGTTCATTAAAAGCTTTTCTAATGACTGCTTGGAGGAATAAGTAAAATTAATTTCTTTCTTGAGCATACGAGGAATTCATCACACAAACAAAAAACAAATTCCAGGTCTGTGCAAGGCAGGGCAGTGCATGTGGTTCAGTGCTTCCCGGAGTCTCACTGGCACCGAGTCACAAGGAGATGATGCAGGCTACACCCCTGGGTGTCATGGAGCTGTGACCCCAAGACTCCCTCATCCAGGCAGAGTTCACTGACTACTCCAGGGCCTTCCCCCACCACCCCTTCGGTCTGAGACGGAGTTCTAGTCTTCCTTGCATTCAGAAGAACTTGGGGATCTGAAGCCGGGTCCTGGCCCATCTCCTTTCAGGAAAGAACTCAGGTTTCCTGTCCAGCAGTTCTGGGCTGAGATCAGCTCTCACTCAGTACATGGCATCCAGCCTATTCACACACCCTGTTCCTAGCTGGATCAAGGTCAATCACCGGGGTTAGAGGGATATCCAGAGGCAGGGAATCAAGTTTGTGTATGGGCACAGGAACAGGACAGGTTCCAGGCATAGGGAGGGAAGGGAGGCCCAGCCGGCAGCGATGAGAGGCCTCTGAGGACCCAGGTGGGGCTGTTGTGACTATCCCTGTGACTGGGAGGAGCGGGAACAGAGGTAACACGACTGGAGAGGTTTCCACCCAGTGGGCTTCTCTGTGGTAGAGGGACCAAACCTCGATGCGCCTCTGGCCTGAACTAAGTGATGCCCTCCCCCCTCACTGGGGACAAGACTGGTGTATATAGAAAGTCCTGGGCCACTGGGGCTACAGGGAGACCCTGTCTTCCAAAAAAGCCTGAAAACCTTGATGCTGCCTAAGGCCACCTGCCTGCCTGCCTCAATCCCCTCTCCTCCGCACGTCTTACTTCACAAACTCAGTCACTACCTAAGCACACAGACTCATTACACATGCTAGAGTAGGAGTGCATGCAAGCATGCACTCATGCACATACACACACGCACGCATCTCTCACATCCCTGCCTCTGTCAGGCTTGAATTTTGTAGGTGGCTATTACTGCCTAGCTGGCACCTCCCTGTCCCCAGAGTGGCCTGCTCTGCTGCTTTTGCTTATCCGACCCAGGTCCTCGAGCTGCCCTGCTAAGAACTGATGCAGGACCCCACCACTGGGCCGGGTGCCCACTGGCAGATCCCTCCAGTGCAAGTCCCAGCTCTGGTAGCCCCACATCCAACTGCCCCAAGGTCACACTATTCTGGAGCCTCACCTGAGTTATTTCCACCAGGTGGGAGGCCCTGCAGAGCATAGTAAGGACTGAAACCTTGATCTTGGGGACAGGGCTGCAGGTAAGTCTTCAGCTGGTGTCATGTTGGGATCCTGCACAACCAGCTCATGGAGGCCTTACAGAACCCCATTATCAACAGAAAACATTTCTGTGTGGATGCCGGTATGCAGCTCCCCAGACACCAACCACCACATCAGAGTTTCTTGACTGTCCACCACTGGGGTGGTGGGACTAAGGAGTTGGACTGAATATTTGGAATACCTTTCCTGGCTTGCTTCAAGGTCCGCTCCTACCTCGGCCTTCCTGGGGTGACTGGCAGGAGTTCACCCTAGTCCCATAGTGTCACCGTCCACTGCCATGGTACGCAACCACTGGCTAGATGGAGAGGTCCTGCTGGGCGGCCCCTGGCCTATGATGGCCAGCTAGTCCTACCCCAAGCCCCACCACCCTCACCACGGGACCACTCTCATGAGCAGCTGAAACCTAGTCCCCTTCCCAGATGTTCACGTTGGCGTTGGCCCCCTGCTTTGAACTGAGGCAGGTTAGGCGTGGGTCATTGGGGCTGTTGGCCGCTCCCAAGTCACTCCCATAGGCCTGAGTAGTGAGTAAGCTCAAGTCCCATCCAAGTCAGGCCTCAGAAGCAAAGTAGCAGACTGTGCGGGGCACCCCAGTCCTCATGAGCAGCTCTCTGGGTTCTTAAACTCTTCCACAGGGAGCCTCTGTGGACTGAACCAAGCCACTCCTCTCTAACCTTGTGTCTTCTTCCCCCTCCTCCTCCTCCTCCTCCTCCTCCTCCAAAAAGAACTACCTTTATCTCTAAACAAATATTTTTATTGGGCTAGAGAGATGGCTCAGAGGTTAAGAGCATTGAAGGTTAAGAGGACCTGGGTTCGATTCCCAGCATCCACATGGTAGCTAACAACTGTCCCTAACTCTAGTTCCAGGGGATCCAACACCCTCCTCTCACGTCTGCAGGCATCCAGGACATGGGCTATACTCACATATGTGCAGGCAATACACTCATAATACATAAATAAATATTTTATTAATTCTTTGAGCGTGTCATACAATGTATTGTGATCATATCCACCCCCAGCTCCTTCAGGATCCGCTCCTACCTCTCTGCTCCACAAACTTCATGTCCTCTTTTTAAAAATTATGATTTAATAACCTACCAACTCTACTTTGTGCCATCCATATACTTCTGGGTGTGAGGCCATTCTCTGGAGCATGGTGGTCTTCACAAGAGCTGTCCTCTGGCTCTTACAGTCTTTCCATTCTCTCTTCCTGATGGTCCCTGAGTCTTGGGGATAAGGTGTGATATGGATGTCCTATTTGTGACTGAGTCATAGTGAGTTTTCTGCATTAACTAACATTCGTTGTACAATGAAACTTCTCTGGTAAGGTCTGAGAGCTACACAGATTCCTACAGGCAGAGATTCAGAATTAGAGGGCAGTTTAAAGCTATGTTCATTTAGCACAGTAACAAAAGCAGGTTCATCTCTGGGGCCTGCAAGCTCTCCAACCATGAATTCTTCATCAGATTTTCAGTACCACACATTTCTTCCTGTGGAGCAGGTTTTAAAGCCTAGCAGAAAGTGGTTGGTCACCCCATAACACTCATGCCACGATTGCACCATGGCATAGCTTACCACCCCAGGCATTACTGTACTCACAGGGTTCATAGCTCAGTGAGAATGATGATGACTTTTTCTTCCCAACAGCCTGAGTAGCACCTTTCAGAGCTTTGAGCACTACTCGACATGGAAGAAGCCTCCTGGTCAGTACCAACTTGATTTCTCCTGTCCTGTGACCAATGTGTATGTGGTTTCTTTAGCAGTAGGGTCTTACCTTCGAATTCTGGTGGACAGTTAGAGCAATGGTAATAACTTGTCTTGTTCTGGGGGTTCTCCAGGACCCCTAGACCAACAACTCAAGGGGAGGTATCCCATATCTGACACTGGGTTTTTATTTGGCAACATATCGCTTCCAGGAGGAGCATAATCCTATGTGTAGGACAACACCAAATAAACTTTTTATTTTAAAAAGTGTATATATATATATATATATATATATCCTATTAATGGACAAGTTCTTGTATGAAATTTGCAAAAATGCAATTTAAAAGAACATATGTATGAAGTTTATAAGATAGATTTCCATAAAGATTTTTCTCCTTTTTATTTTTAAAAATATTTTATTATTTCTATTTTATATGTATGAGTGTATTGCCTGCATGCATGTAAGTGCACCACATGCATGCAATGCCCACAGAAGCCAGAAGGACTTGGATCCCCTAGAACTGGAGTTAGGGACGATTGTTAGTCACCATGTGGGTCCTGGGAACCAAACCCGGGTCCTCTGGAAGCGTTAGTGTTCTTAACCACTGAGCCATCTCTCCAGTCCCCCATGTGACTTCTCAAACACCCTTTGAGTCAGTTACCCCTCTCCCAACCCCTTCCTATACCTTGCCCTCCTGCTCCAGTTTCTCTACTGCTGTGATAAAACTCGTACCAAAACCAACTTAGGGAGGAAAGAGTTTAATTTTATCATGCAACTCCAAGGTCACAATCCAACACTGAGGGACGTTTGTGCAGAAACTAAATCAAAGACCATGGAGGAACACTGCTTACTGGCTTGCCCCCCTGGCCTATGCTCAGTCTGCTTTCTTATACCACCCAGGACCACCTGCCAGGGCTGGCACCACCCACAGAGGCTGAGCCCTCCACATCACTCAACAATCAAGAAAATGACTCTCAAACGTGCTGACAGGTGGACCCCATCTCTCCGTGACTCCTTTAACTCTGTAGCTTTCATGCCAGAACCAGTACCACACGGGAGACTCTTATACATTACTAAGTTCTGCTTCCAGTTTGAGATGCAGGCTCTGGCCTCCTCTGGACCATAGCTTCTATGTGCTGACCCTGACGAAACACTTTCCAGAAGACTTCACCTCATGATGCTGGTCTAACCAGCATCAATGTCCCAGTGAAATAAAGGTTTCACTTCAGGTGCTGGTCTCCTGTTAGTCACAGCTGATCCTTCAGGCCCAGCCGACCAGAAAACACAGATTTGCAGTTCAAAAAACCCATACGAGTAGCCTGGATAGATTCTGAGGGGCTCTCAAACTTCTTTCTGAAACTTCACAAGCCAGGTATCCATCATCTGCATTTCTTTAATATCCTACAGAACAGTTTACTAAGCTCCAGGCACTCAATGGCTTTTCAGCCCCAAGTTCCAAAGGCTTCCATAATCCTCCCTAAAACATGTCAAACCCTTCATAACAGCACCCCAAGTTCTTGGTACCAATTTCTGTTCTAGGTTGGTTCTCTATTACTCTGATAGAACACTCACCAAAACCAGCTTGGGAAGGACTGGGCTTAACTTCATCTTACAGTTCACTCCAAGGTCACAGTCCAGCATCGAGGGAACTCGGGGCAGGAACCTGGAGGCAGGAGCTGAAGGCAGGCCATGGAGGAACGCTGCTTACTGGCTTGCTCCCTGGCCTGTGCTCAGTTAGCCTGCTTTCTTATACAACCCAAGACCACCTGCCCAGGGCTGGCAGCACCCACAGTGGGCTGGGTCCTCCATATCACCCAACAATCAAGAAAATGCCTCACGGACATGACCACAGTCCCATAGAGGAAATTTTCCAACTGAGGCTCCTTTTTCCCAGGTGTGTCAAGTTGACAACTGAAGCCTCACTTAAACCTCCTCTCCGTCATCCCCCTTTCTTCTTCCTGTCGCTGTGCTCTCCCCCTCTGTGGTCACGAGCGTGGAATCTCTGTGAGCGTCCCTGAACAGCTATGAAGGCACGAGTCACAGGACAAACAAAGCCAGAGCCAGTAACTACGGTTTGGTTATTTATTGTTGCATTTGGTCACACAAATCCTACACCTATCTTAGCTCTCTCTCCCCTTGGCTCTTACCGGTCGAGGTCTTCTGCGCAGGCAAGGTCATGATGTGTCTTCGGTGGAGCTTCTGGGGCTGGTCCTCCAGGACAGTCGGGTCTCAGGTAGGAGAGTCAAGTGAGCAGAGCAGCGTGGAGTTCGGAAGCTCTGACGAACTCTGCAGAACTCTTACAGCCGGAGTCTTTTATACTCGATCCTGGACGCTTTGTCTTCACAGCTGCTGCCCATTTCTCGTCTGTGGTCAGTCATTGGTTATCTATGTTCAGTTCTTGAGAGCCAAGGGCTCCTTATCTCTATCCTACACACACACACACACACACACACACACACACACACACACACCACACACACACCCACACCATTTTGGCCTTAGTTCCTGTGTTCCAAACATATAATTGTATCTGTAGTTTGAGTTCCTTACATCGGTTGAGATTGTTTGCTTCCCTGGGCCAGCTTTATGTCTCAACTGTAGTCATGAAGGGGACAGTGGGGAGTGGGCAGGCCAGCCAGGGCCAGCTCTGAGGCTCCCAGGAGCTCAGCCTGCTGGTAGCTGCCCTCAAACTGGAATGGCTGCTCCGTGACTTGGCACTGTGCATTGGCCTGCTGGCTCCTTGTCCTCTGATGTCATCAGAGACCTCCCCCACGAGCCTCCTCAAAGGTCCTTCTCGTCTGCCCGCCCGACCCTTCTGTAGATGTAGAAATGTGGACCCTGTCCCTGTGTTCACACCCCACCCTGAAATCGGGGCTGAGATAAATGCCCTCTGACTGATTCTCTTCCTGGCTCCCCTCCTATCCGTCCACTCAACTCCATGGTGCCAGGATTTCCGTTTTGTTCTGTTTCCAGATCATGGCACTCAGGGAACCTTTAGGAAAAGAACATTCCTGAAGCTCTGCCCTCCAGTGTTTGAGAGTCCTGACAGTCTGCAAGCACGTTGGTGGGAAGTGATCCCCCAGGAGAAGTGTTTCACTGTTTGGGGCAGGCACGTTTTCAACTTAAATGTACTTTATACAGAGCTCTTCCACAGACCCTCGGCAGATACAGAAACTGTGGCTAGCACCGAATTCTGAAGGTACCGTGTTTTCCCTTACAGAGACTAAGATAAAGCATGATTTCTAAATCAGGAACAGTAAGAGATTCACAGAAGTAACAGAACAGAACAATACACTGTAATAGTATCTGCAGATGTTCTGGTTTCACCTCTGTTGCTGTGATAAACACCATGAGGAAAAAATAACTTGGAGAGGAGAGGGTTTATTTCATCTTACAAGTTACAGGCCATCACTGAGGGGAGGTCAGGGCAGAAACTCAAGGCAGGAATTTTGTAAAATCCGAGGGTAAATTCTGCTCTCCCTGGGTCCAGGTCCACCTGCCTGGGGATGACACTGCTCACAGTGGGCTGAGCCCTCCTACATCAATTAGCCAACAAGAAAATGCCCTGCAGACCTGGCCAGGCCAATCTTATGCAAGCAGTTCTTCAGTTAAGACTCCCTCTAGTTTGTGTCAAACTGACATCTGAAGCTGACTATGGCAGAGGTCTTGGCTGTCTGCATCCCCTTTTGTGGTAATGTGAGTCACACATACTATGTGGTTAGGGGATGTAAAGTAAATGATACAGGCGACCCAGATGCCTGTGTTACCTCTCTTGCACTTTGGAGTTGTAAATAAAACAAGCTTCTTGAGCAGTACCAGGATATCGTAATCGCCCATCTGCTAACCAAGATGTGACTACCAGGCAGTTTCACACACAGTGTGGGTACACTGGCCTGAGGGATGGTTCACATGCCAACCTAAATGATAGGAAATGGTGGAATTTCAACACACTCACAAAGGTGTATAGTTTTGGGCTTATGACCTGTTTATTTCTAGAATCTTCCATTTAAACCAAGGTTGAACTCAGGAAAGTGAAATCCTAGCTAAGGGAGAGACTATGGTACTTGAACACATTGAAATATTCCTTGTAGCAACAGTGCTCAGTCTAGACCATGCCCAACCCACATCCTCAGAGCAGGCCTGGGGAAGGTATCTTGAGCCCAGCCTTGCTTGGGAGGCAGGGAGTTTCTTTGCATCAGGAGCATTTGCTGAAGCAGCTCAGGCAGATGGGTAATTTAGCTGGTAATCATGCCACAATGCTGTCTATTTGCTATTAAAAATTGCACCTTGCACTCTTGCTAGAGTGAGGCAGAGACACACTCAATTAAGCTGGGAGTGAGCAGGGCCCATGGAGACCGCTCCAGAGCCAGGGGACTAGGTACAGCCTGGGAGAAGTCTCCATGCCTAGCAGTCAATCAGGGTACCCTAATTGGAAAGCGGTAATAAAAAGTAATTGAGTTTAATACATAATTTAGATCATTACCTGTTAAGTTAATGCCTCCCGCTTAGGTGTGGGGAGAAAATTATTTATCTCATAGAAGGGGAAGATTTCATTTGTTTTTATAATGGAATACTCACCAATTGACTTTAATAAGAGCAGTTTGTTAAATCAGATTTTGAATTGGTGCATGGATTCGAAGTTCATATGTTAATTTTTGATGTGATATTCTCAGCCCTTCCTTTAAACAGTAGGATTTATTCTCCCAGGGGATTTCCCCGTCAGTGTTGTCCTACATTACAGAAATTAAATCTAGTCTCTCATGTCTTGATGGGAGGCAGTTCGGCTCCTTACTTGCTCCCTTGTTTTATGAAGAAGGGATGTTATAGAGCTCAGCTTCTTCTTTGCAGGGTCCTTTCCTCTTGAAAACCATCCTGAAGCTGCAAATAAATGCTTTGGTTAAATACCAGAAAGAAACTTAATAACAATTCCTTACTTAGGCCTAACCATCTGCAATTCATTAACTCACTGAATTTCCTCCGCCATCTTTCCCAGCACACAGCAACACCCACCCACTTTCCCACATGTGCACACTGAGGCCACACCACAGTAGCTGAGGGCTGGAACACTGGTGGGAACTCAGCCTCTATACCCTCGAGACAGGACATTGTTGACCCCGTGTTTTCCCCGAGCCCACACCGCTAGGCCCTAGGCCGGGACCAAGCTGTGGCCCATGAAGTAGCTTTCCACTTGGGTCTCAGTTTCCCTCTACCAAAGTGGGATTGGATGTCAAGGGCCTTGGGGGAGAAGCACCCACCACAGGGCACTTCCCCGGGTGTAAGGGACGGACACCATGTCCAATTTCTACCAGTACTGCTTCCCAGGGATATCTGCCTCTGGGTCCTCCCTACCCTGTCCCTACCCTCTCTGAGGGCAAATGGCACTGGAGCGAAAGGAGGAGACCCCTCACAGGGGGTGGGATCTTGGGTGGGGTCCTTCATTACACAGGGCCCTGTGTGCCCCTCCCTCTCCCCGTGTAAAGCAAAATAGTGACAACCCCGTTCTTGGGGCTTGTGGCCATGAACAACCATTGCATGACTGTGAGTTCCAGCTGCTATCCAGCTGTAAGGACAAGCTGAGCAACTCCAGGGCTTGCCTGGCTCACTGTGGGTGGCCACTCTGAAGATTCCAGGCCCTAGACAGCAGGGCCTATGGCCAAACTCAACCTCATCTTGGACCCCCAGGCCTGGTCACCGTCCCCTTGAGGTGCCTACAGTCTCAGTGGCAGAAGTGGAAGGTATGATGCAGGCATCCTCCACCTCAAGCTATACACACCCTGTCCCAAGCCCAGCAGCCCGAGCCCTGTGGTTTTCATGGACACCTGCTCCCTAGAAGCCAAAGGCGCCTTCTCACACTCACAGCTGCACCCCTGCCTCCAACCCCCTCTGCAACATAAAATGAGACCTGATGTGGATCTCTGCTCTGAGGAATGCACAAGTCCCAGAACTGCCAAAGAGGCATGTGGCATTCTGGAAGCTTCTACACTCAGTGGAGCCACCTCAAGGTCTCTAGGATCTTGGCGTCTTAGATCTGTCCCAAAGGGTGATTGAGGAGACTGGGTCTCCCCAAGATAGATGAAGATACACCTAGCCAAGCTGGGGCAGCAAAGGCCAATAGGGGGAGCCATGGCAGAGCATTCTGGGAGTTGGTGGAAACTGGAGACTCACTTGTCCCAAGCAAAGCCCAGAATGGGGGGTTGGGGGGCTTATAGCCTGGAAAGTGAGAGTCAGAGGGCCTGAGACAGGAGGCTCAAAGGCCCAGCAATCATGAGTGCGGCCCAGCTCCACTTCCTCAGGTTACAGGGAGCCCCTAGGCTGTCATAGCTGGGCTCAAAGGTAGCCGAACTCACTGCCTATGTGATGGCTTTGAGTTAATCTGAAGTGTCACAGATCAGAGTGGAGTCAGCACCACGTGACTTGCAGAAGCCCTCCCTTCTCTGCCCATCGGAGCCCTTCTGCCAGTGGGCTGGGTCATCACAACCATTGAGGGAGTGCCCATATCAGTGAACACACTGTGGGGTGTGAAGACACACTCAGCACTGCTTTCAGCTGGCCTCCCAGAGAAGGGGATACTCTTGAATGCCACAGCCACTGAGCACCTGACATGCGGCATGCATTCAGGGCCAGTTGTCTTTCCTTCATCTCCATGTGTGGGCCAGTGGCCACCATCCTGGTTCCCCAACCCTGAGGTGGAGGCCAGCACCCAGCAAACTACCAGACCACTGTGAAGGCGCCTGGCCGTGGCCAATGCCCCAGAACAAACGAAAGCACTTGTTTACAAATCGCCCATTGAAATCTGAGTTGCAAACATTGGCATCGGGCTTTGCCTGCCAGGCCACCCAGATTGGAGAGTGATTTATGAAGATTGTTTTACCTGGGGCCGCGCTGGCCCATGCCTGGGCGTAATTCACACCGGGCTCATTTCGGATGCAGTCAAAGACCCCAGTATTTCACTATGACAATGTAATCACAGAGCCACATTAAAAAGTCATTATTGTTTAGAATCCAGCTTGGTTTGAAAAACACTTACTATAAAATTCAACAGCCTTTGTAAATTACCAAAAGGTTTACTCAAGAGCACTGGGTGCCGTGATTTAGACGGGGAACTTACCACTTTATTGATTCGGTGGGATTTTGTTGGTCCCTGCATTTATGAGGGATGATTAGCGAGTGATCAGGGTAGTAAACTACCCCATGTTGGTTCATAAATAATGATGAATTGAATTTGCACCCTCAAATTTCCCGTGCATGCCATCCTTGCCCCCAGAGTCTGAGATGGACTTTTGGGGTGCTTCTGTGGAACACTGTGGGAATGAATCCTCATCAAAGTAGAGAAAATGGACATTTGTTTCTTTCTTCTTGCAAGATCCTAGGGCCTGGTTGGTGCCTCCAGCTTCTCCACAGGTACTTAGGACACTGAGGGACTCTATGCAGAGCTCCAACAAGCTTTCAGAGGCAGAATTCCTGACTGCACCGTCCTCTGGGAATGGCTGTAAATGTGGGTCATAGGGAACTGCTTCTGGCTGTCCTGAATGACAGCTTCAGGCTAGTAAGTAGCTCTCCTGGGCCACTGGAACGCTACACCCTGCTCAGGAGCACTGGAGCTGCGCTGTGTGTCCCCTCCATGCTGAGAGCAGGACCTCTGGGTCTGTCTGCCCACCCAGGGCAGCTCAGGACTGGCCCTCTGCCACAGCTCTCACCTGAGCCAGCTCATCTCTAGAACCAGAGGGATATTTCTGGAAACTTTTTCCAAGTCTGTCCTTCCTTGGAAGTACCTGATGAGTGTGTAGGCAACATTGCAGAGAATGCAGGAAAGAAAACGTTTCAGTGTGTGATCGTGTTTCTCAGAACCCAGGCACACCCTTGACCCACAGGACAAGGCTCCCTGAATATGCTCCAGGGAGGTGCCACAATAGGTTCCAAGTGGCAACAGGACAGGCCACAGGTCACACCGACACTGACCCTTCCGCCGGGGCATGTTGTGGCCATATCTCAATGGGTTTCTCATAGCCTCTTGCTGGATCTTGGGGCTGCAACCTGTGCAGCCAGGACCCAGCAGCTCTTCCCCCAGCAGCTCCAGAAACAAGGCAAACCATGTGAACACAGAGGCTCTCCATGAACACAGATTAAGCAAAATAAAAACTGAACCTGGAATTGAGCTGTGTGAAACGGAATTGTGTTAGACCCAACTGAAAGTGGACTGGAAGAAAATGGAAGTCGAAATTGGCTAACACTGAGTTGACTGTCGTCTAAGAACCAAGCAGACAGAAGCCAGGTGGGGACCTTAGCACAGGGACCTTCACTCAGAGGAGGAAGGGGACGGGAAAACTGCAGGTCTCCCCTCCCGCCCCCGCCCCCGCCTGTCCTCTCCTCCGGTCAGCCCTCCCAGCCCAGCTGGACTTCTGGCTACCCTAGATTTGCTCTTTTCACTGGGTCCACCAGGAATAAAGGGCTTGTGCCTAGTCTCTCCACTCCAACATAGCCTGATATAGTCTGTCCTAAGTCTAGTGGGACCTCAGGAGCCATGGCCTACCTGGAGGGGCTCAGGCACCTTCTCCTTCACATTGGCTCCCTTCCTCTTCCCAGACATGTCAATGCCCCCTCCCCCACCCGCCCCCACATCACCTTGCATGCTCAGCTCCTTCCCATCACTGAGCTTCCTCAGCTCTTGAACCCAGCTCTGCTGTCCAACCCACCCTCACTCCCAGGCTCTAGAAGAGGTTAATCTCCTTGGAAGACCTTGCAGCCCAGCCAGACACCTCCCTCTGTGGCCCCAATAACATCTACAATCTCTCTTCTTTGTGCTTGCCCGCCGACTGTCACACTCAGTTCCGGGAGGGGAGAGTCCCGAGGCTGAACTCTAGCAGTGTTCAATTACTATTTGTTGAATGAATAAATGTCCTTGATACTGCATTCAGCAGTCTCCTCTGCTCTCCTTTCTGAAATGGCTTCTTTTTCTCCTTCATTTCTACCCGAAGCTCTGTCGGCTCATTTTTCACCCTAATCCGCTATCTGAGCATCTTTTGTTTTCTTATAGTTCTTCTGTGGTTTTTTTTTTTTTTCAGAATCCATGTCCTTTGTCCCAGTGTTTTTTCATGGAACTGGGCAAACACTTAGAATTCCTTATGTAGAATCACATGTGATTTCATCCTGCCCTTAACACATTAGTGCTTCACTGTGTTTGCTTCAGGTAATTATTTTCAGGAGTGAAACCTTAAGAGAGCAGATCTGTTTTTCTTTCTCTTTCACAGCCTTATCTGTTCTCTGGTGAGACCTCCACAGCACCATGGCAGCACACCACGTGGCTTTAGCAAAGATGTGCGTGCCTTAGTACTGGCACAGATGATGTCACATGGTGCATATATTTTGTTTCCTGTTGCGTTTAGGTGATCACCTTCCCTCTAGTGCAGCCCAGAGCTTACTCACCCCTTCTCACCATCATCACTGTGGGGTCCTTCATGGCTTCAAGCCTGATTGTTGCAAAGGTTGTATTAAGAGCACTTCCCCGACTGCCAGGGAGAGGGCGCTCTTCGTGTTAATTGACTTGACTTGAGTTTCCTCTTCTGTAAAGTATGCAACCCTATCATGTGCTACTTCTCAGATGATTTTCTGTGTGTGTTTCTTATACATTCTGATTAGTAAGCATTTGTTATGTCTGCAGCACGTGGCTGGTGGTGTAACTTTCAATATGCTGCCTCTTGCATGGAAATTATTAGCTATGCATAGTCAACTTTATCAAGCTGGCTTTGTGCTTACATGACACCATAATGCCATTTCACTCAAGTGTCGTCTGAATGTTTTAAAGCTTTGCGTTTCATATGTGGGACTTTGACCCACTGGGAATTTATCTTCTGTCAGTTCCAATAAAAGTCTGGAGGGTCTGACCTTGCTACCCGGACAGTGCACCTTGTCCTCAGAGTCCTGCTACTGTGCAGGAGCCCAGTTGCACACCAAGCTCCCAGGGTATGGCTGGGCCTCTGCTCTATATCCTGTCAGTCTTTGATCTTGTCCGTCTTGGTCTTAGCTCTAGAGGAGGCCTGGCTGCGAGTGGAGTGAGGCTGTCCTATCCTGCTTCTCTCCAATCTGATCCTCACTTTGCTTGGTCAAATCAGCAGCCACCTGACTAGGTGCTGTGGGAAACTTTGCTAGGATTTGAAATGAAACTGCATTTAATTTATATGTCAGGACATAAAACTGGGCTGTGCCGCTCAAGGGCTAAGCCTCCAGCTTAGTGAAACCTCCTCAGTAGACCCCAGTCAAAGCTTGTCTCCTCATGTAGATGTTCCACACCTTTATTGTCTTGATTCCTAAACACCTGAGCATTTTATCACTTGTGGGAATTGTATTCTTTTCTCTGCCACATTCTCTAATTAGTTTTGACTATTGCATAGAAATGCTATAGATATTAATATCTTCTTAAATCAATCCTTACCATTTCTAACTGCAAAGTTTCTTAGGAATTTTTATGTAAAAATTATACCGCGTATCCAAAACACGGCTTTTCCATCTTACTCCTCTCTTCCTGTCTCGTGACCTTGGCAGACGCTCAGACTATAGTGAGAGCTGATCGTCAACTCTGCCTCCAGTTTTTCTGACCTTTCCCCTCCGTTTGAGGCTGGAATCAAGCTCTGCAGTGGCCCTGGGTTGGAGACAGTCTTCTGTCTCCCCTCAGCACCTGCCCTGACAACAGAGGCGTTCAGTTCCAGCTGCAGCATCCAGAACAACCCAGCACTTCTCCTGGGATCTCCTGATGGACATGACTGTGATGGCTGAGGTCCTTACCACATTCCACCTCTACATCCCTAGAAGATCAATTCTGTCCCGTTTCCCATACCTCATACTCAGCATGTGGCCAGCCAGGCTGACTGGGTGCCTGCCTTCTGATCTGGCCCATACCCACCTCATGGAACCATCATCCAGGTATGTATCGCCCGAGATCCTCCCATACCAGAACTTTCCATCACAGCCAATAGGATTGGTGAGATGGCCCAGCCTGTAGAAAGTTCTTATCACCAAGTCTGACAATCTGAGTTCCATCCACATGATGGAAAGAAAGAACTGACCCGGCAAGTTGTCCTCTGACCTCTACATATATACACACCATGGCATACACACACATACACACACACATACACACACACAGAGGGAGAAAGACAGACAGACACACAAAATAAATAAATGGAATAAAATAATTTAAATTGGGCATATACCCAAATGACTCTATATCCCGCTGCAAAAACGCCTCTTCATTCGTGCTCATTGTCATTCTATTTGTCCATCTTCTGATGAATGGACAATGAAAGTCTGGTGTATTTATACAATGGAATATTATCCAGTTGTTAAGAGCAAAGTTATGTGAATCCTGTGATATTTAATGTTATGCAACAACTGGCAACATATGCCCACTGGTGTAATAAATAGTGGCACAGATATTATGTGAGTAACCAACCTTTGTGGATTCAAGGTTCTCTTCATAAGATGAAGCCCATACCTGACACTGATATAAGGCCTAGGAACCTGTGGGTATATAGGTCACAAGCCATAGGGGAGAGCCTAGGGCTATTATTCTGTTAAATAGCTATAGTATTAAACTGACTCCTAATGACTTACTGTTATACCCATGGATTAATGTATCTCTCACCTCTCACCAGAGAACCTTCTTATAACAGATAGTAATTAACACAGAAGTCCACAACTGGCCAATGTGCAGAGACTAAGAGGCTTCAGACTGCTTATCCCTGAATAGGACACCTACACCAAACTTCTGTCTCTCAAGGCTCAGGGATCATTGCAGAAGAGGTGGTGGAAAGATTGTAAGAGCCAGAGGTGGTGGATGACCACAGGGAAGCAGAGCTTTCCAAACAGCTAGTCAGTTACTCACATGAACTCACAACAATCATGGCAATACACATAAGTCCCAGGTAAGCTCAAGTCAGACAAAATTCCAGCATGGTTGTGGGAAAGAACCCCCAACCCTACTTGAGGAACTATTGGCAACAGGTGACTTCTGGGAAGGGAAGAGTCTTGGTAGGTTGGCCAGGCTCTAGTGGATGAATCCATAACGGGGACATAAATTTGACTCGCTAGGAATACATATAATAGAGTACATGAGATTGGGTGCAGGGTAGTGGTGGGGAGAAGATGGGAGATTTAATTTGATTAAAAGATATCGTATGAAACTCATTAAAAATTCAATAAAAAACTTAATGTTAAAAAGAAAATTGCATTAATGTATAAACAAGAAGTAGTTATAAAATTCACAGGTAAATGGATGGAACTGGAAATAATCACCCTGAGCAAGGTAACCCAGACCCAGAAAGACAAACATCATATGTTTTCTCTCATAAGTAGATGGTACCTTTAAATCTTCAGATATACATGTTTCATTTGGAAAATCCATAGAGGTCCCATAGAGGTCAAAGAATCAGCAAGGGGCCATGGCGGGTGGGCTTCATGGGATGGGAGAGAGAATGCAGTGTTATAAAAGGGGGAAGGGGAACCGTAGAGCAGGGTGAAAGGGGGTGGGGAAGGGGGGCAGGGCAGAGGAGGGGGTGTGGGAAGGGTAAGTAACACTAAAGCCTTTTGATACTTTGACCGACCACTGTAGAGTCTTCTTAAAATGTGTACAGACAGATTATACAAACAAGAGTTCCGTACTGTGGGGGGCACAGGTGCACCTACCAGACACCACAGGTTAGCAAACAAAAAGCCTACCAGAAACGGACTCCCGATTTTGGAATTGTTGGCTGAGGGGACCTCCGTAGATCTTCAGACAACACTGGCTATTGCTTATCTGCCAGAACTTGATGGTAAGACCCTATTGCTGAAGAGACTACATAGGTGAGTTGTAGAACAAACACGGAGAAATCAAGCTGGTGCTGACCTCAAAGCGTCATCTCTATTGGACATCCTTCATAGTGCTGGCAGGTGCTATGCATGCTACCGGAAGAGAAAAGTAATCACCAACCTCACCAGCTGTGAACCCTGCAAACCATAATAACAACTGGCCTGGCAAGTATAAATACTTGAATATTGGGGAGTAATCAACCATTTTCTGATTGGATTTAAGGGACACTTCACAAGATGGAGTCTGTACCTGACACCGTCTTCAGGGCCAAGAACCTAGACAGGCTGTAGGCTATAGGAGAAAACCTATTAGCATTATTCTGCTAGACGGATGTAGGATTAAAGCAACTCCTAATCGTGTATTGTTGTCTATTGATTAGTGCATCTCTCAGGTCTCACCAGAGAAGGTTTTCCTTGCAGCAGATGGCCAGCACAGAGGCCCATGGCCAGAGAAGCATGACTGCAGAGTGCTCGGCCCTAAAGGGGACGGACACTTACATCACTCTCTCCTCCCAAGTTTCAGGATCATTGTTAAGGAGTTGGCGGAATTCTAAGGGCCAGAGGTGGTAAATGAAACCAGGAAACCATGTTGTTCAGACACAACAGGGTAGTTGCCCATATGACCCACAGTGCTTGTGCCTGTACAAGCCCAAGGCAGACAAAAACTCAGCGTGAAGGGGAAGTTGGGCAGGAAGCCGGGGCTCCAGCTGACACTCTATTGACCACTGATAGCTGTTGAGAGAGAAAGAAGGAGCTGGTTCTCTATGACGCTGGGTGGGTTGACCAGGCTCCAGGGGATGGATCTATACTCAAGAGCCTTTGGGAAACTCAAATTAGAGACAGTAGAAAAAAATGATAGAGGGCATGAAGTTAGGTAGGGGGCGCTAAAGCAGGGGTGGGGACGGGGGTGGGGGTGGGGACGGGTGGGGTCTGAATCTGACCAAAACACACTGTGTGAAACTCACAAAGAATCAGTTAAAAAATGTTTTTTTTAAAAAGTAGGCACTGACCCAGAATCAGGGAACTTACTCTCTCAGGGACAAAAGTTTAATGCTTGTGACTGCTGAGTTTCGTCAAGAGTGGGGATGCGGCTGGAAGAGGCCCTGATGCACAGGCAGGTCGAGCTGTGGGAGGGAAAAGGTGAGCAGAGAAGCAAACTGCGGAGACCACTGGCTCTCCTGAGCACCCAGGCCTCTTCCTAACAGGACTCAAAGGTGGGCTGGGGACCTCCTTCCAGGAGCCACTCCAAATGTCCCATCTCTCCTTCAACTGTTGGTATGCCTCGGTCCTACTGGTCCCTGACAGCTCACTGTTGTCACCTTGATATGGGATCTGTGGTTCAATAGGAGCTGACTAGCGTGTGAGGCAAGACATCCTCAGCAGCCTCAGAGAGTGCCGGGGATGGGGGGCGGCTTGGCCCTTGAGAATGCTGGGGGCGGGGGCTTGCCATGCAGGCCAGGTTGCACCAGGCCTCTCTGCCTTCTGTCTAGAGTGCAGCTACGGGGGTCTAAAGATGGGTGTGCTGTGGCATTCCAGTCCAGGCAGTGGGAGTCTGGAAGCACAGCCTGTGTCCCCCATGCTCACCTCAGTTCACTCACTCTTCTGTGGATACTGACCCCTGGTTGCTGAGACCCCTGCCTGGGGCCTGGGACCACAGGAAGAAGCTGGAGGATTTAGCACCCCAGGAGACCCAAGACTGTATAGTGCCTGTTTCCACACCACAGTCATGATGCAGAAGTAAAGAGGGTGATACTGGGACTGGAGGGACCACTCAGTGCTAAGACTGCGCCTTCCAGAGGACTGGAGTTCAGTTCCCAGCAGTCACATCAGCAGCTCACAACCACCTGTAACTCCAGCTCCAGGGGTCTGATGACCTCTTCTGGCCTACACAGGTACCTACACTCATGTGCACACACAGCCCCACATGTATAGATAATTTAAAATGATAAGAACAATGGCTGGGCGTGGTGATGCACAGCTTTAGTCCTAGCACTCAGGAGGCAGAGTAAGTGGATCTCTGTAAATTCAAGGCCAGCCTGGTCTACATAGCTAGTTCCAGGACAGCTGGGATCACAGGGAGACCCTGTCTCAAAAAAGAAATAAAGGTAAAAATAAATCTTTTAAAAAAGGATGACAGGAACAAGCACATGAAAAGCAGACTTTATTCCTGAAGTTAAAGGACTAAGCATGCCTGGAAGATGGGGCGCCGACCTGTGAGCCAGAAGAAGCCAAAGGAAATGGAAGTCACCAGGAAATAAGCATGAGACTTAGAAAATAAACTCTGCCTCCTTCATATGAGAAATTGGGGCTGCATGTCCCTCGAGGGGGATATGGTTCCCGTTTCCCCACACCTAGACCAGGACTGTGGCTCGGGGAGGAGAGGCACCCGTAAGGCTCCACTTCCTCCTCAGTGGAACCTTCTCTCAAGGGCAACCCCCACCACCAGGCAGAGGCCAGTTTGTTGGGCTTTCTCCATTGTAGACCCTCCTCCTTTCCCATTTGCCTGCTGCAGCCTTTAAGGAGTCTCAGTTCACAGCCCACACCTAAAGAACAGGAAGAACATGAAATCTGCACAGACTACTCTGCATGGGACACAGTGTCTGGCCTGTATTTATGCACACGTGCACGTTGGTGTGATTTGCAGGCACTTCCTTTATGTGTGTGTTACACCCAGTCTATTTTGCTGTTCAACTTATTCCAGCTGGGCTTCGGGAGCAGTTTTAGTGATCAGTGACTCTCTCTGATATGATCTCCTCATTGTGAGGTTTTTAAACTCTTTCTGATACTTTCTAATATCACAAAAATGTTCCAGGCTCCTCCCAATAACCCCGGCCCCTGTTTTTGGTGGAAGGTGCTAACGCCAAGATGGAGGCATGGAGGATAAAAGTCAGGACCCCGGATTTCCAAGCTGACAAGTTAGGAATAGTGTGAAAAATGCTCTAGGGGGCTCCCTGTCAGTCTAGGGGGGCTCCCTATCTACAGGGGCTTCCTAGAATGTGTAAGTTGGCAGAAGAAATAACCAGTGAATGACAGATCCATAGTGACTAAGGATATAAAAAGAGATAGAAAGAAAAAAAATTGAAAAATAAACAGAGCCTCAACCAAATGCTGAAGACACACACAGCACACAGCACAACACACTGCACACACACTGCACACACACACTGCACACACAGCACACATATATAGCATGCACGCAGCATACACACACAGCACACACAGAGCACACAGCATACACAGAGCACACAACACACACAGCACACACATGTACTGGGACTACAAGAAGGGGTAAAAAAGAAAAAAAAAAAGACCTTGAAGAAATGACTAGAACCATCCTAACTCGTAAGAGAAATATTAGCCTGATATTCCAGTCCAGTTTCCACATCGAACGAAGAGAAACACAGGCCGGACACATCAGCCAAGCACTGAAGACCAAGTCCAATAGGAAACTTGAGAGCAGCAAGAGAAAACAATCCGCATACACAGGGACCCCATAAGGCTAGCAAAGCGGTGGACACAGAAACCAGATGGCCACAGGCTGCCATGCTCAACGTGTAAAAAGAAAAATCTGTCAACTGAAACGCCTACATCCAGCGAATCTAGCATCAACTGAAGGTGAAAATCAGCTCCAGACAACTTGTGACCAGCAAACCTGGGTTTCAAGAAACATCGCAGGGAGTTCCTCCAGGGCAAAAGCAAGCAGGATGGGAACTCAGATGCACAGGAGCAAATAAAGGCAATTTGGGGGCTACTGCAAAATTTAGAGAATGTTTGAATTAAGGGTGCCTCACTAGCAAAATCTGTGGGAAAATTCCAAAATCTGAAAGTCCTCAAAATCCGAATGCTTCCAATCACGAGCATTTCAGAGAAGGCAAACACAGCCCGACCTACATTCAACAGATGTTAACGGCAGTGGACTGTGTGTTCTTCACACATACATACCAGACTCTTCAGGCTAGCCTCTGCTAGATAAGAAAACAGACCTCAGCAAATTTAAGATTTAAATGATTCAAGACCCCAAACAAAACAAAACAAACAAAAGCCCAGTTCCAGAAAGACCAGCCAGGCCCTGGGAACACTGGCGAGTTCTAACACATGTTCAGAGAGCACATTGATATTAATCCTTTACAAGTTCATCTAAGACAATGGGGGGACACTTCCCAACTCGCTCCATTAGGCCTAACAAGAAAACTTGACCAAGACTTCGCGAGGGAGAAGAGTGAGGAGGCCAGAACCTCCAGTGAATTACCTGAGCGAGTGAAAAAAATCTCCAAACCCAAAACACCAGCAAACCAACTCCTGCAACATAGAAAATTATCACATACCATGACCAAATACGTTCGCCCAGGAGCTCCAGCCCCATTTATTATAGGAGATACACCCGGGAACAGAATAAAGGACAAAATGGGTGATTATTTCAATTGACACAGAAAAGCGGTTTTCAAAAACCAACACTTTCATGACAAAAATGTTCAGCAAGCTGGGAACAAAAGGGAACATTGCATCTGACAAAGGCACCTACAAAAAATTAGCTTCCTGCCCGAGAAGGGCTGGAAACCTCTGTCCCCCAAGATCAAGAATAGGGCAGACTCTGTTCTCACACCGTTTCGCTTGGTCCTGAGGGGACAGGCTGGAAAACAAGCAAGAAAACGAAACAACAGACATTCAGGTTAGAAAGCCACAAGTAAAACACCTCCGTTTTCAGATGACGTTACCTTGTACTTCGGAAGTCCACGGAGGCCTCTTAGAACTGCATATCAGTCTAGCAAGGTTTCAGGATGTACGCTTAATACACAGAAAGTAATTGCTTTTCTATACACTAACAACAAGAGATATGAAAATTAACTGAAGGAAAATTTTCATTTATAGTACCATCCAAAAAACAAAATACTGAGATATAAATGAAACACAAGAAAGGGAAGATTCGTACACTGGGAATTATGCACACTCAAAAGAAATTGAAGACAATCAAAGTAATGAAATACAGCAAAATCTCGGAGCTCGGAGACTTAATATCATTAAAACAACTATACGCCTCAGATTGACCTACAAATTCAGCATGATCCGTTAACCATCGCCCAGCTAGATTACTGCAGAAATTGACGAGCTGACCCTAAAGTTCCTGTGAAAATGCAAGGGACCAGAATAGCAAGAGAATCAAAAGGAAGAACACAACAGGAAGACTCGTGATTTCAAAACTTACTACAAAAGGCTGATCATCTCGACACCCGTGCACAGCCAGATCCATGAGATGGAATGGAGAGGCTGGGAATTAACGCGGTTATAGACGGGTGACGCGCCCACAAGGCCGCAAAGCAATGGTGATGGGGAGGTCAGCCGGGGTGTCAGGACAGCTGTGCATCGTGGGTGACACACCATCAATACGGAAACCAGCTCATCCTGTGCTCCAGGACCAAACTCATACCTGAGACCTGAATGCGAGAGATAAAGCTGTGAAGCTCCAAGGATAAATCATCCTGACTGTGGGGCTGCGCCGCAGTTTCTTAGATATGACACCAAGGACACAAGCCACAAACAAGAAGTAAATAAAGTTTCATCAGAATTTAAACATATGATACAAACTACACCATAAAAAACAAACAAAATTACAGCCCCACAGAACAAGAGAAAGTATTTGCAAATCATCTGTGTAGCACAGCATTTGTATCACATGTGTACGTGTGTGTGTGTGCAATTCTAGCTCAACAATAAAAAAAAAACCACAATTGCAAGGTTGGCAAAGGACTTGAATAGATATTTCTTCAAAAAAATATATACAAACAGCCAAGCACATACGAAGCTTCTCGGCATCATTACTCTCTAGGGAAACACAAATCAAGCTCACAATGAGGCTCCACGTCACACTCCCCCAGATGGCTGGAGTCAGAAGGCCAGAGAACAGCGGGTACAGGGGAGGAGAGCAGAGGCTGTGACCCTAAGGCTCGGTGGTGGGACTGGAGAGCCGTGGAGTCAGTGCGGAAGATAGCCTGATCCTTTCTTAAAACGTCAAACACAGACCAGCCACGTGACCTAGTAACCCCACTCCTAAATGTATACATCCAAGAGAAACGAGAACATATACCCACAAGTTTACGTGTAAATTTTCACAACTGCATTATTCATAAGAAGCCTAAGTGGAAGCAGCCCGAATGTCCACACATTGCTGATGGGGGCGGGGGAGGGGTGGTGCTGGGGGCAGGGTGGGAAGACGTTATACCTGTGTAATAGGAGACTCTATGACAGAGCAAACGTGCTTATCCATGTTGGAAGGACAAGAAACTAGAGAGGATTGTGTCTGTGTGAAATGCTCCAACGCCTGAAAAGAGGCAACACAGCTGAGACATTCAAGGGCTGGGACAGAGGGAGGTGAGCTGGTAACAGGCACAGTTTCCTTAACAGAGAAACAGGTGTTTGTAAGTGAGAGCTCGGTGTTGTCATCAAATTCTGTGGGTGTCTGAAAACACATTAATTTATATAATTTAAATGGGAAAAGCATATCTTTTCAAATAAGTCACATCTCAGGTAAGCTTCTTTTTTTTAAAGTCAGTGGGGCCAGAGAGATCAAAGACGGATTTACCTATATAATAATACAAATAATTTCAGAGCTTTGGGAATTTGGAAAATACTCAAATATGGAGAAAGACAGAAAATTTCCCAGATCAATCTATGAGGCCAGGGAATGTTAATTACATAATTAACAGAAAAAGATAACTAAGCCAAGTGGTTTACACAAAGAATTAAATCATATTTTTTAAGAATTGAAAAAGAATTACAAAGAAAATCAGCAAATAGAATCCAGAGATCTGCCGGGCGTGGTAGCACATGCCTTTGGTACCAGCACTCCGCAGGCAGAGGCAGGAGAATCTGTGAGTTCAAAGTCAGCCTGGCCAACATAATGAATTCCAGGCTAGCTGGAGCCACAGGGAGACCCTGTCTCAAAAAGACAAAATAATAATAATTAGTAAGTAATCCCGAGATCTAAATACATCCATTACGAACACAGAATGCAAAGGTGGTTCGGTGCCAGGAGATCCAGCTACTTCTTAAAGCACATCCACCTGTGTGGGATGCTTCTCACCCTGTGTTGAAATACCCACAAGAACCCGTGTCAGAGAGGAAGGCTTTATCTTGACTTGCGGCTTCGGGGTGGAGTCTAGCCTGGGGAAGGCAAGGCAGAGTTCACAGCAGCTAGCAGCTTGGGAGTGGGAGCGTGAGGCTCGAATCTTGGAGGATCAGGACACAGACACAAGGCGAGATGCAGGGTCCTGTTCTAGTTAGACTTCAATCGCTGTGATAAAAACACAGACCAAAACCACCTTGGGGAGGAAAGAGCTTACTTTATTTTACATCTTCCAGGTCATAATTCATCACGGAGGGAGCCCAAGGTAGAAACTCAGGACAGGAACCTGGAGCACAGATCATGAAGGAACGCTGCTTACCAGCTTGCTTCCTCGGCAGGTGCTCAGCCTCCTGCTCTCTCATACAATATGGGACCACCCACCCAGGGGTGGCACCACCCACAGTGAGCTGGGACCTCCCACAGCTCTCAGCAATCAAGACAATACCTCACAGACAGGACCACAGGCCAGTTCAAGGGAGGCAATTCCCTAATTGAGGCTCCCTCTACCCAGGAGTGTCGAGTTGACAGCTAAAGTCATCCAGCAGGCCAGGTCACAACCTATAATGTCTGCCTTCCAGTAACCCACTTCTTCCTGCTAGGCCCTACCTGCTAAAGGTTCCACAATCTTCCAAAACAGTGCACCAGTGGTGACCAAGTTTTCAAACACATGGGCATAGGAGGGAATTTTACTAGCACAACTGCCTATTGTCTGACCCTGTCTGTGACTGCTC
The DNA here is from genome assembly GCA_035773235.1 of Eospalax fontanierii. Lineage (NCBI taxonomy): Eukaryota > Metazoa > Chordata > Mammalia > Rodentia > Spalacidae > Eospalax > Eospalax fontanierii. Next base: position 80,587,592 of record CM069536.1, read on the forward strand.
TTGGTTGTCTGCTTACCACACCTGGGAAGAAGGAACCTTGATTGTCCCCATCAGACTGGCCTATGGGCATGTCTATAGAGCATTTTCTTGATTGCTGATTGATGTAGGAGGGCCCAGCCCACTGTGGGCGGTGCTAGCCCTGAGCAGGTGGGCCCCGGGCTGAATAAGAAAGGTGTCTGATTCAGCCAGTCAGCGGCATCCCGCCACGATCAGTCGCTGCCTGAGCTCCTGCCCTGGCTTCCTGTGATGATGAACTGTATCCTAGAAGACAAGACAAACCCATTTTCTTCCCCAAGATTCTTCTGGTCAGTGTTTTATCACAGAAATAGAGACGCAAACTAGAACACCATGCATATATTCAGAGAAGGCCTGAAAGACCTGCAGAACCAGAAGCGACCTGAAGGGAAGCAGCTCCACGAAGGCGCCCCCCCCAGTCCTCCTGGCCCACCCAGACTGGTGGCTTGACCACCTCGGACCTGAGTCCTACTTATGCCCTCTGCAGGACAGTGGAGTAAGCACGAGGAGAGAGGCCAGGCAGTTCTGGCTCCTGTCAGGGCCTCCTGCCGCAGTGCTCTGCTGTGGTAGAGTCCCAGCTTCTGTGAGACATCTGCAGGAAGGTCCTGCTGCAGCCTGGAGAGTCCTCAACACTCAGCCACCAGCCACTCCAGCTGTCACCTGACCAGGTGTCACCTGGGGGATCAAGGACTCAGCTGAGGCCCTACGGGCCTTGCCTTGCTGTACGTGGGAGGTAGGAGCCATCTGACCCTCTTGGGTTAGTCTCCTTCCCACCAGCTCTATAGAAGGGAGCCAGCCAATCTCACCACTGCCACCAGCTAGCCGCCTTTAGGGAACCCTCGACCACTTAGCAAAACCAGTATCCACTCACAGAAACACTGGACCATGGCAATGAAAATCAGAATTTAGTCTGGGATGCTCTGGATATGATTTGACATAGCTTTGGGAGTTCTGACAGATACAAATAGACCAGGAAACAAGACAAACAATTTCAAGTTTGGAAGAGGTAAATTTGGTAATTTTTTATTGTTTTGTGGTGCTGGGAATGCTTAGACTCAGAGCCTGGTGCATGCCAGACAAGTACTGTGCCACTGAGCCATACTCTTAGACCTCAGATGCTTAGTTTGGATTTTACAAGCCCAGAAATTATATCTAAAATTAGAATTAGCAAGAGAATATAATAGAGTGCCATATGATTATATGAAAATCAGTACATCATCTGCTTCAAATAATAAGAATATAGAAATGAAGAGGGACAATAGGTCTATACACAGTATTGAGAAAACCATAAATTACTGGATATGATTGACAGGCCCGGAGCTGTGTGCCTGGCCTCTGTCTATGCTTGGAAGAGTCTCCCAGTGCTCTTCTCTGCCGTTTCGGGGCCCCATTTGCCGCTCAGCTGACCGATAAGTTGGGTCAATAGGAGGTTCTGACTTGATGGGTAGGAAGAAGGCAAGGCAGGGGCTCTCCCTCCTTTCCCCTCCCTCCTTTCCCCTCCCTCTGCCCCCTCCCTCCTTCCCCCTCCCTCCTTCCCCATCCCCACCCCCATCTCTCCCTTCCCAGCATCACCTCCAGTGGCAGCTGGGACCTTTAGTGGCTGCAGCTCCTGCTCAAGCCCCTTTGCCTGGCCCCCAACAGGGCCAGGGAGCTCCACCCATGGTTGGAGACCCTCCATACTGCCCCATCAGCCCAGCCTGGGGCAGAAGTGTCTTCTTGCCCTGAGCCTCACCATCTGGGATTGCCCAGCTCCTGAAATAAATTCTCCCTGCTGGAGAGACCTGGAGTGGCTTGTGGTTTGCAGGTGAGTTCCCAAAGGACATAGTAAGAATGAAGAAAACAACCAAATCTTATTTAGGGGCACTGGACAGACACAGGTTTCCTGGTTAGCACTTTTATCACAAAAATACTGCTTTTCTTAACAATCTTGTTTCAACTATCATCACGTCCTGGCAGATTCACGGCAGGATGGTCTGAAGCGTATGAAGTCTGTATAGGAGGAGCAATGCTCTGAGTCTGCGGCCCAGGATGCAGAAGGCGTGCTGACAGGGACAAGCAGCTTAGGGCAAGTGCGGGGTGGGCTTGAAGGCTGGAGATAAGATGATCAGTTGGCAGGAAGTTGATACTGGGCTGTGAGTTTTATTGCATTAATAAATGAGGTGACCATGGCCAGCTCCCTCCAAAACAAATGAAAGTAGAGCCACTTGGATCTTCAAAAGAAATCTAAGTGGACATAAAGACTCATGAAAAGTAAAGTAAAATAAATAGGACTGGAGAGATGGCTCGGCACTTAAGAGCATGAATTGTTCTCACAGAGAACTTGAGAGATGGGGCTCAGCCTTTAACAAGTCAAGGTACTTTGTTTCTGTAGAGTGGAGGCCGCTGGTGTAGATGGTGTGAGAGCTGTAAGAAGGTTTCTTCCCCTGACTCACAGAGGAAAGAAAAAGACTCTTAAGACCCCAAACCAGAAGACCCACAGAGAAGCTGTTCCAAAGGCTAAAGCAAAGGACACGCTGATGCTTGGGCACTGCCTCACCAAGTGGCCTCTGTGTGCGGGGGGCGGGGGGGGTGGCTCAGCAGAGGGAAGAGCAGATCACTAGACAGCTGCTGTCCAGGTCAGGAAGCCATTAAAGAGGAAGAGGAGCCGAGTAGAAGAGGTCCAAAAGACGAAGGTGACTGATAAGGAAGTCCTCACTCACCAGGGAAAAGAAAATCCACAGACAGCAGCCCACAGGGACCCAGGGGAGGGTCCCTGCGCAGAAGGGCATGGAGGAGAGCGCCGCCTGCTCCCACCCCTCACCCTCTGTTAAGGGGCAGAGGCAGAGACCCGGACAAGCTGGGGCACCAGAGAAGTGCCACTGTAGCCGCAGAGATCTACCCCACCCCTTTCTGCTTACACACCTGCTGCAAACAAGCCCACTCACTCACCTGCGGACAGTAAGCATCCTTACTGCTGATTAAGCCTGCAGCTCCAAGGATCTCACAGCTGTGCAAGCTGAGTCCTGAGGGCGGTGCCTCCTCCATCTCTTCCTCCTCCTCCTCTTCCTCCTCCTCCTCCTCCTCCTCCTCCTCCTTCTCTTCCTCTTCCACCTCCTCTTCCTCTTCCTCCTCCTCTTCCTCCTCCTCTTTCTCCTCCTCCTCTTCCTCCTCTTCCTCCTCCTCCTCTTCCTCCTCCTCTTCCTCCTCCTCCTCTTTCTCCTCCTCCTCCTCCTCCTCTTCCTCCTCCTCCTCTTCCTCCTCTTCCTCCTCCTCCTCTTCCTCCTCTTCCTTCTCCTCTTCCTCTTCTTCCTCCTGTTCCTCCTCCTCCTCCTCTTCCTCCTCCTCCTCTTCTTCTTCCTCTTCCTCCTCCTCCCCTCCCTTCTTTCTCCTCCCCTTCCTCCTTGTCTTCCTCTCTCCTCTTTCTCCAGCCCCACCTTTAGCTAGTGCAGGCCCCTCTGCCCAGGTTTCTAGTTGACAACTGAAGTCAGTGGTCACCCAGGCTATTTGGTCCTCACCAGTCATATATAAGTACCCCACAGGACATGGACCTGTGCCCCCTCCCAAAGGCATTCAGGAGCGCCCATCTGGTTGATGTCAGGTCCCAGGATCCTGTTTGGCAAACCAATCATAACTAGCCAATTTCTGGGACATCAAACATCATGTCAAAGATAACAAGTCGGGCCAGGAGTTGGGGCTGGAAGAACAGATTCTGAGATCTGGATTGGCCTCAAAGCCCAAGGTCTCTTCCAGCAGAGTGAGGTAAGGAGGGCATGTGAATCATCCTGATGGCACGGGGCTCGGAGGTAACAGCCAGGGAGAGGAGGGTGCCAAGAGCAGCCCTGACCACCCCTGTGGTTCCTCCAGGCTTTGCTTCCACCCAGGTAAGCCCCTCTGCCCAGATAATTCCTACCCACCACTCCCCAGCCCACTCAGAACAGAAACCACCTACTGAACCCCAGGAGCTGGGCATAGACCTGGGCCCACATCTTCTCTTATCTTGGGGAGAGCCCTAAGCTGGGGCCTGGACCTCCTCCCACATCAGGATGATACCACATGCTGGATGTGATTGAGGGGCTTCCGGGGAAGCCAGTGGAGAACAAGCCGGAGTCAGTCAGAGAGGCTTGGGGGAGAAAGGGAGGCGTCAGAGGCGGTGTCAGCCCAAGTCTCCCCCATGATGATTTTTTCAGGTTGATTTGTGCCACCTTGTGTGGAGACCCAGGACTAGAGGTGGCTTCCAGGACAGCAAGGAGCATGGCAGAGATGACCCACAATCCCCCACGTGACAATGCCATGGACCACAGTGCAGGGCGGCCCAGCCCTGCCTCTCCTGCAGAGTTGCAGGAGACACAGAAGCCTGAAGAAGAGAACGTAGCAACCCAGGAGAGAGACCGTGAGGGTTGCCAGGTGAGGGCACATCCACCCAGGGAAGAAGGAAGGGCTTTGGGAGCATGCTGCCCACTGTCTTGGGTCTTAGACGGTTCCTGAGGTCACCTTTTTGAGCCTCATAACGTGCCTGAGAACTATTAAGGCCACTACAGAAAGCTGAACAAGCCAGCCAAGCAACGGCAGATTTCACAGCATGTCTCAAGAGCACAGGAATAGCCAGGCAGTTCATAGACGGTACTAGTCCCCTTAGTCACAGAAAGCCAAAAGCAAGCCAAGGGACAAAAGTGTGTCAGGCCACACCCATCGAGATTCGGGGGTGGGGGAAAAGAAATGAAACTCTCCTCCAGAGGGTGAGGGCCTGCGTAGTGGAATCAGTCTGCAGGCCCTCAACAGCGCTCAGCAAGGAACTGGTCCACAGGAGAACGCAGACAGAAACACTCTAACAAAGCCAGTCATCATGGCCACAGAGTAAATGACATCTTTCTTTCAGAGGAAAGATCTAGGACAGGAGTATCTGTCGAGACAGACGATTAGATGAGTGGGCCACGTGTGGGCAGGAAGCAGAGCTGATAGGTGCCCACAGCGGACCCTGCGTGTTCTCATCCACGCAGCCCTCACCGGGAGCAGTTTTGGAACACTAGCAGAAGCTGCAGGGTGCTTCAGTGGCACAGCGGGAAAGGAAAGCTGCAGTGGGAAGGAACGGGCCCACAGAGGGCCAGGCAATGTGTCCCCGAGGGAGGTCGGAAAGCCACAGCTGCAGCTGCTTTTCCTGTCTGAGGCTGAGTTCCCCACCTGCCCAAGAAGCAGAGCATTCTTAGTTCATAGGCCTGGGGACTCCCCCGGGTTTCTTTCTGGTGCCAGGTCAGAGCCCCAGCATCCTGGACTGGTCAGTTGCACTTGATACCCTGGGAGGGATAGGCATGTCCCTGCCTGAACCGACCCAAGTCTACCTCAGCCCAAGACCCGGGATGCCCTTGGCCCATGCTGTGTCCTGGGTCTTCTCTCCTCAGGCCCTGGGAAAAGGTTGCTGGAACATAGCCCGGGAACTTGCAAACATCCTTCAGTGAGTCACAGGTCGGGTGCACTAGATCCTGAACTCTGGGTCTCATCTCAATTGTCAGTATCCCAAGTCCTGCAGGCAGGCCACGGCTCAGGGACTCCAAGTTCTCCGCAGCCGATGAAATGCTGATTGCTCCCAATTCTAGGTAATTGAGTTTCCCTCACATGGGACCAGAGAGCAATATAATTTCTAGGATGATCAAATCCTGTCAGGGTCTGAGCACAGCTACTGAGCAGTGGGATCGCAGAGCGAGCCCTGTGCTGCCACTCTGCTCCTAGGGAAGATTGCTCCAAGGCCCTGGCAGCATCCTGTCAAAGTGTCCACACTGTGGTAAATGTCCCCCCGACTCACCTGCTGGGCCATGGCCCAGAGAGATGCTCACAAGCCTCCCTCTGTTCCGCCCTCTGGAGAACATGGCTCGCATCCAGCCTCTCTCACACACGCCACTCCCTCAGAAAGCCTCTGGCTCCTGAGACCATTTCTCAAAGGGCCATGGGGTAACTGTCGTGTGCGCTTTTGGTCCCTGCAGTGGGCAAGGGACCAGGCAGATCCACTTGGACTTCAGCATGACTCTGAGGCCACCGCTCGCCACCTGGGCCCCAGTGGCCTCTGGAGGCCTCCGGATAGCCAATATGGTGCATTCAGGACCGGGCACTCTGAATATGAGGGGGCAGGGATGTCCAGTCCAGAGTGGTTCAGACTTCTATGCTGTAGGCAGAAGTGTGGGGCCCAGTCCTGCAGAAGGTAGCACTGTGGCCGGTAGGAGCAGGACTGTCAGCGGCCCCAGGGCCTCACCTTACAGCAGAGGCAGGGTCCATCGAGGAACAGAGAGCAGGAGTGCACGTAGGCGGCCCAAGGCTTGGAGTGGGCAAGAGCGCTCTCAGCCCCAGCGTCTGCCCCAGAGGTCTGGGGGACTGAGACTGGACATGGGCAGAGGAGAGGAGAGATGGAAGGAGCTTACAGTAACCGGAGGCCAGGGGAGCGTCAGAAATGGGGAAACCAGGGTGGCCACAGCCACAGGGCAGAGCCTTTCAGACAGCGAGCATATGCACTGGCAACCCTTCTCCCGAGGGCCCAGAGCTGCTCCTCTGCTCCACGTAGTTCTGGAGACAAGAAAGACTTCAGAGAAGCCTGCCGTCCAGGGTGCAGCCTCCTGTGAGGGCCAGTATGTGGTACCCACCTAAGAGCCCATCTGAGGAAGAGCGAGGACAGAGAACTTCCAGGCCTTTGGACTGCCCAGATGGCCCATCCGCCTTCTCCTTCTTGTGTCTCTCCAGCCCTGCACCACCCTGCAAGTCTCCCTGCCCCAGATGCCCAATACTAAGACAGGTCTTAAGATTGCCCAGCCAGCCCTAGGGAGAGGAGCTGAGAAAGGCAGGTCTCACGAATGCTTCCAAATGTAGGCAGAGACACTTCCCAACGCCTCTGAAGGACATTAGGAGGCCGATCATCTCTGCAGGGAGTGACTCCCCAAAGGTGGGGCTGCTAAGGGGCAGTGACCTCAGAGGCTGAACCACTCGGGGCCACTACCACGAGATCCAGGTCATCAGCTATGTCCTGCTCTCCCTCACCTTCTAAAAGTATCTCTTAAAGATGCAATGGAGTGGCTGCCTAATTACACCTCGTGGCGCCCTCCTGCTGCTTTTAGACACTGAGTTCCCACTCAGACCTCCCAGTCTCACTCACGGAGGAAGTCTCTCCCTACATGTACCCGTAATCCATGAGCCCTGGCTGTAGCTCACTGCGCATTCTAGTTTAATGACCGCCTGGTGCTATAATTAGATATTAAAAATCTCACTGTGCCTTCGTAAAATAACACAGAACAAATAATAAAATATCATAGTTATAAAGTCATCAAAATGTAATAAAATGGTATTATTACAAAGGCTTAAATTTTAACGACGGTTTTTCAGTCTGTCACTTAGTATGTAATTAAAGTTACAAAATAAGATAAAATAATGAAAATGGAGACCTGTGAGCCTAGAGGTCCAGGCTCAACCCACAATGGCCATGCGGAGAGAAAGTATGGCCTCTGGGCACTATGGTCTCCAGCGAGGGTCTGGCCAGCTATGGCTGACCTTCTGTAAGGCCTATGATGTATCTGGAGGACAAGATCTCAGGGCTCCAGCCCTGTCTGATTCTCCTCTGTCCCATAGCTGCCCTCTGACTGCCAGCACCCACACACTCTGGCTGCTCCTGGCACTAGCCCAGAGTGCCTAGAAACAAACATCCCCCAGGGGGTGGGCCTCCCCACAGGGATCTTGGGATACAGCTGTGAGTGTCCACCTCTGTCCTGTGGGTGGGTAACTCCAGATTCCCACAGTCCTTGATTGCTGTCTAGCGAGCCTCTCACCTGACCCAAGACCCCTAGCGACAGAGGGATGCCCAGGGGATGCCTGGAGACTAAACTGATGTTCCCAAGCCTGCTGTGTGCCAGGCTGGACCATACAGGGCCCCAGGTGTCCAGGTCTAGTCCAGTGATCAGGCCTGCCATAGCACATGTGCTGTGACAAGAATAAACTTGTCCCTATGCATCCAGGAAGAATGACCCAGCAAAGCCATTGCACAGGGCAAAGGCCAGATTCTTGAATAAATTACAACCAGACAAGGACTGTGGACAGTGGCATCTCTGGGAAGGTGGCCTGGGCTGTATAAGAAAGGCAGGTGAACAGGAGCCAGTATGTAGTGATCTTCTGTGGTCCCTACTTCGGTTCCTGTCCCCAGGTTCCTGCCTGAGTTCCTGCCCTCACTGTCCTCAGTGATGAAGTATTATCTGGAAGGCTAAGATGAAGTAAGCCCTTCCTTCGGGAAGCTGGTTTTGTCAGTGTTTGATCACAGCAACAGAAGACAAACTAAGACACCACCCTATAAGGTCACACCCTCAGTCACTCAGACTCAGCTCAGGCTTGGTCTTACCTGATTCAAATCTTCACCCACCAGGACCTGATCACAGTCTCAAACTGAGCCTGAATCCTGATCTGAGACAGAGCCTACATCCTAGTCTGAGCCTTGATACTAGCTACAGCATTTCCGGATTTTCTCAGACCCATTTGCTGCCACCTGAGGCTCTTCTTGAGGTGTCCGTAACCTTGGGCTACTGAATGCACTGCTGTTCCAAGTGGACTCCAGCGTAGGAGGTTCCCTCTGCCTTACCTCAGCCTGACTCCTCTCACAGCCCACTAGTGTCCTGGTTCTAGGCTTCAGGCTCCCAGGATCAGTGACAGAGCTTAGCTGACTTAAAGGAAGGCATTCCTTACAAAGTAATTCCCATAGGGGTTTGTCGACCGCCCAGGGGAGGGATGGTTGTCCCCACTGTCCACTTGACCCCACCTGTGCTCACACCCCTCGGGTTTCTTGTAACTCTTTCACACAGCTTTGGGCTCCCCGTGCTGTCTGCTCCTCTGGCCAGGACAGCCAGGTGAGTCGAGTGGCAGGTCCCATCCCGACCCTGCCTCACCCCCCCACACGCCCATCTCCAAGTGTAGGCAGAGTCACCCCGGCTCCAGCTGCAGCCATTGCCGTCACCCTTCTTCCCGTGCATGCACCTTAGTCCTCTCCCCTGGAGGTGGGCACCTCAGGCTGACAGTGCAGCAGCTCCAAGAGGGGGTCTGGACTCCGGGAGCCAAGTCCAGCCAGCACCCCCTTCAGGCTGCAGTGGTAGCCACGCGTACACCACAGGAAGAAAGGGCCTGTTGCCTTACTGTAGATCATCCTTAAAAAAGAAACGGAGACACCGGGGTGCCTCTCTGCAGCCCCATAAATCTGGAGAGGAGGGGGCTGTGCTCAGAACACTGAGCCTTTTGAATCTAAATGGCCAATTTGGTCAATGAATCAATTTCACTGGGCTGAGGCGAGCACGTAGATGAAAGCAGTTTTAAGACCTGTTTAAAGCGGCGAGAGCTGCTTTGTTCCCGCTTTCTTCATACTGCCGCCCTCTAATATTTCATCTATATTCATTTTTATGGCTTTCCAAATTATAGATGTCAGCTAAAAAACTGACAAAAGAGTACGAGAAGGGGGGGATAGGCTGCCTTTGAAAAGAAAGGCTGAGTTGTCCCTCCCTTCTCAGGGGCTCTGGGACATGAGTTGGGGCCTCAGCCTGTCTCTCCGGATCCTAGCCTGCATCCAATCAGCAACCAGGAGCCAGCTTTCTCTAACCACAGGGCACCCCATGCTCTGATAGGGATCCCCCCTAAAGTAAGCCCGATAAAGGCCTTGGGGTGCAAGAAGCCCAGGAAGGGACGGACTGGAGGAGGAAACCTTTGAGGTCTCCTGAAAAAAACATCTTCTTCTCAATCTCCCCCACCCCCAAGATGTAAGCTAAGGTTACAACCTCACCCTTGGGAGCTCTGTGGATTTGAAACAAGTCTGACCCAACCAGTTTAATTATAACACATATATCATCTTTGATAAACAAGCACTTGCTCTACAGTTCATAGATAGATCACAGGGTCGAGACTTAAGGGAAGGCTGGGCCAGGCCAGTAGGAACATGACAGCCTTTGTAACCCTGTGAGCATGCTTCAGATGCTCTCCTCTGATGTCCCACCATGAAGCAGCCACTGACAACATACAAATGAAAGAATTCAGCTATATGACAATAAAACTTTACATGGATGGTGAGCAGAGGGCCAGGTCGGGCTTTCGTGCCATTGCTTTGCAATGCCCATGGTGAGTATCGGCAGGATCCTGCCTCTCTGCAGTGTCTAGCCCCACCCAGTGAGATCCCCCTGCAGAAGCCCTATTTGCCCTCTCTGAATTCTATTTGGAATTTTTATATCTCTTGATTCTCCTTATCTTTTGAACAATTTTCTTTAAATGTTTGAACTTAAACACATTTGTAGCAGATGTCTAAATGTCCCCATCTACCTTTCCCATCACCTCTTTCCTGTCTAGTATGCCTCTATTACCTGACTCCTTTCCTCTTTCTAGTCACATCTTATGTCTTTGCTGCCTGACATTCTTGGCTGGATGTTGGGCACGGCTCTGAAGAGCACGTGGAATTGGGCTCTTGATTGCCTTACACTCCATGGAAGAGTGTTTGCTCCATAGGGCAGAAGCTGCCTCCTGCAGGATGCTGATCCCCTGGGGGCTTTTTTGATGCTTTGGGGAAGATCCAGGGCAGGATTCCCAGCACGGAGATCCGACTGGGAAGCCAGGGCTCTGCTGAGGTCTCGACTGAACGCATACATTCACTGAGCACTCTGAGGGAAAGCCAAATGATTCTAAGCCACTGACTTGGGTGCCTCCAGCGGCTCACCCTTTCTTCAGGGCTGTTCCTGGGGTTCACCACCTGTGTGGAGCAGCACGAGCTTTCGTCCTCCTCCTCCTCCAGAATTCTCTCTAAAACCAACTCTCAGTTTCTGAGTCTGTCTCTTCAATCTGACAATAGCACTAGGTCAGCATGGGCCCCACCTGGCACAGGGCAAAGAGCTGCCAGCCTGTTGGGCATAATATAAGGTGGGCCTAGCCTAAGGCCACCTGCTGGGAGGAATAGAGGAATGGCTTCTGTGGGTGTGGTGTTCTATTCTGGCTAATTGTGAGACCAGCACCTGGAAAGAACCCGTCTACCTGGAAACAAACTTACTATTGGCTGTATTTGGGACCCCACCCCATAAGGTCATTGCTATCCAGACCTATGAGAGCTTGTGCACCTGTTCAGTAAACGAGTTTGCAATGCCACACGCTCTGCCTGCTTCCCGCCCAACTCCCGGAGTCTGCGGCTTGACTCTGCGTCTACTCACCCCCAACCCCTTGGGCTGGCCCCACAAAGTCCACTCGGGCTGGCCCCAAGTGATGAGACATGGCAGTAATGGACACGACTATACCAGCCTTAAGGATGGAGAAGGGAAAACTAAAGAATTCTCAGCCATCCTAAAGGAATCTCAAGTCAGGCCCCAACCCAACAGACCTGGTCTCCATGTCACACCCATTGCCCCAGCCACTAGAGCACTTCTCAGGGGCCTCGGGCTTCCTTGCTCCTATCCCTGGAGTGGGTGTCTCCATCCTCCATGCTGATCATCTGGTATCTGAAAACAGTTGCTTCCAATTTTCTAGTAGTTTAAGATGGAGAGCAAGCTAGAGACTATGGGAGAACCACAGTCACTTCTCTGCTTGACCCACATGGTAGGATCACTGGCCTCCCTGAGTCCAGGTGGGACGAGATGGCAGCCATCTGGCCAATTCAGACAGGTACGGAGGTCAGTAGGGGCGAGTCGAGACCTCTTAGTAGCTAGTGAAGACTTAACATCTACTGTGTCTGGCCTGGACCACACTCCATTGCTGCCCAGCCGTGTCCTATCCTGAGTGTTGGCATCAGCTCAGCTCTAAACTCCGCTTACAGCTCCCCATCCCAACATGTTCTCTCTGTGTGTGTGTGTGTGTTTCTCTCTCTCTCTCTCTCTCTCTCTCTCTCTCTCTCCCTCTCTCAGCAATTTTCTATCAAGCATGATCTGGTCAGGAAGGCCTTCCGGGAACAGCCAAGCAGGTTGCTGGGTCAAGCTCCTAGATCAATGCTTTTCCACTTACCTGTTCAGGTCACCAGAATGCTAGCTCTCCAAGCTTGCACACATCATCCCTGCCCACAAGAACACATCTTCAGATATACTTTTCAGAGCTCCATGTGAGAAACTTCAGGCATGGGTGGCTGCCCAGTTTAGATGTCACCCCTACGGGGGACAAAGGGAAGCACCAGCTCTGGGTCTGTGCTTAGCCAGAGGACCCTTGGGTGAGAGAGTTGGATGCATACCATCCTGAAATGGGAGGCCGAGAGGGTCAGGCAGTTCACACTGGAGCAGAGAGGCCATCCCTATTACCAGGCCAGCCCAGCCCCTCTCTCCCAGGTTTCAGCAGACTGTGAGAGCCACACACAGTGTGAGGCGGCTGAGAGAATGGTTGTCCCACTGCGGCTCATGGAGCATCTGTTCATTCTTCACTCCTCAAGGTCGCTGACAATCTGCCGTGACAGACTTAGTCGTGGTGCTGTCAATGCCCAGGGAATTGACTGGCCAAGGCAAGCCTGCCCATAGAAGATGACAACCAACCATCCCACTAGCCCCTCTCCAAGGGAGCCCCTCACCCCATCAGTTGCCACAAGCAAGCCTGGAATGTGTTCCCCTCTGTGCCACCTCAGGTACTCCCTGAACTGCCCTCCTTCTGCCCCTGAGTTCCCAGAATAGCAAATCCACCTCCCCTGACACACTCAGGGTACACCCAGGCCAGGACGAACCACATCAACTGAGGAGAAAACAAAGAGGAGAGTGCAGGCCTGCAGAAGAGCCAGCCTCCGTGACGGCTCCAGACAGAGAGTGTGATCACATCCCCAGCATGAGGGATCTCCTCTGCTGCCCACAAAGACATTCTCTGCAGGTGCAGTGATGCTACTGACCTTGAGTGCCAGGGGCAGCCTGGGAGATCCTGCCCACATGGTAGCCCTCTACCTACCGGAGTGGGCCCCTGTACCTGGGTCATTTAAAGCCCAAGGTTATCAGGAACAGGAGATGAGTTTGTAAAGAGAAACTGGGCTTCCTCCCCAGCTCCATTGGCATCTCTCTGGCCTTGCTCTGATGTGAGACTCATCCACTCTGCCCTCGTACCCTGTCCTCTCCCAGAGACCTCACCTATGCGGTTATGTTACATTACACTGTACTCCACGGCCTGTAGCTACCAGTCAACCCAGACCTCACCGCCCATCTGCAAACCTCACTCTATCTCCTTCCAGAAGCTCCCAGTGGGGAAACCACACCTTTCTCCAAGCCGATATGGCCCAGCAGGGCCCTACCAACACTTGGGGTTGAATTGTCTGTGAACAATTGTTAGGGTCCAGGCCGCCCTCAGAGCTGGCTCAAAATGACCCTGACCACTGTGCCCAGCAGCGGAGGAAATACTCCAGCTCACTGGGCTACGGCTAGTCCTCCCTGGCTGAGCCCCTGCCACCCCTGGCTCTGAGGCTTAAAGCTCTCAACAGCTTGCTGGTCTTGGCTTATTTCCACTTCCTTTCTGTGCCACTCCAAGTCTCCAGGGCTCCAGTCACTGGGAAGGTCGGTGTGTCTCTTGGAGAACACATGTCCTTACCCCGGGGCCGAGTGGGCGAGGGAGCTCTTTCTTTGAAGCAAGGACACACCCCAGCACATGGCCTCCTCAGGGTTGGTGATTGGCCTACTCCCCACCAGGGTACAATCAGTTTTGATGGCTGTCTGCCACCTGCTCTGTGCCTACCTGGCTCTTCTACATTTTGCAATGTCTGTGATCTGGCATTTTGGAGAGAATAAGGCAAAGGCAATTTTACCACCGCAATGAAGCCGGCAATGTACTCCTCTGATGGTTTTAATGAGATTCGTTCTATCTCCCCCTACTGAGCCGCAGACGGTAACCCCATGTACGAGGTCAAAATGAATGTCGTTTGGTCGCCAGCAGAACCGGGGGCCGTCGCCAGGGAGCTTGGCTAATCTGCCCCAGCATCCAACAGGAGTGATCTGAAGATACCTCACAGGAAATTGTTTTCCCTCCTCGTAACCATAACAACAGATAAGACTGGTCCTGCTCAACTTTCCAGGCTAGTCTTTGTCAACATGTAACGGAACCTGGAGGGCAAAAGCAGAGGCCAGAACTGAGCAAGGGAGCTTTTGGGGGTGTCAGGGCTTGGAGTGGCTCCCAATTCCTGGCCCACTGACCAAGGACAATTTGGACTGTTCCAGAGGGTGGACTGGAGTTATCACGAAAGGTTCATGGGCCTCGTGGCATATTCATTGGGCTGTGCCAGCTGCCTGGGAGACTCTAAGTAGCAACCTTCCCCGCCAGAGCCTTCATGGGCCCTGGGATCATGGACACCTAGTTCTCTCAGCCCAGACTCCAGCCCACGCTCTTCCTGCATCACTCACTGACTCTATCAGTAGTCCCCAGATCTAAGTCCAGAACTACAGAGACACCGCCAAGAGAAATCAAGGAGCTCACTAGATAGACAGGGATCACATGCCTGGATGGGAGGGATCCCTGTGCCTGGGTGGAGTCAAGGCACTTCTATCAAAGTCCCCATAGGCTTTTAGCAGAATTGTCATATTGATTCTTTAGCAGAAATGTCGAATGCATTCAGAAATTGTGTTACTCTGTTTTCATTATGCAGCTAGACACCTGCAAAAAAACAAACTCAGGGAGAAAAGCTTTACTTTTGGTGTGTGCACTCACATTGCAGTCCACGGTCGGCCCTATTGCTTTTAGGCCTGTGGCAAGGCAGAGCACGTGCAGAAGAGTGTGCTGAGGGAAACTGCTCCCCTCCAGGCCACCAGGGAGCAGGATGGATCAGGGCAAGATACAGCCCCCAAGGCCCTGGGGAGATGGATCTGTTGGTAAAGTTCTTGCCTTGCAAGCCTGAGACCCTAAAATATAATCCCCAGAACCCATGTTAAAAAAATGAAAAGAAATCTGGGTATAGTGGCATGTGCTTGCCAAGCACTGGGGAGGTAGAGATAGGCAGACCTTCCAGGCTCAGGCGACAGCACGCTCAACGTTACTTGATGGGCCCCAAGCTAGTGCGAGACCTCGTTTCAAAAGAAGAAGTAAGGGGCAGATATGATCCGATCCTCTCCGATGCCCTCACAGACACACTCAGATATGATCCGATGCCCTCACAGACACACTCACTATACCAATCCCCTTGGCATTTCTCAAGCCGATCAATTGGGCAATCAAGATCACACTGCCCAGAGACCCTTGGGTCTCTGCCCCAGCACCCTGCATCCAGACTTCATCAAGCTATGCCTTGGCTTTCCTCAGGACACACGGGTGTGGACTGGGGTCAGCAGGACTGGAGTGGGCCCTGCCGATGACGTGTGTAGTTCTCTAATGAGCCTGTTTTCCCCACCCATAGCCACAGCACAGCCGCTAAAGGCTGAAGTGGAGGGCCTGCTGTCACCTTCCCAGTGTGGGGTTATAGGAGAGTTCAGTGAAGGACAGCGACTGGCAGTAGGTCTCTCTGGCCAGTCTCCCCAAGACACCGTTTGACTCATGCTGTAGTGCCGGCAGGACCCTGGGCTCCACGGCTGGATCTCCCTCACAGGTCTTACCCTCATTATCTTTCTGACCCTTTAAAAATATTTTATTTATTATTTTTATTTTATGTATATGAGTGTATTGCCTGCATGTGCGTAAGTGCACCCATGTTGTGCAGTGCCCTTGGAGGTCAGAAGAAGACGTTGGATCCCTTGGAACTGGAGTTTAGACGTTGTTAGCCACCATATGGGTGCTAGGAATTGAACTTGGGTTCTCTACACAAGCAGTCAGTACACTTAACTGCTGAGCCATCTCCAACCTGCATCCTCTGATCTTTTACAAAGGCTTCCTGGTGCCCAGAGTCCTCTCCTCTAGAATACTCAGCCTCCCCAGGCCAGTTCTACAGCAACCCTCTGCCTGTCAGTCTACTGTGTCCTACCATGGCGGGACCCATCCTGCAGGGAACCAACCCCTGGCCATCCAAAGGCAATCATGGGTGCTGGATAGAGGGCCTGGCAGCGAGCTGACACCTCCCTTCCCCTCCTGCCCAGCATCGCCATGGATCCCTCCTCACCTCCCACCCTCGCTGAAGGACAATGCCTGCCAACGGGATTGGTACAGGCTTGGAGCCCCGCCTTCCTACACCCCCAGCCTGGAGACCATCAGCCAGGGGCAGAGGAGGACGAACACATAGGCAATTTTCTCCAGAAACAAATGGAAATTGCTCTAACGGGCGAACAGCTTCTGTTTCAAGCTAATTTCCACATAATAGAATCAAACGACTTCCCTTTCCTCTCCTTGTCTCCTCTGCATAATTTGACAAATTGCAAACACGATTTGATTCAGGGCTTGAACACGGGCTTTGATTTTTTCAGTAGTTGCGGACAAAGGGAGATGGGTAGGAGAAGGCAGAGGGTCCCCACAAAGTGCCAGCTGCCCCCACCTTCAGAGATGATGGTGCAGTGACCATCAGTGTCTCCAAGGCTGCTCCACAACCCACTTCAAGAGGTGGGGGATCCCAGTTTGTCAGGAAGCCAGGGGCTGGCTGAGCTCAACATTCCTCCACCACTCCCCACAGGCAAGCCAGGCCATCTGGGAAGGGCCTTGGTCCAGGGCCTTCATGTGCAGTATGTCCTGGGAGTCTTGTGGTGGGGTGGCTCTGAGCACGCCTGGCACACCCAGCCTCACACCCAGCCAAAACCAAGTCTGTGCTTGTGCTGCCGACTCAATGACATGGTGAGAAGCAGGCCCAGTAGGAGAGCAGCTGCACTCGGCCCTGCCCAACCCGGCCGCCAGACCCTCGCCTGTCTCCAGCATTCCGCATTCACCCACCCTTCGGCTAGCTCCTCACATGGCCTCCCAGACCCAACCCCTTCGTCCTGGCCTCAGCACTACCCTGTGGTGCAGCCCTGGTCCCTGTCATCTTAGGGTGCTCACACCCCCTTCCCTGCCACACACACACACACACATGCACATGCACATGCACATGCACATGCACATGCACACGTATGCACGCACATACAGAGTACTATACCCCGCATATCCTACATAAGCAACGCCTAGCCCAGCACACATAGGTGCACATGCTGCATGCAGTAACTGCATGAAGAGATGTGAGAAGCCTGGCTGAGGGTGCAGAGACCCCCTCCAGAGAGGTCAGAACAGAGCCTACCCATCCTCAGACTGCCAGGCAAGTCACAGGAGGAAGTGGAAAACAGA
Organism: Eospalax fontanierii; assembly: GCA_035773235.1. Lineage (NCBI taxonomy): Eukaryota > Metazoa > Chordata > Mammalia > Rodentia > Spalacidae > Eospalax > Eospalax fontanierii. Next base: position 80,604,737 of record CM069536.1, read on the forward strand.
CATTACAAGAGCTTTCTGTGATTTCTACCTGTTGAAATAGATCCATCCATCCTGTGATCCTGAGTGGTAGGGCTGGACTCCTCCCTACAAGGGTCCCCTCCAGTCACAGGGATCTTCCAGAGGTACTCAGGGAGCCACCAAGTCCTTCTGGGAGCTGAGGGGGGAAACAAAAGGGTTGGAAAGATAGCAGAACGGGTCCAGAGAGCGCCACATGAGGAGTCGTGGGGTAGGCCAGACGACCCCAGGGACCAGGCAAGGATCTAGGACTTGGACAAAGACTCCCAGGGACAGCTAAAGTATTCAGGGCTTGGCTGGAGAGGGAGGCATTCTGGGGGCTGGAATACACTTAGGCAATGCAAACCGACTAAATACCGGCTAGACAGACAGGCCTAAGGAGGTAGATCTGTTGTTTCATAATAAAAAATATCTGCTTTGGGGAGAGCTGTGGTCTATGACATGTTGGTCCCACATAGCAACTGAGAGCAGACTTATGAGATGTGTTCAACTGTTTACCCAGTGGATAGAGAGTGGCCCAGAAAACAGCACCCAGACATTAATTTTTAAAAGTTAGGTGAGGAAGGGGCTCGTCCCTTCTGTAGACCAGGGGCTAATTCTGTCTTGTAGTGGTTGGGGTTTGTGACAGCCACACAAATGATTTGCTGAATTTTTTTTTTTAATAAAAGTATGTCACGTTCTCTGCTGTCGGTCTAGACTGCTGTGTGCACAGGCCAGCTGGATGGGAGCTACTGGCCAACACCAGATGCCAGCTTGCACCCTGACACCAAGCAGGCGCTGCCTATCACTTCTGGGAAGTGCTGTGCCTTGTTGGCATCTCTCATGAGCACTCACACTTTCCAGGAGTCTGCACAGCCTCTCCTGAGTGCCAAGCACTGAGGCAAGCCCCCTGGTGGGGGTTTCATGGGGGTTGCCCGACAATCAGATTTGCCACCACCTTCTGTGAGCTGGGGTGCGATGAAGAGAAAGGAGGATATTGTCCCAGGAAAACTGAGCTTTAATGGAAGCCCAAAAGGGATCCACTGTCAGCTATGCAGCTGTTGCATATGGCTAAAGGCTGACCCCATGAAATGGTATTTCATGAAAATGTGTGATGAAGCTTCTGGACGTGGGCTCCAGGCTCGGCCTTCCAAAGCCCGGTGCTCCTGCTGGTGGCCAGCATTGCAGGGTCCCAGCTAGACGATAAGACTGACAGGGGCTGGTCCCAGGAGAAGGCAGGCTGTGTACCAGCATCAACTGCAGAAACACTCAGATAGCTCAAGCTGTTGGTTCAGAAGGCAGCAGGATCGCAGCAAACAAACAAACACAGGCTTGAAAGGCCACCCGCAGGGCTTCCTCACAGTTGAAGTAAAAACTCCATGTAGAGATGGGTGCTGTGGCTCTTCAAGCTCCTGGTGTCAAGGCTGGCACCTGCAGCCACTGCCTTCTGGAGGCTCTGCTCAGCATTACCTTGCCCTCTCACCTGCCTTTGCAGACACCCAAAAGGTGGGGACAGCAGGCCTGCACAAGTGGCCAAGCTGCCGCACAGTTACCTGTGAGCAGCAGGTGTGTTCGAGGCAGAGCAGCTGCAGGCAGGGGACCAGGCTGCTCTGCTCAGCTTCCTGAGGCATTTGGTAGCATTCGTTTCTTGTCTAGAGGTTCTGGAAGCCAGAGTCCCAAACCAGGTGAGTATGAGCACGTCCGAACAGGCTCCCTTCAGAGCTCCTGGGGAGGATCCTTTTCTGCCTCTTCAGCTGCCCTGGCCTCATTCCTCCAACTTCCGCCCCGTCTTCACAGAGTTACCTGCAAGACCCAGGATGGAAGACCCACCTCCACGTTAAAGGCTGAGGGGTGGCTGTGAACCAAGAGAGGCCTCCTGAGTCCTCAGAGCTGTGATTTCCAGACCAGGCTTCCTCTGAGGCTCCCATACATTCTGGGACCCACAGGAGACTCCACACTTAGTCTAGGACTCTAGCAACATTCAGACTTTGTTGGGGCAGTGGGAGGACAAAGGATGGAAGATATGAGAGAGGGAGCCAGTGACCAAGGGACAAGAGCCCCTCCCTCCAAGGAGTTCCAAACCAGACTCATGAGGTCAACTGTGTAGACTGGGAGCCCTGGCTTCTTGTCCACCTTACCCTCTGCCCTTCCCAATAACTGTCAGCCAAATCTAAAACGGGCATTTCACTTTAAAGGAGGAGGTTGCTGGTATTCTAAAATGTCTGTGGTGATTAGTTTCAAATGTCAACACAACTTAAGACCACCTGGGAAGGGAGTCTCTACAGAGACATTGTTTTGATCAGATTGGCCTGTGGGCGTGTCTATGGAGGACTCTCTTGCTTGTTCATTGATCAGGAAGGCCCAATGTGGGCAGCACCACTCCCTAGGCAGATGTCCTGAATTATAGACGACAGGAGAAAAGTAGGTACAGGCAGAACAACTGGGGCGCACTCCTTTCTCTCTGCTCTTGACTGTGGATGGGATGTGATTTCCTAAAAAGATGGACCTCACCTTGGAATCACAAGTCAGGTGTCCCGCTTCCTCCCTTAGGTCGCTTTTGGTCAGAGTATTTTGTCATGGTAGCAGAAATGAAACCCAGACAGCGCCACACGTAAGATGACAGCTATGGAGATGTCTCAGACTCTGGGAACCAAAGTCCCTCTGCACACCCATGGGGTGGTGGGAGCAAAGAGACAGACACCCTGAAAGCAGGCAGAGGTGGAGAAGCCAAAATTCTGAGCCCACCAGTGAAGGGCCCGGCCTGGCAGCACCTCCACAAGTACTGCCTTTTCCTTCCGTTTTACAAACTCCACCTTCTTCCCAAGCCGCCCCAGCTCTGCCCCTCCAGGGAACCGCTTAGTACATCACAGGTGTCATTAGATTCTATGCTAGATCCTTCCTGGGAAACCTGAACTAAATGATGCTTTAACACGTGCACATGAAGAGTCGCACTGGGATGCAGAGATCTGTGTGCACTGCCACATTTCTGTGGTTGAGGACAGCGTCACTGACTGTTCCACGTTCCCTTCCCTCTCTCCTCCTGTGTATGGTCTGAATCTGAAACGTCCCACACAGTCTCATGTTTCAAATGTTTGTTCCCCAGCTAGTGGCTAGCAGTATTGTGGGGACTGTGAACTGTGGAGGAGGTGGGGCCTGGCTTTGAAAGTGATCCCCACCTCTGGTTCCAGTGCAAGCTCTTTGCTTTCTGGTCTGCCATAATGAGGGGGCCTTTGCCACATGCTCCCACCTCCAAGAGCCCTGCCATGACTTCCTGCCACGATGGAACCTTCTGAATCCTGATCCAAAATAAACCTCTCCTTCAAGCTGCTTGTTAGACATGTCATGGCGATAGGAAAACTAGTACACCCTGTTCTGAGAGGCCCCTGATCGCTTTTCCATGTATGATTTCACCTTTTGCAGAAAGTTATTGTAGGAGTCTTTAAAGTTTTCTCATTAGTGTGTGCATTTTCATGTGTGTGTACACGTGATATATACACATGGATGTGCATGCAGAGGTCAGAGGGCAACCCCGTGGAGTCAGTTCTTTCCTTCTACCTTCCCATGGCTCTGGGTGCTGAACTCAGGTCTCCAGGCTTGCTGAGCCAAGCCCAGAAAGATATTGTTGAAAAGATCTAGTCCGCAACCTCTCCAGGCTTCCTTCTTTCACTTGGAAAAGCACAATGGAAGCTTGTGCTGTGGGAGTGTCCTCCGCGCACTCACCTGGGTGCCCGGCTGCTTCTAGTTGGAGTGATGATGAAGAAGGCGTCTAATCATGGCAGCTCTTTGTGTTGACATGAGTTTTCTAGTCAGCTGGATAAGTACCAAAGGGCACAATCATTGGATCTCATGGCCAGAAAATGTGTATTTGGTAAGAAAATGCTGGGCTATTCTCCACCGTGGCTGCAGCACCCCCCTCCACGCTGGGAGGGCCTGCTGTTCTGCGTCCTCTTCAGCATTTGGTATCGGCAGGTTTGTGGAGTTTTTGTTTTGTTTGGGTGGTTTTTTTTTTTTTTTTCCCTTTCTAATCTGTGTGTGGTGGCATTTCCTTGTTTTAATTTACAATTCCATCATAATAAATGGCTTTGAATATCTTTTTGCATGCTTATTCACCATCTGTCTATCTTCTGTGGTGAGCTGTCTCTCCAGATCTCTCCCCATTGTTAATCAGGATGTTTGTTTTCTGATTGCTGAGTGCTGGGGTTTCTTTGTGGATTCTGAACACAAACTGAGAGGTGGTGTGGACGGAGCATTATAAAACTCGGCCCCGCAGCCTGCAGCAGGCAGCCTGACATGGCACTTTATTCCCCGCAGTCAGCCCACGAAGCCTCCTGCTTTACACTATCTTTCGGGAAGTCCAACAAGCACGTCTCAGCAAGCCGCACGATGAACTGTAACTGTCGGTGGCCAGGACTTGTGTGCAGGCAGAGTCCCGGATCCTTGTCCCAACAGGGCCTGAGTGTGACTCCCAGTCTCCCCACAGGTCCCTCAGGGGCCATCTGTACCCTGGGGCTGTATCCTGGACAGGGCAGCCTCAGCCCCTGCTTTTCAACAGAGCCCATTATTTGAAGCCTATTTTCCTTCATGGCTCAAGCACAGGGTGGGCAACTGGGTGGTTCTGTGTCTGTCCTGTTGCTGGACTCATTCGCCTTAGGACTCTCCCACCCACAACCCCAGTCCCCATCTTGTGTCTTGCCTTAGCTCAGGGCCTGAGACTAGGTAAGACGTTTGTATTCTCGGTAGTATCTGGATCAGAATGCTCTATTGGGTTTTGGACAGCAGCAGGCCCCCTTTCACATGGAGTGAAGACATTTCCAAAAGCATGGAGACCTGATGCCCCGGGCAGTGGTTGAAGGAGTGGGGTGGGGCTTCCCTGGCAGCCACCGCAGCGAAGCAGAGCTGCCCTTCACGGGGGTCGGTGGATACAGCAGAGTAAGAACCAGGGTCACCACACCTGAGTGTCAGAGGTAGTCTCCAGTCATGAAAGCAGGCCAAACCAGGGCTGTGGATGGTACTCTGAGGGTTGCTAAAAGCCTGCTTGCCAGAGCATCCTCACACCTGACTCTCTCCTGGGAGAGACTCTGCATCTCTGAGGACGTGTGGTAGTGCCTGGAGACGTTCTTGGATGTCACAAGGGAGGGGTGTTGCTGGCATCTAGTGAGTGGAAACCAGTGATGCTGTTGAGCATAGAGGATGTGGAGATCCACAGAGACAGAGACAGACACAGACACAGAGACACCAGAGAGACTCAGAGACAAAGCGAGTAGAGCATGGAGGCATGTGGAGAACAACAGAGACAGAGAGACAGAGACAGACACAGAGACGCAGAGAGAAGGGCATGGAGCCGCAGAGAGGACATACTCAGGAAGACTCAGCTGAGTCCTCCTGCCTGCAGGAACTGCCTTAGATACCACTAAACTCCGAAGCCAAGGGTCCTACACACACTGCTGCCTCGTTTGTCCCAAGAGCGCCCCGCCCGCGTTGGGTCCGTCTTTCCCCAGTGTCACTAGTTACTGTGAGTCTCCCGCTGTGGGACAGGTGGAAATGGGCTTTATCGTCCAATGCAGGAAGTCCCCTTGACAGAGGCCCACTCAGCTCCTGAAACCCTCCTTAAGTGAACGTGGTTTACTATACAGTACTGACATACACAAGCTGTGGTAACAACCCTCAGGAAGCAAGACACAGCTGAGAAACAAGCACCAGCACGGTGCCCCCTGGTCCTGCTCTCACCTGGGGCTGCTTTCCAACACCGTCATCTCCACTCCCAGCCCTGAAGCAGTAACTGCCACAAGACTGTCCCCTGACAGTCTCACACCTATTCTTGCATGCACTGGGCATGGTTTGCAGTATTTAAAAGTGGCCCCACCTCATGTGTCTCTCAGTGACTGCTTTCATCCCGTTACCTCTGCACATCCTGTTTATTGCTATATAATATTCTTCCATGTTAAGAGATGACAACTGGCCCTTCTCTTGACTATGGAAATGTGAGCTTTTCTTGCTTTCAGTCATCCTGGATGTGCCTCCCGGTACACAGTCACCCAATATGTCTCCGGGCTCTGTAACAGAGATTGTGACTGATAGTAAATGACCATAATCTGCAGCTCCATGGAAGAATGTCACATCATGTTTAAGACACTCAACATGAGGTTATAAGACACGTAAAGATGGTAAGATGGTCACCGCAGAGAAGCAAATGGCCATACTGTCCTTTCATATGGTAAATAAGGCCCACAGTCTCGGTCCAGCAAAGTGTGGCCATCACGCCCACATGTGTGTGGGTTTTCACTATTCCACACCTCACACTTGGCTTTGCCAAACGTCTCGGGATTTTCCCAGTCTGGATGCTGGAATGTGGCATCTCTGCAGGTCTTTCTTCTCTCAAGTGATTGGCCCCTGGCCGGTTTCCCTGGGCTTCTGTCTATTTCCCTGAGCCTGGCTTCTTTTCTCACTGGCTCATGAACATTCCTATTGCATTGTGAATTATCTTTGCTTTTCTTGGATTACTTTTGTCCTCTCTCAACTTCTGACTGCTCTTTTACTTCCTTCAAGGGTAAACTTTTTTGATTTATTCCGCATTCTAAAACATAGGATTTAAAATTTTATTTATTTTTATGCGTATGTGTCTCTGTATGTATATGCTGTGTGTGTGAGTGCCTTCGGGGGCCAGAAGAGAGCATCAGATGCCCTGGAGCAGGAGTTACAGGTGGTTGTGAGCCACTGATATGGATGCTGGGAACAGAGCTCAGGTTTTCTGAAAGAGCAGTAAGAACTCTTGACTGCTGAGCCATCTCTCCAGATTGCTTTTTACTTTTTTAATGGAGTCTTTTAAAGAATGAATATTTACAATTTTAAGTTAATGTCCAAGAAGAAAATCCTTGAAAATCATTCCTCAAGACTGTTATAGCTGAGCAGGGCATAGTGGGATATGCCCTTAATGCCAACATGGGAAGGCAGAAGCAGGGGGATCGCTGCAAGTTCAAGGCCAGCCTGATCTACATAGTGAGTTCCCGACCATATAAGGCTACATAGTGAGACCTGGTTTTTTTTAAAAAAAAGAATGTCATAGAGCAATTTTAAGCCCTTTTTTTCTTTAATGCCTTTCAATATGACTCTGTCAGATTTTGGTGAACGGTGCATTGAATTCTTGGATCAACATTTAAGGGATTGACTTCTCAGTGACAGCATGTCACTCAGACCCTCACAGCATGTTTCTGCATCTACTTTGGACTTATTACTTTAATATTATTTTCTATGGTTGGGATAAGTGTTCCCCAAAAGACCCATGTACCAAAAGCTTGAAGCCCAGCCTGTGCTACACTTGGGAGATAGTGGAACTTTTCAGAGGTGAGGCTGGCTGCAGGAGGGTGTCCTTCTGCCCATTGGGAGTGTGCCCTAGAATAGTTAAGGACCCCAGGCCCTTATTCTTCCTCTTTCTTTCACTTTCAGAAGTGAGGAGAGGAATAATGCGGGTCATTCCATGACAAAGGCGTTGAGATGTAAACCACAGATGCTCATAAATGTAGGAACAGATTTTAAACGTGCACAACAAATACTGATAGACCTTCATGGAGAAAGAGCCTCAAGTCGCAATCCTCTCAGTAGCTGACAGAACAGGTAAAGACAGAGCCCAGTCAGTTGATGGCACCGCATTGCTGATCGCTGATCACAGGTCAGCACACTGGAATAGAAGGGATCTCCTTCTCAGGTAAATATGGGCATTTGTGAGGACACATGTGTTATAGCCCACAGATCAAGTCTCCATACATTGAAAAAGATTCAAATTACATGAAGTGTTTTCTCTGACCACAATGGGTTTAAATGAGAACTTAAAAAGGAAATCTATAAAATCCATAAATATTTAACTAGAGAGGAAGTAACCAGGGGGTTCTCAAAGAAATTAAAAGAGAAATTAGAGGGCTGGAGAGATGACTCTGTGGTTAAGAACACTGGCTGCTCTTCCAGAGGACCCAGGTTTAATTCCCAGCACCCACATGGTGGCTAACAACTGTCCATAACTCCAGTTCCAGATCCAGGGAATCTGACACCCTCGTCTGGTCTCTGTGGGTATTTGTATACATACAGGCAAAATACTGATACACATAAAATAAAGATAATAAATAAAATATTTTTAAAAAGAGAGAAATTAGAAAGTATTTGACATTTAAAATGAAAGCACAACCTATGTGAGTTGCCGGGGGAACAGCAGGCTAAGCTCATCCCCATTGCAGTGTGGTTTCACAGACTTCTGTAGACATCAGAATGCATCAGATTACCCACTTTAAATATGTGTGGCTAAGTGCATGTCAATTATACCTCAACAAAGCTGTTTAAAATACATTTTAAATTTACAATTTACCACCAAAGGGCTACAAATGAGAATCAGGCCTCCCAAGCACTAGAGATAAAAATAAAATACTAAAGAAAACAGCTCATGAGCCAGAGACAGAGAGAAAGGAAACAAAGCGCAAATAACAGCTGTGTCAACAAACATGGCCATTATGACATAGTAACTGTATGTGAAGAAATCCATCCAAATGTGTGTCCTTTACCCAAGCTACACTTACAATAAAATGCCTGAAAGGAAAGAAAGCAGAGATATGTTAGGTTATTGGTTCCTTTTTTCAGTACCTGGCTGAAGCCACTTGGAAAGAGTGATCTTGACTTCAGGTTGGAGGGCATTCTATCCATCGAGGTAGGGAAGGCACGTGGCAAGAACCGCTCATGGCTGTGGCAGTGAGAGCCTGTGGAACAGCTTGCTCACATCTGGGCAGGTCAGGAAGAAGAAAAAGAAGGCCAGGGCTCAGGTGGTTTTTCTTCTCCCTCTGGCCCTCCAACATTCATACCACCCACATTCAGAATGGGTCGTCCTCCCTCAGCCAACCTTCTGTGGGCTCAGCCTCTCAGATCACCCAGAGATGCCCCTCACTACTACCGCAAATCTTCCTGTCTTTTTTAGAGATGTGTGTGTGTGTGTGTGTGGTGTGTGTCTATGTGCCTGTGCACATGCCTGCAGAAACCAAAGAGGGCGTCAGACCCCCTGGAGCTGGCATTACAAACAGTTATAAGCCACCCAATGCGGGTACTGGGAACCCAACTCAGATCCTCTGGACGAGCATCCAGCCCTCTCAACTACTGAGCCATCTGTCCATTCCCCTCCTGTTTCTTTTTTTAAACTTTTATTTATTATTTTATGTGTGTGACTATATTGCCTGCACTTTTCAGTGCACCCGTGTCTTACTGTCTGCAGAAGTCTGGAAAGGGCATTAGAGCCCCTGGAACTGGAGTTACACACAGTTGTTAGGTGCTGGGATTCATACCCAGGTCCTCAGTAAGAGCAGCCAGTGTTCTTAACCGCTTCTTAATTTGATCATTGACAAGCAAACCCAATCACACAAGGTAAACAAAAACAAAAAGAATTGACAGCTCTTTTCTTAATTAATGTACGATACATTTTTAAAGCACTTAAAGGAACAAAGAGTAATCAACACTGGGGATGAGTGGAAATCCCAATGAAGGCGTCAGAATGACTCACCTCCACCATCAAATCACTTACCATAAAAATCAGGGCTCAAAACACATAAGAAATGCCCCCTAAAACTCACACCTGGTGTGTAAATGTTGCCCTGGGTCATAAGTTACATAAACGCATTTTGTTTGATTTTGTCGATTGATTTTGAGTAGGAAGATTGGTTTCAGGGAATAGAGAAATTCTCCAGTAGTGATCTGGGGGGACCCTCTCTCCTCCTGGCATGTTCAGCACTGTCTAGGGCTCAGGGACAACAGCAAAGACCGTTTTCTTACAGGTGACAGAAAGTACGAAGGTGTGGCCAGGCGTGGTGGCATGCACCATTAGTCCCAGTTAGTCCCAGCACACGGGAGGCAGAGGCAGGCAGACCTCTATGAGATCCAGTCTCCATAGGGAGCTCCAGGCCAGCGGGAGCTACAGGGAGACCCTGCTCAAAAAGACCAGTCACTAAGTAAAGTGTTCATTTTTAAGTATAGTTTCCTATGTCCACAGCTCCCCAAGCTCCTCAGGGCTGCCCACCTGCCGAGTTCTTCCCGGCTTAAGACATGCAGCTTTCGTAAGAGAGGGGGATGACAGCATGTGTGTGACTGTTCGCCTGTGTGTGTGCACATATCTACAGAGCTGTGCCTATGTCTGTATGTGTTTGTGCCCATGTATCGACATATGTATGTTTATGTGTGTGTGCCTTTGTGTTTCCACGTGTCTCTCTGTGTTTCTGGGTCCATGTGTGTGTACATGGCTGTGTGTTCGTGTGTACATGTGTCTGTTGGTATCTGAGTGAATACATATGTGTCTGTCTTTATGTCTTTGTGTTTACACATGTGAGTGTCTGTATGTGCTTTATGTGTCTGTATGAGGGTGGGTGTCTGTATGTGTCTCTCTGTGTCTGGCTATCTGGCTGGCTTGCTGATTGTACCTGGATCACAGAGTTGAGCTCCTGCCCTCCCCCTCCATGATCACCTCCCTTCCCTTTACATATGGAGCAGGGGATAAGCACGATTTCCCATCTAGATACCCAGACCTAACTCCTGACCCCTAGCTAAGCACCCTCCCCTGACCACCAGACACCCCAGCCTTAGAGTTCAGATGCTAGCTCTGCCCTTTCTCCCCTGCACCGAAAGCCCCAGAGGGAGATAGGTGCCAGAAAGGGACACATTTCTTCAGGAAGGCACAGCCCAGCCCCATCCACCACCACCCCAAACTCTATCCCCTACATGCCAAACTCTCTAAGATTGTGGGAGGGGGAAGGGATCAATTTGAAACATTAAGTATGGCTTTGGAACCTATTTGGCTTTGGATGACAACTTGCCTTGTTCCAGATGGTTCTGTGCAGCTCACATTTGTTAGCATGCTAATTTATTCTGACTCATCCTGGCTGGCTCACAGCGGGGCTGACGCCCACCTCTGTGCCAGAGCAGGCCCCTGGAGGCCACGACTTCCAGCGGGAATGGACCCTCAGGGAAGCTGTCAAATGCCAGGGGATGGGAGGGAAGGAACAGTTGGGCATGGAGCTTGGGTGTCAGCCCTGAGCCCTGGTATCAATGGCACTCATGAGCTCTCTGCCTATGACAGAACTATCAAGTGAGGCTGAGACTGGTACTCCTCACCAAGAGCGGTAGCACGGGAAGTCCTAGTAGACACCAGCCCTGGTGTCCGTCACTCTTTTGCGTCAGCCCCTGGGCTGGTGGAAGCCACAGAGCCGGCACCAGGCCCCTGTCTCCCAGCTGCTCTGGCCCCCTAAAGCCACTTGGATCCCTGGCCCGAGATGATTCGGTCCCAGTCCCCGAGGTCACATGGACCAGCGGAAGGGGCTCTAACCCTATGGGCACCCTGCCCGTGTTCCTGCTGCCACCCAGATTCCCACAGTCTACTCAGTCCATTTTGTAGCCACTTTCCACCAGTGTCAGGAGACAGGGTTATCACTTTGGAGGCAAGGCAATCAAAAGTGGTGGCTGGAGAGCCAAGGGCCCGCCTTGGCCCTCCAACCCAACGACACCCTCTGCCCACCCACAACTGCCCTCAGTAGTCTGGACACGCTTTCTACGCACAGCACCATGACTGTGCACTCTGCCCTTGCTCAGGAGACTGACCCTGTAGTAATGAGGAAAGGCTGGCCCCTGACTTCTGACCCCATCCTGTGGGGAAATGGTGACATCTAGCTGGCAGGGAGCCTAGGAAGTATATTAAGTGTGGCAACGTTTCCCAGCTCAAACTCGGGCCATCCCCTCAGTCCAGACCTCTCTGTCTCTCCAGCTAGTCCCACATTGTCCCTCACTGTCTTGTCTACATCTCAGGGCCCCTGCCCCAAAAGGTAGCCACTTAGACTCATCATCAGTGTCTGGCTGTCCACCCACAAAGCTTCCTGTGCTCAATGGAAACCAAGTGACAAAGTAACTACCAATCAGCCCTGTGTTCAACCACGGCCCATAGAGCCCAGTACCTGTCCACAGCCCCTGGAGCTCCCATGTATGCCAGGCTCCTCCAGAATCACAAACGGAGTCTTTCTGGAACATCTGGCCCTCCAAGTGGTGGAAGGGAGATGCCATGATGAACATGTTCTCTGTCCCCAGGACCTACACAGAACAGTGTAGAAAGTGTTGATAAACTCCTTTTGGACAGTGGCCTCCATCATAGATGGCTTGGAAGGTAGAGGCGATGCCCACCACGCCTGCCTGCTTGTAGCTGCGCCCCTTCTCTAAAGTGTCCTGATTGGACAGGACACAGGTCTGAAGGAGGCCTTCTCCCCATCTATGGTGCTACAGGACATGTCTTTAAATGCTGTCACCTGAATAGGGAGACCAAGGAGCATCTGGACAAAGATCTGGCTGGTAGGTCAGACGCGGCAGGCCCTGTGTGAGCGTGGTCAGGCAGCCCTGGGAACTTTCCCATGCCAGGCTACAAGGTGTGCATCTCCTGGCCACAGGGAGCCATTGAAGGGACTTGTTTTTTTAAATATATAAATTTTCACTGGTTTATATTCATTGTACAAAGTGTTACATTTCATGAACACAGTTCATTTTTCTATATAAAAGAAAACTTTATTATTTAATTTTATGTGTATGAGTGTATTGCCTGCACGGATGTAAGTACACCTATGTCATGCAACGCCCAAGGAGGTCAGAAGAGGGTATCAGATTCCCTGTATCTGGAGTTCAGGGACGGTTGTTAGCCACTATGTGCATGCTAAGAATCAAACCCAGGTCCTCTGCAAGAGCAGTCAGTGTTCTTAACTGCCGAGCCATTTCTCCAGCCCCATGTGAAGCCTCTCCACGCAGGAGCACCATGCACTGCAACCCCACTCTCTCCTCCCATCCTCTTCCCCCATTCATGCTTCTAGTCTCCAGGATAATCTCACTTCACCTTCATGCCATGTGTGTGGGTACATGTGTGGGATGTTTTTTAAACTGTGGTGTATGTTTACCACGGAAGGCTCTTGAGCAGCAGCACAAGGTGATCAGGAGGTTTTTCCATGAGATGCATCAGGCAGCCCTGTCCTCGCTTTCAGGAGGATTTTCAAGCAGCAGTGGTCACCAAGATCCCAGCTGAGAGAGAATAGGCAGGACAGACTCTAAATTCTGGAGAGACACTTGTGTCCTCCATGTAGGAAACAGGAGGTGGCCTGAGGCCCAGTCACCTTCTTCTAGGAAATGATGTCAGCCTGTCCCCCAGGCAAATCTGCATGTTCTCCATTTGTCTCAGTTTTCTATAAATTATAAGAATGACATGGAGATAGAGGAAGGAATGGGTTCGTTCTCCATTTTCTTTCCTCTTCTGTTGAACACAGGAAACTCAAGGAGGACTGCAGACATGGCGAGCGGGAGAGCAGCATGGGAGAGAACAGCAGGGCTGTGGTAAAATTGCCTAGATGGCAGGGCGGCTGACAGCGTCCCATATTAGAGGGACTTAGCCAGCCACGTTCACTGGGCACGCTGCTCTTCCTCATCGACAGATCTCTGAGTCCCTGCTCCTTTTCCAAACCTTTCTCCCAAACTCCTGTCACCCTGCAAGCTCCCTAGCACCTGACCAAGGAATACCTTTCTGCCTAACGACTCTATGGGACTGGTGATCTGCCACCAGGTCAAGACAAGCTCAGATCTTGGTGCCAGGTGAGGTAGGTAAACTAGAACAGACTAGCTTGCCAAGCCGCAGGGGCAAATCATGGACCCTGGCATTTAAAAGGGTGATGAAGCTCTGATCTCCTCTGGGGTGATCTGGAAAGGTCCCTGCCCTCCCTTGCTGGGGATATGCTGGTTAGGAAAGACATGTAAGATGCGGGTGATTCAGGATCAGAGTAGGGGTTATAGAGAGTGTGCACACTCAGATCCTGAGCCCCAAGTGCCAAGTACAGATGGAATCCCAGTACTGGGGACCAGCTCACCAAAGAAAGTGAAAGCAGTGGGGAGACCACAGAGTCCCCCACTGAGGCCCTGTAGACAGGACTGGCTAGCAACCCATTTGCCAGAGAAAGAAAGGGCCTCGCCCTGACTAATAGCCAAAGGGAGGCAAAACAGGTGTAGATCCTTCAGCTGACCCCTGCTGAGCAGGATCTCACCAATGCCCAGAAGGTGGGATGGTGGGAAAATGGGCATAGTGGCCTGTTGGAGATACACAGCAGGTCCATAGCATCAGGTGCTTTTCTGCCCTGGCTGATGATGGCCCAAGCAGCTGTGGACATCTGAGACACAAAGGACAAAACAGTCAAGCAACCCCACATGGCCTGCTTGTCACTGATCCCTGTGCCACCAGCTGGTCAGTGCCCTCAATGTGCCCTCCACCCCCAAGCAGGGACTATGTGAATAAGACCAGGTGCACAGGCCTGAGACAGGCCCAGAAGGTCCACCAACTGCCCACTACTAAGACTGTGGCTTCCTCTACACCTCCCAAGCTGAGTGGACCATAGTGGCCTGGAGGACAGTGGGCAATAGGCAGAGTCACCCAGTTCCCAGACTTGAGTCAAGCATCATGACAGCCATGTTTCCACAAGCCGGAATGACTTGGTGCTGTGAAATCAGGGTTGTCAGGGGTGGGTGAAGGTCAGCCCTGGAGAAGGCATGAGATGTGTGATGGCAAGTGGAGACTGAGGAAGGAGGCACTGCCAGGGCCGCCGGAACACTCTCAAGCTGTTGACACCCTGGGTGGACCTGGGGACAAGTGGGGTGACTCTGAATGAGCCAGTGGGTGGAACACTCTGTGGAGCCTGCTGGCCTGCTGAGGGAAACCAGGCATGAATAAAGACACACAGGGCCTCAGCAGCACACACAATCCCACACCAAGGCCACCCCCGGGGATCCTGCCGCTACCCGGCAGCAGACTGGTTTGACAGCCATGTGTCCTCTTTAGGAGGGAGGCTATGCCGTCACCTGCCCTGGACTGAATACGGCTGTCCAGATGCCTTGCCTTTGATGTCTCCACACTCCGGCTGCGGGGGTTGTGTGCAAGGAGTGGAAGGCTAGTGCTGTGTCTCCAGGGCTTGCCCTGAGTCCACATGACCCCAGAGAGGACATTAGAGCACAGAATCTGCAGGGACCTATGTCTCTGTCCCTATGACACAAGCCCCGTCTGAGTTCAGTCCGGGGAAGGGAAGGGCTGGTCTGCTCCACCCCGTGCTCATCTCCGTCTCCGATGTGTCATTCCTCTTCTCTGTCTTTCCCCATAGATGTGTTCAAGCTTACAGGCTCCTCAGAGGACTGATCCTGCCAAACGAGGTAGTCGAATGCCCTTTGAAGGCCCAGGGTAATCACTTCCAGGAGTTTATGGTCCCTGAGGAGTCACAGCCATGCTCTGGCCCAGGAAGGTAGTATCTCCGCACAAGGCCGTGGCCCTGGGTATTTACAGGTGGTAATGAGGCTGTCCACTGCTGAAGCCCCATAAATAAGGAGCAAAACTGCTGATTTTCAGCCCTCCCCCTGACTGCCTGGAAGGTGTCATTATTTTAATAAAAAAGCCAGTCAGCCAGCCTTCCCAGCATGCTCATGCTGTATTAATTACAGGGAGTCAGCGGCGGGGACCAGTGCCCACCTTCCTCTCATCCCAGCCTTGACTATCCTCCTGATGGTCCACAGAGTTCAGGGCAGGCAGACAGGGCTGGACAGCAGAGAATACCTAGTTCTGTCCCCTCCCAGGTACCAGCTGGGCCTGGCTGATGGCATGGGGGTGAGGCCTAGCCATCTCACCCAGCTGTATCCACACTCCTGGTGCGGTCCCTGCTACCAGCTGCAAGTTCTCCGTGGAAAGAATAGACCAATGATCGAGGCTCAAACCAGCCAAGCCCCAAATCCTGCTCCTACTCCCCAAGGATGATAAGGTCCCAAGGACACCAGATCTCATCACAAAGACCCAAAGTGCTGGTGTGTCCTACAAGAACACCTTTCCAGCTGTGGCCTCACGGGCACCTCCCTAGGTGGGTACCCCCTGGACTCCTCTCAGACTAGGAAGGGTGTGAAATGAGCTTTCTGTGTTTCTGAGGGCTGGGGATGTTTATTACTGAGACATAGTCCTAGCTCTGCTGACTGATTCAGGGAATCAACTTGTCAAAGAAACAGGAGGCAAGAGGTTTAGTGCAGCCTCCATCTTGAAAAGTGAGGCCAAAGGTTTTGTTCTACATTGCGCAAACACTTGCATTTTAACTGCAACTCTGCATTGATCTTCCGGCATTTAGAGAAGATGTGCGCTTCAGTTTTCTAGTTCATTTTTCCCAGTAAAGCACCCTGCCAGTTCCCTCCATTCCATGCTGGCCTCGGGGTCTAGACGCCCGTTTCACACTGTGGCATCAGATTCGCTTTCAAAGCACCTTTCTTTTCTCCCCCTTATCAATCATTGTCTTCCGATTTCCACCTAGAATGACCTATCAGATACAATCTATTGGCAGCTGTCCCTGGGGTGTGGATGACCCCCACTGGTCACTGTCATCAACTCCATGAATCTCCGTGTTTCCTTCACCAGGGTCTTAGCAGGAGTCTCCAGAGCCCAGCCTCTACTGAAAGAGTGACCAGTGCAAATGGGGGGAGGGGGTGAGAACGGGGATGAGGAGGAGGGGGAGGGGGAGTGCGGAGGTGCTGGGGAGGGAGATGAATGTAGAAGTGAGGCAGACTGGCTAAGGGCTCACCCTGATCGTCTTCAGGACAATCCTTAAGGACGAGGCTTCTCTGACCAGCACCCGGGAGCCCCAGGAGCCGCTGCCTAGTCAACAGCTTTTCCCATGTCCTTCTCCCAGCTGCTCTTCAAACCCCTCTCTCTGGATCACCCTCACCTCTAGGACATAACACAGTCAGGAGGAATCCAGGCCTTAGCCCTAGGGAGCAGGAAACAAGAGAGGACTCCAGTGATGATGGAGAGCAGGGGCAGTTAGGAGCAGGGGCTCATTCCAGTCTGGGTGGTTCCCTCAGTCGGGGCCAAGTTAAGGTTGAGATTGCTGTCCTCAGCTCTCTGCCCTCCCCATCAGTGCTAGAGTTGGCGCCTCCACAGAAGTGAAGAAGAAGCTTACACAGAAGTTTTTAGGTGAGTAGTTCAGAGCTAGAGGGGTCCAGCAGTGTCCCCAGCCTCTGCTGGTCACACACAAGACTCTTGAGCCACTCTGCCCAAAGTAGGTCCTGGGGAGCACCCATCAAGGAGGCCATTAGCTATCCAGCCAGGGTGCCCCACCCCAGCTGAGCTTCCTCTGCTACAGTTTGGATCTGGAATGTTTCCCAAAGGCCTGTATAAAGAAATCTCTGTCACTGACATCTGGGGCTATCGGGAGGTGATGTGGCATTTAGGAGATGGGACCTAGAGAGAGGACAGTAGGTCACCAGGAACCCCAACCCTTCCTGTCTCAGCCTTCTTGAGGTAATGACTCTTCTCCATAGTGTGCACCCAACCACAATGTACTGTGTCCTACCACAGACCAAGCACCCGGGAACAAATCCTCTGCAAGTGTGAGCCAAAATTAGCCTTTCCTCCTTTTGAACTGATTGTCTTAAATTGTGCCTGTTTTGTTAAAATGACAGAAAGTTGACATACCATCCAAGGCCGGACCTGAGACCCCTTCCTCCCCCAAGGCCAAAGTGACCCCCTCTCAATGATGCTGAACCCCTTCAGCCCAGGTCTCCAGACAGGTCATTGCCCCACTGCTGACAGCTGATGCTCAGAGCCCTGTCAGAGTGTGAAGACCCTATCTATACTGCTAAGCCTCCCTGTGGGACTTCCAGAGTCGCTGAGTCTCGAAGACCTTTCCAGGCCAGTAAAGCTATGGGAACTTGACATGCACAGACTGTCCCACAAGTGGAGTTGGATTCCACGAATCACAAGTGGAACTGGCATTTAAACTGGTGCTGCCTGTGGCCACAGATGCCAAACCCTGCATCTTCCTGTCCTTATGATGTGATGGTACCACACTGCCTCTGTCCTAAGGTTAACTCTGGCAGTCAGAACCCAAGGGACTCCTGAGCCAAGGACCCACCAGCCTGGACACAAGGAGCTTATCCTAGTCCCCTCCCCTGCAATTAGCAAGCCCCACTGACACAGGCAGCCAGTGGGGCCTTGAGGGTCAGCTGATGGAATGGGCTGCGGGAAATCTACTTTGTAATAAAACTGTTCATAAAAAGGGAATGTCAATTAAAGGCTCTGCTTCTGCGGGAAATCGCTTTTTATGTCCTGTGTGTCTAGGAGAAGCAGGCACCAGGCATCGGGGGCTTCGCCATGCCCCACGGCTGAAAGCCTCAAAGAAGTTGCCCTTCTAGTGAGTCTGAATGTCCATACTCTAAAAGCCTGTCCCCCCCAGCTCAGTCTCTGGGAACTGAGGCAAGTCCCAGAGGCCAAGGACTGAGGGGAAGCTAAGGACAAGGGGAGGAAAGAGAGACCTCTTATCACCCCACCCAGCCAGCTCTACTCACCTCAGGCCACATCCAAGACAGTGGGAGCCCCATCTTATGGGGATGTTGCAAATGTCAGCGCTTCCACCATGTACATCAAGGAGGAGACAAGTTAGTGGAAAAGCTGGTCAGAAAAAAACACCTGTTCTTGGAGTCTCGTTTCAGGAGTTTGTGCTTGGAGAGGGTCCGAGGGATCTGAGACATGGAGAGCGGGCAGTCATGTGGGGCACCAAGTCTGAGGTGACCTTGCACTTGGTACCCAACAGCTAGTCCCTCCTTCCCTTGTGCCCAGCATTTCCCATGATGCCAAATACAGAGTTGAATTGCCACCTCCTAATCAAAGCTGCATCTCCCCGCATGAGTTTGGCAGAGGCCACAGAAGACCAGAGTGGGTTTCATCATCTCCTCAGTCCTAGTACCCCAGGGTCTCTCACAGTGTAAGGCAGTGGGGTGAGGCCAGAAACCCAGTGGGGCTCCTTATGCATGGCTGGGACACTGTTACATGTGCAGGTCTTGTGAAAAAGCCAGGCATGAAAACCACTACACTGTAGGCAGTCGGTACCTAAAGAGAGAGGTCTATAGCCCAGCACAGGGGCCAGTGTCCTGCAGAGGGCAGAAGGCTACAGCATGGTTAGCCGGTAGATCAGTCTTTGGATTCAGACAGAGATCTTACATGCAGCCTGCCCTCTACATCAGCTGGGGGCTACCAGGGCCTTATAAACACTGAAGTGCAAGAGATTCATGTCTCATTCCTGAAGCAGCACATCTGGGTGCACCCCTAGCCTCCCATAAACATTAGACCATCTCCACGCCCTAGGACACCTGACATGACATGATGCTCACTGCACCAATGTCAGTACACCGCATTGGGGGAGAAAGCTACAATGAGGAGAGGCTACATATGTTTGCACAAAAGACAATATGTTTTCAGTTCTGGTTGAACCTACTGATGCAGAACCAGTAGATACCTCAAGGCCAATTGAAATTATAACATAAATTTGATATCTGAAAGCAAAATCCCCCAAATCAAAAGCAAAATGAAACGAATGAATCTCTATGCATATGGACTGGAGGCCACACATCAAGGAACTCATGGTTCTGTGATTTCACCCTGAGTTGGGCCCTGAGACTCATCTCAGTGTCTTCCATGGCCAGGGCATTGGCTGCTCCTTGAGTCCTGTGTGTGTCATGGTGTAAATTTGTGAAGATGCTGCCTTTAAGATGGATATGCTCAGTGGGAGTCAGCATCCCTCATCTTCTCCTGCCTGTTTCCCTGAATCAGAGGTCAGAATGTAGGGTCTGCATTCAGGGCCTTTGCAGCCCCCTCTGCCCCTGCAGCATTGAACTAGAAGAAACCAAAGTCCTACCTGTCTTGGCTGTGATCCACTGAGGGCAAAGTCCCCCTTCCTGCCTCCTATAACCTCTCTTACTGTATACAACCTGCTCACTGAACTCCGAGTCACATGGTACATAGCCATTATGCCAGAGTCCAGACTGTGTCTGTTAGGGCCTCTCAGCCTCAAGTCAGAGCCTGCCAACGTCCTGAGCCCCTGAGCTCCACAGCCCCCGATCCCTTGGAGCCAGAAAGCTGTGTTGGGCAGGGGAGGCAAGCACTGCAAATTACTAGGACCAGGGTCTCATCCGCACATGAAGGTACCAGAGACCCCCAGCGAGGCACAACCTGGGGCTCTGGAGTAAGCCTGGCCCCATTCAACCCGCCCTCCACTCCTTGTTAGCATCCAGTGGCGGGCTCTCCACCTTCCTATAATTTACAAGGCAGCTGGAGCACAGGATATTTTTAATAAAAATTAGGTACAAGCAGATACAGGGGATTAATAGTTGTATTATGATTTTATAGTTCTCCATATACAGCCTCATGGAAAAGACAATCAGACAGTAGAGCCATTCTAGGCAGATAAAATGGAGCATTTATTTTTAATGGAAAGAGAATTTCAGGACTCACTGAGCCATGGAGAAAGCACCGTGGAGGGCTTTGAGGGCGGAACAAAGACAAAGCCAGAGGCTTGGCTGCCCTCCTGGAGAGCCCCAGGCTCCCCTGGTTGGGACAGGGAAGGGTCTGCCCAGGAGAGTGGCTGAGTGCTAAGTAGCAGCCCCTGGAAATCCCAGCCTCCACCACATGTCTTGGCAGCCTTGGACAAGTCCCTCCCAGCCTCAGTTTCCCCTCCTCTTCTGGGCTCTTAGGAAAGGAATGTCCTGGAAAATGCAGAGACAGGAGTCGCCAAGGCTGAGATCTGATCTGTCCCGGGCTCACAGCTCTACCTTGAACCCAATTCCTTTGCATGCCAGCAGTGAGTGGACAGCTTTGATCTGGAAGCTGGGCTAACAGTGCTGTCCAGGGCCTGCTTGGCTAGGCCAGACATGACTGGGCCTGGTGACACCCCTCCCTGCTGTTTCCACATCTTTACTCCTGGTGATTGTCAGCACAGGCTCAGTTCGTCCAGGACCCACAAGGCAAGCTTTGAAGCCCGGAGCTCAGAAAGGGCATGCCCAGGGTGGGAAAGCGCAGTCGTGAGGAGGGAGCCATCGGGTAGACTTCAAAGACAGAGGCTTCTGCAGCTGGAGCCCCTGCCTGGCTCAACTGGAGGATGAGGCTTTGAAGGCATGCCAGCCTCTGCTACTTGCTTAGACTCCTAGCTCCTACAGGAAGCTCTGAGCCCCAGGAATGATGAGGAAATCATCTCGAGAGAAATAGGTGCCACACATAGGCCAGGGTTCCGCTGGGTGCCATGCACAGGCTGGGGCTTTAGTGCCCAGCACTTGCCACAGTCTCCAGGGCAAGGAGCCCCTGTCCAGCCTCATCCTGGAACTTGTGCCTGATCTTGGCCCTCTGACCCTTTCACCTGAAGGCTCTGGGCAATAGGCAGGCTGACCAAGCCAAAGCATCCTGGAAACTTTCCCTTGAGGGTTTCCAGTCCATCTGATGAGAAAGCCCTCATCAAATCACAGCCACAGGCTTCAGGGACCAGGAAAGCACAGCCAAGGAAGAGAAGGAACAAGGCGGGCAGGCAGGTCTGCAGGAGCCCAGATGAGCAGGCGCCACCATGCCCTCCTGAGCCAGCACCTTGAGGTAGACCATGGTAGGATGTGATCACTTTTATCTGCCCTGGCCAGTCACTCATCCTAAAGAGGGGACCCGTGGCCTCTTTGACTCTCCCAGAATCTTCCAGAATCAAAAAAAATCCCACAGACCCCTTTCATGAATTCTGGTACCAGAACTAGCTAGAAGGTCCCAGAGAGACCCCTCTCCATGTTTTTTTCACAAGTTGAATGGGATGGGGGCTTGCCCTCCGCATCTTGACTCCTGGAAATGTGGCCTTGAAGAGATCTCAAGTATCCCTGGACTCTGTCAGGCATGGAGATCAAGGGTCCCCTCTTCAGGGACAAATACACACAGAAGTCACAGTGTGCACCAGTCCAAGACCTGGAGGACGGAGCCATTAAAGAGGACTGAAGACCGTTTCTATGTCCAGACCAGGTGGTATGAGCCACCTAAGTGGCTAGCACAGTCCCAAAGAAGAAAGTCTGACTGTCTACAGCTGTGCACTGGAAATCAGCAAGGACCCCTCTCATCTGGACCATCTAGAGGCTCAGCAGGAAAGATGGACCAGAATCCTCAGGGGAGGTAGACCCAGCCTCAGCCTAGGAGGTGACTCCAAGTTCATCACAGGGATGAACCCAGGCTCATAGGGTAGATCAATCCTGTCTCAGCTGGAATGATCCAGGCTCAACAAAGAAGTTGAACCCAAGCTCAGTTGAGACATGGACCCAGGCTCAGCAGAGTGAGTGAAGAACCATCTCTTGGGGTGGGCTAGCTAGCTGATAGCAGGTGACATACTGGGCTACTTTCATATGGAAGGGGCAGCACTTTGGTGTCACTGGAACAGACAGTCTGGAAACGGGCAGGTCTTCCCTGTCTTCTTTGCCCGTCAGCTCTGCTTCAAAGGCTGATGGTTGTGCAGCTCACTGTTTCAACCATACTGTGATCATCAGTGTTGTCAACAGAATCTAGAATTGCCTGAGAGATGGGCCTCGGGGCAGGCCTGTAGATCATCTTGCTTACACTAATTAATATGGGAAGACCCATCTTAACTGTGGGCAGGATCGTTCCCAGCCGGGATCCAGGCCTGTATAAATCCCGACGGGAACTGAACTGCAGTGTGGGAACTGAACTGCAGTGTGGGAACAGTGTGCGCTCGTCTCTCTGCCTCCCGACTGCGGATGCAACGTGACCAGCTGCTTCAAGCTCCCGCTGCCTTGACATCCCCACCATCATGGACTCTACCTTGAACTGTGAGCTGAAATAAACCCTTTCTCCTATAAGTTGTCTGTCAAAGTATTTCATCACAGCAACAGGACAGGGAACTAAGGCACGTGCCCTCTACCATCCTGCAGCCACCAGCCTAATCAAGCAGCAACCTGGCCTTTGAAGACTCAGGTTTGTGAAGACTGTGTGCCCTGAAGAGCTGGATAGGAATCTCCAGTAGTCCAAGGCCAGATATGAGTGGGCGCCTCCTAGATATCCTAGTGCCCCCCAAGTCAGTACTCACTTTGTAGATACTCGCTATCTGGTCCTTAACTCACAGATGGGTCAGCCAAATTTAGCCTGGTATCTGCAAGGCACACCAGTGGGTTCACCCTTCTTGCCCAAGAGGTGCTCAATCACCCCAGGCAGATGTCTGAGGAGGCAGACACCAGCGTCATACACTAACTCCCTAGAGGGTGGGAGCCGCTGAGTCCCACACACGGAAAACTGGAGCGGAGCAGAAATGAGGTGCACAGAGCAGAGAGCAGCAGGGGGCCTCCAAGAACAAATGTGTCAATCAGTCGGTCAATCAACAACAGCAAACCTGCCAGCCAGCGCTAGCAGAGACAGCCCCGCCGCTCGCAGCCCCTACAGATCGGGGAGGCTCCCACTTTCTAAATCACACAAATTAATTTAGAAATCAGAGCAGCTCCCGCAGCTAGACTGCAGATTTCAAAACAGCTTAACAAATTACCAAATCCCCTTTAAGAAGACAAATTATTCCAGCTCCTCTGTCGCCTGGTTAATTATGCATGCGCTTTTGTTAGGGGTTGTTAAATATTCACTAGGTGTGGGTTTGCACTTGTGACCCACAGCCTCGTTGCCGTGCGGGGCAGCAGTTGTGGTCCTCAGGGTCCAGGCACACAGGGGTGCTGATCTTGAGACCATGGTACAAGGTCCTCCCTCACTACCCAGCAAGTGCTGCCTCCCAGACCATGGACTCACACGTCCTGCTCATCCTGCCCAGGGCTGCCCAGGATGAAGCAACCCTGGGAGCTTGTGGTGAGCTCTGGGCTGCTGAGTAAACAGGGTAACTCACCAAAGACCTTCCTGTCCCTACCCCCACCTCCTTCCCCCTCCCCACCGGGTATTCATGTCCAGAGGCCAGGTCTCTGTCCCTCTCCCTGCTCACTGCCCTGATGCACACCCAGGAATGCACCAGGATCTTCTGGGCTCAAGTTCCAGGTCCTCCTGGACCTACCTTCCTTGCACTCAGTCTGTCGTCCAGAGACTCAGGTCCTCTGCCCAGGTTGTGTCCTCCTTGTTAATATTCAAAGGGGAAGGGGGAGCAGGAGGACTCTGAGCCGTGAGTTTGAGTCCCCAGACTGCCCTGGGGTTTGTGGACTTGACTCCACAGGCAACCTTCCACAAATGGAAGCGTTGTGCCAGCCACACTCTAGGGCTCCCACGTAGCCCCTGGCGCCATGGGGGCCTACTCCCTCATCCCAGGGAAGCTAAGCCCTTATTTATAGCCATAGCTTAGACTCACTGCCTGGGTCCTGGCCTGTCTACAGCAAGGAGTCTCAGCAGTCACTGGGGCATCTCCAAGCATCCCCAGAAAGCCCCCTTCCTTCCCAGGCAGCCAGTATTCGCTGATGTGGCTTTGACATATAGAGGAGAGGGAGCCAGGCAGGAGGGCCTGCGGCCATGGGCAACAGCTACCTGCTTCACCCGGGTGGCTTCCTACCCAGAAGGGCTGTCTTCGCTCTCCCTACCCAGTCCAGAGTTCCCAACTTGACATGGCTAGGGATCAACTTCTAAGTATCTTCCTTGGGCATTTTCTGAGCAGCATTCACAGTGAAGCCCAAGACAGTGATAGAAGCGACTGGAAGCCCACTGGATGCCCTGCAATGCCACCGTGGTCCTGGGGAGGCGTGGGACCCAGAAGCAGCAGAAGTGCCAGCCAGCCTCACGCAAAACAAGCAGCCCACATTCTTCCTCTGCCGAGGGGTCAGTGCTACCCCCAACACACACATACATGCACACATGTACATACACATATGCACACATCCATGCAAAAATACTCACACATATATACAACCTGTCCATGTGTGCACACACATGCCCCTATATATGCACACATCTTCATTTATACACAAACTTGAACATACGTACCTCATCCATAAACATAAGTGCTGACATGTACAAATCTGTGTATAGTAATGCACATGTATTGCAGACATGTGTACACAATTATACTACATGTATAGTACACGAGCACACTCCCTTGCACCTGGCCACATGGAAGCCCAAAAGGTTCAGACACTGGTGCCTTCTTGGGTCTCATCTTCAGGGCCCAGCTAAGAAGCAACCTAAGACTCCTCTTAGAGCAGAGCAGCTGAGCCTGAGGAAGGGAAAGTCTCATGCAAGGTGTCCTGGCCAGCAAAAGAGCTAGGGTCCAGACTACAAATGGGGCCAAGGTCAGGACTAGGGCTAGAGCTCCAGATAGAGCCAGGGTCAGGACTAGGGCTAGGACAAGCGTTGGGGTTAGGGCAAGATTCGGGATTAGGGCTAAAGCTAGGTCTAGGGCTGGGGTCAAGGCTAGGACTCGAATTAGGGTTTATGTTTAGGCTAGAACTAGGGGTAGGGTTGGGGTTAGGGTTACAGCAAGGTTCAGGGCTGGTGCTAGGCTGGCTTAGTCTTATGCCTGGAGCTAGGGTTCAGGTATTGTGTAGGGTTAGGTGTAGCATTAAAGTTGGGTTGGGCTCAGGATGTGGGTACGGGTAGGAGTGAGGCTTAGCATTAAGTCTAGGCCTATGTGTATACCTAGATGTACAGTTACGTTCGTCTGGAGTTAAGGTTGGGGGTAGGATAGGTCTGGGGTCAGGTTAGAGGTCGACTGAGACTTTGCTTCTCATCTGCACCCCGCAGTCCTGCTCTCCTTGATCCCACTTTGTCTCCGCTGAGATTAGATTTCCAAGCTCTCTTTTCCTTTCCCAGCCCCATGCCCTGGTCCACACCTATAAAAATACCACACCCGCACACCCCAGCTTCTGTGGACCACCCATTTTTGCCATCAATATCCTCAACACAAAAGATATAAAGCCATCTACTTGACCTGGGTCCAGTCCCACCAACCCAGCCTTGTCAGAACTTGGTACGATCTGAGATTTAAGTAACGGGGCCCCGCTCAGCTCTGTGCGGTCACACGTGGGTCCCGTTTCACATGCCCAGGGCAGCCTGCTCCCAGGGGAATACCCTCAGGTTCTCTTCTGAGACATGCAGGCTCCCTGACAAAGGCATGGCCATCTGGCTGGGGTACGCAGGGACTGGGTTGTGGGGAACAAATGGCCACTGCGCCTTTGCGTTCACTTTGGAAACTGTCAGTTCAGCAGTCTGGCCGAGGACCTGCTCCACGGTGGCCTTAAAACTGTCCACACTCATAAATCACCTGGGATTTAAACAAGCGCTCATGGCAGGTAATTTTTCAGAACTCCCCCACGCTCACATGCAGTCAGCAGCGTGCTTATGCGGGATCGTGGGTGGGGAGGACAGAAAATGAGTTGAGATGGAGCTGTAGTGTGGCAGCAATGTCATCATCTCAGGGATGTCTGTGAGCAGGAGGTGAGGGTGCTGGCGGACGGTCAGCCTGGCCCACTGGGGCTCAGAGTGACCATGCAGAGCAGAGCCTCCCCGCAACTGATCATGTCAGCGTCCACTGTGTCATTCTGTGACAACAAAACAGCCCAAAGCAGAGCTGTCTCCTGACCCTGGGGTGTGATGGGAAAGAAGGCCAGGTCCTTTCTGTCACCCAGCCTAACAAAGATGGACACGGGTGTAACCCAAGTCAACCAGCTCTTCCTGACACTGAGAGCCACAAGCCAACAGCCAGAACCCTGCAGGCTGAGAGCCCACAGGGCTGCAGAGGAATCCACAGGCTTCCTGCCTGAGGAGGCCCCTGATTACAATCATTCCCTCTAGGTCCCAACCAGGTGAGTCCACTTAAATGAGGCAGGCATGTCTCTGGCGCCTCAGGGCAGAGCTTAAGTACAAGGAAACACGTGTATGCACGCATACACACACACACACACACACACACACACACGTATAAGGCTGTGAGACCATGTAGTATAAGGACCTGTGAGTTTGTGGTTTCTCCCAATAGAAAGGCTGCCCTGATCCAGGCACCTGTGAGGGTCTCTCCAGGCCCAAAGCTTAATCTCAGTGGTCCTGTCTCTGAGAAATGCACTGCCCCTACCAGGGTCCCCTTGGACATGGGGGTGCCGCTTCTGGGCCATAGGATGGCCTAAAATAACCTACCAACTGCAGGACAACCTCCGGGAGCCAGCCTAATTAGGGTGCATTCTGACCTCACTAGCCAGTACTCCATCGCCACCTTGTGGCCACCTTCCACACAGGTGACTAGAAACACCAAGGGATGCTTCTTTATCACCTTCCCAGGCTAGGAGACTATCCAGGACCTGAAAGTGCAGGCGCTGCCATGTCTGGGGGACCTCGGAGGTCCCAGTCTGTGTGGGCTGGCTGCTAGAGAAGCACCTTCACTGACTGTCACAGGAGCTCTGTCCCCAGAGGGCAAATGGTGATAAACATAAATGGGAGACATCAGCCGACCCAGGCAGAACAGCTCCTGATTGCTAATCACATTCCCGAAGCTCTTTAAAACCCTTCCTGAGCCATATTATTGTCTCCAAAGAGCTGTTATTACTCTTATAAAAAAAAACTTATAAAAATTCTAATCAACATTGGTCTTAAACTGGAACGCCTCACACACAGGCTGCCTCCTCCTGCGAGGGTCGGGGGGAGGGAAGGGGCCTTTACGAGGCACTCCTCATCCCTCCCTTCAGCCTCATTCACTACTCTCACTGGTTCTCCAAGGGCTGAAGACGGACTCTGTGGCCCCAGCTATTTGGTGACTCTCCTCCACTCAGTTCTCCTTGGCACCGGGGCCCTGTGGCCCCTAAAAGGAAAAGAGAGAGTTGTGGTGTCACTAGGCCCCATGGTCAGCTAACCTCGCCGGAGCAGCTCTATGCTATCCTGACTCTCTACTTCACCTGGATAGCTCAAAAGAAGGCTGTGAACACAGCTCAGGAGCCAGCCCACCCATGAGTGGACAGATCTCCGAGGCCCTAGGCAGTTAAACCCCAGGTCTGCTTTCAGGTTGTGCTCGGGACAGCCCCATGGTCATCGTGATTCATATCCAGTCTAGCCCGCCTCAGGAAACCACAGAACCTCAAGCCAGACCATCTCACACGCATCAGTCTCTCACCTGGCCTTCAGATGCCCACAGATGAGAATGCAGGTGCGGGCTGGTGGCAGCCACGGGCTCAGGCAATACACCCTGCACCCACTGCATGAACATTCAGAGGATCTGGCCTCACACTTTAGGAGAAGCCTGTTGCCGGGAGGACCTGGAAGCTGATGGGGCCCCCTGGCCTGTGACCTAGCCTGTCCCTGCCCTTAGCTGGACGACTCTCTCAGAACCTGGAAGGAACACTGGTGGTGACCGTGATGCTCAGGTCAGATTCTGAGCCTAGTCCTGCCTCAAGCACTGCCTGACTTGTCTGCCGGCATCTTCCAGACTTGACCCACACCATAGGGCCCAGTGCTGGAAGGTGCCATGAGGAAAGCAGGTATAGTTTGTCCATGCCCTGAAGTAGCCACAGGCAAAGCCATGGCAGCCTGAAGAATGGTGTCCCTGCTGAGTTGAGCCACTCACCTCGGCCACCTCTAGCTCCCTTCTAGATGCTAAGGACAGCCCCAAAGAGTACTTGCCAACATGCCTTCCTGGTGCACACAGGGCAGCAGATCTGAGCAGACAGAAAAAACCGCCACAGATGGGCAATCCCTGTTCAGTCTTAGGAACTGCTAGGGACCGAGAGCCACTTTTGATCCCAAACAGAGGTGAGTTTGAGATGTCCCAAGAGGGAGGAGCAGAGATAGACTTGTGACCGCAGGCCTCCCAACACACAGTTCAAGACTTAGGCCTGTGAGCTGTTCACAGGTGTGCCTGTGGGTATTGTGGATGAGCCTGTGGGTGACCATGGGGTCCCCAGAACTAGTAAGTTAGCACCTGTCTCAGGAGAACGAGCAGTGTTTTCACCATCCCTGTCACCATGTCAAGAGGCTGCTACCACCACTGCAGGTATACTAGGTATGAAGGAGCCAGAGATAGGGGGCCCTGCAAGGTATCAACAAGCAGGTCTTTAAGAGGTGCACAATCCTAAAACCAAGCTCAGTGGGAGGCTGTCACTCTGTGTGGCTGTGGACTGGGGAAGACAGTTCAGTTCTCCCCTGGATACCCATTCTGAACACACAGGACCTGAAACCCCTGACCACAGAGAATGGCCAGCTGTAAGACCAGGGCTGCAGCCAGCGAACCCTTCAGGGACAAGCTATGGGCCTGTCTCTAGAGAGGGACTGATGTCTGGATGTGCAGGTGGCTCTTAGAATAAGCAGAGGATAGTTTGGGGATCACAGAGCTACCTGTTTGGAGAGGGGGGTTCTGTGCCTATGAAGGTCTGTGACAGGAACGTTAGGCAGGCCCTGGACAGCACAAGGCCAGCTGAGGAAGAGCAGCCATTTAGTGCCTGGTTGGACTCCCCTCCCATTTCCTTTCTTCTACCCAGCTGAGAGCAGATGGGCTCCCACACAAAGGCACTTGAGCATGCCACCCTCTAGCATTTCTCAAACACCAGAGCCTCCTCTGCTAAGCCAGGCCTGGGGCTCAGGTGCAGATGGGTGAGGGCCTTGCTTCCCTGGAGTCTCTTATGGGAAGAAGTATCCAAAAAGGAAGAGGAGAGGAGAGGGCTGGAGGAAGGCTGGTGCCTCAAGGGGAGCAGGAGAAGGCCTGGAGATGCGGAGTAAGAAGGCGCCCAGGTACGGCATGAGAGAGCCACAGCAGACGGTGGAGCAGGCAGGGTCCAGCGGAGAACTGGAGGGAGACTGGAGCCAGCAAGTGAGGGAGGGACAACGTTCTACCTCCCTGGCCTCTGTTTGCAACTGTCCCCAAGGGACCTGGAATCCACGTCTTCTCTAAAAGCCACCTCACAATAATGCATGTGGGAGCTCAGCATCACTTTCTGTGAAGAGGCACCAGCAGACGAAGACAGAGCAGAAGAAATCCATCAGGCTGGCCCTCCCCGACCGCCACAGAGATTAAAATGCATGATCCTTCGATATGGGGCTAATAAAGTGAGCTGTCCCTTGCCGCAGAAATGAGCCATAATTCAGCAAAGATGAGCTCCAGATAAACACCAAGCAGTTCCAGGAGGCAGCGGCCCACCTGGGATGTAGCCAAAGCTGATGGGGTAGAGAGACAGGGCTCCGGTGCACCCTATGCCCTCCCACTGGTCTTTTTATCTCTAATACCCACTTGACTTAGGGCTTGGGTCGGGATAGACAATGCCCTTGAGTAGCACTGACTATATCTTGAGGCCCTCATGGATGATGGCCAGGTCACCGTGGTGTTTCTCAGGGGCCTCTGCCCCTGTGTTCGCCTGACCTAGGACAGATTGACCAGGGCAGAACTCGCCAGAATTTACTACATCAAGGTATGAATAGAATCTGATGGTCTGGCACCTGCAGCCACGGCAGGGCCACCCAGAGGCTGTCCCTACCCAGACCCTGCCCGGTATCTCTACAAGGTGGCCATGGCCAGGGAGCTCCTGACTTGACCTTGATGCTCAAAAATGCTACCTGTTTGGAACTCCCAAAGTTCTGGCCTCCCCAGGAACATCCAACAAGCCCAGACTGCTGCCCACCCAGCACTGATAAATGCTCAGTTCACAGTCAGAACCCTCGACTCCCCACCCACAGCCCAGGCAGTTCATCACACACTTCAGATGTACTAAACCACTGGCCATGGCTGTGGGGGCCGTGACATTGTCCCCACCTCACAATACCTGGCCCAGTCTGCCAAAATGGGATACACAGTTCCAAAGGAGCATGCGTGCTGCTGGGGAAATGGAAAGAAGCAATCCTACACAGGGGAAACCTCATCAGAGAGCAGCCCTTCCTGGGCTTACCCACCAACCGTCAGGGCCCTGCAGCATCTTGGGCTCAGACATGCTGGGGATCAGTGGGCCGTGTCCCTGCAGCAAGCCCGTGTCTCTGAAGAGACCTCTGACAGGGTCCCTGGAACCCTCTCTCTCCTCCCACTGCCACAGCACAATTCTGCCTCCCAGGGGCCAAACCAGAACCAGGAGCTGACAGTTCCCAGCAGCCAGGCTTTCAGATGGCAGCATTCAGAGAAGACAGCCTAACAGCTCTAAATAAGCCCCCAAAAGGAAAACCCAGCCGTTTACCTCAGAATCAATTCACCTCTAATTTTAACGCTCTGAAAGGTATTTTTCTTAATGACTCCATTATTTTTTCAAATGGTGTGCAATAAACTCCGCTGCGTACTTCAGGCTGCCTCTTTCCCTCTTTGCCTGCCGTGGCAGGAAGCATTTATCCCCGACCCTCCGCAACAGGGTACCACTCCCGTGAGTGGTGATTTTAGAGGGTACTCCCCGTTCCAGGGACTATGAAGTCTGGAACTTAATTAGACCCCGTCAGCTCTCAAGCTGCTGAGGCCTTGGTATTTTTGTGGACAGTGCCCAGGAAGCCTTTCACCCCAACAGACGGGATCTTCATAGACACATGATCCACACACCCCAATCACAAGCCAGAATACCGACCAACAGCAAAACCATGGTCTCGGCTCCCTGTTCCTGCCAGGCAGATAGGCACAGGGACCCACCCAGGCCAGTGCCCTGACATGTTGGGAATGGAGCTATGGCTCAGGTCTGAAGTTTTCCCTAAAAAACTCATGCAGCAGTGCTCAGAGACGGGGATTTGGAGAGTGATCAGAGCACTGGGGCTCTGGCGTCCACAACAACTCATGCACTGAGGGTGCTTAGCTTGCTGCCATTATTGGGAGGAGGTGGAGGAATTTGGAAGTGGAGCCCGGCTGGAGGAGGGGCTCTCTGGAGTCATGCCGTTGAAGGCTGTGTCTTGTTCCATGCCCCTTCCTGTCTCTCTCTGCTTCCTGATTGCCACAAGATGACCAGCTCTGCTCCAGCATGCCCCCTCCACCGTGATCTTCAAACTGGCCTTGGCCCCGTGGTGGTGGAGTCAGCCAATCATGGGCCAAAATCGTGAGCAGAGCTCCTACCATGCGTATGATCCAATGGGACATGCCGGCCATTGGTAGTGGATCCTGCATACAGGGCAAGAAGTTGCCTCACGCTCACAGGGCACGGAGCCAGCGGTGCTAAGAGTGCCTCGGAGTCAAGGAGCCAGCGCCAGAGGGCAAGAGGGAGCTGACAGAGTCTGCCTCCCCCGACCTAGGGACACCTCTGCTCAGAGCTGCCAGGTCCAAAGAACTGTTGGGCCTCCTCAGACCTGTGTGGGGTGAAGGGACGCTCACAACATGGCAGCAGGACCGTCAGGGAACGTGGTCAGGGAGGAGCAACCAGGGTGGCAGGAAGGCACACAGCCAGGTGAAGCCAGAGAAATGAGATGAGACAGACTTGAGTTAGCCAGCGTGGCAAGATCCTACCTTGACAGGCCCCGTGTGCCCTCTGACCTAGCTACCTCTGTGTCCTCCACACACGGGGTCCTCACATTGCCTCTGCCCCTTCTCCCAGCAAGCCTGTTAGCCCTTTATCAGAAACCTAAACAACCACTTCCAGAGGTCTCCAAAACCACTGTCTTGTAAATGGGGGCCAGGGCCTGCCTGTCCACAGATGAGACCCAAACATGGCTCTCAGCTCCGCCTGGCTGTGCACATGCACCTGCACCGGGCACAGAGCACTCAGTCCCCTGCACCTCTGCCCTGGCCGAGAAGAAAGGTGGGGACGGAGGGTGCAGTAGGCTCAGGAGACACCCTCGCATCTGTGGGCCCAGTCCAGAGCAGCGTGTGGACACCTGCCTGACATAAGCATGGCTGTGGAATACACACAGGGCCTGTTGCGAAACCACATCTGCGGGTTGGTGCCTGCATAGCGAGTGGTCCAGGAAGGATACTGCTCCCAGCACCCACTTGGCCCCGCCCTCCTCCAGTTGGGAGGTAAGCACTGGGCAGAAGGAAACATGGGCATTGTGCCATGGGATGGGAGATACTTTCCCCTTCTGTCCCAGTACCTCTGTCAGCCTGGGCAGCCCTCCCTGAGCCGGTCTGTGCTCTCTAGTAGGCACTAACTCAAGGCCACATGCTCTGTGCCCTCGCTGTGTGGCCATCCTCAATGTCTTCTGAGACCTTGCAGCCACCCCAGTGTACAGCTGCTCCTCCCAGTCCCCCATACTGCATCATCTGAGCCTGTCACCAGCATCCACTGCTTTGTGCCACTCGCCCCCAAGGCTGCCTCGCCACATAGTGGATACCAAAGGCAGTACCTACACCATGCCACCGGGGGGCTCCCTCCCCCTCTGCTCTGTAGTGACACCCGGCACTTCACGCTGCTCTGAATCTCCAGTCAGCAAACTGGGGGCGAGGCTGGGACTTCATCATCACCAGCAACTCCGGGATATAGTGGTGTGAGGTAAGCTGGGTTCATGGTAACCTAAGCCACCTGCTCACATGACTGACTAGTGTCCTCTGCTTCTGTGAGACCCAGCCCGTCCTAACAATTCTTAGTGTGTGAAGGGTAGATCCAGTGGACCAGACCTTTCCACCTCCAGTGGGGAAGCAGAGGCCTGCCAGAGACGCTACCCAGCTCCGACTCTGCCACAGCGTCACTAGCACCAGCCAGTGGTGGGATACAGCTGACCCATGTGGCTCTGTGCAGACCAGAGATGTCCTCAAGGACTGGATAGTGACAGAATAACAGGAAAGATGGCATGGCCAGCCGCAAGCCGGTGTGTGTGGTGCTGTCATTCATGAGCAAATAGCAACCAATCTGGTTCTCCTGCTGATGGGTCCTGAGAACATGGAGAGGATATGAAGACCTGGACCCAATGGGCACCGCATCGTCAAGAACAGGTTCACTAGAATAGGCTTGGTAAACCACCACCACCTGCCACTGGGCTCAACCAGGTGATCCATCCTGATCTGTCCTGTAACTAGGCTGGATGATCCATCCTGATCGGCCACTGGGCTAGACCTGGTGATCCATCATCATCTGCCCCTAGCTAGGCCAGGAGATCCATTGTGATTCTGTCGTTGGTCCAGTCCAAGTAATCCATCACCATCTGTCACTAGGCTATAGCCAGTGATCTACAATCATCTGCCAGGACCATTCTGGTTTATCCGACCCCACCCAGGAGAACTGTGTGGGGTGCAGTGGGAGCTCCGGCCTATATCTTTGAGATGGTCCTGATTTCTACAAGTCCCTCAGGGGTTATGGCCTCACTCTCTTGGCCCAGAGTAAACTGACTCCAGGAGTCCCCACTCATCTCTCAGGCTTTCATGGTGCCCAGTGGCTCTTGTTCCCTGGATCAGAGATTCGATGTGAGGGCTAAAAAGTACAGACAGCTGGCTGTGCACCAGAGGCCTGGGACTGACTCTGGGAAGTCGGAGGGTCCTGCACTCACTGTGGTGGGCTGGCCAGGATCCATGGGGCCATTTGCTGCTGGTCCTCTAACCCTTCACTCTCATGGTCAGCCCAGCTCAGATCCTGAACCCAAAAGATCTCAGCAGATCTGAACATCTTTCTCTCTCTTGGTGTATGGTTTCTGTTGAGTCCCAAAGACTGGTCTGCCATGTGAGGCCAGGTGGTTCAGGGAGGCTTCTCTGTGAATGGTAGAAAGGTCTGGAAATCTGTACCCTTCACTGGGCTGGGGACTTGGTGAGGGACCCAGCTGGTGTCCAGGGAAGGCAGCACACTTTCAAGAACACCTGAACCGCTAGGCATCCAGTCCTAAGCTGGCTGCTGCCATAAAGGCACCAACACAGACCAGCCCTACATATCCACCCGCATTTCAGTGTGTAGCACGTGGGTCTCTCTAGAACCTTCGTCAGTCCTGCAAGGCAAGGGTTCCCACAGAGGTGGGCTCAGCTGAGCTCAGCTAGGCACTGACTACCTCATCACACAGCTGTGAGATGATGAGCTGGAGCCCTGCCCTCTGGTTTTAGGGTTCCTCATGTCCTGTGTCCAGTAGCTGCCCACCTGCATAGGGGTCTGAGGCAAGGGTAGCATTCGACACCTGATTGTAATGTAGCTCTAACAGCTGGCACCACAGTGCCTTGTGCACGACACTGCCCCCTAGGAGCCCTTGTCTTTATAAGCCAGAGAGAACAGCTCCGGGGCTTAGTGTTGCTCTGAGAGGACATGCAAGAAGCCAGCATGTGTCCCAGCCCATAAGCACTTTTGTTACTGACAGTGTAGTCTATGTGTGTCGTAGCATCCGTCCACCATGAGGACATGCACATGTGTCACAAAGGATGCACAGTTCTGGTGTGGAAATTAAAGTATATGCATACTACATGCGAAGACTCTGCCCTGGGATAGCCACAGCCACACCTTGTAATGGCTAAGAGGCCGTGGATATGGGCACCGAATCAGCAATGCCCACACAAGGACCTGCCCGACCGGCTCCGGGCAGGAACTTGGCTCTGCAATAGCCATTATAGCCAGCCAGCCCAAGAGTGCCCCTCCTGAGCCATGTACTCTCCACAGGCTGGAGGTAGCAAACAGAGCCCCTGCCCCTCCAGCATTCCCTGGCCTACTCCAGCCAGCCCCCGAGTCCCTGCCAGAGAAACAGCTGTCACAGCGGCTTTCGGCAGCCCCTGTCTCCGTTATGGCTTATGTATGGCCCTCCAGGCGACTGGTTTGTGGGGAGGGACTGACTTTATAAATAAAATTTATCATTGTAATTATGGCTCCTGGAGAGAGCTGAGGACTTTTACAGCCTCCTGGAGGTCATGAATAATTTAGGAGAAGGGAAACTGGGCACTTTTGTTAGTGTAAAATGGGGCCCAGAGGTTCCCATTATTTGGCTGCTGGTGGTGCTGTGGTTGGCTATTTGGGGGACCAGCCTCTGGACACCCAGGATCCGACCCTGCTGGGGTCTGGGAACACTCCTCAGCATCCTCATCTTACTGAGGGCTCGGGCTCCATGAGGATGGCCACACTTGGTTTGACTATTAAAGGTCTCTGCTTCGGGCTGCTTCCGGAACAGAGTGACAAGTTCCTCAGTGGACCTGCTAACCCCGTGTCCAGTCTATGCCCTGGGCAGGACTTTTAACTCCACTACAAAATGAGTAACTCTCCACAACACGTGTAAGAGCAAGCCACAGACAATGTCAGAATAGCACACTGCTTGCCTACCCCATGACGTGTTAGCACAAGACCTGTGTGACCCTGAGAGTACCCAGAAATGAAAGGCACCCTTTGCTTACCTCCATTGGTGGGTGATTCACTGTCTCACTGCTGGTCGTTTCCCTCGTTGTTTAGTCCCACCTGCCCCACAAGGGCCAGCCCAGGTTCCTGCCATGTTTACTGGAGTTGTGCATTGGTCCTTATACCCACAATCTGCTCTCGTCCTGCCCCATCCTCTTTTCTTCTCCCCTGGGCCTCCTGCCACACACCTTCACCCACCCAGGTGCTTTGGTCAAACCCACCTACAACCACTCAGCCATGTCCAGTGGTTACTTTGGGGCCCTTGACTCTCTGGGCCAAGCAATGAGAGACTCTCCTTCTCACCCAACCTCTGGACCCCAGTACCCCATGTGCTGGATCCAGCTCCATCATTGGCATCTCTTCAACAGCCCGACCTTCTCAGGCTGAAGTCCCAGAGCTCCCATGTGATCGCCATGTGTTTCTGTCCTTGGGTGCCTGGGCATGCTCAGAACAGTAAAGCAAGCAGATGCATCCTCAGATCTGAGGGGACATCCAAACCCAGGGTGCAAACAGGCCATGCTGGCTCCTGGGGCTTCTGGGTGAGGAGGCTTTCCTGCTTCTTTGTCTTCTGGTGGTCATTGGCACACTTGGCCTGTGGCCTTGTCACCGATCTGTGCCCTTGGTCAGGCCATCTCCTCTTCTGGATCTAGGGGCCCCTCTGCCTCTAGGTGTTGGAGACCAGGTGACCTCTGTCTTGCCCTTTTGCAAATGTAATATCCTGATACTTGTTGATACCAATTATGTAAATCAGTCTCTTAAGTGCCTCTTAGAGTTTCTTATTGTTTAGCAAATAAGTTCTGTGAGTTCGCAAGGACAGAGATCAAATCACATTCGGTAAACGCCACACCTTTCCAAATTTCTTTTTTACAACTTAACCTCAGGCTCTGTCAGCCAATAAGTGGTGGAAAAATCTTTTTCTTTTGGATACTTAGTTGGTTGTTTTTTTTTTTTTTCTCTTTCTATTTTTTATACAACTTAACTTTAGGCTCTGCCAGCCAATAAGTGGTGAAAAAAGTCTTTTTCTTTTGGATATCTAGTTGTTTCCTTTTTTCTCTCTCTAGAGTCCCATGCTCTACGGACTGAGCTAGCCGGGCAGTTTTTTTTTTTATTTAGGGAAATGGGCTCCTGTTGAGAGATTATCGCTTAGGTGAAAAGCTGTCTGGGGGGGGGGGGGGCAGAGACGAGCTGGACTAACATACAAACAATAAACAACACACTCTTACCACGTGTTTCAAAGAGCCTGTTTTAAAGGCAGAAACAAAAGGATTCTGTTTGATTAATTTTACTAACATATAAACAATGAACAACACACTCTTAAATGTTATGTATTTTAACCTTATTTTGTATGTTTCAAAGAGCCTGTTTTAAAGGCAGATATAGAAGGATTGTTTAATTAATTTTACTAACATATAAACAATAAACAACACACTAAAGGCAGACACAAAAGGATTGTTTGTCCCCTGGTAAGCAACAATGTGAACCAACAAAGTGACCCGATTGCGCTTTTGGAAATTCCACGGCAATCTTTACTGAAAATAAAAAAATTTCGCAGACAAGTCGGTGCATTTCCCTGTGGGCCACTTTGGCTTTAGTGAAAAAAATAAACTAAAATAAAAAACCGTAAACAAGCCGGTGCCTTTCCCAGAAACGTTTCCCGGAAAGGTGCAGGCCCTTTCATTTGCTAATTACCTTGGGTTTTGTAAGTTCCATTAGGTTCGCACCTTGCCCTAAGGGTGTCTTACTTCCCAGATACTCAAGGTAGCACGGGCTGCCGATTTAAATATTATTTTAACTACAACTAAGCATTTTAAACTTTTGTAAGTTTACATACAGCTGATGAACTTTTGTAAATAGACATCAGCTGTATGTAATTTTGCCCTAATCATAAGTGATCTCCTACATTCAG
The DNA here is from genome assembly GCA_035773235.1 of Eospalax fontanierii. NCBI lineage: Eukaryota > Metazoa > Chordata > Mammalia > Rodentia > Spalacidae > Eospalax > Eospalax fontanierii. The sequence goes on from CM069536.1 coordinate 80,642,616, forward strand.
GGAAAAAATTAACTACAGATCACCTTATACCTGTAAACTTTAATATGATCAAACATTGGTTTAATACTAAAGCCTTAAAAAAGGATGGCAGTTATTTGACTCAGGAATGCTGTGTAACATCATTTTAATAACATTTTACTTTATGAAATCTTTTTTACTTTATTTATTTTAACAGAATGGCTTACTCTGAGGCTGTTTTGTTTTTTTTTTTTTTGTTAAACAGCACATAATGATCTATGATTATTTACTTAAAGAGGCATTTGTTTGTTTTTAGGATGTAACTCTATAGTTTGCATTGCACAGGAGAGTTTTTAAGTTTAATTATTACCAGTGCAAATAAAAACACCTGTCCTTGTTATGATTTGTATACGTTTTTTAAGGCAGGCAAGCCTTTTTTTTATTTTGTTGGGTTACTTAATCCAAAACAAGGGTTGATCAATTAAAACAGAACATTTACTTAGTTTGCCATTACTTGAGAGTGTCAGACAAAGTACTGCAAAGAGAATATCCATAACTGGATATGTCGGGGTCTCTTAAAGACATGCCTAACTGCAAGGAGGTTCATGTCGAAAAAATAATAACTCAAAACCTCTCCCCAGCAAAAGACATGATTGCCTACAACAGGCCATGGGGGTTAGGTCTCTGTCTTTCTCTCCATCTGCAGCCATTGCCACCTCTCAGGGACCAAGCTTGGATCTTTTTAATTCTAGTAAAAGGGTGGAGATGTTGGAGACCAGGTGACCTCTGTCTTGCCCTTCTGCAAATGTAATATCCTGATACTTGTTGATACCAATTATGTAAATCAGTCTCTTAAGTGCCTCTTAGAGTTTCTTATTGTTTAGCAAATAAGTTCCCCCACCTGTAGCCATCCTCGGCTACACATGCCCATGACTTCTGGTTCTTCCAGTGATTTGTTTCCTAGCAACCTTAGTCCATGCCCCACCTAGCCCCTGCCTCACCTCTTAGTGTCTTCCTGATATTCACATAACCTTAAGATGGGCTTTTGTCTTTGTTAATTGCCACATTTCTGTATGGATGTATCTACATTCCTGATTCCCCAAAAACTATAAGTACCCCTGAAAACAATAAAGCATGTGGCCTGTTTGAAGAGCTCAGGTCGTCCTTGTGTCTTTGTTCGTCTCTGTCCTGTGTCTGAGCGGCCTGCAGCCTGCCTGTGGAGCCCAGGTCCGTCTATCCTCGTGTGTCTGTCGTGTCTCTGTCTTGTGTGTGTCTGAGCGGCCTGTCTGAAGAGCACAGGTCGTCCTGTGTGTCTGTGTTCATCTCTGTCTTGTGTATCTGCGGCCTGAAGAGAGACATTTCCCCAGGTCCGTCTGTCCTGCGTGTTCATCTTTATGTGTCTCTGTGTGTGTGTCTGTTTGTCCCCACTCATTCCAGGTTTCAGAGTCTCATGTCCACGCTGCCCGCTGGACGGGACATCTAGGAGGATTTGTGTGACAGCCTTCAGGGCCCAAAGGACAGTCCAGTGCCATCTTCCCATCTAAAGGCCCTTGACTCAGCTGACCTGCAAAAAGCCCCTCCAGACTAGGTGCATTCTCAGATTCATGAGGATCTCTCTGGGGTGCCAGTGTTCAGTCTACCACAGGGGATGACCCCAAAGTCACCTCCCATTTGGAATTCCTTAGAAGCAGAAGTATATCCAACTCCCCGACTTCGGAGATCCCCACTCACCTCTAACTAACCAGGTCTCATCCTCATCCCTCTGACACCCAAGCCCACATTTCCTTCACCTGTGGAAATGTCATCTGTCCCCTTTAGAGGCATATTAAAGCCCCAAAGACATCTCCATCTTCACCCACAGAAGCCGGTGACATGATCAGTGTAATGTACAACATTTTAGTAAATTGTCACATGCTGTTCAAGCTTGTTAAAAGAGGACTCTGGGAGCAAGGAGACTCCCCCTTGTCTCTTCCAAAACTCCCTTCCTGAGTCAGGCTGGGCCCCTGGCTCTGTAATGGGGAGAGAGAAAATAGCAAGCAGCTAAGAGTATTCAAAATATCACGTGCTTAAAAATAGCTAGAAAGTAAACTATCTCGGAAGGAGGCTACTACTGTTTATCCCAGCGAAAAAAAACGCCTGCAGTTGGAAAGATTCCAAAAGCTTATCCATGGAGAGAAAACTCAAGCAAGAACTCCAGCTGAGGAGCTGGAGACATGGCTCAGTGGTTAAGAGCACTGGCTGTTCTTGCAGAGGATCCAGGTTCAATTCTCTGCATCCACATGGCAGCTAGCAACTCCAGTTCCAGAAGATCTGACGCCTTCTTCTGACCTCCACAGGCATTGCCCGAAATGGGTGCACTTACACACATGCAGGCTGTACACTCATATGCGTAAAATAAAAATAATAAATAAAATATTCAGAAAAAAAGACTCCAGCTGTCCACCTCAGTCACCACAGTCAGTTGCTGCTGGATGTTTTAATGGTGTAGCCTTGGCTCTTAATCAGGCGAGTCCACTCATTGTAAACTGCTGTTTGACAATGTTTTGCTATTGTTTGTTCTTTTAATCTTGCTTGCTAAGTGTTTAATAAACTTATTCATTAACAAACGTTCTCTGGACAGTACAGAGCCTTCAGTCATGTGATGAGGGCAATGCAGGGTGCAGACAGTCCTGGCTTCACTGGGGCAGACCTTAAGATCAAGAGACAGTGGCTATGGATGCCAGGTCCTCCCAGGTCCTCACCCATGAGAAGGGGGATGAGGCCGGGCAGGTGCTCTCTGCTACTGTTGGCCTTCAAGGTGGGGGACAGACACAGGCTGCTGTGCAGGCATCTCGACAAGCTGGAAACGGCCAAGAAGAGCCCTCAGAGCCGTGCTCTTGGCCGCAGCTAAACTCTGAAGGAAGGAAGGAAGGTTAGTCCAGTGAGTGGCATTTGTTCTAGAAGCAATAAGAAAGACCCTTTCATATCTGCTCATGTCTGAGCCGGTGAGCACTGGGCCAGGAGCTCTGCAGTCACCGGACCCCTGCTTCATCCTCAGCTCCAGCCTCTCCCAACACCAGCCCTTCCATTTGCACCCAGAGAGGGACCCATTAAGCCCAACAGGGGTGTCCCTTCATATACACCTCCTTGTGGCTGAGGCCTCGGGGCCATTCCTGACCCTTTGCCTCCCAACTCCGCCTCCTGATGCCCTCACCTATCCACAGGCTTCAGAGGGACTGAGACTGCTGACTGCCATTACAGATAATACTGTCCCTATGGCGAGGAAGGCCAGGGCTCCAGGGACCTTGTAATCCAGGGTCACAGCCCTGAGCCCCAGCAGGCTAGGCCACGAAGGTGAGCCAGGGGCTGACTTCACTGAAAGGAGCCTCAGGGCTGTGTCTCTGGGGGCTGGGACCGGCCTGTGGGCCGCAGCCACATCCACCAGATGGAAGCAGCTGGATGCCTCCTACTGGGGGGTCTCTCTGCTCTTTTAGCCTGACAGACCCTGCCTGCCCTCTCCCCCGCAGCACACACGTTCAGCCCCCACCAGCTCATGCTTGCTCTCGGCTAGCCTAAGTCCTGCACCCCGCTGCCCACTCCGGAAGCCCCTGTGGAGAAGCCCATGGCCTGGGCTCTTGCCACTTGTCCCCGCCTTTCCAAAAGGCTCTCTGCATCCAAAAGCCAGATGAAGGCCTGGCAGCCAGGCCAGCATGGCCCGGAAGTGGGCAGGACTGGAAAATGGCCAAGGGCTGGTAGCACAGAGCTCACTGTAGTGGCTATGTGGCCAGAGGAACTGTGACTGTGGAGCCCCCAAAGCCTCTGCCCCACGGGTCACTGCTGGAGGCCCTCCAGGCCTCCCGGGGAGGGAAGCAGCGCCAGTCCTCCTCCTGGGTTCACCGCATGCAGCTGCTGGGCGTCTTCCCCTGTGTGCGGCCAGGGGCTTGCCGTTGTTCACCGTGTTACCCAGCTGGCACAGAGCTGGCATGCGGTACAGAGCTAAGGACAAGGGAAGCAGGCTGGTACAGGACTCCGATCAATTCCATCTCCATCCCGTCAGGCCGGGGTTGTTATGGAGTCATCTGCTTGGACCAAACCAGGGCCTCCTCATCCTTGACAGTGTCATGGTTTACAGGAGGGGGCAGAGCCAGCTCCCCCTCCCCAGGCTTCCTTCACTGGCCAGAAGTCCAGGATGCTCCGAGGATGCAAAATCCCAGCGTCACTGGGCAGCCTTATCTCTCCTGGTAGAGAGCAGGCTGCAGGCTTGTAGACACGGCTCTGGAGGGCGCAGTGTGAGCAGCATCAGATGATGTCGGGGGATGCTTATGGCCCTGCCCAAGTCAATCAAGTGCTCTATCTTGGAGCATACAAATTACTCAGTGCAGAAAAGAAGGTGGTGACATCTCTCTCCAGGGAGAATGGACAGTGAGCAGCTGCTGAGGCCTGGGTCAGCCGTTCTGTCCTCTCACCAATAAGAGGGGCAGGAAAAGGTTGCCTAGAACTCTTGGCTGGGGCCACGCAGCCTACTCTGCCCCTAGAATGGGCATCTTGGGCTCTGTTGACACAAGCGAGGTCAAATCTCTGGGAGGTGGTCTTACTGCCTTCGCGGCACGGGACCCCGGTTCCTCCAGCCTCCTCAGTGGTGTCTCCAGAGCCAGGACCAGCAACTTCAGCCCAGGGCCAAACCTACCCATCATCACAAATAAAGCTTTGTTAGAAAAGCCTCCCCTTCACTCTCACAGAACATCTACCCTGTGGGACAGGGCACACTGCCCTGTCATGAAGGCAGCAAGAATACCAGGCAAGGGCCCTACCCACAGCTACATGGCATGGAGGTAGGTGGTGAGCCCAGGCCACCGTGGCCATATGTGTGATCTGGACTGGCCTTGGGGGGTCCACCCACTGCTCACATTGCCCCTCCAGTCAGGCACGCTGGGCTCCTAGGGTCACAAAGCTCTACAAGAGCAAAATGTCTTCCTGTTCCTTTATTTTAGTATTTTGTTACTTTTATTTTATTTGTATGAGTGTATTGCCCGCATGTATGTGAGTGTGCCATGTTGTGTGCAATGCCTGAGGAGATCAGAAGAGGGTGTCATCCCCTGGAACTGGAGTTATGAATGGTGGCTGTCAGCCACTTTGTGGGAGCTGAGAATCAAACCTGGGTCCTCTATAAGAGCAACCAGTGCTCTTAACCACTGAGCCATCTTTCCAGCCTCATACCCCTGTTCTTAATGCAACCACATGGGGTGGGGCACCTCAAGTAACCCGTCAAATTGGCTAAAGCCCCACAAACCAGGCCTATATGTTCAAAGACCCCATGCTGACATGGGAGCTGTGAGCAGGCAGGCCGAGCCAGTCTGCCATGTCCCCACTTTGGCCAGGCTGCTGTATCTCCCTGGGCAGTACCTTCTCCTCTAAACTGAGGGGCAAGCGCAACATCTGCCAGACAGAGCAGGTATAGCAGAGAGTCCTGCTTCAGCCCAAGACAGACACTGGACAAAGCAGACTCCCAACCCTGCTCAGCCTCTCTGGCCTGATGCTGACCCTTCCCCGGGGGCTTCTATTGAGTCTCAGCCAACATGCACATAATTTGTAACTTGGGCCCTGTCCTCCCAGGATGCCAGGACAGGACACCTTATGAAAGCAGGAGGTTTGGGGCAGGGTGGGTCCCATCTCCACCTCAAAGCTCTACTGAACAGTAAAGCCTAGCCAGGGGCTGAATTCTGTGGTTACCCCACACTCTATAGCCCCACATCACCTTCATCCACCCACTCCATCCCCAATTCTATACTATGTGTTTTTCAGGAGGTTCATGGCTCTAGAACTGGCCTGGTAGGAGCTATGGGGGACAAATTGGGCCAAGAGGGGTGGGGAAAGTTGTGCTAACCCCTGGCCTTGTCTGCAGGCCTGGCCTGATGTCCACTAGAGGCCTGGGACCCGGCACCTCCCAAAGATCTGGAACCAGTGGCCTATGCGGGGCTGTCGCAATTTCTGTCAAAGGGAGAAGTAGTCATAGGTCGGCCTTTGCCAGCTGGACAGTGCTACAATCCAGCACAGAGGCCTGGCTAGGGGATGCAGACCAGCAAGAACTGCATCCTGCAGATGAGTGGGTACCCGGGTGAGAAAGGACTGGAGCTCAAGGAGACCTGTGTGACCTGTGAGTGCCACCCACCGCCTGCCTCTTGAGGAGACTGATCAAAACCAGCCAGGACCATGCTGGGCTGCACCCTGCCATTGTCCTACAGAGCCTGACAGCTTCTGCCCCTTATGGACCCAAGAGTCTACCAGGTGAGTGGACAAGCTCTGGGAACCAGGTCGGAGTGGCCTTCCCACCTGGGATCACAGATTCCCAGTGACGGGTACAAGTGAAGAGCCACTGTGGACAGCAGGCTGCAGGCCAAGTCTGGGCAGAGCTCACACAACTCACCATGGACAAACTCCCTTTAATCTGGATGTGGGGTAGGGGAGGAGCTCTTTAAAGTGGAGACAGTTGCAGGCAAACCATGGCAGTCAGTGACCCCAGAACCTCATGTCTCCTTGCATATACAGGGAGAAGCAGGCCAGCTTGGTCTTGCCCCATGTGCCTGGTACACCGAGGCTCTGGGTAGCTAGGCCCGACCCGAGGGCTCCAATAGCCCTCCACCCATCCTTTGCCCAAGGCCAGGCCATCTCTGGGGGAAGCAGAGAGGTGAACAGGTCAAGCTTAGAAGCTGACATGCCAGCCTCTGGTCACACAGGATAGTAAGGGCTGCACTGTGTGCAGAGCAAATCTGGGGGCTGCTCCCGGGGCAGCGAAGGGCCGAGTCAGGAGACGCAGCATGCCGCCGCCGGTCTTCCGCAAGGCCGGCTTGCAGAGGTGTGTTCTATCAGGCCTTATGACCCTCTTCTCTTGGGCACTGCTACAGAGACCTCCGACCTTCCCAGGACCTAGATAGCTGCCAAATAACCCAGCCTCACCTCAACTTGGGTCCTGGCAAGGGGGTACCCACACTGTCTGTCTGGGGCTCTTAAGGCCCGGATCAGCCCTGTATCACTCTGGGGCTCCCCGACACCCCACTGATACAGCCCCATCACCTGTGCTGCTGTCACAAGAACCAAATGCACCCAGAGAAGTAGACCCAGCATCTCGCATGGATTAGTCCTGTGCTGTATGCCATGAGTGAAAGAAAACAGCCAGCTTGTAGTTTGAGTTCATCTCAGAGGAAATCAGCCTTAGAGAGATTTCACCCCCTGAGACCACCTGTAGGTAATGTTGACAAACTCAGCCTTTGATCCTTGTAACTAAGCTCCACAGGGATGTCCTTGGGTCTGACCAAATGGCTATCTCACCTGAGCTGAGTTAAAAGCAGGCGCCAGGGGTTTAGCACTTCCCTGGTTCAAAGACCCTGCCTCCCCTTTTAGTGCCATCTTCCTAAAAGGCATACAACTTCCTGGTGGGCTTTGAAGGTTAAAGATAATGTCTTTCTGTTATTTACCACATTCTTGTATTCCTGAAACTCTGTATAAGTACTCCCTAAAACAATAAAGCGCACGGCTTGAAGAGAGATTTCCCAAGCCGTCATTTTGCGTGTTCTGTCTGTGTGTCTCCACTCATTCCAGGTTACTGGGAAAGCCTCAAGCTCACCGTTGAAACCCGCTGGCGGGACAATCCTGGGGGCATGAGCCCAGTGCCTGCTCGTTGAGCCCTGGCCAGGAGTACCTGAGTGAGGCCAGCAGAGGCCAGTCTAGCCAGGAGCCTTGGGGGGAGCTCTCCCTCCCACTCAAGTCAGGAATGCTTGCTATTTGGGGAGCTTCCAGGCTATTCCTGGCAGGAGCACCAGCCCTTCCCAGGACCCCATCTGCTTTTTGCCCTGCAAAGGGGAGTGATTGGGGAGAAGAGGCGTGTCCATATCTTCGGTTTCCTTTCCAGCCACAGAGGAAGCACAGCCACCCTGAGGTCATCGCTTCCACATAGCCCTGAAGCCAAGCTGCTTACTTAGGTGCCTGGGAGAGGAGTCACCTCTACCTGGGACCACCAGGCCTGTGTTCAGCAGCTCCTCTTAGATCCAGCTGCCTAGAGTCCAACAAAGCAGCCAGACCTCAAGACTGCTCAAGCCACTGCCCCATGTTGTAATGGAAACTTCTCGACTGCCCTGTGAGCAACAGCTCCAGTTCCTGCCCCGTGAGACTCTCAGCAGCAGCAGATTGCAAGACAAAGCAGGTGGGACAGCACATACAGGACCAATACCATGCCACAGGAGCCCAGGTGGGCCAGGCCTTGTGCGAATGTGTGTGCATGTGTGTGTGTATGTCCATGTGTATGTGTGTGCCCATGAGGAGGGCCCCACAGAGGCTCTGACTTCCCAGGACCTTGGCCCACTCCCAGCCCTAGGGGACACCCCACAGAAAGTCCCCAGCACAGCACAGATATCGGGGTGGGGAGAGCAGCCAAGGCTGCCGAGCATGATGCCGGTCTCTGGCCGGAACTAAGGAAGGGCTTCCCTGTATGGGTCAGCAGGGCAGGGGGAGATGCTGAAATTACTGATGTACCAGCTGTTGTACTTGGCACCCTGTCCACCACCAGGGATTCTCAGTGACACATCACAGAAGTGGCAGTGTGTGACAGATGGGTGGCAAGAACAAGGATGTGGCCAGCCAAGCTAGGGGGCGGAAGGGAGATCAGGGCACAAGGTAGGACAGCCACTAGAGAGATGTGACATTGGAGTCACTGCCAACTTCCAAAGGCTTCAAGACAAAGTGAGGGAAGGAAGGCCTTTGTCAGGTCCCAGAAGACTTCCTAGAAGCTCTTCAAACTAAGGCTTTGGCAAAATTTGGGGACTAGGAAGCAACAGGGGTTCCTAGACCCTCCAGGACCTTCAGGGCTGGCTCCTGGACAAAGCCCTTTCTCCCTGGGACTGTCTACGCTCCAGACTGCACACACCATGTCCACTTGCCTAGGCTTCAGGGCGCAGCATCTAATCCTGGCTCTGAGGCCATTTGTGAGTGTGAATGTCTGAGTGTGCATACACAGGAGTGTGTGAAGTAGGAGTAGGCATACATTCATGTAGACATGTGAGTGTTGATCTTTGAAGATCCCATGGATGAATATAAGTGAGGCTTACGTATGGGTGTGTTCACATGCACACACAAGCATGTTTGCACACATGTGACTGCCTGATTCACACTTATCTGTGTGCATGTAGATGCATGTGCGCATATGTGTGTGTGTGTGCCCACATTCCCTTCTAAGGAGGCTTCTAGTTGGGCCTCTTTTGACCCTTGTCCTCCAAGTCTGGCTTGGGTTCTGACGTCTGTGGCCTCTGTCAAGTGGAGAGCGCTCCCTTGAGCTTTATTCACTCTAGTAAGGCAGAGGGAACCACTCTGGCACACTTAGTGGAAGCAGGCTGCTGGCTTCCCCTCCTGCCCATCCCAGAGCACAGGCCTGGCCCCAGCAAGGACAGGCTGTAATTTGAGTGCATTTGCTCAGAGGCCGGCTCATAACAGATGGGTGATAAAGGGTAGAAAATAGTTCCAGGAGCCCAGGGCCTGCAGAGTGTCACAGCCACACCATGCTGGCCTGAAGAGGGCCTGGCACCTATAGCTGTGTCCCTTATCCTGGGAAAGAGTTCCGCAGCTGTCCCCCTTAGTGCTGAGGCCCGGCTCCTCTAACCCAAGGGCCAGTGGTGCTCCCAGGGGTGGGGATCCAGGCCCAGATACAAGTGCCACTCAACTCACCTGTGGTATGGACCCACAGTCCCCTGACGGATGCCAGCCACTGAGGGCCACCCCAGTCGCAAAGCCTCTGCCCTTCCCTCCCGCTTCCGCCTCCGCCTTCTCTTTCTTCTGTTCCCCATGGCCAGCCGCCTTCCTGACCCGATGCTGTGTTAGGAAAATGTGTTCCCTTCCAAGGTAACTGAGTCACACAGACTGTGTCTGGCAGGCATCATTAACAGGGCCTTGGCCCGCCTGAAATATTTATTCCTCCTGAGCATCCAGACAAGCCAGCCTGTTACTTCCCATGGAAGACAGCACAGAAGCCTCTGGGCCAGCAAAGGCAACCTTCCGGGGACCCGAGGGTGTCCTCCTTGGAGTCAGGGCAAGCGCCTTTCTCCTGTCCACTCTTGGTCCTCCAGGGGAAGGCCCACAGAGAGCCCATGGAAATGCGAGCACTTTCCCCGATACCAAGGGGCAGCAATGCCAACAAAGGGCTCCAGTGCAGAGACCTGGGAAAACCCAGGTGAGGAGGAAGAAGAACACTGCTCCACGCTGCCCCACACCACCCCACACCGCCCCACACCGCTCCCCACTGCCCCACACTGACCTCCACTGCCCCACACCGCCCCACACCGCCCCACACTACCCACACTGCTCCCCACTGCCCCACACTGACCTCCACTGCCCCACACTGCCCCACGCTGCCCCACGCTGCCCCACGCTGCCCCACACTGCCCCACACTGCTCCACACTGCCCCACACTGCTCCACACTACCCACACTGCTCCACACTACCCACACTGCCCCACACTGACCCCCACTGCCCCACACTGACCCCCACTGCCCCACACTGCCCCACACTGCTCCACACTGACCCACACTGACCCCCACTGCCCCACGCTGCCCCACGCTGCCCCACACTGCCCCACACTGACCCCCACTGCCCCACGCTGCCCCACGCTGCCCCACACTGCCCCACACTGCTCCACACTGACCCCCACTGCCCCACACTGCCCCACACTGACCCCCACTGCCCCACACTGCCCCACACTGACCCCCACTGCCCCACACTGCCCCACACTGACCCCCACTGACCCCCACTGCCCCACACTGCCCCACACTGCCCCACACTGCCCCACACTGCTCCACACTGACCCACACTGACCCCCACTGCCCCACGCTGCCCCACACTGCCCCACACTGACCCCCACTGCCCCACGCTGCCCCACGCTGCTCCACACTGACCCACACTGCTCCACACTACCCACACTGCCCCACACTGACCCCCACTGCCCCACACTGCCCCACACCGCCCCACACCGCTCCCCACTGCCCCACACTGACCTCCACTGCCCCACACTGCCCCACACTGCCCTACACTGCCCCCCACTGCTCCACGCTGCCCCACACTGCCCCACACTGACCCCCACTGCCCCACACTGCCCCCCACTGCCCCCCACTGCTCCACACTGCCCCACACTGACCCACACTGCCCCACGCTGCCCCACACTGACCCATACTGCTCCACGCTGCCCCACACTGACCCACACTGACCCACGCTGCCCCACGCTGCTCCACGCTGTCCCACACTGACCCATACTGCTCCACGCTGCCCCACACTGACCCACACTGACTCATCCAGCTGGGAAGGACAGGAGGACCAGCCTGCAGGAGTCCCCAGGGATACCTCATTTCTTTCTGGCCTCAATTCCCCACATGCTAAGAGGGAGAGCCTGGTCCCTGGCTTCCCTGCCCAGGCACCCAGCAGGATCTACACCCTGAGCAGGACTGGAGGACTCAGAAGCCGTGACTTCTGGAACCAGCAGGCTGCCACAGGGAGCAGGAGACTGACAAGGGGTGGCTCTGGGCAGGCAGGACACACCTTTACACTCCAAATGTGAGAGATGTGATATGGGAAAGAAATGGAATCGGAGACAGAGAGGCACAGGGAGAGACACCAAGAGATGTGCATACATGCAAAGACAATCAGACCGAGAGGGAAAGAGGAATGGAGAGAGGAGCTGAGAAACTCAGAGGCGGGGCTGGAGGCCCAGGAGGGCAGGGGCCAGCGAGGATGCAGCAACTTCCAGAAGATCCTTTCCTGTGAGGGATCTCTGACAAGAGGAAGCCTCTTCTGTCATCTGCTCCCAGCATCAGGTCTCAGGGCCTCCCATGCTGCAGGGGGCAGCACAGAGGTGTCCACTGCCATTAACTATAAGCTCAGAGCATTGCAAGAAACTGTAATCAACTTCACACTTCCTGAGCAGTCCATGACAGTGAGTAGCTATCTCAGGACATCAGTCCAAAGGAATAGTACACAACTGTCAAATGTGATAATTATGAAGACTGTGGCTGCAGAGGAAACTGCTGACATTAGGGTTTTGAGTTGGCAGGGAGCAGGATTTATCTGCACTGGGAGCGCCACAAAAGAAAGCTGGTGTCTAGAGGACGATGGGAGCCAGGGAAGCCAGCCCAGTTTCCAGGGAGGCATTTCCTCTTCCTTTCATCTTTATCTGTAAGTATTGCTTGTGCAATAAATAACGTCTTTCTTTTCTTAGGACCATGCTCCAGTAAATGAGGTCTGCAGCTCGAGCCTCGCACCCCAGCTCCCAACCACAGACACGGCATCCAACCAGAGAGAATGAGGGGCCCATACAGGGTTCACAGCCACCCAGGGCTGAAAGGGTAAGGTCACATGGTGCCCAAGACACAAGCCACCGCTGTGAGTGGGGAGGGGCTCGGGCGAGGAAGGCCAGGCAGGATCCCAACGCTTGCAGTCAAGTTGCCCTCCGCTTCGGCGTCCTGGGAGGGGACAAGACCAGGGCCTGGACTGAGGTTAAGGAAATGGTACCACTTCGAAGTGTTTGGTTTGGTCAAAGCACCAAGTTCACACAGGGTGACCAAAGGCATGGGGACCAAGCTCAGGGGGTTGGAGGGCAGCACCACACTGCCCCAGGCTAGGGTTCAGGGCAAGGGGCCACATTCGAGGACAGGGAGTGATGGAGGCCAGACTGAAGAAGTCCGAGGGACAGAGAGGGATGCTGGAAGGGGAATGGGAGTCATGGAAGCTATAGACATGGGTAACTAAAGGAAGTAGATGTTAGAGCAAGGGAGAGGTGGGGACCGAGCCCCACCAGAAGCAGCCTGGAGATGGCCCCAGCTCCCCATGCTCAGCCCCGCAAACACCCTGCTGTTCCATGCCATAAAGGCACAGGTGCACAGGAGATGGTGCCCCGTGGTGAAGTGGAGCAGGGTAAAAAGGTGGCCCCCGGGCATGAGCTGTGTGGGAGCTGCCTTCTTCCACTGCCACGGCGGAGGTAGGAGCCGACGGCTCGTGCCACAGAGTCAGCTGGCAGCAGTCACCATTCAGTTCAAGTTCCTGCCCTGGCCAAGCCCTACTTCAGGGAGCTAGCAGGCTCTGCTTCCTATGCCAGGGTCCCTCCCTGCAACTTACCACCCCTCCTCCCTGACCCAGGACCCACACACACACATAGTCCCTACTGTGGTCTGAACTGCAGGCTAGCATCTGAACAAGTACAGCAGAGTTGGAGGGCAGTGAAGATGGCCCAACCATCTTGCTGAGGCCCCAGGGCGAGGCCTGGGATGCCTGGCAACCCCTGTCCAAGGGGATATGACAGAGGCTCAGGATGTCTCAAGTCAGGAACATGGTACTGGGAAGTTGGTAAGCTTAAGTCCCTCCCCTGTACATTCCCTGGTCTCCATGTTCTCAGTACCTGGGCCTTAAAGCCTCTGATCGAGCAGCCAAGGGTCAGAGTGACTGTGCTCAGGTGGCCTTCAGTTGGTGGTGGTTATCCTCGGCACCTTCAGGCTACTCCTGCTATTTCTCCCGACTTGGAGAACTCCCCTCAGAACCCCTGCGTTCACAGGAGACATAGCCTGGCCTGAAGCATGGGCCTGCCAGGCACTGACCTCATCCACATGTGACTGTCCAGCTTCATTCTTATGGAGCGGCAGGGCAAGGACTAGGGCAGGTGAACGGCTTGGTCCTCCACAGCAGGCCCTCTACACAAAGCCCAGAAGAAGTAGGTGAGATCTGGCAGGACTGCCACTCTCCGGCAGGAGGGGCTCATGGCCATTCATTCCCCAACCCCACCCCTAGGATGGTAACAGGAAGTACCCCCCCTCTATCCTGAGACCCAGCCGGCCAGAATGCAGGTGCCATGGGGCTGAGCCACAGAGAACCTCGAGGCACGTGCGATTCCGAGAGCCCTTGGAGGTGGCTGTCCACTGTAAGAGGGGCTGGGGCTGTGGCAAGGGTCCGGGTGGGATGGGGATGTTGAGAGTGCCCAAGTAGCTCTGGTAGAGTCTGGGGCCATTTGGAGAAGTCAGTGCCTGTTCTGCCGTCCCAGACAGAGCCTTGATAAGCCTAGGCTCAGGGGTTATGGGACCAGGCTGTGGTCAGTGGGGCAGTGGCATAGCCACAGTTTCTCCATCATCTCTGCCTTCTAGGGAGGGGTCAGCTTCTTGCAAGAGCTGGGTATCTCACCTGCAGGGTCAGGTGTCCAGGCCAGTCAGAGGTTGTCTTTATGTGGTGGGGTAGGAGGGCCTGGATACCCTTTGCCAACTGAGTCATTTATGGTCTTCTTCCCAGACATCACCCACAGGGACACCAAGGCTACTGTCAAGGGTGAGTTCTGAACAGGAGTCCCCATCTGCCCAGGGATCCTGGGCCTCCGTCCCCACAGGACAGGCCTAGGGGCAGCCTCAGCCCCACCCCTGTCCCCATACTTTCAGTCATTTTAGACCCCGACTCCCCCCAAAGTGACCCTGTTCCCACAGGCCCACTCCCAGGTCACTGGCATGCAGATGGGCAGCGGCACCCCCATGTGGGTCCAATCTGCCTTAGGCAGGTGTGACGGGAACCCTTGTCCAATGGGTTTCACAGAACTTACTCCAGGCCCCCAGCTGACCATCACCATGATGACCAGAGGCACATCAGTAACCCAGGCAGCATGTCATAATTCTCCATTGCGGCCCTGCCAGCAGGGGGTACACCTTGCAGGGCCTCACTAGGGAGGGCTGGCGTGCATCAGCCCAGACTGACCCACCACCCTCCCGCCTACAGTGCCCAGCCGGCCAGCTTCCCGTGGGGGCTCCCTGCTCCAGCTGGCACCTCGCAGTGGCTCCCTGCTCCTGTGGCTAACTGTGTGTGTCTTGTTCGGAGTCATGCTGGGCCTGTACTGTGGCCAGGCCAAGCACGTTAAGGTGGTCCTGGAGGATCTTCAGGCTTGGCTCCTCGTCCTCATCCTGCGCCTGTGGCGAGCAGTCCTTGCTTGCTGGTACTGCCTCCTGCAGCTCTGAACCATGGTTGGACAGCAGCGACATCTGGACATTTAGACAGCCCTAGAAGGCAAAGCTGTAGGGGCTCAAGGTGATCTTTGGGTTTGCATATGGTTCTGTGCCCTGGCACGGAGGTTAACCCCAGGACAAAGCCCAGCGGGTCAATACTTGGCAAACCCAGGAGGCCTAAGGGGTTGCAGCAGCAGAACAAAAGAGAAACGGGGTCATCTCTGGCTTGACACAGCAGGAACCCTCCCCTCACTCCAGTCAGCACAGGCTCGGGTCTTGAGATCCCAGGATTTTATCAGAGGGGTTCAACCCCTGTGGCTCGGGACCCCTGTGCTCCCAAGCCCTGTGACCAGCCCTTGCCAGGGTCCCTCGCCTGAATGTCACCATGTGTAGCCCTTTAAGAATGAGAGCCATTCACATCTGAGGGGTAGCCTGGGAAGGCAAGCCCACTTCTTGCTGCTCTGAGGTCCAGCCCTTGCCACACTGTCTCTCTGCAGTTCTTGAGGCCCTGTGGGTACCGGGATCCCGTCCTCTAAGGCCAGGTCTGATTTTCCCTACTCAGCACTAGGATCTGTGGTTGTCACTGCAGTGCGGAGGGATCACAGCCCAGGGGTGTGGAAGCACAGTCCAGCTTTGGACCCACCTGCTTTCAGAACACATATGGTTCCTGGGCCCCATTACCAGAGTCACAACCGAGCCCAAGGCTATGAAGACTGCTGCCAGCTGCTGTGGCTTTCCCAACCCTGTGTAAGCACAGCCCTGACACACATGTTGCAGGGGCAAGGGAAGCCCATGGCAACAAACTTCAGGGCCCCCTAGACCCACATGGAAGGGGAGCTGTGAGCACAAGGAGGCCCACAATCAGACACCAGCAGGAACCACTGGAGGGACTGTGTGCTGCCCTGGAATAAACTTGTGAGGAGTGTTTGGGGGCCAGTGTTGAACGCTAGAGCATGGATGGCCGTTTTCTTAATGTGTCCCCACTACTTAGGTGAAAGGAAATATTCTGTACCAAAATACCTGCAGCCTCTTCAGTCCCCAGAGCTTTACAGAAATGGCTGTTCAGGAATCGCTCCAAGGCCAGCACACCTCACCCTCCATGGGCCATGGGTCCCTTAGAGCTCATTGATGAGAATTTGGACTCCTAGCTCACTGAGGTGCTGTTCACCCTCCTCTGGCCTTCAGGGACCCCACACCGTGGTCTCCAGCCACAGAATTTGGGGGCCATAGTGTGAAGGAAGCTAGTAGAAAAGGCTCCTGCTTTCAGGAGTGGCCTAGAGAGGACCAGCCTATAGAGCACATCCTCTGAGATCAGCCATCACCATAGTTAGTGCCCCTACACCAGCCCAGCTGCCCCCAAGACCAGTTCTATCTTATGTTGCCCCCTCCCCCACCCCCAAGAAGGAGCAAGCTCATTATCAGCCCAAATGTCAGACAGGGAAACAGACACAAAGAGCCGAGGTCACAAGCCCTGAGGCTACCCCTCCCTCCTTACTTTTTTGGGGAGGATGGGTCCTACAGGAAGGAAACAGGCCATCTTATGTTCAGGGAAGACTAGTGCTCCTCTCCTCACAGCCAGTGTCCACTACAAAGGCCACAAAAAGTGTGCCCAGCTCTGCAGGGGCCACAAAACTCTAACCCAGCTGGCTTTGTTTGTTTGGGGTTTGTCTGTTTTCACAGTGCAAAGATTAAACTCAGGGCTTCACCCATGATAGGCAAGCACTCTACCACCAAGCTACGTGTCCAGTCCCCTTTTGTCTCTAAATAAATTTCAAAGATGTACACATGTCCCAGAGATAACACCAAAATCTATCCTCACGCCTGGTGGGAGGGGTGTCACATGGGAACCACAGGAGTCAAACTCCTTAAAATGTGCAGACATGCAGGGCTGCCCTGAAAGCATCTGAACTCAGCAGGATGACCTCTATAAATCATAAATGAACAACTGAGGCGAAGAGCAGCAGGGAACCCAGCAAAGACACAAACACCATCTCGGTGTCCATCTTTATTTTGTAACTTTGACTTGAAAAAAATGCACAAAGACTTAGGACTCACCACTGCCAGCTTCACTAGGACTGAAACAAGGGTTGCTCAGTGAGAAGCTGAAGAGAAGTGGACGTATCCTGGGTGTAACCTGGGAACTACTCTGG
Source organism: Eospalax fontanierii (assembly GCA_035773235.1). Classification (NCBI taxonomy): domain Eukaryota; kingdom Metazoa; phylum Chordata; class Mammalia; order Rodentia; family Spalacidae; genus Eospalax; species Eospalax fontanierii. The sequence continues at coordinate 80,659,702 of CM069536.1, forward strand.
AGCCCACAGTCTCTGCCTGTCTCTTGTCATCCGTCCAGGGAAGGCCCCTGTCCCAGACAGACAAGCCAAGCCCTGCCATGGCCCCATTCTCCAGGTCCCGCCAGCACCCTTAGGCCAGCGGCCCTTTCCAAGGAGTCTCTGGGACCCTGACATCTAGGAGACAGGCCTGTGCATCTGTCTGTGCATGCAGATCTCTCTGGACCTGGCCAGTCCCAGACCAACTCCCTGGAATCCCTGGGGCAGCTAAAAGGGCAAGCTCACATCTGGAGCAGACCCCGGGTCCCAGCAGCTGCGGCCTGCCCCTCCTCCTTGAGGTCCCAGATGGCCACAGCCTGACGGAGGTGCAGGACAGATGAAAAGGGAGCCAACCCTGGGAGAAAGAGGAAGGGGCTAGACAGGGTTCCCATGTCCTGTGGCTTAGGGCTGATGGGATAGCCTGGGACCCTCAGGTTTTGTCCAAATACTCCCCCAGTACCCAGCTCTCCTGCTGAGAACTTCGCCAGGCCTCAAGCCAAAGCCCTCGGAGAAGACGGGAATGGTATAGATCCACCTGGCCCTGACCTCCCCAGACGGTGACCCTCCCTGCACAGCATACGGACCATCCTCCTGGCTTTGATTCCTAGGGCCTCACAGGCCCCACTAGTCAGATCCTGTCCCACACCATGGGAAGTCAAAGCTCCCCGCCTGGAAGCATACCAGTCACTGGGTGGGTGGTGATCACAGACACAGGCCTACAAGTGAGGGACAGCCGAGGGCAGAACTTCAGACTAGGGCCAGGAACTGAACACAGTTACTGAGACCTGGGTGTGACGAGGACTCTTCCATCATGGGGCTCCCTCTTCTGGGACACAGGAATATGCCACCCAGGGAGTCTTGAGGGGAGAAAGGTAGAGCTTTCCTGCGGGGGCCATAGCCAAGCAGCCCCGAGTTTCCTCACAGGGCAGAGGACGGAGCTCAGCCGCGGGTTCCACCTTCCTGCCAGGTTCCTCCACCTGCTGCTGCTGGGCGGGGGTGGTGAGGGGCACACAGATGATGTCTTCTGGGGTGCTGGTTGCAGATGCTGTAGGACGGGAAGATGGGCCCCCTCCTTGGGGGCCAGGGACACGGGTGGACTAGAGCCTGTGGAAATGCAGCTACCAACCCAGTGTGCTCGCCTGTCCTGCAGCCACGCTGACATTCATACATGCTCACACACATGCACATACACAGGCACATGGTCACACAGAGGCAACATGTGGACCACACCAACCATGGCCAGAGGATGTCTGAGTACCTGGCTGGGGTAGGAAGACAGGAGGCGCCCCTTCCCTGGGCCCCTGGGTCTGTCTTGCCATCGCTGTCAGGCTCTTCATGGGCAGCTGGGCGATCTGTTCACGGAGGACAGGACTAAGAGACACATGCAGAGCTGACTTGGCCAGCCTGGGTAGGGCCCTGGTCACCCCTCGGCACAGGCCTTCCAGGCAGGGGGCTGGGGCACCTCCCTGGGCCTCACACAGCCTAGATGACAGCACTCTTCTCCCCTTGAAAGGAGGCACGGGAGGCTGGCCTGGCCAGAAGCAGCTCCTTCTCATGGACCAGGCTGTCCAGCAGGTCTTCCTGACGGTAGTTGTGGTAGACTTTCAGGAAGGCCAGGGTGGTGATGGCCAGCCAGGCCAGCCATGAGGCCCAGAGACCGAACTGTAGAAAAGGCAGGGCAGTCTCAGGGCTGGTTGGGCCATCGCCCACCATGCCCTGTGCCCATCTGTTAGCTCTAGCTCTGCAGGGACGAGAAGGGCACACAGAGGGACCGGAGAGCCCACATGTACCTTTGGTTCCTCTCTGTAGTGACTTGTGCCCAGGATCCCCCAGAACCCAAGTCTGTGTAGTGGCTTGGTCCTCTTGACCATCCTCACTGGTGCCCTGTGAAGGAGCAGGGCGCAGGCAGTGCCCTCTCCTTCCATTCCAGCCTACTCAGCTCTAAGGAGTGCCTGTAAACCAGAAATCCCCTCCAGCCGTGGAATAATTGACCTTTATCTGCTGTTTCCAAACAGTTGAAGGAGAAGCAATTTAATCAGCTCCAGGCCTGAACCCCGTCAAACTGATTCTCATCTGAGCTTGTTTGTCCCCAGACTGCGCACGCCTCCATCTAATTGGTGCAAATTAGGTCTGAGGCATCTTCAACTAAATTTGCATGAAGGTGTCTTTGACTATTTCAGTTCATCTGGGAAAAGAATTTCAAACTTCCCAGGGCTTTTGGCAGTGACAAAAGTCCTTGGGTCAAACTGAGTCCCCAGAGGCAAGACTGGGGGCTAGAAGAAGTTGTACAGGGTAAGAGTCCTGTGCACTGTGGGAAGGGACAGACATCCAGGATCAGCCCCTCCACTGCCTCTCCTGTATCATATCACCTGTTTGGAACACAGATGTAGATTTCATGGGACAGGAAAATTCTAGTTTTCCTCAGCTCCCTTAAGGGACTACTGATGTGTCCCTATAGCCTGGAGGTCACCTGGAAGATGGGACAGGGCAGGACAGGGGTCTTCCTGCGGCAGGCCCTTCATCACCCTCGGATACTGCGGCAGGTAGGTAGTTCAGGGAACAACCCTGACCCTTCAGCATTCTCTGAACACAGCTCACCTGGAGCCAGACCAGAATCCAAACTCTGTCCTACTGGCAACCCCAGATTCTACGCCCCTTCCTCCCCTCCCAGCCGCCCAGCACTTCCCACTTCCTGGTTCCTCGGCAGCTTTCAGCTCCTGCCCAGGCCTGTTCTCTCCACACCCCCCACAAAAGCTCTGCTCAACCACCAAGCCCCAGGTCTCCAACCCGCCCCCAGGAAGTCTTCCCACTGCTCCCACAGCCTGCGCCTCCCTGTAGGACCGCACCATGTGTGAGTCTGCTTCCTCCTTTGGTGGGGTCTGCAACACTGCCACCTCCTTTCCGCCCAGAGCCCCACCTACCTGGGCAACGGCAAATTGATGGTAGAAGGCAGAGTTGTCCACGTTCAGCTCCAAGTTCAGATGCTGGACTTCCTTGCAGCTAAACAGCAAGATGCCAAGAGGCTGGTGACTTCTGGGCTCCCAAGCCAGGAGACAGCAGCACAGCTGGCCAGGGAGCACAGACCCCTAAACAGTGAGGGGCAGTCCCCCAGGGGACAGAAGGGAAAGACTCCAGGGACTCCCCTAGGGGTCAGCTTTGACCCCTTCATTGGATGGAGCAGGACGGGCTTCAAGGAAGGGAAGTTCCAACAAACCCTCAGTCCCTGAAAAACAAGGATCAGCCTCAGCTGTCTTGTCGCCATCCACTGGGTCCGTCTGATGCTCTGTTGTCACAGGCTGCCCTGCCCGGTCGCTCAGTCCCCAGCCCTCTGTGTAGTAGCACTGTACAAGTGTCAGGGAGTAGCAGAAGCAGCCTCTACCCACCAAGAACAGACCAACTCCCACTGTCACACTGTGGCATCAGGGACTGAAACTAACAGATGAGACAGGCCTTGCCAACCTCAAAGCCCTACTACTTGTCATCCAAACCCCACTGAGGCCAAAGCCCCTACCCCAATGTCCATCCTGGAGCCTTGGCCTCTAGCCCACAGTAAACATCAGACCCCAGGGGGAGGTTGTCTGAAATCCTGTCCTCCAACCCCTGGAGACAGGGGTAGGACAGGTGGAGCTGTGGCCACTGTGGCCTCTATCTCTTATCCAACCTACTGGCTCACATGGCCCCGCCATGAGTGATATCACAGGCTCCTAAAGCAGGCTGGATATCGAGGGGGCGAATCTCAGGAACAGAGCACAGGGCGGAGCACAGGGCAGGGCACAGGTAGGCAAAGTCTCAGACTCAGGAAGGAAAACATCCTGGGACCCAGGCAGGAAGTGGGTTTTTTAGGGAGGTGGCTGCGGGGTGGAGGGTGGGGTCCAGGCGCACCTGTAGAGAAAGGTGCCCTTCTCGGTGATGGTGTCACACCACATGGTGAAGCCCACGCTCACGATGGTGCTGGCGATGAAGACCAGGAAGACCACGAAGGCGCTGACCAAGAGGTTCAGGAACGCGTAGAAGAAGGAGCTGCAGCCGTAGCCAAGGGAGGGATGCTGAGGGAACCACCAAGGTCCCCCCAGCAACACCCGTGACATAGGGCCAAACTTCCGGGTTTTCTAGTGGACGCCTGGGGCCCCAACAGGACTAGATGGGGCCTCAAAGGTCTGCTTCCCTTTCAGCTGCTCTTGCCCGCGGATCCCCACGCCTGCAGGCTTCTAGTGCTCTCAGATACCCGACCTGGTTAGTTTTTATTATCACCTTGACACACAACCTTGAGTGACTTGGGAAGAGGGAGCCTCAACTGAAGAGTGGTCTCCAGCAGACTGACCTATGGCCATGTCTGTGTGATACTGTCTTGACTGCTGATGAATGTAGGTGGGCCCAGCCCACTGTGGGTGGCACCATCCTAGTCAGGTAGTCCTGGGCTTCATAAGAAAGCTAGCTGAGCATGAGCCAGAGAGCCAGGCAGCAAGCAGCCACCTCCATGATTCCTGCCTCAGTTCCTGCCCTGATTACCCTCAGTGATGGACTGCGACCTAGAAGGGTAAGCCAGATAACGCCCCTACTCCCAACTTGCAACAGAAAAGCAAACAGAATTTCATCTCACCACCATCATCATACCAGAGAGGCAGGGCCAAGCCCAAAACATAGCATCACTAGTTCCAAAGCCCAGGAGCCAGCACACATACTGAAATGGCAAGATGTCCTTCCAATGCAGTTGTGATGGTCATGGGTTTGTGTCCCCTCAAATTCACAGGTTAAAATCCCAGTCCCCAAACTGTCAGTACCAGGCCCACCAAGCCCCAAGCATAGAAGGCCACACGCACAATGAGAACAACCTTCCCAACCCTCCCTGGGGCCAGAGGCAGCCTAACGACAGGTCCCACATTAGTCCTGCCCCACCACCCTACCCAGAGATAGAGGGACTTCTGTCACAGGCTGAGTCACACATGCCCTGCACACATTAACAAGGGCTGTTTGCTCACAGTACAGGACCTTCTCTTCCCCTGGAAACCTTTAAAAGTTTAAAACCTTTAAAAGATGCCTTGCTCTGTCTTGAGGGGCTGAATCTCTCCTTCAGACCCCTCATCCTCACCACACCTTAGTAAAGCTCTTCCCTGGAGGACGATTCAATCAACGCCTTTCCTTCAAACCCCACTTTCTCCTCTCCCTCCTAAAACCTACGAGTGATGGTATAGGAGGGAGGCCTCTGAGAGGTGACTGGATCGGGAGTGGTGTCCTCATGAGTAGGATTAGTGTCCTTATGAAAGAGAACCAGGGAGCTCCCACCAACTGAAGGCACAGAGAGGCCATTCATGAAACAGTAAATGCTTGAACTTTGACCTTAGCCATCTGGTCCCCAGAGCTGTGGACAGATCATCCCTGTTTCCTTAGCCACTCAGTCTAGAATATTCTGTTTTAACATCCTGAACAGATACCTGCATGATCACCAAGCTGGGACATGTGTCAGAGACCTGACATATGACCTGCTCTGATTCACTTAAACCTAGACGGCCACACTGTGTGTAGCTGGCACGGTCCCCACCTGACTGGGCCTAGAATTAGGAGCCCAAGAGGTAGAACCAAGTCAGGTAGCCGCTCAGAGCAGACACACACTGGCCACAGCTCATAGTGGGAATACGGGGAGATACCACTCCACCAGACTCTCCAGTCACCCAAACTGCCAGAAGACGTCGACAGCAGCGAGCAGAGCAACCAATAAAGAAGCCTGTACCCCTCCAGCCTGTGGCGGGTTTGATACTGGGTCCTGGCCAACAGCACTCACAATATAAGCAAAGTGACCTATGAAAATGACTTCAGGGTGGGCAACTAACAGACACGACTTTAAGAAAACAATGGCTGGTGTAAGCTGGCAGAGCCATGTGCATGCTGTGGGCTCGCTCACTGGTGCATTCATTCCACACTCTTCCCGAGCATCTGCCAGCCCTGCACCAGACGCAGAGTACCAAGACAGAGGAACAGCGTAGCCCTAACCCCCCAAGGCTGATGTGCTGAGAGTAAACTCAGGTCACCTGTGCCCAACACCAGCCCTCTTTGGGTACCACCTGACATCTCCCAGGGTCACACAGGGCTTCCAATCAAGACCACACAGTCTTGGCAAGTGCTGAACCAACAGCAGAAACCCCCAGAAATGGGACACTTGGACCCTATTGCTGGGGAGACCTAGGGAGGGTGAGGACATGAGGGTTCTCTCAAAGGCCTGAGTTGTGACAGGGAAGCCACAAAAGCAAGGGCAGGCAAGGAGCGGTCCCCTGCTACAGCAGCACAACTCAGGGCTCTGAAGACCAAATAGTGGCAGGTGCCTCCACCGCCTGAGAGCACCTGTGTGCACTGTCCACCTACCCTGGGATGACTGTGTACAACTGTGAGACATTTTGTTTTATGAGGCACTCGGTGATACGAGCTCGGCCTCCCCCCCCCTTAATTAGAAAAACAACTAAGAAACTATAAAACCAGGAGGAAGAGACCCAGGGAATTCAAGAGTTATGTAAACATCCCTTGGTATGCAAGATAAAGCCTGTGGGCTTAACATTCCACAGGAAGAGTCTCCATTATCCCATCCATAAATTGTGGGAAGGTTTCTCCATTATCCCATTCATAAATTGTGGAAAAGTTTACCTCCTGTGAACTGCAAAGTAATGTATGGAGAAGTTGTCCCTTCTGTAACCCTAATCTGTAAACAAATATCTTGTCTGTGAACCGTCTGTTGAGCTGTATGTCAATGCATAATCATCCTGTGAAACCTTACTATAAAAACCTGGCCTGGCAGGAGTCAGGCGGGCTGAGTCTCATGAACGAGACTGAGTCTCCCACTTGCGCAAGTGAAATAAACCTACTTCTTGCATTTTGCATCTGACGGTCTGGATTCTTGGGACTGACTCTCAGGCAGCCTACAGGGGTTCGAGTCCCCTGGGCTGAGTGAGGTCAGTGGGCTTGAGGCTCCCCGACGTTAGTCACCCAGGCGGCCCACTGGGGTTCGAGTCCCCGGGCTGAGAGTGGGGTCTAACACAACTGTCCGTGGCTCCTCGCGGTACATGGGACAGTTCTGGCCCCACCCTGCACCAGTGTTCCTGTTAGTGCCTCAGCCCCTCCTCATCTTTTCCCAGAAGTTGATCCAAGGACCAAGGCAAGGACCTGATGCCCTCTTCTCTCGTAAGGACTGGGGCAGGGACTCTGCCTTCCTCTCCAGTATGGACTAGGACAAGGACCCAGTGCCCTCCACTCCAGGCAGGGAAAGGGGAATGGACGAGGAGACTTATTTCCAGTCCTCCAGGAACTGTTTCAGGCTGAGGTGCCCCTCCAGGATCCCCTGCCTCGTTCCTATGTCTTGGTACTCTGCGTCTGGTGCAGGGTTGGCAGATGCTTGGGAAGAGTGTGGAGTAACCGCATGAACATTATGGGGCTCTGGGCGCCCCCACTCTTTCATCTCTTCTAGCCCTGCTATCTGCTGAATTTTCCCTCCCTAGGGTAAGCGTATCCTTCCTTCAGGGCCTGATGTTGAGACTCTGAACTCCAAACCCCACTTAGCCTAAGGAGCCCCAGTTTAAAAAGGAGGTCAGAGATACCCCACCTCTGAAGTTTCACACATACCTAGCACCAGGCCCATCCCTGTCCCTTTGTCAACTGCACGACCTTAAGTAGTTTCTCCTTCAGGGAATTGTATACTAAGGACCCTCTCCCAGGGGTCACTGTGGAAACTGGGGAAGCTCATGTGGGTGAAGGACTGAGAGGATGTGGCCTGTGAACCCCTGAATGCTCAATGACCACTCTACACTGTCTCAGGACAGACCTGGTCTAGGCTGAGAAGGGCCCACTGCCTTCCAGCCCCTTGGTAAGCTCACCTACAGCTGTATCCAGACCCAAAGTTGGTGGTGTTGCTGGGAACCTTGGATTTAGAAAGTGTGAACCAGACACCTGGAAGCTGAGGCTGGGAGATTGCTGTGCCTACCACAAAGAGAAAGGGGCAGTCCAGCCCACTGGAGCCCTCCTCCCCGCAGCCGTGAGAAGGTAGTAGGGCTTTCGTCTGGGTCCTGTTCCCCACAACTCGGGCCCAGGCTGGCTGCCCGGCCCTACCAAGGAGAATGGGGTGCTCAAAGGCAGCCAGGGACCAGGTCTCCACAGGCAGAAGCAAGAGTATGGGCTCGTCCTTGGCACAAAAATCCAGTGAACTGGACAACTGAGGAATGGGGGTTTCTGATAGCCCCTCCAGGGCACATATGTCCTTCCCCAGGCTGGACAGCCTCCTGCAGTCCTCCCGAGGGTCCTGTCCAGCAGCAGTGCCCTGCGTGCCAGGCACTCCCAACTTCCCCAACAGAGCACCCCAGCTGTCATCCCAGCTTTCTGAGAGCTGAGCCTGTGGAGCAGAGAGCAAGGCCAGATCAGCCACCACAGCCCAGCATCACATCCTGTCCCGCTCCAGTGCGGTGGGGTGGGGTTCTGAAACTTCAGACGGGGCAAGGTATGCACAGTGTGCAGCTTCCAAATGACTAGAGCCCTTTCGGGCAGGGCCTCCTGGTAGGCCACGTGTCTGCAGGGAGCAGACCTGAGATGGCACAGCAGACCCGAGACTGGAGCTCTGGGCCCAACTGCCCTTTCTCATCTCTGAGAATGCTCATGGCACAGTCTGGATAGCCAAAATTCCAAGTTCCTGCAGACTCCAGCCACACCATAAAGCAGGCACATAGCTCTCCACATGCCCAGAGCAGTAAGTTCTCCACAAGGGAGGGAAAGTCCCCTGGGCTGGTCAGCAGTCCCTGGCTCTTCCCTCTACTTTGAGTGATTTTTTATAGACCCTACTGGGACCTCCAGCTTTTTAAAGGACTCAGTGTGTTCAAAGCCACACCTGGATCATTTCCTGAGTTTATAAACCACCCTTCCTGTCCCTGAAAGCACACACCAAGGACAGGGCCAGACAGGACAGCAGGTGGGAAGGAGAAGCACAGCGCACACAGGGTTAACCCATCTTCCTCTCACAGCATCTCAGGGTGCCCAGCCTCAGATATGCTGTCTCCATGGCAACGGCTATCCTGGGAAGCCCGGGGAGCAATAGGTGTGAGCAGGCAGATGGGTTGTGTTAAGCCAACATTCCCTAGTCCATCACTCCACACTGCTACCAACCTCAGCTCAAAGGACTGCTCTGCAGCAAAGCCCAGGCACCTGGCTCACCCAGGCCCTGCCCTTTCCCTGAGGGCATACCTTGAAGATTCAGGTGCCAGGGATCCAGCCTGTTCGTTCATTCCCTGGAACGGCATTCCTCTGTAATGCTGCCCTGGACCCTGCTCCTCTACACCTACAGGCCTAAGCAGCCTGAGCCTGTTTAGCATAGCAGACAAGGATGACTTGAATTTCCTGACACAGCATATGGTCCCTAAGTGTAGTACCAACCAAGAAAGTCCCTGAACAGGCCACAGGGCTGTGCTCTGCCTCAGCACTGGTGGAAGGCACCTCAGTGGTCTCCGGCTGGTTGCTAGTCTTTGAACCAGAGCATGCGCTGAATTTAACCAGGTAGGTCTTTTAAATCCAGGAACCAGCAAGCCTGGTATCCTCCACAGGCTGCATGTACAGTGGCCCTACAAGGCCCTGGCCCCCATAGGAGCTCACTGTAAATGCCTGTCCTGGCCTCTTGGCTGTCCTAAGTCCCTTTCAAAGACCTGTTACTTGCTAACTCCATCTACACAACCTAACCAGCAACTGCACTAGAATTACTGCCTACTGCTGGCCTCTGTAGCCCCAACCTTCCCAGGTGGCCAGAACTTAATGCCACAGTGAGGGCTGACCTCTTGGCCAGGTCCTGAATCTGCAAACATACTAGAGTGAACTGTGTGACCACAAAAGTGTTAAAACTCAGGTCCAGATACCTCTGCCCTTCATCATTACCCCAAGCCCCACGCTTGGCTTGAGGACACGGAGCCTAAGAAGGTACACCTGCACTGGGCTCATCCCTCCAGATATGATGGGTATCCACAGCCCGGGATGGCTCCCCAGAGCTTCCTCGGACCCATACACTCGACTCTGGTAAGCACTCACGGCACAGTTGGCTGACAGATGCCTGGACTTCCAGGGGACAGGGCAGAGGGTAGAGCTAGACAGCCACACGGCCCTTGCCAATAACACGGAGTAGTCAAGCAGGATAATCCCTAGAGACATCCTCAGCGAAGACAAGGTCTGATAGAAGCCCGGACAGAAGTCACTCATGGTGGGACAGGTGAGCTCCCAGAACTGAAGCAAAGGGACAGGGACTCCCCAATTGCTCCACTAGGGAGAGTATGAACTGCCCAGACCTTGTCTCTGGTATAGTCAAGGCTATGGTAGTCCTCCTCAACGTGCCATGATGCCGTCATCTATAGTTCAGCTAGCCTACACTGAGAGGTCAGGGAGCCGCTTGCACATCCTTCTTTACTACTCCTCAGGGGGAGCCCAGGATGACTGGGAGCTCCACGTCTCACTTTTTCATCCTTAAGATGGGTTTGTGATGGCCACTTTACTGGGCAGATGGACACCTACACATGACAAAAGACAAAGAAGATGGTGTCTCTGGGTTTGCTGCCTAACCAGTGCAGAATAGGCTCCTGTGTGCCAAGAATCCCAGCTTGCCAGCTCTGTGTTCTTCACTTCCTCACCCTGTGCTCTAGCCTAGTCTCTGCCCCCCCCCCGAAACGTCCTGACCACACAGATGGATCCTATCTAGAGAGCTGCCCTCCACTTGACCTGGCTACATCATGAGCACCCTGAAGCCACCTCTCCTGCAGGGACACCCAGAAGGCGGGAGCATGTGCCTGGGAAATGTCCAAACATGGGTCCTATCTGCCCAGCACCCCAGAGAGGAGGGACTTCAGGCCCTGTGGGCTGCCTCTGACCCTGCACTGGAGCCAGGGTGCCTCCATTCATCCTGACCTTCACAAAGACCCTGACTGAGGTGACTCCCAGTTTGACAGCATTAGTATGAATGTGCTCTCAGCCCATCTGGACACTGATGGACTGAGGGCAGAGGAGGAGTCCCAAAGAAGGGCAAGACACTGTCCTAGGGCTGATGGGCTCACCCTAGACCAAGCCCCAGCCTCACAGCCCAGAGACTGGCCACACCACTTGCAAGCCTCTTGGGACCAACCTGGCTTCCCAAAGAACCCCCATCCCAAGCCTTAGCACAGTGAGTTGAACTGTATCTCCCCCAAATCCGTGTCCAAGTCCTACCCTTGGTATCTGTGAACATAGCTGTCTGGACTGGCCTTATATGAAGGGTGGAGGGAACCAGGCACGAGGCCATTCAAGGACAGAAGTGCAGACGAAGTGATCCTGCCCCAAGCCAAGGAACACGCAGAGAGCTGGTGCTACCAGGGCGGAAGTAAACAGGAGGGACCCTCCCCAGGGACCAACTCTGAGGACAGCTTGATTCTGGACTTCCAGCCTCTGCTACTGTGAAAGTTTAATTGTCTCAAGTTCCCCATTGGCAGCACTTCGTTAGAGCAGGCCCGGGACACGCCTGGAGTCCTCAAGTTTGTACCTACTCCTGGTTCCACAGCCCTGCTGACCCTCTCTGCTGCTGGAGCCCCTATTCATCCTCCCTATGGACTCTCCGTGCCAAAGCCAAGCTGAGAATTCTTGAGGTAGGCTAGGAGGAGCCCCACCACCCCAGCTCCCATGACCGTCACATCCTCAGAACCCCTTGCTCATCTCCTACCTCCCTGCAAGGGGTGACAGGCTATTAAAAACATGGGTAGGGTGGGGCAGAGGTGGGGGTGGATTGGATCTTGGAGCATCATCCCCTCCCTGAAGGAGCACTGCCACTCCAGGGTGCAGCAATCCTGGGCCAGGGAGAGTGTGAGATTTTGGTTGCTGCTGGCTGAGGACCCCAGGTGAACCGTATTCCTCTGGCTCCAGCAGAGTGACAAAGCAGGTTAGAAGAAAACTAGAGGCACTGGGATCACAAAGCAGGACACACGCTGCAGCTCTCCAGCCAAGGCTGTGTCAGGGGTGGAACCAAGCCCCACCCAGACATCCTCTGTCATCCTTCCCAAAGTGAAGGGGGTAGATAGAACAGTGCCGTCTTCCCAAGGCTTGGTCCCTTCTGACCCCAGGAAAGACCAGCAGGCCCAACACTGTTGAGAGCCACCCCAGGTCCCAGCTGAGCCAGCAGAGGGCTCAGGCCTGCGACCATGACAGAGCAACATCTGCATCTCAGGGGGTCAAGGCCCCTGAAGCTGGAGAATGCGCACTCCGGATGGGAGAGAAAGCCGCATAGAGGGAGGACTTCCTCGGGGCCTCTGAGCCTGGGTGTAGACAAAGGGCAGTCTGCCTGGAGGCGGTGCGGCCGAGTGTTGACATTTGCAGGCCCCTGCAGCAGGACAGATGGAGGGGCTTGGGCTTCGGTGCGTGGAGGGCCTGGGGCAACAGGCGCCACAGGAGTGCTGCTTCTGCTGACCCCACTTACCCCTCGTGCCCCTTGCAGAGGAAGAAGAGCGTGCGCCAGGCGTGCGCAGCGGCCAGCAGCAGCGACAGGAGGCTGGCGAGCAGGCTGAAGCGGCAGGCGGCCGGCGGGCCCCACTCCTGCACGGTGAAGCGCTCTCGGCCCTGCACCGTCAGGTTGGCGCTCAGCCACATGCCCTCGGTGAAGAGCAGGCAGCGGCCGCGGAAGTCGTGGCCGTTCTCCGACAGCGCTACCACCACCACGAAGCTGAACAGGAAGGCCAGAAAGTAGCAGACGCACTGTGCCAAGAGGCAATTGTTGAGCGCCATGGCCCGCGAAAGAGGGGCGGCCGGGCAGGCCGCGGGCCGAGGACGCGGCGACGGGGCCGGGCGCTGGGGGCGCTGGGGGCGCTGGGAGCGACGGGGCCGGGCGCTGGGAGCGGGGCTCCGGAGTCACCGCGCCGCGCAGGCCTGGCCCGAGCCGCGTGGGAGGCTGCGCAGTGGCGGCGCCCGCGGGTCTGGAGCGCTGCGCGCAGACGCGTGCGCGTCGGCTGAGGGCCGGGCGCGCCTGCGGTCAGCACCGCGGACAGCTCCCGGCCCCCGGCACAGTGGGTTGATGAATTCGCACCATACCGCACAAGGCCATCCTGAGCTGATGGAGATGCTCCACAAAACCAGGCAGGGCGAGCGAGTATGGCTGAGTCGGTTTGTGGAGACCTGACTCTGCCCGCAAGGGTACCAGCGGCTAGCAGCAAGGAAGAGAGGGACAGAGAGTGGAGTCGGGGTTGGGGTCCCTTGGATGAAGTGGCCTGTGAGTTGTTTGTGTTCTGGGAATGCCCTCAGCCTGACACAGTGGAGCCTTCCAGTCCGTGTTTGTAAGATAAATAATGGATGCCCTGGGCACCTCATTAAGACATCTTTGCTGAGATGGAACCACCGGTGCATTAATTAATAGAATTAATGCCTTTTCTAGTTTCCCTTAAGACAAGTCACTGTTAGTCCAGTTCCCAGAGTGAACAAGCCCTAGAGTGGCTCCTTTTGGATGAAAATTACATCAGCATTTTTGCTGCAAGCACGAAGATGTTTGTGTTACTGCTGAAGTTATGGTTTTTTTTATTTCAGCAAGCAATATGCATAATGAAAATATATCAAACCTTCCCTCTTTCCCCAACTCTGTCACACCATCAGAGTGACCACTTTCAACAATCTGATGTCTAATTCTCTAGCCATTTTACACAATTTGCAAAACTGCTTCACAGTATATCTGGGTCCACAGATCATTCATTCATTCATTCAGCAGTCTGCCATGGGCATTATTCCCTGTCTGCACAAGCAGGTCTGCGGTATTCCTCTGTTATAGTAACCATGCATCATTCCACAATAATTACAGTTCTATGTGCATGTAATGTCCCTCTGTGGGGGGTGGAGGGGTGGGGGAGAATAAGGTCACTGATTTTTTATGTTTCAAGCTATGTTGTTTGGTATCGTAATGTCTGTCTGTGTGCTCGTGCAGACTGCACACAGATCTCTAAGAAACATCCCATGATGCAGACCCTTCTCCAAGCAAGACTTTCAGTGTGCCCAGTTTACATGGAATAAACAGTGCATTGAGGCATAAGCTGTATTCTGTTTTTCACCAGGAAGTCAAATATGTCTTCTTAGCCTCATTACCATTTGTGACTGGTCTTCTCACGTGGAAAATTCATTTTCATCCCCTTGAGTACATTGTAAAAGACCATGTCTGCAGCAGCTACCTTTCCTTGGAGAATTTACCCAGAGTTTCTGCTGCCACCAAGTCCTTCAAACAGGAGGGATCACTTAGGGCATTCAATCAGCCCCAACCAGAAAAGTGTGAAAATCCCACTCATTCATCAGCACTGGTTAGGCCAATTTGAACCAGCTCCCTGGGGGAAGGGAATGCATGTTGAAGTTTTGACCAAAGTGAAAAAGACCCTGAGGATTGGGGGGAAGCAGACTAAGTCAGAAGGATACCTAAATATGACCATTTGAAAAGGCACCCATGTATATACGTTCTTCCTAACCTTTAAAAATCAGAGATTGCCTTTAATATTCACATTAGTCAAGACTCTCTAGAGAAAGAGTCAATAGGATGCATATATATATATATATATTCATGTGTGTGTGTATATATATCTAACATATCTATTAGGATGCCAATATCCCATTTCAACCGAGATAAAGAGAGGGAGGGACGGAAAGGGAGGCACTATTTTAGGAACCCGGTCCCAAAATTATAAAGACTGGCAAGTTCAAATTTGCAGAATTGGTTGGCAAACTGTACACTCAGGAGAGAGTTGATGTTTTGGTTCAAGTTCAAGGGCTAGTGCTGCACTATGCCCCTTGCCCCAAGAAGGTCAGGCTTTGTTCTACCCAGACCTTTAACTGACAGGATGAGCAGGGTAAGGCCCACTCACATTACAGAGGGAAGTCAGCTTTGCTCAACTGAGTTAAATATTTACCTCATCCAAAAATATTCCCACAGAAACTTCCAGAATAATGCTTAACCACATATTTGGGCACCTTGTCCAACTAAGTTAACCCATAAAATTAACCGTTTTATTATTTAAATAATTTCAATCCATAGAAAATATGGAAAACTTCACGATTTATTTTTAAATGCCAACATCACAGTGGTGGAAACACCTTATCAAAATTTTCTGGAAAATAAAGGAATAGGAGACTGCACTTACAAATAATGATGGCTTTTTTTTAAATAACAGTAAATTGAACCCGGTTGATAAGAAAATGTGAATAAGTATAATTTATCTTACAAATATAGAAAAAACTTAGCTTTAGAAAATTTTTTAACAAATAAAGGGAGATTATATTCTTCTTATGTCAAGGCATAACTGAAGGGCATTTCAGATTATTGAGTAACCTTTTCTGATTTTTTAACTCTGTATAAAATTAGAAGAAAACTATAGAAATGTGATAAAGTCTACCTTTAAGACATCAAAAGTTTGTACCTGTTCAGACCAAAAGCAAGACAGGAAGCTCCCTGTTGTGGTTACTCTTGACCGCTTGTTTGGTGATTCTTCCTAATGAACAGAGACAAGAAGATGCAATTCACAGTGTAACCATGGAAACAAGTGAAATTATCTCTAGTGGAGGATAATACGACTTTATACCAAGAACACTCAAGCTGCTCTATCAGAATAATTAGAATTTACAAGAAGATTTTGTAAAATGCTTGGATACAAGACAAACATACAAAATTCAGCAACCATTCTCGAATGAACAAGTTGGTCTTGTTTCCTGGGAAACAGACTGAGGTTCACAAGCAGCAGCCGTGTGGTGGTACCTGGCCAGAGGGATCGATTGGGAGGCAGTTGTGACAGGCACATGTGGGGTGTTGCACCATCCTTTCTCCTGGCCCTACCTGTCCTCCAGCCAGTACTTCTGAGTCTGAAATTGGCTTAGGGTCAGAAACTGATCAAGGGATCACAATGTGTAGATGTAGGTGCTCTTGGGATCATCACGTTCTTCTTGGGTAAGAGAATCAGAGCAGCCGTACCCCTGTTTCCTCTAGAGATGCTGCTACCCAGCCCTGCTCCCTGGGCCCCAGCTCCCCCTGACTTTCCTGATCCTTGTGGTACCTGAGCCCACCTTGCTGTGAGGATCAGGTTCTCCCTGTTAGATTTTAGGAGAGGAAAAAGAAACGGAGTTTAGAGTTAAGAAATAAGAACAGAGTCAGACCTGCAACAGCAAAGAAATGCCTATTTCTATGCAGTGAAGACAGAGACATTATTCTGCAGACAGAAGTCTCACTGTGAGAAAAGGTGGCAGTGTTTATTCTTTAGAGCCCAGTTAGATTGCATTTGGTGCCAAGATTTGTGTCCTAGAATAACTGAAGTCTGTCTTTCAAGATTCCTTTTCCAGGGAGCAGGCCAGTATCTCAAGGCCCTAAAAGGAACATGTCAGCTCCATAGTTTCCCTTAGTTCAGCAAGTGACTGGTTGATAGGACTTTGAGTGAGGCCAGACTTGCCAATTTAGGGCTAATTGGTTACAAACTTATGACTTTATGGCCTTCTCTAGTGAAGCTCGAGGCTCTTCTACAATTTACACATCCTGTCTCTCCCATTCTGTACTTACAGGAGGCACCATTGAGCTGTTTAGTGGTGCAGATGTCTCTCCTTGGTATAGTAACACAGCTCTGGTAAATAGAGTCTCTACAGTTACACCCTTGGGATGCAGGCCTTGGGTTGGTGTTTTGAATACCATAGCACGTTCATGTGTCTGAGCCCTTGGGACCCCTCCCCAGTTCTCTGGCCACGTTGACATTTTCACCTCTCTTAGGGTAGACCATATGTTTTCCAGGCTTCTTAGAGACAGTAATAGGCATTTGTTTGTGCTGCTGCAGCAAATTAACCTAGACTCAGGGGCTTGGACAGCACAAACCTATCCTCTGATACTTCTGGAAGCATCCAAACTCAGTATGTTTCTTCGTTCTGGGGCCTCAGGAGAGGGTTTGCCTCACTTTTCCAAGTTTCTAGATGCATCTGAAATCCTTGGTTCCCAGCTCCATAGTTCCATCTTGAAAAGCCAGTGATGACCACTCAGGTTCTCCTAAGGTCCTACCACAGTGATTATCTGCAGCTGGAAAGGTGGCCTGTACTGGCATTAGGCCCATGTGGATGTTCCCTAATCTCAAATCCTCAGATTTTCTTATGGGAATAGGCAAGTACCCTACTACAGAGCTTCACCCACAGCCCTTTCAGGGCTCTTAGCCTCACTCACATCTACAGAGTCCCTTTTAAGGTCTGGATATGTATTAAAGACTTCATTCTCAACTGGTAGATTCAACCATTGAGGGGTATTTTGGTCCTCTGAGAATGACATGGCCATTTCCGTTTTGAATCAGACCAGTTGTTGTCTCCCACATAAGACCTTTACAATTAGAATAACTAATATTCCCTCATGGAGGGTGGAGCAGGTTCATGGAGCTTGGTTGGCAGAGTCCTCTACCCTCCCTGAAGCTATATAAGTGGTTGACAATTGCTGGGGGAGGAAGATTCTTCACTGGGGTAGCTGCCCATAAGTTGTCCATGCTCCTGTGAGTAACACCAATTAAACTCACTGATTCACCAAACTAGACATAAGTGGAATTGTTTCTTTGGTCCCTTGTTGCCCACTCTGTCTTGGGTGAATAGAAATAGACTCCCCAAGAAAACTCATATAGTACTTGACACCCATCAGGGACTCACCAGACGCAAATATGAGTTGGGAAGGGGCAGTTGCCTTGTCTCTGCTGCAGTGATCAGACATACAACTCAAGTTGAGCTGTCTGATGGAGGCGCATCTGTGAGGGTGATCCAACGTAACTGTCTTACTTTGCTTCTCTGTCACTGTGATAAGCACAAGGACCAAAAGCAACTTGGGCATGAAAGGGTCTATTTCACCATATGAGTGACAGTCCATCCCGGAGGGTGGCCAAGGCAGGAACTCAAGGGAAGAAATGAAGCAGGAACTGTGGGGGAATGCTGCTTACTAGCTTGCTGCTGGCTTGCCCGTCTGCCTTTCTTTTTATTTATTCATTTATTTTTAATGTTTCACTTATTATTTTTATTTTTTTGTGTATGAATGTATTGCCTGAATGTATGTAAGAGCACCTGTGTTGTGCAATGCCCATAGAGGTCAGATCCCCTGGAAACTGGAATTAGAGACAGTTGTTAGCCACAATGTGAGTGCTAGGAATCAAACCCAGCTCCTCTACAAGAGCAACCAGTGCCATTAACCACTGAGTCATATCTCCAGCCCTGTCATCTATCCTTCTTGTACACTGCAGGCCCACATGCCTAAGGATGGTGCCACCTGCAGTGGGCTGGGCCCTCTTACCTCAATTAGCAGTCAAGACAAAGCCCACTGACAGGCCCACAGGCCAGTCTGATGCAGGAAGTTCCTCAGTTGAGGCTCCTTCTTCCCAGGTGACTCTGGTTTGTGTCAAACCGACAAACACTAGTCAGCACAGTGACCCCCTTCCATGTGTGGGATGGAAAGACAGGACTGCCTTCTCGCTGTCATGGAGGTGTGCTGTCCCTGCTGTGGGTGATAAGACATTCAGTTGAAGCTTCTCCAGCTGAAGGAGAGGTGTCCATAGGGGCGTCCCAGGGTGACCATCTCTTTCTATGTGGCCCTCCTCCTTAATGAGCATGTATGTGTGACTGGGCAGCTGATAGGCTATGGAATATACTGCAGTCTCTGAAAGTGGCATGTGCATCATAGAATAGTAAGCAGGCAGGCTGCATGGCAGTTGTATAGCCTTTGATGTGCCCAGTGAGGTATGCAACTGATGCTTAGCTGTCTGCCCAGAAAGAAGGGAGGTAGTACAGTGAGAAACAGGCATAGATGTTATTTTCCACATTAGCCTCTGAGTCAGCAGAAAAGATGGGAAAAGAGAGGGAGAGAGCAGGGTGGAAGTGACAGAAGATGCTGAAAGTCTGGCCTTTAATACAGTGAGACTCATCATATAGACAGGGCCCTTAATAATGGCCCCTGCGGGAAACTAGGAATCAGGGAGTACTCTGCCTGTGAACTGCTTGAATTGGCAGACTTTTAAATAAGAAATGAGAGAGCCCCTCCCAGCCTGCGTGAGTCTGTGGGACATGGGAGTGGGTGGCTCAGTCTGAGTGCTGTGGAAGCAGAGGAACTGAGTGACATAATGGCTCAGCTGCTCTAGTCAGCTTCTCTGTTGCTGTGACAAGCACCAAGACCAAAAGCAACCTGGAGAGGACAGGACTTATGTCATCTCACAGGTCACAGTCTATCGTCAAGAGAAGCCAAGGCAGGAACTTGAGGCAAGAGCTTGAAGCAGAGACCACAGAGGAACACTGCTTACTGGCTGGCTTCCCCTGGCTTGCTCAGCTAGCTTTCTTACGCAGCCCAGGCCCACCTGCCTAGGGATGGCACTGCCCACAGTGGGCTGGTCCTCCTACATCAATTAGCAATATAGAAAATGTCTTCTAGACATGCCCACAGGGCAATCTGATGGAGGAAATTCTTCCATTGAGTTCCCTCTTCCGGGAGACAGCCAACATTGGCCATCTCAGTATTGCTCCTTGAGACAAAGGCAGCATGACCTGAGGCAATGCAAAGAACTCTGTCTCTGATGGACTAGCCCCACCAGCCACTAAGGACACTTGTTCATCGCCAGCCGAAGTCCCCGTGTTTGTCAGCGCCTAGAAGACTAGAACAGAGGAAGGATAGGCATTACTGAGATAAGTGGGCACAAAAGGGGTAGTGTTTGATGGCCACTTCCCTGGGTCAGATACAACTGTGTTCGCAGACAGTTCAGAGATTCATTCTGCTAGGACCTTGGCAGCAGCATGGTGTTTAGGGGCTCCCCTGAGCCCCTTCACAGGTCATGACCTTTATGAGTTAGAAAAGGCTTTGGAAGATCTGAGAAACTGATTTGCAAATCACATTTATAAAGTGCTAAAACAATCAAGAGAAGATGGGAGAAAGGAAACCCAGAGAGAGGAACCTGTCTGGGTGACCTGAGAGCAAATATCACAAGATTTGTAGCTTAATGGAGTTCCTAAGGGAAACAGTGCAAAAGTCAACTGCTATACTTACGAACTTCTAGAACAGCTCAACAAAGAAACAGAAGAGGTGCAGGTGCCCACTGCTATAAAGGAAAAGAGATCTCATGGGGTAGGAACCTGCCCAAGGCAAGGCTGCCAACGGGTGAGGACCATGCAGAGACCAGAAGCCTCACACTGAGCTGTATGTTTATTGATCTCCAACTAACATGCAAAATGTTTGGGCTTTCGTGGATGCTGGAACCAAGTGTGCCTCAGGCTTCTGGAGGCCCCTAGTAGCATCAGGGACAATGGGCATCATGGATGGATTTGGAGAGAGACGCTGCAGGTGAAGAGGACTAAGCTTGTCCCAGAGGTGCGCATTTATCCCCCAGAGCATGCTGTGTGCATTTCTCCCCAGAAAAGGGACACTGCACCCAGCCTCAGCTTTTCAACAGCCATGTGTGGCTAGGCGGCCACCACAGAGGAGAGTGATGCCTGGCCCAGGTCAGGCAGAGCAGCATGAGCTGTCCCCTCCCAGTCTATTCATGCAGAAAACAAGAGTAGTGGACCCACAGCAGCACCTCAGTCTGGGGAGGGGCTGGGAAAACTCACCCGGCACCTGCAATCCTTTGTGCCCAGAGGAACAGATGATGGCTTCCGGGTGCTCCTACAGATTGCCCCTACACCCCCCTCACCCCATACCCCTCCACCAAGCTCCTGGAGGCCTCTACGCTCAAGGGAAGCTGCCAGTAGGAACGAAGCTTTACCAGAGGTTCAGGAGTCCCAGAGGACTTCCTGTCATGAACAGTTGCCTTCATTTGGTGGAAAGCTTCTTTGAGGCTCTGCGGCTCCTGGAATCCAAGGTGGTTGCAGGTTTAAGACAAGGACTAGACAGGACATTGTAAAAGTGACAGAAGGTACCTCAGTGGCTGTGGTTTGAGTCTAGAATATCCCCACAAGCTCATGTTTTAGTCACTTATCCCCATGACTTGTGGCACTGTTTTGAAAGCTGAAAGGCTTTAATGGGCCCAGCTAGAGAAGTGAGCCACTGAGACAGGGCCCTAGAGGTGATCCTATGCTTGTTCCAGTCTGCTGTATATGCTCCTGGTCTGTGCTGTGTGAACACAAATTGCCTGATATGGTGGATTGAGATCTCTCTGAAATCGAGAGCCAACCTGTCCTCCTGTAAGCTCCGTCAGGTTTTCATGCTGTCACAGCAAGAAACATGGCGAATTCAGTTCCTCTTATCTCCACCTCGGGCCTTGATGGAACAAGACGTTAGGTCTCCCCGGTCTAGGCAGACACTCTTTGAGTGATTAATATGCCTGTGCACAGAGAAGCAGAGGACTGGCCAAAGGTACAGGATGCCCGGGTCATTGGAGCCACTTGAGATCCAAAAGTGCCTGGGGCCCTGTCCCTCACTAGTGCTGGGAAAGGCCTAACACTGGGCTCTGAATTTTCCTTACTCTGTGACTCAGCAGCTGCCAATTTTATTAACATACTCCTAACTAAATTTGTTCTCTTTCTAGTTTTGTAAGTTAGAATCTTAGCTTATTGGAGCTGGTGATGTAATTCAGTGGTAAACTATATACCTAGATTAAGAGAGTCTGTGTATTCAAGTCTCAGCACCAGAAAAATAATCTTACCCAAGTAACTTTCAATTTTATTAAATAAATTTAAGACCAGGGACTGAAGAAATGGCTCAACGGTTGAGAGCACATGCTGCTCTTACAAAGGGCCCAAGTTCAATTTTCAGCACCCATGTCACGTGGCTCACAATCACCTGTAGTTCCAGTTCCAGGAGATCCAATGCCCATTCTGGTCTCTGTAGGCACCTTTACACACACACACACACACACACACACACACACACACACACACATTTCAAAAATAAACCGTTACAAAAAGATTTAAGCTCATACATTTTCGTCTCAGTAACACTTTAGCCACATCCCATAAGTCCTGATATTAAATGTCCTCACAGTCATTCAATTACAAATTACTTTGGAATCTAATATCTGCTAAAGTACTTCGTGATCTATTTCCAGCTGCACACATTGCGGACTTTCTTTTCACTGTTGATTTCCAACCTTATTATACTGTGATTGCTGAATGCAGCCATGCACTGAGGATTTTTCATGCACTGTAGTCCCTCCTGTCACCTAGGAAGGACACAGTGCTTTCATGTTTCTGCTGCATTTTAAGTGTGTCTGTCTCCAGGGTGTTCTCCTACATGTCTTCTCATTCTGCTTCTCGAGTCCTGTGTGTGCATGTTCACTTCCTTGGTTTCTGGGGAAGTGCTCCCACCATGACTAGGAACTCATCAACTTCCCTTGGCTTTTTATATATTCTTGTGGTATGTTTTGGCTTAATCAACTCATATATTCTTCATGAGTTGTTCCACTTGTCAATATCAACTATTCCTCCCTTTGTCCTTTGTAAATACTTTGCTTCCAATTTCATTCTACACAATGTCCATATTGTTAAGCCTGCTTGCTTTTTGTGAGTGGGGATGAAGCCCATGATGTCCCATGTTGGCATTCTTGCTAAGTCTTCTCCCATCCCTTTAATTTCCAGTTTTCTGAATTGATGCATATCCTTTGTAGAAACATTTTGGACGGAATTTGTCTGTTCCACCCCCTAGGAATCTCTGCTTCTCAACACACATATTTAAGCCATTAACATTTATTGTGATTTCTGGTAAAATAAAATCTTACTATTTTCTGTTCTGAGTGCTTTCCCCTTTCTTGTCTTATTTTAGGGAAAGGCTTTATTCTCTTCTATGTGTCCTTGACTTACTTTGAAATCTTTATATTCTGCTTCCACATTTCTCTATAAATGTGGAAACTGTATACTACATTTCTCTGATTGTGGAGAACTAGATGTAGATAGCCTCCAGTCATGGACCATCACACAGTTTCATTCCACACTCCACACCTCCATAAGCCTCCTGCATTCATCCTACATGGAGTTCCAGTTGTATGCTAACATCTGTAATGAATGCCCATTTGAACCCAGAAATATACATCATTGCTGTGCCCCCAGTTCCTCACCTGCGAGCCGTGAGATGCTCCTGGCCCACAGCACTCTGGCAAATCTGGCTCGGTCTGTTCTGCTGCTGTAACAGAAAGCACAGGTGGGAGAGTCTAAAGAGTAGGAAATGTATTTCTTATAGTTCTGGATGCTATAAAGTCCTGGTTAAAGGGCCTTCCTCCTACATGAGGATATGGGAGAGGGTTCCACATGCCAATAGAGACAGACAGCACACAGACACAAAGACAGAGAAGACCGAGCTACAAGACAGACACAGACACAAAGAGACAGAAACTCAAAGACCCAGAGATAGACAGAGACAGACAGGCAGATAAGGGAACAGAAGGAGACAGAGACACCACGGGACACAAAGACACAGAATGGTTCTTATTGGCAAAATCTTCTTCGTGTAATTGCATTTTCTACCCGCCCTTGTCTCCTGGCCCTGGAAACCCCTGCATGCACCCCTACATCTCAGCAGGCCTGTGGGGTTCTCAAGCTCTGTGTTCTTGGGCCCCGTCTTACTAGACACTGGTACTGTCTCCTGCTGCTCCCTGTGTGTCCACTCTGCCCCAAGCCCATCTGCGGAGGGCTTTCTGTTTGTTCTCAGGCACTTTGCTCCAAGCGTCCTCACTGGCAGAGGCACCTGCCAGCTCACTGGCCCTGCAGTCTGGGTCCTCCTTCTCCTGCTGGGATGCCCACCTCTCTTCCTCAATAGCTGGACACTGCTGGATTGAAAGTCTCTCTCTCAGTGGAGTACCCATCCGGTTATCTGCTGCTCCCCTAGGGTTTGAACTGTGTCCTTGTTGAGTATGGAAAAAGCACCTTGCCTGCCGGGTGTTTGATGGGCACTGGGCACAAGTGCCCCCGATTCCTCCAGGAGACACCAAGACCCAGCATTGAGGCTGCCTGGAATTCACATTATACTGGTAAATTGTGATGTGCTGTTGAGGTCACTGAAAAGCTGGCTCTGAAATTGGGGTTGGCCCCAAGCTTGTTTATGTTAGGTGTCCTCTAGTGCCCCTTGTCTAGGTATTGGCAGCCCCCTAACTCTGTGACAGGAAAGGACAAAATGGTTCAAGAGTAGCTGCATGTGTCCCTGAGAGCAGGCAGAAGGTGAACTAATTCCAACACTGGTCAGTATCGCTTAGCCCAGGATATGAAGGTGCCTGTAATGCGGAAGAGAAGTTGGAAACTCAGCCACGGGGAGAAAGTTCAATCTGGAACTCCAGCTGGCTGCCTCAACTTCCCCGGTCCATTTCTACTGGGTATTGTGAACCCTGATTGGAGGATGTCATCTCTCTGCTGCTATCGGTTCTTTTACTGGGAAGCTTCACCAGAGGAGATACCTGCTATGCCCCAGACTCTCGGGAACTCCAGCTGATAACCTCAGTGGAGCTTCCTGGGTCGACCTGCTTGAAGTTAGCACCTTATTTGATGATGATGTGCTGTCTTTCAATCTATCCATCCATCTACCTATCTATCCCTTGCTATTTATTATTTATTTGGGTTTGCTGCATACTTAAGGAACTCACTCATTCAAAACAAAAAGTATGGCTACCGTAGGTCATCTTCAGGACCATATAGAACCCTGCTCAGTCGACTCTATTCAGCTGACTCAGAGTAAGTAAAAAGGAGGAATACACAGATGTGACCCATCACCTCCCCAGAGAGAAGCTTCCCATAAATGCACTCAAGTAACAGGCCATGACCACAGTGGCCTTGTATGGGGAGGTAAGAAGGGGAAGGTGAGGTCAGGTATTCCAAGCTGAGGGGTATGCAAATCATCCCAATAATGCCCCTCCACCTATGCCCCTGAACATGCTGTTTGAGTGGGGAACCCCCCACTCTGGGGTAGCTCTCTCCCCAAGTCCAGATGGCTCTCCCATGACTCTCAGCATTCTGAGGCAGCAGGAAGAACAAGGAACCATCCGAGACTAAGAACACCCAGCACTCGTATGTTCCGAGGGGAAACCTGACTGAACGCTCCAGCTTCACCTGCTCTAGCCACCTTATAGGCCATGGCTGGGCTGTCCGCAGGCTTCGCTGCAGAGAAATTTGCTACGGCTTGTGATAAGCTGCCTGTTTCTTTTCAGGGACCTGAAGGTCATGTTTTCAAGCAGATATCCAACAGGTGACTAGAGCAGGGTGAAGCTTGGCATCTCGGTCTTCATGTCTTGTCTGCCCCCTTTGATGCCTTAGGGATAGATCCCACCCAGCTCTGCATGTAGATGTGCTTGCTGGTCATAGAGAATGGTTCGGTCAGTAACTGCAACCCAGGTCAACTGACCTGCTCTTGCCTAGGCTCCTTCCTTCCCCTTTAAGGCACAGGACACAGGGCTCCTGAGAGAGCCCCACCCATCCAGAAGACAAAAATGTCTTCATCAGCCACTCTCCCTCACTATTGACTGAGCCCCATGGCCAGCATGGCCTGGTCCCAGCTATGATTCTCAGCCCTAGAGTGAAAACATAAAGCTCCTTCTTCCCCATCCTCTGGACACTGAGTAAAGCCTTTCCATGTCCCAACTCATCTCCCAGATGCTGAGTTTCCCATAGGATGAGCTTCCTGACCTGGGCTCCTTGACAGGAGAAGCCAAAGAGCATGGAGGTCTGCAGAACTTCTGCCCTTAAAGAAGTGTCTTTTTCTCCTCCTCTTCCTCTTCCTCCTCCTCTTCTTCCTCTTCCTCCTCTTCCTCTTCCTCTTCCTCCTCTTCCTTTCTTCCTCACCTTTTCCTCGTCTCTCTTTCTTTTTTGGAGAGAGTCCCTGTGTAGACCAAGCTGGCCTCTAATCTGTAATCCTTCTGCCTCACCCTCCTGCACTGCCATAGTCACTGTACTTTTTAAATTCTTTAACAATTTAATACAACTATATAATTATTTTGGACATTGAATTTCCTTTTTTAAGATCAATTTTCTAAGTCTTAGGAAACCAAAATAAGAACCAAATAAACTGTTTTAAATATTAAAAGACGGGAGCTGGAGAAATGGCTCAATGATTAAGAGCACTTACTGGTCTTGCAGAGGACCCAGGTTCAGTTCCCAGCACCTACATGGTGGCTAGCAACCATCAATAACTCTAGCTCCAGGGGATCCAGCACCCTCCTCTGGCTTC
Organism: Eospalax fontanierii; assembly: GCA_035773235.1. Classification (NCBI taxonomy): domain Eukaryota; kingdom Metazoa; phylum Chordata; class Mammalia; order Rodentia; family Spalacidae; genus Eospalax; species Eospalax fontanierii. The sequence goes on from CM069536.1 coordinate 80,685,821, forward strand.
CATGGGTATCTTACACACAGATGTCCTTACATACTTGCAGTCAAAACACACATACATAAAATAAAATAATAATGAATTCTATAAATAATAAGTGATAGTATCTTATTACCTGACAGTCAATTACAAGATTTTGAATTTGTGCACATAGACAAAGAAATTGGCCCTGAAAAATGAAAATTAATACCTTGCTGCATGTAAATGAACTGCTAATTACTTTTTGCAAATAATATTTGTGCAGATGGTCCAGGGCGCTGACAAACTGCACAGATAATACCCACACGACCTTTGTTGCAGGCCTCCTTCGATCTGAACCTTAAGAGCAACAGGTGCTGCAGGCTGCAGAGTCCATCATGCACACAAGATCTTCTCTGGACACCTGCAAGGCTCCCTCCCAGCACTCTCCACACCTCTCCCCATGGCCTCTGCCCTGCAGCTCCACAGGAGGGGAGCTACTTGTCCCTTTCCTCTGCCCCACATGAAGGGTTAGGCCCCAACTCTCCAGGCCTCCTGTGGACGTCATCTTGTGGCAGAGCTCACAGCATTCATTTCCAGCGAAGTCCATGGGAGAAAAAAGGTTGGGAAACGTCTGTTCCCGTCGCCCTCCCCAGTGGATGCAGAGACTTCCTGGAAGCCAGGAGAGTGATGCCCACTTGTCAGCAGAACAGAACTGATCCCACACAGGCGGACTCTGAAGTCATTCCAACAGTCACAAGAGAACACCAGAGCCACAGAAGAGACCAGAGGCTTCCTGGCTCTGTTGGACCCCATGCCCACCCCAGAATAGGGCAAAAGGAGGACATATGGTACAGAGACCACTCCTCAGATCGAATCAGAGACAGACTACCCAGCCACAAAACAACCTCGAGAGAAAGAGCAAAGGTGCTCCACAGGCTACTGCCCAGTCCTAGAGGGAACAGAAGCAGAAGAATGGTTGGGGGAAGAAGAAAATGAAAGTCAGTGTGGGGTGCCCCAGCAAAAGAGAACTGTGTCCCAACAGCTCAGCACTTGCTGTGGAGGGTACTTAAACCAGGTGCAAGGCATGGCGGTGATACTGTGTAAAACACCAGCAGGGCCCGATGGGAGTGAGCAGTACAAAGCGAGCAGGGGAGAGAGTGCAGGGTCCCAGGAGAGACCAGCCACCAGCAGGAGACATGACACAGAGCCTTCCAGAGATTCAGACTCTGAGAAGTGGACAGAGGCAGGAAGAACTGAGAACAGTTGGTTCCGATCAGAAAAGGACAAAATCATTTGGAAGCAAAGACTACATGAGAAATGTGTGAGAACTCTTAGACTTCAATAGAGAAAGGCACTCAGTCGAGGGAGACAGTCACCAGGAGATCACAAGAAGAAGAAGCATCGAAGGAGCCACACCTCGGAACAGGAACCCCTAAAGCTAACAGGGCGGTAGGTGGGTGTGTCAAACCACAGCCCGACAGAGTGTCCCAAAGCAAGGCTTGAGTCTGTAGCAGTGAGCCCCACCACTGATCATGAGGGCTGGACTCTGAGGAGACTCCCTATGAAGCTCTTGCTATACAAACAAGTAACGATACCATCATCCCAGCTGGACAGATGGCTCAGTGGTTAAGAGCATTGGCTGCTCTCGAAGCAGACACATGGTTCAATACCTGGCACCCACACGGAGGCTTACAACCATCTGTAACTCCAGTTTCTTGGGATCTGATGCCCTCTTCTGACCTCCGTGGGCATTTTATGATGTAAGTACACTTACATATATACACGCAAACACCCACACACATAAAGTAAAAAATAATAAACCGAATATATTAATTTTTTAAAATTAATCCAAGCATAAGAACTAGCCTGGCAACAGCACGTCGAAGCTGAGCGAAGAGCCCCCCCTCCTGGCGTGTCGGTGAAATCTAAACCCCAGTCATATCTGCAAAGATTCTCATGTCTTCCAGTACACACCATGAACAAACATTAGAGGTATCCTGTATTAAATGACACCTGAAAGTCAAAGAAGCCTGGAAAGTTCTGGATGGTGAGATGACCAGAAGAAGTTTACAAACTTACCCTTAAAACCCAAAGTCATTCTATAATTATACTCCAAAGGCCGTAAACTAGGGGCCCGTATTAGTCAGTTTGCTAGTACTATAACAGAGTTCCAGAGACAGCTTATAGAGAGAAAAGGTTTGTTTTGGCTCTCACCTTTGGAGGTTCTAGTCCACGGTCCACTGAGCCACATTATTTTGCCTGTGACTCACCTCAAAAGAAAAAGACGAGGGTATGGAGAGATGGCGTGCTGGTTAAGCTTGTATACTGCTCTCACAGAGGCCCAGGTCGAGATCCCAGTACACATGTCTGGTGACTCATACCTGCCTGTAACTCCAGGAAGACCCAGTGCCTGTGGACTTCATAGGCACCTGCACTCATACGCGTGCGCGTGCACACACACACACACACACACACACACACTTAAAGGAAGAGAACACAAGAAATAAGGCTCCAGAGGAAAGATAAGGGGTTAGAGAAATGGCTCAGTGGTTAAGAGCACTGACTGCTCTTGGAGAGAACCAGTGTTTGGTTCCTACCACCCACATGGCAGCTAACAACTGTTCATAACTCCAGTTTCAGGGGAGTCTGGTGGCATCTTGTGGCCTCTGTTGGCATTGTATGTATGGGTACACTTACACATACTCAGGCAAAACACTCATACACATGGGATAAAAAAGAATTAAAATAAAATTTGGGACTGGGTGCTGTAACACAAGCCTTTAATCCCAGCACTCAGGAGGCCTAGACAGGAGGATCTCTGTGAGATCAAGGCCAACCTGGTCTATATAGTTAGTTCCAGGCCAGCTGGGGATACAGGAAGACCCTACCTCAAAAAAATAAAATAAAAATAAAAATAACATTTTTAAAGAAAGACAAAAATAGAAGATACCATCTTATTACCCTAAAATGTGTGTTATATTGCTATCAGACAAAAATAGCTTCCAAGTAATATTCCAGAAAATAGCTTCAAAAATATTATTCAGGAAAATAGATTTCAAGGGGCTGGAGAGATGGTCCGGTGGTTAAAAAGCACTGGCTGCTCATGCAAGGGACCTTCATTCCACTCCCAGAACCCACGTGGGGGATAACTGTCTATAACTCCAGTTCCAAGGCATGTGACGCCCTCTTCTGACCTTCATGGGCATTGCACGACATGGGTGAACTTACACTCACGCAGGCAATACATTCATACACATCAAAATAAAAATAATAAATAATTGTCTTAAAAGAAAATATGTTGGGCATTGTGGCACACATCTTTCATTCCAGCACTCAGGAGGCAGAGGCAGGCGAATCTCTGTGAGTTCAAGCCAGCCTGGTCTACATAGTGAGCTCTAAGCCAGCTAAGACTATGCGGGATCCTGTCTCAAAAAGACCAAAAAGCTACATTTCAAGTTAATAAGGACTTAAAGAATTGTTAAACATTTATAAACACAGCTTCAAATATGTGCAGGTAAAAATACACAGTATAACGAGAAAAACCGACAGACTGACTGACACTCAGAAAGGCAGACCAGAACATCGCCCTATAACTGAAACTCCTAAAAACTAGTCAGGACAAAGCGGTTAGAAGGGTCATGAAGCTGCAGTCTGAAAGGCATCCAGGGCAGTCCTCTGAGGGAAACTGACCACCTGAAGCCCCGTGAGTCATGACAGGATAGTCGCTGACAGTCTCAATCTGGAATCCAGGTCCAGATGCAGGAAGTACTGACATGTAAGCCTGGGAAGCAGAAGTGAGGAGACACGGTGTGGGCAGAAACAGAGGCGCAGGGGACAGTCCACCAGAGGGACAGCGGACCAGAACCACACGCTGGAAAAGAAAGAGGATGGCGAAAGCAGCCCTATCCTCCATCACTCTGTCCACGTCAGCTACACCCAGGCTTGGACAAGCAACTATCACTCAGACCTAAGCCTGGGCGAGTTTCCTGTGGGATTTCCGCTTTGAGCTTGAATCGCTTATGCGTGCCTGTTCATTCACACCCATGGGTTCCTTCACACTCACAGGTTCTGTTGGTGCCTTGCTTTGTTGTTCCTAAGTCAACTGCAGTCTGATCAGAGGTGGCTCCTGTGACCTGCAGTTGGTAGTTTTGACATGTGACCGGTTTCTCCAACTGTCCCCTGCCAGTTCTAACTGAGGCAGCCATCCATGCCACTGTTCCACTGAGCAGCCTAACTGTGCCTTCCCATCGTTCCTGTTCTTACCGTTGTTATGGTTTATGTGACTTGAAATGAGACTGGTCCGATTCCAGATGTAGAATTTTACATTGTACTTAATTAAATTAATTTAAACCTAAATAGCTGCGGGTGGCTCATGACTGCTGCTGCGCAGGGCAGGGGCAGACTTGGTCTGTTTAGCAAATAGCCTTGGGTTGTTGGCTTTGCATGTGAGAAGGATTAACTTTAATTCCTGTCTAATACCATGGACAACATCAAGCCCCTGTGTGGATTAAAGAACTTTGGAAAGCCACACAGCACCACCTGTGAAAGAAATCACGGGACGACAAGCTGTGACACCTGAGGAGCAATGTTTCAATCAAGCTACACAATCCTCCAGGACTGAAGGAACGAAATGAATACGTCTAGCCTAAGCTGCAAGTATCTGGATGTCAAAAATGCACCACAAACAAAACAAAAAAGGGAATGAAAGGTGTCATTATTGTTTGTTAGTTTGTATTTTACTTTTTGAGACAAGGTCTTACTATGTAGCCCTGGCTGGCCTGGAACTCAGAACCACCTGCCTCTGCCTCCCAAGTGCTGAGATTAAAGGCATGAGCCACTACGTTTGGCCATATGATACAGTTTTTGTAATGTGTGGACTAATAAAGAATTAGAACCCAGAATATAATTTAAAACTCCTATAACAGTTGATTCTAAAAGGAAAAATGTTCAATCCGGGTAGAAACGTGAGCACAGAGAGGGCCATGCAGGCATTGTGCCCCACCCTCCTGTTTCCATAGGAGGGACACCTCCAGAGAGCCACCCGAGGCTCTCTCCACCTCTGATCCCTCTAAGTCCTTGTCAGACACAGGATGGGCCAGGCGTGTATGGCTCGCCACCTCTTGTGGACAGAACACCTTTCCCAAAGCTGACAGTCACATGTGCCACCAGACCCCGGGCGACTCCCAGGAGGCGCTGAGGTGACCACAGACTGACTGAATCCCCACTTGTGCATGACCTGTCCATCCCTGTACCTTCTCTGTGCAGTGGGGGGGGGGGGGGGAGGTTTGCGATGGGAGCAGGGGCTTTGTCTTGCTCAGACAAAGGAGACAAGATTTAATTCATTCCCTAAGCCTTCTTCGGATGGAGTCGCCTTTCTCTGCTGCTCCAGTGAGGGAAAAGTCAACCAGACACAGAGTCAGAGTCAACCTCACCTACTCTTGGAGCCCCAGGGCATCAGAGGGAGAGCGTATGGACTCTTCTCCACAGTCCAGGCTGGGGCCACCGGGTGAAACTGCCATGCTTGATCTCCATAGGAAGCATCCACAGCAAATAAGGCCAAATGTCCTGAGGATGCAGGCATTGGAGTGTTCCTCACTGTTCTTCTAAGTGGCATCTAACAGTGTGTCTCTGTGATGTACCTCACAGTCTGCCTGCTGGAGCCTTTCTGTCTCATGTGCCTACTAGTTCCCGTAAGTCTGATTTTGTCCAAATAAGGAATGTATGTGACTCGCTCAGAGATAGCTTCTCCTGTGCCTGCTGTTGAAATACAAGGCCCAGAGCAGAACAAACCTGTCCTGCTCCCCTCAGCCCTTGCAGTGCCAGGCCCTCGAGAAAAAGACAAGCCAGGCATGGTGGCAAATGTCTTTAATCCCAGTACTCAGGAGGCAGAAGGCAGAGCTCTGAGACTGATGCCAGCTTGGTCTACATAGCAAGTTCTAGGCCAGCTGAAGCTACAGGAAGATTCTGTTTCAAAAAGAGAAGGAAGGGAAGGAGGGAGGGAGGGACGGAGAGGGGGGGGAGAGAGAGAGAGAAAGAGAGAGAGAGAGAGAGAGAGACAGAGATAATGAGAGAGAGAGAGAGAGAGGGAGAACTGGCAGGAGCCAAGAGTAAAGACTCCCCAGCATGAAGCATCCATGAGCCCAGAGCCAGGTCCAGGGAGACCCCAGCCACCAGGCTCTCGTGGCAACCTCACATGCTCTCCACCAAGTGCTCCCTGACTCCACGACTCAGCCTGTCCCCATCTCACTGAGGCTGGCTGGCCCTGCTTGGAATGCCACCCCCACCAGCCCCTGCCCTGTTCTTGAAAATTTTACTTCAATCCATCTTCTCTCACACAGCATGTTAGAGGCCCCGGGGACACTGTCACTGATTAAATGGCTGTAATAGACAACATTCATCAGCCGTCAGGTGAAAAGTCACTACTGCAAATTGTCCCATCAGGCTCTTCTGGTGGCCAGGGGGACCCACACAGCCAGGGCAGAGCCCAGACCAGCCTCTAGCCTGGGGTCTCCTAAATAGGGCTGGGAGGTGGAGACAAATGAAGAGGACTGACCGAGAGCCCTGTCTATGTTTCTTCTGCCTACCCAACCACGCTGTGATAAGAGGCTGGGCTCGGAAAGTAGAACGGGTCCCATGCCGTCCTCTCCCCAAATCCCAGTCTGAGCAGGGCCCTGTTCCATCTCCTCCAGCTCCTCCCAGTGCCTGGCTCCAGTGCCCACCCTGCTCAGCCACCCAGCTGGAGAGAGATATAGCTAGACACCAACCAAGTCCCCAACACCCGCCAGGACCACTGTGTCCATGTTACAGAGAGGAGAAACTGAGTGGGTGGAGCAAAATGACTTAGAGCCAGCAAGCAGAGGAGCCCTGCGGTACTCTGGTTGAGATGTGCTCCCCACAGACTCCAAGTATTTGAACACTTGGCACCAGTTGGTGGCATCGTCTGGGGAAGGTCATGGACCCTTTGGGAGGTGTGGCCAGCTGAAAACAGCGGGTCCCTGGGGGCTGGCTGTGAGAGTTCATAGCCTGTCCCACTTCCAGCTCACTCTCTCCCCTTACTGCGAGTGCTCTCAGCTTTCTGCTCCAGCCACCAACTGCCATGCCTCCTCCAGCCATGATGGGCTCTTATCCTCCAGAACCATAAGCCAGATAAACCCTTCCTGGTAAGGTTCCCTTGTCATAGTGTTTTATCAGAGCAACAGAAAGTAGCTAATACAAACTCCCAGTCAGGATAACAGAGGGAACCCAGCCACTGAGGCAGAGTGGACCAACCCTTTCTACCCTAGACCCCAAAACTCAGCAGCACCCCTCATGTTAACCAGGGCTTCTGCCCTCTCCAGACCCACGCCCTTGTCCTCCCCAGCCTTCCCTGTCTGTCCTAGCTCAGCCACCATAGGGATGCACCTCTCCTGAAGCTTGAGCCACAGACACCATCTCAGTCCTGCAGGCTGGCAGGGGGTGTAATCTGGGGGCAGCAGGGAGCTCCTGTGGGGCCACGTCCGGCTGTATTCCTGTACCAGGGACAGAAGGAGCTGCCTAGTCTTCTCAGAGGAGCGCCCATCCCCTCATGAGGCCCCTGGGCAACTTCCTTTTACCTGAGGTGGCCACACTGTGGCTAAGGCCTCAGCACAGGAATGACAAGACACATTCAGATGAAGGTCTCTGCTTGCTGTTCACAGTGGCAGCCAGATAGAGCCCGTGGAGGGTGTACACTCAACACATGCACACATACACACTCACACACACCTGCACACTTGTACACACACACATACACCTGCACACGCCTATTGGCAGCAAGGCAAAGTGAGAGCACTCCAGGAGACACTGAGGCAGGAAGGAACCCGACCCACACAGGTCCACAGCACCCACTGCAGGAAGCCTCAGGAGACAAGACCCGGGAGAGTTTCTGGGCTGGCTCTGCTCTGCCTTGGGAGGACACTGCACACAGGTGCGCTGCAGGATTGTGAGGCACCATGTCCTCGAGAGGTCGCCGGGCATGCACAGATTCCTACACCCGGATGAGCGACTCTGCCTTCCCGCTCCCGCTTCTCCACCCCAGGCCCCTCCCCTCTGCTCTCCCGGGCCTGTCAGTGGGCACTGCAGGGACAGGGCAGGCGGGTGTGGAGTAGGGGTGGCAGTGCCTGGCTTTTACTCTTTTTGTCTCCCGCTTCTCGGCCCAGTCAGGTGACACTGTGTACCTACGGCACAGAGGCCAGGTAGGGCCGGGACGCCCTGCCCTAGGCAGGCTGCGCCTGCAGACAGACCCCCGTGCCATGATGCGGCAACCCCGTGATAAGGCAGGTCCAAGGAGGCGCTCCAGGCTGGGTGGTTGCATAGCCAGGCACAGAGGATCCTGGGAGCTTGAGGACCTGGATGTCCCTTCCCCTCCCCCACTAGGCAACCAGAACGGCCAGCACTTCCGGTGCTGTGGATTTAATGCTTCAGCAGCCCCCTGAGCTGCTGCCTCTATTTTATGACTAAATTAACGTTATACACACAAGAGCACGTTTAAGACGCCACCAGAGAGGAGTGATCACCACATGCAAAGGAATAAATTTTTGCACACACCATCTCTGGGCCATTAATAGGCCACGTCCATCCATCTTTCCTGCTGACCTTTACCCAGTCCAGTGCTCCTGGCCACCTGAAAATCACCATGCTTGGGCTTTTATGGCCCACTAATTTACCCATGTTCAGAATATATTGGATTTCATAACTTTTATATGAAAATCAATAAAAAGCCCTTTGCTATCTCATTTAAATCATTGAATAATTAACCAGAGCAAGTCCCACCTCCAAAGTTCCTACAAGGGAGAGGGACTGGCACCCCAGGTCCTGAGGACTGCACACACGCACTAGTCCCACCCTTGAGGAGGCAGCAGGCCCTGCAGAACCTGCGCAGCTGGGATTTGGCTACCTGTCTATAATGTGGTCTGAGTTAGCACCACGGATCCTTGACCCCACTTCTAAGGGCACTCACCTCTGTCTCAAGAGACTAGCAGAGGCTGTAGGCACCTCCACAGGCAGAAGCAAAAGAGGTGGGATCAGAGCTTTCCCACCAGTGAGAAAATCCACAAGGCCCTGGGAGAGCCGTCTCACACTCCCCAGACCCTCCAGTCCACACGTCCCTCCACTCTCCATGCACGCTCGATTCTCTCCACCATCCTCCCTCCATCTGTCCCTCCGTCCGTCTCTCCATCTGTCCTCCATCCATCCCCCTTTCCTCTATCTCCTATCATTCTGTTGTTCCTCCTTCCATCTCTTTACTCCTCCAGTCCATGCGGCCGCTCTTCCCAGGCTCGTCTTTGGTTCTGTCAAGTCCTCGTTTGGGTGCCAACTTATTGCATGACTATCCCTAGTTATACATGAAGAATGTCTATTCACCCCTGGGAGGATGCAAGCAGATCAAATTCGTTAATTTAAGTTTTTTAAAAAGAACAATTCCAGGACTAGAGAGACTGCTCAGTGGCTAAGAGCACTGACTGCTCTTGCAGAGGACCTGGATCAGTTCACAGCACCCACATGGCAGCTAACAACCGTCTATAATTTAGTTCTGGGGAAATCTGACACCCTCTCCTGACCTCTACAGGCATTGCATGACATGGGTGAACTTGCATATATGCAGGCAATACACTCATACACATAAAATAAAAGTAATAAATAAAATATTTTTTAAAAAAAGAACAATTTCAGAGCTGGAGAGATGGCTCAGTGGTTAAGACCGCATGCAGCTGGGGGATAGAGGGATGGGGCCAAAATCTCTGAGGGTCTGATGACCTCTCGTCCTCCTGTGGAATGTTAACTTCTCCATTGCTGTCCCATAAGCCTAGTTATCTCTGTATCGTTCTGATTACGTCACTGCCGTGACTGTGGGACCAAAGCATTCTCTGTAGATCAGTACTGCAACAAGTGCCATCATGGTCAATGTCGAAGAGAGCAATAGCTTCACTGCAACAGTCTGTATCGTGCAGGTGGTTCCCCATCCTGAGCAGTCAGACAGCAGCCTAGGTGAGCACATCTACTGGACAGCGCTGACAGCAACCCAGGATCTCCAGACGCACGCACAGCCAGGGTGGCCTGTTGACAAAGCACCTGGTACGCTGGAGAAGGGGCTCTGCTGTAGTTGCGCCCCAGTCTTCTGGGACATCCCAGTCAGATGGAGAAGGGCCAGTATCCTGCCTTCAGACTAGTGCCAGCAGCTCCACAAGGGCTCCTGAGAGACAAGGTTCGTCTCCTGACGTGTGCAGTGCCCCGCACACGCTCTGCAAGGGCTTCAGTGTCAACCAAACTGGGGTCTGACCCGGGGAGCCCAGTTCTGGGTGCTCAAACATCTTGGGGCCTTGTTAACTTCTTTTTATTTTGTTTTCCTTTTTATGCATGCAGTACAGTGAGCTATGATAAAATCTATGATTAAATAAGTCCAAAGGGTTCCTCAATGAATATGAAACAGGACTTTCATGTGATAAAGCACTGTGTCAGGGGTTTATAGACAGTGTTTTTTCTTTCTTAGGGGTGCATGAAACAACAACCCACCTTCCAGTCAGCAGCATTCAACAAAGTGGTTACAAATAATGGCTCGTGGTCCATCCGGAGTGAGCAAGAGTGGCCCAGAGCCCTGCAGCGGGGCTTACCGGGGTCACCTGAAGAGCTGAGAGGCCAAGACTCCGCAGAAAGAGTCACAGTGGAAAAAAAATGTTTTTAATAAAGATAAAGGGGGCAGCGGAGAGTTGACTCGGTGCTTAAGAGCACTGGCTGCTCTTACAGAGAACCCAGATTCAGTTCCCAGCACCCACATGGCAACTAAAAACCATTCATAACTCTAGTTCCAGGATATCCAACGCCCTTTTCTGGCCTCCATGGGCATTTACATGTATATAGTATACTTCCATATACTCCCACAAAACACTCATACACTGTCCCGTCCAGCGGGCAGCGTGGACATGAGACTCTAGGGACCTGGAATGAGTGGAGACACACAGAGGGAACACGCAGGACAGTGGAGACAGACAAGACAGACACATGAGGATGGATGAACCTGGGCTCTACAGGCAGGCTGCAAGCCACAAGCCGCATGCTTTATTGTTTCAGGGCATACTTATAATCTTGGGGAATCAGGAATGCAGATACATCCATACAGCAATATGGTAATTAACAGAGAGGCACTATCTCTAACCTTCAAAGCCCACCAGGAAGTTGTATGCCTTTTAGGAAGATGGCACTAAAAGGGGAGGCAGGGTCTTTGAACCAGGGAAGTGCTAAACCCCTGGCGCCTGCTTGTAACTCAGCTCAGGTGAGATAGCCATTTGGTCAGACCCAAGGACATCCCTGTAGAGCTTAGTTACAAGGATCAAAGGCTGAGTTTGTCAACATTACCTACAGGTGGTCTCAGGGGGTGAAATCTCTCTAAGGCTGATTTCCTCTGAGATGAACTCAAACTACAAGCTGGCTGTTTTCTTTCACTCATGGCATAAAGCAATACACATGAAATAAAAACAAATAAACCAAGGAGTTGGAAAAAGGAGTCAGTGGTTAAGAGCACTGGCTGCTCTTGCAGAAGACCTGGATTCAATTCCCAGCACCACGTGGTGGCTAACAACCATCCATAACTCCAGTCTCAAGGGATCTGACGCCCTCTTCTGACCTCTATGGGCATTGCACAACATAGGTGCACTTACATGCATGCAAGCAATACACTCATACACAAGAAATAAAATTTTTAAAAATAGATAAAATGTTTAAAACTAAATAAATAAAATCAAAAAAATTTTAAAGAGCCACAGTGGACATAGGAAAGGATCCATAAGTCTCAATGCCTATTCATAATCCTAAAAACTCCCAAAAGGCTGTAATAAAAGAGCCCCTCCTTCCAATCTTCCAAACCCTCAGGAAACATCAGACATGAGAGAGGCCTCCTGGCTCCAACTCTGCATGATCACAAGCCACACGAGGGTGTCCCTTATCGCTCCGCAGCCTGACATAATCCTGAAAGTCCCAGGCATCACTGCAAGTCACATAAAAGGAACAAGAGGTGTGGACTTGGAGAAGGGAGAGATAAAGCTGCCAGGACTTGTGGATAACAAGGCTCCTCTGTAGGAAATGTAACCCGATCAACAAACTGCCGGGAACGAGCCACAACTACAAGATAAAGCCTCAAAGATCAATAATATTCCTCTACGCCACAGGCCCCAACCAGCAAACAAGACTTGTTCATGACAGCAGCTGAAGCAATTAAGTAGCTTGGAGTTAAAGTGCCAGAGAATGGGCTGAAACCTTTGAAAGAACTCAGCCAAGCAGCTAAAACGAGAAGGTGCCACGGTCAGATGGGGGGACTCTGCTTAGCCCCACCAATTGTCCCCCAGATTATTATTAATGCCATGCAAACCAGAGCTCCTGCAGGCTCTTTTAGGAAACTCGACAGCCCCATTCTCTGCTGGCTGTGGAAGAATAAAAGCCTGTGAATGGGGAAGCTGATTGGAGACAGCGCGGGGAAAGGGCACGCTCCAACAGGATGGAGACAAGCTACATAGCCATGGCAACTAAAAATAAAATGACAGAAAGCTGGAGAGGCACTGCCAAGCCGCACGCTGACTCCGAGCAGACACGTGAGAGCTCATGTAGGTCAGAGGGGACCTCACAAATCAAGGGGGAACACAGTGGTGGGGTTAGTGACTTCCGTGGAGGGAGCTCAGGTTAGGTCCCCTTATTACACCATCTCAAAGGTTGTCTGCAGCCGGATTACAGCTGCACAGGCCAAACAAAATGTGTGAAGGGCTGGGGTGGGGAAGCTACTGGGAAGCGGTTCTCTCTACACATTAGTGGAGCTCAGGCCTAGGGACCCCCCCCCCCACCACATCAACACCCAAAGTCAGCAGAACAAAGATGCCGCTAGCCACAGGACTGGGCAGCTGGTTGCACAGCCAGAGGACGCTGCTGCTGTCTCTAAAAGTCTGTACCAAGCCTGCTGGACTCCAGGCAAGCTGCCTGGAGCCCACCCAGTGGCACCACATCCTGACCCTTCTCCCAGACTCTCACCCTCCTCCACCAGCTAAAGCTGGCTGAGATATACATGGCTGAGAGACTCAAGGACTCACTGCTGAAGTGTTGATCTTATAGCTGGAGGCAGTGAGTATTTTTCAGTGTCCTGGGAGTCAGCAGGGGTTGTTCTAGAACATGGGTGTGGAACGCAGACAGGTGCTGGCTGGGACCAGGGGCTGCAAAGCAAAAGCCCAGTGGACTGGTTCCAGCCCACCATCCCTAGAGACCCCACTTTCCCCAAGGCCACCACAACCACCAGCTTCAAAAAGGTTCTTTGAGGGGGAGGAGAAGCAATCTCGTTCATATAAATGTTTAATTGGGAATTAATATTTATGAGGCTCTTGAATGACGGGCTGTGGGTTTAATAAATATTAACGTGGCCTGAGCCTCCCCTCCCCCGACTTGGTGTTGATACCTCTGTTTGCTCAGCATGCATTATTCAGGTCTGGGCCCTGAGGTGGCACTTGCTCCTTGCTCCCAGACTCCTGGGGGGAGACCTGCTGGCAACAGGGAAACAAACCACTGTAGAGATGGGGACCCCCACCCACTCCCTTGTCCCCACCTAGTACAAACACCTCTGGAGGAAGAACAATGTACAGGCATCTTCCATCATCTAGATGGGGACGCCCACCCACTCCCTTGTCCCCACCTAGTACAAACACCACTGGAGGAAGAACAATGTACAGGCATCTTCCATCATCCAGATATGTCCTCTGCCCCTAAGAAGTCATCACAGTCTGCAATGACATGTAGTCACCTTGAGACCCTGACCTGGAAAGCCGGCCTGGCCACGGGTAGCTGCTCCAGAGCTCAGAACAACCCGCATCACCAGATGCACCTGTCTGGCAGGGCCATGGGCAGAGCTCTGGTGCCCCCATGTGGCCAGTGTGGGCCTGGCACATGTGAGAACCGACAGCGGCTCGGAGACCAAGCCCAAGCCGGTCCTGCAATGAGTTCACGCTCACTCACTTTGGGGGCTGGACCACTCATGGCCACACGGTGGTACAGCTCCTGAACTGCTTTTCCTCCCGGTTCGTGTCGCATGGATTAGCCTGCATAGTTGGGAGCAGAGCTCCACACCGCCCTCTGCAGCCATTTTTACTGGCCAGACAGGATGCATGCACACCTGTGAGGACCCACCTACCCATGGGAGGACAAGCCCCCCCAAAGTGATCACTTAGGACCTACAAAGCATACTTGGGGGCCAAGTATGGGGCTTCTTTGCCTACCCCTCCCCTCCAACTGCCTGGACCGCTACAAGATCAGGGAGGCAGGAAGGAAAGCTCACCAGATGACCCCCCATCCTTCCACACATGGAACTAAGGGTCAACCCTCCGAGAAGGGGTCAGTACCACAGGCTCCCTACCAAGTGCTGTGAAGGGAGACAGACATGGTCCTTGGCAGGAGATGAGCAGAGGGTGAAGGAGGGAGGCACCTAGGTAGGGCCAAGTGGCTTCTGTCCTCTTTCCTGTCCTCACTACTCCCACCACAGGCCCGGCATCTCAGGAGGAGGCAGTCGGGAAACAAGTAGACACAGCCAGGGAAACAGACTCAGCATCCAAGTGCAGTGGATTTCAAGGGGTTCCTGGCAAGGCCCTTCTCAATCATGGGCCCTCCACATGGCTTTGCCCCCAAGGTGTGAGAGCCCACCTCCTCCAGCCTGGGAGAGGTCCTGCCTGGGGTGGGGTTTGTTCAAATGCACCACCCATCCTCTAGTGTAAAGGTCCTGAGCTGGAACGCCAGAAATGAGATGCTGTGGGACACTGTCTTCCCACCCACCATCCTCTGTGCAGCTCAGCACTGGGCAGCCCCACCCTTTCTGTCTCTTACAGCACAAAGATGACCTCAGCCCTCGAGGAACAGGTTCCAGCTCCTATGAAACCCCTTGCACACCCTTTCAGGAGTATCATTCCAAAACTGCCTTGCACTGTGCAGGCACATACCACGCCCTCACACTCCCCACAACCCCCAGGAGGGGAGGTCTGCAAGCTGGAAACCAGAGCACAAAATACCCTCAGTGTAGCAGTCCGGAATGTGAGGCAGCCAGGATCAGCACCAGAGCTGGGGCTCTCCGGGGAAACAGAAACATTCGAATATCTGAACCAGGAGAGCCAATAGGGTCAGTCCCAGGCCGAGGACAGAGGGACGGAAGTCCCACCCAGCTCAAACAGGCAGGCTTCCATCTCCAGCTCCCCTGCCTCATTCTGGCCTTCAGTTGACTGGGTGTGGCATCCACATTGTGGCGGGAGGGGGGAGGCACGGGCAATGGGATTCATTCTGCTTTGTTCAAATGGAAAATACCAACTGATCTGTGAGGCTTCCAAGACCAACCCAAGCAGGTCCCTCCTACAACTGCCTTACTCGGACACAGGTGCAGCTGGAGGCTGTGGGGTCACCAGGTCAGAAGTTTGAGCCCCTGTAGGGGGACTGGGCCCAAGAAGTGTTGGTTAAATATTAAGGCGAGCTGAACCTTCCTCTCTCACCAGCCAAGCAGCCTCTGGGAGGGGCCAGGGATAGCAGGCCTTGGAGCAGGAGGCCTGCCCAGTCCCATTGTGACCTCATGTGGGCAGCTCAGGCCTTGTTGCTTCCTATTTTTCAAATTTCTTTTCATTGGCATAAGAAGCTGGGAGGTTGCTTTTGTTGTCTAAAATCCTCAAGGAACAAAATCCCACACAATCTTAGAGGAAATTGAATTCAGAAATTAGATGCTAGGCTTGGCAGAGACCTCGCGGCGCCCCCAACGGGGCGAAACAGACACATCCACTGAGACCACATCACAGTTATTAACCTTTTGCTCCAGAACATATGGAGAAAAGCTGCAAGAAACACAGGAAATTTCCTAAGCCAGTCACAGTTGGAGACTAGAGTACACTCGTCAGTAATCGCCAGATCAAAAAGATTGAGTAAAGGAAAAGCAAATATTAATAGCACAATTAGCCACATAAATTAATAGATACACGGGACTTCCCATTCAACAAAGAAAGCAACATTCCTTTCAAGTACTAAACAAACACACAAAAGAGCATTTTAGAACCTTCAGAAAAATCTGAGCATATTCTTAGAAGGGGAGGCAGACCAGCCATGTTCTCCAAATATGGTGTAAAAACTCGAAGAGCTGACCACAGATGATACTTGGGGGGGTGGGGGGCGTGAGTGTTTGTGCAGGAGCTCATGAGAGGATAACTTTGGATATTGTTCCTCAGAAGCCATCAACCTTTTTTGGAAACTGAGTGCCTCACTGGCCTGGAGCTCACCAAGTAAGATGCGCTAGCTGGTCAGCCAGCCCCGGGCTCCTCCCGCCTCTGCCTCCTAGCACTGGGATTACAAGTGTGCAAAACGCAGCCCACACTCTTTTTTAAACATGGAATCTGAGGCTCAAACTCAGGTCTTAGCACTTGCAAGGAAAGCACTTTGCCAACTGGGCCATCTCCTCAGCCCCAGATAATGCTTCTAAAAGTCCTACTTCCAGCCCACTGAGCATAGTGGTTAAGGACATTGTATGGAGACACTCGACCCCTCTGCCCTTGAGTGCCAGTTTTGTCTGCTTCTGCATCCCAAGAATGAGACCATCCTGTCGACTGTACATTGATCTGAATATTAAAGGCCATGAAGCCCTTAAACCCTTAAACAAAGAGCCTGACACACAGGCAGTCCAGCAAACAAGAGCAGCCAGCACAGCACAGGAGAAACGTTCTGGATGACTCTGATTAACAAAGGAAAGGGCTAGCTCATCAAACTGATGCTGTTGGGGGCTGGAGAGATGGCTTAGCAGTTAAGAGCACTGACTACTCTTTCAAGGGACCCAGGTTCGATTCCAAGCACCCACATGGCAGCTAACAACCTTCCATAACTCCTGTTCCAGGGCAACTCAACGCCCTCTTCTGACTTCCTCGGGCATTACACAACATGGGCATATCTACCTATACACAAGCAACACACTCATACACATAGAAAATAAAATAAAAAGGCTGGAGGGATGGCTCAGTGGTTAAGAGCAACAGGCTGCTCTTGCAGAGGATCTGGGTTTGATTCCCAAAACCCACATGGTGGCTAACGACCATCTGTAACTCAGTTCCATGGGAATTCAACACCCTCTTCAGACCTCCACAGGCACTGCGCTGTGTGTGAGGGTGCCTTACACACATGCAGGCAGTACACTTACACACATAAAATAAAACATAATAAATCAAATATTTAAAATAAATAAAATATGTTTTAAATTGCTGCTGTTACTAACTTTATAATGGGGCACTGCATCTCAAAAAGCACGCAACAAGCCTTGGATATAGCTCAGTGGTAGAGTACTTCTAGCATGTGTGAGGCCCTGAGTCCATGCCCCAACCCCAGCACCACAGCAAGCATGCCTGCCTCTCTGTGCGGGGCGTGCCCAAATCATTCTCAGCGGATACTGCACAGCCCTAAGTCATTCAGAACATGGGCAGACACAGTGGAAGGATGTTTCCACTTAAGAAACTGAAAGAAAAAAGAAAATACCACCCAGAAGAGTTTGGGGGATACTTAACCCTAACTCCAGCTCTCTTTCTCTAGCCCTTCATTTGTCGCTGTATTTTCTGGGGTTTTGTATAAAATCTATAAGTGCAGGAATAGGCTTTGCATCCCAGGAGTCATACTGATCTCCATGGCCCCAGTTCAGACTCCTTCCTGCTCATTGGCTTCATGCGGGTCGAGGTCAGGGGCACTGGTGGGAGGGGCAGCCTGGGCCGAGCAGCAGGGCCCTCTCCCAGCATCTTCTCCATCATTCATTAGGAACGTTTTCAAACACATCAAAGTTGAAAGCATCGCATAGTGTACACACTTCCCACCCCTATTTCAACATGCCCATTGATGCCCGCGACCTGGCTCTGCCCTGTCTCCCCCTCCTCTCCCCACCAGCAATCTAGCCACAGCCGCCTTGCTTTTCAATACATTTCAAAGTAAGTTGCAGAAGATGTCTGCCTGCCCTCCACGCCCAGCTCAGCAGGCAGACCGCAGCTGATTCTGACTCAATACAGTATTCGCTTACTCTTTCTTCTTTCTTTTTTAAGACAGGGTCTCACTGTGTAGCCCCCTGTCCTGGAACTCACTATGTAGACCAGGCTGGCCTCACACTCCAGAGATTCACCTGTCTCTGTCTCCCAAGTGCTGAGATTAAAGGTATGCTCCACCACAGCTGCCCTGCATCTGTTTCTTTTAAAGTAAAATTTACACGTGATGAGGGAATGTCATTCAGCCACAAGAAGAAATAAAGGGCCAACACGTGACACAGAAATAGCCAGACACTGAAGGATAAATGTGAGTCCATTGATGGATGTCCAGAGAGGACCACTCCACAGAGACAGAAGGAGACTCACGATGGGGTTGTGGGGCCGCCAGGATCAGAGTGATGACCAGAGCTAATGGTCAGCGCATCAAGTGGATGTGTGCTAACAAAACCCACCTACCCCTATGCAAACCACAGCCTGCACTCTAGAGCAGCCTCAAAGGCTACTGTGTACATCTTTACCCTAGCTGTGTCTTCTAAAACGACACAACTAGGGAATGATATAGTGTACCGAACTAGGGGTGCAGCTTCCCAAAGTGTATGTTTCTGAGACTTATTCATATATCCGTAGTTAATATTGACATGCTTTAAATAACTATTGAATTTGTCTTCTAGACAGATCCAACAAAATATAAATGTTATGGTGGGGGTGGCTCGATGGCTCAGCGATTAAAAGCACAAATGCTCTTACAAAGGACCGAAGTTCTATTACCAGCACCCACATCAGGCAGCTCACAACTGCCTGTAACTCCGGCTTCAGGGGAATCCAACACCGGGCTTTGGCCTCTGAGAGCACGAGCACTGGCGCAAACCCCACACATATCACATAATTAAAAATAGAATAAGTAACTTTAAATTAAAATAACGCCAGGCATGGTAGTGCGCGCCTTCCGTCCCACCACTCGGGAGGCAGTATCCTAGTTTGGTTTCTGTTGCTGAGATAAAACACTGACCCAAACCAACTTGGAAAAGAAAGGGTTTATTTTTTCTTACATCTCCCCCGTCACAGTTTATCGCTGAGGGAAGTCATGGCAGGAACTCTGCACAGACCATGGAGGAAAGCTGCTTCCTGGCTTGCTCTTCTGGCCTGTGCTCGGCCTGCTTCCTTATATAGCCTTGACCGCCTGCCCAGGGCTGGCACCTCCCACATCACTCAACAATCCAGAAAATGCCTCCTAGACATGTTCACAGGCCAGTCCAATGAGGCAATTCCCCAGTTGAGGCTCTCTCTTCCCAGTGTGTCAAGTTGATGATTGAAGCTAACACACAGAGGCAGGCAGATTGAAGCCAGGCTGGTCTACATAGCGAGATCTGGGCCAGTTGGGGCTACAAAGAGACTCTGCCTTAAAATAATTTTTAAATAAATATCATGGTGATTGAATTCTCGCCATCATAAAAGAGAACCTTTTTTTGCAGTCCTGGTGACTCTGCATCTCAGACAGAGATGCACACCTAAGCTCACCAGCTTCCATTTCAGGGTTTAGCTGGGGTGTGGGGTTTGCTAGGTTTTGTTTTTGCTGTATCAGGGTTTGAACGTAGGGCCTCAGGTATGCTAAGCAAGTACTCTACCAATCAGTTATATCCCCAGCCCTCATCTCATCATCAACCTTAAAAGACACCAGTTAATACTGACTGCTGACTTGACTTGCTTCAGAAACACCTAGGTTAGCAAAGCACAGCTCTGGTGTGTCTGTGAGGACATTTCCAAAGAGGGTTAGACGCTGAGGGTGCTGTCTTATTCTGCGCCTTAATCCATTGACGGATTCAAATTTTTAGTCATGGTCAGAGGAAAGGGGTCGCTGGAGGCTTGCTCTTAGGAGTCTCAGCCCTGATCCATTCCCCCCCCCCCGCCGCCCTCTCCTGGCTGCTATTAAGTAAGCAGTTTTCTTCCACCATGCTCTCTCCCTTTGAATTCTGCCTCTCTGTAGGCATAAAAACAACAGATTGGTCTCATTTCAGTGTGCTTGAGGCTGCATACAGTGAAACTTCATTATGAGGTGTTAAGAGGGTTTTAATCCACTGTGATTTACATTATAGGGAGTGGTTAGGGTTACATGAGGTCATGGGGATGTAACCCACAGCTGAATCCTGATGGCTTTAGGGGAAGAGGGAGAGAAGCCAGGAGATACAGACACACAGAGAAAACATATATACACATATATGCACATTGGCATGCACACCCATATACATGCATATACACATATACATACACATGCACATATACATATATACCTACACACATGCATACACACACGTACACATATACATATACATGCACATGCACATGCATATACATACGCATACGCATATACATATACAAACACATACACATATATACATACACATAGACATGCACATATACATACACATACATATACGTATATATACACATATACATATGTGCACACGCCCTGTCTCCTACCATGTGCATTAGCTCATTTTAGATTGCTGTGACCAAAACACTTGCCAGAAATAACTTAAGAGACTAAGGTTTATTTTGGCTTAGGGTCTCAGAGAGTCACAGTCCATCAGGGCAAGGCAGAGTGGCCATGTCCACGGCGGCGGGAACATGTTAGAGCAGGGTCACATTCACATGATGGCAGACAACAAGCAGAGAAAGCAGGCCCGGACCACTGATGAGTGTAGCCTTCCAAAATCCACCCCTGATCGCCTAATCCCCTCAGCTGCAGCCCAACCCTAAAGATTCCACAGCCTTTGATACAGCGTCACAAGCTGGGATCAGGTTTTCAGCCTGGTGGGGCATTTCAGACTCAATCCACGTCCTGGGTACTCAGTTAGCACAAAGACCATCACTTGGTGCCACCCTTTGGCCTTGGGTCTCCAGAACGTTTTTCATTAAAACTTGCCCAGTTTGGGGCGGGAAGCACAGGGCCATGAGTTCCATCCTCAGCACTGACATAGAAAAAGAATTCCTCAGTCAGAGCATTGCTGTCTGCAGCCAAGGACAGAGCTGAGGCGTGTCTGTGTAAACTGAAGTGTCCCTCATCGCTTTTTATTCTTTACTTCCTAAAGCTCCTCACTGTCTTTGCATTTTGAATGATTTTTACAATTTTCAGCACTCAACTCCTCAAAACCATGGGTTCAGAAAGAAGTGATTTGTTAGACATTTTGATTAAAAGTCTTAAAAAAATATTCTGAATAAAATGTTGATTCATTACAGGAAAAAACACACACACACACACACACACAAAGACAGGCATGGTGGCACATGCCCATATGCCAGCCCTGGGGAGGCCGAGGCAGGAGGAGCCCAAGTTTGAGGCCAGTCGGGACTACATAGCAAGGGCCTGTCTCAAAAGAGGGGTGGGGGCTGGAGCCGTGACTCAGCCGTTAAGAGCACTGGCTGCTTTTGCAGAAGACCTGGCTTCAAACCCCAGCACCCAGTTCTAGGGGAATTCAACACCCTCTTCTGACCTCCGCAGGCCTGCATGACAAGGGTGCACTTAAATCCATGTAGGCAATACAGGCATACACTTAAAAATAATTTTAAAAGGTTAAGACCCAATTAATTAATAAAGGATTATGTGGAAAAGCACATTTCCACTGCCAAAGCGCCCCTGGGTGGAGGGAGGGGACTTTGCTTCGGGCTTCTGCTTCTTCTGGGTCCTTTAAAAGATGCCCCAATTTACTCCCCCCACTTTGGGGTTTAAATGATGTCAAAACACACGGAGACAAGGGGAGCTTTGTCACAGCGATTCCAGAAATCACAAAGAGCTCCATTATCCGAAAGGTTGGTAGTGGTCAGCTGACGAGCAGGACCACGTGCCACGCGGCCTCTCCCTCTGTCCAAGGCCGCTTTGTTTTGCGCCCGGGCGAGGGCGACGCTCCAGGTGGGAATCCTGATGCTGGGGGCCGAGGGGCCTGAGGAGGCGTCAGACCTGGACACAGCCGGCGAGATGGCCGGTGCTGACCCAACTGACCTGAACAAAGGAAGGCGATGCCCCGTGTCGCCACCAGAGGGCACCGCCCGCCAAAGCAGCCCAGCCTGCAGTGCGCCTGCGCCGGGCTCTCTCCCCACCCCACCCCCCGCGTGCCCCCGACCCCCTGGGGTGGGGCAGCCCACAGCCAAAGCAAGTCAGGTGGGAGCAAGGAGCTGTGCGCACAGCTGTATGAGTGTGCTTAACCCCTCAGCCGTCCTCTGACCGATGAAGGAAGTGTGGAGAGAGGGGACTCGGTGTGGCAAGCCTAGCACTTTGGGAGCCCGGGGGACCAGCAGGCCTGTGGGTGGCTCAGGCTGGACAGGCTCCATTGCCCAAGGCACAGAGAGGCTGAGGCTGCAGGAATGCCACACCTCCCCCTGGAGCTGCCCCATCTCCTTGAGCCTCAGTTTACCCATGTGCAGAGCAGGGGTGTCGATGGCTGGCCAAGAAGGATGAGCCATATATGTGGGCAGGTGGCCCATGGTGCTGATCCAGAGCAGGTGCTCAGAATATAGCCCCCTCCTTTCCACCCCAAGCCTGGACTCTGGGCAGGCATGGGCACTGTTTACTCTTCTGTTGGTCATGGCACTCCCGATCGTTTGAGTACCATCTAACTAGGCTCCGTCCTCCTCCCAGCTATTAGCTCCTGGCTATGTCCATTGGAGCCACGGGAACAGGGCCTCACTCAGAGAAGTATCGGCCTTGCCCTGAGGACTGAGCAGGAGGCCTGCCCAGGTCTCGCGCTAGCCCCTGAGCTTGTTCTGGCTGCCTGTTGGGCCCTACTCCTCCCCAGCCCAGGTGGGAAGGCAAGAAGACAGCCGTCCCGTCCAGGCTGAGCTGAGCCGACTTGGTAGAGGCCCCAGCATGAATGTAGGAACCAGCTTGGAGACTAGTGGGCCCCTGGGCACCATGAGGAATAGGAGAGACTGGCTTCATCCAGGCCACGGATTTGGGTGGTCAGGCATAGCTTTGGGTTCCAAACCCAGCCGGAAGAACCCTGTAGTGAGGTGGGGCAGAGGCTGGCCCCAGAGCAGCTTCGAGAACTGGCACCCGGGACCCCAATCCACCAGAGAAGAGACTTCTAGGCCTCTAGGACCTCAGTGCCAGCCAGCAACTGTACTTGCACTGGGCAGCTCTGGGGCATCTTTTGATACAGTTGGAGACCACGGGACTCAAGGATTGGCCAAGGCCATGGGGTCGGGGGTGCTGGTGGCATGGGTCCAGCTTCTACCAACTCTAGCCCTTTATACTGCATGCGTGGCAGTCAGGGGCCCTGGGAGATGCCAGCATGGGCCTGCCCAGTAGCAGCGGGAGGCCAGGTTTGAAGAGCAGGATGCAGGACTCAGTAGGGATACCCAACTCCTCCAACAAGCCTGTCTTGCTTCGCCCTCCCCTGGTGTTCTGCGGTCCCATGGCAACCTTATGCTTGGCACTTTGAGGATCCCTGGCGGTCTGAACTATCTTCCCACCAACAAGGTGTGGGGGCTGGGGGTCCCCATCCTCTCCAATATCTGCTTCAGTTCAGTCCAGCCTTCCTGTTGGGTGTGAAGCTTACATATCTCATGGCAGCTTTAATTTGCCCTCCCGGAAAGTGGGGCATCTCTTCATGTGCTTAAGCCGTTCCTGCGCCTTGTGGAGAAACAGCCGCTCCATCTTCTTGACCAGTTTTCTTTTTTTGTCCATTTTTCTCTTAGACCCTTTTCCTCTTTGCTCCCTGTCCTCCTCCTCCTCCCCCTCCTTTTTAAAAAATATTTTATTATTCTTATATCATATGTATGAGTGATTGGCTGCATGTGTGCAGTGCCTGTGGAGGTCAGAAGAGGGTGTCAGACCCCCCGGAACTGGAGTTATGGATGGTTGTTAGCTGCCATGTGGGTGCTGGGAATCAAACCTGGGTTCTCTACAAAAACAGTCAGTGCTCTTAACCACTGAGCCATCTCGCCAGCCCCATCTCCTGCTTCTTTTTGAGACGTGGACTCACTCTATAACCCCAGCTCATCTGGAATTATTATGCAGCCCAGGCTGGCATCAAAACCCATGCCAGTCTTCTGAGTGTTCAGATTACAAGTATGAGACACAAGACTCGGTTTCTTTTTTCTTTTTTAATTTACTTTTTGACATGTATCTAATGTATTTGGATGGTTCTCACCCCGATTCCCCTCTCTTATGCCCCTCCCACTCCTCCTGGAACCGTTCTTCCGAAGAAGTCATCCTCCTGTTTTCATAGCCTTTTTTAACTAATTAAACAGGGGGTTTAATTAGGGTTGCTTGTATGATCATGGGTACAGGTTATTGACTGAAGGATGAGCACTGTAACCAGGGGCTACACCAGGAAATTACTGTCCCTCCTCCAGCCGACATGAGCTGTCAATAGCTCCTCCCGGAGGGTAGGACTTCACAGTTTTCTCCCCCATCCATCCTAGAATTTTGGCTGACTTGATACTGTGCAGGCAGCCATAGCTGCTGTGAGTTCATGAGTGCAACAGCCAGAGGACAGCTTTTCACGGCACCCCCCATCCTCTGGCTTTTACACCCACACCCACACATACCTCATCTTCCAGGTTCCCTAAACCTTTCCACTGAGGGGAAAGGCTTCTCTGGCCGTGGCTGAGAACAGCACAGACCTTTTTCACTTTTAGGTTTCTCTTAATTGTCACATTGCTCATTCCCTGGTTCCCTTCGTTCACATTTTATGATGTTTTTCATTCATTTCTTATTCTCTTCTAACTTCTCCCACCTCCTTTCTGGGTTTTATTAATTCTCACTTGTTTGATGACTTCACCTGGGCTGTTCTTCCTGCTCCAGATCACCCCTGTCCCAGTGTGTGAGGACTGGCCCTGTGGTACCATGAGGGAAAGAGAGGCCCGCAGATCCAGGACGGCAAACCCAATATCCCCCTGATCTGGGGGGGAAAGGGTGAATCTGAGGTGAGGCCAAAAGTGATTTCATCCAGCTTAGAATGTGCCTGGTTTATGGTTATGGCCAGGTGTGGCCCTGGGGCCAGGGTCAGCTATGAGCCTTGCATGTGACTCTGATGGTTTTGTCATTTAATGGTTGCTAGAATTTATGTGGGAAAAGCCCCCTGGGGTTTCCTGCGGGCAGTGATGGTTGTTAAGACTACAGTCACTGGCAGTCAAGTCTAGCAGTGTCCCATGATTGTCTTGGGATGGGTTTGAAGTGCCAGATCTGTTTCCTTGTGTGATAGCTGACCTCTCAGATAGCCTGGCTCCTCAATTCTTTTTCCACGGGGTTCTACCCAACCAGACTGACCAGCACGATGGGAAGGACTCTAGTATTGACATCAGGGTCTGGGTCAGAAAAGGAGCAGTCACATGCTGAACCCATTGCATCATGGAGACACCAAGCACCTTCACAGAAACCACACCAAGAGATGCCGGCAGGAGACTGCCACTAGAAGCCTGTGGCCCAGCCACCCTAAGCCTGCTTACAGAAGCCAGGAGATAAACAGTTGGACACTGTCTGAAGCCACCAGTGTTGTTGTCCCGCCAGGCAGCCCCGGAGTGGAGCCAAGGGAGAAAGGAGGGGCTGGAGACATGGCTCAGTGGTTAAGCACACACTTGGTGGCTCATAACCACCTGGAACTCTCCAGCCTTCTGGCCTCTGCAGGAATGTACATGCACAGGCGCTCACACATACACATAAAAAAATATGGTTTTTATTTGGTCTTTTTTGTAAGATGTGACTGGAGGCCTCACTCCCCACCCCCAGCAGTCCCAGGACAGACACCTTGGTGACTTCAGCCAGACTCTCAGAGCCCACTGAGATCTGAGAAAGGAACTCACTTTTACAACTTCTTGAATAGATAAGATTTCCAACCCAGGGTTCACAAACAGCTGTAAAAAGGGACTGCTTCCTGGTCAGAAGCTTACCTTAAACATCAATCAGATGTCCAATGCCCTCCACATAAAAGGGCCTACTGACCAGCCAGGAGAGGGCAGAGGGCTGGAGGCTTTGGGCTGATCTTGCTCTCCTCTCACATTCTCCCTGAGGGAGCTTCTCCATCCAGATCTGGAGCCAGGCACACCAGCCTGGTTCCCTGGAGCCCCAGCCCCAAGATGAGGGGGCTACCATTTCTCCACCCCCAAGTGTGGAGAAGCTAGTTCCATCTGGTCTTCTCTTAATAAACCGGTCCTGTTAGCTCCCAGCAGAGTCTCTGGTCCCTTTGTCTGCTGCGTCTCTCAAACCCAGACCTTACATTTTTGAAACAGGGTCTCCCTGGAACTCCCTATGTGGACCAGGCTGACCTTGAACTCACAGAGATCCACCTGTCTCTGCTTCCCAAGTCCTGGGATTAAAGGCATGAACCACCATGCCTGACACACAAATATGTTTTTTAAAGGAGGGAGAAAGCAGAAATGTCAAACTCAGTGAACTCCTTAATCTGTGTGTGTGTGTGGATGTGTGTGTGTGTGTGTGTGTGTGTGTGTGCACAGCTGGTGAAAATTGAAGCTTAAACAGTTGGAAGACCTGGGGGAGCCTTCAGTGCAGACTCTGGGAGGAAGGAGCCAGTCGGGATGCCCCACACTAGCTGTGACCATCTAGGAAGGCAAACCGTGGAGACAGCGGCAGTGCAGGGGAGGGAGAAATGACTACTGGGTGAGTGTACGACGTCGTGCGTTCACCCAAGTCCACAGCAAGTACAACACAAGAGTGACCCTACTGCACAGTATCAGTTTGGGGTGACCTGTTAGTATGTCTCTTCCCTGATCACAGATCCCCTACTCAGGGGGAGCAGACAGTGACACACAGGATGTCTCTGTGCTTTCTACTCAGTTTTTCTATGAACCTAAAATTGTTCTAAAAATATTTTTGAAGAAGCTGTCTTCACTGTATGAATTTAATGAATTTAATAAAATTTAATAAAAATTGAAAGTTAAAGAGCTGGGAAGATGGCTCAGCAGTAAAGGAACTTGCCGCCCAAGTCTGATGTCCTACCTTCAATCTCCATATCTTAGTTACTTTCTATTCCTGTGATAAAAACACTGACCAAAATCAACTTGGGGAGGTAAGGGCTCACTTGGCTGTCAGCACAGTCCATCATCGAGGAAAGCTGGGGCAGGGACCTGGGAGCACAAACCACGGAGGTACGCTGCTTTCTGGCTCATTTCTCCCGCCAGTGCGCAGCCTGCTTTCTTCTACAATACGGGACACCTGCCCAAAGGTGGCACCCCCCTCCCCCCCGTGGCCTGGGCCCTCCCACATCTCTCAGCAATCAGAAAATGTCTCTTAGATGTGTCCACAAGGCCAGTACAATAGAAACAATCCCCGAGTTGAGGCTTCCTCTTCCCAGGTGTGTCAAGTTGATAACTAAAGCTATCCAGCATGATCCAGAACCCACCTATACAGCTGGATGCCATGGTTTGCATCTGTAATCTCAGCATTCCTACAGTGAAATGGAAGAGAGAGACAGGAGATTCTCCCAGAGGCCCAAAGGCCAGCTAGCCTGGCAGCATGGAAGAGACAAGGGAGGTGCGGCCTCAACCAGGGAAGAACAGCCTCCAGGAGGCTGCTCCCTGGCTTCTATACACGCCAGTGGCTCGTACACAACATACACATGTACACATCTACACACACAGTAAGTGTTTAAAAATGCAGGTTTGCATTGGAATTAAAATCTCAGCTGGGTGTGGTAGCACATCCCATAATTGCAGCTCTCAGGAGACTGAGGCCAGCCTGGGCCTGTTGCCCCAAAATAACTGTAGAACCTCGGTTGTCATCTTAAAACCATTAGGATAAGTGTAGTTTAAGTAATAATAATAAATATCCTAAGATAAGAAATGATGGTGAAGACAGAGGAAACTGAGCCTCGTGCCCTGCTTGTGGGAATGTCAGAGGTCAGCTTCGGGAAACAGAGGTAGTGAATGGTCAGCTTGTGAATAAGCAGATCCACCCGAAGCACTGCAGGGCGGGGTCCGGGACGGCAGCTCCCAACAGAACAGGAGCCACGAGGTGGCGAAGGCCTGGGTGTCCAGGACAGGACAGATGGATGAAAATGTCCACACAGTGAGGCCACTGTTGCCTAGAGAGGAAGGAAATCCTGTCACAATCTACAGCATAGATGACCTTAGACACAAAATGCTCAAAGAAGGAGGTCGGCCACAGGGGTTTCCACATAGCTGCAGCTCCATGGCGTTCCCACAGAGACAGGAAGGAGGATGGGCCTGTGGGGCTGAGGGACTGGCAGCCAGCAGGGTTGAGAGACCGACTGGCAGCCCACAGCCCGTGTTCACATTTCAGGTTCCACATGGGAGCCGGATGATGTGGTGGCCCTGAGGGGTGCATCCAGAGGTGCCCCTGACCTCACACTGTACGCCTGAAGATGATCACAACAGCTGGAAGACACTGAGCTGATAAGTTCAATGGTGAACTTTAGGCCGATGAAGAGGGAATCAAATCGGAAGAGGGAGCTGGGCTGATCCTGGGGAGCCAGTGCCAGAGATAAGGGGGTGCTTGTGTGGTTCACAAAGACTGGGAACCACCCAGGTGAGTGGGAAGGCACCACCTACATCAGGTAGGAAGTCAAAAAGTGGAAAGACATGACCAACGAGGTGTCAGGCAAAGAGACATGGTGGAATCTTCCAGAACTGACAACACATTGAAAGCTCGGTCTCAAAGTGCAGCGAGCTTCACCAGATAAATGATCCCTGCAGGGGAGTCAGCAGAAGACTGGAGAGGAGAAGGCGGCAGCTTCAGAGTGGCTGACCCCTTCCCAGGCCACTGACAAGAGCCGGTGACATGGGAAAATAGCGTCAGGCTGGGAAACAGCCACAGAAGAGCACACCAGGCAGAGAATGGTGTGTGCAAAGGCCCAGGGACAGGAAGGAGATACCGATGGAGGTGGCAGGACCAGATGTGGCCATGGGGCAGAGCTTTTCTCCTGAGCACCTGGAATGCTATTTTAGTGGTAAGTTGGCATGTGGGGTTTGAGCTCCCTGAGAAGCTGGCTCACTGTGGAAACACAGTTGCCTCCCTCCCCATTTGAGCCTGGAGCATGGTTGTCTCAAAGTGTCCTCCAAAGCCCATCAGGGGACTGACTGATCTCCTTGACTCCATGATAGGGAGGGAGGAAAACAATCCAAGATAAAGATACTAGGTCCTGAGAACAGCTAGAAGGCACGTCATTTCCTTCGGAGGTTACTATTGTTCATCTTATGATGGAAAAATGTCTACAGTAGGAAAAAACAGCCGGAAGTTCCACCACGGCAAGTTCCACCGCGGGAAGTTCCACCAAGGGAAGAAGTTCCACCACGGGAAGTTCCACCATGGGAAGAAGTTCCACCACGGGAAGTTCCACCTTGGGTTCAGTCATGAAGTGAAAGCGCTCATCAGGAACTCCAGCTGACCGCGTCAGCTTCCCCAGCAGCTCTCGGTGGGTGTTGTGAGCACCTGGTTTGATGACCTTAGCTCTGTCTGCCGCTGTTTGTTCTTTGACTTGGAAGCCTCACCCCCCCCCGGGGGGGCGGAACACACTGATCTGCCTGACTTCTGTCCACTGGGAACTCCACTGGCTGCCTAGAAAGGTGTCTTCTGTCACCTTCTGCTAGGTGTCTCTCTTAGCCCTTGATTTGATGTTGTTTTACAGCTACCTAGCTAGCTGTCTCTTGCTGTTATTCTTTGGCTTTGGCTTCCCATAAACTTAATAAACTCATTCAGAACTGAAAGCATGGCTGCCGTAGACCATTCTCAGACCGTACAGCACAGAGCCGGAAGAGGTGGTGGATGTGACTGTCGGGTCTTGAAAACATCTTGTCGGCTGTTAAGTGAGCACATGCTCGGTGGGAGGCTGGGGCTAAAGGAGGGCGAGCAGGTGGAATGATTTGAGCCCTTGCACTAGAGCAGTGGTGGGGCAGGTAAGAAGAAACGGAAGGCCATAGGGCAGATTAGGGTGGGGTGCCAAGCCTGTGGGCAGAATCCAAGGCGACCAGGAGTCCAAGCTGAGCAGTGAGGCCAGCCCCCATCGTGGGAACCGTGAGCTGGGGAACTGCGGAGGCCTCAGCAGCAGCGGCCACTGCTGGTCGGATGCACTTGCTTATGGCTCCTAGGTGAGTGGGCTGGGGAGAGGGTGAGGGATGGGGCAGGACAGGCCTGAGTGGGGGCTGCCGCACTGCGGCCGTGTGGCCCCAGGCAGGGTACAGTCGCACCAGGAGCCGGGACAGGAAGAGAGCAGAGGCACAGTTATGGCGGTGGGAGGGCACTGGCTTTGAATTGTGATCCCCAGATTCATACTTCAGAGCTGCTGGGGCTAAGAAAAAGATCCCCATAGTGGAGGTCAGCCCCTCGAGTCAGCCCCCAGCGAACTGCATTTGGAGACGCGGGTAGAGCGGAAGGGTGAAATTAGCTCCCTGACCCTGCGAGGAGGGAGACGCCACACCTGCCTGCAGCACAGAGGCAACGGATGGTATAGTTTAAGCCAGTCTGGGCCGCTCTGTTAGAGAGAGCATGTGAGACCAGGGCACCCATTAAGAAGAGTTCCAAGGAGGAAGCAACAGAGCTGTGTAGATGGCCGCTCCCCTGCAGCCTGCAGAAAGAGCATTTTCCTGGTGTGTGTGCATGCACACTCACGCACAGCACACGCTTGTACACATACAGCCCTGGGATGCCATCAGCCCTACAAGGCGTGAGGAACAGAGCCATCTCCCACTCGATGACGCCGTTCTCCTTGCCCTTTACCTCCTCATACTACCCTGACAAGGCCTTTGTGCAATGAGGGAGGCCCTTCAGGGCTGGGCTATGAAGGCTGGGTCTGCATCTCCTCTGCTCTCTTGAAACGCTCACTCTCTTCCCAGCTGCTGGACTCTGCAGCCTGAGCAGCGCAGAGAGCCTTCCAGTCAAGGATACAGCCCACAGAGGCAGTTGGGTGGGCATGCAGAGGGCACCCTCCAGCCCCAGTTAGGCTCCTGGCTACCAAGACATGAGACCTCTCTGAGCCTGCCCGACCTAAATATGAAGTTTGTAAGCAAAGTATGTGATGGTGCAAGGTTCGGGGTAGCTCCCAAGCAGTAGGGGAACTTGCAGGTGGCCAGTCAGCTGTCAAGGGGGGCTGCTTCACCTCTGCGGGGGCAGGGGCCCTCTGTCACCATCGCAATGCCCAGTTTTTCACCCAGTGGTGTCCTGGTTTGGATAGCAGGAGCACAGTCATTCTCTCTGCAAAACAGAGGGGCCTTCCAAGGCCACCCCACAACTAGAGGACAAGCTAGCCCCGCAAAGGCACCGGGACCCCCAACACTGATTTCAGCTGCAGGACTTAACTTTCTAGTTCCCTACACTGTACAAGAGCTGGGCGTGGTGGCACAAGCCTCAGCCACCTGAGGCCAGCCAAGTCTACCTCCTGAGTTCCACCCAGGACCCATGGGGAAGGGAGCTGAGTGATCAAAATACATTGTATGAATTTCTCAAAGAATTTATAAAAATATTATTTTTAAAATATATTTAAAGAAAGTAACACAAATTCCCGGAGAGATCCTGTCTGTGGGACTACCTGGACTAATCTCGTCATGTGTTACCCATAATAAAGCAACATGAGATTTTTGTTTGTTTGTTTGTTTTTTGTTTTTTTGGACAGGGTATCCCTGTAGCCTCATAGCCTCAGCTACCTGGAACTTCGCTATGAGACCAGGTTGGCCTCAATTTCACAGAGATCTGCCTGCCTCTGCCTCCTGCATGCTGGGATTCAAGGAGTGGGCCACTATGCCTTGCTGACATGAAATTTTAAACTGAAAAAATGGGAGTGGGATTCAATTGGAGGTCTGGGATTTAGTCCAATGATAGCGTGCTTGCCTACCATATGTGAGTCCTAGGATGCCAGTTCCAGAGCAAAGAGAAGAAAGAAAGGCGGGAAGAGAGGAGGAGGGGGAGGAGGGAGAGAGCAGGGGGGAGGAGGGGGAGGAGGGAGAGAGCAGGGGGTAAACTGAGGTAGCACATCATAGAAAATCCTGCCAGGCCCTGGCCCCTATCCTCCCTCCCTGTACCATACTCACAGTTACAAACAGAAGAACAGAGAAAAATCTTCATGACCATCTCCACCCCAACCTCCATTTCCCTCGTGGAGTGGGCACTGCACCAGGTAACCCCACTCCTGCATACTCGGAGATCACAGAGCCAGGCCCAGGCTGGCTGTGCCCCATCTAGAAGGTGTCATGGTTGCTGGAGGGACCACTATGTCCCTGCCTGGGAGATGGAGGGGCCCAGGCCTTGCCAGCTGGCCAGCTGGAGTCCTCAACTCTCTGTAGCAAAGCCTGACCATCTCAGTGTTAATGGAGTTATTAAAATCAGTGCCTGAGCCCCACAGCCTTAATAAGCCAGGTTCAACCTCCCATCCTCAATTAGCGAATTAAGCAATAATAAAAAGTAGAGATGGAGGTTTATTCAACATGGCCACATTAAGAAGATGGACACAGAGATCCAGAGACTCCTCCAACTTCTGTCCTCTGCACAAGAGTCCATCTTCTGAATACTAAGGTAAGGTTTCAGTGGAAGGTCAGAGCTATGCAAGATGGCTCAGTGGGTTACAGCATTACTGTCATGTCTGGTGACCTGAGTTCAGTTCCTGAGACCCATATGGAAGAATGTGAGAACTGATTCCCACGGTTGTCTCTGACCTCCATACATGAGCCATGTGTGCACTCACCCATATACATACACACAAAAATAATAAATAGGGGACTAGAGAGGTGGCTCAGCAGGTAACAGTGCTTGCTGCTCTTGCAAATGATCCAATTTCACTTCCCTGCACTGACATCAGGCATCTCACAACCTCCAGGACTCCAGCTCCAGGGGATTTAATGCCCCTGGCCTCCTCAGGCACCTGCACTCACATGTATACATCCACATACAGATACACATAAACATAATTTAAAAACAAATCAGGCTGGAGAGATGGCTCAGCAGTTAAGAGCACTGGCTGCTCTGGCAGAAGACAGGGGTTCAGTTCCCAGCACCCACATGGCAGCTAACAATCAGCTATAACTCCAGTTCCAGGAGATCTGACTCCCTCTTCTGGCCTCCTTGGGTATTGCATGCATGTGCTGCATTTTCATAGGAGCACTCACACACATAAACAATTTTAGAAATTAGAAATAAATCTTTAAAATACAACAAGTAAGTTGAAATCATGAACAGAAGAGCCACATATCACTAAGCAGTGCAGTCTCTGTGTGTGCCTGCCCATCCCTGTAGTCCAGCTTCAGACTCCCAGTAAGGTCCTCTGACAAGTCATAAATCTTACTCCTGGAGACAAGTTTCTCCTCTGGCCGCCCAGAGCTTAGGCCCTTCCTTCTCTCAGCAGGAGATTCCTGGGGGAACTCCAGTTCTTAGGACCCACTGCTTCCAGGCTGATAGCCTAAGGGACAGGACTGGCATCTCTTCAGTACATCTATTTCTGCCGGAGTTCACACCAGCACCACTGGGCCTCCCTCCCCTCCACCTCACCACTGGGCCTCCCTCCCCTCCACCTCACCACTGGGCCTCCCTCCCCTCCACCTCACCACGTTCCTGGAATGGTTGCTTCCCTGTACTCTCAGACCCTGTCTGTCCCCCAGGCCCAGAATCACTACCAAGTGCAAAGTTTCTGTGTTCGGGTTCACAAGAATCTGGGCCCAAAGACTGTCTTTCCCGGTCTTCAGCCTCTGCACAGGAAGAAGAGTCCCCACGCCAAACCAGACTGTGAGGCTGACAATGAAGAACACCCACAACCTCTGTTCTCCGCCAGACTGAGACAAATCAGAGGGACCCCCTAGCTAGTCCTGGGGCCAGAGTTAAGCACTGCTCCCTACTGCTAAGCCTTTATTGTCAGCACCCATTTTAATGTTTATTTTTCTTTTAAACAAGCTAAGATCTTGGTGCCCAGGGCCATTTCACACTTAATTAACTGATGCTAGGCCCTTCCCTGGAAGCTCTCACCAGGAGTCACCACTTTGAACTCTCCACAGAGGCCTGGAAGAAGCAACTACCAGGCAACAACAACCACCTGCCGCCAAAGCAACTCCAGCTTCCAAGGGCTCCATCCCAGCCATCGGTTATCCCTGGTGAACTCTCCGGACTCCAGCCATTTCACTGAGGCGTGGGGAGCCTGCACAAGGACGTCTGCACTGGTGAGCTGTGGAGGGATGCCACGACCTCTGCAGACCTATCAGCCATGCGCCCTCTGGCTGTGGCCAGAAGAGACCTCTGTGTGGCCCCCTGGCATTGTAAACATTAGACCCTATTAAAAGGGTTCTCCCCAGGCTGGAGAGATGCCTCAGGTTCGGATCCCAGCACCCACATTGTAGCTAACAATCAACCGTGACTCCAGTTCCAGGGGATCCAATGCCCTGTTCGGACCTCTGTGGGCACTGCACGACACAGTCCCACTTACATGTGTGCAGGCAGTACACTCAGACCCATAAAATAAAAACAGTAATTTTTTAATTTATAAAGGGAAATATCTATGTGGGTAGACCAGGCTGGCCTGGGTCTCACAGAGATCCATCTGTCTCTGCCTCCTGAGTGCTGTGATTAAAGGTGTATGCCACCATGCCAGGCAATTTCTAATCAAAACAGGCAATCGTAGGAAATAATAGTATAGACCTTAAGAACTCAGTGGTTGGTAAATTAATATCTGTGTAATCAAATATATGAAAATTTTTCTAAAAAGAAAATTCAAAAAATATACATATTTGAGTTAAAACAGAAAAGAGACCAGTCAGAAGAATTCTCAATCATTTAGGAAGATGCTCGGAGCTCAGGTGCAGCTCCCAGCTTTGAGGGCCAGACACAGGACATGAAAGCAGGGGTGAGAGTGACCTCATGGTGGAGTCACGTGACTCCACCTCCAACAGATAATCAAGGTCAACGCGGACTGTGACCTCATATCCACAGTGCGCACCCTCAACAGGATGTGGGGAAGACCGCAGGCCTCTTCCGCTGCTCCAACACTGCAGCTACAGTCTGGCCAATGACAAAATAACATACGTGCCATGGGGGCGAGGGCACGTGCCACCTGACCAGGACTTCTCTGAACTCCAATCAGTCAGAAAAGCTAAACCCACCCAGAAAATCCTAAAGACACACAACAAACTAAGTATCACTCGGGGTCCTAGATGGGGTCCCGGGACCT
This sequence comes from Eospalax fontanierii, assembly GCA_035773235.1. Classification (NCBI taxonomy): domain Eukaryota; kingdom Metazoa; phylum Chordata; class Mammalia; order Rodentia; family Spalacidae; genus Eospalax; species Eospalax fontanierii. Next base: position 80,720,904 of record CM069536.1, read on the forward strand.
GAATGACATCAGATACAAACTAAGGAAGAGGGTGAAGGCCAACTTTAGGTCAGTAGGTTCCTGAGCAGCGACAGGTGGCCTCAGCAGACACTGGGTGCCAAGAACACAGGTAAGCTGCACTATTTCTGTACCTTCTCTGTAAACTGAAACTACCTAAAATTCAAAGGCTATTTTTTTAAAGTACACTTAAAGCAGAACTTTCAGACTTCTCTCTACAGCCTGCAGAAGGGAGCTAGTTCCTGCCCTTCCTACATCCCTCTGGTGCAGGGCTGAGCCCAGAGAGAAGGCAGAGTCTGGAGTTCTGGAGGAAGATTTCCAGTCACCAGGACAGGGGACAAGGGCAGAGGGCAGCGTGGGAGGGAAAAGGTACCAAGCAAGCCTGCCTTCCAGGTACTCAGGAGGCCAGGGCAGGGGACTGAGTTTGAGGACAGTCTGGCCAGTATCAGGCCAGCCTGGGACACAGTGAGTGAGGCCTTGACCACTGTGACAGGAGAGGAGACATTCTTAGGGACACCTGTGCCCTTCCTTTCCCCTATCAGATGGCTGAGACAATGAAGCCTAGGAATGACTGTCCCCAGTAGCCCCACACTGGAGGCTGCGGTGGGGCAGCCCAGTGTCAGCTGGAGGATGGGCCTCCTCACAAAGGTCTGACAGCTTGCCAGACTGCCTTTCGGAACACTGGAGCTGAGACAGGGGTGGGCCAGTGATGTGGGGACTACACCCTGACCTGGAGGCATAGCTCTGCATGCTCCAGCCTTCTATTGAAACTGAAGCCTCCTATGGCTTCCTCCAAGACAGACTTGGGGTCACTACACCCCTTTACTTGTTCTTCCCAATGTGGCCACACTGAATAGACCTGTCTCTCTGCTCTTCACTATTAGTGTCTCTTTAATTAGCATACTGAGGACAGTCGCCCAGCCCAGCTTGCTGGGGCTGCTGGAACTGAGGCTTTGACCACCAATGCCCATAAGGACTTCCATGTTAGAAAAAAAGAAAGAAGAAAAGAGATTTCTCAGGTATGCTCACAAATGAAATGGACAAATCTTTCCTAGCTCGAATTCAAGATTAGCTCTAGCCTCATGAAGTAAGTTACTAGCCTTGTGTGGTAGGAGCTGTGTATGTGTGGCAGGGGTGTGGGGTATGTATGGTGTGTGTGGATATATGTGGTATGTATGTGGTATGTGGTATATGTGGTATGTATGTGGTATGTGGTATATATTTGTGTGTGGTGTATGTATGATGTTTGTGGTGTATGTATGTTGTATGTGTGGTATGTGCGGTGTATGAGTGGTATGCGTGGTATGTATATGTGGCTGGGCTGTGGTGTGGGGTATGTATGATGTGTGTTCTGTGTGTGGTGTGTATGTGTGGCAGGGGCGTGGTTATATGTGTTGTGTGTTGGGGGACAGGGATGTGGTGTGTGTACTGTGTGTGTGGTGAGGTGTGTAGTGTGTGTGGTGTGTATGGTAGGGGTGTGGGGTGTGGGTGGCACAGGGTGTACTGTTTGTGCTGTATGTGTGGTGGGGGTGTAGTGTGTGTGGCAGAGAATGTAATGTGTGTGCTGTGTGTGTGGTGGGGGTGTGGTGTATGTGGTGTGTGTGGTTGTTTTGCCTCCTATTTTCAAAAACAATTTGTATAAAAAATTGTTTTTAAAATATGGTAGAATTACCCATAAATCCAACTTTTGGATTTGGATGCTATTTAGAGGTTGTGGGGAGGGTAAATTAAGCACATTTTTCATGTTTGCGTTCAGGGGCACATGTGTGTATGTGCACACATGCATGTATGTGGAGGACATAGGACAACCTCAAATGTCATTTCTTGGGAGCTATCCACCTTTTGTGACAGGGTATCTCACTGGCCTGCAGCTCAACAAGTAGGTTAGACTGGCCATTGAGCCTCAAGGACCCCATGCCCCCAGTTCTGTGATTATGAGCAAATGCCCACTCTTTTTTTAACATGGATTCTGGGAATCAAACTCAGGTCCTCATGCTTTGGAGACACACACTTTACAGAGCCATCTCCTTGGCGGGCACCTCTGATGACCATCTGCTTATCACTGGGGACCTAGTCAAGGTCTTTGCTGCTCCTGTGACACTATCAGTCCATTTTTTGTTGCTGTAGTAACGTTCCTGAAACCAGGAACTCAGAGAGAAAAGAGCTTGTTTTACTCACAGTTCTGGTCCTAGGCACAGGGGCATCCTATGGGCAGTCTGAGACAGCTTCTGTCACTTCCTCTTCTCTCAGTCAAGAGTCACATGAGGGCTTCATCCCTATGACTTCATCTAATACCAGTCTTCTTCCCAAGGCAGGTTGGCTTGCGATCCTACACTCTTAGAACCTTCCAGAGGGGATTAAACGTCAACACATGAACCTTGGAGGACATATAAGCCATAGCAGCCAATTTCAGTGCTTTATGTTTTTCAATTAATTTATCCATATCATACAGGTTTACAGGTTTATATAATGAAATAAACATTGTTTGGAGTACATCTTTAATTTGTGTTTGTATGTTCTCTCTGTGTGTGTGTGTGTGTGTGTGTGTGTGATGAGTGTGGAAGCCAAGGCCAACTTCAAATTTCTTCTTCACTTGCTCACCACCTTAATTTTCAAGACAGGGTCTCTCACTGAACCTGGAGCTCAACCATTCAGCTAAATGGGCTGACCAGCAAGTCCCAGCCCTCTGGGATTCTCCTGTCTCTACACTTCCAGCTCTGAGATTACAGGCTATGTGCCACAGTCCTGGCTTTTCCACAGGCACTGGGAATCAAGCTCAGGTCCTCCTGCTCATGAAGCAAGCAAACACTTCACCCACTAAGCCATCTCCCCAGGCCCCCCTCTCATTTTTAATCTACCGATTTTATAGTTTTCTTTGTAAACAGTGCAGAGCTCGGTCTTACAAATCTCAGCAGTGGTGAGTCCCTTCCTGTTGAATTCTGAGTGTCTGCTTTCCTTCCTGACTAGGACCACGCAGTAACAGTAAACCCTGTGTGCAGTGCTGACCTTGTGGCAGGTGCTTGCCTAAATACGCAGTATGTAGTCACTGACTCCTCCCAGCAGCCATATAAAATGAGACTTTCTTTTTCTGCCTTTTATAGATGGGGAAACTGAGGCACAGAGGGGTGAAGAGACTTGCCAAAGTCACATAGGAATGACAGCAACCCTAGGCCTTGAGCCTAGGAACAGAACCTGATCAATAAACTGAGCTGCACAGGCCTATAATCCCAGAGTCAGGAGGAAGAGGCAGGAAAATCAGGAGTTTAAAGCTTCAGCCACACAGCAAGTTCATGGCCAACCTGAGCTGCATCAGATCCTGTCTCAGCAAAGTACTGATCAGTAAACATATGACCAAGGACAAAACTACTCCCAAGTAATGGGGAGCCTCACAGAATAGCTCATCACGTAAATGAGGGCAGTTTCCCATGATGGAGCAGCTGCCCCCTGGAGCAGGAACCCATTGCCCATTTCAGTGATGACAGGGACAACACTTCCTGAACCGCCCTGTGAAACTAGATCTGCGGCAGGTGTCAAACTGGCTCCACCTTCACAGGGCTGCTCAGTCATGGAGCTCTTGCCCCCGCATCCCTCCCACCCCTGTTATTCCTTTATTTAAGCTTAAAACTCCGATCAGTACCTTAAGACAGACTGAGGGTCACCAGAGCCCTTTATCTGTTCATGTCCCTAATGACATTATGGCCACATTAATTAAATCTCCACTCACTGCCCAGCACCATCGATCATCTCTTTTGTTGAGTATTGAGTAAGAAGGCAGAGCCTAGCTTACTGGGATTCTCAGTGGTGACTTCTGCCCTAAAACTCCATTATCACTTCCAGAATACTGTTTGCAAATGTACCAAATTACAAAGGAAATCAATTATTTGAAGTAAAGTTAGCAAAGTCATAGAAAAGTCTAATCTGTTGTAAAAGCCTTCTATCACTAATATAGTGATCAAGACCCAGCCCCAGGTCTCCAAGCTACCAAGTATAAGAGCAATGCTTCAAGACCACACAGTCAGAGCAGATGTGCAGAGCTCTGCTGCAGTGCCCCAGCATTCCTAACAAAGGAAAAGGCAACTCAGGCCGGGTGCTGAAAATACACTTTGCATTTGAGCTCACAGGCAAGAATCCCATGGACAGTGAATTCCAGTTCAGACATGGGATCAGAGTCCAAGTCTCAGCACTGATGGCCCCTCTCCCTCTCCTTCAGGCCCCCTGCACCCTGAGCCCAGCCTGGGAGCACCGTCCTGTCCTCCCTGAGGCTCCCCAAGTGAGCACTTTCTGCAAACAAGGCCCCAGGCTGGCCTGTGAGGACAGCACTGTGACTGCCTGGAGGCAGTTTTTTCTCTCTGGCATTAAACAGTGGCACCTTGGGCTCACATGCTTTTCTCCAGTTCCCTGTGGCACTTTGTGGGCTCACATGCTTTTCTCCAGTTCCCTGTGGCACTTTGTGGGCTCACATGCTTTTCTCCAGATCCCTGTGGCACTTTGTGGGCTCACATGCTTTTCTCCAGTTCCCTGTGGCACTTTGTGGGCTCACATGCTTTTCTCCAGTTCCCTGTGGCACTTTGTGGGCTCACATGCTTTTCTCCAGTTCCCTGAGGTACGTTGGGCTCACATGCTTTTCTCCAGTTCCCTGTGGCACTTTGTGGGCTCACATGCTTTTCTCCAGTTCCCTGTGGCACTTTGTGGGCTCACATGCTTTTCTCCAGTTCCCTGAGGTACATTGGGCTCACATGCTTTTCTCCAGTTCCCTGTGGCACCTTGTGGGCTCACATGCTTTTCTCAAGCTCCCTGAGGTACTCCTCTGCCCAGCTGTAGGCCAAGGGCCGCTGTGGCCTGACTTTTGTTCTCTGTAGGACTCTTCTCTTGTTTGGAAGCTTACTACTGTATCCGCTCCTGTGGTCGATCAACTGATCAATCAGTTCAGCAGCGTCCCTCCTGCACTCATCATGACAGGCATCATGACTGCACAGTCACATCTCTCAAGGCTAGGGCTCCCTCAGGCCCCCCCACCTCTCTCTCTCACTCTCGCTCTGTGTGTGCGTATGTGCGTGTGTGCGTGTGCATGTGTCCACACATGAGCCACAGTGTGCACATGGAGGTCAGAGGATAGCTCTCAGGAGTTGGTCCTCTCATTCCACTGTGTGAGTCCCAGGAATCAAACTCAGAGCCTCAGGCTCAGCGGCAAGTACCTTTACCCCATCTTACTGGCCCATTTCATGCTTACTTTAAATGCATGACTTCTCTGTTCTGAGCACATGACCTCAGCTAAAGATTTATTTTGGAGTAGCTGCTATTGCTGCTGCTGCTGCTGCTCCTGGTGGTGGTGATGGTGTTTTGAGATGGGTCGCTCATGTAGGCTGGCTGAGAGCTTGCTAGGGAGTGCAGGATGACCTTGAACTCCTGATCCTGCTGTTTCCACCTCCCAGTGCTGCACCACAAAGTGCTGGGGATCTACCCATAGCTTTGTACACACTACACATACTCAAACACTCTACCAGATAAGCCACATCAACTGGGGACTTGGTAATTCTGGCCTGTCTGTCCTGGAAGGAGCCCCAGCTCCCTGCCACAGGGAAAGCTCCAGGACGTGGGGGATGCTGGGATACGAACTCTGAGAGTCCTGACAGGCTCCACCTGTAACCAAGAAGGCTCCCTAAGGACACCAGGCCTGGTCTATGGGCTCTAGACAGAGGAGAGGGACAGAGGGCCCACATCGTCCCTATCCCCCAGACACAGGGTCATTACTGCACTGGAGCAAGAGAGTAGCAGAGTGGAGGTCCTCTGGGACCCCCCACCTGGACAGCAAGGACGAGGTCACCACCACCATGTATAGTGTTGGGAGGGCAAGCAGGGAAGCGGGGGTCTCATGCCAATGTGAGGCCTGGGCCCACCTGCCAAACAGGCCCACTCCACTTGCTCACAGGAAGGCCTACACAGTCCCCACAAGCTCCAGTTCTCACAGGAAGAGCAGAGGGAACCCACTCCCTAGCAAGCTCTCAGACATCCCTGGTTAAGAAAGCCTAAGAACTCATTAACCTAAATTAAGTTTTTAAATGAGGTTACCTTACACTGACAGAAGGCATCTTAATCTCTCACTGACAGGGAAACCAACACTTCCTGGGCAGGTGTGATTGCTGCAGGTCCTCCGGTCAGGAAGGTGGCCTCTCTCTTCTTCTGCTGCAGAGGAGACTACACAGAGTGCTAACACCTGAGATGAGTCTGCAGAATCAGATAGACCAGGTTGGACCAAGGGGCACCTAGGGAGGGAAGAAGAGGAGGGCAGTGGTTTGCCCCAAGTTCCGGGGATCGCTGCTAGCACTCCTCAGGCCCTGCTGTGTCGAGGGCCCGTGCTCTCAGGTGTCCGGGTAATGACACCGGCCTGGGTCCCAGACAAGCTGTCTCTGACGCTGGAGCAGAGGCTGATTACAGGTGTTGTCCACTTGTCTCACAGGCCTCATGGGGCCCTGGGAATTGGCCAACGTTAAACTAGCAACTCAGAAAGGTTTTATGTCCTGATGACCCAACCCCAGAACATGGTCCTCTCTTTCCTCTACTTGTTGCAGACCAGACATGTCCTTGGTACACAGCCTTTTTGTCCCTTGAACCAGGTGACCCCAAGATGATACTTGAGCTGGAGGGGTGGCAGCTGTGGGCCAACCTGAGGGCACTGTAGCCAGTCTGCCACCTTCCCAGCCTCACCTGGACATGCTAGAGAGCTGGGCTGTAAGAAGAGCATGGTTCTGGGGTTGCTGTATACGGACGGAGGCCTGAAGCCTTGGGAAGAATGTGCCATGACTTGTTCCAGGTTGCTGCAATGGTATAGATCCATCCCAAGACTTCTTGAAGCAGGAACTATATACAGTATCACATCTAATGCCCCCTCAGCCTTGGGGCTGCAGAAGCAGCCAGGCTCCCCAATGACATCTGGGGCAAACCAGAGGAAGACACAGGACCTGCCTGACCTTCCCTTTTAATAGGCTGAGGCGTTGGTCCCAGGAGCGGCTCCACATAGACTACCTGGTGCAAATAACAACTCCAAATGCTGAAAAATACACAAAGAACTCCTGAGAGCAACTAAAATCAGCCATCTGTGCCCTACAGGGGGATTAGACCCTGAGGAAACCCACAGAATGACTGACAGGACTTGAGGAACCCTAGCAGATGGAGGGAGAAAGAAAGCCTGGCCAAAAAAGAGTCTCTCTGTGGAGAGACTATGTGAAAGGCAAAAGCCACCCAAACATCTGCTGGCTGCTGGTCCTGGAGCTAGAGTGGCTAAAGACTTACTCAAGATCCCAAGGGCTTTGGGCATATCGTACCTGCCAGCTGCCACAGGAGACATTGTTTACAGCCTGAGTTCAGTCAGGTTGCCTGCCCAGTAACAAAATCAGATCTATCAAGAATCTTAAAAAAAAAAAAAAAAAAAGATACTGGCATTTCCAGTCCCTGCAAAGTGTTGTCTGTAGAGAGGGCACATTCCACAGGGTTAGTGCAGGAGGGGACCTCAGGAGACCATCTTTAAAAATACTGTAAGAAAAAGATTCTACCCTGAACAATACTACCTTTCCAATGCAGAAATGAAATTAAGACTTTCCAGACAAACAGAACTCAAACCCGGCATGGTGACACACACCTGTAATCTCAACACTCTGAAGACTGTCACGGGATTGCCATGAGTTTGAGGCCAGCCTGGGTAATAGCATGAGTCTAGCCTGGCATAGGGAGGCCCTGTCTCAAAAACAAATGAGAGAGAGAGAGAGGAAGAAGAAACCAGAGAGCTCATTGTGGACAGATCTGGACGGAATGAACTATGTTTAGACAAAAGGAAAATGATTCCAGATGTAAATGTAAATATGTAGGAAAAAATGAAAACTACCAGAAAGGACAAAATAGGTGGGCCAGCCTGACAACTCAAATGGGGCAAAAAGCAGCAAATCTTACCCTGGACAACCACGATAAAAAGCCAAGGGCAGGGAGATGGCTGAGAGGTGCTCAGAGGTTAAGAGCTGGTTCTGCTCCTGCAGAGTTCAGTTCTTCCACACGCATGTCAGGCAGCACACACCCACCCAGGTCCAGGGGATCCAAGGCCCTCTTCTGGCTTCCATGAGCACCTGCTCTCACATTCACATTCCACACACAGACACACATACTCATAGCTAAAAATAAAGGTAAGCCAGGCCCGTTTGCCACACACGTGTGCAACACAGCACAAGAAAGAAACTTTTGTACACAAAGAACTCTCCAAATCAGTAAGGAAAAGACAAATGGGGCTAGGGTTCCATTCCCAGCACACACATGGCAACTAACAACTATCCATAACGCCAGTTCCAGGAGATCCAACACCCTCTTCTGTCCTCCATGGCACTGCACGACACAGGTGCACTTACAGACATGCAGTCAATACACTCAGACACACAAAATTTAAAAATTAATAAATAAAATATTTTTTAAAAAGAAAAGGACAGACATCGCCAAAGAGAAAAGGGAGAAAGGATTTGAAATTACTTCACATGAGACTAATTCAGAGGTCAGTAAACATATGGGAAGGTGCCCAAGTTCATTAATCACCATGGAATTATGAATTAAAATCACAATGTGACCTCAGCTGGACTCGCCAGTATGGAAAGGAGGAAAGCTCCCAGTGTGCGACAAGGACCCAGAACTGCAGGACTCCTACATGTTGTCAGCAACTAAACATTAACGCAGCCACGATGAGAAAGTGCTGGAACATATGCAGATCTAAGAAGCACCCAGCAGAAAGGCACATAGAGTCAGCAAAAGACGCTTGTAGTCATGTGCCTCGTAAAGGCTATTTGGTCAGAGACTGGAGGGATGGCTCAGTGGTTAAGAGCACTGGCTGCTCTTGCAGAGGCAGCTAACAACCATCTATAACTTCAGTTCCAGGGAAATTCAATGCCCTCTTCTGACCTCCACGGGTACACTGACAAATATGCAGACAATACATTCATATACATAAAATAAGAATAATAAATAAAAATGGTTTTAAAATGAGGGATGTGGGTGTAGCTTAGTTGGTGGAGTACTTGTCCAGTAGGCACAGAGGTCTGGGTTCAGTCCCTAGCACTGCAGAAATTGGGCATACATGCCTTTAGTATGCTATAACACTTGGGAGGTAGCTGCAGGAAGATCAGAAGTTCTGGGCCATCCTCAGACACACAGTGAGTTCAAGACCAGTCTAGGACACATAGGACCCTGTCTCAAAAAAAAAAAAGAGGACTATACTTAGAACCAAGACATTTGTGACCTTACATTTTAGTGCTTAGCACCTTATAAAACCACATTAAATTTGGATTGACCCAAGAAAATTGTTTAATACAAGAAAAAAAGCTCATATATTTTTACTTAAACTTTAAGCTTTGCTTTATCTTTAAACTTTGTTCTAAATGACATCCTCTGAGAAACGTAACTGAGAAATCCACAGTTTCACATACAGCTGATATAAACACAACCAAGCAGAGTGCTCTCTAGAGATGCCTGTGGACGCTCACACCATGCTGTGGGCTTATGCACTGCCCTTTCCTATGTGACTCTCCAGTTAAATACTTAAACTCACTAACCTGGCTTCCCTCGGCCTTGTCCTGAAATTCTGTGCTGAAGTCAAGGACCCAGCTTTGCCAGAGTGGAGTCCCTGAAGGCGTGGGGAGCTCAGTAAGCTGCTGGTGATTCTGCTGGGCTGCCTCCCTGTGCTGACAGAGTGGAGGTCCCTGAAGGCACAGGGACCTCAGCGAGCTGCTGGTGCTGGGCTTTCTCCCTGTTGCCACTGACTGAACCAGCGTCTTGTGTCCTGATAAGATATAGTGGGAAGGGTTGGATGGAGAGATGGCTCAGCAGTTAAGAGCACTGGCTGGTCAGACCGAGTTTGGTTGTCAGCGTCCACACAGCAAGCAGCTACTGTCCATAACTCTAGTTCCAGGGACTCTGATGCCCCTTCTGGCCTCTGTGGGCATTACACACACATGTGTACTCACACATATGCAGGCAAAATATTCATCACATAAAAATAAATAAAAGCTATTGTGAGAAATGTCAAAGAAATGTACTCTTTTCTATCAAAGAGTTAAATAAGACCGTAAAAACTTCAAAGAAGCCACTTGGCAGAAGTTCAAGTGCTTCCAGGGTCAGCACTTCTTGAAGCCAAAATATGTGCTCAAGGTTACTGAACTTTGTTAAGAATAAAAACCCAGTGGGGCTCTACTGGGTGGACTTACTAGGTGTCCTCACTTGAAGGATTTAGAGCACCTTCTGCAGAAGGAAAATTTTTTACCTTACCGAAATACTTTCAATTGTGTGGTTCTCTTCTTGGGACCCCAGACACATTTCTAACACTATTTACCTGAAATTTAAGTTTCTTCTACTTCAGTCCAAATGAAATGCTAGTCGACATCTCCTTCCCCCACTCACAAAGTGTTGATATTCAATTACATCCAGCCCTCTTCTGGAATGAGGTTTGGTAATAACCCATGACTATTTCTTAGCTGTTGAACTCAGGTGATGCTAAGGTAACCTTTAGAGCTCTTCACTGTACTTTTCTGCTCTTACCATTTTTTTTTAATTAATCTATTTTTCCAAATAATAAATTTTCCTGTTAGAGCTCCAGGAAACCCTGCCCCACCCTCAAGACTACAGTCTGGAAGATCCTGCCCCACCCTGTGAAGAGATCTGTCTGTACTCCGTAGGGTGAGGGCTCCAGTCTACAGGGACAGGATGTACTAGCTAACCACAGGGACTTTGAGACTGACATGCCTCTGGGGGTTAGGGGTCAGCCAAGCTGCACCAAACACGTAGGTGGGGGGACACCCTGATGGTGCTGAGAGTCCTGGAAGCTCTAGTCTTTTTGTAGGCCTGTCTTGGTGATCATTATCTGGGTAACCTTGAGTAAGTTTCTTAATCGCTCTGAGCCTTAATATTTACAATAATAAAGTGAAATCATAATACTGCCAGATTCATGGACTTTTCATGAGAATTAAAGGGTTTTTTTGTTTTGTTTTTTGCTTTCCATTGGTTTTGAGCTGATCTCAAACTGGGGCCCAGGCCAGCCTGGAACTTACTACTGTCAATATAAAACACAGCTCTCACCTCAAAAATAATGGCAGATCGTTTATTTGGAGCCAAATGGAGTAGCCATGATCCAGGAAAACAGATTCTGTTTGTTCCAAATACTGATTGATGAAGTTTTATAGCTACAGAAAGCAAAGAAAGACACAAGCCAAGGCATCTTCCAAAATGACTGGTGAGACCATCAGGCAGAGAGGGAACTACAAAGTGAGGTAGTCTCTGCTCTGGATGGCAGAGTCTACCTAAAGCCAGTCTTAGCTTTAGTGGGCTAGTGGGCTGGTTAATACACTCCAAAGGCTTTGCCTGATAACCACAAAGATATTAGGCCAGGCACAGAGGGAGAGTAGGAACTACTACAGAGATTAAACAAAAACCAAGATAATTTGCCTCTGGACCTGCAACATTCCATGGCTCCACAATCACAAGTTCCACAAGTCAATCAGCCTTGCTTAATCTTCGACACAGGAGTGTCTTTTTTCTGGCAACTCTAGTTCATAAGCTAGCTTCCTACTCATGACAACACACCTGCCTCAGCCTCCCAAGTGCTAGGCTCCCACCCCCAGTTTAGATTACTCTCAATGTCAACAGTAAATCTCTAACACAGACAAACCCTGCTGTTAGAGCTCCAGGAAACCCTGCCCCACCCTCAAGACTACAGTCTGGAAGATCCTGCCCCACCCTGTGAAGAGATCTGTCTGTACTCCATAGGGTGAGGGCTCCAGTCTACAGGGACAGGATGTACTAGCTAACCACAGGGACTTTGAGACTGACATGCCTCTGGGGGTTAGGGGTCAGCCAAGCTGCACCAAACACGTAGGTGGGGGGACACCCTGATGGTGCTGAGAGTCCTGGAAGCTCTAGGCCCTCTGAAGTGGGACAAGAAAGCCCCAGGACAGTCCCCAGAGCCCCTCAGCTGGCAGTCCTGGGGTGGTCCTCACAGAATCCGGAGCTCCTCCCCTTGGCTTGTGGTGGGGTGTGGGATCTGGGAGCTAGGCAGAGAGCTGCCTGTGAAGTCTTATCCCTCAGTCCGGGAGCTTCCTGACCTTCCTCACTCCTCCACTCTCCCTTCCCAGCCCTCCTCCTGCTCTTCCTGCAGAGACAGCTGGAGGAAACTCCTCTTCCTTCATCTTCCGGAGCGTGACTCAGCCCTGCAGCTTCTCCGCAGCCCCCACTTCAGCCTGTCCCCACCTTCTCCCAACTGGGTTTCAGAGCTCCTCCTCAGGGACTCCCCAGAGCTGCCCCCACGAACGCGAAATGAGGAGGCTGCTGAAAGTCCCTGCTAGGACCTCAGCCTGGGGGACGAGGCTGTGGTGCAGCCCCTGAGGAGGCACTGGCCAGGGTCTTCCTGTGGCTGCCCCTCCACAAGGGCACACAGATGTTGATGCTGGAGCCCCAGATGCTCACCCTGACTCTGGAGAGAGGGTTTCTTTAAAACAATAGGTAAGGCGAGGAGGGGTAGGAGCCCTGGGAGGGACCTGCAGAAAACACGGGGAGGCTGGAAAACAGGAAATTTCCAGAAGCAGGAGGTGTGGCCAGCGCGGAATGGGCAGGGAGCTGCAGACAGGCCTCCACCCCAGCCCTGGAGAAGGAAAACTTTCTTCAGCTCCACCTCCCACCCCGGCAGTCCTGGAAGACAGCTGCAGAAACCTGGTCAGATCCCTTCCCCAGAGTGGGAGCCGGCTAGGGCTGAAGGTGATGGGACCCTAGAGCCTGGCCTGAGGCACCCGGCCTGACATGCCTGTCCCAGCCCTGGAAAGCCCATTTGTGCCAGGCCTGTGCCAGGGCTCTCTACCTAGAACATCGCTCAGCCGAGAGGCCTCCTGCCTTCGGGGCAGCATTCACAGGCCCAGGTAGGTGTCTGTCCTGACCCTCTGTCTTTCGGCAGCAGCTTCTTTCGTGCTCATCCAAGAAAGTTGGATTTTGCTTGAAGCTTGTGCCTAGTCACGTTCTAGGTCTCCTACCTGCAGTCATTTCAGCCTTCAGCCTCAGTTTCCACATCTGTAGCCAGGAATAACAAGATGCCCTGCAGTCCCAACTGCTGAGATGACCCAAGGCTTCAAAGTCAAGGACAGATGGGGCATCTGACCGGAGAGTCCTACAGGATGGGTGGGACACAGTGCACATCTTCAGGGCTAAGAAGTTGTGCTCCAAGGTGCGGCCTGAGCCAGCAATCCCCAGTTAGCGATGCCCAGATGCAGCCCCACCTTTGGGCGGTTCCTTAGCTCGGGGCCCCAAGTTCACTTATCCATAGCAAAGTGACCACATCTGCTGGGTAGAGCTATCGGAAAGCTGACAGAGCAGTTCCTGAGCAGCGTGCTTGACAGGGCACGCTGAGCACCTGCTGTATGCACTAATGAGCAACGCAGGTGGAGGTAAACCTGTACCATTCTGATTGTAGCCATTCTGACTGTGCTTCAACCATCATAGGCTGAGCAGGAAGGGCTGAGACCCTGAGGGAGACAAACGTGTAGACAACACTGCCATCCTTTCTTCATCCTCAGTGACTGCCTCCTGTGCCAGCCCCCAGGACCACCAGACACCTCCAATTTCAGATGATCTGTGCCCTTTGTTGCCCCTGAGAGCTAGAGTCCCGGCTTCCACTCACCCTTCATTTACACTCAGACTCACACTCAAACTGACTCACACCCACCCCTCTGCCAGTCTCCTGCTCCTCCTTCCGCGTCTCTGTCCATCTTCATCTTTGCACCAGGGTGACCCCAAAGCCAGAAATCTGAGCCTTTCCCCGGCTCTGTTCTTGGAATGAACCTCTGTCTCTCCACTGATTCTCCACAGGGTGCCTTGAGCCCCACCTGAGGTAGCCCAGCCACCACCACCACTGGACTTCAGCCAAGCCCTTGGCTGGGCTCCTGCCACTTGGCCCATCCCTGCCTGGGCTTTGGCATCTTGGCCATTTTCCTTGACCACAGCTGGACGGTGCCTGAAAGGTTTCACACACGCCCAGGTGGCTCTCCAGCAGGCTCTGGAGGCTGGAGCCCGGTTTGCTGTCGTGTCATGTGGCCTGAAAAGCCCTAGGCCCCAGCTTCTAGTTCCCTGCAGCCCAGTCACATGGCCAGGACCAGGCATCTCATCAGGAGCAGATCCAAGGTCTAGACATACATCTCACAATTGGCTTCTGAGGGTCCCCACACAGTCCAAACCAGGGGACAGGAGCTCCTGAAATCCAGAACAGGGCGGTGCCTCCGTGGTCAGTCTGCACTGGCCCTCCTCCCCACAATCCAGAAAACCACAAGCCTGGCTGCTACAAAAAGGAGAGCAATGACTCAGGCCCTGAGTCAAAAACTTCCAGAAGAGTATGCAGCCATCCCTTCACCAACACAGGAAGAGGCCACAGAGGCCCTTGACTCTGTTAGCTGTCGTGATTCAGTGATTCAGTCTCTCTCTCTCTCTCTCTCTCTCCTCTCTCTCTCTCCCTCATTGATTACAGATCACCCACCAGCCCCCTTACCCAAAAACTCCAGGTACGCCAAGGACAACCAGCACCACTCAAGGTACTCTCCCAGGTCTGTTCTTCATCTCTTTCTGGCTGATACCCAGGAATTTTGACATAACTGAGCCTTCCACCTGCAAAGACCTGCCCTGCTCTTTCCAAGAAACATTATAAAAGATGACTGTTAAAATGTCTAACCAAGAACTAGGCCTTCAGTCCAACTTCCTTGTGACCCATATCTAAGTAGGAGCCCTTGGATTGGTGTTTTCTCTTCCTAGCACCAACTTCTTCAGCGGCAAGCCTGTACATGGTACCCAAGAAACTCTCCTTTTGAAGGACAGAATTCTGTGCATAAGAAAAAGGTCTGGTGACATGATAGCTTAGTGGGCAGAGGCAGCTGCCCCCACACCTAACAACCTGAGGTCAGTCCTTGGGACCCACATGGTGGAAGGAAAGAACCAACTCCTACAAGCTGTCCTTCAACCTCCCCGTGTGCAGCGTGGTACGTGCATGTCCACACACAAATAAATACATGTAAAAAAAGATATTTTAGAAAAGGAATAGACCCGGAGTAATTTCCCTAATATCTGAACTTTGTTGTAGATTAAGGAGCTGAAAAGCCCCCTAATCACACAGGTTGTTATTCAGGCACCAGGGTGGTCCTCTCCTAAGGCTCTCATTTGACCCTCTTCAAATGCATCTTCCTTGTCTTTCTGCTTCATCAATAAACTCACTAGCTTTGCTTAACTGACTCATCTTTTGATTTTTTTTTTTGTTGGCGGAGGGCAAGGACTAGGGTACATCTGAGCAGAGCCCCTGGCTCTGAGGGGGACTCCTGCTAGGGCACATCTGAGCAGAGTCCCTGGCTCTGAGGGGGACTCCTGCTATGCTGGCAGCAGTGGCTTGTATTTGCTGATTGCTGGGGACACACTGACTCACTTAGCAAACATCCGGGCTCCTCAAATCAGGCCCTGGAGGGGACAAACATCACAAGCTGCCCCAAGGGCTGGGAGGGAGTGGTGCCCACAGAAGGAAATAGAGCCGGGGATGACGGCCTGACAGACTTGCTTACCACACCCCACTGCAACATGGACTTCATGGGTGCCTAAAACGCAATAAACACACGTTACCACGCAAAATGTAAAGAAGTAAGGAACATTCTGAAGAAGCCATTCAACAAGGCCTAGCAAAGCCCTTCCCTCACTCCCAGATAGTAGACCAGACAGCAGCTTGTCCCAGTTGGGCTCTGGACCTGGAGGGGTATCCAGGAAAGACTCACAATGAAAGGGCTCAGTATAGCATCTGGCACAATGCATCAGACTCCCAGCTGAGCACAGCCATCACCTGAAGGACATCAGGAACATCGGGACAGCCACCATCCCTCTCTCTGAACCCTGATATCAAGGGAAATGAGAAGTGGACTTCTATTTCGTTTTGCAAATATAGCCAAGGTAATAAAGTATCAACGGACAAGCAGGACCAGCTGGGAAGGCAGTGAGGCGGCTGCAGGCACAGGGAGAGAGGAGGTATGTGCAGACCCATGAGGAGAGCTTGAGCCCTGAACGTCAGGAAGGAGATCTACATCCCAGGGACACAGTGCCACTGGCTACAGTATATGGGGATCTTCATGCACCTGAAGGCTGTAAATTCTGGGTGGCTCCCTGGAGAACTAAGATGCACAAGACTCTTTCCCTTTGAAAGAGAAGAAGCTCAGAGGTGTCTGGGGCAAAGTTGAGGCAGGCCACACTCAGGGTTAAGCATATGGGTGCAGTGCACAGGGACCTAGAGCTGGGTCTCGGGGTAGAGAGGGGACAGAGAGGAGTGAAGCCCACCACCTGGGGATGGGCCATGGACCCGGAGGCACAGGGAAGCCCACATGGACTGCAGTACCTGCCAGAGCAGGTAAGGAAAGCACACAGGCCAGTCTACAGATAAAAACAAGCCAGTGGAGCCCATCATATTGGGAAGCAAGCCAGACAAGGGTAGCGTACCTTCCTGTCTAGCAACAATGCTGGAGGAGAAGGTTATTCGAGTACTAGAAGTTCTTAACTCAATCCAGTCTGTGCGTTGTGCAACCAGCCCAGGCCCCAGGGGTGGTTGGGGCAGCTGTTGGCCAGCACCCCAGCTCAGGGGCACTGGCAGCCACTCAGAGCAGCCTTGCTTCCCTCCCAGCAAATCTAGGATCAAGGACGGAGAGGAAGTCAGCCAACTCTGGGATTAACTGGGACTCACTAGAGGCTGTTTAGAGGTGTGGTGGCTCACTAAACAGGCCCAAAATGGGTCAACCCTCCTTCCCCTGGGTTCCAGCCCCAACATCTTGTGTGAAGCAAAGGCCTCAGTGCCCACCTTGAAGGGACTGAAAAAGTCAGAGAAGCAGAGATGAGGCTGGCAGCAAGTGCTTTTACCCACTGAGCCATCTTATAGGTTCATATTAGGATTGTTTTTAGGATTCTTTTTTAAATGTTTATTTATTTTATGCGTATGAGTGTTATGTGGGCATGTAAGCACACCTGTGCGTACAATGCCTGTGAGGACCAGAAGAGTGCATCAGATCTCCTGAAACTGGAGTTACAAATGCTTATTAGCCACCGTGTCAGTGCTGGGAACCGAACCCTGGTCCTCTGTAAGAGCAGCCAGTGTTCTTAACCACTGATCCATCTCTCCAACTCCTCATGTTCATATTCTTAAAGGGACTTGAGAATTCTCTTTTCACTGCCCGATCGGCTGCTTCATGCGCTGGGAGGCAGATACATGTACTTTAGTCATAAATGCATCAAGGCCCAGAAAGTGATGGCTAGAATTTGCTGGATTAATAAGCAGAATAAGATTAGTTAAAAAAAAAAAGTTTAAGGACAATAATGCAACTATGGTAGCTTGAAAACTCAAGAGGCGGTGAGTTCTCGGAGAGTCTCCAGCCCACATGGGGGAAGGAGGAGCAAGGTGCGACGGCTCGGCCCCGGGGTTCTTCCGCCGCCCCCTGCAGCCAGGAGAGCTATTGTCGGGGTTCACTGACGATCCGAAGAAAGGCCCAGACTGTGTCTCTGGGCATGGCCCCAGGTGCTACCATGGCTGGCCCGGACCTGGGGTGAGGAAGGCAGCCAAGAGGCTGGTGATTCACGCACAGCCGCCCAGCCCAGAGCCCAGCTGTGACATACCACCATTGGTGCAGACAAGACACAGATGCAAGCGTGAACACCTGTGCCTACAATCCCATGCCTGGTGCCCATCAAAGAGCAGAGGCTGGCACCTACCAGGAGACATGGGTGAGCTGCATGTCCCAATGGCACATGACCCCCTCGGCAGCCAGCAGTCCAGGGGCTGTGTAGGTTGTGGCGTGTTTAAGTGGTGGCAGATTTCACAGCAGTAGAAAAGAATGAACTAGGAAGACAGGAAAGTGCGCTGTGACCCTCAGACCCTCTGCAGAGCAAAAGCAGCTGGACCCAAGGGTGGGCCATGCCATGAAATTCTAGATCCAGAAAGACAATCAACAATGCAGAGGCAAAAAGAGAGAGGTGACCTCATCTCTGGGAGTACAAGCTGCGTGGGGGCGGACTGCACAGTGAAAATTCCAGGGCCCTAGAATGTTCCACAGCTCGTGGTTCCTGGGTATATAAGAATGAAAACTCCCCATGTTATAAGCCAAGGTTTGGTTACACATCGTCTAAATACATACACGGTGATTTGTTTTCACAGAAACTGTATTCCATAAAGCTGCTGACTTAGCAGAGACTGGTGTGTCTCGACTATGGCCATTGCCCAGGAGCGGCTTCCAAAGCTGGAGCCACACTGGGGGAAACACAGGCATAGGTGCCAGTGAGCCAGTGGTCACATTTGCAACAGCCAGTCACTACCGTAATCTTGTTTTATGTGTGTTTCTGTTTGAAGACGCCCTGTTTAATATGCTGTTGATCATTAACACTGACTCAGATCCACAGCACTAAAACTCACACCTGTGTTATGCACGTTTTCCTTTGTAAGTCCCAGAGTGGCCTTTTCGCACTTAGGATCACCAGAGAGTACCTCAACATTAGGCTGGGGGCCACTTGAACCATCAGATCACCACTAAGAAGCACAAAAATACAAGACCTTGGCTTAACAGATGGAGAAAGGATCTTCCTGTGCACCATGTGAACAGGAACAGGAAGGGAAGGACTCTGCCTCCACCTCCAGTGTACCATCCACTGGCAGCTTAAACTTTCCTAATGTGTCTGTGAAGGACTGCAAAAATACCTCTAGTATTGATCTTAGGGCTATAGATAAATTTTAGTGAGTAGGCAAATTCACAAACACAGAATCTGCAAGCCTGAAATGCTCTGACATATGCAAACAGTATTCAAATTAAGAAAATAGAGGCCTCACTTAACCCAAACCTGGATGACCAACCTGGCCACTGTCCATTCCCAGAGCAGCTGCCTGGTCCCTGCTCCTACCTCCCCACCCCTGGACTAGGAATGGGCCCTCCACAGAGTCCACCTCCTGTAGCCAGGCCCAGCTAGGCAGACCTTAGGGGCTCTCAGAGCATGCATGGGAAAATACTGGAAAAGGGGAGCGCAGAGAGCTGCTGTGAGAGATGTCAAGGCCTTCAAATCTATACAGCTGAGGTCATGCTGAGGGTGTGGACCTGAACCCACAACCATCTTCTCACTAAGGTCAAGATGACTAGGCTAGTCCTGCCCTTGTCAGACCACCTGTCCCAGGTGCCATGGCTGGATGGGTGACAACTAGATGGGTAGGTAGGCAAATAAATGGGTGGGTGTGTGGGCATGCTTTCACTGGCTTCATTCTATGACAGCATCAGAGGGTATCTCGGAGCACCTAGGAGGGTGAGAAAGGAAACCATTCCCAATGATACAGAATAAAAAGCATTCTAGGAGCTGAGCTTGGGGACCAGGATGACATGTCCCCTCTGGGCCTGCAAGTGGTCACCTGCTGCACTTGGGTTTGCCTGGGCCTTGAGCACCATGCCAACATCCCACCCGGCTGGAAGACTTCTCTCCTGGAAACACCCACGCCTCTTGTTTGTTCCCAGCAGAGCTCAAGCTGGCAGTGCCGAGGTCTGCCCTCCCCTCTCCTTGTTCCAATCACAGTTGGTCTCTGCTTCCTGATGAGGCAGCAGAGGTGAGCCCTCTGCAGGCCGTGGCCCTGGCATGTCAGCAAGGAGACATGCTCTGAGCGTGGGCAGGTGTGTGGGCCTGGGTGTGCTGAGGCTCAGGGCGTGGGTGGTTAGTGCATTCCTGCATGACTGTAGGTATCTAGTGTTGTGTTGTAGGCAGGCATGTGTGTACTTTCAGCTCTGAGGACAAGCTAGGGCCCCAGCATGGGTTAGTCCAGGGCTATGCCTTCCAGAAAGAACTTCCAAAAAGTCAGATGGGGTTCAGCATGATAGATGGGGTAAATTTCAGAGGGGGTAAATTTCTGAGGCTAATTTAGTCTTCCTCCAAAGCCTAGGGGGCAGTCAGGATGAGACTGGGGTGCCTGGTGCAGAGGGTGGCCATGGAGCTCACACACGCACGCGCGCGCGCGCACACACACACACACACACGGGAAGGGGTATTGTGGCGCAAGCCTGTAATCCTAGCACTTGGGAGGACTAAGCAGAGAAGTGAGAGTTCCAGGCAGGTGGGAGCGGGTCTCTGTGTGATCAAGGCTAGCCTGGTCTGCATAGAGAATCAGCTGGGGCGCAATCAAGGCTAGCCTGGTCTGCATAGAGAATCAGCTGGGGCTACAGGGAGACCCTGTCTCAAAAAGACCAATAAATAAATAAATAAATCTGCCCAGGCCACAGAGAGTCCAAGCTGAGGTCCAAGGGAAAGTGGACCTCCTCCAGCAATCATAGCCATAACCCACCAGACCTATGACCCCAGCTACCCACTGCCCACCACACAGATATGAAACATGTGGACAGTCAGCACCTCCTCTTGCTGACCCTACGGACTTCTCCATTTATGCCCTACTGACCCAAAGTCACCTTGCCTGAACCAACCGCACGGTATAGCCCAAATAGGCCTCCCCAGCGAGCAATGGTGCCTAGACTGCAGCCTGGTACTTAAGCGCAGCCATCTCTGAGAGAGCAAGGGAGAAAGCACCTTGGGCAAAAGCTAAAGATGGGGTACTGCACCCCTCTACCCCTATCAGGGTAATGTGTCTCAGAAGCTTCTAGAAAGATGGCCTAGCTACCTGCTGCAGCCCCTGTCTGTCTCTGGGTGAGGCTCAAGTAGACGAAGCCTGGAGGTTCAACCAGGACATGAGAGGTTACTGATTACTATTGTTTTCCCTACCTAGAAGTCCTCCAGCCACAGGCTGAAGGCCACATTCTTCTTCTGGACCAACAAGCACAGCCACTGAACAGAACCAGCCCAGGATGGAGATGAATTCGCCCTGCTGATGTCCACCCAGGAGGTGGCAGGCCTGAGGTGATACCAGCTGACCTGAAATCTCAGCTCAGGGGAGTCAGGAAGGCCTTCCTGGGGATGGGGTAGGGGAGACAGACTATCTGGCTTTCCAGGCAGAGGCACACCCCAGCAAGGACTCTGCATTCCAAGAACAGCTGAGTTCCAATACAGGAACGGCCACCCCGTCCCAGGCTGGAGGGTGTCCAAAAGGTAGTCAGTGCCTGCCTTGGCAGGCTCCCGGTACATACTCTGCTCTCAGAGGCCGTCCAGCGCTGGTTGACTACTAAAGGCTGCTACTGCCTTGGGGCCCATTCATGGTTTCCAGGACTGCTGATGTTGGAGGCTAAACAGAGAACATGGAACGGAACAGGGAGTAGATATTATGGGCCCCCAAAGATGGGCTTAACCCTACACAATGGGGGAGCACATTCAAACCCCAGGCGTGAGGTTGGTTCAGACTAGGAGTTGCTGCCAGTCACCTGGACCCAGGTCTGAAGCAAATGGTCCAGAGCGCCTCACTCTGCCCGTCGGTCACATGCTGCCCACCCACCTTGGAAGATTCAAGGCACAAGTGAGTGGAGACCCTTTATACACGTTCGTAAACCTTCAAGCTGGAGAAAATGAGGGTTGGGAGGGGCACAACCCGGACTCAGGCAGGGCTGGAAACTGGAAAAGGCTGTGGGGAGCCTGCCCACTGCCTCAGTGGGATGTGTCCACCAGATGGCCCGCAGTGGGGGCGGACTGGGAGGAGGGATGTTATGGAGCCGGGGAGGGGATAGGCAGTGAGGTCAGATGCTTCCAACCAGTCCCTTAGCCTAGCCCTTGGATGTCCCAACCCTCATCTCCATCCCTCCAGAGCGGAGAGCTGAGCAAGGCAGGGCCTTCCTGAAGACCCCACCCCGCCCCGCCCTGGCCTTCTCCGCCCCCCACGTGGCCGCCTCTGGGCGGGGTGGCACCTCCCCTTCCTCCTGCCCGCCCCGCCCGAGCACCAGCCGGGTTGGACTGCTCGGAAAGACGCAGCAGGGCCAGACGCCCGCAGCCCCTGGCGCGCCCGCCGCGGACCGAGCACCGTCTGCACTGCCTCCGGCTGCCGCTCACCCAGTAAGTCTGCATCTTCGGGCCCACCAGGAACCCGGCGGGAAACTGAGTCTGGGAGGAGGGAGGTACAGTAGGGGCTGGAGAGTGGGCTCCGGGCTGGTGACGAGCGCACCCCGGCGTGGGGCGACCAGGAACCCCTGGTCCGGTGCAGGAAACCAGGGGGCCTTGGGGAACCCGCGCGCTCCGTCTGGACTGCTGGCGGCGTCTCGCCGCTCGCTGCCCGCAGGGTGGTGGCCAAGGGTCGAACTGGAGGAGTTACCTGCCTGGAGGCTACCACATCCTGACCGTGAATCAGCCACAGTTGAGAAAAACTTCAACTTCAGGTCCACCGCCCCGGTAGCACGGCGCGGGACCTGCGGCCCCGCCCTGAGGGCCGGGCTTCCAAAGATGCCGACTCCAGTGGGCAGACGCGGGCCCCGGACCCCCACTGGCGGGCGCGAGGACCTCCAGTAGGTCCTCCTGGAACTGAGACCTGTCAGCCCCCATTCTGGGGAAGGACACGGGAAGGGAAGGGACCTTAGTAGGGAAGCTGAGTGGTCAGCTGTGTGATCTTGATTCCCCAGCTGTCCCCGGGGTGGGGAAGGTTCTAGCGGTATGCCTGGGTCTCCAGCCACAGCCAGACACATCGGGAGTCAGTGGCAAAGATGGCCCTTTCTCTGCCGGGGCCACAGGTCAGCACGCCCACACTGCTTAGAGTTGGAAAGTTCCCCTCCGACCAGTTCTGCCCTCCCTGGGCCGGGTTTCCCCACCTGTTCTGGAAGTGTAGTGACCTGGTTCAGGCATCAGAGAGGAAAGGGTCTCGGAGCAAACATCCAGATCCCGTCAGGGTGTCACCCAGGGCTGAAGTGTCTGGGGAGTGAATACTGTAGCCCTTTGCAGCACATATGGGTGCTGTTCTAAGGCTAGGGTCTGAGACTTCTCCCTGCCCCCACCCAGAGGGTCAGCAGCAATGTTCAAGTTGACCTGGCCGGGCCCATCTGGGACCAGGAAGGAGCTGACCTTGCCCACCGCTCCCTCCATCCTTTTCCTAAGCTAAGTTCCAGTCCAGCACCAGACCAGGAGGGGGCTGCCTTCCACCAACCTACCTAGGTCGGCTGACACCAAGGATTCTGCTCCTGAACAGCAAAGAGCTAACTTTCAGGTGAGGCCCCTCACTTTGTGGGGGTGCTGATGGCTGTCGGAGCTAATTGCACACACCTCCTGTTCTGGGACCTGGAAGCGGCCTACTTTAAATAGACTCATTCGCCTTCTATCAAAGTGCACTTGTTCCAAATGGGAAAAATTTTCAGGCTCGTGAATGTGGGGAGAGGGAGAGGAATTGTTGAATGGCGCTGCAGGTACCTGTGGGTACAGGCCCACTCTGGGCAGAAGTAGTGGATGTTCTTCTAGAATAGGCTGCAGTCCTGGGTGCTCTAGCTACCAGTGTCTTGGTCCCCATAGTCTGAAGGATGGAGCCTGGGGCTAGACTGCCTGACCCCATCCTCTGCTCCTGTCTTACATACAGCAGGTGTCTAATAGGTACATAGTCCTTCCCTTGGTAAACAGAGTGGTGGGAACAGCATGCCTACCTCTTTCCTGAGTGAGCTTTGGAGCCAGCCTCTGCAGGGCTGCCCCAAGAGGCCTCAAGAGAAGCAGGCCTAGGAGCACTTGATACAGACAAGGAGGGGCGAGGGTAGGGTCCCAATATGTGAGCTCTACCCTGCCAACCTGACCTAGTGAGGAAGGTCCTGCTGGAAATGTCCAGACAGCCTGAACCGTGAGCCAGTGTGGGATCTATTCATAACTACCCATCTACCCAGTGACCAACTTGTGCCGTGTCCAGCTGTGCATGCGCCAGGCAGGAGAAGTGGAGTGGCTGGACCTCTCCTTCCTTGCACCCTTTTCTTAAGGCTTGATTACCTAAGGAACAGGGTGGAGGCTACTCAGGGTCTCCCCTCTGTCAGGGCCGCCCACCCCCCCACACACACACCCCAAGCACTGGCCCAACTCTTAATGTCCTTAGTAGACTAGCTAAGGACTGACAGGACCTGTGTGGTGCTCTGGCCCTCACTCCCTGGCATAAGTGTGTGAGCTGCCATCCATTCTAAAAAGAGGTGCTTATAAAACCTGTGCTGTGGACATTGGCCCTTGGGCCAAATCACCCCCGAAGAAGCAGCACCCAGTGCTGTTTTCATTATCTACACAGTGCCCACCCGTGGAGCAGGGTCTCAGGACTGGTACTGCAGCTCAGGAGATGTAGGACCTTGTCCTGATCAGGCAGACCCCACTGGATCTCTGAATAGGGTGGGTACAAAGTAGACAACCCTTTGGCCTCCCCTCTCCTCAGTGACTCCATGACCACCTGCTGGGAGGTAGCTTCTCTGGGGCCTTCTGCCCTGAACCCCCAGGACCTAGGCCCATCAGGCACTGGGCCTGCTGTAAGGTAGGGGTGTTGTGCAGCCTGGGGGGATGCACTAAAGCTCAAGCCCCTCCACCATTATTTTAGGACACTATTCCTGTCCCTCCCCTGCCATGGCTTTTCCCTCCTGTAGGAAGCAGAGGATAGCATGAGAGAGCCAGAGTGGCCTGTGGACTTTGGAAGACCAAGTGGGCATAAGGATAGTAGGCTGGTCCCCAGCTTGCAACAAAGGCCCCAAGCAGGGTCAGAGTGCCTGGGCCGCAGCCCTTGCCCACACTGTCACAGCACTCTACAGCCCCTTTCCAGGGCTGGACCTGGTCAGAGCACTCTAGGTCCACAGTGGGAGGAAGGTGGGGTGGACGAGAAGGCTCCCTGCTTCCCTGGGCTCTGCCTCCCCAGCAGTGTGTGTGGCCTTTGCTTCCAGGGTCCAGGGGCCTGAGTTGAGTCCCTTGGTGCATGGGAGACCAGTGGGAAACACCTGGAGGAATGGAGACTTGAAGACAACCTAGGGCCCTAGAGATCAAGAAGGGCACACATCCCGTCTTAGCACACCACTCAGTGGTAGGCACAGGCCAGCTGGGGACTCACTGTCCTCAGCCAGGCTCCCCCTTCCCCCAAGGAGAAGCCTGCAGGGGTTTCTCTGTGTTAAGTGGGATATTCCTCCTTGCTGGTGGTAGCTGTGCCCTGGAAGCCAGTCTGGACCCCCAGCAGCTGTGTAAGGCAAACTAGCATTTGTGTGGCTGTCTCCCCACCTCTGGCCCAGGTCCTCTGAGACCCTGTACTGTGGCCTCCATATGCAGACTGCCTCCCCGCACCCCCATCCCATCCCTGTATCCTACCAGGCACAGCTCAGCACTGCTGCTGGCTCCCATAGCAGGGAGGCAGACATCTGCTCCTGCCTGGCCCAGGCTGGGAGGGAGGGTGCTGCCTGTCCCACGCCTCTCTCTGCCCCATTTCACACAGAGACACGAGTGGCCTGAGAACAATAGTTTCTCTCAGACTGTACAGACAGAGAAGGAGGAAGGGGCCAGACCCTGGCATGTTGCAGGGTCCTGCAGTGGGCAGATGCGCCATATCTCTGAGAGGAGTAGGAGATAGGAGGTCATGTCTGAGAAGAGTGACTGGTGAGCAGTGTAGGTAGGATCCACGCCCCTAGCCCAGACTCAGCATCCAGAGGTCCCTGATGAACACTGTGGCCACTGTGAAGAAACCTGAATTTAGAGAGGGCTGCCTTCCCTCTCTCGGGGGCTTGGCGCCCTCATTTCCCAGCCAGGACTGTGAGATACATGCTGTACCCAGGCTGAGGATCTTGCTCGCCCAGTTGGGCCTGACAGCCTCCCCAGAGCCAGTTGGCTGAGGAATGCTCAGTGGGGCCAGGGAGCAGGCCAAGTAGACAGGCACAGTCAGCACAGCTGGCCCATTGCAGTAGTTACAGGTCTAGTCTTACTGAGGCGGCATCTTTTTCTGACAGTCAAGTAACCACGGTGTTGGCAGTGACACACTTGTCACCATGTGAAGACAGGAACAGGAGATTGGACAACCATTGGGTTGTCCAAGGGACAGTAGGGCCGGCACTGAAGCCCTCCTCACTTGAAAACAGCCTTGTCCCCTCCCTGAGCCTGGCTACTGCTGCCTTTAGCTGTATTGGAGGACCCAAGAGCTGTCCCTTCCCCGCTCTCAGTGTGTCTTTGTTCTCTTTGTGCCTGGAAGGGCACTTTGGAACCTGGACACTGGCAGGGGGTGGGGACTTCAGCCTGACATGTGGGTGGACAGAAGATTTGCTTGCCATCCTGGGTATGAATAGAGATGAGGCTGATTCTCTGAGGCCAGACCAGTATACAGTATTTTGCTCCTGAAACCTGAAGTGAGCCTATCCTTCCCTGATTGGAGAGGCCTTGCCAAGGACAGCTGGGGGATCAGCAGAATGCAGGGGACTGGTGGCGGACACGTTTTCTAGTGTTTCTGGTCTTGGGGAGAGAAGAGAAGCAGAGATATTCTGGGGTGTGCAGAAATCCCCATGGCCACATGCCCCTGAATACAGCCCTGCAGGTGGAAGAAAGTTGTGGCCAGGAGCTGGGGTCCACAGCATGCCAGCCGACCACCACACTCCCATGCGCCCACATGCAGAGCCTGGCAAACCCCTAACCCTGGATCTGTGTCCTTCTCCTCTCCACTTACGGGGTTCAGCTATAGGAGGTGCTTCCCCGGCTGCTGTGCTCAGAAAGCTCCCCGACAGGTGGCTGTCCCTGCCATACCCCAGGCCTCTCCCCAACTCTCAGAACCTTCAGAATGTCAAAGGGGGCCAGGCAGTATGCCCTTTGGCTTTGTGCTTTATACATCTGGAGAGTCAGGTCCAGAAAGGGGCCCCTCTGGGGACATTGCAAATCTAAAGCAGCTCCAGTTCCCACATCATCCCAGATCTGGTGGAAGTGAAAGCCGGCTTCCTGGGGTTGGTGTCTCCACCCTTCCTGTCCCCCCCTTGCCTGAGTGGGCCTCCGCTGGGGAGGAGGACACTGGGAGACCCCTCCAGCCTGCCCACACCAATACCCAGCACTAGCTGCTCTGTGAAGACCCTCTTCATAGCTGGGGGGGTGCAGCCCACAGCAGGCATTTCCTGTTTACTGTTTCTCTTGATACCAGGGCAGGTGTCCTGGTGACCGTCACACTGTATCGCTGAAATCCCATACAAAGTGAAGCACTCCCATCTTGTCTTTCCAACAGTACCAAGAGCACCTTTGTATACACTCCTCCCAATGAGCTTATGTCCTGTGCTGCACACCAAGATGGCCCAGGAGGACCCTCACCCTCCTTGTATGCCACAGGAAACCAGTTGGGAGTTGGAAGTCCAGAGTCCTGTACTCTCAGTCTGAGTGACCGTACAGTGACCACATGTGGCAGCCACCTGGAGTGCTGCTTGGACAGTCTCTCCACCAAGGTGCTATATACTAATGCCTGTGGACATGCGGACAGTGGATGACTTCAGTCTTTGCTCTTCCTCAAGGCCTGCTGTGTACAGGACTGCCTACACAAGCTGAGCCTGCAGGCTGTGACCCATACAGGCCAGCCTGCTGAAGGGCTCACAGCCTGCCGAGATGACAGTATGGGTCAGAGGGATGATAATAAGAGTCAGGGTAGGACAGGGGCTGTCCCTGAGCCCCAGGGAGCTGCCAGAAATGTATGCAGTTTTGAAGAGCCAAGGGTTGCCAGGCAGTGGAAAAATTCGGGCTCCTGGAAGAGCTAAAAATACAGTGTGGCAGCCCCTGCCTCCCAGTTCCGGAATCCCGCTTCTGCCGCTTCTACCGCCCACCCGTGGAAGACAGGCTCCCTCTTTTATGTCTCCTCCACCCCCACTGGCTCTAGGCCCAGAAACACCCGAGCCCCTATACAGGTGCTGGCAGAGTGCCCCTCAGAGCTGCCTTTCCAGCCCAGGCAGCAGCCCCTCCCAGGGGCCTCCTACCTGGCCTGTGCCTGCTCTAGACCCCCACCTCTGCCTTGGCCAGCCAGCGCCCTGGCTGTCCCTGTAGGGGTCAGATACAGACAGCAGCATCCACCTCCCCAGGGCCCAGGTGCAAAGCCTGGTCTGCTCTTTTGGAGCAGCTGGATTTTTATACGTCCTAGGATGCTAGGCCCAGTGGAGTCGGCTATAGGGCCCACTGGCTCCTGGAACTAGAGCTCATGTCTATATAAGGGTATAAGGATGCTGGAGCTGAAGTGTGGGGTCAGATGTTCCACTCAGGTCTCCCAATGTTATGGGCCCCTATCACCACCCTTCTGGGTACCAGGAAACCCATGCAGGGCCTCCCAGCCACTCTCTGCCTTGGTTTCCCTCTTTGCACAGCAGGCTAGGTAAGTGGTACTGGTCCTCCACCCCCACTCAGCACACATATGACTACTAGGCAGGGGCGGAAGCCTCTGGAGTCCTGTGAGTCAGCACAGCTGCCCAAGCAAGTGGGACGGAGGTGTGGACAGCACCCTGCGAGGCTGGCCCAGAGCTTATGGAGGAGGCAGCCAGCTCTTACTGAGCGCCACTCCCCTAGGAGATGGCCCAGAGCCTTGTTGGCCTGATCCTCTCCCCTCTGGGAAGCCAGTCAGTGTTCAGATCTGGGCTGGACCCCCCACAGACCCCGAGGCAGAGCCTGCCTTCAGGAATAGTCTAAGTGGAAGGGCTGGCCTGTGCCTGTGGAAAAACTGACCCTTAAGAATCATGTGTGGGTAAAGAACAAGCTGCCAGGACCCCAGCTCTAGGGACTTTATCTGCAAAGGCCTTGCCCATTTCTGTCTCGTTGTTGCTGAGGGAAGAGTGAGCAGATGAGACGTGTTCATGTCCTGACATCCATCTGCCCAAGTTTGGGCTGTCAAGCCAGCCCTGCCACCCTGGGTGCTGACTGGGGAAAGCTCGAAGAATGTTCACGCACAGGAGGCATCTCCCATCCCCCTGGGAAAGCCTCTGGGTCTCGACCAAATCAGTCTGGAAGTTGGCCATTCAGCCCCAGAGCAGGAAGAAGGACATACAGCTGTGCCGGCTGGCACATGCTTGCAATTCTGGCACCTGAAAAGCAGCTATAAGAGGATCGGGACTTTAAAGGTTAGCCTCAGGTACTTAATGAGTTTGCAGCCAGTTTAGGGAACATGAGAGCCTGTGAGAAAACAAGAAGAAAACCAGCTGCAGGTATTTCCCCGTCGGTCACTCTCTACCCACGGGCTCTTGTTCTGGGTGGATCTCCCTGCGGCCCACTGTACGGATGAGACCAGAGACACACAGAGAAACCTAGGAGTGAAGGTCCACCCCAGGCTTTTTTGGTACCAGTACCCTCCTGGTATTGTTCCCTCAGAGCCTGTGTTGCCTAAAAGAACAATAAACAGTATCAGCTGTTTATCAGAAGCTCCAGAGCAGACAGGAGGGAGAACTTTATAGTTTCTATAGACAAAGAGGAAAGCCCAGGATGCCCAGTGGAAGCTGACTAGAAAGCAGGACATCTGTTGCTTAGGAGATTTGCCTTTCTCTGGTTGGTCCTGAGTTAGAAACAAGGATACAGATTACGAAGGCTGTCAATCATTAATCAGATCCCAGCTGTTGTATTTCCTGGCCAAAGCTGCTGGACTGCAGAGTGTCCCAGTGGTGCTATTGCAGTACTGGCCACTATAGTTTGTATTCAGTGCCATCCTGCAGAGAGCCTGGCAGCCTGATAGACCCCAGGAGGGAGAAAGTGGCCCTTACTTTGTCTGATTCCCAGTCAGGCTGGCTGTCCCAAGTGGACAGTCATCACCGGGACCTGTGGGACATAGCCCTCCTACCCCCATGCAGCTTGACCAGGACAGAGAACGTGGATCCAGGGGCCTCCCATCAGGGTGTGAGTCTACAGTCCTGGGTATGGGGTATACAGGGCAGGACTGCACAGTGTCCGAGGGGCAGTCATGAAACTAGCAGGCCCCCTGACCTTTGGGAATGCGGACCCCAGACCTGGCACAGTGGCTCTGATGACCCTATGTTCCAGGAAGGTCAGGTGGATTCTGCACAGAGGACTGGGGCTACTGGTCAGAGAGGACTTTGGATGCCAGAGGCCGGGCCTGGGAAAGTTCACACTCTGGCCACTCAGCTGTGCCAAGGGGACAGGGCCTGTGGCCAATGGAGGCAGGAGTGGGTGGAGAGGGGAGGCCGGCTCCAGGCACCTCTTTGGGTAGCAAACAAGCTGGGATGTGTGCAGAGACGGGTCAGTCAGCGCTGTGTTATGGTGGAGCTGCTGCACCTACCACTTAGAGAACCTTTGAAGGTCTGGGACCAGGGCCGGCCTGGCCGCTGACAGTCCACTGTTAGCAAGGATGAGAAGCTGGAGGCAAGGCCCTGAATGGGTGGGCAAAGGCAGCCGGAAGGTCTTGCGAATCTGGGTAAGTGGATGGTGGCTGGGTGGCTGAGAGGGCCTGGCCTGCGAAGAGGTAAAAATGGGGACCACGGGGAGAACCCTGGTTTCCCACCCAGTAAGGCTGATTCACCTGGAGGTCTTTACCTCCTGCAAGCAGGAGAGGCATGCCCAGCACAACCTTCCTCTCTCGCGGTAGCCTGAGGCAGAGATACAGAGGAGGAAGCTATGGCTGAACTGAACTGAGATCTGCCATTGGGCCCCCAGGCCAAGCCCAGCCCTCTCAGTCACCAAAAGACCTAGTCATCTTGGGCAGTTAGATGGGTGGAAATGGAGAGCCAGGCAGGGGCTCCATCTGTGCCACTGGGCAGGCAGGGTGCTCCAGGGCACTCACCCAGGGCGGTGGGGCCTTGGGAGAGGACAGCAGATACCTGAGACCCAGAGCCACACTGAGAAGGTGCCTGGGCTCCCTCCTAACTCAGCCATGGACTCCTGAATGACTTCAGGTGACCCCTCCAGCCTAGGGTCTCCCCTTTCCTGACCGAG
Organism: Eospalax fontanierii; assembly: GCA_035773235.1. Taxonomy (NCBI): domain Eukaryota; kingdom Metazoa; phylum Chordata; class Mammalia; order Rodentia; family Spalacidae; genus Eospalax; species Eospalax fontanierii. The sequence continues at coordinate 80,751,720 of CM069536.1, forward strand.
CTGAGCAGAATCTAAAATAAAGTACACTGACCTCCCAGCATTCAGTGGACTCCAAAAACACTTACTGGGGTCTGGTCAGTATGACCATGGGCACAGATCCAGCCTCCCTGAGTGCTGCCCACATCCCCCAACTGTTATCTTGCAGATAATAATGCCTGTCTTTGAGTCTGGTTGAGTGGGGGACTGGACTTTGGGATGGGTGTGACCCTGGGAGCATGTCCTGCCGAGCCCTCCTCCTCTGCACCTCCCTTCCATGGCTCCATTCTGCTCTTCTCAGATGCTAAATATAAGATCCCAGCCATACATGGTTGCAGGAGAGCCTGGGATGTCCCTGACCTTTGAGGCTGTCCCTAGGGGCTATGGTGGGGACAGCATTGCAACCAGCTGGGCCCAGGCAGGGATAGGGAGGGATTCGTTGGGCAGAGAGGACAGTATGGGTGCAGCTAGCCTCTACAGTTCTGCTTTGGGGAAAGGCAAGCATTGGAGAATATTCTAGGCCAGGCACACAGCACATTTCCTAGGCTGGAGTCAGGCCTATCGTTAATGAACCAAGTGAAAGCTCTGTGTGCCAAGGGCTATTCTGCACCCACCCCAGACAGACAAACTGAGACCAAAGGAGGCTGCCGTCTCCACCCGGCTAAGTCATGGGCATCGTCAGGGTGTCTGCAGCCTGTGTCCCCTCTAACCACCCCCATCCCTGTCTGCTCCTGAGGCTGTGGGCAGTAGGGAAGTGCCTTGGAGCCAGATAAGGAGCCTCAGAGACGCCGTTTTGTTGCATCATCACCACTGTGTCATGTCATTCCAGCTAGTATAGCCGCCCTCCGCCCACCTTGTCCTCTCTGAGTCTAGCCAGGACTTGCAAGAACAGTGCAAGTCCTGCCTCCATGCCCAGGCACAGGTCTCATCAATCTATTTTTCATTGGGCCTTAGCCTCAGGGCCCTTGAACACATGATGGGACCTTCCTGCCTGACTTTCGGTCCAGATGGGGCAGAAGAGTGCTTATCTCAACTTGTCAGCATGGGCTGGCTGTCAGGCCACAAGCAGGAAACCCAACAGAGAAACTGAGGCAGCAAACACTGCCTTTGAATGCCCCTTGTGACCAAGCTGGGCCCAAACCTCTCAAACTATGGGTCATTCCATTTCCTAGCCAGGCTGATGACCTTTCCCCCTCTGGTCCTGCAGTTTGGCAAGATGTCGGTAAAGGAGGGTGCCCAGCGCAAGTGGGCAGCACTGAAGGAGAAGCTGGGGCCTCAGGACTCAGATCCCACTGAAGCCAACCTAGAGAGCGCCGAACCAGAGCTGTGCATCCGGCTGCTACAGATGCCCTCTGTGGTCAACTACTCTGGCCTGCGCAAGCGCCTGGAGAGCAGTGATGGCGGCTGGATGGTGCAGTTCCTGGAGCAGAGCGGCCTGGACCTGCTGCTGGAGGCACTGGCACGGTTGTCTGGGCGTGGTGTGGCCCGCATCGCTGACGCCCTGCTACAGCTTACCTGTATCAGCTGTGTGCGGGCTGTCATGAACTCACGTCAGGGCATAGAGTATATCCTCAGCAACCAAGGCTATGTGCGCCAGCTCTCCCTGGGTAAGCTGGAGGCCTTTGTGCAAAGGACAGCCGGGGGAGGGAGGCCGGGGCTCAGACAAGGGAGGTGCCTAGAAACAGGCAGATACAGCCCATCCCCTGCTGAGGCCTCTAGGCTGCCTAAATTCTGTTGTCACATCAGCGTTGGCGCTTGACCAGCCCTGTGCTGTCCCCACCAGCCTCTGGCCTCCAGACTCTGCTCCACAGGACACAGCCTCCACATTCTCACACTCCACCTGACTCTAAGCCCTGCAATCTCAGCCCAGCCAGACCTGTAGGGGTTGCCCTCTGCCTCCTAACACCTTTCTTGGTCCCATCCCTCGTTGTCCCTCTGCTCCCACACCTAGAAGACCTCTCTGTTCCCAGTAGGCCACCCGGCCCTGCCTTATGCTTTCTTCCTTTGCACACCCCCAGATTTGCTTTACCCTCTTGCATGCTTACTACAGCTCCTTCAGAAAGTCTTCTCAGACTGTGGCCAGTAAGTCCTGACCCCTTACAGGAGAACCATGGTGAACAGTAGTCTCTGCATGACCCTCCAGGGAAGCAGCCAGGTCCCACTGAGGCTCCAGGACCTCCTGGGGACAGGCAGTAACTGGTGGGCTGGGATCTGTGGGGACGGGCAGGTACCTGTGTAGGCTGGCAAACGAAAGACTACCATGTCTTTCTAACCCGGGATCCACACCAATCTCAGCCTGCCACCCCAGCCTGGACCTGGCTGTGTCCTCCCACCACGTCCTTGTGGTCTGTTCTCAGAACAGCCAAATGAGAATCACCCTGAAATTGCCCTAGCTCACAGTGAATAAGGCAAAGGCTCACAGGGATGAAGAGACATCCCAAGCTGTCAGGAATGTAACTGCCATCAAGTTTGAAGAAAACTGAACCTAGAGCCAGCTGCAGGAACCAGGCTAGGCCAGCCTTTGCAGCGTCCAGTCACATGCCCCTGCCTCCAAGCCTTGTCTGAAAGGATCTGGCTCCATGGCCCAGGTGGCTAGGTCAGGACACCAGGAGAGATCAGCACGGCAGAGCCTGGGCCTGGGAATGCACCAGGAGATGGTACCCGAAGCTGGGTTCAGCTCACCAATGTGTCAAAGACTGGTGGGAGAGGATGGACAGTGGGCCTGCTGAGAGTCTCTTGATCCCCCACAGCTCTGGACACATCCAATGTAATGGTCAAGAAGCAGGTGTTTGAGCTGCTAGCTGCCCTGTGCATCTACTCACCCGAAGGCCATGCCCTGACGCTGGATGCCCTGGACCATTACAAGGTGAGCAGGGGGAGCCTGGGCAAGCAGCACAGCCTCTCCCATCAGAGCACACCCTGATCTTACTCACCCTTCAGATGGTGTGCAGTCAGCAGTACCGCTTCAGTGTCATCATGAACGAGCTCTCAGACAGTGACAATGTGCCCTATGTGGTCACCTTGCTCAGTGTGATCAACGCCATCATCCTGGGCCCTGAGGATCTCCGCACTCGTGCTCAGCTGCGGAGTGAATTCATTGGTAATGCCACCAGCACCCCTCTACTCTGAGTGCCCTCTGACAAACATCTGGAAGACTCCCAAAGTTCCTGCTGAGCCAGTCTAGCCCCTGCCACACCCTTTGGAGAGGCAAGACCACAGAAAATCGTTCCCCTACCCCTACCATCTCCCAGGACCCCAAAGGAAGGCACTGTCTCCGGGTCTGGGAACCTCCTACCACCATCTTTTCCTGTGGCAGACAGGACATCAGAGCTGAGGGTTGTGTTTTGAAACTGGCTGGGTACTAGAGGCAGACAGGTGGTCTGATCTCGATTCCAGTTCTGCGCCTTCAGGCAGTGAGCAAGTACCACACCATGCGTCCCCTCTGGAGCTTCAAGACCTCGGGGTGGGTGGGAATGCACCAGGGAGAAGGGAGGTGAAGGAGTCAGACTTGAGATGCATATGACCGAGGGGAGGAGGCAGAGGAGGCCAGAGGCAGCTTCAGACTAACCTTATCCCTCATCTCTCAGGGCTTCAACTACTGGACGTTCTGACCCGGCTGCGGTGAGTCCTTGATATGTCTGGTCTTGTCAGCTGTCCCCTCCCCAAACCATGCCCACCTTCCTTGGGGTCTCAGGCTAGCCCATAGGACCTTGGGGTCTCACTGCCCATAGGACCTAGGTTATTAAAGAAACTCCATTGAACTCAAGCTTCAGATACACGACATTGTGCCATAGCTAGCTGTCATGTGCAGCATACTTAAACTGCTGGTTGCTCCTCTTTTCTCTGAAACTCAGCTGTAACAGGCATCCTGGGGCTTATCCTGCAGCCCTACAGAGCCCACCCAGCTGAGGGCCCCACGGGGGTCAGGACAAGAAGCGCTGCTGGCTCCACTGTTGTGGAACTAGCCCGGAGCAAAGCTCTACTGGTGGGACCTAGCCCAAGGTGGGCAGTGAGGGGGCTTGTCCTGCCTGCATGGGGCCACTTAGTGGGCTGGGATGACTGGCAAAGTCTGGCCTGAATGCAGTCTTGACATGTCGTCAGGCCGAACCCTGCTTCTCTTGTGCTCCTAGTCATGGTGGCCTGCTTCAGGTATGGTCTTGGCTGTGCTCTTCCAGCCCCCAGAAGAAGACCCAGCCACATCCCATGCCCCTCAGAATAGCCTGCCCTTCCCCACGCCCAGGGTGTCTGGAGGACCCTTGCATAGCCTGGCAGGGTGGGAGGCTCAGAGCTGTGAGTCACCACTCAGACTTGTCACTCTTGCTGCACTGCCACAGGCTGGCTGCAGAGTTAGCCTGGGCCTGGCCATGATCCCTGCCCAGTGTCCTCAGCTGGTCCAAACATGAAGACTCATCTGTGAGGAAGGGTTCCAATAGGGACAGCGGCTTAGCCGTTTGTCCTCATTCTCTAGGGACCTAGAGGACGCTGACCTGCTGATTCAGCTGGAGGCCTTCGAGGAGGCCAAAGCTGAGGATGAGGAGGAGTTACAACGTGTCTGTGACGGTATCAACATGAACAGCCACCAGGAAGTCTTTGCCTCTCTGTTCCACAAGGTGGGGCTGGGCTGGCTGGGGCCAGGGCTTGTGCTTGGGTCAAGTACACCTTGGCCAAACAGAGCTAGGGTCGTAGTCTGGGGTGTTGGGGTAGTAAGGCAGGAGCTGGGTTATCCTAGGGATGAGGTTAGTATGGCGGTCCCAAGACAAGGAAGGTTCTAAAGGCCAGGCTGCCTGAGTCGGCCAAGCCATCCTGGGCCTTGGCTAGGTAGTTATTATCAGGAGATTTTGGAGAGCTTCAGAGCCAGATAAGAGTTCAGGAGGCTGAGTTTATATGGTACCTTGTCTTGGTCACTGAATGTAGCAGGTCTCAGTTCAGGGTGACAGGAGTACATAGAGACCAGAGGTGCCACTTAATACCCCTTAGTGAGCAGGACAGCCCCCAGTGCCACCAGCAATATAAAGAGCCCACTCTGAGTCCCTCATCACCAGGGCTTTAGTGAGGTAAAGGGACTCTGAGAGAGGATGACCTTAGCACATGGGCTGGTGGGCGGGCACCAGCCTGCCTGGGGAAGTGCACAGCCGTTTACCTGTCCCCCTTGGCCCACACAGGTGAGCTGCTCCCCAGCATCAGCCCAGCTGCTGTCAGTGTTACAGGGCCTCCTGCACCTGGAGCCTGCTGGCCGCTCAGGCCAAATGCTCTGGGAGGCCCTAGAGAACCTGGTGAACAGGGCCGTGCTCCTGGCCAGTGATGGTGAGAGGCTGGGTTGGATTGGGCATGCGGGCAGGTAACCTCCCTCTGTCCTCCCCATCCCTGGCCTCGCCCTTGACCCTTCATGCTTCCTCTGTGCAGCACAAGCTTGCACCCTGGAGGAGGTGGTAGAACGACTACTGTCTATCAAAGGGCGGCCCCGACCAAGCCCCCTGGACAAGGCCCACAAGAGCGTCCAGGCCAACCTAGGCCAGAGTCAGAGAGACAAGTCCCCTCAAAACACTACCATGGTTAAAGTGGAGGGCCCACAGCCAGTTGTGGCTTCTCCCTGCGAGTGTGTGGTCAGCATCCATAGCTCCAGTGGTGACACAGCTCCACAGACAGCAGCCCTTGAACAGCGGACGCCAGCCCCACCTCTGCCTGGCCCACCTTGCCCCAACTCCACTCCTGAGCTCCCTCCACCCCCACCACCTCTGCCAGGCCCGGGAGCCACCTCTCCCCCAGCACCCCCTCCGCCACCACCCCTACCTGACTCCTGCAGGACCCTGCCTCCACCCCCACCCCCACTCCCAGGCATGGGTTGCCCACCTCCACCTCCTCCACTTCCTGGAGTAGGGGTGGGCCCCCCTCCACCTCCTCCCTTGCCCGGTATGCCCATCTTCTCCATGGCAAGTGGTGTGGAGGAGATCATTGTGGCTCAGGTGGACCACAGCCTGGGCTCATCCTGGGTTCCCAGTCACCGCCGGGTGAACCCACCCACGCTGCGCATGAAGAAGCTGAACTGGCAGAAGCTGCCATCCAATGTGGCACGAGGTGAGCCCCTGTCCCAGGGCAGTCTCCCGGGAGAGTAAATGCACCCTGTCTGTCCTGCCCGTGTGCCCACCATGCATGCACCCAGCCTTGCTTGGCCAGGGCAACTAGGCCCTTGCATTAAGCTCATTCCTATGTGTCTGGCATGGGACTTGGGAGGACCAGAGCAGAGGCCACCTCAGAGGACCGTCTCCCACCCTGCACATAGCCCTGTGGGTCACGGGTGTCTGCTGTCACAGGCCCTGTCCTAACCTGCTAAGCTCAGAGTGAGGTACTCTAGGCCTCAGGTACCAGTGCTCAGAGCAGACCAGCCAGAGGCCATGTCACCTGCCAACATGGACGTGTGTCCACTTGCATGCACAGTCTGACAGCAGCTGGACGCTTCCTTGATCAGATGCCTATTAAGTGCCTGCTGTACATTCAAACCAGACTGGGCTCCAGGCAGGCATCCTTTTCAGCTCCAGGCAGGCATCCCGTTCAGCCACCTGCCTTTGGACCTCCAGGCCCACCTTAATGGTGAGCACCTTGCCTGCCCTTCCCCTGCAGAGCGCAACTCTATGTGGGCAACACTGAGCAGCTCCTGCACTGAGGTGGTAGAGCCTGACTTCTTCAGCATTGAGCAGCTGTTCTCCTTCCCCACGGCCAAGCCCAAGGAGCCCTCTGCTGCCCCAGCCAGGAAGGAACCCAAGGAGGTAGGACAGAGACAGGGACTGACTCACCTCACCATGGGTGGAGTGACCTGCTTTGCCCACCGCCCAGGTACCAGCTGAGGTGGGTTTTCTAGGTCACTTTTTTGGACTCCAAGAAGAGCCTGAACCTCAACATCTTCCTGAAACAATTTAGATGGTAAGTGAGTCTCTGCCAAGCTCAGCCCCAGCCTGTCTAGCCTGAGCTTCCTAATTCTGCCCAGCAGTGCCCTCTACAGGGCACCTAGGCTAGTGTCTGCTCCATCCCCAGGGCAAGAGATAGTGGATAGCTGCCACAGGCTGTTCCAACCAAGGTACCTAGAGGTTGGTCACCAGCCCCTATTCTTGGGGTAAAAGTGAGGCCCAGAAAGAGTCTGGGGCTGACTTCAAGACCACACACAAGCGGTGGCCAAGTCAAGGGAGGATTGATCCCTGCCTCCCAGTCCCCAAAGCCTTCCCTCCAGGCGAATCCTTGTGTGCCCCTCAAACACCCGCATCTCTAAACACTGCAAGGGGTGAGCAGGAAGAGGGTGATTCAGGCTTCTGACTTTTGTCCTGACCTTCTTCAGCTCCAATGAAGAGGTCACCACCATGATCCGGGCCGGGGATACAACCAAGTTTGATGTGGAGGTTCTCAAACAGCTCTTGAAGCTCCTTCCAGAGAAACATGAGGTGAGCCAAGGCCCCAAGCCAACCAGGGAAGCAGGGAACGCATGGTCCTGACCACCCCACCACAGCAGAGAGCCACTGGGAGGTGGGAACCACCAGGGGACTTCATGAGGAACTGGGAGTGGGTGGGCATTGGGCAGGCAGACAGAAGATTCCTACATGTGGCCTCTCCCAGTAGATCGAAAACCTGCGGGCCTTCACGGAGGAGCGAGCCAAGCTGGCCAATGCCGACCAGTTCTACGTCCTCCTGCTGGACATTCCCTGGTGAGCACACCAGCCCTGGGACCCCACCCAGCCCACAGGGAGGAAAAGGTGGAGAGCGCAGGCTAGGAGCCAAGTTTGGGTGAGGGAGAAGGGGCTAGAAAGGCATCTGTACAGAGTCCCTGGAGCTCCAGGAACAAGGCACTAGTCTACCATCCAAATGTCATCCCCTCTCAAAAAGCAGAGCTGTAAGTAAGGCCTCCTGAGCTGTGAGTTCCTGAGAAGCCCCAACCACCTAGGACCCCACAGAGTTGTGCCCTAAGGACAGGTCTAAGAACGTGCATATGCCCCAGCCAGGCCATGGGCACCCCTCCCTTAACCTACCCACCAAGGGAAGAGCTTGTGCCTAGTGACAGGTGTGGGGAAGCCTCTTAGCCCTGACCCCCTGCCTGCCACACCAGCTACCAGCTTCGGGTGGAATGCATGCTGCTGTGCGAGGGCACTGCCGTTGTACTGGACATGGTGCGGCCCAAGGCCCAGCTGGTGCTCACCGCCTGCGAGAGTGAGTGAGGGCCCAGAAGCCACGGGGCTGGGAGGGCACTGGTCAACCCCTGCTACGCCATATCAAGGGCAGCCGAGGTGCCCTTCCCCACGGTCACTTCTATTTCTACTACAAGAGACCCACATACGTCTGTATACACACTGCACACACAAGTGAGAACATACATGCCACAGGTCAGAGACACTGGTGGATTCTGGTGGCCCGGGTGAAGCTCACTTCTGTCACACACATGGGTGTATGTCCACTCTTATCTCAGTCATGGAGCCAGGAGGGTCCTCCCTGCCGCCCAAGGGACAGGGATCTGAGAACCAGGGTGGCGCAGGGCCCAGGAGGCTCCTCTCAGAATCCCAGGGTCCTCACACAAAGAACCAGGTGGTCGTCATGCTCCTGCTGGAGTTACAGGGGATCAAGAAACAATGGGAAGAGTTTTTCCAGACGCCCTAAGCCTGTTGATGATGAGGATTCCTACTCCCATGGAGTCCCTGCCTGCTGCCAGGCTGAGCCTGGGGTGAGGGAGGAAAGGAAGCAGCTCCACCCCAGGAAACCTAGAGACCTTGGGCCTCCCCCAACTCGGCCTACTTGCCACAGGCCTGCTCACCAGCCAGCAGCTACCCACCTTCTGCCAGCTGATCCTGAAAATCGGGAATTTCCTCAACTATGTAAGTCAGGGCTGCCCTGTGGCCCAGCCCCGCCCACCCCGGAGGCTGGAGACTCACCCCCAGTCTCCCACAGGGCAGCCACACGGGAGATGCAGACGGCTTCAAGATCAGCACGTTGCTGAAACTCACAGAGACCAAGTCTCAGCAGAGCCGTGTGACACTCCTGCACCACGTGCTGGAGGTGACCCCCCAGGGGACCTGTGGGGTGGGATGCCCCATCCGCTGGCCACCGCATTCTAGGACTGGCCTTGGGCCTGTCACTCTCAGACTGATCCATACCACTGCCCGTCCCCAGAATTCCTGGGGCACCCCATACTGAGACAGGTCTCTGCCCTGCCCCAGGACACCCACTTCTGGGAAGCAAAATTATCACAAGATCGCAGGCCAAGGACAAGATTCAGAGGCCCTAGGGCGCCAGAGGACGGACAGGGGTTTTGGCCTTAATTTTTCAGGGTTGGAATTAGGGACATCCTCAAGCCCAGTGGGACAGCATGGGTAACATGTGTTACATGGGACACATTGTGTTACAGGAAGTGGAGAAGAGTCACCCTGACCTCCTACAGCTGCCCCAGGACCTGGAGCCACCCTCCCAAGCTGCTGGGTGGGTCTTCCTGCCAGCCTCACCCCTTAGCAGCTCAGGCCCCAACCTGTGCCTCAGGAGCCACTGCCTCAAAGAACACAGACTTTCACTTTGGGACAATACCATGTGTCTGCTCTAGCCTGCTGCCTTGTAACTTAGATGTGAACACAAGACCTAGGAGGGGCCGAGATGACTGTCTAGCACAGCCTTTATAAGGCTAACCTTCATGACAGCCAAGAGCTAGGTGATGCTACCCCATGGTGCAGATGGGGAAACTGAGGCCCTGGGAAATGATGTGGCCTTCCTGGGGTCCCACCACCCAGTAGGGAGGCTAGCTGGCCACCAACTCCAGAGTCCATTCTCCCAGTGCAGGGGCTGCTGGGCCTTAGGGGTGATTGGGCAAGAGGATAAGGCCAACCTTACTCTTGGTGTGCTGCCAGGACTGTTTATTTGAGTGCCACTAGAGCGGGCACCTACCACACCAAGCAGGGCTCTTGGACCAAACTGGCTTCTAGCACCTGCAATATGAAAATTGTGAGGCACCAAGGCCCCCAGCGAGTGTGTGGGCAGGACCTACAGTAGTCTCAGGTTCCCAGTGAGGGCATGGACAAAGGCCCATCGTGGTGGGATGCCTTTCAGGATCAACTTGGAGATCATCCGCTCAGAGGCCAGTGCCAACCTGAAGAAGCTTCTAGAAACGGAGCGGAAGGTGTCCACCTCAGTTCCAGAGGTGCAAGAGCAGTATGCCAAGCGCCTCCAGGCAAGCTGGACCGAGGTCCCTGGGACTGGCAGGAGAGGTTCCCTGGGACACTCTAGGGAGGCAGCACAGGTCTTGGGATGTCCCAGGCCATGTGGAAAGAGTAGACGGGGCAAGCAGAGGCCCAAGCAGGAGGGAGCCTTCAGGGCAGCTTCCCTGAAGGGGTGTAGACTCCCTGACCCTGGGCTGAGGCTCCCAGGCATGTCTAACATAGCACAGGCCCTGCCCTACACGGACACTTCTGCCCGAGGGTTTTGTGACTAAGGCCTCACCTGTAGCCTCCCATGACACACTGGGTGGTGACTGAGACCTATGTTCCCAGGCCAACATTGAGGCCTCTCGGGCACTGGACAAGGTGTTTGAGGCCATTGAACAGAAGAAACTGGAGCTGGCTGACTACCTGTGCGAAGATCCCCAGCAGCTGTCCTTGGAGGACACGTTCAGTACCATGAAGACCTTCCGGGATCTCTTTACCCGTGCACTGAAGGTGTGGTGGGTGCAGGAAGAGTTGAGGGATGCCTAAGGTCCCAGCTGTGGATGGGTCCAGCTGTGTGTGCTCCTGCCTGTGCCTGAGCACACCCCGCTGTGGACTATGATGACAAGACTCCTGTGTGCTTGAGCAGGAGAACAAGGACCGGAAGGAGCAGGTGGCGAAGGCAGAGAAGAGAAAACAACAGTTGGCAGAGGAGGAGGCACGGAGGCCAAGGGGCGAGGATGGAAAACCTGGTGAGGCTCAGAGGCCAGGGGGAAACTGAGGCAGGCCTTGGGACCCAGGTGGGATGGGGACAGGCCCAGGTGGGGCTGCCGTCCTTCCTATTCCAAATCTTGTAGTGCTTCTCCCAGCTCTCTTAGGGATTACTGGAGTAGGCCTGGGGGTAGCTGTTTTCTGAGGTCTGATGCTCTACAGTCAGGAAGGGGCCCGGAAGGCAGGAAGAGGTGTGTGTCATCGATGCCCTGCTGGCGGACATCAGGAAGGGCTTTCAGCTTCGGAAGACAGCCCGTGGTCGAGGAGACACTGAGGCAGGCAGCAAAATGACTCCTGCAGAACCCTCAAAGGCCATGGAGCCTGGTGAGACCCTGGCTTGCCACCTCCTCCTTCTTTCTCCCTCCCACTGTCCCTTCCTGTGTCTTCCTCTGGGAAGCCTTGTGGGACCTGGGGACCTCCGTGAACCCCCATGCACACATTACCCTTGGGACACCAAGGGAGGATACAGTGGGAACCCAGCTGGCAAGCTCTGAAGAAGCCCTGTGGGAGAGTGGGCCTCTTTCCTGGACATTGTCACTGTAGTGCTTAGGTGTCCAGGAGATGTGGAAGCTGGTGATCCACTGACGGACACTCCTGGGCTCAAAGCACCCAAGGTGTTGGGGCAGACAGGCCTCAGGAGGGGCTTTACTCCTGGGGCTCTGGATGGATGGCTTATGTAGCCCATTGGATATTCCTCACTCTCCCATGTATGACCAATGAGGGCACTAGTCCCTGTCTATTCCTTTAAGAATCCCCAGACTGGAGTTTAGAGGATTTAACTGAGGTCAGGGGTCAAGAACATTTCCAAGGGCAGGACCAGAATGTCTGAGAGCTTGGTTCCTGCACTTCACTGATGCACCCTTCCATCCACAGCAGTTGCCAACGAGCCTAGACAAGGCACGGTGTGTGGCACGAGCCACTCTGCCACTGAGCCAGGCCTGGATGCCACAGCAGCCAGTGAACCACAGGGCTGGGACCTTGTGGATGCTGTGACCCCCAGCCCTCTGCCCCCAGAGGAGGGCGGTCCCCCAGCCCTGGAGAGGCGTTCTTCCTGGTATGTCGATGCCAGCGACTTCCTGGCCCCTGAGGACACCCTGAATGCCCAGCCCACTGAAGGAGCCTGGCCAGTGACTCTGGGAGATGACCAGGCCCTGAATCCTCTCGAGTTCTCCAGCAATAAGCTCCCTGGGGCCGAGAACTCACACCCAGATGCTGCAGACCCCAAAGCCTTGCGGGGCATCCCCCAAGCCAAGGCAGACAGCACAAGTGAGGGACTAGAGAACGCAGCTGAATACAGCCGCATTGCCCACCTCCCGGACACGGGCCCTGGAGGGGATGACGAGGAAGAAGACACAGCCCCAGAGTCTGCTCTGGACACGTCACTGGACAAGTCCTCTGAGGGTGCGGTAACAGATTCCTCAGGCTCCGGCACCCTCCCCAGGGCCCGAGGGCGAGCCTCAAAAGGAGCAAGCAAGAGAAGGAAGAAGCGTCCCACCAGGAGCCAGGAAGGTAAATGGGAGGGGGGGCTGGCTGCGGCGGGCAAGGCTGAGGGAGGGATGTCTGGGTCTGTGGTCAGAGCTCATCGTCCCACACCAGGGCCCAGGACCTCTCCATGCCATCCAGCTGGTCTCTCCCTTCTCCCTGGGGGTGCTCCAGGCTCAACCAGCATCCAGGAGCAAGGGTGATTCTGGGCACATACAGTCAGGGATATGGCACTTCACACAAAAGGGCAGCTTTGGGAGCCACTGCGTGCATCACTGCACCCTGCAAATTCCTGCCCTCACTCCCCCTCTGCAGGGAGTGGGATGGGGTGGCCCTCGGCTCTTGCTGCTGCAAGGCAGGTCGGGCACCAGGTTCCAGAGTGTCACTGCCTTCATCACCGTGGCCAGAGAATGCGGGCTTTGGTTTGGTGGTTTGTCTCTGACCCTGACCAAGAGTGCTGGCATGGCTATCCCAGCCCCCACGGACCCCATCGCCCCAAGTTCAGGGCTGCCTACCTGCGATAAGATGCTAAGTGTGTTTCTTTTATTTGAAAGCAGAGATTGCCCCTGATTCTGATGATAATAAAAAAAGGCTGTGTGTGATCCAGTGAGGTACGTACACAGCCTGGTTCTGGGAAGACTAACAGTGGCAGCGGGTGCTGGGGCCTCAGCCTGCTGCCGGCCCTCCTGGACACTAACCCTAGCTTCTCCGCAACCATCTGGGTGTTACCAGCCAGCCCTCCCCTGCTCCCAGTGGTGCTGCCTTTGCTGTCCTTGCCATTGCTGGGGAAGGCTAGGCTACCGTGCCTCGCTTGCCCAGTGTATCCTTTGCTGTAGCTGGACACAACCTCAGATCTGAACTTCAGACAGTGGGCCATGAGGGCAGGGTAAGTGATACTCCAGGGCCTCTGCTGGCACAGTGAGAGGTCTTTGGGGATGGCCCCCTTTCCCGGCCCTACTGGACAGGCTGAGGTTGTTTCTGTCTGTGTCTCAGCTCTGCCCATGACCATGGTTACTCTAAAGCTTTACTGACCCTGAGTCTACACAGGGCTAGGCCTCCCAAGGCCACTCTAGCTCTCCTATGACCCAGCTTCTGTTCCAGCATAGGCCCAGAGAGACCTAGGAGATGGATGTCTCAAAGGCAGGTACTGTCAGGGGCAAGAATGCATGGGCCTCCCCTCCCGGTGGCCAGAGCACAAAGAGTCCGTTCTGATGCTGGGTCTTGATCTTCTGGACACCTTTCACGGCAGGACAGCTAAAGCCAATAGCATAGCCCAAGAGGTCAGAGATACGGCTGGACCATCTGGGAGCCCTATTCAGTGACCAGCCTATGTAGATGCAGAAAGATCCAACTCAGGACAGCCTGGCCCACCATGAGCATTGTGAGCATGGGCTGAACATCCGGATACTAGTGCCTCCAGCACTGTTCAAGGGCCCAGGGTCTAGAACTCTAGACCTTCTGGTCGCTGGCCTGATGACGCAGGATCCAGGCACAGGGAATGTGATCTGTTAGAGGCTGGAGACCTATAGGGAGGTCAAAACTTAAGTCTGCATGCTCATGTGGCCCCTGTTCCTGGTGTGCGCACGGATTTCATGGCAAGGGCAGCTCATAACCTCTGGGTACATGCACCACAGCCTGTGGCTATCCCCCAAACCCAGGACCCTCCCTGCCTTGTGGCAGCACAGTTCACACTAGAACTTGACCGTCACTCCCTCTGGGGCTTTCCCTCTGCCCTAGTTCTTCAGTGGTGTTGACCCTGCCTCATGAGGCACTGCACTCTGCTAGGGCACCACACTGGCTCCCGTCCGTGTCCCTGTGTTAGCAGCTGCCCCATCCCAGCTCACCCCACATTTGCTGCACCCTCACTCTGGGGTATACTGAGATCCTCTAGATGAAGTTTTCAGGGCTCATTGCTCCTCAACTAATTTTCTCATTCTTGTCTTTCGAGTACTGATTCTGAAACGCAAGCCTGCCTCTGTCCCTGGGAGGACCTGGGACCCCATCCACCAGGGGTGGAGCAGTGGGATTTTCAGGTAGCACAGAGGGTATTGGGGGCAAGTTTCCTGGAGGGCCAAATTTGTAGCAGTCCATGTGTGGAATTGCTAGCCCCAGGGCCTTGGTCAGCACCCAGCAGAAAGTGAGCAGGTAGAACCAAGTCCAGTTCAGAAAGCCCAATAGGATTTGGGGCCAGCAGAGAGTGGATGTAGATCTGAGCTGTGTGAAGTTGACCGTAGGGACCCCACCACAGAGGAAATCCAGCTCAGAGTGCCAGGTCCGGCTGTTGACAGCCTCTACAGGAGCAACCAGCTTGTGTTACCGTGGCTCGATCCACACAGATGAGTTCCACTGTCCCGGAGAAGAACCGGGCCTTAGAGCAGACCTGTATCTGCAGCATAGCCTTGGCACTGGCACTGCAGAACCTGAGACTCGCAGTGCATACCTTGAGCTTTCCCAGCAGGGCTTTTCCTAACAATGCCACTTGCTCTCTCCACAGGCCTCAGGCAAAGGCCCAAAGCCAAGTGAGCACCCTCAACAGTTGGGCACAGCAGAGGATGCAAGATGTGCTGCCTGGAGAGGCTCTTCGGGTCCAGGCTGGGACTGGGCCCCTGAGAAACCCAAACTCTGTGCCTTACCCAGCCAGGGTCCTCTGGAGCCTTGGCCATCAATTAATGCCAGGATCTGGCCTGGCATTGCCCTGGACCACCTGCACGCTCATTGCCTCATGATCTGCTTTGCAAACTACTACCTACCCCCTAAAGCATGCACCACGGGGGTGGGAGGGAGCCTCCCGACTGTGGCCGTGGGGAATAGGCACCTCCGCCCCCCCCTGCCTCCGTGTCTCAGCTGATTTTTAGTTGAGTACCGTTTTCTGCATCTTTATTCTGCTATGGCTGAGTTGGGTATGGGGAGGGCCTGTGGGAGACTGGCCAGTAGTGCTGTGAGTGGGTCAAGGCTCCTTACCTGTAGAGTCAGGCCCCCTGTCACAGCATGAGACCACAGCCAGGCCTGCTCTCCCTGAGCCCAGACTGGTCATGCTGTCAACAGAGCTCCTCCCAGGACCAGCTGCTCTGGCGGGGGCTGGGAAGGCAGGGAACAAGAAAAGCCTACCTGAGCAAAACAGTGTGCTCACAGCAGCAGCCATCCACCTCCTCAGTGTCTGCCCAGTCCCTCGATTCCCACCCCCAGAGGCTGGAGGCCAGCAGGAACCAATAAAGAGCAACCTGGTCAGCCATGTTGTTGTTTGGACCCTGGTGTGAGCAGCACACTGTGGAGATGGTGATCAGAGGAGGTGCAGGGGGCGAGTGGAGGTGAAAGGGAAAAGGAGTAAGTGGAAGGTGTGTGCTGGGTTAGCAGGTGGGGAAAGTGGGCTGTGTGAGGGAGCCATGGACGGGTGGTGCCACTTGGTGGCTGAGGTCTGCTGCCCTTCTGGGAGTGAGAAAGGAGGAGGAACAGGTGGGGAAGAACCAACCTGTTGGTATCCAGAGCACCTTTTCAGCCCTATGTGTGCCACTTGCTCAGCCTGAGAGCTCGCCTGGGTCTGAACTGCACTTTCCTCAGCCCACTATTGTTACCACCTCAGGTCCCCTGCAGACAGCGGGGCCTGAGGACACACTGCCTGTCTTCCTCAGCGGGTGACTGTCCCCTGTCACTGGCAAAGAATGAGCCACAGAAAGGGGTTACAGGCTGGATGGGATGAGATAAATATCAAATGAAAACTTCCAAAACCTTTAGTAGGTGTATGGCAGCAGCCTTTCATGATCATACTCACATGTGTAGAGCCAGGAGCCATGCTAAGCCTGTCAGATAAATGGAGGCATTCCACAGGTCCTGTGGTTGGCTGCCTCTGCGTGTGAGGTTCGTTGTGTCGCACAGAGCAGCACTGCACATCTCACAACTGAGTCTCGCTCCATGGCGAGACGCTGGTTTCTCCATTCACCTCCCCCTAGGAGTGGGTCGTTTCCAGCTTGAGGCGATGTGAATGGTAATGAGACACGCGTGGGCTGTGTTCATTGCTGAACATTCCTAGCAGAATGTCTGGGCTGTAGGCTGAGTTTATGTTTATCTTTTAAAGAAACCGACAGGCTGTTTTCCAAAGTTGCTGCCCTCTTCTAGTCCCATCAGAGCCTTTTTTCTTTTTTATTTTTACTACATTTAGTGTGTCTGTGGGTTGTGTGTGTGTGTGTGTGTGCGTGTACCACAGTGTGCATGTGGAGGTCAGAGAGCACGAGTTGTTCTCTCTACCATGTGAATCCCTGGGATCGAACTCAGATTGCCAGTCTTAGTGCCAGGCGCCTTTACCATCCCAACCATCTTACTGGCCCCAGGACTATTGTTTTTAAGCTCTGCCTTCTCTCACCCAGGAACTCCCAGATTTTCAAGTTACACAGTTAAGTATGTGCTACACCATCAGTCAGACCTAACGAAGCCTCAGATAAGGCCAGAACTCTACCTGCCTAGAGACGGAGACCTGCCTCCAGATCCTTTGCCCACTGCTCAGTGGAAGCCAGTGGCTGACAGACACAGAAGAAGCCAGCCCTATAGCAGCTAGGGAGCCCCTGGTACCACAGGCTCATAAGTGCCAGTCCATGTGCATTGTCTGTGGGTGTCTGGATAACATGGTCCCATGGTGACCCTAGAAGGAATCACAGGTGGCCAAGCCCACACACCCTCCCCCAAGCCCATGCTTGAGGTCACACAGCTGCAAAGCCAGAGCCCTCAAGTTTGGTGATTGCCACACTGCCCACCACCCCAAGATGAGCTTGCTGCAGAGGGCAGGGGTGCTAATTCAGGCTGAGCCTTGTGATTGGCAGGGCCCCAGCTGCTGGGCTTAGATGAGGCTGTTTTTAGAAAAGCCCTGCCCCTCCCCAATCTGGGCCCTTGGCTATTTATAGTCTCAGGCCTGGGGGAGTCGGTGTCCAGGGCCTGTCTAAGTCCCATGGTAGGTCCCTCTGAAACCCATCTCATACTTCCCACCTAGAATTCCAGGTTTTCCAATGAAGGGGAGCCAGGACCCCTTTTAGGACTGCAGCAAAACCTCCTGCGGGTGGGGCAAAGGCAAGTGCACCATTGTCTGCAGTGACATTCAATTTGGGTAGTCATGATGCTCAATCCCTTTCATGTGGAAAAAGCTCATCAGCTCTTGGGTCCAGCTAGCCTCTGCTTCCTCACTCCCCAGCAGCTACTGTTCCCCAGGCCCCTGCTGTGGTCCCATCCTCTCCTATACTCTCATTTCCATTCCTGCCTTGGCCGCCTGGGCTGCTCTACCTTCCCGACCTCAGCCCTTGAGTCAGGTGCTCTGTGCCACCCACTCTGTCTCATTTCATTAACTTGTCTCCTCCCCACTGTGGCAAGGATGTGTAGCCTACACATAAGGCTTCTAGCGCTCCCCTGGGAGATGTGTCAAGGCTTGAGGTCTCCTGACAGCTTCACCCACATCAACTGAGGGAGAAGAGGAGGGACGCAATAGGTACCTGCACAGTCAGGGTGGCAGCCCAGCGGCAGCTTGGCTGAAGCTGCCTGGCGACAGCCTTTCTTCCCCAAGCTGGGGGAGGGTCAGACCTCAGAGAGTGTGTCCAGTATCCCTGGTTTTATCACAGGCCTGGGAGCTACCCCAGGACCACAAGGAGCCTGACAGCTCTGTGAACCTGTCCAGAGGTCAGCCACCGCACTCTGGAGGTTCCTATGAAAGGCAGACCTCCCAGCCCCGGGGTCTTCTACTTCCTGTTCCCAGCCTGGGCTGGCCTGCTTCATGTACTCGGTGGTGGCCTGGAGCTGGATGGAGCAGTGCTCCCAGCTCAGAGCCGGAAGGTGAAACAAATCGTTGCCCCTCCCTGAACACCCTGCCCAGTCTTTGGACAGGAATGAGGTCTGGTGCCGGCCTCTTAGAAACCTGGACCCAGTCCCTTAAGTGGCAGTGACCACACGAGGGAGTGAGGGCTTTACCCCATACTTGGTGCTGGAGCCCACCGGCTAGCTACAGTCACCCCACAGCTGCATGCCACCCCCAAAACATGCCCTGGGCGGGCAGGGGAGACTGTGGGCCAATGGAGAGGCTGTCCTCATCGATGGCGACTTTCTGGGTGGCCCCTAGAGGGCGTGCGCCCAGCCCTGGACCCCAGGTTCACCGTGGGAGCGCAGGTGCTTCCGCCGCGCGGATGCTCCAGGTTGCCCGCAAAGACAGCTCCCGGTTTGGAAACCGCCCTCGTAGCCACTAGCGCTGTTCCTGTAACCCCCAAACCCTGGGCCTGGCGGGCCCGGGGACCGGGTCACAGCAGCCGTCCTGGCGGGCGCGTGCTGGCCGTCCTCGTGAGCGCTGGGTCATCGGCCTGCCGGAGGTGGGTGCGGGCGTCTGGGCCCCTGGGGTGACCACCTGACCCGGCCCGGGGAAGCGGAGAGGGCGGGGAGCCGCGGCCGCAGGTCAGCGAGGTGCGTCACGGCGCCCGCCAGGACCCGCCCCCGGCCCGCCCCCCGCCCGGGGCGGCCGCATTTAATGGTGCTGGAGCGCGGGCTCTCGGGCGGCCCAGCGCAGCGGACAAGCCGAGCCAGCCATGTCGGGGACCCGAGCCTCCAACGATCGGCCCCCCGGCGCGGGCGGAGTCAAGCGGGGGCGGCTGCAGCAGGAGGCGGCGGCGACCGGCTCCCGCGTGACCGTGGTGCTGGGCGCGCAGTGGGGGGACGAGGGCAAAGGCAAGGTGGTGGACCTGCTGGCCACGGACGCCGACATCGTCAGCCGCTGCCAGGTGCGGGCCGGGCGCCGGGTCCCTCCCCCACCCGCCCAGCCAGCCTCTCCCCTTCCCTGGGATCCGGACGGACCCTGTCCTGACTGGGTCACAGCCTTTTGGATTCTTTCCTCCCGGCGCGGCGCACCTTCCCCGCTGCCTGACCCCTTCCTTCCCACACACGCCCTCTCACACAAAGCCCTGGCCCTCCCACTCCCTCCCCTCCCCCCACTCTGCCCACTTCCCCAGGGCAGTGGCCAGAATCAGAGCTATAAATATAAGTTGCTGAGTTGGGGACACCCGATCCTCCTCCGGGGGTAGGGCAGACCATGAGTGAGGCTGAGCCTTCTGGTGAGGAGAGCCCTGTTGGGGTGGCCTGAGGCTCCCTAAGACACTGCAGGGATCGTCTGGAGCCAGTTGGGAACTCCAGGCAGGGGTCATTGAGTGGCCCAGAGGGCTGCGGGCTGCTTGCTGGGCAGAGAGGGGGTGGCCCTGGTGAGTTAGCCAGACAGGGGCAGGATGAGGACGGACTGGGCTAGCACCATGGGGAAGAGAAGAGGCAGAGGCCTGAGGCAGAGTTCAGAAGGGTTCTGGCGACGTGGGGGACTTGGCCAGAGTGACCCAGTGGCTGGTGGTGCCCAACGGAAGCCAGGAGCAGGCTGTGTGCCTTCAGCCATCTCTAGGCTGCTCTCAGCGCCTAGTGACACCCGGAGGGTAGGTGGGTGCGCTCTTGGGGCAAGTGCTTTGCTACTGGGTTGCTGCCTGACTCTGGGCTGTCAGCCCCATCACAACGGGGTCAGCTTTGGGGTCCATGCTCTGGCATCGCTGGAGTTTGGGGCCACTTCTGTGGCTGCTGCCCCAAATGGAGGCAGACACCTGCTGAAGCTCCTTCTCCCAAATTCTGTGGCATCTTTGCTGAGCTCCCACCAGGAAAGTGGTGGGAGGGCTGTCAGAGCAGGGGATCAGCTTAGCCCACTGGCTTCGGCCTGTGGCCTCAGCAGGCAGAGTTCATCAGCTCTCTGGGCTACACCTGCCCAATTGGGGATGAAGATTTCTGGAAAGTTCTCCCAAATTCGGGAAGATATCCCACCTTCCTGTCCTGTTCACCCCTCTCCCCTGAGGTCTCTTGGTCCCATAGGTGGTCCTTGGTCCCCTTACTCCCTCTACCTTGTGTGCTGTCTGACCATGTGTGTGTGGCAGGCTCTTGTCTTGAAGCTGGGATACAGTTCCAGTGATCTGCATCCTCCCTCCATAATGTCCCAGCAGCAGGGTAGCCACAGTCCCCACCCTTGCTTAAAGTCAGGTGTCCTATTGATGCCCAGGAGGCCTCCATACAACTAGCCAGCTCAGAGTGTCAGGAAACCCAGTAGACAGTCTCCATCTGTGTCTGGAAGGCTCCAGGCTCTGCTTCCAGCTGTGGACACAGTCCTGGGTGGGGGAATGGGGTGAGGGGGGGTGAGGGTTGCAGTGAAGGTGGAGGTCAGATGAGCCCTCCCTCCTGGGTCAGCATGTCAGGCCCCGGTCACTCCTATCACTCGACAGGACCAACAGAATCCAGAGCAGGCTGGACCTCATCACCCAAACTTAGGGCCCCTCTCCCAACCTAACCTCCCCAACAGATCTAAACAGGTGGCCACGTGAAGGACAGTGGGGCTGGAGTGCATCTCCTTTCCCGCCTTCCAGTCTCCCAAGCCAGCAGAGCAGGACCTTCCCATAGGAGGGGAAACTGAGATTTGCAGATAAACTTACACTCACAGAAGTTGAGGACTGAGACTAACTGCCCTCTGAGGCCCAGCGTCTTCCTTGTTTTATACTACCATGCCCAGCCCATCAGGGCTAGCAGGACGAGTGTCTAGAAGATGCCTCAGGCAAACTGCCTCTGACTTTGATGGGTGCATGAACCAGGAAGATTCCAGAAGCCAGAGCTCCTGAGATAAAAGCCAATCCTCTCCATGGATCCAGGGACTAATGGTGAGAGCCAGTCCCCTTCCATGGCAGGCTGGCTACCTAAACAGGCTGTAGATCCCCTGTGTTCCTGAAGAGTCACCTGGCCTGGCACCTGGGTCCAGCACCAAAATGAATGGTGGCTCTGCTCCCAGGCCTACCCTGGCTTCTGGTGGGCACAGACCCTCTTCTAACTCTCCACCCCTCAAGTCCAGCTTCCACACTGTTCTGTGGCCACAGGTACTTGGTGCAAGTCTCCACTCTGCCCGCCCTGGGCTCTGATTCTGCCCAACCCCCACATCCGCCCTTGCTCCTCAATTTACCATTCTGATTAATGTTCAGGCCCTGAGGTCGGATTGCAACTCTGAGAGCGCCAGGAGCATCCTCACCCACCAGCGTCTATGGTCTTGGGTCCTGCCTGTGGTGTTCTCTGCCTCAGTTCCCTGTCCTACCCCAGCTCTTCACACTGTGGCCATCCTTATTCTGCCGGAATCTCTGGGACCGCATCATCTTCTCCCTGACTCCACTGCTGCTCTGCTATTCCTCACTCCCCATTCCAGCCAAGACTTTTTAAGCCAGGGTCGCCCTCCTGTTCCAGGGCACACTGTAACCCAAGAACACCACCTGCTTCTTGTGCTGGAGAACTTGTTCTCTCTTCCTCTTCCTGGGAGTCCCAGGCATCTCTGCTGGGGCTTCCTCTTTCTGTATCAGCCATGTTTCCTTCTCTGCTTCCTGACTGGCCTGCTCAGTCCAGCTGCCCCCTCAGATGGTCCACACACACCTGTCACTTGCTGGGTGTCTCCTGATGCATCTCATTGCTAGCGTGGGCTCTTCCTTCCATTCCCACAATAATCTTGCTCTAATATTTGGGGTGTCCTGCCTGGCACTTCCAGGCTGCCACGCAGGCCTGTTGAGATTTAAAACTCTCCTTCTAAATGTTTGGAGAACCTTAAGGTGCTAGGGATCTGTCATCTGGTCATACTCAGTACTAGGCTGCTGTAGGGGCTTTCTCTTGGCTTCCACTGTGAACCCACTCATTCCCACCTCTGGGACTGCTATCTCACTAAGGTCACCTGTGGGAAGGCTGGCCTCAGATGGTAGTAGGCAGCCATGGTTTTGAGCACAGGAAGGAATCCCAGGCATGTTCTATACAATGGCTCTCCAGAGCTACAGGTGTTCCGGAGCTTTCTCTAAAGGGCACAGAGGGAAATACATGGGCTTGCATCCTCGGCTGCTCCCGGAGGTGAGAGGAACCACTGCCTTGTGCTGAGAATACCTGGTGTTGATTCCAGGTCCATCGCTGCACACACTGATGGCTTTAACGGTGGGGTCACAGTGCCTGTATCTCCCTGGACAGGCAGGAACTACATACCCCTGTTCAGACCTGTTCCTCCCACAAGGGAAGAAGTGAATGAGCCACAGGTTTGTGAGCAGACTTGAAGGCCTTGATGTGTACACCCCCAAGGCTTCACAGCCTCTGAGGAGCATCCCAAACAGCATGAGGACTGTGTGATATGGGCAGAGAAGATGATGGCCATAGGGGAAAGGCACGGGCAGGTCAGAGGTCAATGGAGCCCTCCTTTCCCACACAAGACAAGAGCTCAGGCCAGGAGCAGGACTGGCTGCACTGTGGAACTGGAGATGTGTTTGTAAATAGGCTCAGTCATGCAGGCATATAGCACTGCTCCATCCAGGACAAGCCTGAAGGACACTCAGAGTGGACAGAGGTGAGGTGGGCATCAGGACAGCCTGTGGTGCTGAGAGACGCCTGCAGGTGGTGGGGGAGATGTGAGGGAGGCAGGGACTCAGTGGAGCAGAGGTCCTGAGAGCTAAGGTGCACATGAACAACAGCTCACACACGGATCCAGATACAGCCTCCCTCATCCCCCCGAGAAGGCAGAGGTCCTGACCATGCAGGGGTCTCCCGGACAGCTCAGCCAGCTCACTATACCCAAGGCCTGTGGATGGCAGGTCAAAGTGGGACGCAAGAGCAGGGAAAGTGTGGGCCCGTGGCACCCCTGTGGAAGGCAAGGACTACAGCTACCTGTAGAGAGACCTTCAGGGAAAGGTCCTGCTCAGAGGACAAAGGTAAAGAGAGGATGAGGAGGACTCAGACATGTGCTACAGGTTCTCTGTGTCTGCACACAGGCCCATCTGGACACCAGGGAGGGGTGTCCAGAGCTCAGCTGGGCCATTTAGAGGGCACAAAGGGAGGGTCTAGATGACATGGCTCAGGACCTGTTTCAGATCTCAGCCCAGCAGAGCCTGGGCCTCTCCGGCAAGGACTTGCTGGCACCCAAATTGGCCACATCCAACCTTAGGGACTCCTTCATAGCTCAGGGACTTCAGATAGCAGTGCGCTGTGCAGGCAGGAGTGGAGAGCCAGGTCCAGATGGCCACAGGATAGATAGCTGGTCATGGGAAGAGCATCCTGGACATTGGGGTTGGACCTCAGGGCTTCCAGAAACTTGTGGCACCGAGGAGTGGTTGGGCTGTCGGGGCAGGCAGACTCTCCAGCTGCAGGATGGGCAAGAATGGGAAGAGGAGAGGAATGTCGGACTCAACACCAGGTAGCCATGGCACACAGCCCAGGAAAAAAAATCTTCCTACAGGGCCTGGGACCAGAGCCCTTTCCCTGACCTCAAGAAAACATAGGCCACACTGCAAGGCAAAGCAGAGGTCAGGACCAAGTTGACTTTGAGCAGAATCCAGTATGAGCCTGGGTTATCTTTGTTTGCCCAAGACAGAAAGCTCTCTTGTGTTAAACTCGTGGCCACCCGTGCCTGCAGATTGTGAGTGATCACCCAGGCCATGCAGAAGGTGATAGACTTCAGTGTCCATGGGGGCCTTGGAACTATGCTGGGGAGAAGGTTTGGGAGGAGCATGGAGGCACCGGCTGGTGCCACGGTGCCCAGCAGGCTCCTTGAAGGAAGCCCTGATCCTGGACCTCCAGCCTGGTCGGAGCCTTTGGTCATGAAGGTAACTTGAGGTATGTTCTCTGAGCTGTCCATGTGACCATTCCCCTGACCTGGCCAACAGTGTATCTTGAGGTGACCATATCTCCAATGGCACTATTTAGGCCATTCACACTGTAGGTAGAGGGGAGCAGCCCCTGTGAGTAGACCCTGAAAGATGTGCCCAGGTACCTGGCATCAGCCTGCAAACAGATGGCCAGTCATCAGGATCCCAGTGAGCCTCCAGGGAAAGGGTCTGAGTAAGGGGCCCACCCAGGTCTGGCATTGACCTCACAGACTCTCCTGAGTGGCCAGCCCCAGTGGTCATCCTGGGCTGATGGCCCCTATAGTACAGCAGAGTCACAGCAGGTCTTTGGGCTATCCCAGTGCCCCCTTAGGGGAGGGGTCAGCAAGACCCTGAGCTCTAAGATGTGTGTCCATCACTGAACCCTGAAAATAGCCTAAAGCTGGTACATCTCTCTCCAACCTCCAGAGCTGGAGCTGACAGTGACTTGAGGCAGTGTTTCCTCACTTGTGCAGTCTCCATGCAGGTCCTCCACAGGCTGCCCACCTGAGGGAGATGCTGCGTCCAAGGCAGAGCTGACGCACAGATGTTCCCCTCACCCTCATCTCTTCATGGAGATAGATACCAAGTCCTCGTGGAGTGCCAGCTCCAATCAGATACCACCCAGTTACCTGCACTGGGCAGGTCACCACCCTTTTTGGGAGGTGAACTCATTGGTATCCAGATCTTATTGAGTCTTCAGCCCAGGGGGAGGGCTTGTCTCCAGCCCACCAACTGTCTCTGTGCAGCCTACCATTCTGAGACCTCAATGGGTAGAGGGTGAGCAGACTGTCTCTCTCTGGGGATTTTCATCCTAGGCCCCACAAGGCTGCTGGAGCCCTATATCATGGGCTGGTGTATGTACCTTAGCAGTGGCCTGTGCTTGAGGCCTGGGCACTGCAGTGGGCACTGGCCCTGAGGTCATCTGATTCCTACTGGCCCATGGCGCTCATGCCTGTTCCTAGGCACCTGTGTTTACCCCCAACACAGACAGGCAGGTGCTTATCTGTCTGTGTTCTCAGGCCAGCTGACCTGGCCCTGAGCCCTCAGAGTGGGGGTGGGACAGAGCATCCCTCCTGGGGCTCCCGGGCTCCCAGGCTGTAGACATATTGGCAAGCACTTTGGCCACTGTCCTGTGCCTGGAAGCCTGCCAGCCTAAGGAGAAGGAACCGGTGTAGGAAGGAGAGCTTGCTACTCCAGGCTCTTTTGCAAGCCAGCCTTCTCTGGAGACCTCAGTTTCTCCATGTGTTCATGGAGACCTCACCATGACTGCCCTCCGCGTGGAAAATATCACTATGGGTATTCACAGATGGAAACTGGAAGGGAGGGAAATTTTGCACCTCAGCAAACAGAGCACAGATGGAGTGTCCAAACCCAGGGCCTGCCATGGTCACTCATGGGTCTGTCCTCATTTTGATGGTCTGGCTCTACAAACTCAAGAACAGGACACAGGCATCTTCTGAGTTCCACTGGCAGCAAGCCCAAAGCCCAGTGCTGCAGATGTCCCCTTAGCTGCACCTGCTCACCAGTCCTCTATCTCCCTTCCTCCCAGCAGCCCCTCTGGGCCCCTTCCTCAAGTTCCCTCTCCAAGGTGACCGATGCAGTTCACCTTCCATCCCTACATCTGCAGCTTCCTCATTCTTCCGGCTCCACAGGCAGCCCCGCATCACCTGTAAGGCCAGACTGCCAGCCACCTCTAGGCCTCCCAAGCAGGCACCCTCGTATGTCCACCTTGTGAGCCACCCCTGGGTCAGGAGCTCCCTGCAGGCCATGTTGAGCTCAGGAGGCCCCCAGGCAGTCCTCGGCCTGTGCACTCAGCCTGTGCCTCAGTAGGTAGCTCCCAGCATCTTGCTTCAGAGGCTTTAAGATAGACTTGCACACATGTACTTGCCCTACCACTTGGGTGTCTGGGGCCCATGCTGTGGAGTTGGCCTCTGTCGGTCCCATTTCTGTCATCTGGTACTAGCCACGAGGTGACGAGCCTTACAGGATAGGCAAGAAGCAAGAACCCTAGGTGTATAGGCCTGGAGCCCTACTGTTCAGTGAAAAGCGAGGTCCCTGGAAGAAAAGCCCCAAGCCTTGGATCTCAGCATTAGTTCTCTCCCAAACCTGTCTCAGCAAAGGAGTTGGTGAACGTGACTATCCAGCACATCACACAGAACAGAAGGAGGGTCCTGCTACCGTGAGACAGGGAAAGCTATGTGGGAGGCTGTTGTACCTGGCCTATAGGAGCTGAAACCCCTCAGTTCTGTCAGCTCATTGCTCCTTCTGCAAGAGAGAGTGGGATGTCTCTAGGAGGACCTCTCACAGATAAATATGCCAGGGCCAGAGTCTGATCTGTATGTCTGCTGGGATAAGGAGGAGCTGAACTAGAGGGGGCCAAGCCCAGGGTGCAGAACCCCATTGCACAACTTGGAGACCACAGTACCTCCTGGTGGTGAGATGTGTTACTGCAGGGAAGAACTCTGCTCTCTCGAGGCTCTGCAAGTCTGTCCCATTAAGGTGGTAGCATTAAAGCCCCAAAGGTGCTCTAGAGGTACCATATGCAGGGTTAAGGGGGCCTGGCTTCAGGACATCAGACTACCTTGGGAGCTAAGATTCTGCCTCTAGCCACCCCACCTGTGTGCCATCCTCAGACATCAGCGCAGCCCTCCCACCTGTTCGTGGCCACAGCCTTATCCATAGTGCCCTGCCCCCAACCACCCACCAAACACCTAACCTACATGATCCTGCCCTGTCAGCAGCCACCCCACCCCCATGTAGGTGACAGGCCACCGCAATGAAAGGCTCTCACCTTTGATAATGCATCACAATGAGCCTTTATTTTTGACCCTGGCACCAGCAGCCTATATGATGAACCTCTGAGAGCCTGGAGACACTGGCAAAGGCGTGGGACTGTGTGCTTGTGATTGGTGGCAGAAGCCCGCCTTGGCTCTGGGCTCTCTCGCCCCTTCAGAAGCCTTGCACCAGCTGGCCCAACCTTCACTTGAATTCCAAAAAGAAAGATGCCTCTTGTGGGGACTCCCCCAAACAGAATGACCTAGGAATCACCTTTTCCTTTTAAATTTTAGTCAAAACAGGGCCCTTCTGAAGGGGGCAATGGGCTAGCCTGTGGGGTCCAAGTCAGCGCTTTCCAGAGAGATTGACCCTCTTTGCTCTCTGGTGGAGAGAGGATCTCAGCAAATTTCAGCTGCCGGGGCTGCACTGAACTGCCTCCTGGAGATGTTGGACCAGAGCATCTCCCACTTAGTCCAGAACCCTGACCACCAAACCACACCGCCCAAGCCTAACCACTGGACAGCACTCCAGAGCCTCCTGCAGAAACAGATCTGGCTCTCTATGTTGAGCCTTGGGTACTGCAGGTCAATCCTCAACACTCAGGTACCATCAGCTTACTCTGGTCTCTGTTTCCAGGGGGGCAACAATGCTGGTCACACTGTGGTGGTAGACGGCAAGGAGTATGATTTCCACCTTCTTCCCAGTGGCATCATCAACACCAAGGCCGTGTCCTTCATCGGTGAGTGCCCCCCACCTTCTGCCAGCCCAGACAAGCTCTATCCCCCTGCCTCACAAAGTGAGCCCTAACCCGATGTCCTGGGCCAAGAGCCCAAGGGGGTGGGAGGCTGTGTCACTGCACAGACTCCTGGGCTGGATCTCAACCTGCCCACCACAGGGATTCTGGGACTCTGGCTTGTCTCTCGACTCTCCTCTCTTGGTCCCAGGGCTGTACTTCTTCCCTCAAGCCTAGCTCACCCCCACCCCTCTTGTCCTCATCCTTCTGACTCTGGCCAACATTCTTGTGACTTATCTGACCCTCCTCCTCCATCTCAGTCAGGAAGGCTCATCACCAGGGGTTGCAAAGCTCTGTACCGTTGTGTAGGAGCAGAGGAAGGAAATCCATAAGGTAGGGGCTGGGGATGGAGTTGAGCCAGAGTTCAGAATCCCTGGAGCCCCTCCCCAAGGTCTCCAGCCCTCTCAGCACAGAGCAGGGACCCTGTGGTAATGATGTTTCACGGTGAACCGCCCCAGCCACTGAGGTGGCCTGCCCATCTAGGTGCTGAGTAGAGCTGCAGGACCATGGAGCTGGCCGTCTCTTCGGAAGGCTACAGGAAGCAGCCTGTTAGCCTGGTTCTCTTTAAGCCTGAACCCTCTTTGGTGGAACAAGGCAATGGAGATACACTTGAGGGTGCTGGGCCTGGCCCTGGGGATAGATTAGGGCCAAAAACAGTCAACTGGTTGGGCGATTACCAGAGAGCACCCTCAAGGGCAGCTGTACCATTGCCATGACAGACAGTGCCCAGTGCAGCCACTGAGAAGAAACAGAGAAGCACCAACCCATGTTGACCTCAGCTTGCCACACCCATCATTTCTGCCGTGGGTTATTTCGAGATGCTGTGGCATTTAGATGACCTTTTATGTTCACTATGACTTGTGTAATCTCTAGGTCACTCCCATCTGGACTGATGTCCCACTTCCTTCTGCCAAATCTGTGCCATGACCAACCTCATGGGGCTGGCATAGGAGGATTTCTCCTAGAAGCAATGGTAGTCTCTGTCCAAACCCCACATTAGTATGCTGTGTGGCCTTAAGAAAATCACCTCTCTGGGCCTCTGTCTCTGCATGGACTAACTGAGAGGCTCCTTCGTTTGTTTTTTCCAGATGATAAAGCATAGCTCCCAGGGCACCACTGAGATTCTGGGGACCTTTAGGAGTCATGTTTTTCCATGGCTCCTGTTTTCCTATCTTTATGTCATTTCATCTGGGTGGTGGTTTGGCTGTTTTGTTTTGTTGTTTTTGTTTTCTTTGCCTTTTAAGTTCTTTAGTTATTTGTTTTTATTTTTATATGTATGAGTGTTTTGCCTGCATGTGTGCATGTATGTAAGTGCTCCTGGGTGTGCGATGCCAGTGGAGGCCAGAAGGAGGTGTCGGATCCCCTGGGACTGGAGTTACAGTTGTCAGCTGCCATGTGGGTGCTGGGACCACACGCAGGTCCTCTGCAAGAGCTACAGCTCTTAACCTCTGAGCATCTCTCCAGCCCCTCTGCTTTGCTTTTTGAGACACAGTCTCAAGTTGCCCAGGTCAGCCTTCAACCAGCTCTGTAGCCAAGGCTAGACTTGAACTCCTGAACCTCCTGCCCCCACCTCCTGAGTGCTAGGTTGGTTTGGGTTTTTGAGAGTCTCATGTAGCCCAGACTGGCCCCAAAGCATGATCCTCCTGCCACAGCCTCCTGAGTCCTGGGATTCCCAGCCTGCACCCTATGCCTCTAATTGTCTTTCATCTGCCATTCTGGGATTTTGCAATGCCATGTCCTTCTAGAACAGGATGAGTTCTGTGGAGCTGAGCAGCGTAGGCCAGCTCTGGAGGCACATGTGAGGCAAGGGCAGCGGGAGAAGGTGTTAAGATTCCTTCTTCACAGGGCTAGACAGGACTGCTCACTAGGCTGACTCAGGGAAGGAACCTCCTGGGTTTGGAACAATAGCTGGTTTCAAAGCTCATGTGGGTACCAGGCTCTTGCATGGTGTCTCTATTCTGTTCCATTCAGGTCTGTTGTGGCTACCAGGTCCCGTGACAGCCACATTGAAGACTCGACCTCTGTTCTAGTTTGCTTTCTGTCTCTGTAATAAAAACAACTGCTGTGACCAAAAACAACTTAACAACTTGTGGAAGAAAGGGTTTATTTACATGTCCAAGTCACATCAGTCATTGAAAGAAGTCAGAGCAGGAGCTCAAGCAGAAAGTGTGGAAGAAAGCTACTTGCTGGCTTGTCTCTCTCTGTCTCTCTGTCTCTGTCTCTGTCTCTGTCTCTCTCTCTCTTTCTCTCTCTCTCTCTGGCACATGTTCATATAACTTTCTTTTTCAGATTTTAATTTAGTTGTGTGTATGTCAGTGTGTGGGTATGTGCACATGTGCACGGTCCTCGGAGGCTAGAGGCATCATCTGGAGCTGGATTTATAGGCAGTTGTAAGTTGCCATCCATGGGTGCTAGGAACTGAACTTGAGTCCTCTGCAAGAACAGTACATACTCTTAACCACTGAGTCATCTTTCTAGTCCCTCAGCTAACTCTTTTAAACATTCCTGACTCACCTGCCTAGGCATGGCACTGTCCACAGTAGGCTGGGCCCTCTTATATCAACTAGGAGTCGAGATCATGCTCCAGAGACATGCTCACAGGCCGGTCTGATGAGGAATTCCTCAGTCAAGGTGTCCTCTTTCCAGGTGACTTGAGGTTGTCTCAAGTTGACAACAAAATTAACCGGGACAGCCTCCAGGCCTGATCTCACCTCACACCAGCTGGAGTCTGAGTGTGCAGCCTCCTCAGACTCCCCTTCACTTACCTGCATTTGAGGGCCCTCCACACCTCCCAACGTGATGGCCCTTTTCCTTTTAGCACTAGGGAACATGTGTCTAATGTGCAGTTATGGATCCACTCACCTCCTAGAAGATGCCTCACTCACCTCCAAGATCCGTTGGTTATAATAAGCTGTTGTACTGGCCTCCAGGGGCAGGCTCAGTGCCCAACCCCTTGGGTGAACACTCTGGAGTGAGGCTTGTGTGGCCATCATACCACTATCTGTAGACCTTTCCATTCCTCACGTTACCACTATGGAACCCTGAACCACCTACCACATGTGGCCTTCCCCCAACTCCCAGAAGCCACTGTTCTACTTTCTGTCTCCATGAGTGAGGACTCTGGGGATTTGTGCTCTTCAGTGTCTGAGTCCCATGTCCCCAGGCACACCCATGCTTCTGCATGTGACGGAATGTCCTTCCTCTTTAAGGCTGAACCTCATCACTCCTCTGTCACCTGGGGCTGGGCACTTAGGCCACTTGCCTCTGCTGTCTGCCAATCCCATTTGAAATGAAGTTTTCAAGACCTAGGACATGGTTCCATCCCTGTGTTATAGGCAATGGCGTGGTCATCCATTTGCCGGGCTTGTTTGAAGAGGCAGAGAAGAATGAGAAGAAAGGTAAGTTGTGCCTGTCTTCACCCCACCTGCTGAGGCCCTGGTAGCTGGTGCCTGTGAGAGCTTCCCATCCAGTTAGGCTGCACACTGTCTGCTGACTCTGCGGAGTGGAGAGCAGAGTCCTCGCTCAGATTGCAGCCAGGAAGCCCAGAATCCCAAACTGCAGCATGTCCAGGGGGAGGCTGAAGAGGGAGGAGCCTGGCACTGATGTAGGCATCCCTTGGGATGGGGTCCAGGACTGGTGGGAGACAGGCAGCAGGCCAGGGCCACGGCTATTGTGCAGCGAGTGCATGCGGGCCTTCAGAACTGGACCGTGTGCTTAAGCCGATGATACTGAGCAAACTGGCCAGGGCTGGCCCTCCTCACCCGTGAGTGTGTGCACCTGTGACCTCTGCCTGGCCCTCCTCACCCGTGAGTGCGTGCACCTGTGACCTCTGCCATGTCCCCACAGGTCTGAAGGACTGGGAGAAACGGCTCATCATCTCTGACAGAGCCCACCTTGGTGAGGTTCCCATAGGGCCCCAGGGACAGCCCCTTCTTGCCCCTTCCATCTCAACAGCCTTGCCCCTCCAAGGCACAGGGCTCTGGACACCCTGCAGGGTCGGCCTTGCCCTGAATGCTGCTGAGTCTTCCTCCTTATCTTTCCAAAGAGCTTCAAGGTGGGAGCTAAATCAAAGCTTAATACCTGCATGGTAGACAGTGAAGCTGAGGCCTGGGAAACTCCTGGTCACACCTTACAGGAGCCTTTCACTCTGGGACTCCAGTATCTGTTCCCCGCCAGGGCCCTGATGTCCATGCCCCAAATCTCAACCACTCCTTTCCCCTGACGGTATGTGGAAGGTGAGATCCCTCGTAAACCTCTGCCCTCTGCTCTTCTCCCGTTCCC
This sequence comes from Eospalax fontanierii, assembly GCA_035773235.1. Classification (NCBI taxonomy): domain Eukaryota; kingdom Metazoa; phylum Chordata; class Mammalia; order Rodentia; family Spalacidae; genus Eospalax; species Eospalax fontanierii. The sequence goes on from CM069536.1 coordinate 80,783,642, forward strand.
CTGCACTGGCCGGCCACAGTGTTTGACTTCCACCAGGCAGTGGACGGGCTGCAAGAAGTGCAGCGGCAAGCACAAGAGGGGAAGAAGTAAGTCATGCCTGCCACAGCCTCCCTTCCCTGGGCTCTTCCAGTTCCAGTGCTGGTGGGTTGGGTTCCAGTCCTGTCCTGAGCAGTGGAGGGGGCACATCTACTCAGGGTCCTCTGAGAGCAGCCCCTATGATAAGCAGCGTGGCTGGGCGTGGTGATGCATCCTTTAGTCCCAGCACACGGGAGGCAAAAGGAGGCAGACGTCTGTGAGATAGAGACCAGCCTGGTCTACATAGCAAGTTCCAGGCCAGCTGGGGTTTTGGGAAGACCCTGTCTCAACAAACAAAAAGGAGGAAGAGGGAGAAATGGGGGCAGGGAGGGGGAAGGTAGAAGGATAGTCCACTCTAGGGGTCACACGCTGACCTTGCTGATTTCCACTGTCGTCCGCCACACCAGGGCTAGCCTGCTGTGGGCCACGGGGAACAAGAAAAGCACTGGAAGAGCCTGACTGTCCCTGCCTGGCCAGCATCCCCAACACACAAACCCTGCCTTTCCACAAACCCTGCTCGCTCTTTACTCAGAGATACGTCAGAACCCCAGGGTGCCAGGGATGGAGGTGGGAAGCAGTGGATAGTCCACACACTGGCACTCTGCACAGGCTCACACTCAGTGCTCACATACAGGTCACAAGCACACATGCTTATACATGTATGCACACAAGCCCTCATACATACACTCCCATGGGCACACACATGTACCTGCACATGCATGCATAAACATACACACTCAGTGCATACATGTACTTGCAAATGTAGACTCAAAGTGCAGTCCCGTATGTACTCACACATGTACACTCACATGTGCACGCACACAGCCCAGACCCAGGTGACAACAATGAAGGCCTGATCCACTTGGGGTCATCTGTGCAGATCTTGGGACTGTGTTCAGCACCAATACTACAGTGTCCTTGCTGCCAAGTGAGAGGGAAGCCAAGACAGAGGCAGACAGGAGGGCTCAGAGCAGACATGGGGAGCGCTGGAATGGGCCCCAGAACTTTTTTTCCCACTAGCCCTGCACCCCTGGGCCTGCATGCTTAAGCAAACCAAGGGTCTTCACAGCAGCCAAGCCTCCAGATCCCACTGCTGCTGTGCGGTGGTCACCTACTTCTTGCCTCTTCACCTTCTTTTGATGGGTGGACCCTGGGTCTGCAGGAGGTTGAGGTGGGGTCAGCAAGGCTCCTCAGCAGCACCTGCTCCCTGTCTTCCAGTATTGGCACCACCAAGAAGGGAATTGGACCAACCTACTCCTCCAAAGCTGCCCGGACAGGCCTCCGCATCTGTGACCTCCTGTCAGATTTTGATGAGTTTTCTGCCAGGTGCGTCCCCCAACCCTATTTCCAGGAGGGGTGTAGAAAGCTGAAAAAGAGGGCACTTGGGAACCCTCAGGAGGTCACAGTAATCTGCCTGTGCAGATTCAAGAACCTGGCTCACCAGTACCAGTCCATGTTCCCCACCCTGGAGATAGACGTGGAGGGTCAACTCAAAAGGCTCAAGGTAAACTGGGGTAGCGCTGGGTCAGGTGCTGGGGAAGCACACAGTAGGGAGACAGTCCTGGGAGAGACGCGAGGTCTGGGTAAACACCATGGAGCTCACCCGCGCCATGCATTGCTGCTGGCCAGCCGCTTTTGTGGGGAGTGTGGACCCGGCTCCTCTGCAGCCTCGTGTAGCCGTATGGTCCTTTAGGGCTTTGCTGAGCGGATCAGACCCATGGTTCGAGATGGTGTCTACTTCATGTACGAGGCACTCCATGGTCCCCCTAAGAAGATCCTGGTAGAAGGTGCCAACGCAGCCCTCCTTGACATCGACTTTGGTGAGTCCTCCATCCTGAGGGGTGCTCCCATATCCTTTTGTGTTTGTTGGGTGTGGACAGGCCAGCTGTAGAAAACCATGGAATAGTTGGGTAAGACAGAGCCACCTGCCAAGGGCACAGTGCCGTCCACATCCATGGAAATGATTCCACTGCCCCATTTGTCAACTTCAGCCCAAGAAGGGAAAAGTGAAAGCACTGAGTTAAAGATGAGGGAACTGGGGTTTAGAGGCCAGAAGGATGAACAGGAGAGCCGGACAGTGTCCCCCTCCCCATGGCATGCCGGTTACCCCCACTTGTTGGAGAGGCCAGGCTGCCCTGTGAACCACATAGCACTCCAGGTAGGCCACTGCTCCGGGATAACCCCTCAGACCAGGGGCCCTGGTGACACTCATAGAGGGATCCAGCAATACTGCCTTTTGCTGAGAAGGCTTCTTGGGCCCTGGGATCTGCAAAGGGTGATGGAATCCTTCTGTCCTATAGGGACCTACCCTTTTGTGACTTCCTCCAACTGCACTGTGGGTGGCGTGTGTACAGGCCTGGGCATCCCGCCCCAGAACATAGGTGACGTATACGGTGTGGTGAAGGCCTATACCACCCGTGTGGGCATCGGGGCCTTCCCTACGGAGCAGATCAATGTGAGTGCCCGCACAGGGTGGGTATGTGGGGTTTAGCAGTGTCAGGTTGGGCTGCAGGGATGCCGAGGAGACCCTGATGGACCACTCTCTTTGTCCTTGCGGGGTCTTCCTGCTGCACAGGCTGGGGCCTGAGTGCATTAGCAGCTTTGAAGGTCAGTCTATTCCAACAGTATCAGCAACACAGTTCACAACACGTGTGTGTATTGTGTCTGGAATTCCATTTGCCCAAGAAGGGTGTAAGGTCACAGATAAATGGGGGTTCTTCAGAGTCAACCTAGAATCGGGGCTGAAAGCAGTGTCCCACTCCCCAGCTTGCCAGCTTGGAGCATTTCTCAAGCCCCTTGGAGCTTCTCAAGCCCCAGAATCCTCTGGAAGCCTCTGCCTTTGTTCCTTGGTTGTATCTGGACACCTGATTAGGGTGGGTCATAGCTCTGTCCCTGTGCAGGAAGGAAAGGTAGGTGTTCCAAAGAGCTAGAAATGGGACCACACTCATGCTGGGGGCATAAACCCTGCCCCCTCCCAAGTCTGAGTTTCAAGACAAGGCCCCATCTTCACCGACCCACACCTGAATGGCAGAGTGGAAGGAGGCAGGGCTTCCAGGGCCTCCGCAGAAAGGCCCACCTCCTGGGATGTTCTGGAAGAAGTGCTGTCCTCTCAGAACCACAGTGAAAGTCCCGCTGTATGTGCTTCAGCTGGGAAGGAGGATGGAGAGGAGGAGGAGCCAGGAACGCAGAAGGCAGGCTCATATCACATCTGTCCTGACCGGCACCTCATGACAGGAACCAACAGTGCTCTGTTCTCAAATAGGAGATCGGAGACCTGCTACAGAACCGAGGTCATGAGTGGGGCGTGACCACGGGCAGGAAGAGGCGCTGTGGTTGGCTGGACCTGATGATCCTAAGATATGCTCACATGGTCAACGGCTTCACTGCGTAAGCAGCCCCTCTGCACATCCCCACCAAGGGACCATCAGTGCCATATGATGAAGGGCTCTTCTCTGACCCCAGTGCCCACAGGGCAAGTAGAACTTATCTCAGGGTCAGAGGCCCCAGCATTTGTGAGGGATCTTCCCAGCCAACCTAGTCCCTCCCGAAAGCAAGGCCAACAGGAGGGAGCGATGTGGAAGCCACAGGTGTGAAGCAAGCACAGAGTGAGGTTCAGTCACACTCCATTCTGACCAGTCTAGAATCCCCGTGATGGCGATGTGACAGTCGGTATGAAGCTGGTCAGGTGGAGCCAAGTGTTCCATTCTGACCAGTCTAGAACCCCTGTGACGGCGATGTGACAGTCGGTATGAAGCTGGTCAGGTGGAGCCAAGTGCGATGTGAAGGCAGCCTTGAGCCTGAGGTGCAAGAGCCTGGGCAGAGCAGGCACCAGCGGAGGGAAGTTCTGGGAGAATGGTGGGCGGTGGGTGCTCTGACTTCATCCTGAACCAGCATGCACACCCCGGCACAGCCTAGTCTGCAGGGCTCAAGGACATCCTGCAGAGTGGTTTCTGGGCCAGGAAGGACCTACATTTCAAGAGCTTCATACCACAGGGGAGACCCTGAGTGGGAACTGGGAGGAAGGCAGCAGGCAAGCAGTGGCTCTGGGTGCCTCTCCCGGAGCGGAATCCCACCTGAGAGGCTCCTGAAACCCTCCCCTGCAAGTGCAGACCACAAACAGGATAAGCTGGGGATGGAGGCTGGGCTAGGATATGGAGCAAGGCATTCTCCAGCACCAATGAGGGCCTGTAGAGCTCCCCACCACGCACACGCTGCTGTGAGCCTGCAGCAGAAAGCCCTCTAAGGGCAAGGCGCTTGCAGCTGGAACAGTTTACTATGGAGGTGTCAGGGCGTACAGGGAGGACTCCTGGGGATTTCTGCAGACTGGAAGTCTGGCTGCTCAGTTTCCTCTCTTAGGACAGAAAGAGTCTTCCCTGCTCCTTCTCCTGCTTAGTAAGAGCTGAGGCTTTCCCACCAAGATGGGAAAGATCCCCCTGTGTTCAAGACTTAACCAGAGCCTTCCTGTGTGGGAAAAGAGCCAGTAAGTCAACTAAAAGCAAGCCGTACGGCTGGTGTCCAGGGCCCTGACTCTGTTTCCTTTGTGCAAAGAGGGGTTCCTGGGACCAATACAGGGTGGCGTGGCTTTGTATCCCAAACATAGCCTGAGCAGGTTCAGCTGGATAAGATCCACCTATGAAGCCTATACAGAAAGAATAAAGCAGAAAACGGGAAACTTGGAGCCTTTAGCAGAAGGTGGTTTTGAGGAGGGCCAAGGAAGACCACTGCTATGGTGTACTGGCCACCATTCCAGGACAGCATTTGGGCAGATGCCTCCGGGAAGGTGAAAGGAATAAGAAGAGATAGTGTGCTCGCTCCCCGAGGCCCCACATGCCCTGTGCTGCAAACACAGCGGGAGTCCCAGGCAGAGGAGGTGCCCATTTACAAGGGAGAAAGCCCCGATTGCTGGAACATTCCAACTGGGAGTCATGGGCAGCAGACTTGGGATGTGGGCCCAGAGGCAGGCAGGTGTTCCTGTTCTCTGGCCTGTTTGATGATTGCACTTCCCTGAGACCACCTAATCTTGACTGTGTTCACTGGAAATAGGAGGAAGGGGAGGGTTAAAAGTGAACAGAAGCAATGATGGTGTGAGATCTCTCTCTCTCTCTCTCTCTCTCTCTCTCTCTCTCTCTCTCTCTTTGGTTACAGGCTGGCCTTAACCAAGCTGGACATCCTGGATGTCCTGAGTGAGATTAAAATTGGCATCTCCTACAAGCTCAACGGGAAGAGGATTCCTTATTTCCCTGGTATGTGAAACAATCGAGCCTGGGTTTCCTGGCTGTTGGGACACTTCCTGGGCACCAGAAGAAAGGAATCCTCTGGTTTCTGAGTCACTGGGGGGGTCGGATTTGGCCCCAGCAGGCAAAGGAAAGGGGCTTGGGCTTTCAGCAAGCTGACAGTCACAGCTTTGTTTGGGACCTGACTTGGACTTCTCAGCTTCTTGGGGAGGCCTGGCCCATGTCTGCACAGCTTTAGGCCTTTGGTTTGGACACACCTCAGAGGGCAGGGCCAAGGGGAAGTAGGGAGCTCACCTCACTAACCTCAGCAAGGCCCATCTCCAGGGAGAGAGCTACCTTGGAGAGTCAGAGGATATGGGCTCCTCTGAGAAACCCAGAGCTCTAGGAAAATGTGAACAGAGACATTTCAGCCAAGAAAATATTTTCTGTGGGCAGATTCTCTTTTTGTTGTTGTTGTTTTGTTTTGTTTTGAGACATGATCTCACTATGTAGCCCTGGCTGACCTTGAGCTTGCTATCTAGACCAGGCTAGCCTTAAACTCAAAGATCCATTGTATCTCTGCCTCCTGAGTCTGGAATTAAAGGTGTGCACCACCACGCTTGGCAGTAGATTCATTTTAATTTTTATTTTATTTTCTGGAGCTGGGGATGGGACTCAGGGCCTCACCTATGCCAAATAGGTGCTGTGCCATTGAGCATCCTTAACCTGGGGCATTTTAAAGAATCTGGCTGGTCTCTGGTACCCACACATCCTTTCTTTTGTTAATCACAAAGATATTATTTTCTTGGATTTCAGTTTCTTGTACATCTGGAATGTGCCCCTTAACCTCAAGCTAAGGGCACACCATACTGGCTCCATAATGCATTCTCACCTTCAGTCTGCTATGGGATATCAGACTGCCTCTGATCCAGAGATACCCAGCCCTTCGGTAGGAGGAGCCATGTGCATCCTTAAGAACAGGGCCTCTGACCTTTGAAAGAGCATACCTTCAAGCCCTTGGGTTTGGGGTTCTGTGGTAATGCAGAGCACCCGGAAAGACATGGACTGGCCCTAGAGGTGAAGAACCCTTATGGGGACTGCCTGTTCTGGCATCTACCATTCAGCAAGAGGCAAGGCATCCACTGAGAGCCACGAAGGTCACAGAGCAAAGCTGGGCAGGACTTCCCAGACAGCAGGGAGCTATGTACCTTAACACCTCAGCTTGGGGTTCTAGTGTCTCAGAGTTTCCGGCAGCATAGTTCCTCTGTTAACATGCTGTGGACACTGAGCACATCAAGAGCAAGCCAGCCTGGCCCCAATACCTGGCTGGAAGGGGCACAGCCAGTGTGTGAGCCCCATTGCCATTCTCTGCTCACTGCCCAATTAAAAAACCAGCAGGGCCACTTGTCCTCTCCAGTCTGTCAAGTCACCAGGTCAGCAGAGAGCAGTCTTCTGCACTGACAGTCTGTGGGACTGTGCTGATCCCACCCCCTCCCACCCCCCAGCTAACCAGGAGATACTTCAGAAGGTAGAGGTGGAGTATGAAATACTGCCCGGCTGGAAAGCAGACACCACGGGTGCCAGGAAATGGGAGGACCTGCCCCCACAGGCCCAGAGCTATGTGCGGTTTGTGGAGAATCACTTGGGTGTTGCAGGTGGGTACCCTAAGTCCATCTCCATACCCCACAACCTGGACCCTTGGATACCCAAGGAGCCCATGTTCCCGCACAAGACCTAGTGAGAAACAAAGAAGCCCATGTAATGTGGCGGACAAGGAGAGGTGGAGCTGGAAACAGGTACCATCTAGAGAAGGTCTGGGCCAGGGTGGGGCCCAGTGGTGCAGCAGCTCAGGGTGCAGAAGAGCAGGTAGGATATACCCACTCTGTGACTGTGCTGACTCTACCACATAGAAAATGCTCAGGTGTGGCTCATGGAAGGAGCAAGTCGAAGACAGCAAGCTCTTTTCTATTGCCCTGGATATGTGACCCATCATGGTCCCCATTACAGTTTAAAACATTCTGTTTTGTCAACTAAGAGCCCCTTTGCCAGATGAATGAAATGTGTAAGATGTGACAATGAGGAACATGTTATAATGCATGTGCATAAATGTGTAAGTATTTGTTGAGTATGCAAGTGTACATGTATGTGAGCATGCATGTGTGTGGAGGCCAGAAAACCACCTCAGGCATCATCCTTGGAAACACTGTCCACTTCCTTTTGACACAGGGTCTCTCACTGTCCTAGAGCTCACCAAGTAGGCTCGACTAGTTGGCTAGTGAGCTCCCGGGCTGCTGTCTCCACCTCCCAGTGTTGAGATTACAACTGTCTGCCACCAGGCCAGCATTTTTACCTGGGTTCTTAGGATTGAATTTAGGAACTTGTGCTTGAAAGGCAAGCACTTTACTGACAGAACTATCTCCCAAGCCCTGAGGAGCGTTTTGTTCATTGTCTCTCTGCTCTGTTTTATGTTGGCCTTTTAGTCAAATGGGTCGGTGTTGGGAAGTCCAGAGAGTCCATGATCCAGCTGTTTTAGATGTCAAGCCGAATCAACAGGCCAGACAGCAGTGTCCTACTGCGTGCAAGGGAGCAGCTTGCTGCCGAGATCCTAAGCAGTCACAACCAGCACCTTTAACAAGACAGTATGAAATGATTTTCCATACTTTTATTTTTCTATGTAAGCCTTCAGCTTGACCCACTGAATCCTACAGTGATGTTAAACATGTGAAAACTAGCACTGTGTACATTAAAAAACAATCTCTATTTAAAATGGACCTAAATGCTCAAACAGAGGCCTTCTATGACATATCATGCGATATGTGTTCAGTTGGAGCCATGTCATAATAAACATACCCATGAGCCGCTGACAGGTCATTACCCCTGTCTTGACTGTGTCCTTGTCACTTTTAGTGATAAAGGCAGCCTTTCCTGGTGACCACGTTCTCCATGATGCCACTCCAGGGAAGCAAACAGTGTTTGGGTGTGTGAAGTCTGCTGCCACCAGTAGCGGGGCCGTGAGACCTGAGTCAGAGGCAGACAAAGCCAGGGTTGCATATAATGCAACTTAATGTAGACTTACAGACAAAAGTGTGTCCTGGGCAGCAAGACAAGAAGAGCCCACACCCCAAGGAGCTAGGAAGGGGCTTACAGTAAGCTGGACAAAAGTGGCCCAAGGTCATCTGATATCTAGTGCCTTAAAATAAAAACTATGAACATGCCCAGCATCAGTAGGAAACGGTCTGTGTATCTGTGGCTAGCGCATCACACTGGACCTGCTTAAACATTGTCCTGTAGGGCTCGGGAGAGTACCTGGTGTGCAGTGTGGGAGTTCCAACCATGACCATCGTTGGACCAAGCTGGACTCCACATTTTTGGTATCACAGAACCACAGTGAATTCTTGCTCAGAAAACAAAATGGAGCAAGCCCACGCGGGCCAGATGCAGTTTAGTAAATATTTTTCGAAACCATCTAAGCACATCGCAGTCTAGAGCTGCCGCCCAGTAGGAGCTTCCAGGGGGCCCAGGGCTGACTGACAGTCCTCCCACCTCCAGGGATAGAGCAGCCCATAGACAGCACTTATCTCTTCATTTCAGCTGCTCACACTTAGTCACTGTCCTTATGAACTTCATCCAATTGGATCAGTCTTTGTTTTTTTTTGAGACAGGGTCTCCCTGTAGCCCCAGCTGGTCTGGAACTATATAGACCAGGCCAGCCACCATCTCAGAGATCCACCTTTGCCTATGGAGTGCTGGGATTAAAGGCGTGTGCCACCACACCCAGCCAGATCAGTCACTTCTTAATTGGCACTGGGAGTGTTCTGTGCACACTGGGGAACCTCCACGAATAACTAATATGTCAAAGTTTGGGGTGTATTCCGCTATCCCCAGGTTGAGGACATACTCCACTGTGTTAGTTCCCACCTGACAAATATCTTTAAAAATAACATAAAGAAGGAATTACTTGGCTCACAGTTTTAAGAGGTTTCAGCCCTTGGTTAGCTGGTTTCATTACTTTGGGTTTATGATGAGGCAAAAGCATCATCGGAGAAAGACACAGAAGGAGCAAGGTGTTCACCTCATGGCAGCCAGGAAGTAGAGAACTGGAAGGGGCCAGGGAGAAGATACATCCTTGGCACATCCTCAGTGGGTTCTTCAACCAGCCAACCTCTTCATAACCCATTCTGCCAGAAGCTCACCAATGAACTGACCCACTGAAGTTAACAGCCCATGGTCTAATCTCCAGTCATCATGCCATTATCCGGGGACTCAGCCTTCAACACATGAGCCTTTTGAGACATTATATTCACACCAGAACACCCACAAAAGGCTCACAGTAAATGATGCCCCTGAGCAAATTCCCCAAAGCCTGTCAGGCAGGGTTAGATTATCGCCACTTTGCAGAGATAGCCCTGAGGACCAAGCAGGAGGAAACTCACAGGAATATTCTTCAGTAAAATGTGCTTTGTCCTAACACTTTGGAAAGCTTCGGGTTTGTTTAGAAGCCAAGCATAACTCTCCCTCTTACACACACATTCACACATGGTGGGGTGTGGTACCACTCCAGGGTACCAACCAAAATGAAAAGAGCACACATGTCAGGACAGGCCTAATACAAGAGTGTCCACAGCAGCTGAATTTATCACAGCTACATCTTGTGGATGGTCCTGCTTGCAGGAAAATCTTGTGCCATCTCAGAGTGGGGAACAGGTTTATTCTCTCTGCCAATTAAAGAACTAAAAGACAGGAAAGAAATGTTACTGGAAATCTTGGGAGGGTGTGTCCCAGCAGAGCTATCATATGAAATTGAGGAAAATGGAGTCTCCTCTTCGAATTTTTAGTCTCATTATTAATGACTAATTCAAGAATGGACACAAATGGAATCTTGAGGACACTTTCATTAGCATTTAAGAGGAAAACCCCAGGGCAGGCAAAGTTGTACATCTTGCAGTTGCCTGGAGGAGGAGAATGGAGAAGATAAGCAGGCACAGAGGTCAGCCACGTGTAACCAGACAGCCCCACAGCAGGGAGGGAGGGGTGCTTTAGACAAGAGCAGAGGCCAAAGCACTATGGAGCCTGAAAGCATATGTGGGCTTTGGCCAACATCTGAGAGAAAAGAAAAAAGGATTCCACCTTTGGACAGACCCAGTCGAACGCCAGGGTGATTCTTGGGAACTGCACTAGGGAGCAGGAAGTCTGAAACGGAAAAGAAAACTATCTTAAGATGAACCTGCCCTCCTTGGAGGGGTCCGCTAGCCAGTTCTCTACCTGTCCCACTGGATTAACCCTGAAGAGAGGGGACAAGGGCATGTCTCCACCTACAGGTGGATTCTATTCTTTACAATTCTCTGACAGAAGACACCACCACTGGGGGGGGGGGGGCAGGAGCAGAGCAGAAGTGACCTCTGACAGATGTGTACCTGCCAGAAGGGATCACTCTGCACACTTACTTGACACCTTTCTTAATTGTGCCCCCAAATGTGACTGTGTGTAGATATAGTCCTAAAGCGGTGACCAAGTTAAAATGGGGACCTCAGGGTGGTCCCTAATTCAAAGTACCTGCTGTTCTTACAAGAGATCAGAACCCCGGGCTGGAGAGAGGGCTCAGTGGTTACAAGCTCTGGTTGGTTGCTCTTGCAGAGGACTTGGGTTTGATTTCCAGCACCCACATGGTGGCTAACAACCGCCCGTGAGTTCTCTCCTGACCTCCAAGGGCACTGCACGACACGGGTGCACTCATACAGATAAAACAAAAATAACAAAAATTTTTTCAAGAGACGAGAATCCAGACACCACCCAGTAAAGGCACAGAGGATTCCATCTACGGATCAAGGTCGTCGTAGAGGCCGGTGTACAGACACCTTGATCTGAGATGTCCAGTCTCCAGTATCTGGAGAATTAACGCCTGCTGTTGAACGCACCCAGTCTCCACGCACCGTGCAGACTGGGTTGAACACGAGGGGTGCTGTTTTGCAGGTGTTCTACGTGTCAGTTTCTGGAACCCTCACTCGGGCTCCCTGGAGGCGGTCAGGCCTTAGGGTGCGTGGATCCAACATTAGGGAACCCACAACCTGCGCCTTTCTCCCGCTTCGGAAGTGCAGGTCTGGAACGCCTCTAAACACAGCGGCCCAGGAACCGGAAGACATCCCGTCACTCCCGCCCCGAGACCCTCCCCGGATCTCCGATCTGCCCCGAGGCCCCAAGTTCCGCGCCGGGTAGCCGCAGGCCTACTTCGCGCTGAGCCTCGCAGACCCCGCCTCCCGACACTCCGGCCTAGGCGGCTGAGCCCCACATTAGCCCCGCCCCCCAGCTTCCCCTGAGCTATCCCGCGCCTCTTCGAGCACAGACCCCGCCCCCAACGCTCCGGAGCCCCTCCCCCTACTTCCTCGCGGCCTATCCCGAGACGCAGACTCTAGCCCCGCCCTCTACCCCTCCCGGCCTATCCGGCGCCGCACCCTGGCCCGCCCGGTGCCTGCCGGCTGTCCGCGCGCGCTGTGACGTGTGGTTCGCGCGCTGTGCCGCGGTGGTCAGCCTCTGGGCCCCGTGGCCATGCCCAAGCGGAGCTGCCCGTTCGCGGACGCTGCCCCGCTGCAGCTCAAGGTCCGCGTGGGCCCGAGAGAGTTGGGCCGCGGAGTCTTTGCCGAGCGCTACGCGCGCGAGGTGTTCGGTAAGTGCGGGCGGCCGCGGGGCATGTCCTCCACCTGGGAGCGGGGGGCGGGCCACGAGGCGCGGGAATGGGGACCCTGCGTCTGCTACTCCCGCTACGCGCCCGCCCCGCGCGCCTGGGCCTGCGCAAGTCGCGAGCCCCTGGGTGGAGACGCCGCGGGCAGGGCTTGGGCCCGCTTTTGGGAGTGCTGCTTTGGAATGTGGGAGAGCGCCGGCCTCGGAACAACGGAGACCCTACCCCAAGGCTCCAGCCCCGGGACCGCAGCTCGTTCGCCCTTTCTCTCCCTGTGCGCTAGGAATGCAAACTCGAATGCAGATAAGTGAGGCGAGAGGACTGAACTGCAAGTGTCCTCAAAAAGTGTAAACACGGTCAGGGAGATGGCGCAGCCTAAAAGCGCTTTCTGTGCAAGTCCCACAACTCAATGGTGAAAGGAGAGACCCGCCTTCGGGTTTTTTTCGAACTACACGCCTAATGACCATTCACAATAAGTAAATATGCTTTTGGAACGTAAACATTATGCAGTTAAAAAGACCTAAATAGGGAGGTAGAGAGATGGCTCAGCGGTTAAGAGCACTGGCTGCTGTTGCAGAGGACCCGGGTTTGATTACCAGCACCCACATGGCTGCTAGCAACTTTCTGTAATTCCAGTTCCAGAGGAACCCAGAGTCCTCTTCTGACCTCAGTGAGCGCTGCATGACACAGGTGCATGAAATACTACTCATGTGCACCCAATACACTCATACACGTTAATTTTTAATTTTTTTTTTTTTTTTAATTTTTAAAGACCTAAATAGAATCAGACTCTGACAGCCTGACTCTACTCCCTTGAGGACCTCTGTCCTGGAGCACTTGCCAGGTTTGTTCCTAATGGTGCCAGGTCAGGGAGATGTACTGGACTCGGGTAAAATAGAACACAAAGTTGGAAGGCCTATGGATGGATTCCAAGCCGCAGCCCACACCCTGGACTCGAGTGAACCAGGAGTTCTGAGAACAAAGACTACCTTCAACATGGACTTCCTCCCATTTCCTTTTTTGCTGTTTGTTTTTCAGACAGGGTTTCACTTTGTATCCTAGGCTGGCCTTGAACTTGATGCAGTCCTCCTGCCTCATCCCCCTGAATGCTGGGCAGTGCCACCACACCCGTTTTCTGGCTTAGAGATAGAAAGTGGCCTTGAATGTAGCTGGGCTGCTGACTGCCACTCCTTTTGAGGTTCCCCATAGAGTGCCCTCAGGATCGGACAGGTCCACCCCAGCTGCATGTTGAGGTGGCATTTCTAGGACTGGCACCCAAGCGACTGACTTTGAGGCTCCGTGGGTTGGTAGCCTAACCACTTACCCTAGGATGGCAGGTGGGCCTGGAAGGTTCTGGGACACCTTTATCAGGAGACTGCTGCTGTCTGACCCCTACAGTAAGTGAAAAGGTTGTTCTCTGGCTGGAATTACAATTTTCTAACATGAACAGACCAGCTTCCAGGAGGCATGCTGGGAGGGTTAGAGAAAGAACATAAACTTTTGGAAGTAAGACCACCCGGGTGCCAAAACAGATGAGTTTAAGGAGCCTCTGTTGAACCCTGGGCTGACCCATCTTCAACCTGCTGTGGGAGAGTACTGGAGCCAAAGGAGAAAGGAAAGTGCATTTTCAGGCTGGCGACTGGGGTCCTGCAGGGCTTGACAAAGAACATCATGAGCTAGGGTGACAGGCTTGAAGAGAAATTTCTTGTGCCTGTTTGGCAGGGTCACAGGGTGGTTGTGCACTGGGACTTAAGGAATGATCTTCTTCCCTAGAAAGGACCAAGCAGCTCCTTTTCCAAGGGGCCCAAGCCTGCAGAGATCACATGTGGGGTGAGGGCTGTGCCATGGTCCACCTGCCAGAGTCCCCAAGACCTGGGCCCACAGGGGCCCCTGGAGCTGCAAGAGGACAGATGCTGATTGGACCTGATGGGCGACTGATGCGGAGCCAAGCCCAGGGCTCAGAAGCTGGTGAGTGACTGCCAATGGCACTTACTGGCTGTGGTGCTGAGGGCAGTTTGGGGCAAATGTTCTTAGGGGCTTTGCCTACCTGGGCAAGCAAGAGCACCCAGAGCCTGACAGGGTGGGCAAATGGCAGGAGGTTTGGAAGCCTCTTATTGTTAGGAGGTCTACCCCGTCCCTGACATCCAGGGGTGGAGGTTAACACCTTCTAGTTGTTGTGTCATAAGAGGAATAGGGGTTCCCCTGGTGTTCCACCTGCAATAGGAACATGCTGGTTCGTTGCCTATTGGCAAATAGTTCTCATACCATTGCCTGTGTTACTGGTGAAAAACAGCCCAGAATCTGGGTGGTTCCAGGAACCTCTTGGCTAACCAACAAAACAGTGGGCCACATCTTGAGACGTAGACAAAGAGTTGTGATAGAGCAGTCAGGAGACGAGCTGGCCCTTCCATACTAGGTATGGGCAGTTAGTCTGCCCTGGAATCCTGTGACCAGTCCTGGGCATGCCTCGCTATGGTTCTAGTGTAGTGGACCAAGGACTATTGTAGGTAGCTGGTAGGTTGTGGAAAGATATGGGCAGATGTGGTCAGGGCGCCCTGCCCTGTATTGCAGGGAAAGATAGGTGACCTCACTGCCCCCAGCACTTCCAGTCTCCTTTCAGTGCCAACAGCCCAATGTTTGTTTGTTTTTCTCACAGACATGTCTGGGGCAGCACCCATCACCTGTTCCTCATGCGTGAGATCTGTGGATGGAAAGGCAGTCTGCAGCCAGTGTGAACGGGCCCTGTGTGGACAGTGTATATACACCTGCTGGGGCTGTGGCGCTGTGGCCTGCATGCTCTGTGGCCTTGCAGAGTGAGTACTTTGATCTGTGGGGCTGTTGAAAATAATGGTCCCTCGCGCCACAAAGGTATAGGGTGCTGGATGGGTTCTCTGTGGGTGCTATCTGCCATTGCTTAACAGGACTTGGAATGCTTTGTCTAACTCATCAAAAAAGAAAATCACATTTCACAGATGATCAGCCAGTATCTGTGGCCTCCATAAAGCAGCTGCTCGGCTTAAACAGCTTTGTGACCTGGTCTTCTGAGGCCTTGTTAGGGCTCCAGCAGTCAGCTCTGTCTGAGTACTGTCCTGGTTTCGTTTTCTCTCAGATGTGCTTGTCTTTAGAGCAGTGCCTCATACATGCCACAGGTGCACACTGCAGTTCGTGTCTGTCTACACGTGTTTCCTGATTATCAGTGGTCTAGGCAGAATGGAATGGTGCTTAGTGGTGTAGAGGGGTGTTCATCCACTCCCTGCAGCCAACTGGGTCTGTACTCACAAGGGGTCAGGGATAGTGCAGAGCCCTCCTTGCCCTGTCCTCTAAGGACATGATCCCCCCATTAGGTGTGGAACTAATGCTGTAGATCCAGACAAGCTCAGACCCAGCATTTTCTAAAATAAAGTCGGTCAGATGGAAAACCATGTATCACAAGGCACTCTTCAGCAGGTGGAGGGACCAGGAATGCCCTGGAGGGGTGCTGGTGCTCTAGGGAGAAGTTCAGGCTCTTCAGGGCTAGTTGAAACTGAGTTTGGGAGGGAGGGTCTGGCAGGCTCTCCTCCCTGCTGGTGACTCACGACTGCCAGTTCTCTGTTCTCTGTGATCCAGTCAGTGCCCTTCCTGCTCTTTGTGTTACTTCTGTGGAAAATGTGAAACAGCTAGAGCCCAGGTGTAGGTCTCCTGGACGTTTGCATGCTGGACCACCTCCCAGAGAGGGTGATGTTCCCACACTCCCTCAGATGCCACTAGTGCATGAGCCTATCTCCAAACAAGGTCACACTCTGTCCTAGGATTGGGGTTTAGGGAGCTGGGAGGCAGTCAGCCCTAACACAGCTTTTCTCTCCTCCCTGTCCATGGTGCAGCTACACTGATGTTTGTGAGAAGACTCTGTGCAACAGCTGTGCTATATTTGAAGCCTGAGGCAGCCGTGGATGGCAGTATCCCCTGGATGGCACAAGATGTTCCCACTGAAGAGGGAGGGAGTGACTTTTATACATTGTTTTGTACCCCAGCAACAGAATCGAATAAATCCCTTTATATTTGCACAAGGACTCCTGTTGGTTAACTGTGCTGCGTGACAGTGACAACTTCAGCCTTCCTGACAGCACTGTGCCACCCCCACTGCCTTTGCAAGGTGAGGCCCCGGCCAATCACCTCCACCTGACAAGCCAGGCCCAGCTGAGGAGGACAGAGACTGCTGGATCCCAGGAATCTGCAGAATGGTCACCTGTGTGCTGGCCCACCTTCGCACTGAATCGTCACGTCACCTGGCAGCACCCGTGCAGCTAGAGCCCAGGTGACAGTACAAGCCCTCCAGGTGACAGTACAAACCCTCCAGGTGACAGTACAAACCCTCCAGGTTTGGCCTAGTAGAGTGTGTTGGGAGAGTGGAGTCCTCACCCCATCTTCAAGAACATAGCTTGTGCAGGGTTTTAGCAGGAGTTCATAGGAGGTGAGGTACCCTGGAAGGCGGCAGTGGGTCAGTTCCTAGGTGGACTGTGGCCACTCATCCCCATGTGCCTCTCTGAATGCTGCCCCAAACAAAGGTGGTCCCAGTTTCTTGGTGTGACTCTAGACAGTCAACCCACAACCCCTCTGAAGCCCTAGACTGGAGCAGGAGGGTTTGAAAGCTGCAGGCAGAACAAAGGCCTTGCACTAAGGAGAGCCCTCACTACTGTGGGCAGTGGGTCCCTGGCTAGTTTGGGGGACAGGTAGTGCTGAAAGCTGGTGGTCTGGACAGCAGCCTAGAGCTGGGCCCAGCGTGGGCTCACCAGGGGTAGCAGGTGGGCCGCTGCACATTCTGAGACTGGGTAGCTGGCCTGAGCACTATAGCTGGCAGCGAGTACAAGCGTCAGGAACATGAAGCTGGCCATCAATGGAGGCTTACCTGGTTTCTGGTTTCTGGATTTCCAGAGCAAATCCTAGCCCCGTACCCTAACTTGTGTGGCTTCTGCTGCTGCCTCACACTGGTCCTGCCGTCAGGCCCTGTGGGCTTTCTGTTCTGTCCCCAGCCTGCCTAACTGCTTTGCAGTAATGCCTGCTAATATCTAACAGGATTCCCATCACCAGTTGGAGTCACTGCAGGCAGATGGCTGTCTCCGATCAGCCTTCTGGCATGCTCTTTCCCTCCGCTGCACCCTCCTGAGGTTCACTAAACCTCTGCATGCTTCTACCTCAGTACCCCTTGCTTCCTTGACTGGGGGCTTTTCTCTGGGTGTCAGGACAGCTCAATTCTGTCTTTCTGTGCTTTGCATCCCAGTGCCTAATGCAGAGTTGTTAGCTGTCCTACCTACCCACAGAACTCTTTCCAGCTGCCACCAAGTTTCCAAGAGCTGTGTCTGTCTGAAACGGTGCCTCACACATAGGTTTGTAATCTGTCCAGCCCCTGCCACAAGATAGCAGCTGGGCTGATCTCTAAACAATTTTGTGTTTCAGGAGTGAGGGGTGCATGTTAGGTGCATGTTCGTGTTAGGGGTGAGGGGTGCATGTTAGGTGCATGTTCGTGTTAGGGGTGAGGGGTGCATGTTAGGTGCATGTTCGTGTTAGGGGTGAGGGGTGCATGTTAGGTGCATGTTCGGTGCATGTTCGTGTTAGGGGTGAGGGGTGCATGTTCGGTGCATGTTCGTGTTAGGGATGAGGGGTGCATGTTAGGTGCATGTTCGTGTTAGGGGTGAGGGGTACATGTTAGGTGCATGTTCGTGTTAGGGGTGAGGGGTACATGTTAGGTGCATGTTCGTGTTAGGGTGAGGGGTACATGTTAGGTGCATGTTCATGTTAGGGGTGAGGGGTACATGTTAGGTGCATGTTCGTGTTAGGGTGAGGGGTGCATGTTAGGTGCATGTTCGTGTTAGGGGTGAGGGGTACATGTTAGGTGCATGTTCGTGTTAGGGGTGAGGGGTGTGTAGACAGGTACTTGCATGTGTGGTTGCTAGAGGGCAACCTCAAGAGCCATCCACCTTGTGTTTTGTTTTCTTTTGAGACAGGTGTCTCACTGGCCTGGAGCTCAGTGATTAGGCTAGGCTGGCCAGCAGGCCTCAGGGATCTCCTGTCTACCTCCCCAGCATTAGGATTCCAAGTGCATGCTACCACTGAGTCTAGCCTTCTATGCTTTTTCTAGGGACCAAATTCAGGTCATCATGCATGCATGGAAGCACTTTACCAAGTGAGCTCTCTCACCTACCCCTAAACAACTTAAAAAAAAAAAAAAAGTATCCTGACATTGGACCACACTGTGGGAAGTGGTCCGTGAAAGAAGAAACGAATGAGATGAACCCAGAGTGCCGGCTCGGTGCCTGGGGAGTACCCAGCTGTGGCTGCGAGGAGAGCCCAAGAGCTGGAGTTTTGGGTTAAGGAGACATTAAGGATTAGACCCAGAGTGGCCAGAGTCTGCACACTGCATCTCCCCAGTGGCCTAAGACAGGTCAGTGCACCCTTGAAGGCCCAGCTCACGTGTGTGAGGAGAGCCAGGGAGCAGAGGCCACATCCTCAGCAGGCAGGGGGTGTGGGCAGGACCTTCAACAGGGTCTTCAGACTCCATGGGGAGGCCTCTCCACTTAGAGCAGACTGCCTGGCCCTCTCCTGACTGAAAGGTATGCCTGACAAAAGTCACTGTCAGCAGTACTTAACAGCACCCCAGAACAAAACTGAAAAGTAAAAGGTTTTGTTTCAACTCAGTCTCCATAAGAAAAACAGTGCTGCCGTGCAGTGAAAACCAACACCTTAGACTGAACAGAACATCCCCTGCAGAAGGAAATTCTATCCGTAGAAACAGCACGAAATAACTCAGGTAGCAGAATCATTCTGTCCACTAAGTAGATGAGGACATCAAAACGGTTATGGTGAGTACATAAAAATCAGGCAGTGCCACAGAAAGATGCGCGAGTCTGTAATGGGAAACACTCTGGATGGGATGAAAAGCAAGACAGCCAGGAATGGTGGCACACCTAATCCCAGCCCTTGGGAGGTAGAGGCCGAGGGAGCGGTTTAAGGTTGTCCTCAGCAACATATCTAGTTCATGGCTGGCCTGGGCTATTTATGAGAACTTATCTCAGAGGAGGAAAAACACAGACGAAAAGATCTGTGAACATGGAGACAGCAATAGGAACTATCTAGAAAAAAACAGGGAGGGAAGCACACAGCTCCCTGTCATGTAGTGTCGTCGGGTGGTCTGAGTAGACTCAGGAAAGGAGGTAGGCAGGGCATGAAAACACTGAAGGAATAATGGCTGGAAAAGCCCAAATTCAGTGGAACCATACACTCTCTGACCCAAGCTCAACAAACCCAAAAGAAACACGAAGTATAGGAAACTACCCCGTGATAAATTCCTCATTAAAAGCAGAAGAGACACAGCACACTGTTAGAAAGTGGAGCCCAGGACTGCACCTGTCAACAAGTACTCGGCTGCAGAACTCACCCCCAGCACCATGGAAGAACGGAGGTGCACTAGGGACAAGGAGGCAGGAGTTCAAGGCCACTCGGGCTCCATGCTGAGCTCCAGGCGGGCCTGGAGTATGTGAGACCCCATCTCCAAAAGAAAAGCAGGCAAGGGCAAGCACACAGTAACTAGCACTTGGAAAATCAGTTTTGAACGACACCCTGACAGCACTTGTACTCAGGAGGCTGAGGCAGGAGTTCAAGGACAGACTGGACAACTACCCAGCAAGACCCTGAGAGAGAGAGAGAAGAGAGAGAAATCCTGCGCACAGAACTTGCACTTGAATACAGTGTATCCCCTTAGACTCGAAACTTGATCCCCACTGTGACAGACTGAGAGGTGGGAGGGCTGGGCCAGTCCACTTCCGGGTTGCTGGGTCTGGCAGATGGGTCTGCTCTCTGGGCTGTGGTAGCACATCTCCAGCTCCATCTTGCCACCACAATGTGTGCTGTGCCACTTTGAACTGTGCCATCTCCAGACACAGTTCTGGAGCACTGCAGCACCACCAACAGCTAAAGGACTGAGACACTCACTGAAGGCCGAGTGATGTCACTGACATGTGGAAGCTGAAAGAACTGCAAGGAATGAGCTTTTCAGGCAAAAAGGAAATGATCCAGAGGGAAAGTGACCGTAGGTCTGACCAGCCCTGAAACGGGATCTGGTCATACCCACTGGGGCTGCAAACACGCAGAGACCAGAACCTTTACGATACACTGCTAGTGGGAATTCAAAATGGCACTGCTATTGTGGAATGGAGGAGGCAGTTCCCAGAAATCCCAGACAGAACTGCCATACAACCAGCGTTTCTTCCACTTCTTCGCATGGAGACAAGAAGAATATAACTGGGTTTTTGTGTTTTTCTTAAACAAGGTCTCGTGTAGCCTAAGTTGGGCTTGAACTCCTGATTCTCCTGCCTTAGCCCAGGCTGGCCTTGAACTCCTGATTCTCTTGCCTCCACATCCCAAGTGCTGGGATTACAACCATGTGCCACCTTGCACAGCATTATTCTTGTGTATGTGTTCACGTGTACATGCATACAGAAGCTAGAGGACAATCTTAGCTATCATTTCTCAGATGCTGTCCATCTTTTTTATATTATTATCATTATTATATATTTATTTATACTTATTTATTTATAATTATATATATAATTATCATTAAAGGTGGGTCTCCCAATGGCCTGGTACTTGCCAAGTAGGCTGGCAAACTCCAGGAATTCTTGTCTCTGCCTCCCCAGCGCTGGACTTAGAATTGTGCACCTCAACACCTGGCTTTTCTTTTTTCCCATTTGGGGAAATGACTTCCAGCCCACCAGGAAAGGAAGAAGGAAAGTGTACTGTGTGCAGATTCTTACGTGCTAGGCATGAGGCGGTTCGCTGAAAGTAGACAGAGACAAAGATGTGCACAGAAATCCTAAAGCAGCAGGATGTGGGTTCTGCATTCATTCATGATTAAATACATACGTGGTCTAAATGCACCACGGTGCTCTGGAAGACAGCATCTATGGAAAACTGGTGAAACCTAGAAAGTCAGGGAAGGAAAACTATGGGATGGCCAAGGGCAAGAAGATGGCCAGGAAGCCCTTGCCTCACAGGCCTGAACACCAGAGTTCAATTCCCTCAATCGATGTGAAAAACTGAGTGAGATGGTACACACCTGCAATCCCAGCACTCTTCCAGCAGGATGGAATGTGGAGGCACAAGAACCTGCACAAAGGCAGAAATGAAAGTGCCCTGCCTCCACAGGGTAGAAGGAAGAGCTGGCTCTCAGGTTGTCTGACTTCTGCACACACACAAAGTAATAAGTCATTTTAAAAGTGGGATAACTAGGGGCAGGAGAGATGGCTCAGCAGTTAAGAGCACTGACTGCTCCTGCAGAGGACATGAGTTCAATTCCCAGCACCGACATGGAAGCTAACAACCATTCTTAACTCTAGTTCCAGGGGCTCCAATGCCTTCTTCTGACCTCGCTGGGCGTTGCACGACATGGGGGCACCTACCTACATACAGGCAATACACTCATACACATAAAGTAATTAATAAAATCATAGATATTTTTTAAGTGGGATAACAAAAACGTAAGTCATTTAATCCAAAAGACAGAGAAAGAAAAGGATGACAAAACAGATGGGATACAGGAAAATGGAAAGAGAGCAGATCAAGCTCAACCACACCAATAGCAGCACTATGTTGTTAAAACTGTGTGTGTGTGTGTGTGTGTGTGCATGCCACACCACAGCATGCACACAGAGGTCAGAGACCACCACAAGTGTCAGTCCTTGCTGCTGCCTAATGTAAGGCAGGTCTCTGTTGTCTGTTGCTGCCTTGCATACTCTAGGCTGGCAGGCCTGCAAGCTTCCAGATGCTCCTGTGTCTGCTTCTCACCTTGCCACAGGAGCTCTGGGATTAGAGACACACACATTACCGCACCCGGCTTCACATGGGTTCTGGGGATCCGAACTCAGGTCCTCATGCTTGCACAGCAAGCAGTTTACCCCAGCGCCTCCCATTAGATGAATTTTAACAACAAAAAAAAGCAAGCCTCAACTGTGTGCCAACTCTAAGAAATGTTCAAAGTAGACATGTGGGATAAAATGTGATCAATTCAGCCTATGACCAGCTATTCCCAGGTGAAAGCATCTTCGGAAGGGCAGGCCCAGGCCTCGACCCAACACACCCAAAGTCCATCACAAGACCTGCAAAGACTTCTGCTACTTAACCTGTTGAAACCTTGGGAAGTGGGAGGTGGGACGTCCAGGTGCTAAAGCCACTTATGCTAATGTCTTTGTCTCATACTGGACAGGCACAGGAAGGACAGCTCCCCCCTTCAGCTTGGCAAAGCCCACTGTGACCCCCAGGCTGACCCTCCTGCTCACCCCATCTACTGTGACTGCAGGCCAGGCCAGGTCCACCTTGACGAAGGGTCCCGAGACCATGCCATCCGCTGAGACGCTCCCGGCACCCCTCCCACTTCTTTCCCTCAGCAAGTCTCCTGCCTTGGATGGTTCTGCTGGGACAGCCAAAGGTAAGGGAGACTCAAAGGTAACCTTTGCTTCATTCACTCCCTTAGGGGCTTTGCCCATCTCTGTGATGGGGGCATACAAGGCTGTTAATGCCCATGACTTTAAGGCCTCTCCCTCTGTGTTACAGAGACATCCCTGAGGAGCATCATGGGAAGGAACAGCCTGTACCACACCATCTGGTCCAGCCTGGCCTCAGTTATGTCCCCATTTGCACATATCAGCCACTTTAGGTAATGCCTGGCTCCAAGTCTGAGGATCCTAGAAGGTACTGCTGTGTGCCTGGTGCTTGTTTCTATAGATCCTTACCTCAGAGTACAGTACACAACACTGTGTGCTTTCTAGAAAGGCTCTGAAGGTCACCGCTGTGACCAGCTGGAACCAAAGACAAGGATCACCCAGAGAATTTAGGATGTTCCGGAAGTGGTTATGCTCATTTTCCAGAGGCCCAGACTGTCACCCTACTTTATCTTCGTGACAGCAAGACACCAACCCAACAAGGCCACCAGCCACAGGCCTCTGACCCACTGGGAGTCCAGCACCTAGCAACCTCCAAGTATTTTTTTCTGGGCAGCTGCAGGAGTTCCACCAGTGACCACCAGATGGCACCAGCAGCACATTGTGGAGACAGCTTGGACTCAGCTGATTGCTGGCATTCTGGAAGTGACTGGCCTCCACCTGTTGCCTCTGCCCCCACTCAGGGGACAGTCTCTAGTTCAGTCTCAAATATGCTGTGTGACATACAGCAGGCCACTTCCAGGTCTCCTGGGCCCTTGAGCATGCTGCCATCCTTCCCAGAGTCTTGCTTACCACTCTGTCCATACACAGAAGCTAGGCCTGGTAGATTGCTTAGACAGCCTCCTTTGGGGAAGGTCAGCAGAAAAATAGGTGTCATCCAGGATACCCCACTTTTCCCCCTCAGGAGTATTTTCCTAGAAGGATATCTTTTCCTTGAAGGCCAACCCTGGAACTGAAGGACAGAAGGTAGACCCTGGGCACAGGTCTGCCAGGCTCCCAGGTAACCCTGACCATATCCCTCACCCACAAATCTACTACAGTGGTGGGGCTGAAGGAGCCCCAGGTGCTTGAGGGACAGGGCTCTTATGCTTGACCCTCATCATCCAGCAAAGCCAGCCACAAACTTGAAAAGCAGTTTTTATTGAAGAATTTGGAGGGACAGTTTCTTATTATAATAGTAAAAACGCTGAAGTTGAATGTTGTAAAAAATGGTGCAGCAACGGCCAGTGTCTGGCCGGGAGGGGGGACAGGCCAGGGAACAGCCAGAAAAGTAAAGCATCTAAAAGGACAAGTGCTAAGAGAGGAATCTGAGGTGCACACCCTTGGTGCACACCACCAAGGACCAACACAGGAGAGGAAGGGGTAGGGACTCTCCTGTCACTAAGATGATCATCCCCCAAATGCCTCTGAACAGCACGATACACAGCAACAAACCTAACTCTTGTTCCTCGGTCAACCCAGGAGAGCCCTGGCTCACCCACCTCAGGTCCCTCTTGGGGGACCAACTTCGAGAATACCCTCAGAGGCACAGCCCTAGTGCTGGGGCTGCTGGGTGCCCACCAGAGGAGGGCCAGCCCGCATACCACAGTGAGGATGCTCCCGGTATACACGGGCTGGATTTTGGCCCCGGACCCTAAGGACAAGAGTGGATAGGTTGACGGAGGCAGTGACAGGACCCAACCAGACCCAAGAGCCCACATTGCACGTGGTCGCAGAAGTCCTTAATGTTTTTCTACATGAATCTAATTGTCCTGGGCACCAAGGCCACGTCTGGAGAACAAATTGATTGAAATAAATTAAGAAAAACCGCAGGATAATTTTCCTCCTGACCTTCCTGGGAAGCAGACTGCTGCCCCACAGTAGGACATGCTCTTCTGGTCCTGGAGGCTGGCAAGGTTCCTCCCCAATGCATCCAAGAAATAAACCGTCAGATACAGATGATCCGTGTGGGGCTTCGGGACTCGGCAACACAGAGGAGTACATCACTGCCAGCTGCTCCCCAGCCTCAGGCTGTGCCACTGGCTGAGTAGGAAAACTGGGGAAAGTGTGGCCTCCGCTCACTGTCCACACACTCCATGTTGTCATCTGTGGACAAGAGACAGTTCAGACCCAGGATACAGGAACAGCCAGTCCATCTGCTGCACAGCAGGGGGAACTGAAGAGACCCCACAAGTGGGCACAGTGAAGCCAGCCCTCAGAATGCTGGCTCCCATCCTGGTTGCTATCACCCTCCAAAGGCAGCCTTTAAAAAGTCTGTTAAAGCATTGGAGATAGTAAAAGCCTGACTGACACCTTGGAGCAGGGTGGCCCTTACCTTGGTCAGGCGGTGTGATGGTGATCATCTGAGCTGTGAACTCCTCGTCAAAATACCTGGTGTCAGTCTCAGAGGTGACCTGGGGCTTGAAGGGTGGGTTCAGCTGTTGGCAGAAGGAAGATGACTGGTTACAACACTGTTCCAGACACCAACTCAGATTGGCCCAGATGCTCCCAGAGCCCTCTCCAGACAACACTGACTTCCTGAGGGGCAAGCCACCAACACAAGCACAGCTCTAGGTTATGCTGGACAGGGAGCAGTGCAGGTGTGGAGCCACGCAGCGATCAGAGGGAATGCCTAGAACAGACTCAAAGGGGCAGGAAGTGGCAGGTTCAGCCAGCTCTGTAGACCCTGCCCATCAGCAGCAGCAGGGGTAGCTCGTTCTCTGTTACCATGTTTCTTGCAAGCTTTCTTCTGAAGGAGACAAAGGATACCAGACTACATCTGAGATGAGCCCCTTGCCTCGCTGACGCCCCAGAGAGCAGAATGATGCTGACAGAGCATGCAGAGCAAGCTGGGAAAGGATTCTACCTGCAGCCCAGACATGAGGCCAACTATAAAGTGATGTGCACACCAGGCAGCCCCCTTACTTAAGGACCCTCAAAAACCACCTCCCCAAGTCTGGCCTAGGGCCAATGCTATAATGTGTGAATGTATGGGATCTCTGGCAGGGCATGGGCAGGGGAAAAGTGTCATCTATACCCCAATAAGATCAGAGCAAAGGGCTACGGCTGCCCAACCCAGCTGGCCTCATGTGGCCTAGCAGGAACACTCAAGGTAGGGTCAGGCTGGATACACTGAAAGTGTGTTTGGTGACTGGGCACCCAACACATCCTGGAACAGGGCTGTGCCCCAACATATCCAGGAACAGGGCTGTGCCAGCCATCCACCATCATCTCCAGCCAGGGCTAGGTTCCTGGGGTCCTTTTGGAGCCAAAAAGCACCCCACCAGAGATGAGTACAAGGGGGGAAACCTTCCTCCCAGTGGTCCACAGTACCAGAAAGGTGGGTGCTCTCCCAGAGTGGGATGGGGTTCTTAGAGCTAGAGATACCCAGGCAGTACCCTCCACCCTCAGCCAGGTTTCAGCATGTGGTACTGGGGAAACAGTCCTTTTTCAGGCACCTGGTGGAGTGCAAAGTGTGGGAGCCCGCAAGTGCAGCACCTCCAGGCAAGAGCTGAATGCCCAGGTACCAGAGTGGGCAACAGAGAGGAGCAAGCAAGGGTCAGTGCTGGGCCCACACAAGTGTGTTAATTAAAGAACAGCATGTGTGTCCCTGTGACTGTGTGAGGCATGAGCCTGTGATGACGGTCTGAACCAGTGGAAACTGAACCCTGCATGTGTGCATATGTGAGTGTGTGTGTGTGTGTGCTCGCACGCACTCCGCAGAGGAAGCAGAGGTAGCGTCCTTACCTTCTTCTCATACACATCCTGCCACACGATACTGGCAAAGAAACGGTGTTGCATGATCTCCTTGGCATCCTCAGAGCCCCCGCCAAGCCTGCGGGTAGGAGCAAACCCAGGGTTCAGGGGCTCGGGAGGTGGGGCGGACCCATGGGGATGCTCACAGGATGAGGATTCCTGAGCAGGTGTGGGTGCCCCTAGCTGTCCAGCCACTGCCTGGGCCTGCCTTCACCGTGTGTGACTGGGAGGCCGCGCAGGAGTGGTGTGGTGGGCAGGAGACTGGAGGCCCAACCTGAGGCCCTGTGGCCCTCACCTCTGTGTGGGGTCCTTCTTGAGCAGCCCTGAAAGCAGGGACTTGGCCTCAGGGCCAAGTGTGCGTGGGAAGCGGATCTCCTCCATTAGGATGAGCTCAAACAGCTTCTCGTGGTCCTGGTTGTAGAAGGGCAGGCGGCCACACATCATCTCGTACATGACCACGCCCAGCCCCCACCAGTCCACTGCTCGGCCGTAGTCATTGTCCTCCAGCACCTGGATGGGGAACTCTGTCACCACGTGTCCGGGGCATGGGGTGGGGCACACACAGGCAGTGGTAGAGCACCTCAGGGGCCAGGTACTCAGGAGTCCCACAAAAGGTCTTCATGGTAGCGCCATCCTTGATGCCCTCTTTGCACAGTCCGAAGTCTGTGATCTTGATGTGTCCGTCCTTGTCCAGCATGAGGTTCTCCAGCTGTGCGGAATGACTCAGTTAGTGTGGTCAGGCCCCCAGTCCCCTCCTCCCTCAGTCTGTGGGCACACCTTGAGATCCCGGTACACCACGTTCTTCTCAGAATGCAGGTAGTCCAGGGCTGACACGATCTCTGCACCATAGAAGCGGGCCCGGTCCTCGGAAAACACACGCTCACGGGACAGGTGAAAGAAGAGCTGTGGAGGGTGGGGAACGCTGAGGAGGGGCTTCTGGAAGGCCCCCTACCCCTGTAACCTACAAAGCACAGGGCAGGTTAGGGACGGGTCCCCAAGGAAGCCTGGTGACCCCAACTCAGTGGGGTCAGGTCATTCTAGAACAAGCAGCTGCGGACGTCACCCCCGCCAGGGCTGGCAGCACCATCTTGTCCTGCAGAGAGGATGTCCAGGGCCCTCAGGAGGACAAGTCCACCCATGCAGTGGAAGCTGCCTACGGCCCTACCTCACCCCCATTGGCATATTCCATGACAAAGCAGAGGCGATCGTGGGTCTGGAACGAGTATTTCAGGGCCTAAAATAGAAGCAGCAGCCTCAGCACCAGTGTGGCAGGAATACTCTGGCACTCCAGTGACACCCGGTCAGCCCTAGGCACCTCAAGGGGCACCGCGGCACACAGTGCTTTTCTGACAAGCTCTCACTGCAGCCCAAGCTGGCCTGGAACTCAATGCAGTCCTTCTGCCTCTGCTTTCCAAGTGCCGGGATTATGGACGTGAGCCCCCAGTCACAAGGCGTATTTTAAAATGAGCAACATGGGATCTCGGGGTTCAAGTGCAGAGGAGGATGGACCTCAGAAGTTGACTGCACCAAGCTCTCGGACCACAGAAAGCCACCTGGTAAGGAGTTTCACAACACCTTGAGAGTTTCTAGTCCTGGTGTTCTGAGCCATCCAGCTGCCCTCCATCGTGGATTGCAGGCCTTGCTTACAGGTTATGAGCCCAAATGCTTACCCTGGGCTAATCAAGCACCTCAATTCAACTTCACTCACGGTGAGCCTCTTGGGCTGTGCAACCCCCCAAGAAATTTGGCCTCAACAGGGGTCCAGAAGAGGGGTCTGAGAAGAACGGGTGTGGTGAGTTTGAGGCAGCCCAGGGCCTCAGCAGAGTGGAAGGCCAATGTCAGTTGTCTCCCTCCTCACATACCGCAGCCTCCCAGCTCCGCATCAAACCCACACCCACCCTCCATCAGTCTATCTGAAGCCCAGGAAGCCCTCACGTGTCCATCTGGGAAAACGGGACATTGCCCTTCAGAACAGCCCCACGAGTGGTCACCTGACCCAGGGTGGCGGCCACCACTCACCGTCAGGAAGGGATGCCTGGAGTTCTGCAGGACGCGGTTCTCAGTAAGTGTGTGGGCCACCTCATCCTGGAAGGCAGAGCCAAGTAAGCACCCACCTGCTCTGCGCTCTCCCCTCGACCCTCCCTCCATCTTGCCCTCCTGCACCTTGGCAACGATGACCTCCTTCTTGAGGATCTTCATGGCATAGTAGCGGCCTGTGGCCTTCTCTTTCACCAGGATCACCTTCCCAAAGGTGCCCTTGCCCAGCAGCTTCAGGTATTCAAACTCATTCATGGTCTGGGGAAAGCCGAAAATGACAGTTAGTGCCCTTGCTCACCATGGACAGCCCATGGGGATAAACATCTATGCCCCAGCCTCCAGCTGGACAGTGCGTGCAGGGTAGTGAGCAAGGCCCCATGGGCGGGACAGAAGCCATGCCCGTTCTCCCATTCACCTGCCTCTGGGATCAGCAGGAGTCCTGCTAACACAGTGTGGAGGTGACACCACCCTGGGCCCACCAGGTCCCAATGGTCCCCGTGTCACTTCTTTACTTTTTGTTTGTTTTTCAGTGTTGGGGATTCAACCCACGGGCTCATTTATACTAGGCAAGCTACATCTCAGCCCATGTTTCCAAGGGCACCAGGGAGGAAGCCAGGCCCATGCAGTAGCCAGATGGGAGCCCCACAGGACCTGCTAGGCCCCTCCAGAGTCCCTGATGGCCCCAGGAGAGGCAGGGTCCACACTCACCACACGGTGCTTAGGCTTGGCCAGAGACACCTCCATCTCCTCAGCCCCTGAGTTGTCACTAGGCGAACCCGATCGGAAGTCCATCGTCTCTTCCTCCTGCCTCTTGAGTCCATCAGCCACAGTCTGAATGGCAGTGGTCCACTCCTCCCTGCAGGGGGTCAAGTGAGGCCCCAGGCCCCAGCAAGGGCTCCGCCATGGCCTTCACCCACTACTTGCCTGGCTGTCTGGCCCTGAAGCTGTGGAGTCCACATAGAATATGGGCCTCCACACACTCAAAAGTATCAGGAAACTGTACTAGACACTCAGGACACTCATCCCATCCTCTCCCCATCATTTCTCACCCAAACCCCAAAAGTGGACGCAGTCCAGTTTTCCAGAATGGGCTCAGAGAGGCCTGCAGCTCGAGCAAGGGGCACAGCCCACGGTCCCAGCAGCCCATCCCACACCTGCCCTCATACCGCTCCTCGGGAGTCTCTACATGGAAGGTGCGCTCAATGACCGTGGTCCACTGCAAGCAACGGATGATGAAGGTGTTGGGCCTCGGCCGCTCTGTCTTCATCAGCTGACATTCTTAGGAGAGCGATCAGGGAAACATCATCTATGTGCATGTGTCCATCTGTTCCTCCCAACTGGGCCACATCCCCTCAAACCCCATCTGTCCTGTCCCAGGAAGCTCCATTCCACACCCCCTTTTAAAAATTATTTATTTATATAGCTGGGTGTGGTAGCACACACCTTTAATACCAGCACTAGGGAGGCAGCCTGGTCTAAACAGGCCAGCTAAAGCTACAGAGCAAGAAAAACAAATAAAACTAAAATTATTTATGTATTTATTTATTTATTTTTGACACAAGGTCTTGCTACGTAGCCCTGGAATTTTCTATGTAAATCAGGCTAGCCTCAAACGGGTGGCAATTGTCCTACTTCTGCCCCAGAGTGCTGGGATTATAGCTTAAGCCACCACACTCTGCTCCATCCCCTCTTTGAGCCATAATGTCCCTCAAGAACAGAGGCAGCTTGGCTGCTCTACTCTGGAGGTAGGTACCAGGAGCTGGGTCAGTCAGCCCTGAACCACAACCCTTTTCAAAGTCCCTCTGTCCTTCAGTCGCTGAGTCCCCACCCATGCCACCCCTGGGACTAGCCTGAGTGCACAGTCCACCCATCCCCTCTGGTGCAAGAACATCTTGCTGTTTCTCCAACCACACATAGAGCCCTTGGAGAATGTATACACATCTTCAGGACCCATAGCACACACTGGAGCAAGCACACCCAGGACACATGTATTCCTGGAGCGTACATACCCAGAGCACATACACCTACAGTACGCACATACCTGAACTACATACCCAGAACATACTTATAGCACACACACCAGGAGCACATACATACCTGGAGCACAACCATCCTTGGAGCACACACACGCAGGGCACACACCTAGAATACATACATACACCTGGAACACACAGAGAACTGAAGCACACATCTAGAGCACACTCAACTACACAGGTGGATCATGGAACAGCCCAGGCCCTGAGGGGTGAGGGATGCATGAAACAAGAGGGCTTCCCAGCAGGCCTCTGTGCAACAGGAGGGGCTGAGAGGCCAGCAGAGGGGCCTCCTGCATTCCAGCGTCTGGGCCCCGGCAATGCAAGGAGCCTGCTAGGCTCCAATGAGTGAGCAGGGGGCAGTCTGCCAAACCAGGGGCCAAGAGGGGCTTGGGGCCCAGCCTTGGGGAAGGCCTGTGTCAACAATGGGTGGAGAGACTGAAAATTGCCTGGGCCTTGTCCCCAGCACTCAGCTCCCATTAACTCTGGGGTAGCTTGTCAGGCAAGCAGACGAGCACCAGCATCAGGTAGGGTCTCAACCCTTCTCCACGAGAGCCCATCACTAAGGAAAGTTCTTGTGCACAAGAGCTCCCTGCTAGGTGCAAGCCTCCAGCTTATCTAAAGGCCCAGCCCTGCCTGTTGCTCAGCAGCCTTTATACAAGTGCCCACACCTATCTGTCTGATCCAAAGAAGCCTACTTCCTCCTTCCCACCTCACAAGTAGGCTTTGAATCTGTCCCCAGCTAGCTCAAGAGGCAGCAACGCAGACTAAGCCTCTCTGAGGCTCCGGAGCAGAACCTAGAGACCAGCCAAGTCAGAGGGGCTGGAGGCCCGCAGGATCCCAGGCAGGCCAAACAGAGCTACCAGCAGGGCAGGGGCAGATCCAAACAGCACTGGGGGGTAGAACACAGACCAAGCTATGGTGGGCACTGTACTCTGGACTCCAGCCCAGAGCTCAGACAACCGCAAAGTCCACAGTTAATAACCCCCATGTCTCAGACATGCCATAACTGAACACTTCAAAGACCTCAGGCATATCCACAGCTGAACCCCTGGCTGGTCCCAGGCAGAACTGGTCTGTTATAATGTGGCACAGAGAATAGGAACCCAGGTTCCCAAAGGTAGAGTCTCAGTGTCCCCAGCCATATCACCCTCAGCCACTCAGCCAACCTGGTATAGCTGACCCTCACTAGTACCCTAGCTAAAGCGGACACACACACACACACACACGACCTACAGAGCATGGGCCTCTGAATATCTTCCCAGGAAGAACAAGGGTGGATCCTAGGATGGCATAGGCTGCCAGAGGTGGGAGCCTCTCCTGCCCTCCTCCCACTGTCTCTGCATCAGAGTTCCCAGGGAAAGTCCTCCACTGGTGGTTTACACACACACACA
This sequence comes from Eospalax fontanierii, assembly GCA_035773235.1. Lineage (NCBI taxonomy): Eukaryota > Metazoa > Chordata > Mammalia > Rodentia > Spalacidae > Eospalax > Eospalax fontanierii. The sequence goes on from CM069536.1 coordinate 80,815,271, forward strand.
CACACACACACACACACACACACTCAAGAGGCCCTGGTCAGTCCACTCACTAAGACCCAGCTCAGTCTTACATGAGCCTGGACCCTACATGCTGGACCCTCCAGCCTTCCTAGCAAGGACTCCTTGGCGCAGAGCTGGCCACTCATGGGTCCTAGAGAAAGTGACTCAGAATCAGGGCTTCCAAGCCTGCATCTAGGACACAGAGGCCAAAGGAGCTGGCCTTAGGAAGCCCAATGAGCACAGAGGCTTCAGTTCTTTCAAGCCATGTATCTGAAGAGACACTTACGTGCCACTGAGAAGTTGTTGAGGGGGGACTCACGCTGATCCACGTCCTGCGGCCGCTCCTTGTAGCCAATAAACGTGCCGTCATTCTTGAGGAGGAAGTAGCGTGGCCGCCACGTTTTGATATATTCCCCTGCAGGGGGCAGGAGACATGAGGGGCTACATGTGAATGGCAGTAACCAAGAGAGCTGTGCTGAGAAGTAGCTTGAGCCAAAGAGAGACAACCCTGCATCCATGGGAAGGCAGCTGGGACATCTGCGGCAACCCAGGCACCTGGATGTAGGTGAAAAGCACAGTATGAGCAGGGACAGGATCTGGGCCACGGCACAGCCTTCCCAGCAGGCACTGGTACCAGAGCAGAGCTGCCCTCCACCCTGGAATAGCACTGCCTGTGTGAGACTGAGCAGCATCTGGGGCTCTGCCTATGGAGCAGACCCAGAAGGATCCACAGTCAGCACAGCAATGCTCAACCTGGACCAGCTGAGACCTGTGCCGTGCCCAGCAGAGTCCCACCTGGGTCACCCAGGTACAAAGGAACATTTTCCCTCAAGTTTTGCAACATCAGCCGTAAAGAGGCGCCCACACTCACGAATCGGAGCAGATGTCCTTTGTGATCTCCCAGAGACTGTCATTTTTCATACTGACACCCAGAAAAAAATGTTTCATTTACATTTTGCCGAGCAAGGAGTCTGAACAACAGGGAACTAACTAATTAGGCAACTTCTTCATCTGAGGGGACACTAGGCGAAGGGTGGGAGGGATGGCCCACAGGACTGGGGTCCCTGAGCTCTGGGATCAATTCTACCCACCACATTCAGCCCCAAACAACGGCATCTTGGAGGGTCATGGGGGACAAGCTACAGCTTGGCCACCTGCCAACAGGTCTGCTGGGGGAGGTCCAGATACCCCAGGGCACAGACCAATTCACAAAGTCAGGCACTGGGAGCTCAGGCCCCGGCCACACATCTCATCCTCTCTCCACAGCCCCAGGGCGGCTGACCAGCTCTTTCCCTAGTTTCTTGTAGTGTAGACCAACTATACGAGTTCCCTGGGAACACTTTTCCAGATGGGGCCCAATCCACCACCTGCGTACCAGCTCTGATCCCCTCTAGGCTCTCAGGACCTCCCAGGGCACAGACAGCAGGGACTCTGGGCAGCAGTGCAGGGCTCCATCCATGAAGCTACCTCTCCTATCCCCACCAACCAATCTCTTCCAATCAACACTCTGGGAGCCACTTCTAAAGGCCAGCCTCAGTTTTGCATGACCCTGAATGACCCCATACTGAGAGTCCTGAGGGGAGCTGGCAGGGCCAGAGCCACTCTAAGACCAAGACCCCAGCTCCAAGGTCCTTCTCTATTGTCACTGCAGATCCAGCAGATCTGGCATCAACCCTGATGTGGACCCCACCCCCTCTTACACTGGTACACGCCCAAATGTGGCTGGGGCTCCTCTAAAGGGACAGGTAAGACTTTGCCTACTTCTCCCTGGCCTACAGTTCACACATGGCTAACATGGCACCTATAAACCCGCTTTCCCCTAATCTAGAAGCCCAGCTCACCAGTCCAACCAACTGGGGCCCTGGGGGCAATGGCCAAAGCCAATCCTCTGGATAAGAGTCTGAGGCCTCAGCAACTTGCCTACATCCCAAGAATGCTGAACAGGATCCCCACCCATCTCGGTAGAGTCCCCTGAGCCCCTGGAGGCACCAGCTCCTGCTCCTGGCCAGGTGGCACACACCTGCAAATATTCACATGCCCAGCAGCCTCATGACAGCCCCTCCCCTGGCAAAGGACCTAGGAGGTGCAGTGAGTAGGCGGGGACTCTGGGTAAGATGGCAGAGCCACTGGGGGGTAGTGCAGCCCACCCCCATCCTGTTCCGTACTGGGCCACCCGCCGTGCGTGCCCACCCGCCAGCACCAGTCTGGAGCTGTCGGCTCCTGATGGAGTGCCTCCCATCTCACCAGCTGCCACTCCCCGGGATACTAACTGAGCGCGGAGGCTGATGAGCAACTCACCCGCGCCCCAGAAATCCATCTTGATCCACCAACTGCTGCCCGCCCCCACTGTGCCCGGTGTAGCCCCAGACCCATACCAGGACCATCACCCTGACCCTGCATCTCTTCTTACTGGCTCTTTGCCTATATATTTAGCCCTCAGACCAGGCAGTCTGGGATGTGGACCTGGGGTTTTAGGCAGGGCAGGCCAAGAATGGCACTCACGAGGCAGAGGCTAAGGCCAGCACTCAGCCATAAGAACTCGCAAAAAGAGTCTAGGTGCCCTCCCCACCTTCGCCTACACCAAAGGCCATGTAAGTAAAGTGACTTCATCAGGCCTTTCCCTGTGGCAGCCTCCTTCCAGAGGAGAAAACGGGGCCCGGAGGCCGTGGCTCTGACATACACAGATCTCTTTCTTCATCCCCCACCTCAAAGTCCAGCCAAGTGGTCACTTAGGGGTGCTGACTGAGCCAGCTGTGGCCTGGACCATGGGTTTGCATGTTAATGAGTTCAATCAGACAGAACATCAGGAGGCAGCCAGACCACCCACCCCACTGCAAGACTAGGCCAATACAAGATAAGACTGGTAGAGGAGGTGGCTGCCCTGGTCCCTTATGCTACAAAATGCCTAGGGGTATACCTGCCCCCAGTGTAAGTTTCTGGCAGGGACATGGACATTGGTAGCCATCCCTCCAACTCTTCACACCCCAGCAGGGAGGCAGAACCAGTCCAGCTTCTCTCTGTGGAGGCGCTAGGCGCTGACCCTGGGCTACCCAGGCCCTTGGCTCCTTCATCCTATTTGGATCCTTGATGCCCTGCATCTGGGCAAGGCAGAATGCAGCAGGGGAAGTACAGCATCAGCAGGAGCCATCCACCCCACCCGCCTGCACAGTCTGAGGGCGGGAGAGGGAGATGGGACAGGCCCACATGGCCAGTTAGAGATGTCTGATGCTACTCAGAGCTCCTTTACTAGACCTGTGTCCACACAGACATGGACAGATCACAAATGACCTTGCCAAGTCTATCCCATTTGCCACCTCCATAATATGGTCCCCACGGCTCTTGAGGTCAGATGCCTGCCTTACAGCTGGGAATCTCCAAACAACCCCTCAGTGGGAAACAAAAACCAGCAAAACAGCAGAATCCAGGGGCCAGGCCCAGCCCTGACAGGACTATGGGCCTAGCTCCCTTCAGCACACATCCTCAAGTCCATCCAACAGGCCCCACACCTGCTATGAAGAGACAGTGTTCACCCCCACACAAGGGTCTACCCAACTCTCCTGCCCCAAGACAAAGGCAAGAGCTCCTCCCAACTCCAGGGCTCCCTCAGGCTCATCTATACCCAATCCTCCAAGACCAGATCCTGCCCAGCCTCAGGGAAAGGGGATGCAGAAACCCAACTCACTGATACCCTCTGGGTCCTCAGCCCTCAAGGCCTAGATCCTCCAGCATCCCTGTGGGTCAGCCTCCAGGTCATTCCACTGGGACCTCCTAAACCATCACAGCAGAGAAAGAGGCTGCTAGATAACAGAGTTCTAATTGGTTATTCTAAAGACGCCTCTCCTACTTGGCCCCCACAGTAGAGCATCACTCCAGGGTCATAGAGCCAGAGCTCAGGGCCCAGGCAACCAAAGCTTGGTGCCTGCCCTCCCATGGCCTGGGCCATGTAGCTCAAGCCCTCCCAGAAAACAATTTGGGGACGCCTTGTCCTAGTGAGAGTCCCCCATGCTGGCCTGGCCCTTGTGTCCTGAGCACTGTGAACATTCTCTCCAAGTCCCCCAGTTCTCAGGGAAACTGCTAGATAAACACTTTGCTGCAGTGGCAGGCAGCAGCTGGCGAGGCGCCAGGCGGTACCGAGCCGCTTCTCCACAGCAAAGCGAGCCCCAGCAGGCCTGGGGAGCGGGCGCCAGCTGACAGCGGCGACCGCACATCCCCCACCACTAACGCATCCATCGCACAGACAGCTGCTGGGTGCCCATTTACCTTCTCCAGCACATTGAGCAAGCGGTCTGCTGACGGCAGCCCATTGGGGCCTCGCGCCCAGCTCTTGCTGCCTGCTGGGCAGAGGATGGGTGGCAGCAGGTGGCACAGGTCATCTCAAAGACCCCACCTACCAGGCCTCTTTCCAGGTCTAAGGTTCCATGCCTCCTGACCTGAACAGGCACAATGAGCTGGGTAAAGGCTGGAGTGAAGAGTGTGCTGTCCACATGCAGATTGCACTTCTGGCCTGGTGTCACCAGGTACAGCTCAGGCTGGACCCTTCTGAGAACAGCGCTCATGTGGGTCCTCCCAGTGTAAGACACAAATGACCAGCCTAGATGCCAAGTGCCCCTGTAGAAGGCTGGCATTCCATCCTAGCCCACCACCCTGCAATCCCACCCCGCAGGAGGCAGGGTTCACTGTGCCCACCAGCTTCTCTAAGGAAACTGAGGCCTTGATAAAGGGACCCAGAGGTCAGACAGGCAGACAATGACCAGAGCCAAGGTCCTGCTAGGACACATACTGCCTTAGGCAGGTGTCTGCTGCAAAGGGACAAAGCATAGCCACTACCCAGCCACCACTGCAGCACAACTGAAGCACTGGACCCCTTAGCTCCTTCCTGTAGCTCCAGGCCTCATATAGTAGTACTCAGACTTCTAGCCTCATGGGAACCACTGTGGTATCACCTCCAGCCCATCTCTGAAACATGGGAGAGTGCTAGCCCCAGACTCGGCTCCACCCACCCATCTCCATATACGCACCTCCTCCATGGTACTGCCCTCATCCTCCCTAGACCAGACCAGCTCCTGCTCTGCCACACATTCAATCTCTTTCCAAGCTTCCAATGCCACGTCCTGAGCCATTCAGACTAGTCCTACAGCTTCTGTGCAGGCTGCATGGCCCATCCCCTTTGAGAGCCCTATAGCCCTCAGTCACCCTGCTTCACCAGAGACCCTCTTCAGACACAGACACAGCCCACTGACCCCACCCACCATTCATATACTATTAACCATTCACCTCACTTCCCACCTGGCATGTGACACAGCCCGAGTCATTCATTCTGCCCTCAACAAGAGCTCCAGACAGGGGCCTGTGAGATATCTCACTCAAAAGCACTTACTACCAAGCATGATGACCTGAGTTCAGTCCCCAGAAGCCTTAGGGTGCAAGGAGAGAACCAACTCCTAAAAGCTGCCCCCTGATCTCCACATGTGCACCACAGCCAGTGTGTCCCCCACCCCAATAACGTAACATTAAAAATGTAATAAAAACAAATTTTAAAGAGGCCCACATAGAGTGGAGGGAGTGTGCTGGAAGCAGTGCTTGGACTTCACCTCTAGTGAAGAGTGGATAAACTGAGGCCTTCACCTTCTACAGATACCAAGCATTTACAGGCCAGGTAGACCCTGGCCATTGGCAGGGAGACCTGCCATAGAACAGTGCCTTGGGGGCCACCACTTCCTAAGTTCTGTGCCAAGGGTCCAAATGGATACCAAGAAAGCAAAATGTACCAGGAAACTGGGCATGGTACTACAAGCTTGCAACCCCAGTACTCAAAAGGCTTAAGTCACATGAGTGCAAGTCAATCTGGGCTACAAAGTATGACAGTACCTCAAAAAACAATGGAATGGAATGGAAAGGAAGAGAAGAACAGGAAGAGAGCGAATAAGAGGGACGTCCAGAGGCAAAGGACAGGTCCCTGGGCATCAGGGATTGGGGTATGCAGCTCCGTGCAAACAGGTCATCCTGCTGAACCACCACAGCCTTCCACCTACCTGCCTAGGCTGGGGCCCAGGTCCAGGCTAGGGACAGATCCTCCTCTGGGGAAGTGCCGGGTGTGGGAGGGGCAGCCAGGCCAAGTGGGGCAGTTGTCTGATGGCCACAGCTACTGTTACAGGGAGGGCCTGAGGGCTACGGCTGGCCTGGTGCCTGTCTCGGTGTGCTGGTGCAGGGGGACTGCCAGCCAAGGACAGCCGTTCTCTTTGCTCAGCCCCAACACTGCGGTACTTCTAGGAACTAGCCTGATGCAACCCCTCAAGTTGCTCCTGGCAGTGTTGGTAGGCTGTGGTCCTGACTGCCCATGGATTACCCCATTTCTTTCCAGGTCTCAGTATCCCCTCTGCACAGTGCACTCTGCCACCCTGCAGCTCAATGGGGTCCCAATCCACACAAGTACCCTCTCTCCTCCTGACTTCCACACAGCTCAGCCCCACAGGAACAACCCTGCCTAAAGGACAGTGACCAAGAAAGAGAAGGACACTCCCCACTCAGGAGTCACCAAGCTGATGGCTACTGGGAGCCAGGCGGGGCCAGCAGTGACCCTCACACCCCAGTGGAAGGCCGCCCAGCTTCCTCTTTTGTTGTTTGTTTTTGAAGGGAGAACTCAACACGTTCACAAAACAGGAAACAGCCCCAGCCCCAGCCAAACCTCAGCCACAGCAGTGCTGTGCCCTGTCCCCTTCATGGGGGCATCAGGGTCTAGTTCTCACCCTTTGCAATGCCACCGGCTGACTTCTCTCTCAGGCCCCATCAGCACTCAGAGTACTACTCCTTCCCCAAGGCCCTGACCTGCTCAGGACTCTTGGCACTGCCCACAGGAGACATAAGCTTAGCACTTAGTACCCCAGACCCAAAGCCACAGTCATGGCAGTACCACTTAAAGCCTGGGGCCAACACCCACCTGGCAGCCAGGGAGAAAAGGCCCTAGGAGATTCTGGGAACACTGACCACAAGTGTGAACACTGGGAGGGGGTTCCCCAAATCCTGCCTGGCAAAGAAGGGCAGTCAGTCAACTCTGTTCCCTCCCCACACTGGGACCCTAAGACTGGTGAGGCACAAAGGGATGAAGGCTAGACCATTCTACCTCGGAGTGCCCAGGGGAATAGTCTGCACCAGGACCTCAACTGAGCTAGACCAGTGGGAGAAAGGCAGTCAGGAGTCCCTCAGTGCCACGGCTCAGCGTCAGAGCTCTCCACCAGAGCACCTCTGGGACACAGGCAGGAGAGTCCATGCCAGTAACAGAGTGGGGCTGTAGCCTGTGCCATCAAGTACTCCTCCATCTTTGTGCTAAGAGAAATCTAAGGCCCAGACATACGCCTCCTACATGCACCTAGGGGCACATCACCAGAGACCCACAGAGGTAGCCTTCTAAGCAGGTCCCAGGCATCAGAGAACCCACACTGTAGACAAACTTCCCTCCACCCTCACCCACACCACCTCCACCTGCCAGGTGGTGACCTAGTGAGGATAGTCACGCCATGACGGTCCCTCCCCTTCCATGCCCCTCAACTAGCAGCTGGCTGCGTGAGCCCAAGAGGTGGCCCTACAGCTGGCACATGCTTCCCATTCCAAATGCACGGCCCCTTCTTCTGCTGTGGCAGCGTCCTCTGGCTTCTCTTGACCCACCTGGTCCATCCACGTGCCGTGGGTCGGGAGGCACTGTACAATGGCCAGCCTGACAAGTAGACAAGAGCAGGATGCCCTAGCTAGAGGCTCTGCCAGGGCAGCTTTTATGGGGCAGAGCTAAGCTGAGATGGCCCATGGCCCAGCAGGCATTAGGACTTTGGGGACAATACCCCAAAACAGTAACACAGACAGGTCTGTGGCCTGGGCACTGAGCTTATTTGCAACCTGAGGATTGAAACTGGAGGTCATAGGCCAAGTTTAGTCACACCTGCAACTTGATCCCAGACTGGCTTTGAGATACCGTCAGAGTTCATCAACTTCAAACCACTACAAATGGGGGTGTCTGACCAGCACCAAGCCCTAACACGGCCACTCATTTGGGTGAAGTTATAACCCTCACTGTCAACCAATCTGTACACCAGGCCAGCCCCCTCTCTGCTGGCATGTCTCCAAAAGCTCAAGCCCACTGCCTCCCATCCTTGTTGGACACATACGGATACTAACTAAGGCCCAGCAGGCTTGCCTAGCTTCAGCTCCATGGACTACTAGAAAGTTTGCTCTGGTGCTGGTTGCCCTGGCTGGGCGCCCTCTGCAAGCACCTCTGTAAGCACAGTCGGCAAACTCAGGAACCAGCTTGGTGACACTTCCTAGGAATGGGCGCACGGCTCACAAGAGGTGGGAGAAGCCCGGACTCTGTAAATATGGGCGCAGCGGGACACAACACCATCCAGTCTCCACCCTCAACAGCCCTGAAGGCACTCAGCCCAGGAGGGTCAGGACAAGCGGCCAAAGGGGAAACCTGGGATTTCAGTAAAGAACCAGTGCGCTCCAAGTCCTTGCCTGGACGTGGGAGACCCAGCAGAGACAGGACCAACCCTTCTCTAACCTGCAGTGGTAATAGAGGACAGGGAGCACTGTGTGTCTAAGAAGCCCTGGGGCCCCAGGAACAAATGGAGCACCCCTTCCTCCCTGTCTACCCCAGTCAGATCTGAGCACTCTCAGGTTGGGGAAGGTCAGCCCAATGTAGACTGCTGACCCCAGCCCAAGACAGGGAAAGGAATGGAGCCCCAAACCAGTGATGCAGGGGTGAGTAGATGACCATGACACACCGGGGTGCTAAGAAGGGCGGGAAAGGGATCACCAGGACAGCAAGCAGGGGCAAGCCAAACAGGTGGGACACAGCTGCCCAGAGCAGGATACGGCAGGAGGGGCCAATCCAGGAATGTGACAGTGGGTGCCATCCTCCCCTAGCACACCCTTACCACCTGGGCCAGAACTGGATAAAGCTGAGGGATCCTGAGGATGACCTGTCTCTTCTGGCCTGAGGCTAGTTGCCAAACAACAGTACCTAGAGGTGGCTGAAGCTGACTGGACCCTACATCACAGACAGGGGCTCTCCTTCTGTTCCACAGGTTAAGCATCATGTCTAGATGGGGAGCCCCAGCAGACAATACCCTCCTCTACCTCTCTGCATGCCACCACTTCCACAGCATAAATGGGGACACTGAGGCTTGAGGAACTCAGTGAACTTCTAGAAATGAAAAGAGAGAAGCCAAATCAGGCTCAGACCTATCCTCTGTACCCAACAGGACATGACGTCCTGCCCCACCTGGCCCCTTCAGAAGGTTTAGTCAGCAGGGTCAGTCTGACACCCCAAGTGCTGAGAGGGGCTCCAGCCTGGGGAATGTCCCAATAACTGGAGGCCCAGTCAATCTCTGGGTCAGTCCTAACTCTATCTGTCATACAACAAACATTTGGCCGTGAAGCAGGCTGTGTGTAGCCCAGAGGAGAGGAATGGGTGCCAAAGGGGATGATCCCCATTACCAAAGAGGACGAGGAGGTGAAGCAGGCAGCACAGTGTGACCTGGGCCTCGGCAGAGCAGGCAGGACTCCTGGGGGAGCAGGGCGAAGGCAGGCTGTAGGAGCAGGAAGCCCACAAGCGCAAGGCGAGAGGCACAGGCCACAGTCTCCGTGATCCTTGCAGAGCCCAGCACACTGTCCTCCTGCAGCTCTTGACACAGCTGACCACATCCTCCATTCCTGCCTGGGCCCTGCTGCGGCCCCTAGAGTCTCCTCTGGGCTATCCCTCCCCCACCTCCTCTCTTAGCTCCTAGGGCTCCCAGGCCTTCTCTGCTAGGAGCTCCTCTGTCTCTCATAGCCTCTGTCATGACACCCCTTTCTGCCCCCTGTCCTCCACCTGCTGTGCCTGGGGGTCCTCCTCTAGCCAGCAAGATGCAGGATTCCCTCTGCTAGCAAGTCAGTCAGAGGAGCAGGAGGAGTGGTTAGCCCTGGCAAGGATTACTAGAGCTTCCGGAGGGAGCAGGTCTGCAGGAAGAGGAAGTCAGGAGGGCTGAGATGCCTTCCCTGAGGCAAGAGCAAGTGACTGTTCTGGTGAACTGGCTTTGAAGCCCATCCCTGGAAGGCTGGAGGGAGAACAGCTGGTGGGCAGGCTAGAAGGTGAGCAGCCCAAGCCCCAGGAGGACTGAGTCTCAGCCAGCTTCTCAGCTCCGGTGCCAACATGCCCCAGCTGGGCCTCTGCAGGTGAGGAGCCCCCCGGCCTCCGCAGTCCAGGCCTGAGGAAGGAAGGCACAGGGCCAAGCTGAGCAGCCCTACCCTGCCTGCCCTCAGGAGCCCTTCAGCAGCGCCTGGGCTGCCAGTCTGCCAGTCCTGGAACAGCAGTTGTGTCCTTGCTGCCTTCCAGGAAAGCCAAGGGGGAGGCTGCGGCAGCTGGCCCCACCCCGTGCCACCCACAGCAGGCCCTGCACAGGGCCTCAGCCTCCGGACAGGAGGCCCCAGGAGGAGGCTATGACCTCCATGCTATGGGGAGAGCTGGGCCTGCACACTAAAGCAGGCCCAGAGCACCATGGGGGGTCATCCCTTCTGTCCAGCAAGCCTGGACACAAGCACTCTTGGACAAGATGGCAAAGTCATCTGCTAGGCAGTACTGCCCCACCCAGCTCCACACCAGAAAGCTGGACAGACCCAGGCCCAGTCCCACGCCCCTCCCTCAGAGCAGGTACTGACCTCGTTTGTGCAGCCAGCCCTCCTTCACAATGGCTACGTCGTTCATGGTATCCGTGGCCCCCACGGGCCCAGGTAGCCCAGGGATGCTCAGGGTCTCCTCTCAGCAGGCCAAACCCACCGGCCTGGCCACAGCCTCTACAAGAAGCCAAGGAAGCGTGTAAGGAGGCATCTTGCTTAGGGTCAGCTTTGGTGAGCCCCAGAGGGCCACAATTACCCAAACCCTCATGTGATCTGCCCCATCCCCAGGTCCCAGGTCCTCTCCTCCCCTTACTCTCTACAAGCCTGCTTGACATCTCTGGCAACCCTGCTGAGTGAGACCCCTGTCCAGCAGACAGTGCTTTCAGACCCCGGCCTGTCAGTCTGGGATGCAAGGCTGCTTCCTACCTCCCTGGCCTCTGTGTGAACATTCTATCCCTGATAAATTTCCAGGACCTGCTCAACCTGCTCCCCAGCCAAGAGGCTGCCTCCACCAGGCAGCCCTGGTGCTTCTACTCTAGCCCACCCTGCTGCGGGGGCCTGTCTGCTGTCCTCTGCCTGTGAATTTCCCTCTCCCCCATAGTCTGGGACCCCTAGCCCAGGCTCATAGAGCTCCTCCATCCTCAAACTGGGAACTTGGGAACACAGAAACTCAAAACACTGAGAAGGCAAGGCTAGAGAGGCAGACAGTAAAGCAGATCCCTAAAAACTTCAGGAGAAACCCCAGGTCCCTCCAAAACCACAGCACCCTGATGCTCTGAATTTGGCTCATTCATTTGGCCAACGTGCACCAGGCATCTCTGGTTTGGCCAACCCTTTACTGGGCACTGGAGACAAAAAGATGTTTAGACAGTTTGTTGGTGAGGAGCACCCAGAGCTTGGTGGTTACCGACCCACAATTACAGCATTCAGGAGTCCACAAAAGGGGCAGGCACCGTTTGAGACCTGGAGCCCTGCAGTGGCCCAGCAGCCAGCCTCTGCCAAAGCACACTTTGCCTGATGATCTTATAAAGTCCTTCCCATTGCTCTTCTGCTGGAAGACTCGTAGGCATCCCTCAAAACCCATTCCTGCACCACTAAGCCCGGCATTCTGGGAAAAAGCATGTGGACACTCTTTTACCACCAGGCCTGTGCTATCCCTCCACCTGGGTCTCACAAAAGAAAGGCAGAAACAGAGGGTCACTGTGGAATGATCCCAATCCAGGTTTTCTACAGCTGGCCCAGACACTCTCCAAAGCTACCTCTTTGACCCAGAAGGCACATGCTAGCACCCAGAGTCAGTCACTTTGCTCTGCCTTAAGCTAACAACAGGAAGGCCACACTGCCTTGTGTCATGTGTCAGTGCAAGAAAGACCACCCCTGTACCAGGGATGGAAAGCACCCTTGGCTGTGTGGGTAGGTAGCAGCAGGAAGCCAGACTAGAAACGACAGGTCAAGAAGTCCTAGCAGAGAGCCTCTGTGGGGGTGGGCGTGGCCTGGAGGCAGAAGGTTGGCCTGTAAGACCTCTGGATGTCCCCCACCCCCATCCAGGCCCAAACCCTGCTGATGACAGTCAGCTGTCCAGGGCCTTGTAAAAATATATCCCCACACATTGGGGTGGTGAAGAGAGGAGGAGAAATGTTCGCACCAGTGACCAAACCAAGCAGCCCTGGGCATGGGACCCTCTTCCCACTGTGCACCTGGAGTAGAGAGCCTTGCCGCAGGTCATATGGTTGCTACTGTTAGTAAGTCACAACGCTGGAAAGAAAGAAGGAAAGAATGGAAAGGAAGGAAGGACGGAGGGAGGGAGAGAGGGAGGGGAGAAAGAGAGAGGAAAGGAGAGAGAGAGAGAGAGAGAGAGAGAGAGAGAGAGAGAGAGAGAGAGAGAATATAAAGCCTTAGCTCAGGCCCTCTGGGATAATGGCCTGTGAGCTGCAAACCCAGCTGCAGCCCAACCAAGGCATCGCGCCCTTCTCTTGAGTGATGGGCGCCAAGCAGTCAGGGCTGACCGCCTGGAGCAAGGCCAGGGGCCACAGGACATAGGCCCTGAGCCCACCCTATGGGCCACAGGATTCCACCATGGTCCCTCTTAGGAGCCAGTGTCCTCTAGAAAAGTCCACCAGCTGGACTGGAAACCCCAACCGGGGACCGAACCCAAGCCTCCTCCAGGCCCCAACCGCCGTCAGGGCCCTCCCCAAACCCCGGTCCGGGCTGGACGGCCAGCACCTCCAGAACCCACCCAGTCCGGGAAGCCGTTTCCGGGCCCAGGAGGACTCGCAGTCCTTTGTGGACTGGCCTGGGCACCGTGCCATCGCGCACAACTTTCTGTCCGTGGGAACGGAGTTCTTCCCAGGGCCTCCCACGACACGGAGGCCGCGGGGCCGGCCTTGCTCCCACTAAGCTCCCACGGCCGCCGCCGCGCTGGCCCCGGCCGCCCGGGCCCCGCGGGCGGCCACCCAAGGTCACGCGGCGACCGCCCGCACCCTCGCCGGCGTGGGCCTCCCGCGCGCTCCCCGCCCAGGCGGCCGCCGGGCCACTTCCTGCTGCGTTCGGCTGCCCCGCGGCGCCGCGGCCCGGCCTGGAACAAAGCGCGCGCGGGCACTCGCGGGGCGCGGCGCGGGCACTCACCGGGCCGCCGCGTGCGGGTGACGGGGCCTAGCCGGGCCGCGGCCTCCGGCGCCCGCCGCTCCGCATCCCGGGCGGCGCTAGGCGGGGCCGGCTGGAGGCCGCGGCAGCCGGGCGCGCGCTGCTGGCCGGACCTGGGCCCCCCTCCCCCGCCCCGAGGGTGCCCGCCGCCGCCGCGCGCTGTTCGGTCGCGCCGCCGGTCCCCGGCTCGCGTGCGCTGCCGCGCTGGGCCGGCCGCCCGCCGCTTCGGTGCTGCCGCCGCCGCCACCGCCGCCGCCGCCGCCGGCCCGCCCTCTCCCCGCCCCGCGCGCGCCGCCCGCCCACATCCGCCTCCGCCGCCCCGGGCGCCCCCAGCGCGGCCCGCGGCCAGGGCGAGGCGCCCCGCGAGCGCGAACGCGGCCTGCAGGCGCCGCCCTGGCGTGGCCCCAGGCCAAAGCCGCGCGGGTAACGGAGCCCCGGCGCGGGACCAGCGGGCCAGCCTGCCCCGGACCTCCGTGTCCGCTGTCGGGGCGCGACTGGCACTTCTCGGTCCAGCGCTGCTGCGCCCGCATTCCCGAGACCCCGGGGTGGTGGGGGGTTGTCCGACTTTTTGGGCCTCCCCACCGGCCCCATCTCAGAAGCAGGGGGAGAGCGGGCACCCGGGAAGGTGTTTGGGGGCGAATGCATCTCAGTGCAGGGAGAAGGGGAGCACACCGGGTCCGGGCCCGGGCTCAGCCACCCAGAGGGGACACTCGAGCAGGGCTGTCGCCAGGACCTTGATGTGTACTCAGACGGGCTGGGCACCCAGGTCCAGCCCGGCTCCCTGTTGTGTCCAGGAATGCAGCAGTCATGGGAACATCACATCCGGCCAGTGATCTGTCTCTTCCCCGCCTCAGCCTGCCCCAGAGGCTCCTCCAAGGCCCCTGCCCGCCCCTCACCCCCACCCCATCCCAGAGGCCCAGTGGCTAATAAGCCTGTTGTGAATAGGGGACTCTTGGCAATTACCTTCATGGCATTAGTATTTTTTTCAGAGGGGTCGTTTTTGTTTTTCATCCAAGGGTCAGAGTTCACCTGAAGTGGGTAGGTGTAAGATCCAGCCCATCCAGGACCCAGGATGGCCTGCATCTAGCACTGGTGCTCCTTTCCTGCCCCCTGGAGCTGACCAAAGAATGGACCTTCCCAGAGAGGACCCGCTCCCCCTGCAGGGGGGGCACTGCCCCCTTAGGCAGGGGACTCTGCTCTCTGCCTGCAGCACAGCTGCCCCAGCCCCGCATGCCTCCGGGGGCCCTGCAGATCTGCTGCCTCAGGGTTGCCCTCAGAGCCTAGGTGACTCTTTCCATCACTTACCCAGCAAACCTACACCCCGGGCTCCCTGGGCCCCTTGGGGCTGTGCAGGGCAGGGAAGTGGGGAGCGGCCACTAGGAGCCAGCAGGGCGCCCTCTTGTGGGAGATACAGCAGTTCCGGGCTGCTCTCTGCTGACAGGTCTCCAGGAGGCCTCTCTGGGTGCTCTTCCTGGCACTCACACACACCCGGTTGCAGCACTCTTGTGGTCAGCCCTACTTCCATGCAGTGCCCAGTGCGTGTTTCTGCTGTCCCCTGTGCCCAGAGTCTTCCCATGGACAGGGTGGGTGGAGCCCCTCCGTCTTCTGCCTCCCTCCAACCCCGTTCAGCAACATCCCTCTTGGGGCCCCTAGAACAGAACCAAAAGGTGAAAATCCAGCCCGCCTCCTGCTGACATGTTTTGTAGCCAGATGTCTCTGAAAAAATCTGCTGTCCCTGACCCCTCCCCAGGCACAGGGGCCTTCCCTGCCACCTTCTGCAGCTGCTGGCAGTTGGGCAGGACTCAAGGGCCGGAACCCGGAGCAGAGAGGTCTAGGTGGCAGCTGCAGGGTGGGGCCTTGATGCAGCTCCCAGGCCAGATGGCCACCCTGAATAAGGAGAGGAGAGCCTGTACCACCCTAACTGGGGTTCTGTGACAGCCTCCAGTCCCTATGCCTCAGACCACACTGGTGAGTAGAGGGGGGAATCTGGGAGTGACAGGCAGCCAGACTCTGGGCACCAGTTCTCGGTCAGCTAGAGCCCTATAGTGAGACCCTGCAGGTATGCCAGGTCCTACAAGGCAGCATGCTCTTGGTCTGTGTACCCCATGACTTCTTTGTGCCACACAGGGCCAGCTAGGGGCCAAGCTTGGCAAGCAGTGCTAGATGGTCAACATGGCGGAGTATGGACTAATGGTGGGAAGTGGTGGGTGTCGTCATCCCACATCCACCCATCACTTACTGAACAACTACTTCTGTGCAGGGCCAAGGATCCATCAGTTGTACACAGAAGCCTTGGCCCTGGGAAAGGACTAGGGATGCCCCTTGTCTAACTACCTTTTACTCCCTGCAAAGGGCCAAACGGGAGTGGAGAGTGGATGACAGGTTAGGAGGGATCAGGGAAAACCACTCTAGCTTTGAGCAAAGACAGGAATAAGGAGAAATCAGTGATGGGGTCTTTGGGAGAGAAAATTCCAGAGCTTGAGTGGCCAGCCATGTAAAGGTCTAACCACCTTGCAGTACAACAGGCCTGCTGTTGATCTGCATAGGGTGTTGTACCTCGTACCCATTTTACAGATGGGAATTATTAAGACTATAGAGCCTCAGAGCTGGGCTCACCTGGGAGGCGCTGGGGCAGGGTGGGGGGGACTAGAATAGGCAGGGGGAGGGAACTGGCCCTCCTCAGGAAGGGCTTCCTAGTTGAGTGCAGCCAGAGCTCTGCTGCTGCACAGCTGTGTAAAGTGTGAATCCAGGTCCCAGTTGCAGTTGCCAGATTCGGGAAATAACACAGATAGCTAGTCAAACTTAGAGTTTAGATATGTTTTGGGGGATAGGGGAGTTGAGAGAGAGCCTCACCATGTAGCTCAGGCTGGCTTCCAGCTCAAACTGGCCTAGAACTTCAAATATTCCTGCTGGAATTGCTGTTTGGTATAAAAATGTGGTTTTCCTGCATGGTAGACTTCAGGGACACTAACAGTCCCTCAGACTCCCTAACCTTAGGTCAGTTTTGAACAGGCCCGGGAGGCTCTCCCCAACAGCTAGGAGCCCCCCACTTCACAACCGAGTACTCTCTTATGTCTGAAGAGCAAGGTGGGAGGATTACCACTCCCCTACACACAGAGGCCTCCTGCCATTCTACAAACATCTGGTCTCTGCTCTGTCTGCTGTAATTCCACCCACTAGGGCCACCCACCCTGTGCAAGGTGTGCAAGCTGATCTGAGCACAGTCCAGAGTGGCTTCACCAACCCCACTCAGTCAAGAGTAGCCTTTCCCCTGCACCCTTGGAACAATGTTCTTCAGACAGTAGTGCCGTCCATGCCCAGGAGCCTCCACTCCTCCAAACCCAGGGCTCTATTGTTCTGGCTTGTTTCCTTCCCCAGAAGAACCAGGTGTCTCCTCATACCCTCCTGACCCTGATTTGCCCTGGAACACCCTGCCCAGGGTGCCAGCCCTGGCCTTTCTCCATGTTTCCTCTCTGACACATCCTGTGACCTTTGTGCCTAGCTCTGGAGGGCTCCCGGAGCTCCACTGTGATTGTGTCCCCCACCCATCCCACTACATCTGCGCTGTCCTGTGTCCTGTGCCCTCCCACGTACATCTCAGTGGACTTGGCTGCGAGTCCGGGGTCTGTAGGGGGTGGGAGTCCTACGTCGGACTCTAGAGAAGACCTCTCTTGGGATCTAAAGTGGGTTCCTGCTAAGTTAACTTAAACTCAGAGAGAATACTTTCTAGGGAGAAGCGAGTGTGTCACCTCTCTGAAGCGCCCCTGACCCATTCGTGGGCCTCATCCTCCAACAGGGACTCCTGAGGCCGTTGTCCTGGCTGCGCCCTGGGTAACTGGGAGCACTGGCCTAGGGAGAAGCGGGCTTTTGTGGGTGTCCCTTTGCGGACAGGGACAGTCTGGACCCCATGGATAGCACAGAGGCCCAGGCGGCAAGTATCGCGAGAAGGCCCCCACCCCATGGCCCGCCGGGTCCCGCACCCCTCCCGCCGAAGAGCGTGGGCTGGCTTCTAGCCTGGGGTCTGCCGGGTGGTGCACACCGGGAAGGGGTAGCGAGGTGACCTCAGCGGTTCCGCCCTCCGGGAAGTCGCCGGGCCCGCCCCCTCCAACCCCCGCCTGGAGTTTCGCTCTCCGGGGCGGGGCGAACGGCGGGCGGTGCCGGGCCGGCCAAGTTGGAGCGCGACCCGCCCGGCGCCGACCGGGTCCCCGCGCCCTCCCCGCCGGGGCGCGCTGCCCGCAGCTCCGTGCGCGCCGGGCCGGGCCGCACCGGGAGGGCGCGCAGCTCAGGCGGCGACCGGAGAGCAGCTCGCGGCGGAGGTGAGCGCAGGGGCGGGCTCCGGGCCCCGCCCGCTCCCCGCGGCTGCGCTGCCATAAATGGGGCCGACGGCGGCGGCGCGGGCGGGCGGCGACGCGGAGACTCCGGCGTCGGGGGGCGCGGCGGGCGGGCTGCCGCTGCAGCCTGAAGTCGGGGCGCGTGCGGGGCTATCACGGCTCTGCACCGCCGGACCCCTCCGCCGCGCCCCGGGCCCCGCCCCGGCGTCCGAGCCGTTTCTGTTTACTTTCGATCGAGTTTTTCCTGCTCCGGGCAGGTGCCCAGGCGGCTCCGGGTGGAGGTTGCGCGCGTCCCTCCCGCGCCGCTCTTTGCGCGCGCTGCCTGCGCCCGGGAAGGGCGCGTCGGGGCGAGAGGTGGCCGCGGCATCGCCAGGCGCGCTGACCGGCGTCCCGTTTGTGCCCAGGTGATGACGGCGGCGGCATGGAGTTCCCGGAGCACGGCGGGAGGTTGCTGGGCCGCCTGAGGCAGCAGCGCGAACTGGGCTTCCTGTGCGACTGCACCGTGCTAGTGGGCGACGCGCGCTTCCCTGCCCACCGCGCCGTGCTGGCCGCGTGCAGCGTCTACTTCCATCTTTTCTACAGGGACCGGGCGGGCAGCCGCGACACGGTGCGGCTCAACGGCGACATCGTCACGGCGCCCGCCTTCAGCCGCCTGCTGGACTTCATGTACGAGGGCCGCCTGGACCTGCGTAGCCTGCCTGTCGAGGACGTCCTGGCCGCAGCCAGCTATCTGCACATGTATGACATCGTCAAGGTCTGCAAGGGCAGGCTTAGAGAGAAGGACTCGGATCTGGAGACTAACACCCTGGGGGCAGAGCCGCCTGGTCAGCCGCCGCACCCCTTGCCTTCCTGGTCCCCTGACCTCTGCCCAGCTGCACGGAAGGCTAAGCCCATGTCTCTAGGCGTCAAGGCTGCCCACTCACTGCCAGCATTTGGGACTCCACATTGGCAGGTCCCAGGAGAGTCAGATGGGGCCCTGGACCTGTCACTGAAGCCTGGTCCGAGACCAGAGCAGGTCCACCCACCTTGCATCCTCCAGAGACCCCTCTGCAGCTGGATGCAGCAAGGGGCCCAGCCACTGGTGAAGGCTGAGCAGGATTCACTGTCTGAACAAGATAGCAGCAGCCTCCGGAGCCCCAACAACTCCCCAGCCCCAGCCTGTGCTCCTGCAGCCCACGGCCTGGCAGTGGACTTGGCGCCATTGCCCATCCTTGGGGCGGGCAGTCAGCAACTTGGGCTGGATACAGAGCCGGTGGCACACACTGGAGAGCGGGGTCCCAGCAGGCACCTCTGCATCTGCCCACTGTGCTGCAAGCTGTTCCCTGGCACCCATGCACTGCAACTGCATCTCAGCGCCCACTTCCGGGAGCGGGATGGCACCCGGGCCCGGCTTTCCCCTGAGGGAGCTGTGCCCACATGCCCACTCTGCAGCAAGACATTCTCCTGCACATACACGCTGAAGAGGCATGAGCGGACACACTCTGGAGAGAAGCCCTATACGTGTGTGCAGTGTGGCAAGAGCTTCCAGTATTCACACAACTTAAGCCGGCACGCTGTGGTCCATACCCGGGAGAAGCCCCATGCCTGCCGATGGTGTGAACGCCGATTCACACAGTCTGGGGACCTTTACCGCCATGTACGCAAGTTTCACTATGGCCTGGTCAAGTCCTTGCTGGTGTGATGTATTTCTCTGTATCCCCAGGGTTGTGGTAGGGAATGGGCAGGGCCTCCCACGTGGGACTCTGGGACTCAGGAAGCAGCCAGTGCAAGCCCCACCCCCAGGTTAAAAGGCTCCACCTGCCCACCTGAATGCTGCTGCTTCCTGGGTAGGTTTCTTTCTCCTGCCCCCACCCCCACCTCACTCCTGAGCACACATTGTGCCCTTCCCAATGTCCCCTCCAGCCAGGTTCTGGAAGTGTCACATGACCTGCCCATTCACAGGCTCCTCAGTGTGAGGTGGAACAGTTGTCCTCTGTCCTGGGACTTCCCTGACCACTCTGCTGGGATGCTTGAGGGTGTCCTTGTGGGCCTGGTACCGTGGTAGAATGACTCACCTGTCAAGAGAGCCGTTCGTATGAGTGCCCAAGGGGGTGCACTGAGTGAACAGGCCACTCCTGGTGAGTGGCAGTAGGGACCCCTGCTGAGAAGACCTGGGGCACAAGAAGTACCAATAGGGACCATGGAGACACACACAGCTGGCCTTGCAGGGGCACAGCACCATCAGGCACCCTGGGGCATGAGGAGGGTGGCCAAAGTTCGGTGGCTCTAGAGTGACTGTCACTGGGTGACAACGTGGGTGTGACTCTGGGCAGAGAATGTGGGAATTTGGAAATGGATTCCTTTTAGATCAAGAGCCTCCCAAGGCCACCATTTTCTGCTGCTGGGTGAGGGTCTTCTGAGTGCCCGCCTGTTGGGGTCACATGCTGGGAATGGCAACCCCTACCATAAGCCACGCTCTGCATGCTGCTGTGCGCTAGCAGGCCTGGTCCTGGGGACCACTCTTCTGCTTGCTAAGGGTCTCCCTGGAGCTGGAGTCATTCCTAGATGCCAAACAGAGCCGGAGGCTGCCCTGCTTAACAGGAGCAATGTTTGCAGTGCTACCTCCTGTGGGGCATGGGTAGGAGCAGCTGTTGCAGGGGGAAGGGGGGGCAGGCGCCCCTCCATCCACAGCGCTAGAAGGCTGGCACCCTTGGAATGTGAAGGACTGCACTCTCTGCCTTTGCAGTTGATGTGGGTCACCTTGCTTTGCCCACCGGCTCCCCAAGCAAGTCTTGCTGCTAGAACCTTGATGCTTTCAGGAAGAGGGAGATAGGGTGGAGGTGGCCTCAGCCTTGTGTCAGAAGGTGGCAGAGCTTCCCGGACACCTGGGGTTCTCCCACCGCCACCAACAGGGCTGTCTCTGCTGATTGCAAGTGGCCTAGAGGACAGAGTTGAACTGAGTCTAAGTTATTGTCTTCTGATAACACTTGATGTCATATTTATCTGTCTGCTTGGTCGGAAGTGGAGTGACAGTTGGCCTTCCCAAAGACGGACAGACCAGTTGTTCATCTCCCTGTGATTTCTGGGCTCTCCTGGTATGACCATGGCTGTCCTGGGTGGCTGGTACCTCTGAGTAATGCTCCAAGAGTGGAGGCCCTGGACAGGCTGCAGTCCAGAGAGTGGAGAACAGGGAAACTTCCTTCTGATGCCTGGCTCCAGATCCCCACTTCTGGAAGGGCCAGCAGGACCCTGTGATTCATGCCATGTGGTCTATTGTCTGGGGTTTCTGTGTGTGTGTGTGTGTGTGTGTGTGTGTGTGTGTGTGTGTGTGTATGTGTGTGCAGGGGAGGTGGGGAGCTGACAATAGGTAAGCAGACACAACGCTGCTGTGTTGATTTTCCCCGAGTAGTTTCCTGGGGGCAGGAAGCCTGCCCCGAGTGGTCAACACTGGACTGTCTTCAGTGCACAGTTACTGTGAAGTTAACATAAAGAGAAGTGACCTGAAGTAAGTTTATAACTGGTACTGTTCAGTTAATGTGTACATAGGTCTGACATGCTACTTGTGTGGAGAGCATGGGGAAGGTGTGTGAAGATGGGGTCCAGGTACAGCCTGCTGTGTGGGGTCCCCAGGGCCACTCCAGCGTCTGCCCTGCCCCTAGAGGGGCCACTGGGAGGTGACCCTAGAAGACAGCTCTTTCCACTTAGGTTTGGCTGAGAGCTTTGTTTGCATACCCCTGCTTGTGGTCAGTCTGTGCCACTCCTCGAAATGAGTGCTGTCTTCCAATTTCACACCTCGGCCATCACAATGACAGTGTAATAAAGCCACCACAGGTGGACACGGCTGTGCTTGTTCTTGGGATGGAAAGGGTGGGTATTGCTGAGCTGGGGAGTGGGGTCAGTGGGCAATCTAGTGGCCATCTCAGAACACCAGGTCTCCGTGGCCCTGGGACAGGGCTGGTGACAGGGGACTCTGTTTCTCCGGGTTTACCCCCATAGAGTGTGTGGAAGGGAGTCCCAGGGAAGCAGGGAGACATGGGGAAGCAGGCTCTCACATCCAAGACCCGAACCGCACAGATCTCCCTCCTCCAGGCCTCCACAGGCAGGCCTCTGCCCGCCCCCACCGAGCTGTCTCCTCAGTCTCCCTCCACTCTCCGTTCACACCTTCTTCACCGGGGAGTTGGGCTGAAGTCCTTCCTGGCTCCCTGTACTCTCTCTGGGCCCTCTAGTGGGTGGCTGGGCTCCAGGCTGATGGTTTGAAGGCCTTGCCAGCTTTTCTCCCCGTCCGTATTCTGGTAATTAAATTTGGGTACAGATAGCCCCCCCGCCCAGGGGCACAGGCTGCTTTCTTACCAGACGCTGGGGCAGGTACAGCAGAATGATCTTGGTGTGTACCATCAGCTTCATCTTGCCCAGGCCAAGATCCAGGGCAGGCAGGGTGGGGGCTGTACTTGTCACAGGGGCCATAAAGTCAGGCTTAGCTGGTACAGGAAGGGCCTGCTATTTCCTGGGCCAACTCCTGTGGCTTTCCCTGTTCTGGCCCTCCTCTGCCCCGCACCCCACCCTGCCTCCCACTAAGCCTGGATGGGAGCCACTGTCCCACAGGAGGCCTTGTCATGTTCCCAGTTGGGCCCATGACTCAGCCCAAGTCCTCCCGTCTGGGAGGAGGAGGCAGCTGTTGCCATGCCAATGGGGAGGAGAGGAGGGGGTCTTGTTCCTGGGAGAGGAGACTTCCTGGGGTTCCTCTGGCCCACTCAGCTCTGCCAGGCCGGTCTTGACTAAGCTGCCAGCCCCATTCCTGGGAAACACAGGCCTCTTGGCACTGTCCCTGGAGGCCATCCATTTGACCTGTTGCCTAGATGGTAAACTGAGGCATGGAGAAGGGCTTGGCAGTGGCCTGCAGTCTCAGCCAGTGTGGCATGTCCGGGTCTTGCCTGCCTCCCACAAGCACTGGAAGTCTCAGCTGTGAGCCACAGTGCTGGGCAAGGCTGCAACTGCCCGAGGCCTGGGTCCTTCAGGGTGCGGGTGCTCCACAGGACAGCAAATGAAGGGCTAGAGGAGGGCAGGCATGTTCCAGATGCCTCCCCCAGCACTCTGACCTCGCAGAGACCTCCAAGTAGACCACCGAGCGAGGCTGGCCCAGAGCAGAGGGGCAAGGGATGAGAGATTACGTAAGAAGATGGGAATGTGCGGTAGCCAAGGCGACCCAATGTAGACAGGAATGAGGCTCCAAGGAACCAGTGTGAAGCAGGGGCCAGCTACCACCTTCCCATAACCCAGCCCATGGCCTCCGAGACATTAAGCTGCTCAGGATCACTCAGTTCCATCCCTTTCTGGTATTCAGAAATAGCACAGGGTATTTCTGCAGATACCCGTAAGGAACCCTGCGCAAACAGTGCAGGCCTGTCCTTGACCCTCACAAGAGGAGGCAGTGGGCACCAGACCTTTGGTCTGTCTCTTCTCTGCCTCAGTCTCAGCTTCCACCACCTCCACCCGCACCACCAGCATCTCCATCACTAGCTCTACCACCTGCACTAATCAGCATCACTTTCTCCTCTCCCACCATGACTTCCCCACATCCATCACCTCCACTACCACTGTCTTCTTACTGCCTCTCTCATGTCCACCACCACTGTCACCTCCACCTCTGTCCCTGCCCTTCTCCTGCCTCTGCCACCATCACCTCCACATCTCACCTCCACCAGCCTCCTACCGATATCTCCACCTCCGCCTCTGACCCTCCGGCACCACCACCTCCATCACGACCACCTCCAGCACGACCACCTCCATCACGACCACCTCCGGCACGACCACCTCCAGCACGACCAGCTCCAGCACGACCACCTCCGGCACCACCACATCCATCAGGACCACCTCCATCAGGACCAGCTCCATCAGGACCACCTCCATCACGACCACCTCTGGCACCACCACCTCCGGCACCACCACCTCCATCACGACCACCTCCATCACGACCACCTCCATCAGGACCAGCTCCATCAGGACCACATCCATCAGGACCACCTCCGGCACCACCACCAGTGCTTGCATCCCAGTTACCACTCCCTTCCCTATTGTCTTCGCCTCCACCACCACCACCATGCGCACTCCATCACCTCCACCGTTGAGTCCATCCCCGGCAACATGCTGTCTCCTCCAGCACCATCACTGTCGCTGCCACTCCGCCGTAACTGCCATCGTCACTTTCACCACCAGCAGCATCACCTCTGTGAAGGACCCCCTTCCCTACTCTAAGTCAGCTTCCAAGCTGAACAAGTAGTCTTAAGTATCTGCAAGCTGAAAAGCGGAGGAAGGGGTTATCTCCAGCCACCTTTCTGTGTGGCTTCAGGACCTGTGTTTGGTGCCTCTGCCCCCAAGTTCCAGTGTTTTCTCAGTCTCCCTGCATCTTGACTCTCCCACTCAAACCATTTCCTTGCAGAAGGCATGTCTACACCCCTGTGAAGCAGGCCAGTGCTTTCCTAGCCCGTGCTGTGGAAAGAGGCCTCTGTTAGCCAGGGTCTGTGGGACCTCCCGGTTCTGTCCCATTAGATTCTGTACCACCCATCCTGTCCTGTCCTTATACCACCTCAGTTTCCTCTCTTGTAAGATAGAATGAAGGTGGCTACCTGTGCAGGTGAGTGGTCAGGGCAGCTGCAGGTCAGAATGGCCCAGACTGAGGACACTGGCAGTAAAGCTTTCTCTGGTACACCAAGTACTCTGTTGGGTGTCCTAGGACCTGAGCTGACTGCAGTGTGAGGATCTCTGCTATTGGGCATGGCCTGGCACAACCCACCTCCTCCTAAAGCCAGCTTGTTCCCTTCCCCGGATCTCCCTTGGGCAACTCCCGTGGCATAGATGATGGGGTGAGCTGTGGCGACAGCTGAGGGTCCAAGTGCTGCCACACCGCCTGAGGGAGAGAGCAGTGCTAGGCACTTGTCCTGTGTATCCAGAACACACAACGGACGCTCCACCACGTTCATACTAAATGCTGCCTGGCCAGAGCCTCTAGGACAGAGAAGGAGGTGGTCCAGAGGCCCTGTGGCCACCAAGGACACCAGGCCAAATTGAGGTGTGCCTACCCACCCAGCTCCAGGTGTGGGTGATGAGTGGCTCCTCAGAGAAGCCTGTGGGTCTGGGGGTCCAGGGACTAACCTCCCTGAAAAAGATGCTACAGAGAGAGATAGCCTCGTGGAGGAGTGGGGCTGTCGCTCTGTTCCTGTGTTGCTAGTATTCACTGACTTGGGTTGCCGTGACAGTGCCGTAGACAGCATGCTGAACAACAGACATTTATGTCTTGCAGTCCAAGGGCAGGAACCGCAGGTCGGACCCTGGGGACTCTCTCCCTGTGTAGACAGTCTTTGTGTCTTCACATGCCCTTCCTATGAGGACACAGGCACACTGGATGAGGGCCCACCCCAGTAACCCCATCTTATCTTAGTCATCTCTTCAACAGCCCTGTCTCCAAATACAGGGGTGTAAGATTCTTGGGGTTAGAACTTCAGTATGAGTTTTGGGAAAACATTACTCTGCCCATACACTTGGTGTTTCAGATGACTGTGGGCAGCTGAGAATATGGCCTGGGCCCTACACTGAGACCCACTCCTGGCTCCATCCAGCTCTGAGCTAGTCCCTGTATGATCTGATAGTTCCATTTTGCCCTACAGAGCACTAGACACACCCACAGTCAGTCAGGCTGAAGGGGAGGGGGCTGTTGCTCCCAAGCGTCCCCAGGACTGCCTTCTCTGCCCAGCTCACCTTGTCTCACCATGTCCTGCATTTCAAGGCAGGCAGCTTGGGTGTGTGTGTCAGGGAGAGGCCCTGCATGCTTGGGACCTCCTCCCAGGCCAGCCCTGTACCTTGGGAGCTCTTACTAGCTTCACAGCCTCTCTTTCCCCCAAGCGCCCACCCGCCTCTCCCAGCCAGACCAGGAAGGTGGGGAAACACCTGCCATGCTGCCTCTCTTCTCTGCCCCATGTGCTCGCAAGGTGCATGCCCTTTGGACTGACCACCCTGTCTTCCTCCCATCTGGGCTCTTGGCCTAAGTCTCCCTGACACGAGGATGCGCCTGGCTCTAAGCACTCCATCTCCCCTTCTGCCACCCCCACCGCAGTCTCCCATTCTCCACGCGCAGCTCCTCCCTGGAAGCCGAGGTATGGGCATCCATTAAAACCAGCACCAGTGCCTAGTCACAGATGTGCGTCTCTGTTGACATGACCACCTTTTGCCACATGCCTCCTCTCCCTCCTTCCCACCACATCCCTACCCCACCTGGCCTTCAGGCTTCATGCCCTCCTCCCCTCTGCCAAGCAGCTTAACCAAAACAAAGGTTCCCACACCCCCTTCTTGGTGCATCTCATACAGAAGGGGGCAAATGTATCAAGGACACAAAACGGACGCTCCACCACGTTCATACTAAATATGCTAAAAGAAATGTAAGATTAGTCCACTTGGAGAGCTGGAGACGCTGGAACGGCTTGTTGAAATAACTCTCTGGGTAAACTGATAAATTCTGGGAAAAAATACACAACACAAAAAATGACCCAAAGACCCTGGTAAACAAGTAAAGACTGCGGCAGGCTGAGAGGAGCTGGCCTGAGAAATTGCAGAGAAACTGTGTGTTAGTGGCCACTGGCTTGGTAGACACAGACCTGATTTTCTGGACCTGCTGTGGCTCCTTTGGGGTCATCTGTGGCAGTGATTCCTGCTTCCTCTTCACTGCTGGCACTCCCAATTCTAGAGAGGCAAAAAGCTTCACTGAGGATCTTCAGGTGTTCACTGCTCAGTAACCTTGCCCAGGGTCACAGAAGCCAGAATATCTGGTGACCTTCTGATAGCATCAGGTGTGATGCCCAGTTTCAACATTAACCCTACACATCACCCAACACCCCACAGGAAAACTGCAGTGACAGAGATGTACACCTTGGACAAGGAAGTCTCTGCTGGACACACAGCCATTACACCATGGCCTGCACAACTCATGTTCCAGAGTCCCCTAGAATGGGGCTTTGAGGATAACAGGCCCCCTTCATCTTCTTAAGGCTAACCCTTGAATAAACCTGATGCCTTTCCAACTGGCTCTCAAGGGGCAAGATAGACTTGGGTCTGGAAAGTTACACAAATGGGAAAAAAGGGTTCAGTCTCTCTAACCACCAGGAAATGCAACCCTCCCCACACCTGAAATAAAGAAAGTACAAGGGCGCACAGCAGCCTGACGCAATGCCTCTACAAGGCTCATCGCTTCCCACCACCTGCCATGCAGTCCAGGCAGCTTTAAATCCATGAGTCTCCTGCCTCAGCATCCTGAGTGCTGGGATTATAGGCATGTGCCGCCATACCTAACTGGGATTGGCAATACTACTGAAGTTAACTACACCATCTGTCATCTGACCCAACAGTTCTGTCAGTGGGTGTTGCATACCCTCAAAAAGACACTAAAATGTACAGCAGCCTCGGCCACTACCACAATGAAGCTAGAAAGTGCCCTCATGACCACAGGCAGAAACAGAAGTGGGAACACTAATGCGGGACGCTGGTAGAGTGGATAGTCCAGCGGAGCAGGAATGTGCACAGACCCCTCTGCAGCAAGGGAAGCAGACTGTGCAAACTACAACTGTACTCGACTCAGGCAGGTGAACTTCTGGGCAGGTGAACTTCCACCTAGAACATACGGAATATATGGGCTGACAGAATTCCTGATCTTATAGGAATGTGTTACATGGATGTATTCATTAGTCAAAACTTATGTTTAAGATTTTACATTGTGGTGTGTGATGTACGCAGAACTTAGTCACAGGAGGAGGGGTCAGTTCAGGTCCCAGGGCAGTGGAGAGTGGCAGGAAAAGAGTTGCTGAGGTCAGCAGTGGGCTTGCAGAGGTCGCTGTACTTAAACCTTTGGTATAGCTTGAAACTTCCTGTAAATAGAGCATATACAGATATAGCATTTTGAAAATCAGAAAAGATAAAACACTTCATGTCTTACTGTCTGCTTCAAAACCACCAGATGGGCTGGGAAGCCCAAGATCAGGGAGCCAGCATTGGATGTCTGCTGAGGGCAGCCTTCTGTGACCTTGCATGGCACAGAAAACTGTTTCCTCACAAGGTTACCAATTCCATCATAGGACCCCATACTCAAGAACCTACCCGAGCTTCATCTCTTCCACAAAGCCCGTCTCCAAACACCACTATCTTGGGGCCTAGGATTCATGAACTAGAGCACACACAGAGTCCCAAACTTTGTGACATGTTTTATTGGTGAATTTTGGGGGCAACAGCTGCTACTGGTAGACTAGAAATGGACATGTCTAGTTCAGGGCACACATGAGCATGGCCATCCACCCTACAACTGCTGGAGTGCTTTCCCCAGCTGTCCTAGGATTCAATCGAAGGATAGGTGTGCAGAGGAAGGAAGTGCCTTTGGCAGAGGGCACTTGTTAGGACATTGTTCAATGTGGCAAAACATTGAAGACTTACATATCCATTCAATGGAATGCAATACCATCATTAAAACCAAAGTGCCCCGTAAAAGCATCCAAAAACTACCACGTGCAAGTTACAAGTTGCAGGATGTGATCATCTGCTGCCCTCCCTTGACGTAAGAAATGGGAAAAAGTGCACGCTCATGAATATAATTTATATACATATAAAGTACACACTCGTGAATGTGCGTTTATACACACATAAAGTACATGCTCGTGAATATGCATTTATATACATATAAAGCGTTTCTGGACAGGTATGAAGGACATTTGGTTGCATTATGGCAAGGGATTGGCAGCTGGAAGATACGGCTGTAAGGCAGTGCTTTAACATCTGCGTCACGCATCCACTTCTCATTCACCAGGTTGAGGAACTGTGTGCTTTACTTACGTTCATTCTTCTGCTGTCACCCCCAAGACTTCTCTCATGACTGATTGTGTACATTGCGTTTCCTTTTCCTCTAGTATGGCTTTACCTTTGTCACTAGGAGGCAGCCACTGGGGGCTGTGGACATGGCTTGATGGGAGAGGGTACTCTACATAAAGCATGAAGCCCTGGGTTCTAGCTCCAGAACCTGAAAAAGAAAAAGCAGCCCACCACTGGCAATTCTCCTGCCAGCGTGCCCATCCATGGTTCCTGCTTTCAGGTTAGCACCAATGTTTCTTCTTTTTTAAATCCATCATCTCCTTGCAATTATAGCCATAGAACAGCCTCGCTGACACCCGCCTCAAGGTAGCATATCAGATATGCTGTGTGCACTTTGCTTTTTGCACGTAAGTGGTTGCAACACTTTTTGGGTTTGTGTATGCATGTGCACATGTGTGGAGGCCAGAAGACCACCTCAGGTGAAGTTCCTTAGGAGCCATCCAACTTGGTTTTGTTGTGGTTTGTTTTAGGGTTTTGAGGCAAGTACTCAGGATGCAGCCCAGACTCAATACATAGACTAGTCTGCCTGTGCTTCCTGCTGCTGGGTTTAAGGTGCACCACCATACCCAGCCCTTGTTGCTGTTTGAGACAGGGTCTCTCACTGACCTGGGCCTGCACAAGTAGGTTAGGCTGGCTGATTGTTGAGCCTCAGCCCCAGATCCACCTGTGTTGACTTCCTCAGCGCTAGGATTACAAGTGTGTGTCACCGTGCCCCTGACCCTTACAGAAAAATTTTGTGTGAATCTCATACAATAGATTTTGATCACATTTAGATCCCTTCTTCTGTCTGTACCCACTTTTCTTTTTCTTCTTTTTTTTTTTTTTTTAACACAGGTTCTGATTGAACTCAGGTCCTCACACAAGGCAAGCTGCCATCTTCCCAGCCAATGCTTTCATTTCTGCACTTGTGTTATGCTTTACGGTGGGCTCACACCGCCACATACTTCACAGCCTTCCCAGAGCACCTGGGTTTGTTTTTCTGTAAGCAGTGGCAGCAAACAGCCTTGAACAGCACTGAACAGTACACATAGCAGGCATTGGGGTATTAACCTCCAGAACAGGACTGCTGGACCAGAGAAGGCACTCCTCATGCCCTCAGAGGGTGCCAATATACCTGCTCAAGAGCTACCTCTGCTCCCTGTGGCCTGTGCTGACCAACTTTGGGAATTTTCCAAATCTGATAGTATGCTGCAGCTGAGTTTTTCTCATTGTGAGATCACCTCTCCTAAACTCATGGTCATTTGTATTCTATCTGGATCAACTCTGCTCACCTCCTTGGACCACTTTCCTATTGAAGTTTTTATTGTTCTTCGCTTCTTTTAGATGGGGTCTCTTCTGGCCTGGAATTCACTAAATAAGACTGTCCCAGGCTGTCTTAATCTCAGCGATCTGCCTACCTCTGCCTCTGGAGTGCTGGGATTAAAAGTATACAGTGCCACGCCCAGCTCCTAGAGTTGCTAAAGGATTGCTCCTCTGACAGTCCTGATTCTCTGGTGTGAATGTGGACCTTTAGGTTGGCACCACTCAAAGAAGCAACATCACCTATTAGGATGCATGCCTCCACAGGCAATCCTGTGCAAATCCACGTGTGGAGGTGCTGGGTCCCTGCCCACCTGATGGACCCGGTAGCAGACTTTCCTTCTAGTCTTCCTTTCCAGCCTGGCTGACCCCTCACTCCCTTTTGCTCTTTGATATTCTTGGGTAGGTTCATGTCTGCTTTCCAGGTGACATCTGAGCATCTGGATCACAGAGGAGTAGCAGCTCTGTGCTCTAGTCCATTCCAGAGAGCTGCTCCCACAGCTCCACCAGGCCTCTATAGAGCCAGCAGCACCCAGGGTCACCCAGCAAAGGAGAGGCCTTTGTGAGCTGTACTCTGCAGGAGCCATCCCTGTAAGGTTTGGTTCACAAGATGAGCAAAAATGAACGAGACTCCGCGGGGAGCTAACAGGACAGATTTATTAAGGTATGGGCACAGGCACAGGGCTGGCTTCCCAAGTCAGGAAATGAGAGGAGGCCAGCCAAGACCAACTTCCTCAGATCTTGGGAGTTCAGGAAAGCTAGCCCACTCGTCTTGGGGACATGGGCTCGGGGACAGGGCTGACATGCCTGGCCTAACTTCTCCAGATGGGATGAGGAAGCTAGCTATGCCTAGCTGGTCAGTAGGCCTTCTTAGTAGGGAGCGGGGTTGATGTTCAGAGATTGTAAAGATCTGGCCAGGAAGCAATCCCTTTTTACGGATGTTTGTGAACTCCCAGTCAGGGACTTTATCTGGCCAGGGAGCTGTAAAAGTCAGTCCCTTTTACAGATGTTTGTGAACTCTGGATCAGGGACTTTATCTGGCCAGGGCGCTGTAAGAAAAGTCAGTCTCTTTTCATGGATATCTGTGAGTCCTCCTGAGTCCTGGAACTGTGGGGGTTTCTCTCAGTCACATCTTATAATCCCCACCCTCCTGGTTTTCTTTCCACCCACCAGACTTCTGGGCTCCATTCTATCCAGGCTTCAGACCTGGCTCTCTTTTGGTGGTCTGTTCCTCAGGGACAGTCATCAGTCCCCTTGTGAGAAGGTCCACCTTCGGGGCCTCCTAAATGGACCTCTCAGATATCCAGAACAAGTGCAGCAAGCCTCTCCTCTACTCCCTTGCATTTCCTTATCCCCATGAGGGAGGGAAGGTGGCTTCTCTTTCCCCATTCTCTGAAGCCTAACCTAGGGCTTAGAAGCTGCAGGCCTGGAGAACTGGGGGCCAGGTACCCTGGGGTGAGAACTTTGAGCTAAGGGGCAGGGACCTCACAGGTCTGGGAAACCAGGGGCCAGGGGCCTTAGGGCTGGGAGGTTTGGGGATCTAGGGGCTGTGTGCAAAGGCACAGCAAAACCATCAAACAAGACTATTCTGTGGGTAGAAAAGCACACTCCTTAACACAGTAGGTATTCCACCCATTTATTTAGCATAACTTAAGGTGAACCTGCCTCCCTAGGGGTGGTCCTATGACTAAATGATTGACTAGTGAAACTGGAAAGGTGGGTTTTTTCAGCAGATACTCGAGATTGTTTTGTCTACCCCAGTCAATTTTCTGGGGCTATTTGCTACTCTAACATATGGTAACCCTAACATCTTTTAGAGATTAGATAAGAGCTCCCAAATACTTTTGGCATGTTTTGGGCTTTGTCACAAAGTAGGCTGCTAGAAGGCATAGGACGTTTTGGCTTTTAGCCAAGAAGGAAACTGGCCACTATTCTTTAGGGTCTTTTTACTTTGAACTATCTAGTCCATTTTTACCTCTTATTTTTACTACAGCACCCTCTGAAAAGGTCGCCCTAATTGCCAATAGGGAATTGGGCTCTGACTGCTCTGGCGCCTTCCATGCTGAGTAAGGGCGTAAGGACGCAGGTTATGGCAATTGGGGTACCCCTTCAGTGGGTTTATTTAAAAGACCCCCCAAATTAGCTGTAGGAAAAAAAAGAAAGTCCTTGACTGGTGCCTGGAAGATAGGAAGAAGTAACAGCAAGAGTAGTTATCATTGTACATTCTAGAAAGGGAACCAGAAAAAGTCAGAACAGGGAAAATTTCAAATGTCCAAGTCAAAGTCCATCAGAATTTCTTGATGAGGGCTTCTAAGAGCATCTGTCTATTGGGTTCCTCCTTGCTTTTCTTTTGGCCACCAAGGCTGCACTTGGGAGTGATGAAGTCAGAATTTGTTTTCAAGCACTGTGGTAGTTGTTGGAATGGATAGAATCAGTGTAAGTTCCCTTCCAAATGGCTATTAGACGGGTAAAGAAAAGAAATTAGCCATTATTTAATTTTTAGGTTAAAACAATAGTGGGCTTGCCCTCCTTAGCTGCAGGCAGGCACTGCAGTGTTGAGCCAAGATTTAGTCTTACATTTGAGCAGCATTTTCCTGTTAGGAACAAAATCATTAGTGAGAAATTGTGCAAATAACATCTTAAAGGAACTTAACCCTATGTGCTAATCAGTTTAATTTTTGTTTATACTTTCCTGTTGGGTATTTAAGACCACACAGTTGGCCCAAATAAACTAATTTATTTTTATTCTTAAGGTCGGTTAAGGAGCTTGTCCCCAGGGGTCACATGGGCTTTGGAGGAGCCTCTGGCTCCCTAGGCCTTTCTTTTACCAGTTCCATCTATGTGACGATAAGTCAGAAGGTCCTGCTAGACCATGGCTTCACTTGGAAGCATTGTGGAAATATTTTCCTGTGCTGATACTCCTCCTTACAGACTGGACACTGGTTGAGTCCATCTAGTGGGGTCTCCATGTCTTCCCTGAACAAGAGGACAGGTGACTCACCATAGGTACAGAACATTTCAAGAGATATACCACAGTCCCCTGGGACTTAGTTGACCTTGGAAAGCAAGAGACAAAAAAAAAGTCCCTTCAAGTCCCTCTGATCATATTAGCATAGGCCTCTAAATATAGTTATAAATCACCCAAGGTTAATTCCACCAATCTTGTACTTTTAATTATCATGTAATATGCAGATAAAGCTTGGACAAAACCCAAAAATTCTTGCATAAACCTTGACTAGACATATATCTTGTCACATAAACCATTTGACTGAACTATTACTTTAGAAATTTAAAGATTATCTAGACACAATTTTGTCTCATCTCTCATACACCATATTGACTCAGACCTTTAATCACTTGCATAAACTTTCTCCCTTTTTTTCTTTTCTATTCTGGAACTATCCAGTCATTACAATCTTCATACATAAATCCTTCTTAATAAAATATTTCCCTTCCCTTTCTACCTTCTCATTTTCTTTCTTCATACGATGAGACATAATAATGTTAACAAATACTTTTTCCATTTGTTGTAAGAATTCTCTTCCTGGAGATATTAAGCAACATTTATCGCCTAAGATTCTAGTTTCAAGCCAATGTTTGATTAAAGTTCACACTGGGGAACCAATGTCTTTACTCATAGAGATGGGTGAAGTGTTCCTAACAGGTATATGGGTGACCTAAGAGTAGCTGCACTGGAAAGTCTTTATCCAGCATAGATGTTGTCTTTTTTATAACCTCATGGGTCAAGTCCTCCCTTCCTAGTCTTCCCCAGATTTCCTCCTCAAATCCAGGACACCATTCTGATTAGGGCAGAATTACATAGAGTCGGCTGGAAAGAGTAGCTGGATACTCTGGTGAGGGTCCAATGACCCTGTTTACCTCTCCTTTAATGAAGGAACACAACCGTCAACAAACCCAACTATGATGATCTTTTGCAAGTAGGCACAGCTGAAGTCATGAAGATGGCAGTTATTTGGCTCAGAAGAGTGCTGTGCAGTATCATCTTACTAAAAGAACATGGAAAGCAGATTACACCCATAACAGAATGTAATGAATTAATATTACTGAGTACATACTGCACCTTGTAAGTTCCCAGGTAGATCTCATAGAAAACACGAAACTGTTAAAAATCTTTTTTACATCATGTAGTGTAGAAAGTGATCCACCACAACCTTGCTGTAGGTCTGAAGGAGTGTAAACACTATGTAGAGAGAAGGAATAGGTACACAGCAATACATTATCACACTGAAGTTCACAAACTCCCCAGCATAATCATTTACTGAGGAAGTTTAGGCAGAGAGTGCTATCTTTTCTGTGAATTGTCTTAAAAAAAAAAAATCTATCCTGTTGTTTTTCTATTATACATTTGCATCAGACTGTGTTAGTGACTTTACTCACTGTTGTGACAAAATAGAGAATCCTATTAGCTCCTTTTGCTATAAATATTTTATACCATGGGATGAGTAACAATAACCTCTGTTGACATTAGTTTATCCCTTAGTTGTTCTCAGCAGCACAATGCCTTTACTCTAAGGCTGCTTTGTTTTCCTTTTTCCTCGTCACAGGGTCAGGGACCAGCCTGAACCTGGACAAGAGTCTTGGAGAACATTTTGAAACAGGCTTGGGTCTGAAGTGGGAGGACCAATCCCATCTCCAGAGTCAGCTTCACAGTGAGCTCAAACAGCGCAATAATTTACCAATATGATTTACACAAAAAAGTATTTGTTTCTCTTTAAAATTTAACTCAGTGGTTTACATTGGACAGAAGAGCTCTGGAGTCCAGTGACTAGTAGAAGGAATGAAAACACCTGTCCTTCTTATAATCTGTTGGTGCCCAACAGTAACTGAGGTCCAAATTCCAGGCCCCGCTGACTGTTCTTGCCCTCACCCATGAAGAGGACCATGGTGGAGAAAAAATCTCCACGGAAGAAATGGCTTTTAAAACATTTTTTTCTTTTGTTCAAGAAGCAAGTAATTTTAGTCAAAAATGCCTTCAGGATAAGACAGTGAGTTAGATAGATACGGGGGTTAACCGGCTTAGAACCTGCATGGAGGCCAGACAGATGGCTGACTGGCAGACACATGGATCCACTCTCAGAATCTTTACTCCCTCACATAATCTTTCCTGGAAATGTTTCAACACACAACCAAGAGGGGTTTTAGCATAGTGGGTCCTCTTCCCACTTTTGCACCAGGGATTATAGGTGCACCAAAAGGAGACAGCTCACCAAACGAATGACAAGACACAAAAGATCAGGACAAGCAAAACAAAGTGGCCATGTCCAATTCACACTGGAATCAGAACCCAAAGGGGTGAGAGGATGTCTCCTCTTCCCCTGGAGACTGGGGCCAAAGGATCGCATCAGATCTCTCCGTCTCTCTCCCAGTCAATCTAGACCAGGAAACTTCACTTGCCCTGAGCGCAGGGGGGTGGGGAGTAGGGGGTCTCTCATCCCAGGATCTCACTGGGGCCTCCAAATGTTATGGTGCTAAGATCCCAAGGAGGACCACTCAGACTACTCAGATGCTCAAAATCAGCCAAATTTATTTAACTGGGCCAGTGACTGCACTCTCTGGGCTGGGAGTTAGAGAGCATAGCACTGGGAGGCCAGACAGGAAAAACCCACTACCTCATTAACACACTAGGTATTCTGCCCATTTATTTAGCATAACTTAAGGTGAACCTGCCTCCGTAGGGGTGGTCCTATGACCAAATGATTGACCAGTAAAACTGGAGAGGTGGTTTTTTTCAGCAGACACCCTGGAGATTGTTTAGTCTATTCCAGTCGATTTTCTGGGGCTATTTGCCACTCTGACAAGACCAGTTTATAGGTACCAGATGTTCCACTGCCTGGGAAGTTAGCCATTAGGAACGAGATGTGGTCTCCTGATGAGCAATGCTCTAGAGTCACAGGGTTTATGAGAAATGCTAGGTTTAATCTTCCATTTTCCTGGTAGAGGCCGGTGTGGCCATCTTAGAACACTGGCAGCTGTGCCACCTCAGGGACCTAACGTTTCAGCCTTTTGTTGATAAGGCGTGACAGTGGTCTTTCTAGTTACTTCCTGCTGACCAGGGGCAATCATAAAGGGAAGGAGGTCTCAAGAAGGCTGGAACATTGGTCTGAAGTTCAGGATCAGTCAGATGATGATAGACACCAGAGGGAATTCAGTTAAGATCATCTGGTTCACTGATCATTTGTTATCTCATTGATTCTTTCATAAAAAGAATTAAAAAGGCCAGGAGAGAGGCTAGGATGAAAAAAGAAGGTTGGAGAAAGCAATAGAGGTTGGGATGGGATTCAAAAGAAATAGTTGTCAGAAAGGTTCTGGCTTGAGCCTCAGGGAGACAGTTCCTGTCTTGTACAAGGAGCCAACCCCGAGAGCCTTGGATGACTTTCACATTCTGAAGACCCTTTTGTTGGGATTTAGAGTAAGAAGTTGGATGGGGCCAAGAGACAGACAAAAGAAAGTGGGTAAGGGATTGGATAACCTCCCTAACAGTTTTGTCAGTGAAAGTATTCCCCCGGGTCGTAACATTGGTGGAGGCCTGAGGACCTCAACAGTGGATGACTGCCACCTGTTTAGGAAGACAGGCAGCCATAAACAGCTTTAGACTGAGGGAACCATTCATGATGGATGTGCTCTTGGCTGTAAGGAAACCTCGTTCCTCCCAAATGGAGGATGGTGATGTAGGCTGTTGAAAGCATATCTGAAGTCTGTATATAGGTTGATAGTCTTGTCTTGTGGCAAAGCAAGGGCCTTGGTAAGAACTGTAAGTTCTGCCTTCAGTGAGGTAGTGCCTGGGGGTGTGGATTCTTTGACTTGGTCCACGGAGACTGGCGTAACCTGCCTGGAGCTGTGGAGCTGAGATGAGCTCCCAACTATGAATCAAGTGTGGTAAGGGGAGGACTGGGTTTCTGTAGGGTCAAGACCTCGTGTGATTCTAGGTGGAGTGGGAGACAGGGGTGGCCTTAGAAAGAAGTGTAGTGGGGTTATGAAAGGGGCATGAATTAGGGACGTGTCAGGACTTTCTAGAAAGGTGATGTGAGATTAGGAGCTTAGAGGAAGAGAAGATGAAGAAGCTTCTATGGGAGAGGAGGCTCCTGAACCTGTGGGGAAAAGAGCATAAACAGGTCACCTGAAATTTAGCTTTGAGAATTCCTGAGTAAGGAGGCTTCAGCAAGGGCTCATAGATAAGGTGGCTGTCTTAAGACTTTCTCTCAGTGAGGTGCAAGCTGCACTCAGCATTGCCCTCCTCTCTAGGTTCAGAACAAAGCAAACGAAGAAGTATGATTTCACCAAATCATCAGGGTTTACTTACAGAGCAATTATTGGGGTTGGGGAGGCAGAATCTTCCTATGGATGACAGGCAGTGAATTTCACATTTTCTCCAGAACCACTGATTCTGATGACCACCCCCAAGACAGCAAATGGCACAGAAGCTCCGCCCATCTCTTTTCCAGATTCCCTTGCTCCCCTCTTGGTCCCTCACCCTACATACAATTCAAGTCACTGGTTGGTTGGGTGAGGGAGCTGATTCTATTGGTTTCTTCCTTTATCATAAAAGCTCCTTGTGCTGTAGTCCAATTGTGCAGAGTCCATTCTGACAGAGGAAAAACTTTACACAGTACTGGACACGTTTTTCCATCTGGCTCTTACACTTTCTGCCATCCTCTTCTGCAATAGTCCCTGAGCCTTAGAAAAGAGGTGACAGGTGTAGGACAACGTTCTTTCCATTGTGGCATGGATTGTTTGGTTTCAGTGATACTCCTTCTACTATACAAACACAACAATAACAAAAACATAGCATAACAAATACTGACTACTATAATAACCTAACCTATGAACATAAACACAAATGCTTGGACAGTACCTAGGTAAGTGTATCACATTTATCTTACAAACAAAGTGGCTTTCCCACTGTGGCCTATGACTGCCCACACCACTGGGGGTGGGCCTTTCTTAGAGATCTAAATGTGTGTTCCTCCCTGAGAGGGACTTAAATCCAATTGGAAATTTGTTGGCTTTACATATACTAGACAAGCCACTATTGCACAAACAGGAACATTTGTTTGGCATCTGATAGCAGTGCATGCAGGATCCATCATTAAGCTGAACTTTTCAGGACATTCTTCCCTAGTGATCTGCATAGCACCCTCCTGCACTATGCAGGTCAGCCAGGGACTTTCAGGGAGTTTCCAGCTTGGTCCCAGCTGGTTCTCTCCTCCCTATGCTCACATCATGCCATGTCGTCAGCAACAGCGTCTTACCATCTGCTCCTGGTGTTCAACCAACATTAGTGGCAACGGCCTTTGTTGTGGAGGGGGCCTCAATGGCTTCCCTGGCCAACAGCTCACATGGCGACAACCCACGCCTGGTACTGGAATTATTAGTTAACAATTATATAAAATATCTTTCAGTCTTTGGCATCTATAAGCCCAGGTTGTTGTAGAATGCTCTCATCAATCTTGACCTGGGAGACAGAAAGCTGTACCTTGGCAGGAGAGAAAGACCCTTATACTCTTTCCCCACAAAGTTGAGAAGTTGGGTTGCATGTTTTCAGGATAGTGGGAGTGAGGGGCTGCAAAGAAAGAGGTCGTCAATATACTGGATAGGCAGCTAAAAGGTCAAGGGAGAAGAAATCAGTGGCCAGGGCTTGACCAAAGAAATGAGGGCTGTCCCTGAATCCCTGGGGAAGGATAGTCCAAGTAAGTTGAGATGCTATTTCAGTATCAGGGTCTTTCCTGGTGAAGGCAAAGATGTTGTGTGAATCTGGGTGTAGGACAGTAAAGAAGGCATGCTTGAGTTCGAGGGGGGTGACAGTGAAGGACAGTGAGGGGGGTGGCAGAGAAGGGGACATGAAAAAGTAGAGTATATGGGTTTAGGTATCACTGGGTGAATAGAAAGAACAGCTGCACTGATAATCCTGAGGTCCTGAACCAACTGGTAGAAGCCATCAGTTTGAAGACAGGCAGGATGGCTGTGTAGTAAGGTGAAGACATGGGCGTAAGGATATTGTGGGCTCCTGTAAAATCCAAAACAAGTACTATTTTATTTCAGAGGGAAGAATTGGGCACACCTGAGCAAAACCTATGTCCAACAAAGTAGCTCAAGGCTGGACATCTGGGATCCACTCACGATCTTCTGGCCTCCAAAGAGTTTGGGAAGCTCCACTTCTCCTGCTCTGCCATGCACAGCACACACAGCTCATCTCGCAGGCCCAGGCCAACTCCATTCTGCACCTGCTGCTGCCCTTGGTGGTCATCCCATGGTCCCGGCATCTCCACTGAAACTGAGGCTGCACCTTCACCATTGGGCTCTTATGGCCTCATCTGGTGCAAAATCTCAGATTGTCTCCATGACCCCTGCAATCCTGAGGGTCTTTACTACAATCATGGCTGCACTTTCAACAATGGCCTTTCCTCATCTCTAACAGGGTGCCAAGTCTCAGCTGCTCTCTGTGACCCTTTCACACTTTTAAGATCAGAACCACACAGGATACTCCCATATTACCAAGTCCTGCTTCCAGCTTGAGATGGAGGCTCACAGGTTCTGTATGCTTACCCTGAATAAACTCTTCCTAAATTTCACCTTGATAATGTTGGTCTCTTGTTAGTTACAGCTTATTTTTCAGCCCCACCTAACCAGTATCAATTGTCCTAATAAAGCAAAATGTTTTACTTCAGGGGGTCTGAACTCTTCTTTTTTAAAAAAAAATTTATTTCATGTGCATGAGTGCATTGCCTGCATGTGTTTAAGTGCACTCATGTCACGCAATGTCACAGGAGGTCAGAATAGAGCATCAGATCCCCTGGAACCAGATTTTGGAAGGTTGTTAGCTGCCATGTGGGTCCTAGGATCTGAACCCGGTCCTGTGCACAAGCAGTCAGTGCTCTTAACCACTGAGTCATCTCTCCAGCCCCAATTTTCTAGTCTCTTCTTAATCACAACTGATTCTTCAGCCCAGCTGATCAGAAATCAGATTCTTATTTCAAAATATCACACAAACAGTCCTGCTTCCCTTTGAAGCTTCACAAGCCAGGCCTCCATTGTCTACAACTCTTTTCAGCATAACTGTTTTGCTCCACAGCATAAAACTCTAAGTACTCTGTGGCTTTTCTAGCTCGAAGTTCTAAATACTACAGTCCTCCTCAAAACATCAAGGTCAGGTCTTCCATGGCAATATCCCACTCACGGTACCAATTTTCGTTCTAGCTTGTTTCTAATCACTGTGACAAAACACTGACCAACATCAGCTTGGGAAGGAAAGGCTTTATTTGCCTTACATCTCCCAGGCCACAGTTCATCAGAGAGCCCAAGGTAGGAATTCACGGCAGGAATCTGCAGGTAGGAGCTGGAGCACAGGCCATGGAGGAATGCTGCTTACTGGCTTGCTTCCCCTGGCCCATGCCCACCCTGCTTTCTTGTACAATACAGAACAACCTGCCCAGGGTGGCACCACCCACAGTGGGCTGGACCTCCCACAGCACTCAACAATCAAGAAAATGCCCCACAAACATGGCCACAGGCCAGTTCAATGGAGGCAATTGCCCAATTGAGGTTCCCACTACTCGGATGTGTCAAGTTGACAACTAGGCTGTCCAGTATGGATACCCTGCTCAAAAGGTGCTGTATCGTGTGCTTTAGACCTTGTCTGTTTCAGAGAATGTGGTACTGGGAAGGACAGGGACAGGAAGTAGAATCTTGAAGTGATATCTTGATGGGAGGGTGATGAGAGGGTACAGATGGGGAGGAGCTGTCCCAGATTTGGGGGTCAATGAGGGAATCTGGGGAAGGGTAGGGTAAAGCAGGGAGGCTGAAGATTTAGCTGGAGGGTCCTTAGGGTCTAGGAGAAGGAAAAATGCAGCCTAGTCATGATTTCCCTGATCAATAATAGGGTAGGGCAACTAGGAAAAATGAGGAAAGAGTGAGTCATCAGATGGCCCCAGACGGAACAGAGGAGGGAGCCTGTAGCCCCCTGGACTGGTGGGGGCAGCCATCAACACCCATCACAGAGACCTGGGAAGGATAAATTTTACCAGAGTAAGCAGGAAGTATAGACCAAGAGGCCCCCATACTGATTAAAAGTGACAGACTTATCCAATACCTGAACAGTTACCCCAGACTCCTCTGTGGTAATCCTGATGGTTTCAGTGGAGGCCAAGGTCCCAGGCCAGTGTCAGTCTTCAGCCACCAGGCCAGAAGATCTGCAAGGTTTTCCTGTGGAGGAGGAACTTGGAGGACTGACCTACCTTGGTGAGGTAAAGAGGGGCAGTCAACTCTCCAGTGTCCACAGTTTGGGCAGGCTCCTGGTGGCAGGCAAGGTTTTAGGCAATTCTTTGCCCTGTGGCAGGTGCTGCCACATTTGGAGCAAGCCCCTGGTGGAGTCCACTGCTGACCCATCTTCTTTGGAGGTGGCCTCAGGGCTGCTGCCAGAAGACGGTATCTCCATCTGTCACAGAGGCTTTCTTGGTCTGTTCCTGCTCCTGCCATCCCTCAAAAACCTTAAATGCCATATCCAGCAGATCTCTCTGAGGGGTTTGAAGGCCACCATCTATCCTTTTTAAGCTTTTCTCTAATATCAGGGCCAATTGATAAAGTAACAGTAAAGGATGAATATGACTTCCTGTGAGGCAGGGTGTAACTTAGCATACCGAAGGAAAGCCTCTGTAAGCCAAGCAAGGAACTCTGCAGGGTTCTGGGGGGGATGCTGGGTAATCCCCCTCAGCTTGTCAAAGTTGACAACTTTATGAGAAGCCTTTTGCAAACCTGCCAGAAGGCAGACAACCACTCTACCCCTACCCACCCCACCCAGGGACTCATTCTTGGTATTATTACTTTGATAGTCCCAGTGAGAATCAGTGCGGAGAACCTGTGTGGGAGCAAGTTAGAGCTCCCAGAAAGCAAAAGGGGGGAAGACAATGAGGGAGGGGGGAGACAAAAGTTGAGGCTGGGGGTCAGGACGAGGTGGAGGAGGTGTGCTGGGTTGAGGAGGTGGGTTGGGTTGGGGTGGAGCCTGTGAGGAGCCCCATCCTCACTGTTGAAGTCAAGGGCTGAGGTGCCTGGGTTTTCTTGCTCAGAGGAAAGGGGTTTAACTTTTGTCAAAATAATCTGATGGGTGTGACTGGAGGCATTGAGAGATAGAGAGGAGACAATCTTTTGGGAAGCCTTTGGTAGGCCAGCCAGAAAGCGAACAATCACATCCCTAGCTGCTCTACCTGGGCACTCATTCTTGGCATCAGTCATCTGGCAGACCCAGGCGATCATCTCGGGGAGCAGCCACTACCCCCACAGGATAGGTGGTATCCATGGGATGAACATTTTCTGAATGAGCCTGAGCTGCTGTCCAGACCCTTTCCTTTTCATTGGGGGGTGGGAGGAGAGGAGAGGATGCGGTAGAGAAAGTCATAAGCCACAGTAAGAAACCTGACCTCCTTAATGAAGGCAGTGGGGTCATTAGAAAAGGAGCCAAGGTGTTCTTCTACTTGAGAAAAGTCAAACATAGAGAAGGGAACATGAACATGGACTATGCTTTGAGTCTCCACTGCCTCTCTAAGGGGGTGGATCCCATGGGGGGGGCAAGTTAGAGCTGCAGGAGGGGATGAGGGAGGAGCTGACAAGGGAGGCAGGAGAAGGAGGCTAAGGCTGAAGATCAGAAGGTGAGGGAGGTGTTCTGGGTTGCAGAGGAGGAGGGTTGGGTTGGGGTCCAGCCTGTTGGGAAGCAGCATCTTCAATGTTGAAGGGGTAAGGTGCTTGGGATTTCAGACTCCAGAGGGGCTTTTGGAGACACAGAGAAAGGGACGGGAGCAGAGGGCAAAAAAGGCCTGGACATAGAAGACTTCGGACCATTTTCCTGTGTGAAGGCAGAAGTTGTCAAGATCTGTTAAGAATCTGAAGTCAAAAGTGCCAATTCCTGGCCATTGGGATTGGTTATCAAGTTTATGCTTGAGATGGCGAGGCTTCATAATGTCCCCAGTGCCGGGGGGGAGAGACTTGAGGACACAGGCAAGAGGAGTCCCGGAGTTGAGCTTAGAACAGGAAGAGCCCATGTCTAGTTGGGGTAGAAATGTATTTGAAAGAAGGACTGGAGTACAGGATTTACAAGACAAGGTTGACAGTGAGATACAGGAGACTTAGAAGATATTTCTCTCTCCGAGTCCAGGTACTGGGAGCATGGACACCAGGCCCACCAAAAAGACAAGGGTAAAAGCAGATAGGGTGTCACAACCAGGAGTCAAGGGTCAGAAAGCATTTCCAGCTAGACAGAGGGGAAGGGAAGAAGACAGGTGAGGAGAAGAAAGGAGAGGCTAAGTGCCATTGGATAGGGCCCTGAGTCAGCTGGCATCCCCAGCGGACGGGTATTCGTCAAGAGAAAGCCCAGATCACAAGGAACCAGCATCTGAGATCAAGTGATGGGCACCAAAAAGGGTTAAGGGGTGCTGCCGGGTGAACTGCACGGCTTCGGGGAGAGACTGAACAGGCAGCTCCCAGAGGAAGACACCCAGGAAGATCAAGAAAGGCAGTGAGCAGGGCAGGAAGAAAGGATACCAGCCTAATATGCAGACTCAGAATCCAGAGCTGAGTGTAGTGGGTGGCTAAAGCCAGCAGAGGCAAATGATCCACAGCTCAGGAGTGTTGAGTCAGCAGTTTGGTTGGGGCAGAGTGTGTGTGTGTGTGTACGTGTGTGTGTAAAAGGCAGGACCGGGTTGTAGGAGACCCAGGTGTCCCTCCTGGGTTTTGGCACCAAATGTATGGAAAAAGGCTACAAAACCACTGAACAAGATCACTCTGTGGGTAAAAAGTTTTACTGAGGGCAAACTTCTAGACTGACTCATGGAAATAGAGGCCTGGGGGTGCTTCAGCTGGCACGGGTAGACTGATTTATGGGCT
This sequence comes from Eospalax fontanierii, assembly GCA_035773235.1. NCBI lineage: Eukaryota > Metazoa > Chordata > Mammalia > Rodentia > Spalacidae > Eospalax > Eospalax fontanierii. Next base: position 80,858,956 of record CM069536.1, read on the forward strand.
ATACATCTGCCTGGGGCTAGTCAGAACGAGGAAGCTCTGGTCTCCCGATAAGCGATGCCCTGGAGACACAGAGTTTCTGAGAATGCTAGGTTTAAGTTTCTATTTTCCTGGCAAAAAGGCCTGTGCAGCAGCAGCCTTGGAGTATTGGCAACTCTGCGATCTTAGGGACCAACAAGGACCTTAGGGCAGGGAGGTCTGGGGAGCTGGGGGTAGGGGCTTAGGGCTAGGAGGTGTGGGGAGCCGCGGGGGGGGGGCGCTTGGAGCTGGGAAGTCTGGGGACCCAGGCTTGGGCGTCTCCAATCACCCCGCGGTTCCCAGCCCTACGTCGCCTCCAGTCTCCCCGCCGGGTCTCCCTGCTGACCTGCGCGCTCGTCTCCCCGGAGCACCGGACGGTGGTACGGCAGGCAGCACAAGCAGACACCGAGGCCAGAAGGTGTGCGCTGGGCCTACAGCGGCAAAGCACCTTGGACACTCCAGAACAGAGCCCGCCCAGCCTCTCAGCGCGGGGACACCAGGAAGATGCGGCCGGAACAGCAAACGCGCAGCCCGCCCGCCAGCCGAGCATGCGCAGTCCTTTGCTCAGGGCACTTTCGGGACCCGGTTTCCATGACGTGGGCCGGGGTGGTGTGGCTCCTAAGGGCTCCGGGCAGAAGCGGGAGCCTCCCAGAACGAAGGTTCCGGTGCGGACCTGACCGGTGGCTCCCTGCTGGTCACGTGATGACCCGTGCGCGCCCGCTCCCTCCGACCCGCTGTCTACGCGGTCTGTGACTGAGTGTCGTCGCTAGATGCCCCGTTATGTGGCCCTTGGACCCCTGGCTGTTTGATCCTTGTCTGGGGACATTGAGGCTATGATGGACGGCAGAACCCGGGCACAGCTCTGTAGACCATCTCCGCCTTAATGAAAGCCTAGACTGCAAAACCAAAGTCCTGCTGCCGGGAAGGGCTCAGAGGCCAAGAGCACTTGCTGCTTTTCCAGAGGACCGAGTTCAGTTCCCAGCACCCACGCGCAGTTGCCTGGAACTAACTCTAGAGGCTCCAACACCCTTCTTTGACCTCCCTCGTGCGTGTGCATGTACACACACACACACCTAAAAGAAACCAGTGCTCACCTGGAAAGGAATAAGATCGTTTATTTTGGAGCCAATAACGTGTGACCATGGCCTGGGAAGACTAAGTTCCAATGTGATATATGTTTCATGAAATTTTTATAGACAACAGAACAAAAACACGTAGTAATCCAAGGCATTTTAAAGATATATTTGTGTAAATAGTAGGTAGATATGTTACAGCCATGTGGGAGAAATCTCTGTTAGAGGCCTCAGCAACTATCTGATAACATTCTTAGTTTTGGGGTAGTGGAAGCGGGTATGGTCTGTTAATACATTCCAAAAGGATTAACCCAATAGTCAAAAATTGATACACAGAGTTGGGCAATGTTTGGGAATTAAGGGAACTAAAGCTAAAGATAACCCAAGATAATTCAGCTCTGTATCTGCAACATTCCAACTCTCCACAATCATGGAAGATCTAGTCATTCAGCATCGTAGAATCTTTAACAGAGATACCCGCCCCACCGCCAAATATCAGCTCACAATAGGACGCCCAGGTACTGATGGCTCTGATCTGTTTGTGTTTTATGAGGCCTCACACCTTCTCTGGACCCCTCAGCACTACAGATGAATGGTCCAACTGACCTCCTCCTCGTTCAACTCTCATTTGAAGGCTGTTGGGCTGCTCTAAGCCTGACCCTCAACATTGCCCATAGTAGCCCCAGGCCTATTGACAGGATCCTTGCTCTCAGCCTGGTTGGGCTCACCTCTGGGGAAGGCATTATTGGTGATGGCTACTGACTGCCTATCCTGACCCTCATCAGAATGCTACAGCCAGGCAGGAAGTTCAGGTGGGTGTGGCTTTCTCTCATGGGGAGAAATAGTAGGAAGAAGTCTGAGGTCATCTCAAAAGGCCAAAGCACCGAGGTCTGGGGAAAAAAGCTACACTCCTTTAGAGCCCTGTGGCAAAGCTCATTTTGCTGTAAATTGAAGAATCCTAAGTGTTGCATCCTCTGGTTCTACTTCTAAGTTAACACCACCTTCAGACACCCCTGGAGTCAGTCCCTTCATCTCTGTTCTCATGATTACATCCAGCTGCAATCTGTGTCTCTCCTCTCCTTTCTCCAGTTCTTCCTAAAAAGTAAATTCAACCGTATCACTTCCTGTAAATTCTGTTAACTATAGGATAGATGATAGGATAGGGTGATTGACTTGATGGGTACAGGGTAAGTGTGTGGGTGGATAGGTATACGGATTATGGGTTCCTGGAAGGACAGGTGGATTGATGAGTTCTAGCAGGAACTCTAACAAATTAATCATTTTGAATCAATGTATTGGTTTGAGGCCAACATGACTGGTGGGACCTCAACAGCCCAGCAATGCTAGTGCATTGTGTCGCTGTGTCCTCCGAACTGAGACATCCCCCCCAGAGAAAAAGGAAACATAAGATTCACAAGTCCCCTCCCCCAGGTTCTGTGAGCAATAAGCAATGTCTGGGGAAGAGTAGACTCAGTGGAGTCACCTGCAACTTAGGCAGGAAGATTTGTGAGTGTTCCCCTGGGCTGGGGTGGGCTTTTGTTATTCAGCTGCCCATGCTCTCATAAGTAATCCAGAAAAATGAATGTTTCATGTGAGTGTAATTATTTCATTGGTCTGTTGTTTGGTGTCCTGTCTGAATGAGGAGATGTTTGTTCACATCTCCCTAGGATCTTTACTATTTCATGGATTTTCCCTCATGATCACAAGAGAGTTACCACAACTCCAGATGCCTCATATCCAACCTAGAGAGGGACGGGATAGTGAGGAGATTCTGTCTCTTTTATCATGGGGACAAAATCTGAATGGGTTTCTCCTATGGAGAAAACAGGGTCCCTTTTCAGGGTTCTTAGTCTCATTTATAAAGGAATTTAAGAATAGACTTGAACAGAAACTTTAGGACAATTTTATTAGAACATAAAGAGAGGTTCACAGAGCACACAAGTTGTGAATCAGCTAGCAGCCACATGACAGGGAGTATTAAAGAAGGAGCAAGAAAGCCCAAAATGTTAGAGCAGCCCAAAGCATGCTTAGAAAAGGAGGGAGAGGGGCTGGAGAGATGGCCCAGCGACTAAGAGCACTGACGACTGTTCTTTTGGAAGACTTGGGTCCGAATCCCAGCACCCACATGGTGGCTGACAACCATCCGTAACTCCAGCTCCAGGAGATCCAACGCCCCCTTCTGTTCTCTGTGGGCACTGCATGACATGGGTGCACTTACACACACATTGAGGCATAACACTTATACACATAGGAAAAAGAAAAAGAAAGAAGGAAAGAAAGAAGAAAATGAGAGTTACACTTTTGAGTTCTTCAGAAAGGTGGGGAGACTTACAGAAAGCTTTGTGTCTGTGGCCCAGTTCATAAGCATGGCACTAGGGGATGGGGATTCCCACCAGGAAAAGCTGACCATCACATTAATGTACTAGGTATTGGGCCTTAGCATGACTTAAATGAACCTGCCTTCCTAGAAGTGGCCTGTGACCAGAGGATGGACCTGGAAAAACTGGAACATGAAAGCTCCATACAGTCCAGCCTCTTACTCTCTTGGCTAGTTTCCTTTTAAGGGGCTTTTTATATTGTAACATTTCCATCTACGTCTCACTATTAGAACAAAGTCATAATTCTGCACAGTTCACAGGTGGCCTCTGAGCTTCCCCAGAGTTTATAGTGAGAGGGGAAGGGGCAGTGCGATTGGTGCTGCCTGTGGCTATCCACCAGCCTCTGACTATGCTCGATGCATGGTCCCAGCTCCACAGGTAGCTTCTGTTCTTCCCATTCATGATGAAGGATGATGTCAGTCTGCCTCCATACTGGTTACTTCTCTCCATGCTATGACAAATTACCTGATGCAGGTAACTTAAAGAAGGAGAGGTCTGTTTGGCTCACAATTTGAGGGTACGTAGGCATCCATCAGGGAGGGAATGGTATGGCAGCAGGTACAGTTGTGGCTGTGGCTGCAGGAGCATGATGCAGCTGGTCACATTGTGTCCTCAGTGCAGAAGCAAAAAATGGTGAATGCTGGCTCACTCCTCACTTTCTGGTTCAGCCTAGGACTCCAACCCATGGGATGGGGCCACCCACATTCAGGGCAGGTCTTCCTGATCTTTGGAAAGATCCTCAGAGATATGTCTAGAGCTATGTCTCCAGGGATTCCAAATCCAGTCAATTGACAATGAAGAATGAGCATCACAGCCTCCCCTTGTCAAAAGGGGCATCTGTCTGACTTGCTTTGTGGCAGGAGGCTGGTACCAGGACAGCTTTTGTGCTGTACTTGGTCGTGGCAAACCAGGTAACGTGTTTCTGGCATTAGTGGTAGTGTCTGGGACTGGCAGGCAGCTGACCCATTACCAAGGTTGGTCCTGGCAGAGCCTTTGAGATTGCTCTTAGAATCTTATGCTGGTCCATGAACCATACTACAAATCCCAAGAAGTCATTTTCTATTTAGCTAACAAGAATTCTGAGATTTGCAATTGCTTTGGGTTGAATTGTGTCTCCCAAAGAGCTATGTTGAAGTCTTAGCCCCCAGAATCTATGCACATGACCTGATTTAAAATGCAGTTTTTATACAAGATGATGAAGTTATCCTGAGGTCGTTTGGTAAGTCATTTAAAAAATATTTTATTTATTATTTTTATCTTATTTTATGTGTATGAGTGTCAGAAGATGGCTTTGGATTCCCTAGAATTGCAGTTACAGATGGTTATTAGTTGCCATGTGGATGCTGGGAACTGAACCCTGGGTCTTCTCTCCAGCCCCTCATTTGGTAAATCTAAATCCAATATGGCTAGTGTCTTTATAAAAGAGACATCTTTTGTTGTCAAATTGTTTTGTTTTGAGTCAGGGTCTCCGGCTACCCTCAAACTAGCAATGATGGAGGATGACTGTGAACTTCTGGCTCACTAGCCTCTAGCTCCTGAACACAGGCATGCACTGCTACTCGAGTTCTGGGCCATGCCGGATGAAGTCCAGGGCCTGCACATGCTAGGCCCAGCACACGATAGGTGCGCACTTTGCCACTGATCTATACCCCATCCCAGAAGGAACGTCTCGATGGAGACACACAGTGTAAGGGGGCCATGCAAGTCACGCTGGTTTCCCAGACAAACAAGAGCAGCGGGCTGCAGAGCTAACTAAAACGAGACACACCCTGGTATCCTTGGGCACAGAAACCCGCCTTCCAGCTGTCATGTCTGCAGCACAGGGAGGCCTAGGCATTGAGGGCAGTCTCTGCTCCATGCAGAAAACAGTTCTTGGAGGACTAGACTGTGACAGCCCTCCTGGAATACCACGTTGTTGGGAGGGAAGGAAAACCCCTCTGTGATGCTCCAATGGCCCCATGAGGTTGAGGCGGCCTCTCTCTTTGTTCCGAGAAGAGAAATATAGCTGTCTGCCAGGCCCTCCTGTAGAAAGCATGTCACCATTATGGTGTGGCCTCCCAGCAAGTCTGGGAGTGGGCCTCTGAAGCTCATTGCTCCACTCGATCATACCAGCCCAGTTTCTGGGCACAGGGCCAGGTGAGACCCAGCACTGAAGGCATGAACGGTGTCCACCTGCTTTTCTCTGAGAGAACCCCTGGCTGCAGATGTTCTCTGTGGAAAGCAAGACAATGAGGCTGCCAGGGGTGCTGACCGGAGAGAGCAGGGCATGGGCATGGCAGGCCATATTTGTAACTCTGGCTCTTGTGAGGACTGTCAGAGACAGGGCCCAGTGTGTTGTACCTGATTTGCAAGCAGGTTGCTCTCCCTCAGCGGACAGGACACACATAGCTTTGCTGTTGGAGAAATGTGCTCAGTGCTTGGTGCCCCTGCAAGAGGCAAGGCTGGCCTGCTTTCGGAGCCAGTGCCTGCCACCATGCCCCGGTCGTTTCCTGTGAGGTTGCCGTGATTTGTTGACCATCCATCAGGTGTCATTTTGTCTGCTCCAGAGGCCCCTCTGCCAATGGTGCCTTTGGTGGCATTTCCCTGAAACATAATGTCCTCACTCTGTGCATCTCAGGGGCTCTTTAATATGCTTCTCTCCTTCTCCTGGCTTGGCCTCTATCATCCCTCCTCACTAGTCAGTGTAAATCCATCCTCAAGCTCTTCTTTTCTGGCAGATAAGGAGATGACCAAAGTGCTTTCTGGATGTTTCTCCCATTTCCTGGGGCTGCTGTGGCTTCTGAGCATCCCTGGGCAGAGCTGCCACACCCAGGCCTTGGCACCAACTTCCTTCAGACCCTTAGACCAGTTCAGCGGGTGTGTGTGTGTGTGTTTCTCTTCTGTTAACCAGCCAAATGGGTACCCCATGAGGCCGCACACACACTGAGGGAGCCAAGGGTAAGCAGCAGGCATTGACACCAGGAGAGGGAACCATCTGCCGAACTCACGGCTGTGCCTTTCCTACCTGCTAGGGCCTGGCTCACAGTCGCTGTTTCCCTTTAACGACAGGAATGCTGCTGCTTAATTTTATGTTTGTGCGGATCCAGCATTACCCTGTGCACCATGAGTGGCTCACAAAGCCAGTTGGTGTTTTGGAATCATGTCTTCAGGGCCTGGCAGCCAAGTCAGAGCTTGATTCAAATGGACAACAGTTGTCAACTGAGGAAGGCAGGCCCCCTCTCAAAGTCTGTCTAGTATCTTCACCTGTCAGAACAGCATTTGGAATCTGCATCTTTTCGGGGAACTGCAGCTCCCCAGGTCACAGTGTTCCTTGTGGCAGGAGAGCCTGAGTCCCACTTGTAGCTGGAAAACCTTACATTCTTCTCAGGAGTGAGATTCTGCCAGGCACACACACAAACCTGCCTTTGGCATTCAAAGTAGTGCCCACACTGGTGAATCAGTTTTCATGTAAGGCAGCACAAACAGTAACCATTTTTCTTTCTCCTTGTGAAGGGTGAAGTGGACCCCTAGAAACAGCAGCCCCTGAGAGATCTGTCTCTGGCACACTCTTTCTTACTAAGGAGTTTATTGGACTTGGCACTTCCCCGAGTGGAGTGACACAGTAAAGGCCCACCAGTGTTTTGAGAGATGTTAGTGTGGTGACAAAAAGCAGGAGACTTGACCCAAACCTGAGTCAAGGTCCCACAGAGGGAAGGCAAACTCTTTCTGATCAGCTATATTAATCAGGATCCAAGGAAAAACAATTAAAGGCTAATAACTGCAAACCAGGTGCAGTGGGTGGGGTGATTTGCTGCAAACAGGCACTTATGACCCCAGCACTCAGAAGGCTAAGACAGGAGGACTGCCAGTTTCAGGTCAGCCTGGGCTACAGAGTGAGACCCTCTCTCTAAATAAATAAAAATAGAATCCAGAAAAGTTGCGAATGTTGACCCCTAACTGGATCCATACAAGTCTACTGCCAGATCAGCCCCAGCTGCTTAGCACGGGCAGAATAACATTAGCAGGAGGATGTCTGTAAGCTTCCTACTACAGAAACAGACGTCTGCAGACTCAGCGGCTTCAAACAGCCACTTTATTCTTATAGGTTCTGAAGGTGAGGAGACTGGGTCAAGGTGCTGCAGAGCTGCTCCTGCTGGAGGCTGCAGAGAAAATCTGTTCTCTGCCATGCCAGAGGCTCCTGTGTACCTTGGTCCCGGCCACTTCCTACATCTTCAAGCCTAGCCCTCTCTTTGGGTGTGTCCTGCATCCTTCATCCTGATTCTCACCTTCCTGCCCCCCTCCTATAAGAAGCCTTATAATTATCCTGCCAGGTGATCCAGAATCATCTCCCCACCCCAAGCCCCTACTTTAACCACACAAGAAACCCCTTTTACAAGCACAGAACATACTCGCTGATTCTAGGATGTGGACACAGTCGTTTTGGGGGGACTGTTTCCCTCCCATAGGATACAACAAAAATGACGACTTCTGTGATCATAAACTGTGAGAGTTGCTCAGCTCCGTCTCCCAGGCCCTTCTGGTGGATCTGGAGCCAGCGTGGACCTTGTGCCAGCTGCCAAGGATGTCTAATTTCAACACACTCTGGGTTCAGGAGCTAACTAACCACAGGACATGTACATGAGCCACTGAACCACCATGAGAAGACCTGGGCCTTTTAGCACTTGATGTCCAGAGTTCTCTGCTCCAACCTTGGTGGCACAATGGGCCCCAGAGTCAGCACCAATTCAGGACCAGCACACAATGACAGCCGAAATCTTGGGCTATTCTCCCCAAGTTCACAGTCACCCTGGGCAGTGACCGATGGTTCCTGGGGAGGCTTAGAGAGAGATGTGTTTATGAAAGTCAGTGGCTTTCTCTCCTTCACCATGCGGGTTCCTGGAATCTAGCTCAGATCATCAGGCTTGGCAGCAAGTGCCTTTACCTCCTGAACCACCTTGTCAGCATGGGTGAAGTTTTTGAATTCCTGTGTGGGGTCTCTGTAAATGTTGTGCTTCACCTGTGAAACAAGCAAACTGCCGGGGCCATTCCCAAATGCTCCATGTCCATGTGAACAGACCCACTGATTCACCCATGAAAACACATTCAGCCTATGCAGGAAGCATTTCCTTCTCTTATTCCAACCTTCGAGGAGCCTAGTCTCACAGGCTCCAAATAACACAAACCAGTAAGTTGTGTGGGTCACTGGGTTCATGTGAGACCATGGTCGTGCTGGGTTGAGACCTTCATAGTTGGCCTAGTGATGGCATGGTGTGATGCGTCTGAGGAGGTGTCCATACTGGCAGCCAGGAGAGAAGGCTTCACAAGGGTGAGACGAGGCTGCTTCCCACTGCTAAGGAGGCCATAGTAGCTACTTTTGCAATGCTGCGACGGATGCCTAAGAGAGGAGAGATTTATCTGGGCTCACAATTTCACACAGCGTGGAAGACATAGTGGCACAGAGCAGATCGTGGGAAGGGGAGTGGGTGGCAGAGGCTGTTCACACCATGGTGGACCAGGAGGCAGAGCACATGACAGTAGCCAGAGGCCAGGTGTAACCTAAGGCCCATCCCAGTATCTTCTTCTACCAGGCCTCACCTCCTGAAGGTCCCACAGCTTCCTGGAATAGCACCACCAGTTGGTGACCAAGTTTCAAAACATGAGCCTGTGAGGAGCATATCAGGTTCAAACTGTAACACTGGCTCCATGTGCATGGGTGCGTTGGATGCTCTTGGTGTCATATGCGTCCCCTGAATGTCCCCATTCCGTCTCAGAAAGGCCTCGGACCTTGGCCTGGAGACCTGCTGATACCATGCAGTGAGTGCTCCTGGTTCTCCAGTCTGCACCTTTCCACTGGACACACGGGGTGAGGGACAGATGGAAGACCACCGCGGTGTGCTGTGCGAGGCAGTGCTGCCACTCACCCACTCCTGATCTCAAGCCCGTCTTCCACCATGCCGCACCACCCCTCGAGACACAGGTGCCTTCTGTCACCACACACCATGGTCTGTCCCTGTCCCACTACCCTTCAGGGAGACTGCTGGGTTTCCACCAGATTCAAACAACCTGTAAGGTGTGAATGAGACCCCCAACAGTTTCAGACTCTGGAAGAAACCTGGAGCCAGAGCTTATCTAAGCCTTGCAAACCGCTCCAGATCCCAAATTCCTTGGCAGATAAGCAAGGAATTCACGAACAGCTCTGGAAAAGGACTACTTCCTGGACAGAAGCTTGCCTTAAACATCAATCAGATGTCATGGCAATCCCCCTCCCCTAAAAGCCAGGAGGGGACTGAAGGTTTAAAAGGTTTTGAGGACTTGGACAATGTGCTTCTGGTGCTTCTGCTGCTGCTGGTGTGCTTCTGCTGCTGGTGCTGTGCTGCTGCTGCTGCGGGCGCTGCACTGGGCTTTGAGACTCAGACTTGGGCTGATCACGCCAGCCCGGTTCCCCGGAGCCCCAGCCCCAAGATGGGGGTGAGGGGTCTAGCCTCCCCCATCTCTTCGGGGAGGCTAGCCCCCAAGGGAGGCTAGCGTTTCTCCACTCGTGGGTGCGGAGGAGCTAGTCCCATCTGGTCTTCTCTCAATAATGCCGGGTCCTGTTAGCTGCCAGCGGAGTCTGGTCCCTTCTGTCTGCTGCATCTCTCGAACCCAGAACCTTACACAACCCAACTCCAAAACCATTTGGGAGGCCTCCCCTGGGGCCACTTATGCACCTCAGAACTGGACTGTTATGGTGGTGCTGGGGACCAGTATCCTCTTCAGACACTTGAGACTGTAAAACATGCATTTTGGGGGCCTGTGGGTATATCTTGGGATGATGCAAGGGATGATGAGGCTCCCAGAGATCTCAAAGGCAAACAAACACCGCTGTGTTGCCAGAGCCCAGTAAGAGCTGCTTAGGGAGGGGGCTGCAGAGTGCAGACTGCTGTCACCGAAAGGGGGCACTACCAGAGACTCCGACAAAAGCTGGGAAAGAGCTGGGAAGAAGTACCCAAGTTACCTGAAGACCCCTCCCCCCAGTTGATGATGTTCGGATCAAAATGTCCCTCACAGGCCTCGGTGCTGAAGGCTTGTCCAGGCCTGTAGTGCTTTGAAGGAAGGAGCTCTCCAAAAGTGGGGTTTAGTGGCCTGCCTTTGAAGGACCAGCGGGTTACTGCTTCTTCCTGTCCTCCTCTTTGCTTCCTAGCAAGCAGGGCTCTGCTTTGCCATAGACCCCCAAAGTAATGGAGTTAGCTGACCAGGGACTGAAACCTCTAAAATGGTAACTGAAAAAATAACTTTTCCTCATTCAAAACTGATTGTCTCAGGCATTTCATGACAGTAACAGAAAACTAACACATCTCCCATTGGTTGAATTCAGCTTGAAACCAGCTGGTCTGGGGCCTTAGATGGGGCTGCCCACAGTGGTCAGCCTTCTAGGACACAGAATGGCCTCAAGGCACCAAGAGCAGCATTAGGGGGCTAAAAGCATGACCAGAAAATAAGACCCCAGGTGGTCATGAGGACTGTTGGAGGAGGCCGTCGATGGAGAAGAGCTCAGAGACTGGGGCAGCTGCAGTCTGAGGGGCATGAGGCTTCCCTGGAGAATCTCAGGACTAGACTGTCTGACTGCAGCTGACTTCTGTCCTTAGTTGACGATACCATTCACTCTCGTGCTGACTGTGAAGCTGTGCGGAAGAAGAGGCCAGAGCGGGGACAGGGGCACTTTGCTCACCCCCAGCAGAGAAGGGTCAGGGCTCAGCAGATGGAACAGAAAGGCCATCTCCCCTCTTGTTCACGGCAGGAGCAAAGGTCAGACTACCACCCCGCCCTATTTGGGGTCACAGAGTCATAAGTACGACCAGGAATGGGGGATTTGGAGGGGAGGAGGCTTAAATTGAGTAGAGATGGCTTTTATTTTTAGATTTTATTTATTTTTATTTTTAATTATGTGTTTGTGTGCTTGTATGTGGGTGTGTGTACATGAGTGCAGATGCCTGTGGAGGCCAGAAGAGGGCATCAGGTCCCCTGGAACTGGAGTTATGAGCCTCCAGATGTGGGTGCTGGGAACTGAAATTAGGTCTTTTGAGAAAGCAGTGAGTGCTTTTAACTTCTGAGCTGTAGTGATGGCTATTTTAAACTAACTGGGTTATTCAGATATTCTGATGTTCGAATCCTGTCTGATGTGTCATTACAAACTAGAAAGGGGAATGAAACAGCTCTCAGAGAGTTCACATCCAGGGAACCGAGATGCTTCGAATGGCAGGTGTTGATAGATGACAGGATGAGTCAGGGCTGGAGGGAAGAATGAGTGCATAAGCAGATGGGTGAACAGGTGGGTGTACAGACAGGTGAATGGATGGACAGACAGGTGGACAGATGGATGGATGGATGAAAGGATGAATGGAGAGACAAATAGGTGTATGTATGTATGGACAGATGTATGTGTGTATGGATGGACAGACAGGTGAATGGATGGATAGACAGGTGAATAGGTGAATTACTGATCTAGCCCTGTTTTGCCCACTGCCCAGTATGCCAGTCATTGAAACAATGAATTTTGCAAAATAGTGGCTTATTTCTGAGGTGATCAAGCATGCGGAGATAGAATAGTAAGCCTGAAATCCACCTCCTGGAGGACAGGACTTGGAGAACTCATGGGTGATCAGATCAAACTTCAGCTGTCAGCATCATGGCACACCACAGTGGTGTTATTTGTAGTTTTCCTAAAGCAAGTAACTGGAGCTGGAGAGATGGCCGTGAAGAGTACTGGCTGCTAAACTCAGTGCCCAGTGCCCACATGACAGCTGACATTTGTGACTCCAGTTCTAGGGGGTTCAGTGTCCTCATCTGGCCTCCTCCAGCATTAGGCATACATACATGTACATGGTGAACATACACACACATGCAGGCAAAACATTCACACACATAAAATTTAAAAAATGTTTGTGCATGCAGTGCCCGTGCAGGCCAGAAGAGGGCACTGGATCCCTGGAACTGGAGTTACAGATGGCTGTCAGCCACCATGTGGGTGCTGGGAACTGAACTCAGGTCCTCTGGAAGAGCAGCCAGTGCTCCTAACCACTGAACCATCTCTCCAGCTCCATAAAATAAATAGCTCTTTAAAAAAAACATAAAAGCAAGAAACTAGCATGTGCAATTGGGAGGGTTTGTTTGCAAACTAAAGGTTTCCTTGCGTTTTGGAAGGAACGGAGGGAGGAAGGGAGGGAGGAAAGGAAGGAGGGAGGGAGGGAGGCTGCATGGTTGAATAGATAGATGGAGGTCTGGTCTGGTGTTGGGTGGATAGGAAAGTGATCTGGCGGGTGGAGACGCTAAATGCGGCCTGAACACAAAGGCTTGGGCCCGATAGGCTATCCAGTGGATGGAGTCGGCTTTACCCGTGTGGACTGTAGCAGTGGGTGCTGTGACGACAGAGGTGCTCAGGAACTCGCTGTAGGTGTGTATGGACAAGGGTATGCGGAGTCAGCTGGAGAAGCTCCAAAGAGAACTCTGAATGTTTCTCGAAGGCACCTCATCAGCCAGGCAGCAGATTCTCCTGATCCAAACAGAAGTCAGCACTGAGTGTCAGGCTGACGTCGATAGCTTGGCCAGATGGCTTGGCTCCTGGGAAAAGTGCAGGAGGCGGAGGACGGCGCTGTGCTGGACCAGGGCGCCAGGGGAGGTGCTGTGGCCAAAGGTCGCGCCTCCAGGTGCTGGGAGAAGGGGGTTCCCCCTGGACAGCGGTGTGCCCAGGGCAACTGCGGTCGAAACCCTAGCTCTCCACGGGCCTGGGCGGTCCTCGGCGCCAGGGAGCCCGGCACGTCCCGGGAAGCACCTGCGGGTCCTCGGGGCCAGCGCGCGCCCTGGCGGCGACATGACGCAATTGCACCCGCCCAAGCTCCGCGCGCTGGCGGATCCCGCGCACTCCGTCCTATCCCGAGTGGGCGGGAATCGATGCGGATCACACCGGTGTCCGCCGTGTGGAAGGGCCGCATCCTCCCCGGGGCTCGGCGCGCGCGGAGCAGGGGAGGTCTGAAAGAACTTAGCCCCGGGAAGCGCGGTCGCCGCACCCCAGCGCTAGGCCGGAGCATCCTCAGGGGGAGGGTGTGCGGGCGCCGAGGATGCCCCGGTTATGGGAAGGGACCCCGGGGGGAGAGGACTGTACCGCCGACACCGGCTGCACCGGGAGGCCAGAGGTGGGGGCGGAACGGAGCAGGGTGGCTTCTAGAAGAGGGGGCCGTGAGACTCGGGAGCCCCAGAGCAGCGAGACCGGGAAGCGGGACGGGTTGGTTGACCGGGTCCCAGACTAGGTGAGAGCTGGCGGCTGCGGCACCGAGGCGCACAGGGCCGGAGACGCCGAGGAAGGGTGGCATCGGGTGTGGAGAGCGGACTCGAGGCTAGGTGCCAACTGCACAGCGGAGGGGCGCGCAGCACAGGTTGGAGACGAAGCCCTGGGGTGAATGGTGGCCCCTGTGGACCGTCAGGGGAAAGGAGGGCAGGGGCAGCCCAGCAGAGCAGAGTGGGGCGGGGACCTGAAACGCAGCCTGGTGGTGCAGGCGGGGCTAGGCTGGTGATGGGTCAGCGTTGTGGCGAGGCAGGGCAGGCAGGCCGGCAGGAGGACTCCACCTGCCCTGGGGCATACCCCCTCTCCTCACAGCCCTCGGCGGCGCTATAGTCACTGCGGCCTCTTCTCCGGCAGTCACTCTCTTGGTGCCACCTTGACGGGCCCAAAGCGCTTGTCTGAATCTCTCTTGGGGAAGTCAGAGGGAGCAGGCTGGGGCTTTCTGAGGACAGGCAGAGGCCTTAGTGTGAGGAGAGGGAACAAGTGCTGGGGAAAGGGAGGAATATGCCCTGACTCTGGCCTCAGGGACTGCAACGTGGTGGCTTGGAGGCCATAGTGGTTTGGAGGCCATCGAGGCCCATAAACTTCCTGACCGGCCGTTCCCGCCCTGTACTAGGGGTTTGCCTCTCCTGCTTCCCCTATTATTCTGTGGCATTTTGCCAACTCCCGGGATGCTCTTTACGCTTGTTTAAACATTTTTAAAGTAAATAGTATTTAAGCTAATTCCCTGTGATACCATTGAATGTGCCCTTCCAAAGTTCATATATTGGGAGTGAGGCCCAAGGAAATGGTACTAAAAGGCAAGCAGCAGGCTGGAGAGATGGCTCAGCAGTTAAGAACTCTGTTGTTCTTGCAGAGGACCCGGGTTCAGTTCCAACACCCAAGTCAAGTGGCTCACAGTTGCCTCTAACTCCAGCTCCAGGAGATCTGATGCCCTCTTCTGGCCTATGTGGACACATTCACACATAAATTAAAAAAAAAAAAAGTGTTTTCAAAGGCACATGCCTGTTACTTCAGCAACGGAGAGATGGAGGAAGATCAGGAGTTCAAGTCCATCCTTGATTACAAATCAAGTTTGAGGCCAGGCTTGCTACATAAGTCCCTGCTTTAAAAAACAAAACAAAAACCCAGTAATGGAATAAGGTACGTGTGTGTTTTAGAACAATGACATTCTAAAAATCATGCTTTTTTTTTTTTTTGAGACAGGGTCTCCCTGTAGCTCTGGCTGGCCTGGACTTCACTCTGTAGACCAGGCTGGCCTTGATCTCACAAAGGTCTGCCTGACTTTGCCTCCCGAGTGCTGAGATTAAAGGCGTGTACCACCATGCCTATTTCCTTTTTTAAAAGTACGCTTTCTTTATTTGTCTGTGGGGTGGGCAGGGGTACGCTGCAGTGCATGTGTGGAGGTCAGAAGACAACTTTTGGGGATCAGTTTTCTCCTCCTACTATGTGGGTCCTGAGGATCAAACTCAGGTTGTCAGGCTTCATGATGAGTGTCTTTGCCCACTGAGCCACCTCACCAGCCAATGCTGTTTCTTTACATTTTTTTTTTAATGACACAGAACATTGCTCAAATATTAAGCTATTCGAGTTGGCGCACCTGAAGTCCAGATCTTTGAGGAGGTCAAATAGGAAGATCATTTGAGCCTAGGAGTTGAAGGCCAGCCTGGGCAAACTATAAGATTCCATACTTTAATCAAAAGCATAACAGGGGCAACGAAAATGGGGTGATGGCTCAGCAGGCAAAGCACTGTTGCATAAGCATAAGACCTGGAGTTCTGATCTCCATCACCCTTGTAAGAGCTGAGAGGGAAGAACAACCCACCTGTCATCCCAGTGTACTGGAGGCCAAGACAAGGTATCTGAGGAGCAAGCTGGTTAACTAGACTAGCAGGGTCAGAGAGTTCCAGGTTCAGATGAGAGACCACGCCTCCACACATACACATACACACACACAAACATGCATGAATATACACACACATCACACACACCAAAAGGTGCCTTTTTTTTTTTTTTTTTTTTTTTTAAATACAGTCTCACCATGTATCCCTGGCTGGCCTGGCCTGGCCTGGAACTCTCTGAGAACCAGGCTGGCCTTGAACTCATGGAGATCTGCCTATCTCTGCCTCTCAAGTACCAGGATTAAAGGTGTTTACCACCGCCACCACCACTCCCACCACCACCCAGTCCCACAAAAGGTATCTTAAACCAGGTGTGGTACTGCATACCTGTAATCCCCGCACTCAGGAAGCAGACACAGGAGGACTGCAGCAAGTTGGAGGTCAGCCTGGTCTATATAATGAGACTTTCTACACACAAAACCAAACCTCTCAGTCCTTGCTTTTCATTCTCTTCTCAAAAACTTTTAAAACCAGGATAAAATTCATGTATCATGAAATTCATCCCCCTCTAAAGTACACAATTCAGTGACTCAGAGTTATCCAGATTTCCATTTCTTTTAACTGTTTTATTACTTAATGTCATTTACACGGCATGTGCATTTTCTACAAATGGCTGTCTAGTTCTGCTGGAACCACTCCTTAATAACCCATCCCTTCTGGATTGGAGAGAGGGCTCGGTGGTTAAGAGCCTGGCAGCTCTTGCAGAGGACCCGGGTTCTGTTCCCATCACCCGTATAGTGGCTAACAATCATCTGTAACTCCAGTTCCAGGGGATCTGATGCCCTCTTCTGACCTCAGCGGACATTGCGCAGTACAGGTGCCCTTACATACATGTAGGCAAAACACTACATATAAAATAAAAATAATAAATAAAATCTTAAAAAATAACTCAGCCTTCTTCCTCTGCTGTCTTCCTCCACCACGAGTGAGGTTTCTCTGCTCAACGTGTCTGTTCCTGGAACTTCTGGTCTGTGGAGGTACTTGCTAGGCCCAAACACTACTGCATTTATTGGATGTGTGCAGCTTTGGACAAGGGCTGTCCCTCTTCTGTCGAATTTTTTGCTTTTGTTTTTCTATTCTGCTTTTGGCGCCTCTCAGCACTTTATTCTTCCACACAAGATTCGGATCTTGTCACTGGAAAGACCTGCTGGGTTTCCAGCGGCTCCTGCATTCCCTCTATTCGGATCTGCCTTCAGTCTTCCTGCTTTCTTCACACAGGTTTCAGGCCTCTTAGTGATCTCCTTAACTGTGTTCTATTTCTTTACTGTCATGGACAGGATAGATTTTCTATTTCCATTGCTAGAATCCATTACTGGAAAAATGATCAATTATTAAATGTTTCCTTCTTGACAATTTGCCCTTTTGTTTCTTGGGCCCAGAGGCTCTTGTCGGAGTCCTGCACATATTAAGAGGAGGTGAGTTAGCCAGGTGTGATGGTACTTGCCTCTAATCCCTGTGCTCCAGGGGTAGAGGGAGGAGGATCACTCACAAATTCAAGACCAACCTGAGCCTGGTCTACACAGCAAATTCCCAGCCAGCCAGGGAGTACACAATAAGACTTTGCCTCCAAAAATCCAAACCAAACTAAAATAAAACAAAAACAATAACCAGCCAAACAAACTAAAAACCTTCCCCAGCCTTACAGAAGATTATGAATTTTTTTTATGGAAGGAAGAGTTTATTTTAGAACAGAGTTTGAGGATACAGTCAATCATGGCAGAGAAAGCGATTCTTAAATTTTAAAAAGTATTTTATTTTTAAAATTTTATGTGTGAGTGTATTGCCTGCATGTGTATAAATGCACCTGTGTCATATGATGCCTGAAGAGGTCAGAAGAGGGCACTGGATTCTCCTGGCACTGGATTAGCTAACAGTTGTTAGCTACCATGTGGGTGCTGGGAATCGAAACCCGGTCCTTTGCAGGAGCAGCCTCTGAAAGAACAACCAGTGCTCCTTAACTGCTAAGACGTCTCTCCAGTAGGCAGGGCTTCACGCTCTCTCCAGTGCCAGCTCCTCTCTTTGTACCATCTGCTGGGTAGGGTTCCCTTCTTGTGCTATGGGGTCAGCAGGACAAAAGCCCCAAAGGTGAGCAGAGTCCTGCTCTTCCACCCCCACCCCTGTCACCCTTGCTCAGACTTGACCTGGGTCTCTGACGGACAGTCCATCTGCCCCATCAGACAGATGTTTTGATGACTAGACTCTGCCGGCTTGGAGGTTCTAGGTTCTTAAGGGCAAAGCACCCCTACATCTCAAGCCCTTTAGCTGATGGAATGTGGGTGTTAGTCCCCCAAGTCCTAGGTGGAGGAGCAGAGGCGGAAACCTGCAGGAGCCCCTGGAGAAGCTGAGTCAATTGCAGTGGGCACGGACAACTCACCTGTGCTCACCTAGCTCAGTGGGAGCCTCTTGCCATCACTCGACAGTGTGGATGATGGGACCCACTCTGAACACTGAGTCCACCAACTCCTAAGCTAAAATCCTGCCTGGACAGCACTGGTGTTAGGAGGCACGGGCAGAGCCCTTGGGGCTTAACATGAAAGTGACTGAAAAGGCAGCTCACCCCCAACACCATGTGGGTCCATCCTCACTCACAATGAAACAGAATGTGGGTCTTCAGCAGACAACAGATCTACAGTCCTGGATTTACAGCCTGCAGAACTGTGAGGGACACAGTTCAGCTGGTCATAAGCCAGGGAGGGGCCTGCAGTGTTTTGTCACGAGGATGCAAGAAGCTGGGTGGGTACATGAGCAGGGCAGAAAGGGAGCTACTGTAGGAAAGACGGAAGTCTGGGGAGCTAAGAGCAAAGCCTGCGCACCAGTCTGTGGCTCAGAACCATCCTGGAGGTGTCACCCCTACACTTTGGCAAAATGTCATTGTACTAAGACACAGCTGATTACTTCAGTCCCTTAGGTCTGGCTGAGACTTGCTTAATAGCCAGACTCCTTGGTCCTTCCTACCCAGGACCTGCTCCTAACAGAAGACATGGTTTCTGTGGCAGGTTCTACAGAGTAACTGCAAGGGGCCTGGGTTTTCTGGCCTGGGCA